>CM035591.1:101488885-102958943 GCA_020423425.1 Chrysopa pallens | reverse complement strand
AATTTACGAATTTAAAGCTCACAATATGGGTTTTTTTAATAAATATCAGCAATTAAGTTGCGTCTTAAAAATGTCCATACATTAATTCTGTAGTCGTATTGGCTAATTTGAATAATTTTTATGCAAGACTTTATTCAAACTATCTGACTCACCTATCTGCTGATTACAATGGCTCAGCGATAGCGTTCTGAGCTCTGTTGCCAATGGTACCGAGTTTGATTTCCCGTTTAAGATATTGAACAGACGCTTCCTGGGATTCCAGTACAAACTAAATGGATACCCGATCTTTGATTGGGAAAAAAGTAGGCGGTCGGGTGGTTATGAAACGATTCATTAACAGTACGTCGAGTCCTTCAATCCTTGGTCCAAAAATGGCCTTCTTTTTTTTTATTCCGACTATCAAGAAGTACAGAATCAAACCAATTTTTTGGCAATCCATTAAATTTTTATATCATTTTTTATCATTTTCTGGTACATTTGATAATTTTCCGAAAACACTTATCTCTAGCGCACTTTTTAATTTTTATGAAATAGAAAGTTAATCAATCAATTTAATCGGAATTTTAAAATATTGAATGTTGCGTTGTGGAACCGTCCAATAACGGCCAATACAATTGCAATAAAATTCTGAAAATATTTCAGGAACCAACCACCCTATTTCGTTAAAACAAAAGCTAAACTTAATCAACAAAGCTAGCACAAAAAATAAACTTAATCAACATTTTTAAACCAACTGTGTATGACTTTGAAATAAAATATGAAATGTAATGTAATTCGAGAACACGAGAACAGAGTGTGTCAGATAGTGTACTCAAACAAAAAAATGTATATTGGTTATAAATAGCATATAGTAAACCTGAATATAGTAATAGATATATTATGATAGAAGCGACAATATTTTATATCCATTCTGTTAGCACTCCTGCAAAGCAAGAGCAAGTGTTTATTTATTAAATTATAAAGTGGTATTTGATACGACGTTCAAAATTTGGCCAAAAAAAAATTTGTTTTTGTTTTTGCTAAATTTTCGACCAATTATTTCTCAAATTTTTTGCGTTTTAACGTATTCATAAGCATTCATAATTGAGTATCGATATATAAACTATTTTTAATCAGTAGCATTGATAAAATACTCAGTCTATACAGTTATAAATACATATATAATATCTATTAAGGTTATATATTTGTTTGTTTGCTTAATTTAATTTCAAATTTCAAATAAAAGTTCTTTGTTTTAACTCTTTCAGTCATACTTTTTCATTAGTAACAAATTTTGAACTTTTTGTATATTTCTGTTTTATGTATGCAACAGATAAAAAATTAAATAAAGGCTTCTGAGGAATAATGTGGTTAGTTACAGTAACTAAACTTCTGTTACTAAAGAGATACAATAAAGATTAGATTTATAGATTCTTTATTGCGAATATAAATGAAAAAGATATTGTTTTAATAGTTTTTATGGTAGTCCTGAAAACAGTACTTTTCTTCGTAAGCATACATGGGGACCTTACATGACCTAAACTGCCAAATTGTTCTAACAAGTCTCTACATGTTGGTTACATTCAGTTCTAATTTAAAAGGTACTGAATTCAATTAATCTGATACGGGATAAGTGGTTAGGGACACGTTAGAGTTAGGAGTTATTTGAGAAAATAAACATACATAGTTTTTTAATTATTCTTCTATCTTGTATGATTCACATGTTGGATCATGGATCCATTGGACCCAATAAACCGATAATGCTCATTCATGAAATTATACTCACGTTTTAAGCCCAAAATATGCCATCGAAATTCTCGCTTTCTTCGTTTTTGAGTCATCTTTATGGCGGACAGACAGGCGGATAGAACTAATTCTATGAACACTTTTTCCAAAATTTTGGTTATGCAGTCAATATTTGATAGCGTTACAACTTTATACCAAAACAAATATACTCTTACATATTGTATATATGTCGAGTATAAAAGCATGTATTATCGAATACAATCAGTTCCCGTACAATAATCGTGTAACACTTTTTCAAGGGAATTTACATGAACGTAGAATATATGTTATCGGAAATGTTTTTAATTTAACATTATGAATAAAGCCAACCATACAATCTTAAAAAGGTCCATAATAAAATTACAAAAGTGACCGACATATTATTATTATTATTTTTATTTTGTTCTTTTAAACCAGTTTTTAATAGAAAAAAATAGTGAAAATCGAAAATAGTACTAAAACAAGTTACAAAACAAGATTTAAAAAAATAATTACATTTTCTAAAATCTGAATGTTTTTTTACAAATATTAGACACTCGTATCACATTAATCGATACAGAAATCCCATTCACATACTCTACACGATACGGATATTAATCACTTTGCACGTAACATATACCTGCATATTATACACTATACACTTGGAAGTTATTACGAAACCTACCCGTTCGATCTTCTGACTGTGTGTATATTATTATATGCTTCAGAATTCAATCAATAGTTTATGCAAACATTTTACTCCTATTCTAGCTTTCTGTATAAGATGATATTGAAATCACCAAGCAAGCAATCTAAGTCAGTCTTGGAGTCTTCCAAGTTTTGTGTTGCATAAATTTTAATGTATTTGATTCAACTTATAGTATACAAAATGTTTACTGAAAATTCAATTATTATTCATATACGATATTTTGATAACTTTTTAAAATATTCCAAATACATTAAAACAAAATTATTTAAACAAAAACAAGATGGAAATATGTTTGATTCTAGGAGTCCACATCTAAAACTTTAGAATAGTTGTTCATAGAAAAGGTAATTAAATAAAATTAATTTTTACCACAGTATATAGATGAATAATAAATAGATATAATATAGACGTTCTTAGCTTGGATTCTAAAATTTATATTAGTTTTTCACTCAAATTTCACATTTGCAATATTCAAAATTCTGAATAAAACTATTTCCAGTCTTTGATCTATATTGGTGTGTCAAAAAATTAACGTTTATTTTCAATATAGAACTTAAGTCCAAAGAAAACAGTCGCTTGTAAACTTGTTTCTACTTGAATCAGATTAGAATAATTTTATGCATAACGAGCAAAAACATAAAATGTCATGGTATCATACAAAGTTTTCGATTTAAGAAGTAGAAGTGCATCTTTATCAACCGCTCTATGGATGTCTAACCAGAAATTAAAATTTATGATTTCAGTTTTACAAAAATGTAAATTAATTTACTTTTAGCGTAGGATGTTTGATAAAAAGCAAGTTCTGAATTTGAAATTTTATTAGTAAATTTCATTAGGTACTGTTATTCATTGACGTTAGTTCAAATATTTAATCTAGTGAACGACATTTTACATTTATTTAATTTACTTTACAGCGGGCAAGGTTCAACAAAAAAAGCACTGAAAACTATCAAAATGGCTTCTATTACGGTTTTTTAAATGTAAAAATTTATAGTTCAAAAGAAACTGATTTCCACAAGTCCGTCGGTCCATCAGTACGCCTGTCTGTCCATCATCAAGGACAAAAACAGATAGCGAACTAAAGTTACTTTTTTTAGACATACAAAGTGAGTTTAATTACGTGATAGGGCAAAATCGGTCCATTGGGTCCAATGAAGTTTTAAGCCATTAAAGGTAGAAGAAAAATTCAAATTCCACAATTTTAGCTCAAATTTATCTTATACATATTATAATTATTATATATGTATTTATTACTGTATGGACTGCGTATTTAGCGTATTTTAAAAATGTTAATCATTAAAAACAGTTCAAATATTGATACTGAACCATATGACGAGAATCTTAACAATTAGCACTGTTATTTGTCATCTTATCTTGTTTTTTCTAGTTATTATTCAACATTACGGACCTAGAGCGTCTTGCTGGGTAAGTGTTTGAGTGTATTTCAAATACTTTTAAGAATTCAACGTGAAAATTTCCAATTCATCAAATATTAAAATAATTAATTACATAGACATGGTATAAACGTAGTCTGAAATAACACTCTGAATGTCACTCATGAAGTCTGAAATGCATTGTGCTATTTATTTTAAATTACGGTGATGAATATTCTGAGCCACACAGTTAAATAATTTATAACTGTAGATTTTCACACAATGCAAAAAATAAACTTTTCTTACTTTTTTCTGTATGCTTTCAATTGCAGCTATAAGAACTAAGAAAATATGATTGGAAACATTTAATGAATTTGTTCTATGTATACAATCGCGAAATATTTCAAATTAGTTTGTTTTAGTTTTTATATAAAGCAAATAATACTTACTAAAAATGCAAATAATAGTCAGCATTATATTTTCTGAAAGTCCGAAACCGAAATGCAAATCAAATCGTTTTAATTAAAAAGCCGTGTTCAAAATTAAAGGAGATTAGGGGAGAACTGGGTAATGGCGGTCACTTAAGGAAAATGTGAATAAAGTGAAAATTTTAAACGATATAGTTACTTAAATCAATTAACTGTTTTTTGGCTTTGGATAAACAGATAAAGTTTAAAAAAAATTCTGATTTCACCATCATTAGCCATACCTCGTGGTTAAGGGCGATAGCGTTGAAGGAAATGGAAATCTAAGATCCTAGGCAAATTACATATACGTAATCATCCCCACACACTAAACAGGGAGTACGACTGGAAACCCACACAGACTCCATCGGAATATTTCATTTATCTTCTAGTTTGAAGAGTTGAAAATGGTTATTTCCATTTTTTCTCATAGATTTACTTTCAGCAATAAGTTTCATAGCTTTTTCAAAAGTTTTTTTGTTCCATTTCACCTTTTCAGTAGAATAACGTCTTAGTTTTGGCATCTATATAAAAAAATAAATAAAAAATTCAAATTTTAAAAGAGGTTAAAGCGAAAGTTGAGGCCACTCAGATGACCATCTTTAGAAGATTTTATTTCAAATACAAAATAATGCAAATTTATCTTCTAGTTTTGTACGTATATGTTTTTCAGATGTTCAAATATTGTATAAGAATCTCATGAAACTAAAACCCAATTATATAATCTATACTTAAAATTTCAGTTGCGGGGTCTTTTTTTATTACAAGTGCGTGAAAAAACAATCATCACTCTCGATTGTGTATAGATTGTATAAACTGAATAGGCAATTTCACGCAATTTAAATGATGTAATAGGAATGTCTGCCACCTACTCTAGCACTACTAACTCTTTTCTTTTTGGAGAAATGATGCTGAAGACCATAATTGTACACTGGTCGCCATTAACCCTGTTTCCCTTATACTATTTATTTTCATATTGATTAATGATAAAATTTAAACTAATAATTTTTTTATAAAACGTGATTCTACCTTTGCACATATTTACTCATATTTTAACATTTTTGCTAGAAAGATGACAAGATTCAAGTTTATCGCTCAAAGAAATGAATTAATTTATCTGTACTTATTTAATTTTCTAGCATAAATTAAAGTTTTTGCCTACTAAAATTATATAAACTAAGGACAAATCAAGAACATACATTAGAAGAAATCTCCCATCATTAGAAGAAAAGTTTCCCAAAATCAAGATCCTTTAATTTTATTAGAGTCAAATATTTTCATCGTGAAAAATCCCTATAAAGCCTCAAACACGTAAATGTGTTTTCTAAAATCTAATTAGTAACCAAAATACGAAAAATAATCCTAACAAAAAAAAAATAAATAATTTATATATTTATCCTTAATATCCTTAATATATTTATTAAGGATAATATTTGAGCATGTATATACTTTTATTTTAATATGTAGTGTACATATCCTTAGCTAAAACGCTAAGCTAAAACAATAAATTTAAAAAAGGGGGTTTTACCTCCGTTTTTTTGGCATTCACCATTACAACAGAGGCCATCCACGTCATTATTTTTAATTTTTATTCAACTAATTCCGATACACTACATGCATCATGTGGTTGCAGGAAAGGATATGAAACGAATACTAGTATTTGGTAGGTATTGAACATGCAGTCATCTTTTGTGCGACTTCATTCATATCCATGCACCCCCGTTTTTACAAATTAACCGACCCATTGATTATTAACAAACTACCGCTGTTGAGGTCGATCCAACAGCCCGTGCAAGTGGTTAAAAAAATATATTTGATATAGTTTATTTAAATTTCATAATTTAGAAAATTATAAACGTTCATTATTGAAAAATAATAATATTACAACATTAACTTCTTCTATAATATTATCTAGTTTGTTATAAAAACGAATGAAAATTGAAATAGAAATTAATGAAATGGAAAATTTGAATAACTTCATAAATAGGAACGTACGTGAAGTTATTCAATATATGTATCTTAATTAGTACGCTATGTAAAAATACATGTAAACGAGGTTATCATTAATATCACTTCCGTTTGTAATATTTCTAAACGCAAATTACATATGCGAAACAGAAGTACTATTTATTATTTGTATACAAAATAAAAATTATATTACAGTAGCGAATTTTGTTATTTTATAAAACAAATTTAAAAAAATTTTTTATTATTCGAATGAAGTGCGGTATATGGTAATATCAAGAAAATATATTTTTTTATAATTATTAATGAGAACTCTAGGATTTTTCGAATTTAATTTCAATTTTTTACCCCAATATCCTAAATTAAATTATTTTGTATTTTTATAAATACGTATTTTGACGGTTTGCAAACCGTCATCAAATTAGCAACGAGTAACATCTCCTCAGAGAATCAATACAACTAGCTAATCCATACTGATAATTACTACTCTGTAGTCCAAATACATGTTTTTAAAAAAACCCAAAATAATTTAATCTAGGAAATTGAGGCAAAAATCGAAATTTATACCAAGAAAATAAATTAAAATTATTGACCGGTTTAGAACACCGGACCATGAAATGATCCCAAGCAGGTTCTGTCACCAATAGGCTACAGTAATGTGTATATTATTAGTAATCTTTTTATTTAATACATATATATTAGTTTTTTATTTTTTGGCATATAATAATTAATCTCGGATCATGTTTTGGATTGTGTTAAATATCTTCATACATACATATCCCTATGCAACACGAAAAATCATTAATGTATGTATGATTTAATTTTCATGAAATATAACTATAAAATTGTTTCCTGAAGATGATATTCATAGAGAACAAACATATGTGAGTGATTTTATTTTAATATAGCATCAGTGGTATCGTTGGTATCACTTCCGATCGAAAGTTCCCGTTTTAGACTCTCGGCAGATGTTTTGGTTTTCATCCTTACAACACGTAAGTATGTAAAAGTCTTTCAATCTCAACAAAAAAATTTTACAATTGAACGCTACTTTTGTAATACCAAATGAAGATACCAACTAGCAAAGCTAATTGTTTAAATACTCTACATATAGTATCAATGTTTGAAAATTTTTTTAATAATATGTATTGTTATTATATATGTGTTGATTATCTAAATTTGAGCTAAAATTGTGGCAACAAACATTTTTTACCCTAAAGCTTTTCTTCTAATTCTTATGGTTTCAAAGATGGGTCTTGGGCAGATACTTTTTTGTTTTCGTTTTTGCGTTATCTTGGTTACAGAAATGGGCTAATTATGTCATTCTATGTACACCAATAAAAAAATTGTGCTTGGAGCTTCAATATTTCCCACTTTAGAGTAAAATAAATATACTCTAACATATTATATGTATATGTAGTACACAAACGATGTTAAGATATTCTAATAGTGAATTACTTAAACCAAAAAAAAAACTACAATAGTTATTGTTTTTACAATAATTTAAATTTCCACTTTTTACCAAACTAAACGTATGTAATGTATTTAATTTACTAAAATAGAATAAATAAAATTATTCTTTTGAATAAAATACCTACTTGTTAATTTTCCAAATGGTAAAATTATTTTAAATACTTTTTTACTTTGTATTACCCTCTTTTGTTTGATGTTTGTAAATAAATATTATAACAAACAAAAACAGTTTTTCTCTTCAACATACTCACTTTAAAAGTCAATTATTTATAAATTTCAAGTGATAAAATAAATATTCAAATTTTGCTCTTTTCAAATAATACTTGTACCTATATACCTAAACTTTTACTTTATACAACTAATTTTTAGTTAAAGTCAAGAATTTTATATATGTAAATAAACAAATTGGAAATTGCTAATGAACCGCTACTGCTTACTTGTATTTTTATGTTGAAAAACTGTGTATATCAAAAGAAGTTCTAAGTATTTGTATATATATTGTTTCGGTGTAGGATGGTGTATATTCTGAATCTTTTTGGAAAATCAGATTATCACGTAAAATTAGTAGCTGTAGGCAATCTGACTGATTCTTACGACACTATTTTTGCGAAAACTAGAATAGAATCTCGGGTTTACATCAAATATATTTTTGTTAATAGTTATTATAATTTGTTTTATGTTTCCTAAGAATACATCGCATTACACCCTGTGATAAAAATACTCAGTAGTATTTGGCGTCAAGCTATTTTCCAAAATTCAAGGTCTTTGTTATTAAATAAAAATCGAAAACCGTAACGAATAAATGAGTAAAACATAAAGTCAGTTTACAATTTTATGTTATGCATATGTGGAAAACCTATTTTTTTAGACTATAATCAAATTTTAACTTAATCGGTCAAGCCGTTAATGAGATATACCTATTTAAGTAAATATATTCGATAATGGGAAAATGCAGTGGAAAAACATGTGGAAAAATGTGTTTTGAAATGGTTAAAAACAGTGCCAGAACAAAAATGTGGCAATCGGTAGTCCTATTCTTCAGGAAAAAATGAGTTTTAATTTATTAGTATTTTAATTTATTTTCGTTTAGGAGTGTTTTCATTTATAAACATAAATATTTCGGTTTATCAAAGTAAGCAGATGTGCATCTACGTAATGCTGAAGATAATGAACAAGTGATTTTACTTTATAAAAACGAAGCATAGTCTAATCTAACCTCTTTACAACAAAACTCATTGTAAAAAAATTACGCGGTATAACGGATATTTTTTAATTATCTTCGGTTTCGTTATATCGAGGTTGCACTGTATTACTACAGTATACATAAGGAACGTGTATTGTTTTAAACAATTGTGTATACACTGTAATGACGACGCGCCGCCACGCCAACAACTTTTTGTTTCATATCTAAATTATTCTACTGCAATGGAAGTCCAAGAGAATTCTGTGTGAGTAAAGTTAACAGTATTTTTTTACGATACTCTTTGAAATAAATATATTACGAAAAACTTTGACATAATCCCTTCTCTACCTATTCTTTGGTACGGTATTCATTACATCTTAGACGAACAACTATATATGTAGAATGCAAAAAACAGAATATAGAATATGTTCATTTAATATTCTACAGAAAACTTTGTATACAAGAATTATGACGTTATGAGTGTGTATACCCGCGAGAACAGAAATAAATTTGATGTTTGACGACGTATCTTATACAGGTACATTAAAAAATAATACTTCTTACGATAACAATTACTTAATTTTTAAATGGAAATCAATTTTCTAAGAATTCAGATTACTGAAATTATCCCAGAAAAAATACTTTCAAAAATAATTGAAAAAATTTCTGTGAATAAAATTCAACTGGAAAAATATATACGACAATAAACATATGAACAGTATTGAACCTAGAAATTTCAAGTCGATTTTGTGAACTGTATTTGTAAATTTTGATTTTGCTTTCTTAAGTGACCTTTTCTTATGTTCACGAATCTTGTTCGTGAATCCTTTTTTATGGGCAAAACAGATAGTATATACTACCCGCAAGAAAAAAATATGTATCTGTATCCGTATTCGTTTCTTTTTCAGCGGATCTTTTGCATTATTAAGTATCATTACGTAGATGGATTATTAAGTAAACATAGCAATAAAATACAGTTAAAATCCATTGAAATAGTTTTAATTTCTTAAAAATTACATTTATGGCGAAAATTTAATAATTGAACCGTTATTGTAGTGAGATAACTGGTTATCATAAAGTAATAATTAGTAATTGCAGTATCTAAATTCAAATTTAAGTTTCAAATCCATTATTATTATTCAAATCAAATAATACTGCTAAGCTATATCACAAATCACAATCACATTTCATTCGATAAACAATCACATTTTAAGGAAATTCAAGAAATTATACCGATTGATCGACTTGAAAATCTAAGATCCGTATCCATATCCATAACGACGGATATGAACACTGATTATACGTATCCGTAGTTCTACATTTTTAACGATCCAGCACATCCCTGATATATATGAACGCTCTATTAATGTGTTAATATAAGAAAATATTTTTCGGATGAGACTCAATGTTTCAAAAGTTTTCATAATAAAAAGAGCTGTTTGTTCGTCTTTTAAATATTTGTTTTATATATTTGATGGGACTTTTTCTATAATTTTGTTTGGTTATTAGTAACAAACTATTTTTACTGAAAATATAATGAGTGAGTTTAAAATTAAAAAAAAAGATTACTCTTTTTATCTACAAAAGAGTTTATTTTTATTTATTTATTTTTTTACTAGATATATTTATTGCAAGTATACAAACAAATGAGTTTAAATACATAAAAACTTGTAATGTAAAAACTAAAACAGTAGAGCGTTGGGGTATTTTATAAATACGTATTTATAATTTTTAGTTAAAACTACAGAAAAATAAACAGAAGTAAGTAGTACTTTTAACTATTACTTTTTTCTCTAAAAAAAAACTTTCTGTTTTGAATAAAAAAATAATAATAATGGTATTATAATTGTAATGAAATTTTTTTCGTAACATAGTTTAATATGAAAGCTGTTTTCTTATATTTTTTTATTAAACGTTTTATTAACGAAGGTCCCTCGGCAGTAATAAAAAAAAAATTAATTAGTAGATAATGATCCAAATATTTTGTATGTTATACTGTAACCCAACATATTGTTGTACAAAATAAAATATTTGTGTACCTTGCCGATCAATTAATAATTGCTCCCTTAATTGATCGTCAAGGTACCCAAATTTTTGTTTCATATAATAATAAGTTAAGAGTTTATAATAATAAGTAAATAACTTAATCGATTTATCAGCTATAATTGTCTAAAATTTGCAATAAAACACTTACATTCTAGAAAATATAATTATTTGTTCAATTGTCTGTATGTAAATTGTATAGTAAATGTCTAACAAAAATTATTGAATAATTATAAAAAAAGACATTTAATTTAAATCATTGGGTTGAAAATTGTAAGTATGATATAATAAATTGCATTAGTAATTAAAATATAAATAATTATTCAGTTAAATTTTGAGCAATTTGCTATGTAAACTCATACACTCTGTTACAAAGTTATATATCATTTGATTGATAAACTAGTATTTCGTAATCACAGATATGAATAAAAACATTTTGATGCATGGTGCTCATAATATACGAAAAATTCGGGTCATTTACTACTAATTTATTTTTTCTGTGAAAAAATGAAATATATACAAATATATACAAATATGATGAAATATATACAAATCGTTTTTTTTCAGTTTTTGGCATACGAAAAGCAACATGAAATAAATCTAAAAAGAATATAGCAATTTATATATATATATAAACTCCAAAAAAAAATACAACGACCTCAACGTTTCTTGTTTATTTAAAACTTAAAAATACTCGATTGTTTATGGGGTATTTAAAAATTTTTTTCGATTTGACTCACAACCTGTTCACTCTTTTCTTTGAAAGTAAAGACTTGAACACCTTAACTAGATAATGATAATGAATATATTAACTAAATTTTATACTTTAAATAGATTACAATACAATTCCAGTACATAATTGCAAAGTCGATTTTAATAAATTTTAATTTGAAAAATAAAATTAAAAACACACATTGAACATAATTTTTAAATTTTAATAATTTTTTTATTTATATTTAATCTGCTTTTGGTAAATTAAGCACGTTCTCAATTAAAATAATAATAATAATAATATTTGAGGTGTATTTACATTAAAAACTGTGTTTATATTTACAAAAAAAAAAAAAAAAAACAATATATACACCTTATAATTTTTATATTAATAATAATAATACTGTTTTAATTCTATTCAAACGGGGGAAAACATTTCATACACTTGTGATGACATATTTTTTTAAAAAAGTCCTTTGGTGTTTATTATTTATACACTTTTTTGTTTCAACATACTTTATTTTTAACTGAATACAAAAAAGATGAAGTTAATTTCTTTGAGGGCTGTTGTGATTCCATTCATTACGCAAGCAGTTAGGGGTATTAAATAAATTTAACCACTAAATTCTTCTGCGTTTAAAAAAATTTTAATTTAAATGATCTGTACCCGCTTTTTATATATTGAATAATATTATGTAGTTGAACAATATATTTGAAGAATCTCCAGAACGGGGATGCAATAAAAAATTACAGTTTTCCCGTTTTGCTGGGAATTTTCAAAAATCTCATCGTCTGCATTGAAAAATGGGGTAGCTAAAGATTAAATATATAAAGAAAAATTTAAGGCTAGCAAATTAATTTCGGCATTAGTGCAACACAAAGAGCGTGCTTCGAAAATACTCATTTTTTCAGAATTTCTGCGGAATTAATGAAATTCCGTAGTGAATCTTTCATGTTTTGAGATTTTTTGACAAAATAATGAGCTATTGTAAGACTTGTTTTGACACTTAGTTCCGAGGAAATTGCATTTTTAAAAATTAAAACACGTTCATAAACATAAAAATGGCTCTGCAAAGAAAATTTTTGGAGATTGGACCTTCAAAATTTGTCATCGCTTTTTATGATAGTGATTAATATACTTAAATTTGAATAAAATCCGAGAACTTGACTTCTTGAGAACTTGAATCCATTCTCCACATAGGGAATTCGGAGGAATGCGTATGCTGGACGTAGTACCATTGATAGTTAGGCATAACAGCATATTGAAAGGATGGACTCTTTGAGAGACATGTACGGTTTACCTGTCGGGAAGAAATTGAGGATAGCTGAGCTACGCATACGTTTAGTGAAGAACCTCGAATACAGTTGATGAGGGAGAAACAAAGCACAGGGCGGGAAGGAGTAGAAATCTATTGTTCAAAAGATTTTCAAAGGATCGATGTGGATCGTGCCACATTTGTAAATAAATAAATATAATTATATATAGAAAGTATTTAAGGAAGTTTTCATTCAAACTTCAGTCTCATTCATTAATTTTTAAGTCAGTTTTATCACTTTTATTAAAAAGTAAAACACTTTTCCTAAAAAGTAATCTTTCAACAAATACGTGCTTCAAATGTATTGTTAACAGATTAAGTAAAACCAATACACATACTTAATATTGAATTTAATATTAGATAAATGGATTTGTCATGTACCCAAAAATGAAAAAATTTTTCACATTTATAATAGGTAGGTATAACCCAAGAAATAAGCCGACAAAATTCGAACATGAAAAAATTACATACCAGCGTCATTTTTTCAAAGGTCTTTAATTTAGTGTCGTAAAGGAACACGAAAAGGTACCATTAAATTCTTTCGTAGGTTTGTGATATTTTAGGACGTGAAAGGGTGTATTATGTTTTCTTGCGATTATCTAGAAAAATATGAATTTTCGTGAAACATAGATGAAAGGAAAATTGTAGCTTATCAAACTCGAAATAAGAAAAGTGCTTTCACTTTTTTACATATAATTATTCGTTTATAAGAAGACAATACGGTAAGATTGAGACATTTACATTTTGTTTAAATAAAAATTCGTACAAATCTTGTAAATTTTTTTAACTGGAGTAAATATAAAATTTTTTTTGATGTCAAGCTTTTTTTCTACTTCCTGAGCTTCCTCTATCATTACATTCAAATCTTAGTCCATAATTTCTTCCACTTCTTGAATCAAAGAAGTATTGATATCTGTATCAATGTCAAAATCATGTTTTGTATGGTCGATTTCAGCATTGAGGCAGAATTTTTGAGAGCAGATTGCAAATTGCACACCCTCAATGCTTTGGAAATATAACATTTCCAAGCCACTTTTAGACTTCGAGACATACTCTAAAAAAATGAGTGATGCAATGAAGATCTTTATTGCCGATTTGAAACAAATCACGATACCTTTAGGAAACTAAACTAAAGGTCTTCAATAAAATTCAGCTTGTAAGTATTTTTTACGAAATCAATGTGTTCATTCTCTGGGCTACATATTTATACAATGTTATTTTTTCTTCAATGTAAAATAGTTTTTCTACATTTATTATAAGAGAAGAAAATGGATTCTGTTTATGTGAATGTCTAAATATTTAATAAATATTTATTTAAAAATATTTTAATGAATATATCTTTCTTTATTTTATTTCATAAATAAAGAAAGCATTTTTTTAGGAGACTTTTTTTTGAAAAATATATTTATACATTCACATATTATTTATTACGAATTATCAAAGAACTCCAGAATTTTTTTGAATATATTTCGATTATTTCCACAATTTCCTAGATAAAAATTTGTTTTTATTTTATAAAAAAAAGATACAAACACTTTATTATTTATTTAGTTTTTAAAGATTACTTCAGCTGAATGGTGAAAATGAAATTCTTTATGTTCTCAGTCTTTTTACGTATGATGCAACGTATCCCATAACTGTATTTCTAAGTGAAAGGAAGGGTTTTTTACACATAACTAAATATACGTTTTTGAACGTAATATCGACTCACTGACTCACTTACTCGTTTTAATTAAATGCTAATAAATATTAATGGATGTTTAATAAAAATTAATTCTTTATATTAGTTTTGAAAAGTAAATGAGAATTTTCTTATATTTACACTTTATAGTAAATAGTTAATTACTACTTTTTTATCGTCTAAATAATTAATTTAATTGTTATTTGTGACTCAATTTACTGTGATAAATGATACTAATAACTTTCATATAATTACAATTAATTGTTTGGCATTACTACGCTATGAAAATAATTTTTATCTATTGTACAACACACCCGTGTGATACTTCTTTTTATCGATTAAAACATTTCCTAATATTTTATTTAAAAAAATACGATTTATTTTTAATTATTTTTTAGTGCCACAATGAAAATAATATGAACCTTATGTGAAAGTGGCAAACGGATTTATTAAAAAATATTTTATAGGAAAAAATTATTTAGATTAAATAAAGGCAACAATTAACAATGTTTTAGTTACTCAACATTTGATTCAATGTTAGATATATTTTTAATCATAAACATTCATGGATTCTTTAAACACGCAGTCCATACAGTTAATAAGAGTTTGCTTGTTATAATTATGATAATGTTATTAGTCCAGGGTAGAAAATTTTTGAAAGGGAAAAAAATTACAGTAAAATGAAACCAATTGGAAAAGGAAGATAATATGATAAAAATGAAAGGAAAAATAAATTATGGGCGATCTGAGTTCGGGAAGTAGGAGGAGGTGAGTGTTTTAGGGTAAAATTCGGTTTATCTGAGTTTTCGGCAAAACTACAAGTCTTATCGTAAAAAGTTAAATGACAAAGTTGTAGGTAATAAAAAGATCTACAACTTTTGTATTTACACTTTTTTCACATAATCTCATAATTTATGTGAAAAATTTAAATAACCAAGTTTTGATTTTTTATTTTTATCTTTTACATAAAAACTTTTTTTCACGAAATTTGGTGAAAATTTATTTAAACTTAAATATACCGTAATTTTTTTAAAATTTAAATATTTATTTTTTCACCTAATTTTGACTAAATATCGAAAAAGTACCCTAATTTTCAATTGAAAAATCTCTCGTCAGTATTTCGACTTTTTCAAAAAAGTTGGTGGGTTTTTTTTCGTTGAAATCTCGACTTTTCGATGGTGTAAAAAATATTTACCTCTACCGTGGTAAATTTTCTTAGGGAATGCAAAAAACGAAAAAAAAGCGTTCTGCATGTTGGTATGTTTTGAATGCTGTATGTATCTGTGTGTGCTTCTGTTCCATTTTAACGAAACACAATACAACTTATTTGTTTGCCTGCCTTTCTTATCCTTGTTAGTATCATTTTGTTTACATAACATTTATCTCATTCTATGTGGTCTACCCTGGAATATATGTAGTATAATTTTATGTTTACTACCTAAATTTGAGATGAAATTGTGGTGAATCGAAACAGTAAACAAAAAAATATTTCAAATAAAAATTGTTTGTTTTTAAGCAAACATTTTTTGTATTTGAAATTTTCTTCTATCTCCATGATCCAAGGATTCAATGGACCCAACTGACCGATTTGACTATTTTACAGACTGTTTAGATCTCACTCACTGTTAATGTCTTGAATATCGCTTTTCTTCACCTATACCAAAATGTTGTTAGCGCTTTCAATATTTACTAGCGCGTGAAACTTTAGATTTAATATACTCTGAAATATTCTAAGGTGTATCCTGGTTCAAGCGTAACTACCTTTTTATTTTCGAGTAAACAAAACAATTTTAATTATTTAGTTCCCAAAATATACTATTCAAAAAGCACTATCAGATGGTTAGCATTTTAGTTTGGGCTTTTATTTTCTAGCCAGTTATGATGAACTTTTTAGCAGTAAAATATGGAAACTGTACTAGCCAATTATTTATTTTGAAAATTTAAATCAAAGTTGTAGAGTAATACATGAATATATATTTAAACAATTTCATTAGTCGCCCATTGTATATTTTCCGTAAACATTTGTATTCTACAATTTGATTGGTTTTTTGAAAATTATTATATTTATTAGTAAATAATAGTTCATTATTATTTAAAGTATGCGATACGACACAGTTCATATATTTATAATATAATATAACAAAAAAATTAAATCGATAAATAAGAGTTAATGTGACTACGCAGGGAATGCATGATCAGTAGACTAACGAAAACGATTCAACTTTTTTCGTTTATGAATTATCCTAACATAGATGACGGAGGGACGGGCGAATGGAGATATGAAAAGAAAATGGGCAAATTAGGCGATTCTATACCTAAATTTTGTTTCTGGCTTTTATATATATATATATATATATATATATATATATATATATAGAATATAAGAATTATTGAATATTAGGCTATTAAAAATGAAAATTTAATCCATGACTGTAATTTATCATTTTCTTACTAATTATAATGTTTATATGCTATTTTTATTATTAAGGTTGTTGCTAAGAAAATACATTTCCATACAATCATTTTGAAAACTTGTATAGATCCTATTTAGTCTCGAAACTTGAAAAACTTAAAAAGCCATACTCTTTCAAAAGTTATTTCTATTTCAAAAAGGATTAAAAATTAAGTAGAATGTTATGAAAGTAAATCTTAATAAGTTTTTTTAGAAATAATGTTAAAAATGAAAACTATTTTTTATAAATGTTAGGCCTAAAAAAAGTTCAAAACTTTAATCGTATTCTTCACTGCAGTTTTGTTCGGTTATTAAAAACTAGGAATAAAATACATTATTTCAAACCCCAAGATTAAAGTAAAATTAACCTTTTACTAGCTAATTTGAGTTAATGAACGAGTTCTATATCACTGGCGCCTCTAGTTATTAGCAGGGAATCGAGACGTACAAAGTGGGATATATCACTAGATAGAATTCAAATATTGTGTGATTCACTTGTGACATTTAAAAAAAAAAAAGTTATTATGCTAGCTAATACCGTAATGATATTAATGGAGCGATACAGAAGCCTAATTAGTAGACCTTTTTTCTAAGCTCTAGAATTGAAAGCGAATTTTTAAGCCATTGTTTTTATCCCTTCCATGTCTATAAGAATATATTCAGCGACCAAGCTCTTTATGCTACCTGTATCGACTACTGCTTTTTTCTAAAGACAACAATTCTTTTTCAGGTTCCAATTGCTAGGAAACAAAGTAAAATATTTAAAAATTTATTATCTTTACACTTATCAGGTTTTAAAAGAATTCATCATTAATTCATTTGCTCAACATGTACCTTAAGGGACGACATGAAGCTTAAAGAGTGCGGCCTTCATTTATACATTTAACGTTGTAAGTTCATACATTGAATTGATAGATGATGTAAAAGAATAAGAAGACACACGAGGACTATAAACACTTGCATCTCTTACATCTATAGTTATGTTGTTGGGGATAACAAACAAGGGTTGAGCTTAAGGATATTAGAACACAGAATGTCAATCAATTTCAATACTGTTCATTGAAGACCATTCACGTAAGATATATACAGAATGTCTACATGTTCAAAATACAGTGTCTATGTACAGTTGAAATTACAGTTGATTTTAATCTTTGTAAAAAAATAATTGTTTCGTTTCAATTTATGAGTAATGAGTAGCATTTCATGCCTACCTGTCTGTCTATCTGTATGTTTATCTCGGCAAATGCGCTTATCACCAAAATTACTCAATAAATATTTATAGATAGATCATTTATAGACCAGGATAGAATTAGCCAATACAAAAGTTGTAGATCGTTTTATTACCTACAACTTTGCTATTTAACTTTTTCTATAGGACTTGTAGTTTAAAAACTCACCGCCTTCCACTACCCAACCTTAGATCGCCCGTAAATTATTTTTGATTTCATTTTTGTTATATTCTCTTCCGTTTCCAAAGTGTTATTTTTTTTGGTTTCAAAAATTATCGACACTGGTCTATAGGCTGATACCTTCTTTGTATTTATGTCCCTAAAAGTAATAATAGCATATAACTGTAATAATAGCATTAGTGTGTTGACTAAATCACCTAATGTATACTATACACTGTATTATACGAGTATGTGTGATATTCAGTGCATTCATTGTACATGAGTTAGTAAAAGAAACAACAATAATAGTCTTCAATATATCTTTAATATTAATCTTTAATATTAAATGTTTGAAAAATAATTGGATTTCTAGGGCGTACCACATAATAAACAGATCACATTTATTTGAAAAAATTTGTTCACAAGCTATCGTGAGGTACGTTAGTAAAGAAGGATCATAGTGTCAATCTATGTTATTGTGTAAAAAAATGGCAATAATTTTTCAAGGAATCCTTAAAATAAAAAATATTTTGCTCTTAGTGAAAAGTTATATCACACCAATCCAATTTAAGACTTTCATGACTTAAATACTAACTAAAAAGGGATACCAAAATTGGGTAGAGTATAGCCAAAACATGAAATAAAAACAAACTCAGGCATAACAAAATATCAGACGGTTAAAGTAATGAAAAGTTATTTTTTTAAATATTTTTTCAAATTAACCCCTAAACTACGCTTTTAAGAGAAAAAAGTTTCAAACAAAACTACTTAAAAAGTCTATAAAATGATATGCAAAACTAAAATCGTTTGATAAGTTTTGTCCTAAACAGTAAAAAACTTTCAAAATACGGCGATTCTTTAGTAACTTTTGCAAAAATTGATTGTCTTAAAAATTTCAGAAACAATTCGATTATTGCATTTGAATATGGAGTAACATCCGAAACATGTCGCGTAAATTATAATAAAATAAAGTGGTTAAGCAAAATATAAAAAAAATTGAAGTGTATAAATTTATTTATCCACCTAATATAATTAAGTTAATTAATGGTTTTAATTATTAAATCATAACAATATTGGATCAAAGAAGCTCAACCTGTATTGAAAACATTGGATGGCAAGCCGCCTGTCTAGAAAACAAATGAAAAGGCAACACGATGAAATTAACGAGGATGAATCCAAATCGCTTGATCCGACTGAGCTGTTTTCCAAAAATATACAGGTAGCGTTTGACAAAATTTTAAAAGAAATTGAAACAACGGTATATGGTACAAGGAATTGAAATGAAAATTGTTAATTCCTCGGTAACCAGGCATTTTTTAATATGTTGACTGCGGATCTACTAAATAATGAAGCCAATCAAGCTCGAAAATATGCAAAACACTGTAATACAGTTGGTTTTGCACGAAAACTTTCTGTATTTAAAGAAATAATAATCGGAATTAAAGAAATTTTCAGTGCATTTAACCATTTATAACATCTGTGTATGACTAACTTAAAGCGTTGCTTAATGTTACTAGCCTCAAAAGTATACTTCACATTACATACGTTAAGCTGTGAGCGAATCATCAGCAAGATGGGAATAATTAAAACCATCTGAACGATTCTGTAATGATTAAAGAAAAAAATGCTGATAACTAATATATGAAAAAATATCCAGAGTTCGGACTTGAAACTTGAGGAAATTGAATTAATGAACCTGTCTTGTTTGTCCGAGATACATCTAATCCTACAAAATAATATTTGAACCAAACTATATATTTATATGTTTGTGCATTCTGTATATGAATAAACACAGTCAACCACCGTAAACAATATAATATTGTATAGTATAACTAATTTACCATGAATTTTAACTCCATTGTTGTGAATGTTCTGTAAACTCAAAGAAATTATGAATATATTAATCCATATTATAACAATAATAACGAATGATATTTACATATTGCACAGCCGAACCATGCGCTGCACTTTTTTCGATCATAGGTTTTAAAAATATATAGTTTAAGTTTATTCGAACGAAGTTCCTTTTCTCATATCACGGTGACAGTGGTTTAACGAAAAGACTAAAATGCGTTAGTCACTATCTCTTTTTCACTACACTTACTGTCTGCGATGAACGGAAAAGAGAAAGTAATCCGACTACTCGTATTGCATATTTATTATTAAATAACTCGAAAATATCGCATCGTTGATCTACACATGATGCGAATTTTCCAAAAAAGTCTATAGAGATTAGTTTTACCTCTCTCGATAAATAGTTTTAAAAATGCTTAGAAAAAAACGTATTAAGTAATATCTGCATAAAACAGATAAAACAATTTGGTGTAATGATTAACGCCAGTGTATGCAGCCATTCCAAAAGTAGTGAGTTCGAATCGATTAGGAACTATAGATTTTTTAAAATTTTTATTTATAACTATATAAATTTTTTCTCCAGTTTAATTCCAAATTAACCTAAGATTTTCTATTTTATAACTAATAAATTTATAAAACACAAACTAGCTGATAAATTTTGCAATTCAAAAACTAATAAAATAATGGTATTTTAAATTGTTTTTTTTTTTGCATCGATATTTCATTAGTTTATTCATAAATTTATTGAACCTCATAAGATAATATTTTTTACGTAAAAATTGAACATGAAGTATTTTGTTTTTTTTTTTTTTACATTGACCGAAATTTATAAATAAATAATATTTATAGAATGGCAGAATAGTTATTTAAAGAACTACATTCCTATCGGGTGTCGAACAACACAACACGGCATGTATTTTAATAAATCAATTGAAATTAATTATTATAGCTTGTTGAAAAACAAAGATCTTATTCCAATAAAGAAATCTTTTTTTCTAATTCTGTTTTTATTTTTAAAAAAACTAAATTTTTCAGTTATCTCACCTTTGTAGAATAATTCCAATAATATCAAAACATTCTAGAAAGATGTGGTTCCTTCCTATCGACATAAAATGAAATAACATAAATAAGGGAAATACAAAAACTTTAATTTTGTATGTCATCCTCCCGTTTTGGGGAAAATCTCCAAAAATATCAATATTTTTCGTTGTTAGATGCCGGTTTTTATATTCAATGAGATGTAATTCGGAAAAATAGAAAAACTGAATCCTTTTCATAATTAATATCATCAGCAAGATGGTAATAATTAAAACCATCTGCATTCAACAATAAGTCTGTAACGGTTAAAGAAAAAAAGGCTGATAACTAAGGAAATGCCTCAATCAATTGAAGAAATCAAATACCTTTGAAATTTTTAAGGATTTTCTAGATTTAATGCAGGGTATTTAAAAAATAAACTTTGTTAGTTTCTTCACGTATTATAATTAAAATTAGTTCAAAATCTTCTGTGACCTTTCCATATTTTATATTTTTAAAACCCATTTTAAAACCATACCGTAATATTTTTAAAACAAAATATTTCATATATATGCTCATTATTTATTTCAGTTCTACATTTAATTCACAGGACTGTATGCATCTCCTTCATACATATGTCATCTAAGGTGGAGGATTATTGTACAACATCAGCTCATCCCAATGGTTTTTTCTCATTGGATATAAAAATATTTTATCTTAAAAATAGAAAAACATGCCTACAAAGTCAAATAAAGAACAACTTTAAGTTAAAAACGAATGATATTAAACCTAAACAGAGATTAATATCAAAAGAGAAGATACATAATAAACTGATGGTATTATAAATTTTGTTTTAGTTAAGCTCTATCATTAGTTAAAATAAATACGACGCTCTCAAACTTAAATAATGATTAATATATAGATAGATATAGATATACGAGTATTATATACTCTGTAAGTTGAAAGAAACTTCTCACACGCCATTGTTTATATGTTCTACACTACATATGGTATCAATTATTTCTGCTTAAAATTTAACATGACATCCAAAAAACTTTTCTTCCTATTAAATTATATCATTAATTTGAACTTACATCATTGTTTAAAATAGTTTTCAATTCAGTAACACAATATATGCATTTAATACAAGACTGTAAGGCTCAATTAAGTTTTAACTATTTCTTTAGAATATTTAAAATGTTTAATACCTTAAACGAAAATTATAGTTTTAATAAAATACAAAGAAAATACAATTAACATATTTTTCGTAATACAAAAGTTGTATTATGTGATAGAACAGGGTTTTAAGATACTTGATTATGAAGAAATTGGGAACTGTACTTTAGCAATGAATTTGTGTTAGCTAAAAAAACTTAGTATTTTTAGATCAGTTTTTGGTCCAATTTATTTTTTACGACCCCCTCCCATACATTATAAGGTATGGAACATTTTAATGATTGTTTTATGTATATTGAAAACAAAACAAAAAATACTTTTGAACTGTGTAATTTTGAAAATATTCCGTTTTACGGATATGAATCTTTAAGAATATATTGTTCGCTCCTTCAATATTTTCTAGCGTTATAAGCGTTAGACAAAGTTTAATTTAATCGCATGTTAAAAATTTTAGTTTAAGGTTTGTAATGATATAAAATATTTACCACACAAACAAAATTTTGCTATAGGTGTCATCCAATTGGTTAATTTCTGCATGTCCGTGCGTATGTCCGTCCGTGAATATGATAACTCAAAAACGAAAAGAGATTTGGTGACGTACTTCAAGCAGAAAAAAAAGTAAGGTCAATTTCGTGAATGAGCAAAATCGGTCCATTGGATTCAATAGATCCATGACTATCCATGATCCAACATTTGAACCATTAAATAGAGAAAAAAAGTCTTAAGGTAAAAAAGGTTTGTTTTTTCAAAACAAACAACTTTTGCTTGAAACACTTTTTTCTTAACTGTTTAAATTAGCCACAATTTCAGCTCAAATATTGAGGCATATATAATTTCAATTCATATTATTATTTTATATGTGTTTATAATTGTACGAACTGAATACTTAAAGTGCATGGAATGCATATAATTAAAAATGGTTCAAATATTGATACTGAACCTGTCGAGTATCTTATCAATTAACTCTGTTAATTGTTATCTTCACTTATTTTAAATTAAAATGTATTTTTCAATTAATCTTTTATGAGATTTTAAAAGTTATTAAAAAGTAGTTACTTATAAATAATAATCTACTTTTTATTCAGTCTGCCATTCAAGTGAGTCGTTTCAGCTATTTTAACTTAATTTTAATTATTTTTTACTTTTAATTATTGTCCGGCCGAATATTCGGCTTTGACTTCGGCATCGGCCACCTTCAGTCAAAAAATGATTTTTGTCTACACATTCTCCTTCGACCACAAACCATCCGCATGTTTGGTCGAAGCCAAAAGCTTGTATTAGCCGACGAAAAATGATGAATTTAACCAAACCTGTGTCAACCGGCATGCGAACTAGACAATCAAAACAAAACAACTTAACATGCACGCACGAAGATTTTAAAGTTTAGGTTAATGAAGTATGAGTTTATGTTTATTGCATTAAAAATCTATTCAATGAGTTTATTTTCATATATATTTTGTGACCGTATTTCAATAAAGACAGAATAACATAAATTTTGTTGCGTACTTTTTTATTACTATATCATGCATCAAATAATCCTTACAGAGTTTCAAACGAAATTCTATAGGTAAGTAATTAGCTAGTATTAAGGACTTTTTTACTAAATTTAAACATTCAATTCGAAGGTTAGAAGGAACGCCGAATAATGAGCTTTGGCTTCGGCCAAAATCAGACATTCGGTATAACACTCCTTTTAATCTTAGTTCATCACATGCGTAATTTTAATAAATGTTTGTTCATAAACCCATACTAAGTCCGTTTTAATATTTAATAGACACAACGTATAACTTTATACTTAGTTTGGTTGACCTAGTTTTTTTTAAGCAAAATATTTAGTTTTGTTTGTTTTCGAATATTAAATAAAAACTATTTTTTCGATATCAAAAGTAACGGTTTGTACATAGCCGTTTTGTATTAATGTATCTCTTTATTAATTATTTCATACCAGTTCTAATCTAACTGATAAAGTTTTAACTTGAAAATAGGTATTTTTAAACCATAACACTCAAAAGTTAAATCATAGTAATTTAAAATTTCATTGCTGTATGATTTCCATTCCACCCCACCTATATACCGAAAAATTTTCATCATTGAAATATTCTCGGATCTACATTTTCAAAAATATATTCAGTTTTGTTCCTTATGTGAACTTACTCAAATTTTGGAAATGATCCATTCCCTTGATGTTCATCGTTAAGTTATACCAGTTTTTGGTCCAGTTTTTGTACGGTATATTAAGGAGCAGTTCCACAACTAATGCCAATGGATTCACAAAACTGAAACGATTTGATGCTACAAACTGATAACAAAAACAAAGCTAAAAATACTCAAATCAAACGTCAAATCTTTCCTTTTTTACGGTAGCCAAACATGAACAGTGCCAAATACAGAACTCTGGAGAATAACAAACCACGAACGAATAGCTGGGACAGACAAAAAGAGAAGACGGAAAAAAAGGCAAAAAATTGTAGTGAGATTGCAGGTATTTAATAAAGAATAGAGTGTACGAATATCATTCAAGAAAATTATTAAAAATAAATCACAAATCAAGCCATATTTGCTTTTGGCATAATATCTCAAAGGGGTTGTTGTTACATCTTTATTGTATTTAACTCTTATACACTTTAATAGGACAACAAAAGAAAAACAAATTTCCTTTAATTAAAAAACATCAGATGCGGTAATTAATAATTCTTTTAAGTTTTATTGTTTATATTACACAAGATAATTATATATATATATATATATATATATATATATATATATATATATATATATATATATATATATATATATATATATATATATATATATATATATATATATATATATATATATATATATATATATATATATGAAATATAATTATTAATTGCTGCCAATAAATATCTTTACTTTATTTAAATGAAGGATTTTGAATGAAGTATACAGCTTTTGATTAATTTCGTATTATTTATAAAATACAATATAATTATTTAAGGAAATTCGATCCGTAAATAAAATGTTAAAGCGTCGCATATGCTTAGAATTAAAATATATTATTGGTACAACTTTGTTCACTTTTTAGACGTGATTTGCGTTATATATTTCAAATACAATAAAGCTCATTTTCATCGACAAGTAAAATAAATTATGAAATTATTTTAATAATACTAGTAAATTCATTAATTTATATTTATTAAAATGTTAATAATTTAAAATGTTGTTTTAAAATTGATAAATCCTATAATTCTAATATCATACATAATAAATATTTTACATATATACATAGAGATATATAATACACATTTTATTCAGACCAAATTATATTCGCGGTATTCATCCTTGTAACTCAGCAACTCACAAATTCACTTTTCAGAAATTTCCTTCCAGGAGTATTTATTTCTTCAATAATACGAGCGTTTAAAAAAAATATTGTTGTAACCAAGTTCTTAAAAAATGACCTTAAAAATGTATTGATTGTATTTTGTTTAACATTGTTTAGCATACTAGTTAAGCTAATAGAGCAACGTATCAAAAATTGAATTTGAATATGCTGACGATAAGGTAATTTTGAGCATATTTAAATGCATATTCTAATGCTTTTTTCTGTTATTTCAAGCTTTCAGCTTGTTACTTTTTTAAGCGATGAATCATGTTAATCAGTGCAGTAATTTTTAGTTTTATTTTCATTTTGATTAAATTTTATTGAACGCACACCATAAAAACACTTAAAAAGTACTTAATTTTGGTATTATTTTTCCACGTTGCTCTACCAGTGTGATTTCTCAACAGCACTGCATCATAATGACCCAATTTTCTTAATTATAAATTTGAGCATTTAAATAGAACTTCAATTTTAAATACTTTGCTCTGATACCTTGAATAGTATCATTTTAACTTACCGTCTACTTTAAAGGCTCAGTATTTATATACCATATAAATAAAAAATATTTAATTATACTAATTATTTTAAGTATAATAAAAAAACTGATAATTATATGTTATTATGCACCTGGGTAATTATATTATTAATACTATAACAGAAATAATACTAGAATACAAAAACTTGTATTCTCAATGGATCTGTTCTTTTGCACTTAGAGAAAGCGTGCGTCACTATTTTCAAATAAATTGTTTTTATTTCCTAACATAAATAAATGGAAAAAATATTTGAAACACTACATCTAGTCTAGTGTTAACAAATTTTCGGATAATGCAACCAAAATATACTAAAATTGGAATAAATATTTTTTTTTTATGTTTGACTCACAAATGTCTCTAGGCAATGAGATACTTATTTACTAGATAATCTTATATCTTTAAATGAGCAATTCTTGTATATATATAAATATATATATTTATATATATATATAATTGGAAACTCGGAAACGGCTCCAACGATTTTCATGAAATTCAGTATATAGGGGGTTTCGGGGGCGATAAATCGATCTAGCTGGGAATCATTTTCAGAAAATGTCATTTTATTCGTGTTTTATCGATACTTTTTTATAATGTAATGATATATTTGTTTAATATTTATAGTCATGTAGTCATTGGAGTGGCTAAGTGGTAGCGTGCGAGGCTCTTATACAGAGATCACGCGTTCGAATCCCGGCTCGACCGACGAGTAAAATGAATTTTTTTTTAATTTTATTATTTTTAAACCCAACCCAACCCAACAAAACAACACAATAAAGTGAATAATATTTTTCAAATAAGATATTGTTATTATAATTGTATAATTTTTTATAATGTAATGATATATTTGTTTAATATTTAAAGTCATTGGAGTGGCTAAGTGTTAGCGTGCTAGACTCGTCTTCCGCCTCGACGTAATATAATTTCCAAAAAACACAATTTATAAAAAAAAAAAAAAAATACCGAGCAAAGCTCGGTCATCCAGATATTAATATTAAATTCTGATTTACAAGTAAATTAAAACGTAGAAATACTGCGAAGATTCAATTAAAAATCCTTCGTACGATAATAGGTGCTTTTATTTATTACCAGTATGAATAATCTTTCATTATTTATTCTTCTATTACTTATAACGCAGATATTATGGAGGTTTCCAAAAAAATTGGTATTGTTAGAATGTTTTAGAAAATATAAATACACATACTTAGAAAAATGTTGCGTAAACGTAAAATTTTTTCATACGTTTCGACACTAATTTATTAAAAATTGTATATTTCTATTCTGATCGATTTCGAAGCGAACGACTTATTAGATAACAAAATCAATTTTCTTACCATTGTCTCTGGAAAAATCATTAATGGAAGGTAAAACAACTATAATATCTATACTAAAATTATAACAAGCTGTATTAGTTTAATTACAAAAATGAAAAACGTTAACTACTTTTGATTGCTTTCAATCTTTTTCTCGTGACCTGATAAGTAAAAGAAAAAGAGACCGAAATTCCTTATACATTTCTGCGCTTGGAAAAGCAATTGAATAAGCTCAGTCAATTTCATCCTACTTCAATTGTAGATAATATAATTTACATTCATCAATCAGTTGAGCATGAATCATCCGTAAGAACGACCTAAACCCTGTATACAGTCTTTTATGATAATATGTTTATAAAATAAATATTCTGGGCTTTGGCTGGATAGATTTTCTATTAGTGAAATAATTTTTAGAATCCATTCACGAGTCCCAAAAATGATCATCTACAAACAAACGAAAATTAACACCTTCCCCTCTACAATTCAACGTTAGGAAGTAGCATTTATTAATAACAAAAATTTTTATATTCAAAATATAATCTGAAATTGAAATTTCTTATATAACATCAACTTTGGGAACGCCCATTAAACTATTATTTTCTTACGTATAAAAGAAAATAACATTCATAATGATTTAAGTAAAGATCCCGAAGAAAAAAATATTAATTTAAAAAAATTTTCAATAATTTATCAAGCGTGAATGTTTGATTGAATAGACATTATTCTTATGAAAAATGTTCCATAAAAGAAAAATTACTACAATGAAGATGTTTACCATAATAATATCCGACTATGAAATTGAACTGCTATTAATATAATTTTCTACATCCATATACAACAAACCTATGCATGTAATAAAATAATAACAAACTCGAATACAATTATTTTATAACTCCAAGATCCTACTCACTGCACTATAATGTCAAAAAACATTTGATCATTTATTTGTTAATATATTTACAAGAATTGATAGTGAAATGTATTTACCTACACAAAACCTCAAGGATGGCAAGTAAAATACTATCTTAAAAAATATCCATATGAAAAAATGTGATATTATTAAAAAGAGAGAAAAGTATCTTATGTTGTTAGAATAATTCCATAGAGTTTATAATTCCGAGTTATTATGAAAGTTGAAAAAAGACGTCTTAAAACGCTTACAATTATGTATTCGTTTAGACATCATGTTTCCGATTTCATACGAAACTATTAATAAAAACGAAAAAGGCTTCTTATATAGCTTATAAGTCTGAGTTCTGACTTTGCAAATCACTGAAAACTGACCTATTAAAGAGCTCACAATTATTTTTTATGGAGTCCGATAAAAACTTCTTAACTATCTTTTGCTGAAGAGATCTTAAAAAACGCGGTCATTACGACGTCATAGAGGTCTTTATAAAGAACTGTTTTTGAAGTCTTTCTGATTTGGATGCTTTCTGAAGTTCTGTACAAAAGCACCCACAAATTAATTTTTAAATTAATCTGAATTAAAGAATTTGGCACACTTAAAAGTGTTGCATATTGAAGTCAGTTCAATCACGGCACCGGTTTCTATTTTTACGTAAATTATTTTAATTTATTATGAGACATAAACAATTCACATACAGTGTGTTTACCGCTGAACTAATAAGAACAAAAATTAAAATAGTCATTCTAAATAAATTGAAGTAAAATAGTTATTCTTAATAAATGATCTGTTTGACTAAAAAATAGAATTGGCATAGATACTCCAAATTATGAAACTAAGGTAAAAATAGAAGTTCGATTGAAAAATTTGTATTCAGAGTTCAATTGAAGATGTATTACGTACTAAAAAATTTTCGGTTCTTATTAGATTTATGTTGTTTTTTGTTTTTTTAGTATACACTTGCTGGTCACTCTGAAGTTTAATTAAAGTTTTGTGTAGGTATGTTCATTTTTTATTTCTCAGAAAGTACGATTTTTTAATGAAAACCTTTTGGTTCCATCATTGGACATACTGTATAATTTCTTTTTACCATTGTATATAAATATTCATATAAAAAAAACAACCTTCGCCATATAATAAAAATAAAATTTTACTTTTTATCATTTTATAATATGTAAATGATTTTGTATATCATATGTTGAATGCCCTTTCTAATGATTGAGTCTTATAGAGTCTAGACACAGTATTTAATTTTATATTTGAATTCATTAACGTCTATTTAAACTTTGTACATATGTGACAGTTTAAATACAAGCATATTCGTCACATTTTGTGTTATTAGATTAAGTATTTAGTTTTGTGTCGAACCAAATTAATTATAATAAAATGAATAAATCTTTATTAACATTTTACATAAAGCTTTTTCTATATGTTTAATAATTTAAAATTTTAACCCCTAAAAACGTAAATCATTCAAAGGAGTTTCAACAAATGAGTTATCAACGAAATTTTTTTTCTGATACTGGCCGCGGTCTTTTTTTCTTTATTGCTTGCTTCTCTCACAATAAAAGTGTGAAAAGCCTTCTGTCGTAAAGCCGTAAGTAAAAAAATTCAATGGCCGGAATTGTTAGTTGTCGATTCAGAATGGACCTAAGAATTTCTCAGATAAGTCTGTCTTATTTCAATGAGTTGTACTTAAGATATCATGTATTCACAACCATGTCTTAAGAAGAACTTTTCAAAGTAATTGGTGTTTGAGAATTAAGTTTAGTGATGCAGTTGTTTTTTTAAACAGATATAGGTAATAAAATTCAGCCAGCGCATTGTTTAAATTTTTCAGTTATTTTCTAATTACTTTAAAAATTGTATAATTGATGACAATTTCTTTAAAAAATCAAAAAATAAAGATATTTAAGAAATTTTATAAAATCAATTTTCCTTAAAACAGCACCTTACACCGTGCATCAAATTTTTTTTTCTTTCGTTGTTATGGCTACGAAATACCATTTTAGCAGTCAAATAATGTGAATCGAATATTTTACATAGTAAATTTATCAAAATTAATTAACAAATTTAAATTAATAATCTATACCAGTAATTATTTATAATTATTTATATCAGCAATTAAGAATGATAGAAGAAATTGCATAAGTAATTATTTTTAAATGTTTATTCAAAATTACAAATAACTATTCTATTTCTGAAAAGTCACCAGTCTGTCATCACGATAGCTCAAAAAATGAGAAGAGACAACGAGTAGAAATTGTTGATGACGTACTCTAATCATAAAAAGTAAGTTTAAGTTCGTGAATGACAAAATATGTCCATTGGGTCCAATACCCAACTGATATGGAAACCATGACCTAACTTTTAAACTATAAAAGATAAAAGAAAAATTCAAATACAACAAATGTTTATTTCTTTGAAACAAACAACTTTTGTTTAAAAATTTTTTCCGTAGAACGTAAGGATTTTCCACAATTTAAGCTAAAATTTAGCTAATTGTTACATATTGGTAATTATAATACATATTATTATACAAATATATATAACCGTATAGACTGGATATTTACAGTGTTTGGTAAATAAAATGAATGGTAAATAAAAATATTCCAAATAGTGATTATCAATCATATGTCGAGTATCTAAACAATTAAGTCTAATAGTTGTTATCTTCACTTATTTTAAAAGAGTTTCTCAATGATATTACACTATAAAATGTGCATAAAATTGATTCATTTTGATTGTATGACAATTAATGCTAATTGGTGTCTAATACGAAGAAGACAGTGGAAAGTTTTCTCTAATTAAGTTTTCCCTAAATACTGTATATGTTCAAATTACAGTAGAACCTCGATAACTCAAACCTCGTTAACTTAAAAACCTCTATAACTTCAAAAAATAATATGTTCCATTCCCATCAGAGCCCAAAACCTCTATAACTTAAAATACGTAACCTCTATAACATAAATAAGTAATCAATGTATTGGCCCTCAGTAACAAGGAACAAGGGTACATACATGTGTACATACCTACCACTATATTAACCTATCCCTAACATAGACCCGTGATAACTTAAAACCTCTATAACTTAAAATATTTTCTGTTTCCCTTAGACTTTAACTTATCGAGGTTCTACTGTATACAGTGTGGTTTATTAAAACTCATCTAATCATGATCGTTTGTTTTTAATATTTTAAATTTGATTATTCTATATCCTTTCGGTCTATAGACGTCATAATTGGAGCGTGCAAGTTTGATATAATATTTTGTATACTATAATTTGTATAATAATATAATTTTAAATATTCAACAAAAACAATTGTCATATTTTATTTTTAATGCTTAAATATTTTATCGTTATTATAATTATATTTTCTCACTTCGGAAAACAAACGCTTATTTATGAGAATATATTAATTTTAAATAAACAATTATTATTATATAAAAACGTGTACAGACTATTACAGAGAGACTCATGAAACAATTTTATCACGATTTATGGAAATTTCTGATTAAGGCAGTTTGGTAGCCGCAATCCGAAATCAAATAAAAGACTTTTTTTTATATTTTTATTTTATTTTTACAAATAAATATACGAAGCATGCTATAATAATGGATAAAAATTCACATAAGAATTTAATTGATATAATTTACCACGGATTATAACTAAATAATTAAAATAATATAATAAATAAAATATTATTTGACTTGTACTCAACTGTCACTAGATAATACCAACTTTAAATGATTTTCCAAACATAATTCTGAACTGTCAACTTTATTTGTTGTATCGTGAATTATTTATTTATTTTATTTAAATTTTAATATAAATAAATAAATTATTTCGTTAGAAAATAAATTTAATATTTAAAAAAATATTTTTTATATTTATTAATGTTCAATATCCTTTTGTTGTTATATACCATTAAAAACGCTAGTTTCTATTTGAAATTGTTGCGCTTAATGGAGCCGCCATTATTCCCCTAGTTAATATGGAGAAGATAGTGTCTCCGCTAAACGACAGAGATAGAAGCCACATGTCAATATTTAAAAATTAATTTCATCGAAAGTACGTGGTAAATTATTCTGAATTTTTTTCATTGTATATTTGGGATATGGTTCTATCAATTTAAAAGTTTTTCAAACTTCCTTAATCTATTGATCTTAATTGAGTTATGTGGTAAAATATCCTCGAATGAATATTATGCGAAAAAATTACCCAACATAATGCTACAACGACAAAATGATTTAAGCACAAAAGGTATTTTATAAGTGATGTTTTAAAAAGATTCCATTTTAAAAAGTATTCATAAAACTTTTTCCTTATACATCTCTATATTTTTTTAGACATTTTAAGTTTTTTATTTTCTGATACTGATATAAGTCTACTTAAATAAGAATCTGTGAAAATATGTATATTTAATTTTTTTTTAAATTAATTTTTGTTTGGTATCTTTTTTGAAAGAATTGGAATAAAAAATAATGAAATTTTTTATATATTTGTATTTATAACTATATGGCCTGTATGTTTAGGCTATTTTATGAATAATAATCATTATAAATAGTTCAAACATAGATACTGAACTACACGTGTAGTTTTCAAATCCGGATTTATCGTTAGTGCAGGCTCTGGACACTCTGCAAAACACCGCCCACTATCGAAATTTTACATAAAATGAATATAATACAATTTTTAAGTAGGACTTTCAGTAATCGGACGAAACCTTTATGAATATTCTAGAACGTCCCAAATCCCAATTCAATCAATATAAGCGTTCGGAAGTTATGAGAGTTTTATATGTTTGTTAAAAATGGGTTCTAGAACCTTAAAACGCATATATCTGATGACAACCCCTTTAATCCAAATTGGATAAAAATCAATAAATTGGAATTTTTGAAAATTTTTAATTTTCAAAGCGGGAAATTTTGAACTGAAATAGTTAAATGACCATTTATCACTGAAACTTTTTTTTTAATTTCATGATTTCATGTTTTTAATACGATGACACTTTTCAAAGCATTTTCCATAACGCCAAAAATTTATTTATTTTCCCACTCTACGAATTTTCCACCGCTAAAAATTGGCCGACTTGGGCACTTGTCCCGACTGTCTCAATTATAAATCCAGCGCTGCTAGTTTCTAATCAATTAACTCTATTAGTTGGTATTTTCACTTGTTTTTAAAATAGTTATAAAGGTGTAATATTACTTTTTGATGTAAGTATTTGAAATTGAGATTTTATGATAAAAACTTTTTATCCTTCAAAATTCAACGGACACACTGTAAATAACACATTTAACGAAAATTCTGTTGTTTAATTTGTTTAATTAAATAATTTCATAAGTAATATTTATTTATTTTATAATGTTTAATTTATTCTTAATTGATAATAAGTTGTTTTTTCATCATTTATAATTTTATTAAATTTCTATTGTCAATCTTCTTAAATAGGTTTATTTGTTATTATAATAATATTTATTCGTTCATTTTTTAATAATAGTTTATTGTACAATAGTTTATTGTACATTGCTTACCATGCGTAAGGATTAAGTAAAAGGGGACGGGGTGGCGTTATCCCAATGCAATGCTCAGTTACCTATCGAATAGCACATGTAGTGATTAGATTTTGTATAAGGAACTTATTTTTTTAAAATCATTTGAGTATCGACACGGTATCACATATAAGTATCGAATCAAAACTGTGTACTTTTCTAGTACTTTCAATATCTTAAGATATTGACACTTTTTCGTAAAGATTTATTTTGAAAAACAAAATAACTTTATGTAAAAAACCGATACTTTTTCGTTACCTGAGGATGTTGATCGAGTTTGTTTCATCCAATAATTCTATTAAAGAAAACGAACATATTTTGCTTAACAAAAAAAAAAAAAAAAACTATCAGATGAAACAGTCAATTTGACTGTAATAAATATTTCAATTTGTTTTACGTTTAAACCTTCCTGGATTAATGTGAATTTAATAATAGATTTTGAAGGAAAAATGATAAAGAAAATTCGTATAACTACCAGTAGTTTCTAATCCATACGACGATCAGATTATATGAAAATTATACCTAAACGATGCAAAGTTACTTAAGTATAATGCAATTCAAATATTAAAAAATATTAAGAATCAAATAAAATTATTTATCCCTTTACTTGAATAAAATGTATTCCTGTGAATTTTCATTTTGAAAATCCTTTTGTTTCCTTAACATGTTTGTCGAATTTCTGAAAAAACTTTGAGAGTGTACTCACAAATATAATACACAAATACAAAATTATTAATTGTATAAGTTGGATAAATAAATTTATTTACACACTTCAATTTTTGTATTATTTTGCTTAACCACTTTATTTTTATTAATAATTACGCGACATGTTTCGGATGTTACTCCATATTCAAATGCATTTGAATATGGAGTAACATCCGAAACATGTCGCGTAATTATTAATAAAAATAAAGTGGTTAAGCAAAATAATACAAAAATTGAAGTGTGTAAATAAATTTATTTATCCACCTAATACAATTAATACTATGGAATACCACAAATTAAAGCTCTCTACCATTAATAGAATAAAGCAAACAAAATTATTGTAAAAATTAAAACATACTATCCAAACTTTAGAAACGTCCTAAAATTTATTTATTCCATCACAGAACTTCATTTTTATTGGATTATATAATACAGTTAATATATAATTTACATAATTTTCATATTGCTTGTATTACATGGAGAGGTATTCTGATAAAATTGTTCTGAAAACTAGTAACTCTTTGGTGACTGATATCTTTTATCGATGATATATAATGCAGATTATTGATAAACTGCATTCTAGAAAAATGAAGATCAAATATGGTTCATTGGTTGAGTGGTCATAGTGGCAAGTGAACTTGGGTATAACAATTTCTAATTCTAGTCCAGTAGTTTATTTAAACAATACATGCAGTAAGGTATTCTATTCACGGTTCGTTATAGATTTAAAGAATTGTTAAATTGGAAAAAAAAAGAAAAGAAAACAAAAGTTTATTGGAATAATGCCAATATCGTTTTCTTAAAAAAGAAAAAATTAATTTCTATCTTTCATAAAATGAAAGCTTTCTATCATAAATAAAGGTTTTAAACAGTATATGAGTATCTTCGGTTAAAAATTTATGTTACAACAAAAGTTCTGACATAAAAGCGTTGTCAAAAATTTCGTAGTCAGAATAATTATTAATTAATTTCTTTGTATACGAATTATTAAATTTTTTTTAAGTAAATGCAAAAATACTCAATGCAGGAACTGCGAATCCTGAGTAAATTTTCATCAGGAAAATGTATATAACATATCTTAGTTTATTATATACATGCTCTAACCCACTATATCTCATCTAAATGTAAAAGGTAACCCTAATATCATAAATATCTACGTACGTCATATTAAACTTAGTTATCGACATAGTTATCAACCTACATAATGGAAGACAATTAGGAAATTATTTCACGAAGAGGTATTCTGATAAAATTGTTCTGAATAGATCAAAATTCCACCAGTTTTGATTATTTATTTTTAAATGTAGGTTATTAAAAATGCTTCAACAAGGTGTCGATCCTTTTTAAAGGGATGTAAATTTCACCATAAAAATAAATCTCTATAAATCGAAAAAAGAAAATTTTATACAAAAAATGTTTCAAGTTTTTTCGAAAAGTTAATACTTTTTTAGTTATCCGTTATTTAAAATGTTCGTTTCCCGTTGCAACAAACAAATACATAAAAAAAATCCATGTTTTTGATCAATTTTTCATACATAGTTTCGAAAATTTCACACTTTAACGAAAAAACTTCAGAAACCAAAATGAAGCTTACAGAAAAACAAAGAGAAATGTTTATTAAATATTGCTATAGATATAATATGAACCGAACTATAAGCTCGTTAAATGTGCCGATTCGTTAGAAAAAATTTTTAAATGATCCATTTAGCATCCAATGTTAACCCAAAAGCTAGGCGGAGCTATAATGAAACTAAAACTATTAACATAATTGCTTTGCATAAAAATTAGTTTTTGTATCAATGGCGTGTCTTTTAACATTGGATTTAACACTCACCTTAAAGTATCTATTGCACACTTACCAATAACATAATCTGAAATTTTATAGGTTTCCGTTTAGAAAAACATTCGATTTGCATTAAATTTTATTTTTTTACTGTATTCAAGAACAATTTGTAAATCCAAAGTAAGGCTAACTAACTGAATAAGATGCGGTATAATTCAATCTTCAAAAATTTGGTATTTGGTTTCACAAATATTTTGTTAATGTTTTTTTTTTTTTGTAGCATGAAAATTAACTTTGATATCAAGGACTGAAGTTGATATTTGAGTGTAAAGATGAATATTATTGTATATTTAATTAAATTTTTTTCTTAAACTAAGTACCAAAGACAGTTTACCTTTATAAACTATTGTAGCTTTTCAAATTTCCAGCAGAATAATTTTCAAACTAATTGGTTAACTGAAAAATTAGGAAGTTGAAAAACGAATCTAATTTTTTCGGATACATTTTTGAAAATACGTAAAAATTTTTATTACTCCCCTATATTTTGGGCCAACAACTTCTACCAAAATTCGTTTTGGAGATTTTTTAACTTACTTTAACAATGATCTTGCTAGTTTTCTTCGAAATATTGTTTGTTGAATGAATTTTACGAGCTATAAGTCAGTTCATATTATATCTATAGCAATAATAAACAAACATTTCACCTTGTTTTTCTATTAGCTTCGTGAAAGAATGAAATTTTGGATCTATTTATTAAAAAATTGATCTAAAATATACATTTTTTTAACGAGAAACGAACATATTGAATCACGTATAACTCAAGTATTGACTTTTTGAAAAAGCTTTCAGGTGCATATTTTTCTATTTTATCTATTTTCCGTTGTTACTTTTTATGTAAGAAATTTTCCATTAGAAGGAAACCCATCCCCTCGAATTTGACGTCATTTTTGAAACAATTATTGTTGAAGCAATTTTTATTACCAACATATAAAAAAAATATCAAAATGGGAGTAGTTTTCACCAGTTTCGCACTTTTTTGTTTCCGTTAATAAACTGTTTTATATTTAATTAAACTGAATCTAAAAAATATCTTTAAAGGTGTAAAATGAAGGGTTATTTTCTTGGTGTATGCTTGAAATATGACTTGATGGTATTTTTTCAGCTATATTACAAGAATATTCGGTTAGCCGTTAAAAAATCATACTGTAAAATTAAATTCAAAAAAATTTATTATGATTGCAGTTTTTCTGTTTAAATTCTTAAACAATATTTTCAATATATTTTTAAATAGAAAATATATTATAAATTCTTCAGATATAGTAATTAATATTGGTATAAAATTTATTTTTACAAACGATAATAATAGCAGTTATGTTTTTCATAAAATTTACTGGCTGTTCCATGTTGACAATAAAAATTACGCAATAATATTTCATATTTACTCAAAATATTTGCCTTGCATTTAGATAAAGTATAAAAATCATATATTCTATTGTATATATAACAATACCCAAATTTTTTTTTTGGAAAAATTTGCTAATAAAATATTTTTTTTTTTTATATTTAAAATGAAACTAGGAATATTTTTTTTTATTGTCTAGCTACTAGCGGGTCTTTCATCTAGGTTATCACTTTGTTTATTTCCTTGTGCCTAGTTGAATATTTAGATTTCAATTAAAATACAATTTAGATTTCAATTAATAAGCAAGAAAAGTTTGATCATCGTAAACTTTTCTTTAATGTTAGTAGTTGGTTGTTCAGAAATAAATCATAGTTTATTAGACATTTTAAAACTGATCCTCATTTTATTGAAGGTGACTAGAAAGTTATTTTTTTTCAAAAAAATAAAAAAACAATTATTACATACAATAAAGTCAAAATAAAATTTCAGAATGTACAATATTATACAATAAAAACAATAGAGTATATTGCGTATCTCACATGCAAAGGGTTCCATAATTTTTTTTTTTTTTGTAGAAAAGTCTTTTTAATAGCTCTTTTATTTCTTAATACCAAAAAACCTTTTTAAAAATTATTTTTTACAAACCTTTTTTGGCATGCGAACTAAACAGAATAAAATAATTATAATTGTAATGTAAACTTCAGTAAAATTCAGTGTCAAAATCTATGGAACGCATGATAACTGATAAATAGACAAAGACTACAAATGTAATCACATAGTACCTTGCAGTAAGTGAATTTTATATGTATTACAATGAAGATTATTGAATACTATAATACAAATATTTTAAAATTTTCAATATAAAATAATTTTCTTTATACCCAAACTTCAATGTTAGAAAGCATAAGGAGTTCAAATTTTATTAAATGGAATAAGATTGCATGCAGAGAAATCAGTATACGGTTTTGAACATTGAATTGTATATATTACAATAAAAATTATTTTTTAATTTTTATAACTGCGTTTTTTTTTTTTTTTTTGAAAATTAATTTAATTATTGTAAATATCCAGATAGAGTTCAAAATATGAATTTGAAAAATATGATGACAAATTCAGACATAATGTGACACACAATTGATAAAAAAGAACTTGTGATTAAAATAAACTCTCAATTCGGTCCAGAAAAAATATGCCCTTGTCAATTCTTCGGTACGGGACTTTGAAAATTTTTATAGGCATCAGCAAACGTATGTCAAGAAGAACAAATGAAGCAGATATTATTATTATTCTTTTGAAAACGTGTCAAGATTCATAATACGAGTATGTGTGTGTGAGTGTTGATAGGTAATAGAAAACTGAGTGAAAAAAGAACAAATATTAAACAACAAGAAAGTTTCTTTTTTAGAACTTTCCTAATAAAAAAAGACACATACCTTGTTGTTGTGTACTACATCGGCGCTTACTTATTATAAAATAATTGAAAAATGTGTATATTATGTTCATATATAACAGTTATACCAACTTTTAACTTATTTATTTATATGATATTTATTTATTCAGTATTGAACTATCATCTCATATTTATTGAATAAGAAAAAAATGTCACCACTGATTTTAAGAAATATTTTTCTTATACACTGTGTAATTTTTTTGATTAGACTTTATTGGCTAATATATGTAAATTTGACTGCAATCTATATAAGACAGAAAACAATTTACTATATTTGTTATATGAATAAGATAAAGATAAACATGACATTGTTTTTTTTTTTGGTACGAGTTGTTATGTATTTCTGAGAATTTAATAACGAATAATATATTTTTGATATTTAAAAACAACGTTATTTATGAATTAATTCTTCTAAGATATTTATTGTAACGCAACCTAATATTGACCATACAAACAAAATTTTGGTAAGGGTTCATTGAAAATTGTAATAAATTCATTTCCGCATGTCTGTCATCACGATAATTCAAAAACAAAAAGAGATAGTAAGCTGAAGTATTAGTGACGTATTCTAACATAAAAAGTGAGTTTAATTCCATAAATGAGCAAAATCGGTTCATTGGCTACAATGGATCCATGACCCAAGTTTTAAACTAGATGGGAGAAAAGATCAAATTTCAAAAAAATGTTAATTTTTTTTGAAACAAACAACTTTTGTTTGAAACATTTTTCGTAAAATGTTTGAGATCTCCGCAATTTAAGCTCGAATTTTTTTTCTAATAAACACTTATAGTTAATAACAATACATATTATTTATTATTTATGTATGCATATATAACTGTATAGACTGGATGGTTATAGTTTTATATGAATGCTCATCAAAAATTGTCCAAACAATGAAATTTAATCGTATATCGAGTATTTAAACAATCGACTCTGTTTGTTATCTTCACTTTTATTTTTTTCACTTTTCACTTTTCAGTTTACTTTTTTTTAAATAATTTAACAAAATAATTCATTTTTTAATATTGCTAATCGCTATTTACACAGCGCAGGAAAAAATGTAAATTACTAAATGGTTGTTAATATTGAATGGTACTGTAACTGTTACTTATTATTAAATGTACTGTGTCATACAGTTGTCCAATAACTGTCATAGCCCCGACTTTATAAATTTTTATAAGTAAATAACAATACAAATAAATCCTATATTGTCAAGTTTACACAAAATGATCTTTCTCATTAAAGCTATTCTCGCAAGTTGCGGTATATATTTATGATAACGACCTTTTTAAGGCCAGGCCAGATACTTTCTCAAAATTTCTCTGTTAATACTTGTATTATAAATTATAATTTAAAACAGAAATTATAGCTGAAACTAAGACCAAGATCAAACCAGACACTAATTTATTGTGTTAAAATTTTTATTGTATTTTGAAACCTAGAGTAGTGAAGTTCTTACATATTATATAATAAATTCGTAGAAAAATTCTGAGAAAAATATAGTGAAAAAAAATTTCTAATCTTAGTATATATCCACTCAAAAATGCTATTTTCTTAAAATATGCGGCTTAAAATGCAGATTTAGTTATATTTCGGTTAATTTTTCATCATATTCGATTAGTCATTTTATATTACATTTTGGTTGAATGAAAGTTTTAAATCTTCTAGATATGTGTTTTATAGGTAATTAGAACGTGTGTTCCATATAATTTAGTGTATTTAGATAATATTTTGGAAACTTAACAGAAATTGGAAGTTTGCATACCTACCTATTCTATATGTATATACATATTCAGTTAGTGTATAGTTGAATTTACGTTAACAATATTTAAGTAAGTAATATTTAAGCATGTTAGATTGTTAGTTTGTATTGGGTGTAACAAGAAGAACGGAACACATAAATTAAAAGGAAGTTTTGAATCAAATACAAAAAAAAAAAAATAAAATAAAAAAATGTAAAATTTTGACCTCGTTTCATTTCCGATGTCAAAATGTGTGGTTTGAAATTTCCAAGCTTCGCACAAAATAATCTTGAAATCCGACTTCAAGGTCAATTTTCAGGTAATCATTTAGTACAACAGCATAATTGTAAATACATCAACTTTTGTACTCAACTGTTTTTCCAAAATTTATTCCTTTTTTACTTATCTTGGTGTTCCGGTCTGTATACAGTGTACATAATAAGGAATGAAATAATTAAACGGCTGAGGTGCAAAATTTTCGTTTCATCTTTGTCGTACTCACTCTGTGGTACTTATTCAGACGAATAAATTTATGAATATTTGTGTTTTTTTATTTAAATGTTGCATCTTGTGAACCATTTTTCTAAAATATTTCCATTAAAGAGAAATCGAAAATTGGAACGAATTAACGTGAAAAATAAAATAAAAAAATGATGTGGTGTCGTGTGACACCAGGTAGGAACGAAGTTCCTTCGGCTAATGCAGAATAGACACAAATTGCAAAAAAAATCGTGCTCAATTTTTTGTATGTTTTCTTGATTTTTCTCTTAAATTTTGCTGATTAATTTTTATTTAAGTACAAGAAAGTATTTAGAAGAAAGATAACCTAGAAAACCTTACTTAACCAATGTAAAATATTTTATATTTATAAATATATATTTATTAATATATTTATTAATAAAGAATAAACTAATACTAACGTATTTAATTCTTTTGCACTGAATAATTTCCCACTATTATCACTGTCAATTGCATTCAAGTCACTTGTTGGTTCATTTGACATTGTTACTATAGTTACGTCTCATTTAACGGTTTTATTCCACGCATTTTTTCTTACCGTTTTACTATCACATTTTTTTCAGTTCGGTCGCGCAGAAAAATCCCTATCCCCTCCAAGCCTGCCGTAAGGAACTTCGTTCCAAAAAATCTGCCAACTGTCACAGCAAATTTTAGGTATATTTTATTATTAAAACAATTATTTATTAACTTTCCATCTAAATTGTAACTCAAACGGTCAATCTTTAGAGATATACCCATTTAAGTAAATATATTCGATAATGGTTATTTTTTCATTAAGATATTATCATTCATCCGATTTTGATGAAATTTTTTACATAGATGCATGATAAAGTTTTAGATTATTGATTTTTCTAGATATGAAGTGACAAGTTTTTACCCAAAAATCGCCTAAAAACGTGTAAGGTTCGTTAGCCAAATGGTGTAGAGAATTTTTTATAATTGCAATGTAGAAAACGCTTTTTCATCTCATTCGTTGAAGACATACCGGACGAATAAGTACTTAAGTAAGCATATTCTTACATCACTGTATTCTGTTTACGTATTTAAATAGCATCCTGTATTTTGCAAGTAAACATATACCATTTTAAACCTATACATAAGTTTATAAGAAGTTTAATATTTGTGTATGACAGCTATATCTACATAGGTACTTTGTTGGTAACAACTAGTGCAGCGTAGTTAGAATATACATTCTAATTAGAGGTATAAGAATTTAATACTATATTTCTACACGGTTTTCAATCTTAATATAACTTAAAGTTTCATAATTTTATTCTATATATATATAAGTAAATGTACGTAAGATTTGCTCCATGATTTGTTGCAATGAAATACAATAATTTTGATATTATTTGATATTTTACCCGACAAAAATGAAATATATAATTTTCCTTCTTATAATTCATTTCCGAAACATTCAGAAATAATCGCATTCATTGTGCTCAAAAAATATTTGTGGTGGGATAATAAAAGTTATTTTGTTTCAAAATTTGGAAATTTTTTGAAGGAAATACTCCTAGAACTTTGGAATAGGATAAAATATTGATATCAATTTTTATTAACGACTCCAGTTATATGTGTAAATCGTGAAAAATCTTTTAAAACTTTTTCATTTTTTTGCATCTACGGAATGTTTATATCACCCTTACATACGATAAGGAGGGTTATAACCGATTCAGTGGGTAATTGAGTAAATGCACTAATACCTTCATCCGTTTTTATTATAATATAAAAAAAGGGTGCAGTCGGTTGATCACACTATCGTCGTTTGGTTCTTGGATAAAAACCAAGTAACCGCAAACAATAATAGCAATAAGTAATAACAATATAATAGTCACCTTGTGTTAGAAGGCATTTTGCCTTCTGGCGATGGAGTGTTCTTAAAAGAGGGTACAGAGGACCAAAAGGTGTACGTATAACAAGGGCCACGGTTGCGGTATCCTTCTTAATATACTCTAAGGGGTAATGTAATAATTTTACTCATAAAAAACTAGAAAATTTAAACTTAGAATGAGAATGCTGTGGTGATAAATATTAAAAAAGTCATTTATTATTTTCTCAGTTTTCATTCCACTCTTTTTCATTCTATAAATTTAATGCACATTTAATTAAAAGGATTGATTTCCAAGGGGCATTGAAAACTTGAAACTCATATTAAAGTTAACTGAAAATCAAATATTGGATAATAGACTCAAATTCTAGTTTAAATAATATTTCTTTTAAATTGATTCAAGTTTCACTTAAATTGATTTACACTGTAAAAACTTAATATAACAACGATAAAAATCGTTAAAAAAACATTGCATTCGAAGAATCCTTTTTTCGATTGTACGTTCGGAGAAATCTTTCATAAAGGAAACAATTTTTATTTAATTTTTTTTTTAAATGATACCATTAACTGAGAATTTAATTAAAAATATTCGACCAGAATTACTGTAATTTATTTTTATTGAGTCATTCGTTAAAATAAATATATTTTCTTCAGTTTGTTTGTGTTAAATTTCATTTAAATAATTTGTATTATTTTATATATGATTGTGTAATTGTGTGACAAAGTATATTTTCTAAATCAACAAATCTAATTCGACTTCGTATATATTATGTGTTCACCATATTCGACATCTTACATACCAAACATAATGAGAAAAGTAGGCGTATGCCATTTGTTTTATATATCGGCTTAATTTAATTTTATATGGTGTAATGTGTATTTTGACGGTAAAGAGAATATTATAATATTTAAATTTAAAAATATACCAAATTTGACTCATACGAAAAACAAGAAAATTATTTTAATATTTTATGTGATCTTACGAAGTAAAAAATTTAATTACGAATAATCCAGAAAAAATATACGTTTGCGAATGAACTAAAACTATGTTTTTGCAGTTATCTTTATTCATAAATAACATTAAAATCCATTAAATAATTTCAAAACTAATATCTTTTTAAGGATTGGACATACCTTGGCGAATTCACTTTGTTTTTTACATAATTTTGATCTATAATTAACACCAAAATCTAATTAATAAATTTAAAAAATCTCTTTAAGGATATTTAAGGATGCAAAAAATTAAAAAAAAAATATTTAAATGGACGATTCCTACAAGTGATAAGACTGCACTCCCCAAAATAAAAAATTGGAATCATTTTTAAGTCCCGTTCAAAAGTTATAATTTTCAAAACATCAAAAATTCATTGAATTTACATCATAATAAATTGTAACCAATTTTTTTTGAGAACTCGGGTTATCTGTGGGAATCATCCATAAATTGTACTTTTTATGGTTAATGATCTGTCAGATATGTGAGACAAGTTTTACAGAATATCCAAATAAGTTTAATAGGGTAGTTTAGTATGTCTAAAAAAGTACTTCTAAATATATAATTCTTAATTAAAAGTCAGAAAAAATAAATATTTTTGTAAAATAAACAAGATTGGCATAAAATATACAAATTTTATCCTTTTTTATAAAAGTAAAAACGCTGTCTACCATTTTAGTGACGTAATATCGGTATATAATATTGAGAATGCTGGTATAGACATTGATGAGAAATCATAACCAAACACTTTAGATATTGTTTTACGAATTTTGATAGGTTGAACTGATAAGGACAACTAATAATTTTACCGAAATGACATCACATCGTGGCAGCCTAGTGCTTTAGGTCACGTGATATAAGGATAAAAATATCGAGTTTTTACTCTAAGATAATAAACTAATCATGTGCTTTTACGACTCAAATTTAGAATATTTAAGAATATTTCTTAATAAATTTTAATTTTTGCCAAATTGCATGCATGCTTAATTTATCAATACCGAAAGTACCTTATTGTTTTAAATTGATGCATACGAACTGTAAACTGAAATTAATTCTTACATGCAAGCAAAACCTATTTTAAAAAACTTTTATTCACTTACTGTTTACATCATTACTAATGGTAGGAAACATTTTGAAGAAAGTTTTTCTTTTGTGTTCTATATTATAATAATTTAGTAAATATGCTAAAATTTCGGTTCTATAGGAACATAAAAAAGAAGAAGAATGAATAGAAAAAGAGAAAGTATTGTGTTTTGTTTCATCATACAACGTTTTCTTTTTGAACTTCTTTTGTTTTTAGTCCTCAATAACTATAGTGTAATGTAGTATTTATTACTAGATTTTCTGGTCTCGATATTCTCTGGAAATTTTGATTCGAACATTCGTGCAAGATTACTTGATTTTTCAACACGATTTCACGAAATCAATAAACATTCACATCCATATTTAAACTTTGCTATAACTAAAACGATCTACGTTTATTTGAATTATATCCTCAAAAATGAAAAGGATAAAATTTAAAAAAGTCCGGTTCATGTCTCAAAACAGTATGATTTAAATTTTTCTTTGTATATTTTCTTCCATTAAATTTTATTTTGTGTCAGAGACTAAGGTTGAAAACTACATTCTGAGTGTCGATATTATGTGTATTATTATGTTTATTAAAATTATTGTATCGAATTGTATTTGATTGGCCTCACAGCACATCAATAAATGAATTTATATCATATAACTAGAAGATAATTTCTTGAAATATTAACTAGGCCGTTTACATATTTAAAGGTTTCTATATGTTATCACAAAGGGTTTTACTCTTGTATAACCCGAAAAATCATAATATTTTCCTCTTTCTAAACGAATAAACACACATTATATTCATACTAAATAGGTATTTTTATCAAATAAAATATTTGCAATATCAAAGAATTCAAACGCTCATAGAAAATCATAATTCTAATTTGTATGTATTCAAAAAACTTTAATTTCTTACCCGGACGCTGGCTATAGCGGTTTAATGGCGATATTTAATGTTATTACCAGTAGTGACCAAGGGTAAAATTTGATAAAACGAATGCAATAATGAATTAGAAAACTGAATACCCGTTGTTATGTGTATATGCTACAGTAAATGTACACTTTTACCATAAACTGTGTACATTTCCCAAAAATTTAGGTATATGTGAACTGAGTATAATGTGTATGTACATTTCCCGGCAAATGTGTACTCTTGCCTTCACGTTTTGGTAAATGTATACTCTTACCTTCATGTTTTAAGAAGAGTTGGAATACAAATAAATTAAAAATGTTGTTGCAGTAAAACAATATTTATTTAAATAAACATAATACAAAAGGCTTTAATAACATATATAATATGTCGTGTGCTGCATATTATATAATATGTCGTAGGTTATGATCCTAATATTCATAAATACAATTTTCGTCCTAGTTTTTCAGGACCAATCCGATGGAAATCAAACAAATAATAATAACAATATACTTTTCTTTATTCTTACAGTTAAATTTTATAAAACTATAAAGGAACATATAGAAATTTCATAATGAAAAAAGTTTTATTTTTTTGAGCAAGAATTGCTATTGTGACACTTGGAATTACATAATATTCCAGCATTTTTACAACTGCATTCTTTTTTTGAGGAACATGTTCCTATACAGATGCATCTTTTAAAACCTTGTCCAACAGTAAGGGACTGCATTCCTATAATTTCTCGTATTTTATATACTCACATTTACCAAAACGACATGGCCATTGTGAATTCAATGTACATTTCCTTTCTTTGAAATTGTAAATGTTAGTTGAATGCACATTACCCAATGAGGATTCAAATGTGCACATTTACCGGAAAATGTGTACATTTTCCGCAATATGTACTTTTACCGTAATATATATATTTATACATATGTTTTTATTGGACTTGTTCCGATTAGTTGGGGACCACATGGTAAAGAGCACCAACTACCCGGTTTTTGTCGCACTTGGAATTACATAATATTCCAGCATTTTTACAACTGTATTTTTTTTTGAGGAACATGTTCCTATACTCTAACTTTGTATGAATTTCTTAATAAAATTTATTAGGATGTTTTACATTAAATAGAACCTTTATTGTTCAATTAATATTTTAATAATTTTTGCAATCAATGGGAAAAATCTAAAAATAGCATCCTTTTTTTCAATGCAAGCTAGGAATTCGGAATTAATTAATTTTCCAATTCTATGCGAATTTTACATACATAACCTATTGATTATCTAAATTTATCTAATTCATTTATTTGTTGCTACCTATGTCTCCCACACATAATCGAATTTTAATTAATTGACCTTATTAGATGTTTTTAATAATTGATTTGACTTGCAATTTATTTATGTAAATTTATTTAATTTCATTTTGAACGCTAAAACCACTTCATTTATAAGTTTCTATTTGAATGGTAATTGAAGTAATATAATAGATACTCTATAATAATTATAAGAAATCAATGCAATTTGCTATAATTCTAGTTTAAATATCTCTCTAAGCGTTATAAATAACATTATATCTGGCATAGTACCTACCTTGTTTATTTTACATTACAAGAGATATAATACATTTCAAGATTTTATTGTATTCGTAAATATTTGCTATTATGTTAATGTATAAAAGAAAACTGTAAAGGGAATTAGTACGTATTAAATATCTTATATATTCAAAAATTCTGAACTTATAATATAAAATTCAAGCCAGTACCGTTGCTGGACAAAATATTTTCGTCGTCACCATCACCTTTTTAAAGCCTCTTTCATTTTCCAATCAAAAATGCAAAATGAGCTGAATTGAGCTGAATTTATGAAAAGGTTAAACTGTCCAACAGTGAAGCATGCCCCACAGTGAACCTTAAGTACTTATTTACCATTGAACTTTCTATAGTTGTAACAAAACATGTACAAGAGTTGAATAATATTTAACTAACACGCATATTGTCTACCACTGGTAAATTGAACGGGCAGCTAAAAAGTCTGAATAAAAAGACATATGTCTAACCAATAATTGTGAATATATGACCCAGTTAATTAGAATATAAGATCTAATGAACTACATAAACATTTCATATGATTATTGTTAGTTAATTTTATTATAATGATTGATTCAAAAAGAACGAGTTTAAAGACGAGACAGTAAAATACCACTCAGTCGAGAAGGCGTTTAAATGTATTTTTCATATTTTTTTATTAAATCATGTTAGTATGTAAATAAAAAGGGATAGCTATAGAAATATTATGAAAAATTCAAATCTTAGCAAAGAAAAATGGCCTCTGTTATAGCCATGAATGTTTACGCTATATAAAACGGAGGTTCAATACCATTATATAGTAGAGAAATGTGTACTAAGTTGACCAACGGTCATGAAAAAGCCTGTTAATGAGATATAATTCCTGTGCTACATTTATCAATTTATAGAATTGCACTTCGAAAATTGAGATGAATTCAGCGAGATTGTTATAATGAATGAAAAATCTTTGAAGCCTTATATACATTATGTTGATCTATTTCTATCCATATAAATTATGTTGATCTGTATGATGGCTACAAATACTTGTCTGTATTTATAACATAAAAATTTTATTAAAAAAATATTAGATTGCTCTAACAGCTCTACGCTCGACTGTTCAATATTACAAACTTCTTTTTATGACAACAAATGATATATTATGTAGTATAAACATATATTGATGAAATATTTTCGTGCATTGTGTGTAGAAGATGCATGTTTGAGATTAGGGGAGTAATGACTTTTTTTAAACAATATTATGTTCTCAGGAAAAATATCAATACATCTTGTCATGACAACGCGGAGTGTGTGGGCAAAAGTTTTTCCTGGAAATTTCTAATTTAAAAAACCAAATTTTATTTAATATTATTTTTTTATTTATTTGTGTGTAAAATTTGTATATGTGTCCTTTTTTTAAATTTTAGATCTCTACCATTAGATGCTTTTTAACGTTATCTTTACTGAAAAACTAATAATGATAGTACTTATCTAAATCATCGACTTAGAATTTCTTCCAAAGAAAGATAATTTAATTCGTAGAAATGGAATATATTATTTGAAAATAATTTAGTTTCATTTTAAAACTCATGCCTCATTATGAGTTTTAATCTCAACATATTTAAAGATTACACTTAATGAATACGAAGTTTATGCTCTATAAAATCCTTGTTGAATTCAATAAAAAATATTACTGAACGAAATTGAAGCAGTTTTTATTATTATATTGAATTACTTTTTTTTCATGCTAATTTATACACTTTGTACATTTTGTTTTTTAATTGACATTAAGAGAAATTGACATAAAAAATCTGGCCATATAATAAAAAATCAGGCATATTAAAGAAATATTTCGTTTTCAAGTCAAGATTGTAATATACATATCAAACTTATAACAACAAATAAATATTATTTGTGAGATATTTATACTATATACTAATTGTATTATTTAAAAGTTATATGTGCGCAAAAATTAAACAAAAAAATTCTTTATATTACATTAGACATTGTCTTTATTATTGCCGAATTTTTGTTTTTTTAAAACGATTTCAAAAAAAGGAGGTTCTCAATTAGACTGTATGTTTATTACTTTAGTAGTTGGAACTTGGTGTACCGATTTTGATGATTCTTTTTTTATTTGAAAGCTGGTGCTGCCTGTGTGATTCCTATTTCATTTGTTTCAGTTCTGATGTTCCTTAGGGGAGTGAAGGAGCAACAACCATTTTTAATTATGTATGTGTTGGATAACTTCGTCGTTTATGAACCGATTTTGATGTTAAGGAAACTAGAATGTGGTATCCAAAATGGGAGAGAGGTATCAAAAACTATTTTTAGTTATTAAATGTCATCCTAAAAAAACTAACAAATAAAAAAATTTTAAACGAAAAATAACCTTCATCAAAAAAACGAATTTAAAAGTAAAAAATGATTTTAAATTTTTTCTTGTGATAAATTAATTTCCGAAGTCGGTGCCCATTTCATTTAAAACACAAATTTAAAATTATTTTTAATTTTTAGTTCATTTTTTAATTCATTTTTTTGAAGGTGGTTCTTGTTTACTTGAATTTTTTTTTGTCAATTCCTCTTAAGAATAAGAATATATATTGTATCCGATACTGTGTAATTGATTTTGACATGTTTATCTATCTTAACATACTATAAGAAAAGATGTGAATAACGCGCTTAAGTAAAATCCTTGAACAGATGCTACCCTAACTTTTGAAAATACAAATATTCGTATAAAATTTGTATCGTACATAAAGAGATATGTTTTTGATTGGTTTTAGTGACATGAATAACTTGAAATTATCTTGATAAATATCGATAAATGTCAATGTTAATGACAATTTTATATTTCAAAAAAAAAAAAAAACTTTTCTTAGTGAAAAATATTCTTTAAAGAAAATAATAATCATAAATACCATGTGTGAAAAATAATATTATACTCAAATTATTATACGTGTAATTTTTATTGAAAAGTTGATTTTTTTATACTTGTTTCTAAAATATAATACTTCAGCTGTAATTTTGCTACTCGCCATAGGTATATTAAATATGACAGAATATTAATAAAAACAACTATTGTTTAGCTTTTACTTATAAAATTGTTATTTTTAAAAATAATTTTTTAAATTTAATAATGCATTTTGATGAATTTGGTCATATCCTGAAATAGTAAACAAACATATTACCAAAGCAGTGTTTATATACACTTTAAATTATGTAATTGTGGTGATAAAAAATTATAAACAACAAAATTACATTTTAAAAAATTCTGGGGGCTTCTCAAGTTAAAAAATATAAATATAAATATCATTATTTACAATAAAAATATGGATTATTAAAATTAAAATAAATACAAAACTTAATAATTAATTTCAAAATTTAAAATCAGAGACGAGAATATCTGTATTCGTGAAGAAAAATGATATGTCGTCCTTTGCAAATCATCTTTTATTGGCAGATCACAAACCATGTTAAGAAATGGAGATATTTCGCGCAACAAAAAAGGGTCTTCAAATAAATGAATTAGAATCTTTCGAAATATACAAACGCGAAGAAATAGTAATGAAATCGTTCTAAGTAATCACACTAACTTTTACCATTCGGCATTATTTTTATCAATTTGACTGATACTACTGTGATTTAAACAATATTTTCCTATAATTTATTCCTTAATTTTAAATTAAATATTTATTTATTATAGTTCAGATTTATATTGTAAATAATATTTATATATTTTTATATGTTTATTTATATATTTATTTATATTAATATAAGTTTTTTTTTAAATTTGCCAAGACATATCATTTTTGCATTTATACGATTTTAAGACGAATATAATGATATCTAACCTGTAGAAATCCATCCAGCCGTTCGGAATAGACGAGGTAATAAAGAATTTACAGTAATAAAATTTACAAATATACGCATGGAAAACTGCACTTTCCTTAGTAAAAATGTTTAAGAAACAAATAGAATTAATCTGGTAATATCATAAAAGCTGAACTACAAAAAGAACAATTTTTTAAACTAATCAAAGAAATCAATATGTACAATTTATACGAAATAAATACTTATGTATCATATATTCTTTTTAATATATACTTTTAAATCAAAAAATTTTTTAAATAATCAATCTTAACTTTATTTTCACAATGTCATAAATAGTGATTGTTGTTATAGAAATTCATTAAAACATTAATTATGGCCATTAAGACGATCACCAGCTTCTAGACAATAGAAAGAATATCGTTAAATTTGAACTAAAAAACGAAAATTATCGGGGTAAAAACTATCTTATGCTTAAACCAGAAATAAAACACATATTTTTCAAACATCTATCAAAGTATACACACTTGGGTTTTTAATACGAATATAGAATATATACCTTATATACCTTATAAGGTACTATACCTTAACTGTTGAACTCCATCCAGCCGTTTGGAAGATAAGTGGTAATAAAGAAATTTACAAACATACAAATACACGAGAAAAACATATACCTTCCTTGTCAGTCATTAAAAAAGAATATTCAATAATATTTTATTTAAAGTTTAATGTAATCTGTTTAATCTTCATGATAGAATACAAATACAACACAACGTGAGCGATTCTAAGTAGGTAGCATTCAACAATCACCTACATCAAGTTTATAAATAAATAATGTAAAAAGTATAGAATGAATGCACACAAATGAAGCACATACTTAATTCTGCTTATCGTAATTTTTAAGAGTTGTACACGAAGTGGTTTTTAACTGAGTGTGTAGATTGTGTCACAGAATTAAATAACATTGAAAAATAATTCTAAAGAAATTATTAAAATTAAACTTTTTTGTTTGTTTTTGTTCTGATATTTCAGGCAGATTTTATAATTTTTATGAACTTTTATTTAGTTTCATCTGTCCCGGGTTCTGTTTTTAATAAAATAAAGCCAATGAAATTTAACAAACTCTCCTGTTTCGTCATTCACCACACTGTTCTGTAAACGAATAAACTTACGTTAACGAATAAACTTTAAAACTATTAGACCGATTCGAAAAATTCGTGCACCGTTGGAAAGCTACACTACCCCCGGATAACATACTCTACTTTTTATCATTGTATTTTCCCGGGAACGGGAACGGGCTTGTGAAACCACGTGATGTTCGCTCATATTGTATAAATCGGATAACAATATAATATTCTGATATAATATAATACAAAAATAAAATGATAGTTTTTTCATTCTACTTTATAGTGCTTTTAACATATTTTCATACACCTTTTATTTTTATAATACAAAATCAAGAAAGAATTCTTCTTAATAGATCTTTTACTTCTCAAGATCATAAAAGCTTGCAGTTGAAAAATATTGTTTTACAAAATAATTTGTGAAACTGCGAAAAATATTGATGAACCATTTAGATCCCGGTTTTACTATTTAATTAAGAGCTTTTTTGAATTGGATTACTATGTCAGCATTAATTTTTGTATTTTATTTTTATTTTTATAGAAGTGATGATTCTGGTGGCAGCCGAGTAATGAATTCATTCAAAAACATTATGTGGAATAAATTAATTCGCTTATACCAATTTAAGATTACTCTAGTTCTATTTAATATAGCTTTATCTTCAGTTTTTATTAGCATAGATCTTTAATACCAGAATTAAATTTAAGAAAATTTTATAAATAAAATATAGCTTTGTTTGAAATCGTTGGATTTTTAAATTTGGTTAATTTTATAATCTTTATTCAGTATGGACTACTTTAGTCCACTCAAAAGTTTGATGGGTTTTCTATTGATATTAATTGAAAAGTTTACAATTTTTTAATTATAGTATACCCGTTCGTCTGTTCGTCTATCCGCCATCAAGATAACTCTTTAAAAAAAATTCTATTTTGAGACAGTTTTTCTTTTCAATGTTAAGATTCTCAAAAATTAATCGCAAATTTTGTTGATAAACACATATATTTAGTTACAATACATATTCGAATATATGAGTTTATAAGTGAATAGATTGAATATTAATAGTATTTTATGAATGCTAATGCTTAAAAATAGTTCAAACAATAATATTAAACCATGTGTCGAGTATTTAAAAGATTTACTATGCCAGTTGTTATATTTACAGTTACTTTTAAGCTTTATACTGAAGAACTAAGCATGTAAGAAAACTAGCGATCACATTATTTACGAAAGAAATTTCGTTATTGAATGCAAACAAAAATTCTATGATTTGATATGTTTTATGAATGATAAGATTCAACCCAATAACGTTTTTGTTTTACGATATAGCATATTTACTTTACATATAGTTTAAATTGGTTTTTTGTATTACAGTGAAACTAATATGTAAGCTATCAAGCGCCTTTATTATTGTTGGTCTATTATGCTAACACTTCCTTTTGTCGGCAATTTTGTTACGGTAATTAATAATGTCAAATTGACGATTTAGCCCTAAAAAGATTCGATTTACTCCTTTGCAGTTTTAATTTCCATAGAGTTTTTCCGATCCCCTCTTCGCACGAATATTCTTAAACAATTCGCAGACAAAAGACTATAGTTGTAGTTTCAGATTATTATTTCGATAATTTGTTGTGCCTAAACATATTGTACAGTTATATATATAACCTCATAATTTTTAAAGTATTTTGAACACAAAGGTAGCTAAAATTATATCTTGTCGCTGAATTTTTACTAGATCTAAAGATGATGAATGTTTTTGTGGTACATCTTTTGCGCCCACCTTAAACAATTTTGTCAGCATACGCTAATAAAAGGGCCTAGCAACCGTTTTTCTCCGCTATTGTTTAAAAATATTTAATTTCAAAATAAAATATAGAAAATGTATAACAATCGACCAACCGAGGCCGCCTTTTCTTAGGGGTAATTTTTCTTAAAATTTATATGGAATACAGCCATTCAAAAAATTTTCGAAATATCCTCCGTGATAGGTTTTTCGAAAACATAAAAGCGAATTGAGGTTTGCAAATGAAAAAACATTTATTTATTGAAAAGAGATTTCACTGCAAAATTTTTGTTTCATTCTTCAAGTCGATATATTTTTATAAAACAGGTGTGAATAAAAGTAAACGAAATAATATTTATTTAATTTTTGTGTGTGTGTTATATTGTTTTGTTTTATTAACTCATTCCTAAGAGAGGAATTTTATAAGCATTTTTAGGTACTACCAACATTTATTTAAGCTTTCGTATCATACACCGAACACCACATGTACTTGAATTAAAAAGACTGTTTTTTACTCCATTCTATAGTATTATATAATTTTGTTTGTTTTCAGGAAGGGGCGTTTTACACGAAAAAAATACATAAGAAGAAACATATCATTTTTATTATTCAATTTTAAAAAAAGTTTTCTCGTAATAATTTTTGTATTGTTTTTCCATTGTTACTGCAAATGGCTTGTTTATCTTGTATAACAATCAAACAAAATAAACTGTGCAATATGCCCATTTGGAGGGAATTAAATAGCGAAAAAGGGAGATAGAAAAAAATATTTTCTTGAAAATTTAGCTTCCATCCAAAATCCCATTCATAACCACTAAAAAATTGCCAGAATAAACAAATTTAAACTTCTACGAGCTACGAATGAATTCCTCACATATCGGCTATAATTGGACAATATACGTTCGGCTTTCTATTGCCTTGAATACACACAAAGTGTAAAACTATTAGATAAAACCTCAATTTAAGATATTGTTTGGAAAATTAAGAAATCCATTCATAAGCTACGTACGTGGTTATCACAATTTTAATCACAATATCTTAAAAACTACTTAAGTTCATGAATTTTGGTAAGTTAAAGTATGTGCCACGAAGCGTTCATTATATCCAGGAACATCCATGACATGTAAAAAATTAAAAAAAAATGTATTTAACATAAAAACAGAGAAACTTCTTTTAACACTACATATATATAGTATCGAGCTGCCTGTAACTTAAGTATCAAATTTCAGAACTTGCAATTATTAATTGAGTCTACAAAAGGGAACAAATTATCTTGTTACCAGTTGAAAGCTCAAACTTAAAATGATTATGCAAATTTCTTTAAAATGTATTTTATTCATCCATAGTGATAATGCAAAAGATACACTTTTAAAAAATACAATTTCATTGAATACATGTTTTTATATTTTTAACTATTTAACTATTGTAATCGCTAAAAAAATATTTTTTTTTTCTGGAATAATAAACTTTTATAAAATAATAAATATTATTCAAATCTATACAGAAATTTGAAGTTAAGAGTATCCTTTTTTATTTTATATTGTTCTATTATTGATTTGCTGCAGCTTTAAAAATAGTAAAAAATTAGTATCTAGGGAATAATAAACATTTTTTTAAACCCAACATAAAAAAATATGGAGATAATCAAAAGTATAAATTTTTCATTGTCATCGACCAAAGAAGGTGCTTTGCGAAAGGTAAATGAACAATGTTAAGATTGTTTATATTGGATTGTTTATATCAAAAGTTTTGCTCCACGTTCCACGTTTTTGAAATCTAAATAAATATTAAGCTTCAGTTTGAATGTCATCATCTTTCCTTTCCCAAAGAGGTTTTTAGTGTATATTTTTTGATATTTTTTACGTAGATTTAATGTACTCGTCATGAATACAAACTTTTTATTTATCCAAGTATGGAAAGCCCAAACTGTTAGCATTTTTCATTAGAAAACAGAATATTTCATAAATAAATACACTGAAAGTCATTCGAAATTGATTGGTGAAATGATAAACATTACATTGCAATCGACCATTCAGTTTTATATATATAAACATAAATAATTTTGCAATAACGCAATCAATATTGAATTAGAAAATTTAACATCATTGAAAAACAGCAAACTTTTAAAATATGGTTTAAATCGTACACACATACATACATACATATCCTTCGATCTAATACTACACTGATTCGATAATATGATAACTTGTATATTGAAGAAAAACATATGATCGATGTTTAAGGAAAATAAGAAAAATACAATTTACGATAGTTGTCTGTCACAAACTGAACATTTTCTTTAGATAAATTGATGCTTTAGGAGGTTAGCGTAAATAAGGCTATAAGTACATTACTATAGTATATCTTCTATAGACTACTCAACAAAAAACAATACTTCGAAGCACATACAATATGTATTATGAATATTTTGTCAAATTTGAAAAAAATTCGTGAGTTGCAGAGCTGTCTCACTAAAGTCATGTTTGCATCTTAGGGTCTTGGCACGGAAAGGATTTGAGACCATCAAAATGTAATCCCTAGACTTAAGCTTAAACTATATAAAATCAATTCTCTAACGTAATTCAGGGTGGGTGTGTGAAAAGCCTACATAAATGACTGAGTCTGCCATTTGATGATACGATTCTACACAGCGCTACTTGCGAGACACGGCAAACGCGTGGAAGAGAATCCAAGACACATGGTTTCGGGTTCTCCACCAGACGCACGTTTCACGAATCTACCAGATATAAACACAAAATAAACTAATAAACAAACACAAAACTGAAGTTAAAAAAAGGATGTCAACACGGCAACAGCGTCATGCATGTCAGACGCATCACAATATACAGCTTGCCTTAAAAATACACCAAATGATATCTTTGTTAATAAAAAGATCAAAAGGGAGACTTGGAGGTTAACATCTTCAAAAGGAACCTTCTCTTACTTCGCTTTAAATGATATATTGTACGTTAAAACAGGAGAAAAGAGGCTGGGACGAAGATACCCTCAAAAGCTACCACCTTGTTTTGGTATAATTTTGTATGTTCTAGTTACACACTAAATAAATTTTATACACAATGCTATACAATCGTCGAAAAAAATAGTTTTTCCATGGGAATTTCCTCCAAATATTGCTCGATATATATAAACATTAAAATAATCTTTTTATATTACATAATGATGTTGTATAGCTACAAATAACGCTCTGCTTCACGTGAAATTGAAATTTTGATAAATTTGACTGAAGTGAAAATGGACAAAATTTCGAAGTTTCTTTTCTGAATTGTATAAAACTCCACATATAAAATATTTTTGACTCGTAAATTTCAAAAACAACATCTATTTATCGATAAAAGGCTTTTTCGATTTTTTCTCTGAAATCTTAGTGAAATATCTCCGATTTAATGCAATATTAAAGACTTTATTTACCCTAATTGAACCAAAAGCCTAGTTTAAAATCATAATAATTCAAAATATCACAAGTTCATAAAAAGTCTTGTCACAACGGTATTCCTTTTCATTTCTTATGCTGACTACTTAAAATGGTTTGTTCATAGAAATTTGCAGTAGAAAAATGGTATATTTGGCTGTTCAAAAATTCATCATCTGATATCTTTGTGTCACGTTTGTCCGCTTCGCAGTTTGCTGGATTATCTCTATGATCCAGCATCCTTATCAGGTTCATACAAAGGCAAAAGTAGTGATTAGTTAAGTCTTAAAATTACTAAGTGTTTTGCGAAACTCATAAAATTTTTTAAACACTCTGTATAAATGTACTCACAGCAAATACTTTGCCCAAACATGTGATGATCATAACAGTAGCCAGTTTTTCTCTCAATATCTCTATACTATGAGCTAAAGAAAATTATTTATATATGTGTAGTTTAAGCTAAGCCACGAACCATATAACTCTATATATTATGTACATGTATATTGTACCCTCCAGGGCATACAGTTATTGTATTCCATATCGCCAACAGAATAACCATTCTCTACTCTCTTGATATTATTTTTGTTCTATGAGAAAACAGAGAAATCTTAAGGCAATAAAAATAAACTTAAATCTAAGTGTTACTGAACTGTGTGATGTTTCTAATGGGAACCATATTGTTTTCTATAATATGTTTTCATTGCTATCTCAGATATGTACAGAAAATATTATATACAAAATTTCACTTCTGCTTTTGGTATTGTGTTTATAAATAGTATGCTGGCATTGTTTTAGGGCCTGTTATGGTCAAACTTAGATCAAGTTATTTCTGTGTGGAGATTTGATTTTGTTGAATATTATTAAAAAGAAAACACGATATAACTATGTAGTAGAGTACAGTGTATCGATTTTATTTGATAACAAATCGAAAGTGGGGTGTGAAATTTTGCAGCCGGATCATTAATCAGTTATATTATTTAAAGAAAAATTCTAACAATATAAATTCATACACATAAAGCGCTTTTTACAGAATGGAATGGATCAACGCACAGCCTAAATCGGTGATCGTAGAGATTTAAAAATCGAAGAATGTGTTCTTTGTATGACGTAGGTGTTCGATAAGAAAGGATTTTCCAAAATTCTACCCATTAGGGGGTGAAAACGGGGAAAAAGTTTGTATGGTACAAACTTTCAAGTTCTCACTTGAAGTATGTTACAAATATTATTAGCATCATTTCCATCGAAACCAAAATCCATATATTTGAAACCACACCACAAAGTATCGAGTGTCACTAAGAAAGTATATTCAGAAATTCTACCCTTAAGTGGGTTAAAAACGGGGCCAACGTGTGTCGTATGGGACAACGTTATTCTCTAAATGTTCTAATCTACTACAAAATTTTGAATAAACATTGTTTAATAATATAATTAATTGTTAATTAACAGAATACATGGCAGACGTGTTTCATATTTTATTGAAACTCGTCGCCTAACGGGGTAAGAAGGGGTAGAAACTTATCCCCTATTTATATCTCCTATTAAGTTTGAAGAAAAAGCAACAACATGAAATTGAAAATTTAACTTAATATTATAAAAGATTTGTTTCTGTACTTCGACGGTAGGGAAGCGACGAGTTTCACGTAGTATGAATAAAAAATAAATATAGATAAATCTAGCCCTAATCAAACTTTCGTACAATAAAATGAAGCAGCTGACACTTTGAACAGATACTTTTGACTCTTTTAATTAGACGCCAGTATTGTCATAAGATATATGATATTCCTCATGTTGGTATTTAACCCTTTAATTCCTTGGTTTAAAAGGATTTCAAATTCACTTTAACAAAATAAACATATTAGCGATATAGCCACATTGACTCCCCCAGCATATTGTTCAGATACCGCATTGAAATCTTTATGCCATTGCCAAAGATATTGTAGCCACATATGGGAGAAAAAATATTGCCCGCTTAGTCGCTTAAGGCGCCTCTAAAACTGCATAATAAATAATAATACTATTTACATATTACTATTCGAATATACATACGAATAGATGTAGAATGTAATATCGTTACTTTGTACGTTTGGATTAAAAAAGGAAATATATCTCCACTAGAATATTGTATGGTTAAGATAATATTATGCATATAAATTTGTCAAAATCAGCTTACTATTGTAAATATTGTTAGTTTTAGAAAACATTCCAATTTGTAAAAGCCATTAGTCAATGAGAAATATATTGTATTTGAAAGCATTAATTGAAAAAATATGTTTTATTGTGGAGTATTAACTATGAGGTGATAGGTATGTGTATATAGATAGAATTACATATATTTAAAATGCACAAAAAACCACATGCCAATAATCCGTTGCAAAATGCCGTTTCAAACACGTAGATTATAAAAACTGTAATAACATTAATTTGCTTATATAAAAATTTATTTCGAGCCAAATTAATTTTAGAAACTTCTCCGAAAAATTATTTGTCCATCATTTAATTTAAAAATTTTGTAAATTAAAATTATTTTGCAAGTGTAATTTTTTCCATTTTTTAAACTTTTTGTATTATATCATAAAAAATCGAATATTTTTAGGCTGATAACTGCATGTTTACTGTCGGCATTTAACTACAAATAGCCTATTTTATAAGCCGGGGAATGCGAACATATCCGATTTTAAAAATTGTTTACGTTCTTTAGATCTTAAGGATCATTTATTACCACTAACCTCTGGCTCACTTTGAAAAATGAGAAAATTAAGATATAACTAAACTTAAATTAGTACATAAGTGAGAATGGTTTCAATCCCATTAAAACTCCCTAGAAGTTACAAAGTTAAAGCTTATTTTAAATTTTAAATTTCATCGTGGAAATGCACTCTTCCTAGTTTTTCAGGTCGCAGAGCACGAATCTGAGGTAAAAATAGTTTCAAGCCTAATAAAACCACACCAAGAAGTGGTGAAATAGAAAACAGTTTTATAATTCACAATATCACCTAGAAAATTGTCTCTAGTGGAGTCTTAGAGTTGTTGATTATCATACCTGAAGTCAAAAAGCAACTCAGGATGGTAGGAAACCCAAGAACACCACCCCTTAAAATAGAATATTTGTTTAGGAATTGTAGAATTTTCAAAACATAAAATTTATAATTTTCAAAATTTCTGTAGTTAGGATTATATTGGGATTGAAGAAATCCTCAGTTGTTTTATGACTTCAAATTCATGAGCAGTGCCAAAAATCTATTATTTATATTAAAAGATTTTTAAGTCAATTCTAGAGGTAGCTTTAAAGGAGTTTCAAGTTGGTTTTTGATCTTTTATTCACTGTCACTTCTAGGGGTGGTTTTAATGTAGTAGAACCTATCCACAGTTTCTTTTAAACTATTAATTTGTAAGAAGAGGTCAAGAAAAACCTTGATAGATGATTTTTGACGCGAAATTTGTTTTATCTTTGCCACTTTTATCAGGTTGTAATGGGGTTGAAACTATTCTCAGTTGCTTTTGACCTCGGATTCGTGATCAGCGACACCGAAAACCCCCGAGAGAAGATGTTCGTGGTGAATTTTTTATGATACTATTTGGGGTGGGAAAACTACCATAATTTTCTCAAATTTCATAATTTCATAGAGGGGCAGAGGTCAGTGGTGATACATGTTTCTGAAGGTCTAATGAAGAAATGCAAACAAGAATTTTTAAAATCGGAGTTGTTGCACCACTTTTTCACATTTCATCGTTTTTCCTGCTTATTTTCTGTATTATAAGAAAATAGTTGTTATGTTTAGTTTCTTGTATGCAGAACGAATAATTTTGTATAGTAGTATAGTATTGTATGAATATGTTTATACAGAATGAGCATAAAGTCTAGTAGCTAACAAAAATGTCTTAAAAATGTATTTCGTCAGTAGCGCTCGCTATTTATAAAATGTTTACTAGTAATTGAATTTGATTTTTTGTAGTCGATGTGAAAAAAGAGAATTAGAAGTAAAATTTAATTTTTAATTTCTACTTTTTGTCGGTAAAAGGTAAACTTGCATTAATCAAAGGTACAATAGTGTGTGTTTAATGAGGTATTGAGTTCTGATGTTTTCATTTTTAGTTACCCATATTTATCAGTTAATAAAGTCCCAAGCCTTTGAAGACTTTATTTCATGCAATATATTTTATCAAAGATAAGATTTGAAAAATAAACAAAATTACATAAAACATTACTATTTATTACTATCACTATTCTTTGCCTGGTACCAACACTTTTTACTCTTTACTCTGAGTCTGCGTACCTCCAATGAGTTTTTACATAGTAATGATTTTTGAAAATAAATAAAGCTTATAGATGTCTGTTGATGCTATTATTTATACTTAATCGTAGTAATTAATAATAAAATATCAAATTCGAATTATTATCCGAAACAAATTGATAAATAGTAAAGATATTAACATTTTCAATTGTCATTTCAAAATATTAAGGTCCATGATATGATTTAAATAAACCAGCCAAGTGCGAGTTGAACTCGCACACGAAGGGTTCTATACCTATATTTATAAAAAATAAAACGTCGTGCTCCCATACAACAGATATGTTTTCTTTTCCGTTTATATGATTACGAACTCTTCTGGTCGAGTCAGACTTCGTGCCGGTTCTTTTAGAATTTGTTGTTATAGCGGCAACAGAAATACATCATCTGTTAAAATTTCAAATCTCTAACTATCGCAGTTCATGAGATACAGTCTAGCGACAGACGGACAGACAAACACACAGGCGACAGCGGAGTAATAGGGTCCCGTTTCACCCATTGGATATAGAACCCTAACAATGGAAACTTATGTGGCTTATCGGAATTCAAAATTACCAATGAAAAACTTAAAATAAAACAGCCTGTATTATTATTTTACATATAATACACGTTTTGTTTTGTACAAAATATTTTGTTATGAAACATATATTTATTAGTTTGTAATAGAAAAACATCAGAAATTTCCATAATCTTTATAAAAATTTATAGAATACTAATAAATAAAGGTCAAATTATTTGCATTTGCATATTCCGTTTGATGTTATGCAGATTCGGTCGGTACATGATGCAAATATTTTCTTGTTTTACCACAAGAAAAAAAATACTTTTTAATAAATTGTATCTTATTTTATATTTTCAAAAAGAATTTTCCATATTGAATATTTCTCGTTTTGGTGCTTGTTAAGCTTTTAATATTTCATGTTAAAAGTTCAACAGTACAGAAGGGTATATCAGACATGTTTTTAATATGAGATTCTTCACACTGTATTAGGCAATACGGTAGCAAAGCATATTGCTTTCCGTGTTCTATTTTATGATTTTGGCTTCTATAAAAAAAGATTATATAAAAAGCATGCTTTATTTGTAACAATAGTATAAAAAAGTGTTACGTTACTACGTTGTAATTATTCTTGTCTGTCGAAGCAATCTCCTTGTCTTGTACAATGTTCTAATATATTGTTAATATTATCTCTTTATACAAATAAATATGATATAAATAAAAATTATTACGTAAATCTTAAAATCATTATAGTTTAGAATTTTACACTCATAGTTTTATAAACTATTTCTTGCATAGAATTAATAAAAAAAGTTTGATAGTTAACTGTTTTGATATTTTAATACGTAAAAATGCAATTTGTAGACAGTAATAAGACAGAATGCGAAGTTTGGTAAATTTTGGATAAAGTGTTCGATTCGATATTACACATATTTCCAGTGAAAACTTGATATCAAAATTTTGACAAGATTAAAATATTTCCTTTTACTAATAGTAAAAGAAAGTAAAAATTAGATAGAACACCCTTTAAATGTTTTTTACACGCTTTTAAGTGTTGCAATTCTAAACATCCAATCTTAGTGTTTTTCTTGGTTATAACAAAATTCGCAGATTAAATTTCAAGTTTTCCTACTCAGCGATTTGTACTGCAATTTGATCAAAATTTTAAAACTCGAAGCGTTTGTTGTGACACCTTTAGAGGTTGAATTTAAAAAATCCTTTCTTTGACCTCGTCTCTGTTATAAACGAACCATCAGATCTTAACTTGGACCTTATTTACTTAGCGTACATTGCAAATTTAAACCCTCTTTTCACTTAGGGATCAAATTTCTAAGATTATTTTCTAGTGCTCAGTTACATCAATTAAGACACCCTCCTGCAAAATTTGAAACTTCCAGACCAAGCGGTGGGTTGAAGTGTTAGTCAATCAGTTATCCTTTTATATATAAAGACCTATGAAATTGAATGTCTCAATATTGTGAGTAGAATTGGTTCCAAAAGATCGCCTTATTTAAAATAAATTACCACAAGACACGTTATTCTTGAATTAAGTAATACTTATAGAACTTATCCAAGAAGTAATATCCATTATACACCAATAGTAAGATAAAACAGGTTTTGACGTTGGTATCATAACAGTGGCAGAAACATAAAAAATCATATAGTTACAATAAAAATTAAATTTAATAACTTATAAATTGCATGAAAAGCTATTATTATTTAGAGAAAAAAACATGATATCCTGCTGTTAATGAGATTTACTAGTCATAACAACAACAATAATAGTAACATAGAAAATGTGACGTAAAAATCTCCAGTAAGTTACCTCATTGTTTTGCTATATCGATTTATGATTGTGTTATTCAAAGTTTATATAATCATTGTAATAAACTACAATTTTAAGATATGTATGACCGCCAAATAAGTCCTCAGCGGGAATAATTTAGATAGAACCAAGTGAAGATAACAACTAAGAGAGTCCATTGTGTAGATAATCGACTTATGGATCAGTATCAATGTTTGAACTATTTTTAATGATAGTCATAAAGTACATAAAATAGTAGAAATATGCCTTTCCATTTGTTAATGTGATCATTTGAGCTGAAATTTTGGCGATATAAACAGTGAAAAAATGTTTAAAACAAAAGTTGTTTGTTTTGCATGGATCCAATAGATCGATTTGCTCAGCTCGAACATTATTTTACTTTTCGTGCCGAATGTATTGCACTGAAATTTCAATTCGTTAGCTGTTTTCGTTTTAGAGTTATCTTGCCCACGAATAGATAGACGGTTTCTATGAACACCTATATCAAAATTTTGTTTGTGTGGTCAATATTTTCTAGCGTTACAAACTTGAAACTTAAAGTAATTTATTCTGATTAATTATGTTTATCGAGTGTAAAAATATTTTTAATATTTCACAATTTTAAAAATCTGGCCATGTAATAGTAGGTTGAAATAGATTTTGGTAAATCAATTCATAATTTTTCATACTGTTCAAGCAAGTATCAATTTCCAAAATAAACCCTCAATTTAGAGTAAACCACGATTTAAAATATATTTATAGTGTTTCATAGTTGTCAGAATGTAATTATGTTGTATTGATGCTTATGAAAGACTTTTTTATCGTGATCAATTTTGCGTAGTGTGCTTGCGTTTGAGCTCCCCTACAAAATAGTAAAGAACGCCGTAAAAAATAAAATTTTAAGCAGCGAGAAAGTTTTGTGTTCATTATTGACAGTGTATTTTATTGATTTTTATTGAAAAGTTCACTTTTTGCGCACTCGGTTTTTTATTTTTTGAATTTACTTTGGCCGTTTATAGAGGTTTCGATTTCGATTTCCGCACACAATTACTAATTGAGATGATGGGTTCTTCTAGTGGAAGTATACACCAAACTGGTACTCAGAATGTTCAGCTGCTGTAAGATCCCTACGTAAGTTTAAATAGGTCCTGCGAATGAAGACATATCCAACGTAACCTAGAGAAAAATATGTAAGCGAAAAAAAATTTACTTTTATTTTTTAATGATTCAACTTAAAGTTAGCAAAAATTCGTATTATAATTCTACTACTTTTGATGTGATAACTAAGTGGAGCTCCTGCACACATCCACAAGTACGTACCTGATGTAAGCATAATCTGTATAAAAAAATAATATTATTATTTATATTCCATATTATTCTTTCAATTTCAACTAATAAAATAATTTTGACACCATCATACAACAACAACACCAACCCAGTTTTATTTTTTATGAATGAGTTAATGATCATATTTCATTTTTCATCTGTTTTGTTATGCATTTTATATTTTTTTTTTTGTTTGGAAAATTTTATTTGAAATATTAACGAGAGATTATATTCTATTAGTTGAATAGCGTGTCTGTTTGTGGTTGAATATAATATTTTATTATAAAAATATACAAATGTTCATAATGTAATAATGCTGAAAAAAAAATTGCCTGGTTTAGTCAAAAAGATGTGGTCACTCAAATGTAGAAAATTAGTCATTGTCGTGTTTTTTTGTTGGAAGATTAGTAGTTTTTTAGCTGCAATTCAAAATAAGAACAATGGCTAAAATAAGTTTTATTTTAAATACGAAATATATATTTTAGGGTACTTTGTTTGAAAGATTTATTACTTATTTATTTTTAAGGATGTTTGGGACGTATATAAAATGGTACGAGACAAAAGAAAATTTTATATGTAATTTTATATAGATTCGTTAGCCAATCCGAATAAATTTATTTTTATTATCTGGAAAAAGCTACCAGGAATTCCAAACTTCTTTAATAAGTAGCTTCTATACTATACAACAACAGTACACAGCAATCCTAGATATTCACCCATCCATGTTCTGACTGTTGAATTCATGTCTACATGCTTAGAAAAAAGTTTTTGATAAAATATTTAAAATATTGATAATTTCATTTTAAATGTCGTTGAAAATAAAAAATTTATTGTAATTTTGTAATTTTCGAATCTAAGATTTAATGAAACTGAATGGACCATTTTTTCATTTTTATATAACTACAATCGTCAAATGGAATAATGAGTTCATTCCATAATGAATTCTTCCCGACAAACTATATCCCATACATCCTTAAATAATTTTATTTAAGCTATATTGAACGTAATATAATTTATTATAACATATTAAAACAAGCAGTCTTCGAATTTTAGCCGCAATCATTAGTTCTGAACATTCGCTAATTTGATTGTATATTGAGACATTTGTATTTTTATTTTGTCTAGGTACCTAATCAATAATCGTTTGTTACGTGATGTGATTGTACAATGCTCTAGATCTATTGCTATATGATTGTTTCCAAAGTTTTCTATTAAAGCATTAAACATAAAATGAACTGCAAAAACGGGAATATTAATTATCATAAAAAACTTTCTTTGTACCAAATGTTTAACAAAAGTAAACAGTTGTTTCAATAAATAAATAGAAAATTTATAAAAATTTATGTAATATTATTAACTGCAATGTGTTATTTAATTTTAAGAGTTCAAAGAGTATGTTTGTAGCAAAGTGAATTTTCCATAAAATTGGTATTTCATTTTGCTCTAAGCTTAAATTAATGGTTTAAGAGGTTAACGAAAACAAATTGATAATTTTCGAATTAAAGGCTTAATTTTTAGCTGTTTGACCATTGAATCATATAAATTTTATCATGAGTATTTCTGAAGAACACAGATTTATCTACATTTCTTACAACACAGATTTCCGCCATACTGATTTGCCTATAAGTTCAAAAAAATAATGTACTTAGCACACAAACGACGAAAAATCATATAAAATAAATAAAAATTACACACGCTTGAGTGATATTTAAATGGGTTTTGGACAAGAACCCTATATTTAATGCTTAGAAGCATTCTGTATTTAAACATACTGTTTATGGTTTTTACTGATATAAAACATTTTACACTGATATTCACTAATGTATTGTGTTCCTGCTGGGTAATTTGAGTTCGTTGCAACAGAGGCTTAATATTCTCCAGAAATTTAAAATTTACATTCTATTTTATAATAGTTATTACTTTGTGTAATTGTAAGCGACAAACATTTATAATTGTAGCCTTGTAGATAGTGAATTGAAAATTGTAAACTGTAGTTTGCAAATAGCTATGCTCAAGTGCTTAGACCATATTTCAAAATGCATTTAGTTAGTTATCTCATTTTCGAATAAGAAAATAGTATAATATAAAAAAAGTTTCATGTTATTTTCAACAATAGTCATGACTATGAACTGTGTTTAACATAATATGAATTTAAATATAAAAATATGAATGTTCAAAATACAATAAAAATATAACAATACTATATTTTATGTTTACTTCCATTAATCAACTAAACAGTTATTTATTCTTTATATTAATAGATAAACAATAATTTGAGATACCTTTTATTGATTAAAACGGTTAGCGAAAGCTAACGAAAGTTGTTCCATTCGAAAGGTATTCTGCTAATGTCTCGCTAAATACTAATTTGCTGTATGTTTCTTCCCGCAAACTTGGTCGATTATCGAAATCAAGTTTAATAAATTTATGTTTTTTATTATCCTAATTTTATAATCTTATGAGGAAACTATGGTAAGTTATCAATTCGAATTTTTATTGTTTTCTATTTAATAAACAAGTGGCCTAGAGAGTGGTCCAATGAGGAGACAAAAAAACAATAATTTGATTATTTCGTACTAGCCTCGATTTCGCCCGAGTATAACAAGAGTATTACTACGTAATCGGCAGCCAAAAAACTTACAAATTGTAGTTATACATGACAAAATTAAAATTTTTCTAAAACATAGAAACACAGATTTAAGCACAATATAAAACATATAAAAATTAAAAATAAATGATTTCAAATGAGGCGGCATCCAAAAGTATATTTTTATTACGATCATTAAGAAATTACAATATTATCAATCGTTATGTTATTATTTAGTATTTTGTTGTTATTTAGATAAAAAAATAAATAACATAATCCAATTATTTTCTAATTTTCAATGATTTAATTCAATAAACAGACGGCTTAAGAAGACACCATATTTATATGATTTCGTAAATATGTTTTTGTTATTTCTCGTCAAATTGCACTAGCCAAAGTTGATAGCCAAAGAAATAAATTCGAAAGAAATATTTTTGTAAGGAGCCTAAAATTTTATACTTTTTCAAAAATGTAGAGAAAGAAGTACCTTATTCCATATATTGCATTAGTTTTTAGTTCCGTTTTTTCGTAATTAAAAGTAAACAAAAGGATTTCCATAAAAATTTACTGTGCTAAAGGAATGCAACAAAAACTTAAAATAAAGTTCGTTTGTTCCAATTAATTTGATCGAATGTCGATCTCAATTTTGAAACATTTGTATTGGTGATTTTATGATGATGATTTAAAAAAATTTCAAACTATTCATTAGTCGAGGGTTGGTAGATAATTTTGAGTTAATTATAGCATAATTATAGAGTGGAATTGATGGTCAGAACCAATTTCTGACTTTTCCCCAACATTTTTTTTCAATGAAATGAATTCGGCCTTTTACTGCTTTCTTGCTTCCTCTCTGTCTTTTTTTAAAGGAATTTTAATTTATTTTTTTATAGTTAAATTTGTTGAAATTTAATAATAAAAGATGATAAATCTTAAGGTTGCAAACATATCAAGACACTTAAATTATTATAAGTGTTATGGAAATAAAAGGCATATATGTATATAACATATTACATATATGAATTATAATTAATAATGTGTTAATTAGCTCTATTTGATCTGATATTGTAGCGTATCTAAGCAGTTTATGACAAAATTTTCCAAGTAAAAGTTTGTGGGAAAAATTGGATTTCAACTTTTTTTCTGTTTCTTATGGGTTAAAGGAGGTTCATGGCTCCTTGGACGTCACTGATGGATTTTGCCCAAAATCGAATGATTGTGATTCTGGATGGACAATATTGTTAAAATTTAGATTGATAACATACATACGAACACACGACAACGCAAATAGACATCTTTATAAATGTCGCGAAACAAAATTGGTTAGTTGATCAGAATTTGAAACGTTAATTTAAGTCTATCAGTTACTGTTTTCAAAATTTTTATTACCGAAGCATCGAAAAATTTTCTTTTACGTGATAATGAAAAGTAAGCTAGCAGTGAATGATTAAAATTGTATTTACATATTTTTTTCTAACAAACTGCATGCAATAAAAAAACTTAATGATTGATTTTATATAGAAACGGAAGTAATTGAATGATGATTTTCTTTACCAATTTTTTACATGGTGTGCTACTGTTATCGAATTCATGAAACTGGAAACTGTTAACAATTTGCCATATGAAATCTAAACATAACTAACATACATACACATACATACATAAAGGACATATTTGTATTTAATCGAGTAGAAATTTTCTGTTTTCAAACATTTTCTACTATATTAGATATCAAGACAGACACACAGACATAGGGGTATATTACGACAGCATTTATGATAAATGCTTATTATTACACAAATGTCAAAGTTTTGACACAAAAATGACGAAAGAAATATAGAAAATGAGCAGTATTTAGTTTAGTTACTAAAGTTTTAAGTTAATTCTTATGAAAGTTTATCAGACAAATTTTATAATATAAGATAGAAATTCCAAATGATTAGTTTTTCTGAAAATGCTGAATTTCTCCAGAAAACTAAACTTATATAAGTGAAGATAACCACAAACAATGCCAATTGTACTACATATGATCAAGTATGATTAAGTTTGAGCTGAAATTGATGTAATTCTAAGCAGTTTAAGAAAAACTACTTCAAGCAAAAGTTGTTTGTTTTAAAACATTTTTGATTTTTTTTTTTTAAATTTCATTAACGAACTTTTTCGGTCTAGAATATGGCACCAACATTTCAAGTTATTTTGATGAGGGACAGCGAAATGGAAATTGACTAATAAGGTAATTATAAGAATACATTTTGTTACTACGTTCAATATTTTCTAGCGTTTAAAACTCTTGATTGAAAACAATATACTCGCAAAGATTTATATATTTTCCGAGTTTAAAAATGTGGGGGTTATTTAATCGAAAAATGCAGGATGCAATAAAACGAAAAATATTGACAGGATTAAAACGAAAAAAGTAAAAGTGAGAACTAACTTGGTTTTGGCAAATGAATTTAAATGAAAACTTAAAACAGTTCTAAAATTTTAAATACAATGTCTTTGTACATACTATAAATTAAAAATTTTAAAAACAGTAATTCTATTATATTATTTCATAATACTAGATTGTCGTTCACTTCTGAATCATGTTGAAAATTAAAATTCTCTAGGTGATCTAAGTTCAATCGAAATCATCAATCGGCATTCCATCAAGCCAAATCAATAAAACAACTTATATATAGCCATTTAATCTGATATCCAATTATTGATATTTTTCAAACAATATTTCTTGACTAATTTGTATTATTTTGAAAAATTTTCCAAAATTCTTATCGCTACTAATCGATACATGAATACCCATAAATGGCTTTTGGTTAATAATTAAGTCTAGAATTGTAAATAACTTGGGTTTGTAAGCTTTGAATGAGTCGATACAGTAAAACAAATGCCGGGAAGATTAGTACCTGTCAATTTACGCTCAACTTTTTTGTTGACAACATTAATTATCGACATTTAATTGCATTAACAAAAATCTTTAAATAAATGATTTTCAAAGTAAATGTAAATGCCACCCCTATTTAAGGATTGATTACGAGTCTATTATTATTAAAAGTTTCATTAAAAATGCATTTTTACTTCATCAATTATTTGCAATTAGTAAAATTACGGAAGTATTTCTTAGATATTTCTATTTTAAATATTTAAAAATACACTATCATAACACAAAGGAATAATCGTTGATACGATATTAAAGTTGAAATATAATTTTAAATATTATCAAAGAAAAACAACAAAAACATTGCAATGAGTTGTGTTTTCTCTTGGTTATTGTTCTTCCAACTGGTTTTTCCTTTAAACACAACACATAGATACTACAATATCTTATGTAATTAGATGACAGACTTGAAGAGATCCCATTACACCTTCTCACATCTCAATTTTAAGAAGTTTGTTCCTAGATAAGTTCATACGTGTATCGTGCTTGTATACAAGCTGCTCCATAACTATCAATGATACAAGAAAAGTTAAGGCAATAAAACATGTTTTCAGAAATATACGTTATAAGACATGTGGTGACAATTTTAAAAAAATAACGTTTTTGCCAAAAATCGTATACTTAATAAGTTTTTATACTCGAAATATATATAATATGCCAGAGTTATAGTCTAAAGTTTTTAACGTCAGCAAAAATTAACCACCAATTAAAAATTTGGGTACAGATGTTCATGGAATCCTAAACCCAACTAATTTACTTACCTCTTTCATAAAAACAACTGAAATAACACAAAAGGAGGTAAGGATCTTAATTTTTGATGGTGTATCATAGACCTTAGAAGTAGAATTAAGTTCGTGAATCAGCGAAATCGGTCCATTAGGTTTAATGTATCCATGTTTTTTGAATCATTTTACGTTAAATGTTTGGTTTCACCATAATTTAGCTCTTAAATTTCTTAGTTGTAATCATCACTTGTTTATACATTCATATGTTTATTTTTAATTATTTTCAGTTGCGATGTCGATTGCCGTATTAATAACTAAGCCAAGAGAACTAAACCTAGATAGAGTTAAAGTCGAGTGTAAAAACTTTCTGTTATTAAAAGAGAAAATGTGGCAAAAAAATAGTGTAAAATATTACTATATAGTAATATTAAAGTTTATGAAATTGGCAAGATTAGGAACGCATTTTTCCCTGAAGCTTAAATGCGGTAATATCTGCATCATCATTTCACTTTGAGGTCTGAAAGGCACGCAATATTATAAACTCACATTTGCAAAATATTGATGAATATTTATTTAATTGATTAATATGTCTGTTTTTTTTGTACGAGTATTATATTTTTAAATAATTTGAAATTATTATCCACGCATTCTTAACTCGCTAAGAAAAAATTTTTTCGAAGTTATCAATCGATGTCATCAAGCATAATGACTAAGTATTTTTTATACTTACTTTACGGTGGACTGAAGCTATTTTTTTTCTAAATTTAAAAAAATGAACAAAATATGAACGTTTTAATTTTGATAAGGTAGAAAAAGATATTCTTACATAGAAGTGATGTATTAGTAAGAGCCCTATGACCCCTTGATCCGTGCTTGCTAATGTCGAAATAAATATCACATTTTACTTTTAAAAATCTTGTGTTGTGAAGCAGCTGGTTCTGGAATTTTCAAATTTTTTCAGTTGTCAATTTTTGCTTAAGTTTGTGGGGTTTTTACAATTTGAGCTTATGTTTAATAAATGGTATCAAAAGGTGGAAATAGTTGAAGTTATCCAAAACACCGTTAATCCTACACAAACCAAAATAGAAATTTTTATTCTGAGAGATTCTGTAAACTCATTACATACATATATCTACGAAAAACAAGAGAGTAAGTCACGATGGAATTGCACATAAGAAGACATATCACCACGAAGATGTTTGAGTTGGTGAAGCACATGCATCTTTGACTGACTACAGAAGGTGTCTTATGTATATTATATAATGTATTATAGAATGTGTGGATGCTCGTTGAAGATTTTGTTGAGACTTACCTAGAATGCACTACAAGCACTCTCAATCCTTTATAGTTAGTGTAATAACAATAGCTTTTCTTTTCCAGATATAGAAAACACTATCTTAGTTAGTTCTTGGAATATAATGGTGTGGGATGATACTCTTACTTTATGTTTTTATTTTATGTATTATGAGAAATTTTTATACAGGTATGGATTTAAAATTTAACTGAATGGAAAATAACCTAGAATTTTATACTAAAACGATGTTAACAACACTTTGTTTTTTTCATTTCTTGTAAAAAGTATTACAATCGCAAATAAATGATTGTTTGCGGAACCCTGTAGGTATTCAATTTGATTGCTTTAGGCAAGACAAATTTTTGAAAAGAAAATTTGTGAGTTGATTAGATACGAGGATGAATACGACAAATAATGTAACGTTTGAATAAAATGTATAATATATCTGTGTATACAATATTATTATGCCTGACATTAATATTATAGGATTTATCAAATTTTTTAACAAATATTCTTAATTATTAACATTTAATATAAGTATAAAATAGAGAATTTGCAAATATTATTAAAATTATTTAAAAATTTATTTTACTTGTCGATGCAAATAAGCTTTATTATAGTAATAATATGTCAAGTAATTATTACTTGATTTATACGATATTATAAAAATATTTTGAGAAAAAAATTTAGCGAATATGCTTAATAACAATTCTTTTTTGTGTTATTTTATTTTCAAATTGAATATTTTCATATTTATAAAAAAAATAATGAAATATCGATCAATATTGAATTAGTTTCAGTATGAAAATACCTATACATTTTACGACTTTTCAACATCGAAATATCATAACATAAATTTGCAATCAAGAGTTTTTTTTAATTAATAGTAGCAATTAGGTTATTTCTTAAAAGTATCCATACATTACATTGAACATCTAAATAGTTCTAAATTTTTAATGTACTCTAAATTGCACGAGAATCTTATTGGCTATTTTGAATAATTTTGATGCAACGCCTTATTGAAACTATATAGATACGATTTTAGTAAAAAACGAAAATTTTCACAAGCATACAAGTTCACTTTAAAAAAAAATTTTCTTCCAGATATTAGTCTACAGTATGTTGATTTTACCCAATGATATATGAAAACAATGTTAAAATATTCCTATATAAAAAAGTTGCTATAAAAATCATTGTACATTCAAAGAAAATAGTTACACATATTTCAATGTCTCGATCAACAGATTTGTGAATAATACATATTATTTTTTGACATTTTCTAGTTGGGTTGTTTTAGAATGCTTTTACAATAACACTGAGGATACAGTTTTTTTTAATTAGAAAAATCCTAATCTCTGACACACATTAGAAAAAATCTACCTATTTTGAGCATGGCATTTTTTATTTTGCATAACAGTAGCATAAAATTTCTATTATTCTCTAAAAATGAATAAACATTTATAAAACTCAGTATATCTGTAGGTATATAATGGTCTTAGAGACCAATAATGACGATAAAATCAATCAGATCCAAAAATTACTTAAACTGCAATTATTATGTATATAAAAATATACAAAATAATTTTTCAAAAATCTCTGAAAATAAATAAAAATTTATGAAATTCAGTATATAATGATCTTTGAGGCCGCTGATGACGATTAAAATGTTGAATACTACCAAAAATTAGATAAACTGCATTTAATATGCAATTAAATATGCATTTTCCAAAAATCTTCAAAATGAATAAAATATTTAACTCGAGTCTAAAATCATCTGGAATTACACTTTTTGTAAACGGAATAATAAACACTATTTATTTGTTTGTTAATGTTCACGCATCTTTGATGATATATAAGAAAAACGGCATGAAATAATTTTAAATCTGCGTTAAAAAAAATGTTTTTTTCATAAGCGAATACTATTGTCATATTAAATTACATTTTCATCAGTTGCATATTATTTTATTTCAAAAAAGTTATTTTTAATGTCACAAGCATTAAAAAAAACGCCTTTATGTAAATATTTATGTGTATATTAACAATTTTTAAATATTTTTGGAAAATGTTTATTTAAACTCATTGAAATCCCGTATAAACTTGAAATCCCGTATAAACTGAGTTTCATATATTTTTATTTATTCTTAGAGACTTTATATAAAGAATGCACTTTTTTGTTTAATGCAAAATTCAAAAATTCAATGGATCACAATCGGTAGACTTTTCTCAAAATATCTTTCTGAGCATTATGAAAAAAACTACATATTATAAGACCTGTATTATAAAATCGAGATAGTATATTCTAAATAGCTGCGCCTAAATTTGAAGTAATTATTAGTATTGCTGGACATGATTGTTTTCCAATTTAGGAATACGTAAAATAAACAAACTGTGGCTAAAAAATTTAGCTTAGATAACATCCAATTCCTGTCCCGGATTTATGAGATGCATGCATATAAAATTCGTATGTACTTATAACGAATGAACGTAAAAAATTAACCGTACCGCATATCTACGTTAAGATCAAGAAACTCATGTCGATCAATATTTGTCAGATATGTTTTTAATTTTGAAGTACAGCTTGCATGCAATGTAACAATTGAATACAGTTGATGCAATTTATTATATGTATATCGATTTATTCAATACTAACATTTTTCAGCAAGAGCGAATTAGTGAACTATCTTCAATATTATCACTTATGATTTATTAATAGCTATATAAACAAGTATATATTAACGAACGTGTCATTAATTTAAATTTAAAATGTATGTCAACTTAGCGAAACAACTTTTTCCGATTCACTTTGAAATTGGACCTTAATTAGCCGCTATTTAGTCGTTAATTATTTGAGAAAAAAAATTTTTTCCGCTCTGTCATAACGAAATTGATGTTTCGCTAAGCTGACAGTTTACGTAATAATTTTCTTCAAAATAAAAATTGCGGAAAAATTTGTTTTTCCACAATTAATTAACTATTAAATACCGGACATATTTCGAAGTTGATCGGAAAAAGTTGTTATGCAAAGTTGACGGTTAACTTCAATCAATTTTCTTCATAATGGTAAAAGCCAAAAAGTTTCCTCAATTAATTTACGATTAATTAACGGCGGATTATAAGCCTGTTTCGAATTTGATACATAAATTTAAACTTATCCCACTTAAAAATTTTTGTTGTTAGGCCATTATTATTTTGGGTTAATTTTTAGCCTTGTAATTCAATGGATGCTTATTTTAATTATAAACTATTCTGCATTATTGGCATTCTCCAGTGAAAATATATTTTCAAGCATACTGTATATATATTGTGAAAATTCTCATTCTTCAATTATTTTAGAATGTTTTTCTGTTGTTTTCCACACAACAGAAATTTATATGTATACATGTTTTTATATATTTTTATTACTATTTTTTGTTGTGAAAAAACTGACAACTGTATTTAATTCTTTTCTATAATATTAAGACAAATATTGTTGGGACAACTTTAATTTAAAAACATTAATAGTTTTGTTTTAGTTGTTTGGTAGTTGACTAGAGAAAATATCTTGCAAATAACAAATTGTACAATACTTCAAACAATACGGATAATATACAAGTTTTTCACTTAAAAAAAAAACAAAAAAAAAACTATGTTGTTGCTAGGTGGTGACTAAATACTCAAAGGGTTGTGAACTTTTATAAATTGACACACGTATGATACTTTATGTTTGTGGATCATAATTTTCATGAGAAAAATGAAGTACAGAGTATTTACAATGGTTGTTTTTCTTTTCAATTATCTGAATATTCTAAGTGTTTTTATAAATGAAAAATTGCTTGTTTGCTGTTACACAAAAAAAGTTTAAAATTTAAAGTTTTGATGACGTGTCAATTACTTTAAATTTCCGTGAGACAATAGATGAGATACTAAATGGTCTTATAGTATGTTTCTTTGGTAATGTCTGTGTTTCGAATAAAATCGAATTTTGATTTTTACTCTACAAATTTTTTTTCAAGAGAACCGTTTTGTTAAGAAAGCCTTCATTTTCATGTCAATATTGTGCATACCAAATTTCAAAACAGAAGGATAAGTATTTTTGAGTTATTTTGACGAATTGAAAGAAATCCAATGTATATTAAATGTAAGTTAAATCAATAGCTTGTTACAAGCACATTCCTTTATGCCAATTACAGTTACGGATAATCGCTCTTAAAACATCTATCGATGGTGTACTTATGTGTTTTCAGAGGTGTACTAGAATTTTCTGTTGCTTATGTGATTTTTATATCTTCATCTGAATTAAAAATCAATTTTGTTTGACACCAATACTTTTTTGAAACAGTCAAACTGAGTACAATTATAGACATAATTAAAAATGACGTAATAACAAATAATTTCCACATAGTTATCACCAATATCAACAATAAAACATATATATAAGATAAATTTCTATAAATAAGTTTACTTACAGCAATGTTTGGGCTACTATTGTAATAAAAGGTGGTGACTATGTATAAGGTGTTATTTGCTACTATGATGGTGCATTTTATAAAATATGAGGAATGAGATATGATGAGGAACTACATCACGAAGGTGTAGAGAGATATTGTCAGTAGTTAGTTCTTCTTCAGTACAACAATATTGTATAGTAGTACCTTTATATCTAATTCCATGTATTTAAAGAGAGGAGGAGAACATTGCGAGGTTACTGCTTGTAGGTAAGTTGTGTTGAAGTCAGCAACCTCATGGTTGTCAGATCCTGTTTACAACCAACAAATACTCTTTACACTTAACTAAAATACGTACTAACATACACATGCATAGAAACACGGCGAATTTTTCTTCACGCATCTGTATTTGTATGGAAGACTTGGTTTATAAAATGACTCCTCGTCTTACCTCAATAACTATATACAAAGTTTTGTTTTTGCATTTGTTCTCATTATTTTTGTTGAATATTATCGAAGTCAGGTCTAGAGTATAACAACGATTTTGCATTTCGTTTGTCTGTATCTTCCTATCTTATTTTCGAACGCCTACTTTGATTTTGACGAAATTTGATCGGCCCATTCATCACTAATCTTGCAAGTTAATTTTGGCCCATTTTTAAATTTATAGTAGAGATAAATTGAGAATACATAAGTAAATTGTATTAAAATGTTATATATTTTCATAATATAACACAAAAACAATATGGTAGTGTTGTAAAAACTTAATTAATTTTCATTGCATTGTGCTTCTACAATATTTTGGCAGTAAATTTGCATTTTATTTGTAAAACAACAACTCACTCCCTAAAATCGATATAGGATTTTTTTACGATTTTATTAATCAGTACATAAAAAAAAAAATTTTTTTCTATTTGAATATAAAATATTACAAATCGTATCATTTATGACTTTAAACGCAATAGCTTTTAAGTATACCGTTTTTTCGTTCCAATTTATATTTTAATTCAATCGATATTACACTTTATATGACATGTGTACAATAGTCAGCTACACTTTCACTTTGCTTAGTTTGAAAAATAACAAAAAAATACTATTGTTTTTTGTTAAAAATTTGCCAAAAAAAAAAAAAAAGATAAAGAATGTGAATTTGAGCTGAAGACTCTCTTATCTCATCAGCCATCGACCTGGCTATATCATTTCAAGCGTGTCGTATATTTTTACTATACAGTTTTATAAGTTTAACAATGGGAAAGAAATTAATTATATAAAAATGATAATGGATTATAAACTATGGATTGGTTGGAGACGCCCAAGGAAATTCTTATTTTATTTAAATACACTGATTTTTGTAAAAGACCTTGTGCAGGTAAAAGTAGGTCTAAATTTATTCACATACAGTTTCAATTTGGATTTACCATAGTCTTCATTCGAAATTGTTATGTTTGGAACTTTAAGCAAAAATATTTAGAATTTAATGATTTTCATTTGCAACCCGTAAAAATAATATAAAATCATTTCAGAGAAAAATTCTCCTCATACATTTATATATAAAAGCTTTCTCATATTGAACTTAAATTCGCACTACCACTTTATAGAGAGAGCTAACCCAATAATATTGTTATTATTATTGTAAGACGGAACAGTCAATATAATATGCAAATTTTAGTTAATGTTAATTTTACTGTTTATAAATAAACAAAAAGAAAATGGTTTTGGTGGTGAAAACTTCTCAGTAGCTAGCAGCTTTTATTGAAATTACTATATAAATATAATAAAATTAGTTTTCGCTATTTTCCTTCACACTTCTTTCAATCAATTTAATTAGCATACCCTTTTTTTACACTGAATTGTGGTATAAATTTATTGGCCAATATAAATTTCCGATAACCGGTTCGATTATATATTAAACCATTCTTTAAGCAAATTTTATTGCATTTTTTATTACGGAAGTACGAGCACCAAGGCAACTTTTGATAAAAGGCTTGATTTTTTTTTTAATACAAAGTTTAAATATGTCTAAACAAATTCCAAAAATTTGAAGGAGATTGCCCGATCATTTAAATAAATAATTAACTTTAAAGTTGAGCAATTTAACATTGGTCTTATGGGGTAACCTTCAAATATTGATACATTTCTGTATTTTTCTCGTAAAACTGTCGGTGAATATTTTTAAAAAACTTATGGATGAAAGTAAATATATTAGTGATAAATTTAATTCAAAAACATTTACACTTGCCCGACTAATTAAAGTGTATTAATTAAAAGAAAAATAATTGCCGCCACTAGCCAATGTTAAATGTATATCTATATATTGAAAAAAATCATATGGTTACTGCGTTCCCCTTACCGCGCTAGAGTCGATACCTATCCCCACACCGCCTGGCGCTCGTACTTCCTTAAATGTTCTCAGTCTAAAAAAGGCATGGAATGTGTCAAAATTTATCACTATATCATAGAGCTATGGAAAGATCCATGACAAATTATTTGGTAGCGGGTACTTGAAAATATAAAAAGCTATAACAACGTCCAATGATTTTCCAAGTTTATGAAGAGATTCTCTACGTTTTCTTTTGAATACTAAAGAATAAATTAATGCAGAACTGATAGAGTGGATATTCAATGAAAAACAATTAGTTGAATATTTATCAAATGTCCTGGGTATACAATGCGTCAACTTTTTAATTACAGAAATTAATAACATATCATAAAATTATGGAAAGATCCATGCCAAGTTACTTGATAGGGGATACTTCACTTCGGCTGAAGCCTTATTCTAATCTATTTATCGCTATTTCTAGATTTATAAATTACAAACTGTTCGTAAGGTTATTTTATGGTCAATCTTGGGTTTGGAAAAGAAAGTTGTGATATTACAAAACGATATTGTCATAGGCGTTTTGCAAATATTATCTTCATTCCAAAGAATTCTATTTGATAATTAGTAGGCTTTCAGAGGGCTTTGGTTGGGAAAATTGAACGCTGAGCGTTTAGAAAATGTACGATTACTACAGAATGTATCTTAACCAGGAAAAAAAGGAAAATGTTGGTTAATCACTCTGTCGCTAAGCTTCTGCTATGAATAGATTGAAGCCATGGTCAAACGATATTTTTGGAAATAAAACCTGTTGATATAAAATCTCTTTAATGTTCTTTAACTTCTAGACTGAAATCAATTATGTCGTAATGGCCAGCAAATGTAACTTAACATAACAAAGTCTATCCGGGTAATTTAGATGTGTTTACATGTAAGCAATATTAAAAGATTTATATGATACTACAAATATATAACAGTATTTAACACAATGAAATGAAATACTATACTTACACCATCTTAATATAACAATCAAAGAGGGGAACTTAATAATATTTTGTACTGTGTATGCTAATTGGTTTTACATTTGCCAACATAAATTACAACAGAATATTATTCTATTCTTACACATAACATAGTGCAATCAATATATTACATGAGGTAGTCACTAAACCAAACGAATTGGGGAAAACCTCGGAATTAAAGATAATCAGCTCGAAGTTAAATAAATATACCCAGTTTTTTGTGTGGAGCACTCGGTTCCTTGGCCTCCTAGGAAATTTATTATTTCCAGTTAATTATTATGGCTTTTATATAAAGTTTTAGTCTATCAGAGTATATTAATTTTAGTCCAAAGTTTGTAATGCTAGAAAATATTAATGCAAAAAATAAAGTTTTGGTAAAAATGTTTATAGAATCATCTACTTAGTGCATTTTCGCATGTCAGTGAAACTTTGGTGGTGTTCTCTATGCCTAAAATGAATAATCAAGTTTCTTAATGGTTTTGTAAATAGGTCAATTGGATCCATGACCAAACTTTTAAACCATAAAAGATATCAGGAAAATTTAAATACAAGAAATATTTAATTTTAAAACAAACAACTGTTGTCTGAAACAGTTTTTCATTAAATGTATGGATTCGCTACAATTTAAGTTCTAATTTAGATCATTAGCTCATGCTTATATAATTATAATACTTTTTACAATTAAATATGTATTTATAACTGTACAGATTGGTTATTTGGGCTATTGTTTGAATACCAAAAATAGGTCAAACATTAATATTTAATAATATGCCGGTTACTACAGAATCTGAGTATCTAAATAATTAACTCTGTTAGTTATTATCTGCACTTGTTTATTATATCTTTCTCTTTGCATGATCCTATATTTATTATTGCTTCAATGGTTCAAAAAAGGTTGGTTGTAACACCAACTTTAAATTAACTAAATTATTTAAGGTACTTATTTAATCAATATACAAACTGGTATTTTGGGTATGGAAAATTTTAGTATACAATTTAGTTATTTATCTTATATCATTTATGAGACTAGATTAAATTGTTTAAAGGTATACCTTACAAATCATCTATTTTACTAATATATAAATCAAATTTAGTTTGATCGTTGATTAAAGGTTCCGCATATGAGGAAAATAAACGCATGGCAGTTATTCGAAAAAGAAAAAAAAAGAAAAAAATAAGAGAAAAATAAAAAAAATAGTGCTTGAATTTAACCACAAAATGTGTGGTTAAGACTCATATATTATTATTTTAGTGGTAGTGCTAACTATGCGATTCTTATCATTTACCGACTTCCAAAAAAAAAAAAAAAAAAAACACCAGATAACTAAAAAGACCCGTATGTATAAAATATTATTTAAATTACAGAATTTTTGTATATGCTAGTATATTTGGCCATTTTAACAAGTATGCCAAATTTTCATAATGTTTGCATCTATATTTCTCCAAAAGTTAAGACTCTGATGGCAAATTTTTTAAAATTAGATTATATATCTTTGAACTAGAGAAACAGTGTAACAAAATTGGTTGAGTACGTTTCCAAGATGTGGATGTTACTTTACCTACTTTCAAGATAAGTGTTTGTCTAACTTAGATGATATATACGTTTTATTTTTTTTAGGTTCACGAATAACTTTTTATTAAGTAGCCCGATTTCGATGATTGCTCTTTTTCAGGTTAAAAGCAACTCTTGGTGGAGTCTCACATTAGCGAACTTCCTAATGGGGAGAATAAAAATCAATAATTTGTTTATTATTACGAATATGGGTATTTTTTCCAAGATTTTTACAACCAACAAAAAATAGCTAGATCGATTTTTTTACGGAATTAAGCGTGGAATTAAAGGAGTTCATCGATATCTTCATTTCTTCTCAAGGTATTCAAGAAGAAATAAAAACGATTGCACGTACATACTCACACACGGAGGTAGATGTGTCAAAACGATATGTGTCAAAACTTGGGATTAAGATAATCGGCCCCATTATAAGACCTTCTTACTGATTTCGTATTAGATGATAAGAACAAAAATTTATTTGCCATATCTCATTCCAAAAGAATTTATGAAAATCTTATGGTCGGCGCACAATATCAGACAGTTTTATAGAAATTTGGTATAACAAAATCTGATAATACATTAAATAGCATATTACGCAAACTCACCAGAATATTTACTTGCATTATATTTACTCGCATATTCAGACAGTCTCTAGATCTAAGCAGCACTAAAAGAGATGCTTATAAACAATTCTGATGACACTTCAGATACTGTAAGGTGGATTTATAAGACATTAAAATAAGAAATTGAGAATTTAGACAGCATCGTATGTATAAGAACGTCTAGAGATTATCTTATATGAATTTCTGATCAGAAAATCAGGTGTTTTATGAAAATTGATAGAGCGTGCGGGGTCTTATGTAAAATAAATGCTCATCAGATTTTTTGGGCAGATAGTATCAGATTTTCTGATCAAAAAATCTTATAACGTGGTCATACACAAGTACTGTACGGCCATACTTACTCCTAATACCCGAGCTACTAAATGGAGTCCGATGTAATTTGATTCGTATCATTTGTGAAACTTGTACGTTCTTGCCAATTATTTCTTGATAAAATTCTCTTTAATCTAGACTATTTATAAAAATGAAGTGAATCGAGTATTTATTTATTTATTTATTTTTTTTCTTTCAAGGCTTAATTTTTATCGCACCAGTAATTTAAAGTAACTTCATACGACTTTATCGTTTGTGAAAATGAAATTAATAGTAATTTGAAGTTTTCTATATATCAATAATAGTTCTTAATTCATTTAATTGAAATTACAATTAAGTTAAATGATATATTCTTGAATGTATTACAAGGGTATTAATTTAATATTAATTGATGGAAAAAGGTACTACATTTAGAGTATAATTTCAGTTAAATAATATGTATTATGTATATATTGCGTTTGACACTTATTAAATGTTATCTAATCAATCCTACAATGAGAACAAAATTTCTAAAGTTTCGTACACAGGTCGTAATTACTTACTATTTGCAAAACTTATCTTAATCATTTTATCAAAGAGAAACCGATTAGTGTGGAAATCGAGCGTGTATTGAATATTGTGCCATCTCTTGGCTGGAACGATGGAAATTAGTGTTTTTAACCACCATCCTATCCTATTAAGAACCATTTAGCCTTCCTATCCTATTTAAGAACCGTATATTCTTAAATTAAGAGATTAACAAGCTTGCAGATATGAATGCACCATCAGCATAGCTCATTAGGTGATCGATTTTACGAATAAAATTTTATTTTTCTTAGAATTACAGAGTAATTAAAATTTAAAACTATTAAATTAAAATCAGAAAGCTATTAAACTAAAATATGAAGTTAAAAGAAACAAGTTTTACTTTATTTTTCAAAATGGTAGGGTGATAATTTTTAACAGGAATTAAAATTACCATTTTAAAAGGATTATGTTTGATGTAACTTGAATTCCGAGATAACAGATGTCGCAAAAATAAATTGTAGGTAATAGGCAGCTTCCGCTCTACCGAATCCTCCTTGACTTCTACCTTCAGATTCTTATATAAAAATAACAGCGAAAACATTGCTATTTTTAAGTTTATTATTAGGTAACTAATATTTAAAGTTTGGATGAGAATGCTGAATGTCATTCAATGTCAATTTTTTGTCATTTAACGTCATGAATCAGAGGTTTGAAACTTATCCTTTTTTTATTTAATTCTTTCCTTCAAATGGTAACTTTTTCATCATCTGACATTATTGGACTATTCTTTTTTGGAGACGATCGATTAATTGCTAAAACTGTTACTATAGCTTGTTACACAACAATCTGAGGTAAGAACTAGTTTGATGTCAAGATATACGAGATCAGCAAGACTGTGTTATAAGTTATAACTACTACTCATATTGTTGCTTTAAGGAAACTCTTTTAAAATCATTGTGTGTACCAAAATGAAGACACTGTCTGTCCAGTTGTATCATCGCTGTTTGGTCAACCAGAGTCGTCCGCAAGCGACAATTTCCCTTAAAAAGGGTTTGAAATTGAACTGCTGTAAAATAAAACTGAAAATACAATTTTCACGTATTGTACTGAAATTGTTACATTAATTTTTGAATAGTAATGATATATTGATGATATAGGAGTTCCTAGTATTACTTAAGAATTACAAATAAAATGGTCTTATTTAACAAAGAGCTGTAAAAACGTTAATGTAAAAATTCAAAACTTATATGTAGATAAACTAGTTTTTAATTTTCCTCCTTTTATATTCGAGAATAAGAGTTTGCCTTAATTTTTTAATGAACTCTCTATTTATAAATGCCTTTTTTATAATTACCATCGTTAATCATCGTCGTTCAATACAATTGATAAACATTTTCTTACACTTGTTTTAAGAATATGTTTACGATAATGGAAGTTGATTTTATTTTGAAGTAAGTTAAGCTGTGAAAAATATATCACGATTTTATGTATCGTGTATATTATTACATTAAAGCAAATTTTGGTAGTGTGCAAGGTAAAAATAAGTAATTTAAAGAAGTACTAAACATAAATACTGATAAATATCTATGTAGGTAATAATGCGAAAATGCTTCTACAAAGAAATGACAATATTCATTTTTTCTTCAAGATTCATAGCGTCTTGTGGAAAAAGTTGTTTGAGGAAATAGAGAATTTTCATTATTATTTACAAAGATATAACTCATTCTGCAGTTTCACTACTTCTTAAGTCGCGAACACACGTGCAAAAAAATCGCGTGTATCGTAACACCGTAATGCAACATTAACGATGCCATATCGTATAACACAAATTGTCGGTAAATTTAATAGCCTAAGTGCCCACGGCAGCCAGACCTTCGTTATTTTATAAAAGTTGAAAATTTCTCTGTACATGTCTCCTATACAGGTCAGAACGACCAGCGATTATAGAGTTTGGGTTGTGGTTACCTGGGCAGGTAACAGGTAGTGAATGTGTCAAAAATAGTACTTTAAATTTGTTGGAGTATAAAGCTCAATTTTTTTATTCGAGATAACTTCAGAAATCTCGTCATCCATTGCCGGACACTTATGACAGTTTCTACCCCCTGCCCGACACCCCTTAACATAAATTATAATTATACTTTCGTTATAGAAAAGGGTAGCAACTGTCATAAGTGTCCGGCAATGGATGACGAGATTTCTGCCTGTCCGTCGTGGGATCTTGCTCTATAAGTCGTATCAAAACATGATGTTAGGTGGGATTCAAAAACAAGACATTAACATTATTCCTTTTTGTTTTAAATGTATTTAAATATTTTAATTTTTTTATCAACAAGTATATTTATAATTTAGGGTAAGACATTTACATATCTATATGGAAAAATTAAGCTAAGCGGTATTCGGTAACAATTTTTATGAATATTTTCGTGTTATAATTCGATTACATATTTTTAATTAATAATGAAATATATCTGAAATATTCTTAGATTCACAACAAAATTTTATATTGCAATTCTTCTTGGAATTTTTGTTTTTCTACAAATTTTAGATTTTAAATTTTGGCGCCCATAAAATAAATAGTGCCGTCCTAAGCCCGGATCTCATGAATATTGTATTAAGCTCGTATTTGGGAGGTCATTTTAAGATATTTTCCTTGATACTAATTAAAAAAATATTGTATTATTTCTCTAAAAGTGTAATGTAGATACCTATATACATATACATGGTCCATTTAATCCATTTGTAAAAACTAAGCTGAAGGAAAAAACCATTTTTTCAACTTTTGTTTTTGAAGTAAACAGAATAAAAAAATTATCTGATCGAGTTGTTTTTATAAATCTATTTAAAAAATTTAAGTAGTTTATTAAAATTTATTGCAAACAATTCAAATCGATTATTTTTTCACATCTTTAGTGCTTGGTTATACGTATGCATGAAACATAGTATACGTTTCATGTTTGCAACATTTGGCATCTCTGTACTTTGTCGCCAAATTAAAATTAAATTGAAAGGTTAATTTGAGTGAAAATGTTGTTTGTTGTTATAAGTTTTGTTTCTTCTACCTACCTAGAATGCTCCTTGTTCTTGTTCTTGTTATTATTATGAACATGCTTACGGTTCGTATTTGCTTGCTTGCTGCATCTATCTATCTATCCATACATCCATTGTCTTATTTAAATTCAAGTATTATTATTTGTCTTTAGAGAGAAAATTGAATGAATTTTCTTGACATTTTCTATTTATCTTATTTCAAGGATACCATCAAATGTTTAAATATTAAAGTTAGAATTGATTTAAATTGATGTAATTTTAATTATATTGTGTACTTAAGAAATATTCATATAAGTATTTCTTATTTATGCTATTTATAAGTATATTTTTAAAGAGTAAGATATAAAGAAATACAATTTAAAAGTACTTGCTATCTAGTTTAAATTTGTGTTGGCGTAGTTATGTGGTACGCCATTGAGTAAACAGATATTTTTAGAGCCTCCTCCGCTCCTTTAGTAGGTTCCTTGTTAAGATTTTTTTCATCATTGTGACTTTCGTAATTATCCTGTCAAAAGGAGACTAGAAAATAATCAGGTATATAAAAATTCACAACATTCTCCTTGTGTACTAGATTAAATTTTTCCTATAAAAAAATCTGTTATGATTATGATAATTGAATACTACTGCCATAGTGTAATTGGCAGTAAATGAAGTACGGCCTGTGAACGGTTATACTAAGTGGTATGCGATGGTCCCTAAAGAATAGTCTCTATTTAACTCAAAGTATAAGCATATTGCTTTAAAACTAAATCCTCACTTTTCCTGGAATATCATTGAAATTGAGAAGAATTAAACATTAAGAAATCTTTGATGATATATGAATGTATCACTTCTGCAACCAAAAAAACTCAAGAATTTGATATTTGATATTTGAAATATTTGATATTTCCCCTATCAAACTATTGAGTTTTTTTGGATACAGAAGTGAAACATTCATATGCAATGAAAGGTTTTCAAAATGTTTATTTTTCTACCTATATAAGAAAAATGGCTAAATTTTAGAAAAATATATATTTATTAGAAAAAATGTCTGCAATTTAGAGAAAAATAAATGAACACAATAATAAACGATTAAGTGACGATATTAAATTATTAGAATATAAAAGTCTACATATTTATTATGAACGTTTTTCTATATTAAACAAATATAATAAGCGATTTTAGGTTATTTTAATGCATGGAACTTACTTTGCTTAAAAATTTATGTATAGTACCTGTACGACCGTCCTTCGCTTGTTTAGTGTAGTGATGACACCGATGTTTAAGTTATATTTGGTATATTAAATGTTATTGTAGTAAGTTTTGGTTTCTTTTTTCTACATGCACGACAAATCAAAGAGCCAATGTGCATTTGTGTAAATAATCCAATCATTCATGTTGGGACCTTTCTCAGTTTTTTCCTATCGCTATTAAAACTATTTGGTTTGTTTTCAGTAGATTATAATACTGTACTCTAACAGTACTAACACCCATTTTGACACAAAAATTGCTCTAAACAAATCTTAATATTTATAGTTTTAATGTTAAATAGACAAGTTACTAAATTATGTATAAATCAACCAAGTGAATTCGAGACAGATGTAATAAATTTATTACAACTAAATTTATAACAACACTACACTAACATCGTGTCACTGATAATAGCTTAAAACAATATATAAGTTCAAAGAAGGCCTTTGTTTATGCAAACGTAAAGTAATTACGACCAAAAGTGAAAAACCAGCATACAATTATTTTTTCAAACAATGAACCCATTAAGATATCACGGACCCATTAAGATTTATATTTTATTATAATATTCACAACAGTAGTTATACAAATATTTTGAGAATTTCTCTTGTTAAATATGGGCAGCTTCCAAAGCAATAACATTATACCTTTGCTTTTTTATTAAAAATTAAAAAAAAAAAATTGAAGGTTATTAAAATTAAAACTGTGCCAAGACACCAAAATTATTCTTAGAGAACACTGAAATTTAGTGCATAGTATAAGAATACCAAATTTTTAGAAAATCTAAAATGGTGAGTTATAGTTGATTTGGCATAGAATGATCCAAATATGTTTTTATAACTGGTAAGTATACATCTACAGTTGGCCTTCCAAGTTTTCTTTATCAGCCGTTGTCTTAAATAGATATATAATTTGTAAAATTTATTCCAAATATAATACAAAAACATAAAATTTTCTGCAACTTAATAAGTATTACAATGCTGGTATCTTCGTGTTTGGAATCTCTTTACTCGAAAATATCAATCAATGCCTCCAACCATTTATGATGAGAAATTTTATTTGATGGTAAAATTCGTATTCGTGAGTAATTGATCAATCGAAATGATTAAATAAATTTTTGAAGAAGATTATATAAACTTCACGTTAAGCCACGATTAACGTGGATTTATACATGTTATGTATAATTTTAAACTTTAAGTATAAATCTTAGGTTATATATTACATTTTAAATCCAATTTAATGACACAACATACTAAAATATTAATTATACCTTGTGTTTAGTCAAATATCTTAAGTTGAGTGTTAAAAAGAACTTGTCTAAGAGAAGAGATTGGCGGTATACTTTAAGACTTGGGGATCCTTCTTATGAAAACTAGAACAAACGAATTTTGTTACTATTTCCAAGTAGTTTTATTGATTCCTATGTAAAAGTACATGTAGAATTTTGAGACATTCCCTCATATCTAATTTTTAATAATCTATTCATATTTTCTTTCACATAAACGCAATCAAATATTTAAGAAAGTTTTGGTTGATATCAAATTTGGGATGACATTGAAGTTGACGTCAAAGCTTGCTGGTCTTGATCGTAAAATAATATAAACCTCGATTGAACTACTATTGATTTTGGATTTGTTATAAAGGTCTTGCTTTTATTGTTGAATTCACTCATGTCCATTTAAAATTGAAGATGCAATACGTTCGCTATCTTAGAACTAGTCATAGATTCTTTGACTAACGGCAATAAAGATCTTTGCAGAACCCACTTCTAGTTATTACTTCGTTTTGTTAAAATATTTAAAAATATTTTGTTTATGTTTTTGTTTTCTTTTTGTTTTTTTCTTTGTTTTTTTTTTAATTTTAATTTTATCAAGAAAAACAAAACCAACGAGATACCAACTTGTTGAACTATTACTAAAAATATTTTATTTTGTCTTTTGAATCTCATAACTTATTGGGAAATTATTTACTTAAATTTTGTTTTATAACTTAGAATAAATTTACAGAAACTTACATTATCTATAATATTGATATATTTATGCGTGAACTACTTGTCTTCCCCAGATAAAATAAACATAAAATATAAAAAAAAATTAGCTAATAAGGTTAAATTAATAAAAAATTTATAATTTGGGATCCTCTATCGAATTGCTGCAAAAATTAAAGAATTGAGTAATTGTTCAATTTGATTTGAAAATTTCGTATACTTGTTGATATACTTAGAAGAATAATTTCAAAAAACCCTTCTTCTTAATGCGACGCCTGATACTTCACGAATTTTTCCAAATTTTATATTTCTTTTTTAATATCGAATTCACCTCTACATTGTTGGCCAGTGCGGATTACAAAAACAATATATGTATTATTATACCCGACATATAAAGAATATGTCAGTGTATATTAATTTTAGCCTACAGTTTGTAACGATAGAAAATATTCACCGTACAAACAAAATGTTCATAGAATCATCATAATTAGTAATTTTCCGCATGTTCGTCCATCCATTCACCAAAACTGAAAATCGAAGAGATATAGTGCGTTGAAATTTTGGTGATGTAATTTTGACTTAATTCTTGATCGAAATTGAAACATTAAAGATAGAAAAAACATCCAAAAGCCAAATATGTTTTTTTTTACCAAAATAAACAACTTTAGTATGAAACGTTTTTTCATAAACTTTTTAGATTCGCCACCATTACATTAAAAATAGTTCAATTAATACTGGACCATATATCGGCTTTTTAAACAATTAAATTTGTTAGTTGTTAGTTATTTTGTCTTGTAATAAGTAAAGTTTAGTTGTGGTAGAATTTAGTACGTACATTCGGTATATGACATTGTAAAATACACAAAAGAGAAAACAGTAACATACGCTAATCTATTTGGTATATGAAAGTATACCTAAATACATCCGCATAGAGTAATTTCATTAATCTATTTCTAAATAAGCGCGTAAAATATTTTAGTTTATGAATAAACCTAAAGTTTACGCAGTTAAACAATTCTTAATATAATATAGTTTTGTGTATTTATATATTAAATATTTTATGTAAATTCATGGAAACAATGAACACATTTAGAAGAAACATACGGTAGTATTTTTCTTTTACGATTTGTAACTTTAAAAAAAGAAGAAAAAATAAAATGAACTAAAAAATAAACTAAAAAGTAAAAAAAAAATCAATTAATTTTATAGTGAAGGATCTTAGCACCGACTATGAAAGGTAATTGGTCACAAGGAAATTATTTATAGAAGTTTTTAATTTAAAAATTATTTTGTACTATTTTGTTCATTTTTTAACCCTTCTCTACCCTTATGGGACATCGGATCCCGGTTTTCTTAATATGGTACCTACCATTTGGATATCTCTTTTCCAACAAAAAAGAGCAATTTTTCATATTTGAAACTTTGAATAAAAATATTAAATTATGTCTATGTTTTATTTTATTAGCTATCAAACATTTATATTTTTTAAAATTATTTTTTATAATGGAAACTAGTCTATTGTTTAAACTAGATATAGGGAATAAGAAATAAACAAAATTCTTTGTTTTTCCACCCACGTCAGAAAGCAGGTTTCAAAACATAGACATTTTATGATATTTTTATTAAAAGTTTAAAACATGAAATATGACGCTGAAGTTACATTAAAAAATAATCGAATAATTAAAATAATAAAGTGTTATTTTGATGTTGAGGAAATTTAAAAATGGCTGATAACTGCTTTAAAAATGACAACGAATAAACGTTTAAATGACAACGAATAAATATAAAGTCAGTTTACTGAAATATAATTTTATGATATACAAATACGGAAAAGTTTCTTTTAGATCGTATTCAAATTTCAAGCTCTTACATAGAGATAGCTATTTAAACAATTATATACGATAAACGGTATTTTCAAATCAATTCCGATATACTGTGAACCATTCATCCGATTTTGATGAAATTTTGTGAGTGAATGCATTATGTACTTTTACATAAATGATTTGAATTTTGTTGGAATTGATTATTCTGGATGTTAAAGGTGAAATCGCATAACAATTCCACACGTACATTAAATGTGTAGAGCTCAATTGATTGTTACCATGGATACAAAAATATATTAATGTTTTTTTTTTTTTTAATTTTAATTTTTATTTTATTTAAGGTCGATTTACACAACTAGGTTATCAACGACCACTGATTATTTTACAATTTATTTACAATTAAACATTATGGAATTAAGGAGATAACAAGAATACTATTATTTATGATTTTAAACTTTGTCAAATAGTTTTAGTCTTTGAATATATTCTATAGTTTTTAGGCATCCCTCAGGCGTGTTAAAACATTCTTTCAAGTCTCTGGGGAGTTTCAGCTCAGTCCTAATTCTCAATCCTTTATTGCAATTTAGCACAATGTGTTCAACATTGAGATGAAGGTTGCAGATGTCACATTTGGGCCGCTATTAATGTTTGTATCTTATAAAAATTAATATAATTTGCAGGTATTAATATAGTATAGTACTTCCCGATAAAAATTATATAACAGTTTCCTTTCTTATATATTTTAGCGTTAAGCTTTGGCTTTTTTTTGCATAAATGTATTTTGGAGACTTAGATCGTCGTTATTTGTAAAATAAAAATTGGTAATTAAAAAAAAAAAATTGAACCCGTTTAAAAAAAATTTATTTGAAAATTTACATTAAAAAAAATAAACAATGTACAGGATTGAAATATAGAAATTCATTTTTCTAGTTCATATGCAAATTGCAACCAACTTATTCGTTGAAGGCTTATCAGACATATAGCTTTCTAAGTGAACATATTCGTTCATCGCGAAGTAATTTGAATTCCATTATTAGCAGCATATTTTTTGTGCATTTATAATATTAAATATTGATTTATTATTTATGAAGCTTATCAATTTACTTAATTAAATTATTCTATTAAAATTATATTTTATATCGATTATTTTTAAATTATTGTTTTAGACTACCACTAACAATTAAGAGGCGTGTCTGTGATATTAAGTAAATTTTTTTTTCAAATAAATCAATCCAAATAAAGGCTATGTTTACCACTCCACTAATGCAAACGCAGGAATATGTTATTTATCATTTATTTGAATAAATGGTGAAACTGAATTTTAAAACGTTATTCAATATTTTAATTATATATAAAAGTATATTATAATGATGCGTTTTCAACTTAATATTAAAAGTCAATATTATTTTATGTGGACTAATAATGAAGAAATAATGCGAAAATGAAAAGATTCATCGAATTGACAGCACATAAAGAAAAATGTACGTAAAGAGTATGAAATGTACTGAGTGCTTCAGAATAGTGGTAACCTTTTGTAGTATGCCAGTATGTTAATTTTAATCAAAAGTTTGTAACATTAAAAAATATTGAAGCTACATATAACATTTTTGTAAAGGTGATCACAGAATCATCTTATTACCAAATTTTTAAATGTCCGTTCGTCATCAAAATAGTTCAATAGCGAAAAGATACAGCGAGATGAACATACCATAAAAGTTAGAAAATAAATTCAAAGACAAAAAATATATTTTTTTTAAAACAAACAACTTTTTATGAAATTTTTTTTAACTAATCTGTTTAGATTCGTCACCATGGCGAAAATCAATAAAGTGCTTTTTGCATACTTGACATATGGATAGGAACTCATGATTTGCGATAGTTATGTGGACTTGAAATAACCATTTAAAAAATTGCAAATTTCAATTACATAGGAGGTTGTAATTCAGTCTTCAGATGATTCATTGCAATATAGATAATAAATTGCTGATCTTATTTCTTTTGAATCTTTTTATTCTGCTGAAACTTTAATATCCGAAAACCGATTCTTGATTCTTAATTTATGACTTACGATTTTTGATTCCTTATAATTTCTTGTTCGTTTTTTTGTTTGTTTGTATTACAGATAATTTTTCTGATCGAGGTTCAAAAAAATAATGTAGGTGATTTATTTGTCTAACATATCATGAACTGAAATAAAATTTACCGAGTTTTCGATTTTATAAAATTTCGATTTGTTAGTTTAATTTGGATCGTGAATTCATTTTGTAATATTTAATAATATTTACAGAATGGAGAAGAATATTTAGTACTTTTACCATAATTTCCAATAATAAGTGTAGAAAATCTATTTTTTTTTTTTTTGAGCATCATACAAATAATTCTACTCTATCAAAATGTGGAGGTTAGTGTTTTCTAGAATTAATGGATCGGTCAGTGAGTTATAAAATTTTTGAGAATTTAGTTACTCTACTTTTTCTTTCATTAAAAATATTTCGTTCCGATTAAAACCTAGGTTTTCAAAGAGATAATTTCAAATCTGGAAAGTTCTGGAGGAACCAAAATATTTAGAGCTATAATGAATCAGTTAAATAAATTTTAAAACAGTAAAAATATTTATATTAGAATGTATTATTATAAATTTTTGTAACATTATCTAATAAAATATTTCTTTATTATTTCTTATTATGAGTTTCTGAACTTTTTCGAGATCTTGTATATAATATGGTAAGTGGTACAAAGCCTTTTTCGTCTGCTACTCTCTAGGTAACTTGCTATTTATTGGATATATGATTATATATTTGTATGTATGAGAAAATAGATATTCAAAGAGAATACGAAAAATTCAAATATTTTCCTTTTTGATACCAAACATCTTCGTCTTTATCAATTTTATTTGATGTAAAGTAAATATTTTTTGATGGAATATAAAATGTTTTTAAAATGTCGGATATTTTATTTACCTACTATACCTGTTCATACGTATTCCATCCAATCACTCTATCAGCTACTTTTTATTTGGGATTGTTCTTAAAGTTAAAACAAGTTTTTCAATGATTCTAAAATAATAGAACAATGGTTTCGTTGATTCCAACGTTCGGTTCATTAATTTAAATAAAAAAAATATGAAAGTATTTATATAAGCAAAAGCGAATATAACTTATGTTTGAAAATTAGTACCAGCAAATTGTTGTCATTAATGTTTGTAATAATTTTGAAACGATCTCAAATGTTACTACGGCGATGGTAAAATACACTCGTGATACAGTTTATAATGGTGTTTTGGCCTAATCAAAATTTTATAATTGTGTTTGTTGGCTTTTAAGTGAAAAATGAAATAATGAAATAAGTTAATTGAAATGCTTACTAAGTGATGGTTACGACTAAAACTTGACATAACTGTGTCACATACATTCTCTTACCGTCAGCTTAAGGTCTGGCTACCTATGGTAGTTGTGGTATAAGAGATATGAACATATATACCTTGCAGGTAAAAAGATCAATGAATTAATAATAACAATTTTCGGTGTTATCAATCAGAAATTTTGGCATATTGCATCTTTTTTTATTCTCTTATTTCAGCCTTCCCAGGAAAAAAATCACAAAAACTCACTTGTAAGTTCACTTGTAAAATAGCAAATTTTTCTTAATACTATTATTAAACGTGGGTAGAGTTTGGTGAAATTGTGAAGATTTTTGACAGTATATGATTTATTAGGCTAACATATAATAGGCACAGTCATTTTGACGAGTTTTCTTATAATAAGAAAGTATCAAGTTATTAACATAAAAATATTACATGTTAATTTCCCCAGGCTCAAACCAATGTTCGTATAGCTCAACGACAATGTTTACATTCCAGAACAATGATTTTTATAAGATTTTTCAACATTAAGTATCCTTACTTCATGTCAGAACTAAGATAAGATAATAATAAAAGGGTAATCGTAGCTGTGTTCGTTGCACCTAGACCTTTAGATCCTCTGTATCCTTCATTAGACTCCATTACTTGAAGTCAAGGATGCAATCTGGTTCAAGGTGCAGAGAAGGAATCATCAAGAACAGGTGAAATTATACGCAAAAAGCCCACATCGTCTCCGCTGGAATTGTTCATATATTGGATGGATTCGGAGTTTAGACCCGAATATTCTATATTTAACACCTTCAAGATTTCCATAGGTGAAAATGACGTAAATTGAGGTTTCATCGTCCTTTAGGCATAACCTAAAAGTAGGATTTTCTGAGATTCCCAAATTATGGAGATGATTGTGTCCTGTCAGGATAACACTACTCTTTTCAACTATTCCTTGGACAGTTTCAACCGGCAACAGTTATATGGTTTAGCAGTAGTAATGCACAACTTAACATAGTCTATCGCATGCCATCCGTGAAGTCTCAGTAATGAACGTAAAAATTATAAACAATAAAAAAATGTGAATTTGTGGAACCACTTAAAAAATTTAAGACACACATAAAATCAGGTGAATATTCTATAATTTTCTAAAAAGAAAATAAAATAATTTTGTGTATAATTTATGCTCCAAAATAATATTTTAATAATCCTGAAAAATGTGATTATCCATCTAGACAATGATGATTTAATAAAGAATAAAATTTACGAATATAATAAAAATTTTTATATTCATATAATATTAAAATAATTTCACAAAAAAATTGATAAAGTTTTATGATTCGACTGTAATAGTAAAAAGAGAATGTATCTAGACATTTCCAAACAATGGCGTGCAATATTATAAATTGTGGTGTAAATAACATGCATTCCTTTTTGTGTATTCATCATGTGTAATATTTACTTTCTGATTAAAGAAGTAATTGTATTCACCTGGAGTTTGCAGATAAAAATTTCTTCGATATTTCCACGTTTTGAAGTTCAACGAGAGTTTTTTTAATGTTTTTGATGGAAGATCTTATATGAATGTGCTCTATAAAAATTAGGTGTGCAGTCTATAAAAATCGTGTATTTTTACATCTAGTAAACGGAAGAATTATTCTGTCAAAGTTCGATATCGCTTTTTCATGTTTCACAAATACATGCATTAAGGACCCCTGACTCAAAAAAATAAAGTTTCAGAAATTGGTTTGTGTGTATGTGCAGCGATATCGTATGTGATGCTTTGTCCCAATTTTATCAAACTTGGTATTCTCATTAAATATTACCAACAGTTGTGTGGCAAACCTATTAGTTAAGAATGCAATACCGGGTGTTTGGCTCTATTTTGGTCACATTCAGATTTTTCCGTTTTTCTTCAATGGATTCAATGATTTCCTTGAACTTTAGTTCTTTCACAGACAATTTTAAGCTCCATAACTTTTATTTAAAACATTTCTCTGGGAAAATTCAAATTCAACTAATATTTAATTACACGCATAACTGTATGAAAACATTATACGATATACGTATAATGTCAGAGTATATTAATAGTCTTAAGTTTGTAACACTAGAAAATGTTGATCGCACTAACAAAATTTTATTTTTTTTCAATAGTCTATTTCCGTATATCCGAACATCTATATGTCTATCCGTCTGTCTGTTCGTCATCAAGACAGCTCAAAGACGAAAAGTTCGTGAATCAGAAAACTCAGGCCATTGGGTCCAATGGGTCCAGGATCCAAGTTAAGAATCAGAAAAGATAAAAGTAAAATTTAAAAACAAAAAATTATTTCTTTCTTAGAACAAACAACTTTTGCTTGAAAAGTTTTTTCGTAAAATGTTTAAGTTCCCCTCAATTTTAGCTCAAATTTTGAAAATTAGCACACATATAATTACAATACATATTATAATATTATACTATACATATTTATAGCTGCATCGACTGGATTTTTAGAGTATTTTATAAAAACTAAAATTAAAAATAGTTTAAAAACCATATGTCGAGTATCTAAACCATTAACACTTAGAGTTGTTAAATTCACTTAATATTACATAAGCAATAAAGATACAGTTTGGTTTTGTTTGAGACTGCATATATGTCTTGATCTCGTTCTAATTAGAATGGAATCCAATGAATTTCGATTAAGTTAATAAACTATTTGGTTTAAAAACATAGTAGAAATTTCAAAAATCGTTACAGTTTGATTTCGCTATGAAAATCATTTATTGTTTCTAAGCTGCTCGAATATTTTCATATCTATGGTGGATCAAATATTTTGAATAAGTCAAAGTTACGGAAACTCTTGATCTGGAAGTTCTTGGTGTGATTTTAGAGAGTAACACCCATTGCAGCTATTTATGCTATGGTCGATACTTAAAACACTAAACCAGTAACCATTGAACATCACCTCCAAACTGTATCTATATATACAAATTGTATCTTTAGTCATAAAACTTTTGTGATACCATTTTTGAAGTCTTTAGAATTTAGATTAAATTTGTTTTGAGTTGATAGCTAGTAGCAGTGTCATAATAAAATCGAATATCTACTTCACTGTTTCGTTTTGTTTGTTTATGTCAATAAGTTGGGTGAAAATTCAAAAGTATCTATACTATGCAATTGTGAAATGCATGAATGGCCAACCAATTTCCATGTTTATTTTTTTTCATCTATTGTAAAAACTATTTCAAAAGACAAAGTTTTATATTTGAAAATATGACCAGTTAGAAAAAACTTTTTTGCCTTCAGTATGCTAAAACATTTAACACTTGAGATTTCTGACCATTCAATATAAATTTATATTCATCCATTAAGTATTTTGGTCAAATTATTTAGAATTCAATAACTATACAGTAAAAAAATATTAAAACAGTAGAATTATTTTGTGTAAATATTTGTTTTAATTTGGAATCTGGGTAAGTCAGAAAATTTCAAATTGTGAAACAGCATAGCAAAAATTTTCTGGTAAGGATGTAGTTCAAGTTAAACCTGGGTAACATCATCTAAGCAAGTGAAGAATTAGATTTCTTTAGTAATAACTAAACGAATTATTGACAGATTTTAACGATGTTCACATTCATAGTTTTCTCGATATATTCCACACATTATTAAGAGAATACATGTAACACTAAATCATTTCTAGGAAAATGTATTGTACTAAAATGTGTTTCAAGAAATTAAAATAGATTTTCTGGACTGCGAAACCAGGTTATTATGGAAATGTATGCATTGAAGAATGAATCAAACCTAATATTAGCAAACAAATTTTAATTTTTCAAATAATTTTCGGGATGGAGGAAGTGAATCGATCTTTACAAGTTTTGGTAATATGCCATTACATTATTCAAAATATGTTCGAAAAAAAGACTTCTACGAAAATGCTTATACTCCAAAATTAAAAAGACTCCAGTTATTTTTGATAATGGTCTGTATAATTCTAGCTTTGATTATAATATATAGATGGATTATTTTCATTTTATTAAATGATTTAAACGACATATATTTAACAATATTCTTTTTAAGATATTTAGATATAATAGAGCTTGTATTTTATAAAGGTGAATTGTTTGATGTGAAAGTTCTCTGTATTTGAGTTATGAAACAAGTAGGGTAAATATATGTTTCGCACAAAAGTTTTAGTCTATTATATTAACAGTAACTAATCTCATTATAAACGAGTTACTTAACTATTATTATACTTAAATATCAAGTTAGTCACTTCCTACTATAATTCTAACAAAGTTAATAGAAATAGGATGTATTCTGTATTTTATAACTATTTTATATTTAAATAGAAACCCCAACCCGTCTGTATTTAAAATTAATAATTTAATAAAAAATTAACCATAAAAAATTTAAACTATTTTCAAATAATTTTTTTGTCTTGACTTTTTCAATTTTGACCGATAGAAAAATTATATTAGCTTATGATGATTGTTAGCAAAATTTGAAAACTGGTTTAGTGACTCGTTGATAAAATGTAGTCCAAAAACTATGATTTTTTTATGTTTACATTAAAATAAATATATTTTCTGTAAAAGAAACTCAATTAAATTTATATTTTACTATTTTTTTCATCGGATTCGGAAGAGTCGCATTTTTTTTTTGAGTACATTTGAGTACACTTTCAAAACAATGGTTTCAGATTCAGTGGCGTGCATTATCTATATAGATCTTCACAGTCGTGTGAGTATCACCACATAAAAGTCAATAATGGCTGGATTAAATGGTTTTCATTTTTATGTTTTTGGATTTAGCTTCGTCCGGAATAGGAGACAGTTTAAGTTTTAGGTCCAGTTTCTACAACTAAGGAAGTAAAAAACGGGGGAAATTTTTTAATTACCAGCTCTCAACTGAAGAATGTTACAAATCCTATTTGCATCATTTACTTCGAAACCGAAATCTTAATTTGAAATATAAAATAAAATTTATGTAGCTCTTCTCACTAGCCGTATGTCGAACTGTTAACTATATAAAGTATGTGCATCGTATCGTTCAAGTATCACAGATAAAATGCATGATTCTTGAGGCCTATATACATTTTATCAAGTATATGAGTACCATAGCACGAAATACCGAGTGTAAGAGGTTCCATGTGTTCCACATCAAATACCGGGAATCCAATAAGAAAGGAGTTTTAAAATTCAATCCCAAAGTGTTAAAAAAGGAAGCAAAGTTTGTATGAGTCTACATGATTTCTTGGTCCAATCAATCTACTTCAAAATTTGCATGAAATCTATGTAATTATCGTTCGATACAGTGGAAAAATTTTTTTTTCTAATGGGTTTTTGTGTACAGTCCAGTTTATTTAGTTAGTCATATATAGTTTAATTTAAGAATTTAAGTTTTATACTATTAAAAAGTTACAGTTCTAAGTAATATTTTGTTATACTTTTTTTAATGGAACATAGCTAAAATAGATGTATTTGTGATAACTTTATATTTTTAAATAATCCATATTTTTATACACGGTAACTGAAAAGTATATAAAACCACGATGTAAGCACTTTTTATATTCTATGTTTATATCTAAGCCACTTTTGCCTAAACATATTTCTTTAAAAAGCTCTAATTAATTATATGAAAAAATTGATTGGGTAACGAAGAAATTATTGGCACTTTTAAATATTACAATAATACATCCCTCGCTTGCAAAAAAAGATTTATATGCATAACGTCATTCATATCTTATTTATATTGGAATTTAATGAATGAAAGTTAAGCTATTAAATTGATTCTGATCAGTCAACTTATTTATATCCGGCTTATTCTTAAAGATTAAAAAAAACTTATGTACCATTTTCATGCAGGATGTTTCAATTAGGGTTATAAAATAATTTTGTCGAAATCCCTAAAAAATAGTGAACCATGTAAAATAGCTTTACAAAAAGCAAAAGTATCAATATATATATATAAAACTGTCACAACGTGTTTTTATTCTAGCAAGTGTTTTTTTTTTATAAATCGTACACATGAGACAAACCTTGTAGAAACGATACGAAGTCATAACGTAACCAGTTTTTCCTTAAGACATAACATTATATGACAAAAACATTTTGTTTTTATATGCAATTTTGTGTTGTTTTTATATTAAAAATGCTACAGAAAAATTCATCACTGATATTATTAACTCCCATATATATATGAGGATAACACTGCTTGGCCTAGATGCTTACCAGTGTTTTATAAGACATTTTTTGAGCACTAAGAAGGGATTTTGGAAATTCTTAAGATCGTGAAGAGCTAAGTAAAGAGCTACAAATTAAGACTCTAGTTATAACATGCACGATATTATTGAAAATAAAAATCATTATTATTTCTCAAATATTTTTTTTCAATTTGTATGCAATAATATTATTATATACAGATATACCACATAAGAATCCAATAGAAAGAAAAAAAGATGTGTTATAATATTTTTAATATTCGAGATATACATAATATGTCAGAGTAGATATACTATTTTTAGTCTAAAGTTTGTAACGCTAGAAAATATTGACCGCACAAATAAAATTTTGGTATGGGTGTTAACAGAATCAACTAATTAGTTCATTTCCGAAAGTTCGTCCTCCTGTCCGTCTGTCTGCCCAACATCAAGAAAACTCAAAAACGAAAAGAGATAGCTAGTTAAATGTTGGTGACTCATTTTAGACAAGTTTAAGTTCGTGAATGAGGAAAATTGGTACATTGAGTCTTATGGCTGTAGGACTCAACTTGTAAACCATAAAAGATTTTAAAGAAAATTTTGAAGAACAAAACTGGTTGCTTTTTAAAAACAAATTTGTTTGAAATATTGTTTTGAAAAATGCTTTGGTTTGCCACATTTTTAGCTTAAATATATTTAGATTATTTAATTTTGGTTATTTGTTATATTCACTTGTTAATATGGATGTTATGGATACAAGTGGGAAATCTATAGAATATCTAAAAAGATGATTAAGTCATGTAAATTTCCATTAAATAAAAGTTATCTAGTTCTTAAACTTTTAGAAAATATAGTAAAGAAAATATGTAGAAAATTTTCTAATCTCGAGTTAATTGCTATATAAGCTATAACATTGTTGAGATATTATCTATCTATATATGAGTTTCATATAATCATATTCTTTGTTGAGAAAGCATTAACGAAAATTGTGTTCTGTTAACTTGAAAATTACATCGAAGCGAAGGTGATGCTGCTTTTGTATCAACAAAGGCACTTTTAGTACACGTTACATTGTTTACGATAAATAACGTAATACTGTTTAAAATCTATATTTTATAACAATTTCATTGAAGATTTTAAAATATTATAAATATGTGTGATGAATGAAAATTAAATATAGTAAAACCTGGTTGAATTGCTATATTTGCTTTATTTCACATCAAAATAGTGTGAAATAAGATACCAAATGAAACTGATTCACAAAGATGTTAAGCTATCAAAGTTTATTTTCTTTTCTATGTCTCAATTGAAACGATGTTTAACATATAATTCAGATGGAGATATTAACAATTGACGTTCGTAGGTTTGCCCCTCTTTTTTGTTCAACAAGGAAGAATTTCCATCCCATGCGTATTTCTAAACATTTTTTAAATTTACAACAAGTAAGAAACTGAAACCTTTATAGGAGAAAGTCTTTTCGTCATATACCTCTAAAACTGAGACTTGATATTGTCAACATTTCTTACAGGCAATACAAAATAGTCGAGCCTATTTATCATCCGTATTTAGTCCCCCACTACCACAGCCAGTAAAAGTGTTTTATAAAACTGTATTTCCATCGAAAGATCAAGAATTACACCCTCGGATATAATATTTTTTAATTTAACCTGTCTAGAAATCTGATAAAACCGAAGATACTGTTACATTACTTATAAGGACTTTATAGTTAATTACTTAATAGTTTATAAAAACTGAATCTTTTGATTGTCAATTAAGTCATCTTTAGATTAGCAAGAATTCAATGTTTATTCTGAAAAATTAATTTACAAATGTCCATTATATTTTTCAGTCAATCAACTGTCATATATAATGGTAGACTGTGAAAATATAGACTGGTTTATAGACTATTGAAAACTAATTTTAATCGTTAGAATAATTATAATAGAATAAATAAGTAAATTTGCGTAAATCAGAAGGTGGCTCATTAGAAAATGAAAAGGCTTCTAAACGTTTCGTCTATTATTTTACCAAAATAGAGGATATTTTAATAATTGACGATCATTTATAGAATCTCGATGTTTCAGGTTATTAACCGGAAGCCACTTTTTTGTTTTGTTTTACTCTGCGATAATTTCACTGTTTTCTACTAACTCTTTTTACCGTAATTAGAGTATCTGTGTGCATGACGTTCTATGCATAGTTCAAACCTGTAGTGTAGTCTCTATTTCATAAAGGATGCCATACACCTTACTATAATGAGTGCACTCTCTGATTGAATTAAAATTATCACCAGATACTGTTTTGTTTAGATAAAAATGAATATTTTAAATGAATATATTTCCAACGATTTAGGACGTTGGATTTTATTTTGTTTACCAGAAAATTTGATTTCAGCAAAATATATTTTTTAGTGTTATACCGATTATGTGATTAGTCGGCCGAGTGACCAGCCGTACACAGAAATAATTTAAAAAAAATTAAAGAAGACATTTTGTATGTGTGAAATTTAATTTGATTGGGTTATGTATGCATATAAATCTTTTTTTTTTTTTCATATAAGGTGTTTTTAATTTTTTACATTCTTAATTTTAATTAATCATGTACATGCAATTTTGAATCAATATTACTGATTCTATATTTAAAATATTAAAATATTATTAACAATTAAGGTTTATTTTTAATATTATACCTCCTAAATAAATTTTATTAACAAATTCATACAAAAGTAGAACCGGATACCCAGTACTCCTTACCGTATCTTTAAGTTCCTTTATTTAAATTTTATTTTGAGAAAGGTTACACCTATATTAACTAATTCTTTTTAATATGAATTTTAACTAATCTTCAAAACCCGATAGATCATTTGGAGGTAAAATAAATCTCTAGAAATACAATCGTCACCTTGAACTCAAAGTTTATTTATGAAAATTCAACTTTCAATATAACAAAAATAATATATCTTTATTTTACCGTACCCTAAAAATTATTTTAACAACATGAAATAACATAAATGCAACAAATAATAAATTAACTATTCAAATATTTTTAATGTTAAAAGTTTTCATATTCAAAAGAATATATAAATATCATATTTAAAATTATACACAATGGAAATTTTCATTTAAATATAATAATAATAATATTATATTTATAACAAAAAATGTATGAAAACGAGCCACATAACTTCCGCATACAGCTGAAATTTATACAAAGACTGCCAGTAAGACTAAACTTCAACGAATAATATAACACTTGGAATCAATCATTTAAAAGTATATTGTCTATAAATGGCATCCAAGTACAATAGAAATTCACTGATTGAAAATGTTGAATTGAGATGTAAAGGGCCAGTGGGTACGCTAGAAATGGAAAACCGTATAGGCTCGTGATTGGAATTAAGATCCCTTTTTAATTTGGAGCAAAAGTGGGTGGTAGGTGAATTAGGAGGTTAGGGGTAATAATCGCAACTACTGTTACAATGAATTGGGCTACCTCGCTATAATTAATAAAATGGAAATTGTTAATATGGTTTGAAAAGTTTTTCTATCAACCGTATCAATCCCGAAGTAACAACGCAGACCGTAACAATAAACAGAAAAGAACAAATATTATCTAAATGAGAACGTCAACAGGATGTTTTAAGGGTAGTGGGGGCAGTTCTTCTCGAGTTATCGTCAAGTCCCCTCATAGAACGAGTGCATCTGGATGATGAGTTTCAGTTGAGTGACAAGATATTTTTGGGTGTTCTTGAATATTATTTATGCCCGTACTACATAGCCAATATTACAATTTTTTAAAACATATTTGGGCATAAATAACAAAAATGGCTGGCAATGTTCTTGCTTTGTGAAAAAACATTAGAAAATGTAATTATTCGTTTAATTGATTTCATGTAAATTACAGTTAATGCCAAACAGAAATTTTTGAATAATTACGAAAAATGGCATTGAAGTTTCCCATGATAAATCATAATATGGGCACTGTGTATCATAATATTTCTATTCGTTTCTTATTACTAAGAAATCTTATATATTTAAATGAGCAATTCTTGTATATATATAATTGGAATCTCGGAATCGGCTCCAACGATTTTCATGAAATTCAGTATATAGGGGGTTTCGGGGGCGATAAATCGATTTAGCTAGGAATCATTTTTAGAAAATGTCATTTTATTCGTGTTTTATCGATAATTTTTTATAATGAAATGATATATTTGTTTAATATTTATAGTCATATAGTCATTGGAGTGGCTAAGTGTTAGCGTGCGAGGCTCTTATACAGAGATCCCGAGTTAGAATCCCGGATTGACCGACGAGTAAAATTAATTTTTTTTACATTTTAAACCCAATCCAACCCAATAAAACAACACAATAAAGTGACTAATATTTTTCAAATAAGATTTTGTTATTATAATTGTATAATTTTTTAAAATGTAATGATATATTTGTTTAATATATATAGTCATATAGTCATTGGAGTGGCTAAGTGTTAGCATGCTGGACTCGTCTTCCGCCTCGACGTAATATAATTTCCAAAAAACACAATTTATAAAAAAAAAAAAAAAAAAAAATACCGAGCAAAGGTCATCCAGGTACCACTAGTTTATGAATTAAATGATAAATAATTCTGTGAATGGTGTATAATTTAACATAGGAAATTTCTCAAAATGTATTAACTAATTTATATGAATAATTATTTATATTTGTAATTAAAATAATAACTAATGCAATTTTTCAACCATTCTTACAATTTTCAACCCAATAACTTCAATTTATTGTAATCATTCAATAATTTTTGTTTTACATTTGATATACAATATACATGTAAACAATTGAACAAATAATTTATATTTTAAAGAATGTGGATCTTTATTACAAATTTTAGACACTCGTAGCGCATCAATCGATTAAGAACTCACTTTCATTTCATATGTACGGTAACGATATCATTTACTATTTATTATTATTTGATTAATAAAGAAGTATTTCATAACCATAGAAACGAAAGACAACAATTTGATGCACCGTATCCCATAGTTTAACGTTTGTTTATATGCATTGCACATATATAAGAGTCTCAAATGTAATCCAAAACCAACGCCATATTGCAAACTAGAGTTGAATTATTTAAAACGTAGTATAATAATATTGGATATGTTATTGGAGTTTTATAACATATACAATACTATTGCTATTTGAATGTAGAGGTTAAAATATAAATAAAATTTGGAAACAAGTTAAAACACATAAAATGGTATATTAAAATAAATACAATACGAATAATATACGAAAGAGGTATACGATATAAAATCATCAAAACATTATCAAATTTTTGGAAAATAATTTTATTACAAAAAAGCCCTCTTGTTATTATATGAGAAAATATTATTAAATCTTATTTTAAACATAAAATTTTCAACATACAATAAAATTATATGATTATTATAATGAAAACCAACTTAGAGTCGTCTGTCGTTTAGTGTTGTTTATTTCTGTTCCCATGGCATTGTAATGATTATTCAAAACTCCAAAAAACGGAACTTATTGAACAAAACTGGTATGGACATACGAAAAGTAGTAGTAAAATCTACTAGGGACATTAATCGCAACTACTTCTATAGGGGTCTTTATTAGCTAATATTCTACTATCATATCTGATACGTAGATAGTGTAAGGTTCTATCTTCTCAATGTCATGCAGATTATAGTTTAGTTGTTGGACCACAATTAGGATCATGTATTTTGAAGCCATTCATAGAAATATCCATGAAGGATCTTATATATTTGATTATTCTTCTTTCGTGTTTTTTTATCAATCCTAAAATTATGCACTTCTCTGATATAATTTTATCAAAAATTTTAATATTTCATTAATACTGTTATATAACACGGTTTAAAATTCGGCAACAAAAAAGATATATTTAATAATAATTTTTTTAATTTAAAATAATTAATTGTTTATATTGTTTATCTTCTCGAACAAGTATATTAATGTTTTTTAAATTGAATTAAATGTTTCGAGAAGGATGTAAAATATGAGTTCAGATAGTCATAATGTTTATATATAACAGTTTCGTGGATTTTTCGGAAATAGTGTATATAAAAGTCAAAGACTGAGTCAGTCTGTAATAAATAGCTTTCGTTATCAGTTTCTGATCAATTGATAATAAGTTTAATCAGCGTGCATATAATTAGTGAAGTCGGCTCGAATATGTAAACGGTGTTGTAGTAATATATTGTCGTTTGAACGTTATTGATTGAGTAAAAATTATTACTGATTTAAATTTTTGTAAAAAATTTTCGAAGCCATAAATTTCGCATGCAATGATTCAAATTTTTTTGGCCTTACAAGAAGATCGTTACACCAATTACACACGAACTCTTAGTCTATATAGTACAGACACTTGAAACGGATGTTCTTCGAACAGTAAATTTAAGTTTTATAGCATATGGATTAAAAGTATTAAAATACGAATATAAAACTGAAAATAATTCATAAACACAGTCATTATTTATTACTCACTTACTTCGAGCATTAACGTCAATCAAATAAAAATATTGAAGTTTTTTAAATGTGGTAGATTCAAGGTGAATGATTAACATAATACCGTAAATGAGGACATTGTTAAATTTACGGTATGTATTAAGTAATCACAGCCCATCTGTAAAAAACACTATCGCAAGTAATTATCTTATATATTTAAATGAGCAATTCTTGTATATATATATATATATATATATATATATATATATATATATATATATATATATATATATATATATATATATATATATATATATATATATAATTGGAATCTCGGAATCGGCTCCAACGATTTTCATGAAATTCAGTATATAGGGGGTTTCGGGGGCGATAAATCGATCTAGCTAGGAATCATATTTAGAAAATGTCATTTTATTTTTTCATTTAAAATGTCATGTGTTTTATCGATAATTTTTTATAATGTAATGATATATTTGTTTAATATTTATAGTTATATAGTCATTGAAGTGGCTAAGTGGTAGCGTGTGAGGCTCTTATACAGTGATCCCGCGTTCGAATCCCGGCTCGACCGACGAGTAAAATTAATTTTTTTTAAATTTTATTAATTTTAAACCCAACCCAACCCAACAAAACAACACAATAAAGTGAATAATATTTTTCAAATAAGATTTTGTTATTATAATTGTATAATTTTTTATAATGTAATGATATATTTGTTTAATATTTAAAGTCATTGGAGTGGCTAAGTGTTAGCGTGCTGGACTCGTCTTCCGCCTCGACGTAATATAATTTTCAAAAAACACCATTTATAAAAAAAAAAAAAAAAAATACCGAGCAAAGCGGTCATCCAGATATTAAGTATTTATTCTCACATTAGTCTTTGAGAAAAATGAATGGCTTGCTTATAGAAGTGAAATGAAGTTCTTTGAAAACAAAAAAAATTATAATTTCAACTACACTACTCTTTCAGGGTTTATACAGACGTCGTGTTCAGTACTAAGGAATTTTAAAATAAACTTAAATGTGATAGCGATTATAAACTCAATTATAAGTATTCCTAATATAAATAATATCAGAGTACCCATAACCGGCAACGGCTTGGAAAAATATATTATGTTATAACTATATTATTATGTTTTATCCATTTATAATTGTAAAATTTTACTTTCGGCAATGTTTAAATACAAAAAAAAAAGGAATCCACGTGTATATGTGGACTAGGATAGCTGTATCAGAAATTATATCCTTTCATATATTATGTACAGGATATTTCTATGTAGGTATATCTTACTCACTTGGCTTATCTGAAGGATATGTATAAAAAGGAAAACCCATGTGTAACAACGTATCTATGAATATTAAAATATACTCCAATAATAATAATAATAATATAGTTGTTATGCTGATGTTCGTAATGATTTTCACCTGTAGAATGCTTTTACAAATATAAATCACAAAGGAAATAGTACAGGGACATTTCTTACGGATCATTTGGAGATAGTATTGGAATAAGGACAAAAAAAGAGATTCTCATTTTTATTTTTCGTTTTAATAAATTTTAATGAACTACAATTTAGAAAAATTTTACTTTAAAACAAATCTACTTTAAGAATTTGATTATACTACTATTTTATTATAATGTTAATTTTTAAATAACTCAACTTCATAATAATGTAATTATAATTTTTTTAACAAACACCTTAAATTTCTATTTTATTTCAACCCTATTCAATCCTATTCAGAATTATGAATGAAATTATTTCCAATTTAATCGTCATAAAATTTTGAATAGGATTGAATAGGAAATCAATTTTTCATCGAAATTTCCTATTCATTCCTATTGAATTTCTATAAGATTGAATAAAACTTTTTTATTAGGGTTTTACAAGTATAAGAGTAAATTAAGAATAATTCTTGAAAAGCGAAAATTTATATCTATATGTATAAATAATATCCAGTAAATAAACATTTAATAGTATAACATCGTTGATGTAGAAAAATAAAATATTGAACGAGATAAGTAAAAACTACATTTTTTTTTTTTTGAAAAATAAGTGTTTTTAGGGATATTTTTTTTTGCATTAAATTATTAATTTAAATTGCTCAGGCACATATTCAAATTATATATTATATATATAATTTAAAAAAATTAAATCGTGATTTTTAAATTATATTACATTTTTTAAATGTTTTAATATTTAAGTATTTATATCAATATTTTACTAAAGATAGTGATTACTTAAAAAATTAAATTATCGAAAAATTTTAATTGAATTCTTACAACAAATTTGAAAAACGTAAAACGAAAATAGACTTATGAATCACTATTATTAATGGGTTTATGGTATGACCATGTATAATATAACATTCCTATAAAATTACTTTTCTATGAATGTTAATTTAGTTTTGCATATTATACATACGTACATATATAAATAATTGTTAACGCTGTTTCTTTACAGTTATTCTGATTTCGTTTCACCGACTCTACCGGGTATTTATAAATAAATGTATAATATTCAATGGTCTTGAAGAGTATACATGACGGAAAAAATATTATATGGAAAACTAAGTACTAATAACAATAACTAACGAACATATGCCGAAATCGTCGGGAAGTATTTTAAATTTTATTATTCTCGATATATTATATAGTATATGTTTACCTATGAATTTAAGTCTAAAGCAGCAAATTTTAAAGTGAAAAATTTTTCTATAGGTGGTCATAGAATCACTTAATTAATCCATTTCCGTTCATCCGTTCCGTCAGCCCACCATCGTAGCTCAAAAAATGAAAATATATAGCAAGCTGGAATTTTGGTGACGTATTTCTTGTCTTTGAAAAAGTGAATTTTCGTGGCCCAAATTTTTGAGTATAAAAAATAGAAGAAAAATAAAAATTAAAAAACTTGTATTTGAAATATTTATTCATTAAATATTTAGATTTGCCAAAATTTGAGCTAAATTTTAGCTAATTAACACATAATTAAATCACATATCACTATTATATATGTATTATAGACTGGATAAATAAGTATTTAATGAATGCTAATGATTGTTAAATAATTCAAACATTGATACGCAATCATGTGTCGAATATGTAAACAATTAACTATAATATATTAGTTGTAATCTTCACTTGTAATAAGTTAATTTAAAATTTAATATTGCAAACCGATCCTTAATTCGACCACTTATCTAAAAACACTCTGTATACGATTAAAATTTACAATTATGACTATTTGCATCTAAATGCCTTTTGCTACATGGGCAAGTACAGCAAATAAACATGCAAATGTAGAGGATAAATAGTTGTATTTGTTTTTGTTTAACAGTATAATAACTTTGTTTTGATATTTTTTAATTCTCAAGTGTACGTGGCGGCTTCATCGTTACTGGAATTTTGAAAATGGTATATGACCCGATTTACATATAAAATGATAATTTTTTGCGAGACTTATACAATTTTTAAATAAATTTTTGATATTTTACATTTCCTTGTATTCTATAACAATCAGAGATTATTGTAAATTTATTTAAAAAGTTTACCAGAAAAGCTTCTTTTGGTAAATTTTCGAAAAATGTGCGATAAATCGCGAAATTTATGACAATATTAATGATAAATTTGATGTTGTGTTTATCAATTTCACTTTTGAAAACACACAGTTCTTAATTTTGTAAATTTATAGAAATTAAATTATCTGCCTAAAAAATTGTTTTCGGTGATAAAATGACATTAATTTAACTTCGTTTTGTGAGATTTTGATAAAACATCGTTTTGTTAAAAGCTGGTTGACAGACATTTCTCAGAATAACACACTTACATAGAATATAAAATGGCTTAATGTAATGATAAATATTTTACAATTTTATCCAAAATCTTTCAGTTTTTACATATAATAATTATTTTATACATAGCTTAAAACGATGAAACAAAAAATGCATTAATCCTTTATTACTGTACCATTTAATATCAACTATCTATAATAGTAATAAATTTATATAAAACAAGTTCGTGTAAATTACACCATTCATAGCTCAAGAATGGCTGGACCAATTTTTATGATTTTTGATTTGTTTAAAAATCAGAAAAAGTCACGAAAAAAAATTATGAAGAAAATTCATTTTCTCATACCAATGTACATTTGGAATGGAACATCTTTGATGTTTTATAATTTGTTTTATAGTCTTTGATTTTATTTTTATAATAAACTAAAAGTAATTAATAAACTAAAATTTTTTAATTTAGAGCTTTTATTTAAATGACTTAAAAAGAAAAAACCTTTAAGACTTTTATTATCAATTTATACCTTTTTTATACAATTAAAATGGGGATCTCGTTTATATGATATACAAGCTTGTTGCGGGATTTAATTAATAGTTATTACTTTATTTGAAAATTTTAATAGCTCAAATCAATAACATCAAACAGTTGAATTTATTTGCTTATCCCCGAACATTTAAACTCCGCGACAAGCTCATTTATCATGTAAATTGTGTAATGACGTTATAAGTTGGTAGTAAAAGTTTAATTCATTTTTACTAATTAACTTTTAATTCATTTTTAGTTTTTAGTTATTGCTTGACTTAAAAACCACAAATATAGGTTAGCTATCTGCTTCAAAATTGACTGCCTAGCTTTTGAGTTTCACCATTTAAGATTTAGAGTGACGTCACTTTATTTTTCGAGTTATTCTTCGCAAGTCCCTTCATTTAATACCCACATTTTAGCATTGTATTTAGAGTGTGCCGCCATATTGGATTTAGAGTAACGCCACACCGTTAACCTTGTATTATTATTGAAACTGAACATGTATACAAAATTTCAGCTCAATTAGTTGAAAATCGCTCAAGCAGTTAAAATGGAGTTGCACGATTCCACCCAAACCAACTACACACATTGCAAGTTATATAAAAACTTTAAAAATGGAAAATTTCTGTATAATGAATAGCCTAGGAACCGAGAGTTTAGGCTGTTGGTCGTGGTAATGCTGTTTTATGTTTCATCTGCTAGCGACGATCTTTATGAAAAGTTCAGAAATTTCCTCAATTCTTTATAAGCAAAAAAACAAAAGAAAAATAAATAATAGATCAAACTAATGCTCAATCGAACATGTTATGTTTTTAGTAGCAATAAAATATTTAAATACTAATATCTCAACCACTAATAACTAAATTTATTAAGAAGTAATTTGAGTTAATGATTAAAATAAAATAAATTTTAATCAATTTGTTCAAGCCAATTTCCAAAATATATAATCTAAATAATGAATAAAATAATTCAATAAGTAGAATCGAATTAAACTATAAATGAATTTCTCTAAAAAGTTTTAAAGAAAACACATTTATTGTATGCATAATTTTCAGTTAGTCCCACATCTCTAAATCATTTCAAAACATTACTAATATGAAAAAGTAATATAAATTAAAGAGTAACTTTACTGTATAATCATAAATCAAATAATATAAAATTTAATATCTTAAACTTCATAAACATTGTATGTTCTAATATAAAACGAATGAACACAAAGTTAATAAATATTCCAAAAAATCAGCATTCATTAATAAAACATGATAAAAAATGTTCAATTTTAATTTGGATGTCACTTAATAATCAACAACAATATTTGCATTCTCGGACAACTTCCTTATTCAATCTGCAAAAAAAAAAAAATGGGTGCGTGTACATGTACGCGCATCAGAAATTATACTTTTTTGACATCATTATAAAACAATTTTAAATGCTAAAAAAAGGACTGGCGAAGGATGGTCAACACAGTAAATAAAGCTCAGGTTAAATTTCAAATATTAAAGAAATAATTTATAGTTCACACATTAAGTCGTTAACATAAATTCGCTCATTATACGAAAATTAATTTTTGAAGTAAAACTTCTTTAGGCGCGACTAGGGAGTAACTCAGATTTTTTTTTCTGACGGAAGTAACGTTTCCGCAATTTAAAAATAATAATTCTGATTGGTTGTAAGTATGTTTCCGCCATTTAAAAATAATAATTCTGATTGGTTGTAAGTATATGTCATATACTACACGCTTCTTGACTTAATTAAATTTTTTGAAAATCTCTAAATATACTTGTTTATTTATTACTTTTAAAATAAGTAAATTCAAAATAAATTTTCTGACAATTGCGACATTTTATAATATTAAATAACAAGGTTATATTGACATGTGCTGATCTAACCTTCAATTTGCTACTCTCAATTATTTTAAGAAATTATAATGACATTCAATTACCTGTTTCGAATGAATAATATTAATATAACATTTAAATAATCTTTGTAAAGCAGATGAATAATAAATATAATTAAATTATAATATAATATTTATTTATTTAAGTTAATATTTAATCATTTCAGTGATATATGTCGTCAACGCCAAAGAAGTTTTACTTCAATCGCGCGTAAAGGTTACACGCACACACTTTTTTTTTTTTAAAGTCATGTTTTATTTACTGCCATAGCATCATCTTCCGATAATGATTGAAGCGGAACTCGAATCAGATTATTATCATCAGTGGTTGTTTGTTTCATCTTTCATAACGCGTCAAATAAATATAATAACTGTAATTATAGCAGAGAAGCAAGAAGAAAGAGCAAGCAAGAAAAAGAATCTTTCTTCATCATCCTATTTGCATCAGGAGAATATGATTTTCAAAATATATTAATTAATTATGAGTTCCTAATAAACTATCACAATTTGAACCAGGAGAATATAATTTTTCAATATGTATAAATATTTTATGAGTTCCTAATAAACATAATATTCTGTAGTCAACATATGTTATGGAGAATATTTATTTATTTGCGCGCAGCTCACAAATTCACTTTCATCCCAACGTGCCAAAAGAAGTATTTATTTATTGCATGCATAACTTCAGAAAGAATTAATTCATATCTTAAACAACGAAAAGCTGTGATGGAAAAAAAAATTGTTTTCTTTTTTTTATAATCTATTCTTTCATGTTTTTTTGTTTAAAAAGTAATAGTTGCCAAAATCTAATAACCTCAAATTTCGATGGACACTACGGTTAATTCAGATTGATTGCATTTTCCGGAAGTACCAGATCGTATTTAAAAAAATTTGACTTATTCAAACGCACCTACGTATGTACAAACAAATGTATGTGTAATGTCATGATAAAATCTAAAGTGACTTTAAAACATGAAAATAATTCTGGATTTTTATTCTTTGGTCGATTCTATTGAATTCTTTTATACAGAAATGATTAATAATAAATGAGTTTGACAACATATTCAAACAACATTATTTTAAAATCAACTTTTAATCAACAAATCATTAACATATTGTACACCGATATAAGCTTTGATTAGATTCATCATCCAAATGTCTACAAAATTCAATTTAATTTCTTCTCCATTTCTTGCAAAATAATAGTTTTGTTTTGTAATGTTGTATATGGAAAAAACGTTGCGTTTTTAAGTTAGCTGTAAATTTTATATTCACCTGTATATATTTGGGGGAACATGCATGTGGGCATATGAAAAGTTTTTAAAAATAGTTTTATAAGCTACTTATTATTAGCATTATTATTATTATTATTTATAATAACTATTTTGATTTATGACAAATTTTAAATAAAATCGTAGCAAGTATGTTGATTGTTTATTTTGGAATAAAACTTCATTATTTTTAACAACATTTTAATTTTATTATATTTTATAATTTTGTAATAAAAATTGTAAGATATAGACAGGGAAACTTGAATTATTGGTTTCTCTCTTGAATTATAGGAATACTTAATATGTATAAAGGTCTATAATTGACCTGACCTGTAATTGTCAGAATGAACGTGACAATAATCATGTGAATTCCCATAAAATAACAATATTTTCGTTCCATCCACGTTTTGTTAAAAAAAAACTATGATTTTATTCTCGATATGTATTAATTTTGTTCGAAAGCCTACAACGTATTGTAGCCACAAACAAAATTTTGGTATATATGTTCATAGAATCATCTAATTGCTGCATTTCCCCCGTCCCTTTAATGAAGGGAAATTGAAGTTAGCAAATGAACAAAGTAGACCAAGTGAATGGAATGTTGGAATAATTAAAATATTGCTTTTGGGAACAAACTGAAATGGAATTGATAGATGCGACGTTTTTTAAATGAGATGAGTCTGTACATTTTCACTTATGTTTAACATAGACACAATACAAACATTTTTTTATCTGGAAAAAAAAACTTTCGAACTCGGAAGTAGCTTTTCTCCGCATCAAAATTGGAAAAGACGTTAAGGCACCTTTCGCAAACTAACAGTTAGTCAAGCAAAAATTCTAAAAATGTATGGTTTTGATATCCGTATCATATATTACCCGAAGCAACTGCTTTTTTTGAAAAATATTTCATGTACAAATTTTTATGTTTTATTACTTTATTTTATGCAGGTATTACGATCTTATTATATCCGCGTCGAATTATTTGTTATACAATAATAAAAAAACAAACAATGGAAAAAAATGTAGGTTAAAAAGGTATGGTTAGAAAACGTGTTAAAGTTATAATTTTCTCAGGTTGTCCCAAACAATGAAAAAATTTACTTTAAAAAATGACATTGATTACAATTAAAAAACAACAAAAATGCAAATACTATTTTTTTTTCACACAAGATTAACTAAATTTTTATTTTAAATCTATGACATATAAAAATACACATTGATTTTTCGAACCTTATAATATTTTTGTTGATAGAATCCTTTAAAATAAAAGATTTATATTTTTAAATTTAAAGTCTGTCATAAATCCATGGTCAACAAAATTAGAGTTTAGACAATTTAAAGGAATACGAGCGGTTCTTTATATTTATTTTATTTTATTTTTCTTATTCATTGTTGAATAACACCATCTATCTATATAAATTTGGTAACTTAAATAAAATCTCATAAATAAATGTCAATCAAATCGTTAAAATAATTTTTGGTAATACTAATGCGTTTGAATATTGTCTTAATCATCGATTTTTTTTGCTTTTCGATAATTATTCAAATCAATTCTTAATAAAAAAAAAAAAAACGAGGACTATGAAACAAAGGCTACTTTAATTGTAGGTTATTATTCGAAAATAGATATAATTTGAGTGAAATACAGAAAATCAAAAACATTAAATATAATATCAAAATCTAAAAAAAACCCCATATTTCTGACTTCTCACATGGTTCATAATATTCTGACTTCCTTCGAAAAAAGGCTTAAAATATTTATAAAAAAGACTACTTAGAAAGTTCTTTCTTCATTATGACTGCTTAAATAATTATAATAGTTTAAAAAAACTAAAAAAACACGCATGCATGCGTAGTTCGCGCACTAGCTCTATCTTTATTACTCTCATGCAAAGGATCCGTTCAGATGCGTTCTGCAGCCAACTTCAGAGAGTTACCTACAGACAAACAAACATACGAGTGAAGCTAATAAAAGCGTGTTAAAAAGATATTATGTCAACATCACAATTGAGACATATTAAAGAAGTCTTTATAAAGACATCGTTTTGAAATCTTTCTGATTTGTAGGGTATATGATATTGTCATTCGATTTACGTATGCATGTGTATTTTTAGCTTAATCTAGTACTGAGACATGATACCAGGATCGGTTAAATTTAACAATAGCATGTAAAAAACAATAGCTTGTTAAAATGAAGTTTCTATGGCGATAGTAAGCAACAATGCGTAGAAATATTTAGTGGCCTAAGCAAGTATGTCACTACATTATATTTCTATCCATTACGAGTCAGGGGATTTGAACATCTATATTTTGCTTGTTTGAAAATATTAAAAAAAACTTCAGCTCGTGAAGATGTATCCAATAAAGTAATAAAAATATCTAGTCAACATCCTTTTACAAATTTGATCTGAAGAATAAAAGGTTTTTTGTAATTAAAATATATCGTAACATATAAAATTAATATTACATGCAACAAATCATGTGTATTTTATATTATGCATGCTATAGATTATTTTTAGCCGTTCTATTGGTTATCATTATATCAATCTTAGTTTAAATATAACCTGTTAAATGTATTTTTATTGCATACAAAACTATAAAAAAAATGAATAAATTACTTACATTTATTTCTTTAGTTATGATGGATCACCTTCTTATGTACATAAAATAAAGGAAAATCGCCGAAAAGTTAATCATAAATAAACCACATGCGTTACCAATGGGAAATGATAAGAATTAAATATGAAATGGGTTAAAATAAAAGGAATAATTCAGTTTGCTTCAATTTTACCTCAACAAGTAATTCCTTCTTAAAAGCGGTAAAAGGCTGCCCTGCTTTGTAAATGATCCCAAAACAAGCTGTATTAGCTGCACTACTGTACAAAGTCATACTAAGAACTTATAAGAACAAATCACCTTATTCTCAGGGAGTATCACTTGATACAATACATTCATTAATAACTGTAGGTATTTTATATGATGATATGAGGGTTTAATCAATTAGTGTAAATTAGTTGTATTTCAGATGGAATTGTAGCATTTAAATATCTAAATTGTAATATCTAAATAGTTTAAGAAAAAAATGCACTTAAATGTTTTTCTTTTATCTCTTGTGGCTTAAAAATCAATCAATTATCCATGAGATTCTGCATACACACTTCTTCCTGGCAAAAATTCAGATTGATTGTATCAATTTCCATGAGTAATTGTGTCACAAAAATTTGACACATATAGATGTACGCACATACGTACGTATGCACTAAAGTAAATACGCACTCAACTCGCGAAAACGATTTTGGTGACCTCAAAACATGAAAATATGACGTCATTCTTGATTCTGCTTGACACTGTATTTAGTGTAGGATACCTGGTACTTCGTGATGTGGCCCACCCAGTTCTTCGATTTAACATTGTGCCATCTATTTGATACTTACACAATACAGCCGATAAATTATCTTACACCGTCAACTGTTAGAATCTCATTGAATATAATTATAACTATTTGTCATATAATAAATAATTTGCAATAAAAAAATGTTGTGATTCTAAATTGAGATATAAACTATATCTATCTTTCCTAAGTTAGATCAAACTTTCTAAAAAGCATACATTTCGAAAAATTTGATTAAAATCGGTTCAGTAGTTTAGAAATTCATCGTGATCAATATAACGTGATGCGAAATTTTTGTATATATGTCGAAAATATGTATATATGTTGATTATAAAAACGATTAATAGTAAAACAGAGTAATACATTGAATTATTGAAAATGAATGTTATTTTGGTCAGTTTTACTCTTCACACATTAAAATCGAATATATGTTTAGATTTGTATATAATTTTAAATACTATTTTTATAACACGACAGTTTTAATTATAAACCATTCCTAAGGTGTTTTCCTATATTTTTTATACTTACTACGTTTTTCCTTTTGCTACATTTTATTAAGTTTTGTTTATATGTTTTTTGTTTTTGTTTTGTTTTGTTTTTTTAGAAAAATATATATTTTTGGAATTGACTAAATATTTTGAAATTGACTGGATTCAGGTATTTTTCGAGAGGATAATCAAATACGCGTAGGACATGCTGTATTGTATAGTTATTTTATAAATTATTTTCCACTTATTTTGCAAAACATGACTGCCAAAACAAATTATTATAAAGTCATTCTTGTTGAATGTATTTCATTTTCAATTTCATGAGCATGTAAACATAAATATAGATAGCATATTCAAAATATTTATCTTTCGTCCATCAACCTAAACAGACAACATGATTGTTGATTTTAAAATTGTTCAAACTAGTTAGTTCAAATAAACAAACATTCAATGATGTGTTAAATATACAAATGTTTGTATTCAATTTTTTTTTTTTAATTTTACAATATGATTTACAAAACGAAATTTAAATTCAGAATTTTGATCATAAGTAAAGCATGAGTAAAGGGCACAAAGCTTCCTTGTTATGCATGAATAAATTTTTTTTTAAATAGCCTTACATTCGAAATGGTTGGGAATTTATTTCAGAATACAATGTTTTCTGCAATTAATTAATGGTGAGATATCTGTAAAATTGGACCATCAAGAATGCTTCCACTTATTTTCAATTAAAAATGAATAAATGCGTGATTTTAGAGTTTTATGCATATAACATCGTTATATCTATATATAACTCGCAAATAATACTTTTAAATATAGGTTTTCCTTTTATGGACTTTCAAATTTTTTATTGTCAATTTTATTTTTTTAAATTATATCCATTATCTAATAATATAAATCTCGAAAATTTGTTTATGATAAAATGAAGTGTCAACTTAACCTTAAAGCATATTCTATAGTGAATTTTTATAAAATTTAAATAGGTATTTTTGTATGCATGGTAACTACAAGTTGAATTTCACACGTGAAATTTCTATATTCATCGGGAATGGTTTGTTATTTTCACCTCTGTATCCAGAATTATCAATTCCAACAATATTCAAAATGATTGATGTAAAATTACATCAAGCATCTACTCACAAAATTTCATCAAAAATGGATGAATGGTTCACGGTTTGTCGGCAATTATTTGAAAAAACCCATTTAATAAATTTTTTAACTATTGTTTTAATAAAAACAACAGTTAATTAAAAATAAACATTTCAATAATAATATCAATACTGCGTAAAAATTTTCGTTGCAGTAGTAACTAACGCATAGCGGAAAAAATTTGAAACCCTTCGTTCGAGAATTCTTACTTTAAAAACTCTTATATATTCTTGTAGTATATAGTACAATTTTATACCACTTCTGTAAGAAAACAACAATAAAAAAAAAACTGTTAGACAGGCGTTATTATGATAACAAAATATCAAGTGGGCTGATAACATCAAACGCTAGACAACCTTTTTCACATATGAGGTGTAAAAAAACCTAAATTTACTCTAGATTCAGTGAATGCTGTTTTGTTACTTCATGAACAGATGATGATTTAAACTGACACAAGATATGAGAAGGAAAAAAAATTATATAGTTTATTGAAAATGTTTGAAAGGCACTACTAGTACAACCACCCTCTTAACGTGAGTAAACATCGAAGAGTGTTTGAATAACAAACAAAAAAATTAACCATCAACGCCATATAACTTCTATGTGAAGGCCGAGTTTGTACAGGAATTTCCATTTTTATATTGACCATCAATTGATATGGATAAATATTTGAAATTCCTGTACAAAGTTTGCCTACACATTGAAGTTATAAGACGTTTAGGGTAATAATATAGCCCTAAGTGGGTAAGGTCCTCACCGATGAAACCAATGAAATTCTGCTTTAAGCTTTTGTAGACCATTGTGCACCTACAAATGTTATAAGTACGTCTTTTTAGGCGTCGCCCTCTTTTTCGAATTGACTCATATGGCGTCTACACGATGGAGCGTAATGTCCAGCGATTGTCTCTTATTCGAACCACATGTGCCATTTCAATTGATTAATTATAAAGGCCACATCTTTTATTCTCGTTTTAGAACGTATGAAAGAGCATCTCAAGTTATCCAACCTTTTGACACCAAGCACACATCGTTCCATCTTTCGCTGGCAAATCGTTAGTTTTTCAATATTCTTTTTCTTTAAGGGTTCTGTGGCTCATATGACAATATCGAAATAATACAAAAATCGAAAACTTTTCTTTGGAGAGAAATTGGAATTTTTCTTTTCTATATGTTCTTAAGTGACCAAATTCTCCTCCATGCATTGGATATTTGTTATGTCACTTCCATGTTGAAATTTCCAAAACAAAACAGAAAGATGACTCACACTATCAAAGACTTTAATAAGATTTATATTTCATTCAGTGCATTTCTCCATAACTTGATTTAACGTGAAAAATTTTGACAAATCTGTTATTGTAATTTTTTGTTACTAAAAGAAACAATGATAGAGTTTTAAAAAACATTGTTAAATCATTCATTTGGGTCATTTATTCATAGAAACTCTACAAAGAAGGATATTAAACGATTGCTTTAGAAAATCGACAATCCAATTAAAAAAGGAGTTCAACCTCGGTTCCCCAGACATATACGTCTATAACAGTGACTACTCTCATCATTATTTATAATTGGTACTTTAAAATCGTGATGATTGTCGAGGATAAAAATTCGATTTCAACAAAAAATAAAAAGGGCATTTTGTATATATTTTTTTTGTATATGAAGAATCCTTAATCCAAACGTATTGAAATCAGCAGTTTCAAAGTTTTATCTCTGTATGCAGTCTTGTAATGTATGTGTCTGGAGGTATTTGTGTATCTATGAAATAGCTTTAACGATTGATGTCGAACATCCATCACATCTATATATAAAATAAACAACGCCATCAATGTGTGTGTTCACGATACGAAACTATACTCCATTTGTTTTGTTTTGTTTTTTCTCCTCATGGATATAATTTTAAATAACCTCGATCATCGTGCGTTTCAGCTCACCCCACAAATTTCATTAACCTACCACTCTTTACCCCATTCTAAATACTTACCGTTACCATTTCAATTTTTTTCAATCTTTCGAACAGTATTTTAGTTACAGAGGTATTTATCATCATCTATGTATATGATATAGCCACCTAGCTATTCAAAATTATGCAAACCAATATATAAAAATTGGAGCGGACTTGAATTTTGAAAACCAAAGAGAATAAAACATTTTAAATATAAACTGTATTTGAAGTAAATTGATGGAATTATTAGTAATGTTTGTACGTGGTATATCATGTATAACGAATAAACACTTAAACACTACTTCCCGATTTGAAAAATTCTTCAACCGTTAGGAAGCTACCTTTTCCCCGGTTACCATAAGCTTCTTTTTATCTCTGTTTTCCCACGGAACCGAATACTACGAGGGATAAAGAGGAAACATTTGTAGTTTTGTATGTTCTTTTGCACGTTACGAATGAATTTAAGGGGTAATTTAATTATTTATGTGATGCGGAGCCCAGGCCGAAGGCCGCTACGTCTTCAACGGGCCGAGGTACCAGATGCCTCAAATCAAATACCGGGTGTCTCTATCAAATATCTGACGGTATATATACAAATTTCGTATCATTTCTATAACGCAAAGCCAAGGCCGAAGGCCCACCTGGAGGTATCGGGTGTTCATACTAAATACCGGGAGTATATTAAGAAAACTTTCTGTCACGGGTTTCGTACAACAAATACCAGATGTCCTACAACAAATACCGGGTGCTTAAAATTGTCACAGCAACGCGTGACTGATACTACTAGTCCATAATATAAAATGCTTGAGACTTGCACGTAGAATATTATTTGTATTTTAGAAAGTTTCGATATAGGAATCAGATTTGTCTATTACTTGACATATTATATCCTCAGCATTTTTCACATTCTCTTATTTTTCTCTAAAATTAAGCAGATGCTGAAATTTATTAATTTGAATTTCAAATATTTTTTTTTGCTAGAAGATAAAGTTGGCTCGAGTCACACCACGCTATAGATTGAATTATAAACAAGCTTACACACTTTTTAAGTTAATAATGTAAAAGTCATTTAAGGGTTTAAAATTTTGTGTTACTTTTTATCTGATTGAACGCTCTTGATTTTAAAAATTAATTTTGTACTGCCATTTAATCGAGAAATTTTATAAGTTTATTGAAGCTATACTTCCTTAGACGCGTTATAAAAAAACGATGAGAGTGATTTTAAGATGCGTCACCGTCACCGTCATACAAAATTCGATCACCGTCATACAAAATTCACAAGATGAAGCTGTTGTTATGATTTATGTTACACTTAATGTAAGAAAATATATATTTATTTAATTTTTCAATTTTTAACTGAGCTTTTTTGACTGTGTTGACTATACTTCTCCAGTCCTTTTATTATTTTATTGTAATTAATTATTTGCATTCAATTAAAAATTATTTTTAATGATTCCAAAGAAGTATAACTTCTGATGCGCGTACATAAGTACACTCACACATTTTTTCTTACATTACGCGACAATTCTTAACACCCGAGCTTGCGTTTGAAGTCGAATATCATATAAATTGACGTATTGACCGACATGTTTGCGAATTTTATAATTAACAATAGCACTGCATACAAATGCTAGAAAAGCTTTGATTGACGGATTACAACAAACTACAGTTAAATTTAAGGACATCGAAATGATGCTTGAAACCATTTCCATTTTGCTTGGCGAACTTAATTTTGTAAAAAATATATTGCTTTTGTCAAATATAAAGCTATTATAATGGTCGAAAAACTTGAGTTGATTCTTGAATATGTTTTAAAATATGAAGAATTCTAAAATAAAATTCGTATAATCAGAGACAAGAACTTTTTTCGAGATGAAAATGTTAATATAGATTTTATTCCATAATTCTATAAAAATCTCTACCCTTTTTGGTTCGTTTATTGTAGCGTATTTTATACCAATCCTATCCGATATTTTAAGCAATAGAGGATGTAAAATAATTTTAAATATTACCCGTACAAAATAATTTAATTTATTAGTAGAAAATCACTCTTATATATAGAATCAAACCAAAACATTCTGTAAATGACTTGTAAACAAATTTTTCGAATCATTTATTAAGCAACAAAAATCACATTATTTTTATACTAAATGTTATTATTATTATTCTTACATATATAAAAAATTTTAATAAATATTTTATGTCAATATACATAAATATTTTTTGCTGAAATTTATTAAAATAAATAATTGTTTGAGTACGACTTTGAAATACAAAAAAATATGTTATCTATTGTCAGTGCGACTTTCTTAGAATACTTTTTATAAGTTTATAATATTTATATTTCCTAGAACTCATGAATGAAGTTAAGAAATGTTGAATTAATTAATATGTTAAAAGCTTTACGATTCTAAGAAAAATCAATTAATTTGAAATACTTTTGATAATATTGTCAATATTTTTTTATTTATGATATATCATTATTTCGCTTCAAGTTATTGGTTATTATTGCTAGCTACATATTCAGCACAATGCATTTGTTTTGAGTTAATTTTCACTTGTGGCAATTACAGCTTTTATTTTAAATAGTAAATCTAACCAACACTGACTATTTCAATTTTTCCTAATTCGGGAATGTTTTTTATTCGCAAACTTTGTGTGATTTTAAAATGAAAAGACCTAATTTTCATTTAAAAAACGTTTGGACGCAAGCATGAAAGCTGGATAAAAATGGCAAACTTTACTTAAATCGAGATAAATATTAAAGTAAGATTTGTATATTTGCTGAAGCGCCTATAGATTGAATAACTTTTAAAAGTAGAATTATAAAATAATTGCATGTATTTTTACCCATCGTAATATAATAAAAAGAAAGGTAAAAAGTTACTAGTTTATAACATATTTATTGCATATTTTAATGTTTTATTTAGCATTTATCGCATACAATCGTAGGATAATCAATTATTATCTTGTCACGCTTATATAATTGACATCCAAACTAGTTACAATCGTATCTTGATACATGATACTGAAACACACTCCATTATGTCAAAAGCTTTCAATTTTCGCACCCAAATAACTCAAAAAAGACATATCAAAATATTTTGAAATTTGGTATGCACAATATTGATATATAAACACTTATGGAAGAGTTATCTTTGAAAAAACATTTTAAAAACATTTTTACCTTAGAAAAAAACTCTTTGGAAAGATCTCCATTTTCATGTCAATATTGTGCATACCAAATTTGAATAAGTATTTCTTGAGTTATTTGGGTGCGAAAATTGAAAGAAATACAATGTAATAAGTCAACAGCTTGTTAGAGGCACACGTCTTTAAGTCAATTTTGCTGTGGATAATGGCTCTAAAAACGTTTAACACCAGAGCTTGCTTTGGTTATAATAATAGTCGGCTATTCTGTTTTATCTGTCTCCTAAGCTTTTTAAAACTATTTCTATTTGTATTACAATATATATTCACCTTTCTCGATTGAATCGATTTGGGAATAGAAACTGACAGTCGTACGAGTATCTGCAAACAGTGCAATTTTTAAGAAAATGATTATTCAGTTAAACAATGACTGTCCAAAGCAGAACTTAATATAAACCTCAACCAGACCAATACTATGCCAAACGAAGAAGATACAAAAGAGATTACTTACCATAAATAACTATAAAATACGCCAACTTCAATCAGTTAAATATCGATTAGAGACAATTTTTTGTTAAACAACGGGCGATTGACTTACAACATTGTATTAAAAACAGTTGGAAACAATTTTTGAGTCTTAAAAGTATATTAAATTGCCATATTAGTTTCAATCTGAAAGGCAAAATTACCTGTGTAGAATTTCAATTTTAACATATGGTAAACAAATGCTTGTATGGAACGTAAAAGACCACAAAAAATTTAAAGTTGGCAACGCAATGTGGAACGAAGAATTTAACAAATGAAAACAAAATACCAAATCTCTTGTAACTCAATAAGACAAATAAGCCAAGATTAAAGATGTTTCAATACAAATAAAAATTTTAAAGGCGGTTAGTTGTGTTGACCATGTTGCGCGAATCGTAGACCAAAGATTGACAGTACGTACCCCAGTTTGAACTTCTCTCAACTTTCGAGGCTCAATGGTCAGCCACGATTACCGGGAAAGGAGGCGTTTTCTTATATCAAGTTTATACTATTAATTTTTTATTATTATGCACGTAGAATTTTTCAGTCAAAAATACATTATCATAAACCACTTTTATGGAAGAAATTCGACTTAAACGAAACTATATATGATGCAAAAAGATGATAAAAAGCAAATAATAGATATAAATTTTATGTTAGATATAAGATTTTAAAATATAGATGACTATTCTTTTTAATTATCCGTGTAATATAAGATGTAAAACGATTTTTCCAATGAAATTTAAGAAAGTTTTAAAGTTGAACATTCACTTAGTAATGAACTTTAATTAATTTAGGTATTAAAAAATTGTTCATGTTTTTAAACAATTATTTATAGCAGTAGACACGATAAGATGAAAAGTTTTAAACGATTTTAATTATGACAATCTTTTTTATAACAATAGTAAATAGAAATAATTAATATAAATAATTAAAAGTTTATATTTTTTGTTGTTGTACTTACTATAAAGTAATATTAATGTTAACTGATGATATTTTGTTATTATATTAATGACTTTCAGTTCAACAACAATATTTCAACTTTTAAATATTACTAACGGTATGTATAGTCTAGTTTTAGACGATGATATATTATTTATACATTTACATTTACAATTTCAGTTTTGTTTTTGAACGACCATGCTAATCAAGTCTGCAACATATCCTCTATAAACCGAAAAACTAAATGCAAGGATATTCGATTTTTTTGTTCCAATACTATCTACGTTAATTGATTGGGTGACCATGATATAAAAATGTTTGAACCAACCCTTCTAAGTTACCTACATATCAGGCCACATATAGATAAATGCAGAAGTGAATGTACAATTTTATTATAATAAATAATATAAATTAGAAAAGGAATTAGACCTTAACACGTCTTATGAAATTGAATAGGAGATTATTAGAATTTAATCTGACACCCGATTAGTTCTGATTTAAACCAATTCAAATTTTGAATAGGAAATTAAATTTTCGAATCCTTCCTGATTTAGACTATCATTAAAAAGTATATTGTACGAATCATGCCAACAGAATGAATAATAACCTTCTAGTAAGAAGCATGAAATAATTACGCAATCTATTCCAAATATTCAAAATAATTGCGTTCTCAGGATACTGAACATATAAAATTACTTATAGTTCATAAGAATATCACGGTTTTACAGGCTTTTATAGTCTTCCATTTTTATATATTCTCTATAATAGTAGTAAACTTTTAAAAACTTTCATACATTAAATATGTATGTTTGCATGTAAATTATAACTATATAAGGTGCAAGGGGAAATGAGTCTTGTTTAGTGGAATTGCGTGTAAAATTTGTCTTTTAAAATACAATCTCAAAATTTAATTTCAAAGGTTAAATAAAAAGTGTTTTTTGTTTTACACATATTTTATTTTTGGTAATTGTCTTGTCTATTTGATTACATAGAATTGTTTCTCAGAAAGGAATTATTTAGAATATAGTTATCAGGAAGATTTGGATTAATCTGTTGGTTTGTTATTGGTAACAAACTTTCATCCAAAATAAAAGTCGTTTATACGATCCGCATGTATTTAATATTGCTGTAATCTCACAATATTCTTAATTATTAAGCTATGTGGCCCTTTAATCTCCTGTGGATATTTTTTTCTCAAATTTCATCTGCAGTGATATAGCGTGCTCAATTTGAGTCTAATAATTCTTTTTATCGGAAAAAATTAAGAAGAAAACACATCTCTTTTACGGCCGGTTTCATCGCAACTCGATTTATCTACAAAAGCGATAGTTTCTTGAACATTTTATTACGCTTTCATCCTGTATGTGTATGTATGCATAAAAGCGAACAAACAAAAAATATAAATTGAGATAAAACATAATAAAATGCGAAGTTTGCATATTTTATAAACATGTACATTACATTCATATGTAGACATACACATTTAAATAAGGAGAAAGTTTTCTAGATGTGCTGTCAAGGTCAGCTTTATTTCTTATATGACGTGATTATTATAAAGGACTACTTGAAGAATAAGATAAAGCTTATCAACTGAAAAGGTAATAAAAACCTATACCGTCTATGGTTTGCTTGAAAGGTTGCAGTTAAAACAAAAAAATTAGTAAATTTCATAACTTAAAATTTTGTACGAATCTATATTGTTGGTAATGTTTATTGGCTCAGTTGGCTGAGCTCTGACAAATCCAATTACAAAGTTGCAATATCCAACGGACAAAAAAACACAAGGTACTATGAAAAGTTAAATAATGTTTTTTTTGCATTTGTCACAATACGCAAAAATTATTTAAATCGGAAAATAAAAATAATGACAGAAATTTGATCAGTTTGTCGGTATATTAATTAATTTTTTCTTAAATTTTGGGTCTAAAAATTAAGTATACTCTTCATAAAAAATTCTGTGATTAAAATTAAAAAAAGAATACCAATAAAAAATCTTTTACGGTCAAATATTATCGCAGGATATTATCATGTAGCAATCAATTTTATAAACTGAATTTAACGTTCTTCCTAGCCCCTATTTATACTGGCCATTGGCAATATCGAAAAAAAAAGATTTTTTATAATCTATTAAATAATTATTTATCAAATTTATTTTATAATCCTCGATTCGATAATAAAGATACATAAACATTTAACTTAAAACTATTTACTTTTAATCTAGGTAATAAATAAAATTGTTTGTTGAGTAATATAACATTTAATAAATTAATTTTTAATTTTAATAAAATTTAGACTAGGGTATATTTGAAATAAAGTAAAAATGTACTTTCTTAAATGAAAAAACATTATCACCTCAACGACTTCCTCATATCTATACAAGTTCGTTATACGAATGGAAGACATACTCTGTATGTATACATGTTTATATATTTACAATACATGTATATGTAATACACAATATATTCATTCAGTACGATTTATAATAACAAGTGCCTAAACACAAAACAAAATTCGAAAGGCAGAATGGGTTGGTTTTAAGTACAAAAAAAAAGTCTATCGTATATAGCATCCATATATCAGCTGCTTTGCTATACGTTTGTTATTCTAGTGAATTTTCATTGTAAGACTTCATATATGTGTAAGTGAAAATGAAAATTTATTTTACTTACACTCTTTTCATATGGGACTTAAAATATAAATTATTGGGCACTTTTTATTTCAGATTTTGTATTGCAACTATTATTGCGAACATTTCTTTGTTTGAAATTTGAAAACATTTGGATTGCAATCATACTTCCTAGTTTTATCAATCGATATTGTATGTATTGTGTTCCCAAAAAAAATATATCAAGAATATATCGACATTTTGGAGATTTTTAAGAAATTTTCATTACCTGCCCGTTTGTCTGTTAAACTATCTCAGATGAATGTAGAATGAACATGAAAAACTACTGATCGATCTTTATTTGGTAAACGATAGTGGATACAACTTTGAATGAAAATTCGTGGAATGATAATTTAGGTTTAAGCAATACTTTTACCTATTGCAGCACTGTACTTTCAATATGGGTAAATATTAAACTCGAAACTGTAAAACTAAATTGAAATCTGATCATCCATTGAATATGATCAAATCTTAGAAGACACGGCACATTTGTCAACCTTATAAACCTACCTTTTCGTGTCGGGTGGTAAAAATGAAAGTATACATTTTGCGATGTGAGATTTTTGCCTTTAGGTACAATAAAAATTTGCTCAGAATGCGTTCAATTTAACTGATATATTATGACCTTCCATATTTTCCAGTTTTGTTGGGATATTGAAGTTATGTTAACGTTCTTATGTGGAAATATAGCCAATTTAGTTCAATCATTAAAATATTAATATTTGCGTTGCAGGTGTAATTTTATAAAGTATATTTTGTCTGCAATTAATTTATAAAAAATTTAAAAAGTATAGTGAATATTGCAAATATTAAACAACTCCTAAATGCATCTTTACGTTTGCATTATTTTACATGAATGCTACACGTTTTCCACAAAGCATTTTCGCTAAACTTACACTTGTACTAGAATGACAAAAGTGCAAGTAACATACTTCGTAACTCTCACTACTAAACAAGTGAAATTTGTATCATTCTCAGAATGGTGGTTTAGTTACCGTAGTTAATATAATTTATTTGGCCTTTGAATGTCTCGGAACCTTATGAAAAGCACAATTAAACATAAACGAAAATAATGGATGTATACAAACCAATCTTGGGCAAACATTTCAGCCAATACCATACAAACGATCTTATAAGAAGCATTTCTTGGTAAAAAGTATAGGAACGTTTACAAAAAATGGGTTGATGGTACTCATTGGTCTACTCAACAAATCTACAGCACAAGGAATGATCTCTGTGGATTTTATCATGAAACAGAGAAAATCAGAATTCACATTCACATAATTAACGTGAAAGCCTCTCCATCAAAAAATATCTTATTTTGGAGTGAATGGATCTAAAACCACCTTAATTAATGTGAATATTTGTGCCTTCAGCCAATATTCTTAAGTGTTTATGTAATAGATAAAATTGGTCGCAGTACAAAAGATCTTTCAAGACTTGGTACTATTACTTTTCTAATCTTATCTCTACCTAGAATAAGTGAAGATAACAACTAAAAGAGTTAATTGTTTGGATACTCAAAATATGGTTGAGCATCAATGTTTGAACTATTTTTAATCATTACCATTTATAAAATACTCTAAATATCTTTACAGTTTTAAATACAACTACAATTATAATATTTATTATTATTATTTATATGTTAATTTGCTAAATGGTTAAAAAAAACAAAAACTTTTTGTTTTCAAAACACAAATATTTTTGTCCATAAATTTTTCTGATCTTTTATGGGTTAAAAGTTGAGTTATATGACCCATCTTGCTATCTCTTTATATTTTCAATTATCCTGATAACGGTCATGCGGACGAGCGTACAAAGGGAATTGGAATAACTAGATTAATCTTTGAACAAATTTTGTTAAGGGCTTCAATATTTTTAAGCGTTACAAACTTTAGACTAAAATTAATTTTACTATAACATATTGATTATATGTCGAGTATAAAAAAACTCCCGTGTGATGCAAATATGATGCTAGTAGTTTTATAAAATTGCATTGAGGTCAACTTACTAACTCAACATATCAGTTACATTTACAACATTAAATATTTGTTTTAAAAAGGTTAAAAAAGTGATAAATAACATTTATTCGAATGTAGAATAAAACAAATTAAATTATCATTAAAAAAAATAACAAAACAATATGTTGTAAAAAAATAAAAAACTCATGTTGGAAAATTATCTATGCGTCGAAAATAAAATTTATTGTCCCTGTATTTATTGTTTCAGTTCGTTTTTGTATTTATTTTTATGTTTGTAAATTTATACAATGGTTGAAAATTATTTTGTATTTATTTACATTCTAAATATTTACGTGTATACGTATATTTATTATACGATACGGAAATTATACGATTTCTCAATTATTGTCGATTAATTAAATATTTTCTATTCAGTGGTACATATTTAAATGCAATTCGAAACTATTTAACTAAAAGTTTTAAAATAATTTTAATTATGTTATAGATTATGATATTCTATTTATATCTCAAAATGAATCAATATAGCTTCAAAACCATTTATTGGAGAGAAATGAGCAAAACTTTCGACAAATATATACCCATTCACCATACCAAGTATTAAAGTACATTTTTTTGTCTTGAAAAATATATTTTTAATTTATTAAGTAAAATAAGATATACGAAATATTATTTTTACGTTTTCTATTATGTGTTTTAATTTAATTATGCGAATAAAATTAAAATCTATTTTTGACTTTATAATAGACCTAAATGTTATACAACCTGTAATTTTTACACAACAAAGATTCGAAATTATACTTTTATGACATCAGAAACTTGGAGTTGAGTTGTTTTATGTTATTGAAGTTTTATGTCTTGAATAAAATGAGTGAAAAAATTTAAATTTTAGCTTTAGGCATCGATATCTAAAAAATATCGTTTTGAAGTAGTTTTGAAAAGCAATCTTCATTCGTTACATGATTTTATTGATTAATTTTAAGCTATTAAGTATTTTTAAAGCATAACCTAAATTTTTTATTCAAGTATATTTGTATTTATTATGGTTAAAGATTATAACGAGAAAAGAACAAACAAATTGATAATAAATAAAAAATATAAGTAAATATTTTATTTTAGGTATCGAAATGATAATTTTATTTGTTGAAATAGCTTTTCCTTCTTTAAAACAATAGGAAAAAGTCTAGAATCGGAGAAAAAGTTGTCAAAAAATATCTATTTTGCTATTTTTAACTAGCCTCGGCGTCACATGTAAATATACTTTTAATATATGTATTTCGCAAATTTAAAAAATATTAGACGTTAAATGTACAAATTGGTTCTAGGACCACTTAAAAGTCTGGCTGTATACTATCCGATTTGTTTTACCTTGTGACGAATTAATTAGCCTACAAGACAGACACTTGGATTTAAATTAAAAATTCGATCAATTAGATTATGCTAATTCTGAAGAATAACATAAAATTTTTGTGGACACTTTGCATAAAATTGTTTTCCTTCGTTTACATAGTTACTTTATCAATCAAATGATATGTAAGTCTGTAAATGGTATAGGAACATTTATAGTTTACTAATGCAATCTCTTGGATCATTCTTACAATTTTTAACTCAATAACTTGAATTAAATGTCAGTTTTTATAATTACTGGATAATTTTTTATTGATATTTGTTACACCATTTACATACAAACAATTGAAAAAATAATGAAATTTTCTAGAATGTGAATGTTTCATTACAAATTATACCAACTAGTGGTGCATGCATTGATTATTAAATCTCTTCCACGTTCTATCCACGGTACGAATAATAAAAACGATTAAAATTTATCCAAATGAAACGAATAGAACATGAAACAGTACAAATATAATTAATTGTATTAGAATTTTTGATATAATAATGCAATTAATTTCGGACTGTTTTCATGAAAGCTGTATGATCATCATAAATAACATAATAAAATCAGGTGTATATTCTACAACGTAAACAAATATTATTCTTCTCGATATGAACCGATATATCAATGCATAACATATTAACATCCAAACCTGTACGTACTATAGTATGTTGTAGGAGTAACATAAAACAGATATGTATGCATTCAAAGTTTTTGTGAATAAGTAATCTTTATTAGTTGGGCAGCTATATATATGGCGACGTAAGATCAGGAAAATCGTAATTTCACGAAAACATTTGGCATTTCGTAAAATCGACATATCGCGTAAAAGCAATCGTGTAATGCGATCTGAATAAACATTTCATGGGCATGAGGTAGCAAGAATAATTTAAATTTAGTGAAATGACAAAATATGTTAAAAAATTAATATTTTAACTGTTCATTTTTACTTTGATTGATATTGACTAATTAATAATTTTTTCTGTGATTGATTTTGTTATTGTTGATTGTTCTTGTCAGTAATATTTACTATAATTATAACGCAATATTAATATTTAATTTATAGTTTGTTTAAGTGAAAATTGTTGTCCGAGTAGTAATTATAATTTAGATTGCTATTTTGCTGCATTATAAAACCGTTTTGATCCGAGCACATATTCTTTTTAATATTATTATATAAATGTTTTTATTTATTTCCTGTAGTTGAGTGGATTCCTTGGCCCCCATAATTAATATTTTAATTGAAGAACAGTTCTAAGAGAATTAATGAATTTCGCAGCTCCGATAAAGCGCGAGATTTAATAAGCATTTACACGCAAATACTAGGTGAATATTGTTAGTAAAAGTCTTGTGTTTCATTACATTTTGAAATTAAATTAAATAAACAACAGTCACGGAAATTTTGACTTGTAATTATGTTTAATTTAAATAAATATGAAGTATGTCAACTGAACTATAGCCCCCTACCCGTCGTATGCTACACGAAGACATTAATGTTAAGGTATATCGCCAGTTTGTTTCATGGAAAACTCCAGCTATTTCATGGAAAAGCGATATTCAAATCACTTTTTCGCGAATAGACTAAAAAGAAAAGTCTTAAGAAGCAGAAATTTGTGGAAAAATATAATTCATAAAGTGAAACATAATTCAATAAACGTCAAATAAATTCAATAAAATAAACATAAAATAATTCATAATCTAATATAAATGAACGTACTGATAGAAATACATGAAATCAATGAATAAGTAAATAAATAAACTATGAAGAATTTATTAATGTTTTGCTTAGAAATATTGCCCAAATTCTTAAATAAAAATATTTACAGATGATTACGATTAATAGGTTTGCAGTCATCATAAAAAATAATTCAGAGAATTATGTACATAAGACAGTTTATAAAATAATACATCGAAAATCATTGGTTAATTTTCAAAAATAAATATATGGTAAATTTAAATTTTTATTTAGTTTTAAAAATTTTATGTGACTTTCACGACTATCCATTTTGATGGGCCCACAAAATGATATATTATGCTCAATGGTAAAAGACATGTTACAAATACATATACTGCTCCTTGTTATTTAAAGAGTTTCTTTGGGTTTTTTTTCCATAGATAAAACAAAAAGTCAGTTTTACGTAATTTTGATGTTATGGAAAATTCAAAACGGAAGACACGTTGAAAGGAAAAATAAAATAGGTTTCAATTTTCATCAATACATGTGTGATTATCCGTTCAAAAGCAGCTTTGTGGTTTTAAATACGTCATGTTCTAAAAACATGAATAGTTAACTTTTACAGGCGTAATTTGGTACAATTAGACCAGAGTAGAAGCCTTAAAAAGTGATAAAAAGTGAAAGAAAATTACAGTAGGATGAAACCCATTGGAAACGCAAGATAATATGATAAAAATGAAAGGAAAAATAAATTACGGGCGATCTGAGTTCGGGAAGTAGGAGGGGTTAAGTTTTTAAGGAAAAAACACGATTTATCTCGATTTCCGGTAAACCTAAAAGTCGTATGGAAAGAAGTTTAATGACAAAATTGTAGGTAATAAAAAGATCTACAACTTTTGTATTAACACTTTTTTCACATAAACTCAAAATTTTTCGATTGAAAATTAGGGTGCTTTTTCGATATTTATTCAAAATAAGATGAAAAATTAAATATTTTAAATCAAAAAAATTATAGTGTATTTGGAACATAAAAAGATAAGTTTTCACCAAATTTCGAAGAAAAAAAAATAAAAAACCAAAAACTTGGTTATTTCAATTTTTCACATAAATTTTGAGGTTATTTAAAAAAAGTGTAAATACAAATGTTGTAGATCTTTTTCTTACCCACAACTCTGCCATTTAACTTTTTTCCATAGGACTTGTAGTTTTGCCGGAAATTCAGATAAACCGAATTTTACACTTAAAAACTTACCCCCCCCTCCTACTTCCCTAACTCAGATCGCCCGTAATTTATTTTTCCTTTCATTTTTATCATATTATCTTGCATTACTAATTGGTTTCATCCTACTATAATTTTTTTTGTTTTCAAAAATTATCTACCCTGGTATAAGTATAATTGAATCATTATTATTTACTTAATTTCATATAATATAATATCTTATAATAATCAAAATAGAATATCAAGTTATTTTCTTAAGTTGATATTCTTATTTGATGATCTAATATATCTTAATATTGATTACTTACTGAAACGTTCCTCGTAAAAGTCTGTCTAAAAGTCTTTTATTTTACCGCCTGTTAACATCTATATGTTTCTAAAAAAAATTAAAAGTCGCTCCCATCCATCTAATTTAATTTGAATGTTAAATAGCTGAAATAATAGGTCTTAAGTCACTGAGTGTTCTTAGACCAAAACGAACTTCTATCTTCATTAGAACAGGAGACATCTAACTTGAAATTCACAATAAAATTTATTTATCTCTACTCCCTAGCAGTATGTCGAACTGTCAATTATAAAAAGTGTGCATATCGCATAGTTAAAGTATCACCCGAACCAATCGTGGTTCTGGATAGGCCAGACAAAATATTGGATGGTACCCAAGAAACGGACATCCAATAAGAAATAACGTGTTTGATTGATCCAATCTAATTCAAATCTATACATATAAAATGCTTGCCAGTGAAAAATGGATAAACCAACAGCCAAACCGCTAATGAAACCTGAAACTTTTATCGCCATTAGAACTGGAGATATTGGGATATAAAACTATCACAACATTTGGGGAAAGAAACACCCAATGCTTGAAGCTTTAGAATTATACAGAGATTATTTGTTGATTTCACTATATTAAATTATAATCAACAATTAATGCTACGGAGCAGCACAGGTGTCCACTGGTTATAATAAACTTAGGTTTTCTTTTAATTTTCAGACGACGAATACTTGTATTTTCTAATAGTGCGTTACATAATTCAAACTCTTTATTCTATTTATTACCACAGTATAACCAGCAAAAATCCAGAAAATTTCGTATAGTAGGCCAAACTTTATTTTGTTTCAAAAGAATTACTTTTATAAATTCGAAACGAGAATAGAATAATATCGTTATCACATTTTCCCAATACAATTAAATAAATGGACACAATCATTTTACACAATCAGTAAAGATACAAAACTGTGTGAGGTTTTAAGTGTAGGTCTGTATGTAGGTATATTGTTTGCTAACATAATGTAATGTTGCGGTTACAGTAACAGTAACATATTCAATGATTTATTAGAAACATTTTTCATGTTTGTTTCACATTGCTCACTAAATCAGATGAAATCTGTCAGTTGAATTTTTAAGTGAATTGAAATGGCAAAAAGTAAAGTATGTTTCTGTATGTGTATAAATAGTTACGTGTATCTGTATGGTTTTACACAAACATATAACATTTATGGACACAAAATATATTTTTAACTCTTGAAAAAAAAAAATGAAATGGATACGACTCTACAAAGTCGAGCAAAGAACTTCCACATAAGAAACATTAAGAATAATCTAGAAATTAAAGAGTATTAAAGATACTATTCATCATTCATCGCAATATACCTAATATATTTAAACGAACAATGCTGCAACCAAGGAAATTTGGACGACCGAGCTTTTTTGTAATTTTGTTTCCTGCACATACACAGAAAGAAGTAACACGAAAGGAAATTCTTTAAAACAATAATTACTTCTGAACTATTTTATATTTAAAGCTTTATATGGTCATTTATGGCTTACAAGTTGGGTGATGAATCTATGGGATCCAATTTAGAGATTTGTCCCAAAATTTAATTGCCACGCATTCTACAAAGATACCTATCTACTACAAAAATAACTCAGATTGATTGTATTTGTGTCAAAAAAACTTTACTCATACAAACCTACGTTTTTTGTACACACACGTATTTTTATATCATACCACGAAACCGACTTGGGTGATCACGAAACATGTCAAAATAAATAACATCGTGGTTTTCATTTTCGGGAGACGTTTCAATAACTTCCCTTTTAAGGAAGTTAAAAAGTAAATAAATAAATAAAATAAAATAAAACAAAAAATATTTTTTTTTTCTTTTCAACAATGTGTGCCTGCTCGTTTATTTTTTCCACCCGGACAATATTCACCGGACATTCCAATTGCTTCCTCTGTAATATATATATTTAATAAAATAAATTATATTTTTCGTTTCTTTTTTTGTTTTTTATATTACCATAATTTTGAAAAGACTATTTTTTCTTGTTATTTATTATTCTTTTTCAATGGTTTCTATAAAAAATAAAAACTAGGCCTTTCTTAAACGAATGTATATTTTCATATATAAATCTGAGTGAGAACGGAAATTGAATATTGTTGGGGGCTAAAAAATATTTCGATCTCAACCAAAAAAATATGCAAAACTTATATTTGATATGAAAATTGTGGTGACCTTTTGGCTCAAATTAAATTGCGTCAACCATGATCAACATAAATTTCTTACAGTTTATATATAGTTTATATATAAACTATAAGCTAATATATAGTTTCAGCCACAATCATTACTGTAGTTATGTGTATGAAAAATAAATTGACCGACTAACTGAAATATCAACGTACGACTCAAACAATTATACGTCTAGAGACTAGAATTTTTGAACAGTGGAACTTGTTATAAAGTAAGTCAGTGCTACAAAGGATTTTTTAAAACGGAATTGAAATTTGATATATTTATCAAGATATAGTCCAAACAGCAGAAAACTTGAAATTAACATTGAAGTAGTCAAATATGAAAGAGTTTTAAAGTTGTATGTATCCACATAAGGAGTTTTAAGTTTTTGCACAAATGTTCCATATACATATTGAAAAAAGTGAATTATTGAATTCCATGCGGATGAAGTCGTACTTATTACAGATAGAAAAATTTGGTTTAAATAATTGATTTTCATGTAGTTTAAGTTGCTAAAATTATTATGTAGCTAAAATTATTTTCCATAAGTATGTAGCTGCCTAATGTTAGTATAACTTTTATAACTGAGAGATATTTTACAATTAAAAATGCTAAACTCTGCATAAATGACCATCATTGTTAACAGCATAGTTTAAAAAAATATCACAAATGCATTATTAAGCGCTTATTTACCTACTGCACAGATAATTTAAAAAAATTATTAATCTATATAAATTATTATTTATATAGAAAGAATCTTTATATATATATATATATATATATATATATATATATATATATAATATATATATATATATATATATATATATATATATATATATATATATATATATATATATATATATATATATATATATATATATATATATATATATATATATATATATATATATATATATATATATATATATATATATATATATATATATTTATAATAGTCTATATTACATACCCTCCCCCCTGGGGGTAACGTAAGTACTGATCTCAACCGATCAATAATGTTAAGCAATATAATACACAGTTAGTACTTGGATGGGTGAGCTTACACCGGAAGTAAAATCACAATAAGTCCCCATCTCTGTACAAACGCTGAAGGAATCAAAAAAACAATTTATAGATGATTTCAAGCCCTATAAAGTTTTTAATATCGTTTCACCATTAATTATATGTTTTATTTTGCATGTTTCGTTTAAATAGGGCAACGTGATTCCTTACTCCAATCTACTTCAAATTTCACATAAACATTTTTTAACATTTTAACGTTAGTCATATTTCATGTTTTATTGAAACTCATCGCTTAATAGAATTAAAAGGGGGTAGAATGTAATTTTGAGGGTAATTTGCATCGAAGTTGCTATCAATATTATTTAATTATTTTGATTAAAATTACATTTTATTTTCACACATGTTTAAATACTCACCCGATTTTCTTCAAAAATCGTTGAATTGACATGAAAGCTTGGTGCAACGGAATTCTCTTTAAAATTGGAATGACAAATATAAAATGATAGTTTTCAACAGGGTATTCCATCAAATTGTTGAAATTTATTCCTTCTTTAATAATATTCGCCTGTCTGTTAAAGAACTCTACACATTAAATTTTATGTCATTTGAGCGAAAGAGGGCAGGCGACTATTTATTTCATTTTTATGTTTATTTAACTTTTAAATATCTGCAATATAATAAACATTGTAATTTTATATGCATTTAGCATATTAATTTATGTGTTAACAAAATGAATAACTTAATTTAAAATTCTACTAGAACCATTTTCGACTTCTACATAGACGATGTTGCGGGTAAAAGCTAATCTAAACATATTCTAATATTATTGTATATACTTTTATCGAAACAAATACTTAGTTTCTCTTCTAGTGGAGAGTCACTAAAAATTCGAGTAAAAAAACAAAATTTAATTTTTTATTTATATTTATATCTACAGTAAGCTTCTGAGTCAATATTAAAAAATATTCAGTGGTAATTGATTATTTAATTGAATACACATTTAATGTTGAAAGTATAAATAGTAATGGTTTGTTATTTTTGTTTAAAAAATCTCATATTACCATATACACTCAACTTCCACATTTTATAAATTGTTTACGTAATCATTAGAGATTATTAAAAAAAAAAAAAAAAATGTATACATTTACCTCTATATATATGCTAGAAACAATGCAGTGAGAGTATGAGCAGAACTAGTGACTGTTCTTGTACTTAAAATATGTTAAATATTCGAAATGTAATACATAAAGTGGGTTGTCAAAGAGAGTAGAAAGTATTATAGTTTACAAAGCAACTGATAAAGATCAGAAAAACCAATCAAAATACAACCACTTTTGATTCTATTAAAATTAAAAGAAAATTAGTGAGCACCGGGTACTTGCTAATCGTACGTTGCTGTATATATGCAACTACGTTGGGTTGGATTTTTAAAAGCTAGTTGGGATTTTAAAATAAATCCTTTATAATATGTTTTGTTGTCTTTGGGATGCAGAAACAACTAGATACAGTTAGGTCTCAGTTTCTGAATATACAGGTATTGGCATAGATGTATAGAACAATTTAACAATTATCACAATTTAATGTGAGTGGATCGGTTACTTTGATCTTATACAGTTTGAGGCAGTGTGATCAATTAACCGCTCCGTTGTTGACTGACCAAAACTGCTGCTACCTAGATTCGAACAAGCACAGTCTAAGTAGGCCAACGTTAAAAGATTAGCGGTTTTTTTCTCGCTTGGCCACTGAGCCTGTACAAAAATTTATTTATTTAAAAATAAATTTTGTTTCCAAAAGTAAGAATGATTTTTCATGGAAAAATAGTATAAATATATCTGGAAACACATTTATTATATTTTAATAGTTGATACTTACGAAAAATTTTAAGATTTTATGTTAACATAAAATAACTGAAGCGAAATATATATATTAATACGTGAAGCAAAACTTTTACCCCTTTTTACGAAAATTGTGCGGACAGAGGAATGAAATTTGGCACACTTATAATGTATAAAGCGAATGACAGGGGAGTGCTAATTTTTTCTTAAAACTTTGATTAAAATATACTTTAAATCAATTTAAAAAACCGAATACACACTTATATAAAAGATTTGGCTTATATTACACATACTACCATACACACGCATGTATACTCTTTTATTTAAAGGTACGAATATATACTGTTTTGTTTATAGGTAGATTCACTTTGGAGTGATTATGGTGACTTTCTGACCCTCTGAAACGAGTATTTTTTATAATATTAAATAACTAATATAATAAAAAGAAAAGAAAAATAACTAATATAATAAAATGTTAAGTTTCTCAAAAGTGAGGTTTGTACATAGAGGTTTGTGATAGGTTTCCATCTGAATTTTTTTTTTCAAAATTAATTATATATGAAACAATTGAATGTGTTTAAATAACAACAAGGTAGGTACAACAACAACATGTAACCATTTGGTTGAATAATCAACTCTACTACAGAGTTAATGTCTGTCAATATGATTATATCCTATGGGATTTTTAAAATAGTCCCTCTAGTAAAATGCTACCCCTCTGTTTGTGTATATAATTGAATAATATGCTTTAATATTATACGTCTAACAATAATATCCATCTTATAATAAACAATACAATAACTAAGTATTTTGAATAATAATGTAATTCTATAATGTTTGTTGTTTCATAAATAGCGCATGATTCAATTTAATAAAACATAAATTTAAATGGGGGCATATTATTATGCCCTTTCTCTTTTAAAGCCAAATCTCATATGTTTTTCTTCAGACAAAAAGAAAATTTTTACCCGATTGACACAATGATTTGAGTGCGTAAGCTGTGTCTCTGAAAATTATAAGTGCACAGAAGATGTTTTGATAAAATTGGTGAGAAATAAAAGTTAAAAACGTAAAGAAATGTTTTCGTAAGTTCATTGTCGACAGTTCAAATTTATTAATTAGGAATTAGTTCATGCAAAAAATTTTTGCAATAAATTCTTGACGATTTGGTTACTTTAGGAGATTGGAGGAGGTTCAACAATTGAACTTCGATATTCTTATAAGCAGAGAAAGGAATACTTTATCGCAAATGCTATAAGCTGGTGCATAAACAAAGTGTTCACAACTGGTAATATAAGTTTTTTTGTGCAAATCTTATATGTGTAACAGTGGTATTGCAAACGACCACGCAACACATATATGAATCTGAATATTAATCATACATTGTTGACAGTGTGTATGTTACCATTAACAATATTATTTAAATAAAAATTAATAAAAGTGATTGTGAAGCGGAATTGTTAAACAGTTAATATTTATAAATTATTTTTTAAATTATATCTATAATATATAAAAAAAATTGAATGTTTTCGCCTTACTGTCCCCCATCTCATCCAATTCGAGTGTTAAATAGCAGGTCTTAAGTCCCTGAAGACCAGTCACTGACAGGTCTTGAAACTGAAAACCCTATCCTCATTTGAACTGGAAATATCTGAATAGAAAACTATCACAACACTTGGAGAAAGAAATACATATATAATTTGGTCTAACAGCACTCACTGACTATTATATCTATCATTTGAGCCATTTGAAAACTCAAATTGGATTACTTGGAGATTGTTGAGAGCCCAAACACACTGGTCCATAAATTAAAATTAAAGGAATAACAAACATTAATATAATTAACGAAACTCTTCTTTTTGTATATACACTTCCTTTGTATTTTCTTTTAATGATATTGATTTTAGAAAGGCATTGTTAGGTGCATATATAAGTTTTTGATTCAATGACAACTATTGATTCTAAATTATTAATATATCATATAATACGTAATAATTATAAGAATAAAACAAAGCATTATATTATTACTGGAGGTAAATATTATATTCAAATTTACATAAAACAAGAACAAAAATAAAAAAATTTTCAAATATTTTGTACAAATTATCAAATAATGTAGTAAACTCGAGGAAGAAATAAAACAACAAAAACAGTTAACACATTTTCAATAATGTAAACATAGTTTGAAATATTCTATATAAATTTCACATTTTTATTATAAACAAAAAACATAAAAAAGAAACGAATATACTTTTAAAAATCATTCTTCTAGAATGTTTTCTTAATCTCAGTGCATTTCAATAGTAAACAAAAATCTGTTAGTTTTCAATTAATTTTTTTCTGCATCACATCTGCCAGGTATCTCATGACGGCAAAGTTTTTATTTTATTGATAATTAGAAAGCTCGTTAATAGTTTGCAATAGAAAAAGAAAATAAGTCGATATAAGAAGAAAATTGATTGTCAGAAGAGGGATGAAGTATATTTTCATTACACCTTTTTATAAAGTATTTATACTTTTTGAATCATCGACCTGTAACTCAATTTGAGACAACTACTAAGGTGATACAGTGATAACAGTAAGTAGAATTCTATACAACAACATCACACAGCATTCTTAGTCGTTTGTAGCTCAAATACTGAATCTTTCTGATGTTGCTTAACTTTGGTATTCAGTTGAAATCTGTAATTAAGTTACGGCATTGGACATTGGTCTGAATTTGTATTGTGTTTTCATCTTCCGATTAGTTTCTTATTGATAGATGTATTACGAACGGCTGTGTCAAGAATACAGCCAGCCAAGGTTTGTTCGTTTTTTATATCTTGATGACAGGCAACTAATTCAGTGAATCTATGAGCACTAATACCAATATTTTTTTTGTGTCTTCAATATTTTAAAGTTATATAAACCTTAGATTAAATTGAGTATTTGGCAAAATTTGTTATTACTTCAATTAATCCGTCTATACTTCACAAACATGGAGCGAAATTATTTTTTGAATAGCTTTAAAAATAAGAGGGAATTGGACATTCAATAATCTTGTATAAATTACAGGTAAACCATCGTTTTCAAGAAAGAGATGGGAAATAATCTTTGATCGCTTATAACTTCTTTGTTTTTGAATCAATTTTAATTTAATTTTCGATTTTTGCTATGATATTGAGCCGAGCTATACATTTTGTTGTGAAACATAGCAAATTAAGAATTTGTCAAATACCCTATTAAATACACCGTCTCTATCATCTTTTAAATAAATAGCGGACATTTTAAATAAAAAGAATTTCCATGAAAAATGTATATGGTTAAGAAATAAGAGTTTTTTTGCTTTGTCACCAATATGATGTCAAAAGACCGAAAGCACAATGAATAGCAAATTTGCGTTTTCGAATTGAATTGAAATAAAAATAAACAGCAGAGCAAAAATGTTTATTTGTATACTCGAATTGAAATATTGTCTCAGGATATTTTCGTTGTTTGTCATTATTTCGTTGATCTCTAACAAAATCACAAAGGTTCTAATAAGATATTTTAATCTATTCTGACATGACTACATTGAATATTGAAAATATTTAAACCATTTTGTAATATCATCTTCAATTGTTTAGTTTATAATGTTATGTGATATTGTTTTGGGATCGTATTTTCAATTGAAAGCTCTCTCACAACATTATACTATGTTTGGGAAAATTTCCGTTCGTTAAAATTAATAAATATTTACAATAATAATATACATATTTGTTTTATATAGGTTGTTTGTAGATTTTCAGGTGTTTATTAGAAATTGTCTATGTTTATTGGAATCTATTGGGGTTCGCCACAGATGTTATTCATTTTCAATAACATTTGCCTATATGAATGAAAACTGTTACTAAAAATGTCAATATTATTTCCTAGCTGTTTACACACAAGGTGTATCTAAGGATATTTTATACTTTCAAGCATTAAATTCAATATTTTAATTTATTATTTGTCATTTATTTTTATGTCGCTAAGCAGGGACAGATGTGAATCATTTGGAATTAGAGCTTATCATCAGAGCGGCTGAAAATTTTACTTTCCTCATTTATTTCAACAAGCAAATGTATTTTTTTATGCATAGCTGCATATCTGTTTTATGCAGACTACATCAACTCATCTTTGCTATTAATAATTTTAACTGCGTACACTTTAGTCTACGATATGCACACTGAGCTACCAAGTTTAGCTTTCAAATTACGTATGTTAATATATAAAATAAATTTTGTTATATGTATTTTATTTATTAATTTTTAATTGTAAAACCAAAATGTATTTGTCGAATTGCGCAAATTAATTTATAAACATATATAACACAATTTATTTTATATATTTATATAACTTTAAAATGGAGTTTTTACTTTCAACAAACAAATAATTCAAATAACTATTTAGAAACTTTCAACTAATATAAATTAATTTGATAAGGATAAATTATATTTTTTAGCATTAAATTATTTTAGAAACGTTTAACCTCGTTTTAAAAACACCATTTATTACCCGCCGTCTTTGGATCAAAGCAAATCAGTACCCTTCGATTTTTGAATTTGGTCATGGATCCATTGGACCTAATGGATCGATTTTTCTTCTTAACTTTTTGTTTTAAAGTTGTTTTTATCCGAGCCGTGTCCATTCTTGATGATGGACAGACGGGCATGCAGAAATTGGCAATTTTATGGACAGGTATACTAAAATTTTCTTTGTAGCATCAATATTTTCTAGCGTTACATACTTTAGGTTATATTCAATATAATCTGAACTATTCTATATATGTCGAGTATAAATATCTGATTTTATTTCATCTTATAAACTAGATTCTATTTACTTATAAATCAGCAAGCAAAATATTAGAAGCCGTCATTTTGAAAATATTTTATATCGTTAATTCTCTAAATTTGATTGATTTCAAATACTGTGTTCACCGAAAATCAGTTAAAAGATTATGTAACATTTTCTGCATAATCAGTTTTCTAAAATAAGTTTACCTACTGCAAAAAAAAAAAAAAAAATAAAATAAAATAGGAATTTGTTGACGCCGTTGACTGCACTGAAGTTATCCTACAATAAAGCCATTACTATAGTAATATTCATTTTAAGAGCAGACGTACAAGTGAAGAAAATTTGATGTCACACCTATCAGGCTATCTAAATTAGAAATTCGTATAAGAAAATCTGATCATACTTCAGGCAAAAATCTTAAGCAAGCGCATATCATCAGATATTATCGGATTCAAACAACGAACCTCAACGAATCAATGAACTTTCAAATATTTAATTTCTTTTTTGACTAGCAGGTGGCCTATTTCAGACCGTAAGGAATTCTTATAAGAAATTCTAATACAACTTTAGGCAGTAGCGTATATATGCTCACACGGTAAGATTTCTGATCCGAATATAAAATCAGAAAATCGGATGTCTTATGTAGAATTCTTACCCTTTGTAGGGTCTAATATAAAATGTAAGCTAATAGTTACTTCAGATTGTCAGATCAGAATCTCTTTCTCACTCTTCATTATCCATATTACACGCATAAATATGCGTTTATCTTAAACTATTACTGCATAAACATAATCAATGACACAAGAAAATCATCGTCATGACATTAAGGTCTTTGAACCGTATTATCAACGAAGATTATCTTAAAACAGCAAATCAATATTCGTTTTTGTATACTGTTAATAATTTCCAATAAATAATTTTTTTTTTAAATAATATATTATATGTAAGTTTTTAGAATATATTTCGATATTTAAAAAAATATCCAATTTATTGAAGGTGTTTTTCTAGTTATTGAAACGGAAAATGCATGATTTCCTAACGGAAATTGAACCCAAATGTTTTGTATGCATTGTTGCATAAAAAATATAAAATTCTATTCAAATATACATTTAAATAGAAAATTTTTAAATTGAAAAAAAAAAATTGTTATTTGAACTAGAAATAACTTTCATATTAAGTGCATATACAATGCAATTTCAAATGACAGCCTATTTTACATACATATACTGTTAGTCTAAAAAGAACAGTGATGCTAATTCACCACACTTAGATTCATAGAGTGTACATACGACAGGGCTTTCTAAGAATGAAATAAGGCTATAGAAGCAGAGTCAATGCGAAAACGTAATATGTCGTTTATATTTCAGGATTTTCCCTTTCTTCCCCATATATTTATAATCGAGCTATATTACTACTGGATCAAAGTCCTCTGAATTTTATTTTGTGTATTATCAATTTTTTTGAGACCTGTACAATGGCAAACATGCCAAACATAATCAGTAAGTTAAAAAATAACATGGTTTACTTCTTAAAAAGTGAAAGATCAGCAATTGCAATCTTCGATAATACCGTTTTTATTTGAACCCTTCTACATTTCTTTGATTTTGATTAGGGAAAATTAATTAATTTATTCTATAATCGAAAAAAATTATTTTTCAATTGTCCAATCCTATCTGTACTTGTACGTCTATGACAGTTAATAGACTATAAAAATATAGACGGTTGTTGATAATGTGTACATATTTACTTGCATTGATTATTAAGAAAAGTTTTATATCGTGTATTAAGTAATGTGACTTTCATTGGTTCTTCTCAGACATTAAATTAGACATTTAGTTTGGATTATTCTCTTATTTTAGTACCATGTTCTGTAATCCATATAATCTGCTCTTATGCTAAATTAGATCTAATTTTAGATCATCAGCAATACAAAACTAAGCTCACTTTTATTGTCGTCCAGATCGCTTTCTATTTTCAATTTTAAAGCTTTTAATTTTAACTTTCAGTGTAATTTCAATCTTGCTAAATTTAAATTTTGAGGCAGATAACTTTAAGCGATTGAGCTGAAATGTTAACTATGTGGCGTCAATCTAAATCCAATATAGTGGCACACCAAGATGGCGGACTGATTATTTATATGTGTATCTATACATTCGTGATTTTTTAGTCCAACGATAATTAAATAATATAAATTAAAAAATGATGTGGCGTCGTGGGACACCAGGTAGGAACGAAGTGCCTTCGGCTAATGTAGAATCGACACAAATTGCAAAAAAAATCGTGCTCAATTTTATGTAGGTTTTCTTGATTTTTCTCTTAAATTTTGCTGATTAATTTTTATTTAAGTACAAGAAAGTATTTAGGAAATTTATTATTTTAGTAAATAATGAATTACTTAAAATAATTCGAAAAATATTGATTCTTCAATCTAAAAATCCAATAATGCGAAGCTAGAAACTCAGTTTTCAAGCATCTCCCACTATAATTAAATGTAATGAAACGCTGTATAACATACATTCGTGGTTTTTTAGTCCAGCGATAACTAAATTTAAAAAATGAATTAAAAGTAAAAATATTTTTGGAAAAAAAAAACTGTTATGTAAATACGCTAAAAAAATTAACTTTTACTAAAAATTTATAGCATCATTACATAATTTATATCATATAAATGTTTGTCGTGAGATTTAAATACTGGAAATCAATCAAATCAAGTTATTTAATTATCTTGTATATCTACAAAAGTATAAACACTTATATAAACTATAATGATGTTATAATTTGATAGTAAGCATTTTAAAGTAAAAGTTTTTTTCTTTCTTTTTAGCGCACTTAAATAATACCTTGTTTTTTAAACAGTTTTTTTACTTTTACTTTATAATTTAATAAATTAAAGATCCTTTTAAACTCATGTAACCATTTTTTGTACTCTATAATTACGTTTACAAATGATAGGATATTATTTACATTGATAACAATGATTTTCGACTGGTTTGCTGAAATCTATAAAATAAATAGAAAATCATAAATAAGGCTAACCCCAAACGTATTTTTATCCGTTATTTGTTGCCATGATGATCAACGGTCACAAAAAATCAAATACCTTATTTCAGACGAATAAGCACAGATTAATATATAAAGAGGAGTATACCTTTGTTCACTTTCCTATTTTTCAATAATTCATTTGCTGTTATGTGTAATACTTATAAACAAAAAATTCGTTGTAGTATGAACTTCTGGTATCTGAATAATAGCTTTCTGATTAAATTAATTATTATATTTATTCATCAATAATAGAAAAGTTTGTTTTCTATAAACATTTAAAGATGTCTGTTTAATACATGGATAATATGCTTCTACGATATTTTTATACTTTTTCAATATAAAATCTTTTTATTATAGATTATGACATTTGAAGCAATTTTCAAATAATCCAGACTGTTATGTCGGTTTTTAAAAAAAAGAATATTCCGTGTAAAAACTTCTTTTACAAAAACATTTCATTAATGATATATGCCACTTATTCTCGTTTTTCAATCATAATTATTATTTTGAATTTTCGTACCATCAATGACTTAAATTTAATTGAATAAATTGGTTTGTGGGGATTTTTGAGATGGACGTAGCATTACCCTTGGATCCTCATGGTAACTTATTTTGCAAAAATTTTTAAAAGATTACAAAATCATAAACGCCCGATTTGGAAACTGATGTATTCATTTAGCGAATGTGAAAAGTTGATTTTTATAGTCGAGCTATCAGGAATTATCGAGCTTTTTGGTCCAGGAACATTGTGTTTAAAATAATTAGGTATTTGGTGTTGATTTGCATTGGTTTTTTGCCCTTACGTTTATCCTACGAGTAAAACACAAGGCTATATTAAGGATAGGGTGTGGGTATTTGGGGTAAAGCTAACTTTTCTAGTGTATGATACATAATTTTTTTAAAAGTTAAATTTTCTAGTATATGATACATATTTTTTATTTTGATTAAATAAAAATTTGATTTGAAGGACTATTTTTGCACAATGACATATTTATGAATTTCTATTTTTATTTGGACTTAATTTGAGTCTTTATCAAGGTATATTTTGCAAATAGGGTTATTTACTCACTCGATCATGTTACACCAAGAAGTCATCTAATTTTCAAACAGTATAATATTGTTGCATTTGTAATAAATATGGCAATTTAAATTATTTTCTCTAAACATACAAGAAATACAAATACGTCCTAGGACAAAATGTCACATTCAACCTATTCCTTCACCACTAATTCACTTCTCATTCTTCAGGACTTTTTGTGTCGTGTTCTTTAGGTTTCAAATATAAAAACTATGCCAGTTTTCCAAATTCGAGAATTTGTTTCTGTCCAATAGACTCTCTTTCTGTCCATTATTCTTTATAATTTGGTATAATTTGACCGTATCAATTATATTCCATAGCCATATAACCAATAAATTTTCAAATTTCGGAATGACAACAATTGCTTGCTACTAACCGCCTCTTATCATAAAGTTAAAATTTCTATTTTCAAATTTGTGGCGTTTTTCATAGGTAATGTGGTAAAGATATATAGTAGTCAATATCATAATGCTTCCTGCCTATAAAACCACCTTTTTTGTATTAATCTTGTTGGTAAACCAAAAAAATATTCATCTTATACCTTTACCTTTTTTTGGTAAAAGTACCTTTTTTTAAGAAAAAAGAACTTATATGTTTCTATCATCAAAGGTTACATAAAAACATCTTATAAAGTAAAATTGGATTAATAGAGTAGTCAATAATGGATAAAAAAATTTCTACATTAAGTTTTTACTGAATAAAATATTCTGTTTTTACTAGACGATTTTTACATTTTACCATATTACTTTTTCAGCGTAATCTTTGGTTTGTATTAAGATTAATATTCATACATATATTCTATGTTTTAGATAAAAACACGCAGAAATTTTTTACTACTCTAATGTCAATAGAATCTTTAGATGTAAACTGTCCAATAGTGAACCTCGTGCCACAGTAAACCTTAAATATTATCTATTAACCTGTAAACAGTAGTAACAAACCATGTACAACAGTTGAAAAACGACAATTTTTGAGAACAAAAGTAAAATTCTTCACACATACTATATACTCGTTATACTCGTTATGTCTAATTAAAATTTTTTTAAACATTACTTTATGTTAAACAATTAACTTAAGAATTTAACCAAGATAATTAAAAATAAAAACCTGCTAACCAAGATAATTAAAAATAAAAACAAATTTAAACAGCTTCGATATTTTAGCGTAAAATAATGAATGCCTCATGCCCAACAATGAATCATGACCAAGAAGTGCACAGTGAACCATTACTTTACGTTCTCTTGGTAGAACGTATTAAGTAGCTCTCCAGCTACTGAATGCTGTGGAGAAAATAAGATAAGCTGTAAAATGATAGAGAAATGAAAGAGTTTTATCAATTTTCCATCTAATGATTTAACAAGAAAATAGTGTGAAAATTACCATTTAAGGCGGAGATAGTCAATGAAACACAGATCTCAAACTTTTGGATTAGTAGATTAGATAATCACGACTTCCTGTTACGGAGTTTTCTCGAAAACCCATAATATGATTATTACAACTGTATGATCAACTATACATCACCAGGCACTTTAGGTTTGTTGTCTAAGGATCTTAGAAAATTTATTGTTTAGGTTTTCATTGTAATTTTTTTAAACATTTTCGTACAACTTCCAAAGTAATGTCGATGCAAGTTAAAATTGGTTCATTATTGGATACTTTATCCTATTCATGATGTTCAGCAAGTAAAACTTCGTTAAACATTTTAAATTATAGTTCCTTCCAATATAAGGAAGCTGGAGGCTGATTATCTCATGGATTGCTACAAACGGTATAACTTCGAAGGCAGTAGCTTTAAATTTAAACTTTGTATACTTATTGATATACAACAGAGTTGCACAGAATGTAGTTCTAGGCGCGTATCTCGAAACTGTTTATCAGAATACACTTACTTTGGATAACGCAGTGATTTTTTACTCCACTACACATAGGGTATCTAAAATCCCCAGGATATAAATGCATAGCAAAATAAACTGCTTATTCTCAGCGTGCATTAAATTAATTTCAGGCATTGTTATAATTACAACATACTATGTCATTAATAAACTGCTATAGAAACTATGGTCATTTGTGCAGTATGCTTATTAAATTAATATATTTGTTATTAATTTAATATTATAAATTTTTTGTATATTGGCTTGAAAATGTTAGATTTTATTCGTTAGTTTGGTAATACAAAATAGAAAGTAAGTTGCTAATTAACAAATTTTAATTAATTTAATTTATATTTTCAAAAATATTACTATTGTATTTCTTATCTTATGATTAATATTTCAACGCAATAAGTATTTTAATGTTACTTTTTGTAAATGTTCAATAATTTTTATTTAACATTTCGGATAAAAATGCTATCAAACACTGCAAAAGTTATTCTAGTTCTAGAATACGAATGTTTTAATATAAATTACAGCAAATCGTGACGCTATCTCCGAATATCCCTTCCATATAAATCAATGCTGCGAATATATTTGATTTATGCTTATAAATAACATGGATGATTATGAAATCAAAATCTCGATAAACAAACTACACAGTAAATAACCCGGAAAAAGCGTTGAAATATGGAAAAGTGGTGGAATAGCTCCGATTTTTTAAAATTATTGTTTGTACGTGTTCTTCCGATCTTCAGGGTTATTCATCACCACTTACTTTTTCTTCACTATAAAAATTGAGAAAATTATTAACAGTTACTTTTTCAGCTCGTAATCGTGTTCAGTGACACCAAATACCCCCAAAAGACAATATTCGAATTGAAATTTGTAATTTTTACAATTTTTTTTATCACTGTTACTATTTGGGTTGGGAAAGCTACCCTAATTTACTCAATTTGGATAGTGAGGCAAAGGTTAGTGATAATGAATGTCTCAGTTACACGTACAAACCAGAATTTTCAAACCGGCTTACTAGTCACTATTTTGCTGTCATAAAAACTTTGTCTAGCTTGCTTTTCTTTTTAATGTTTTTTAGCGTTACAAACACTGTACTGAATTGAATATATTCGCCATAAGTTGTACTTCATACCAGCAAATAAAACAAATTGAAGATTTCTACAGTTTAATTGATTTTATAATTACATTTTTTTACATTGAAATTTACTAGTGATAAGAGAAGTTCATTAATTATAAATATGCATCTTTGAACTTATAATAAATTGTTTTGTCAGATACAATCTATCAACTCATTAATATTTTTTTGATTGGATATATTTCTTCGAACTAGATTTTTTTTATATAGAATACGTTTATGAGACATTTAAATGGGAAATGAAGCTAAAGCTTATTGATTTGAATCATTACTGGTATCTGTGGGTGACTATTGTATACTTAATAATTCATAGAGTTAAGCAAAATTTTTTTTGTCACCTCTAAAATATTTCGTTTATTTTCAAAGATTAAGAAAAACTGAACGTTTATTAAAAAAGTTTTCATTATTGTTTGTTAAAAAAACTCTTATCCATCTAAATATTGGAATAAATTTTAATAAATTTTTATCAACAATTTTCTGCTGGAATGTTTGTTTTTTCCAAAATGCCTTTCAGAATAGTCGATTTCAATAAAGTAATTTGTGGAAATTTATGTCGTGCTTGTGTATCTAAAGCTTATCAAAATTGGATGAATGGCTCAAGAGATATTTTTTAGTTTTACTCTACCTACAGAATTGAAAGTATATGTATAAATTTATTATTAGAGTCATCTTGATATTATTTTACAAGCATCTTAAAAACTGCGCTTGAAATTTTTTTCAGACCAGGCCTTCACTAGTGTTTTCAATTAATGTAATTTATAATCGATACAGAATTATCCGCGTTCGTGTACCCTAAAGTTTTAATAGAATAATTTTACCATACAGATCGACAGACAGGCGGGCACAAAAAGAAAGATGCTCAGGGGTTTTCGAAACGGCATTATATTTGAATAATGTGATAATTTTCGAATTAGGAGCCAATTTTTTTAAGTTTAATGATGGTAATAAAAATATATGTAGCACTGAAATCAAACCAAATATTTTGAAATCACTTCAAGTACTTTAAACCATTCGACTGGACTGTGTTTGAAGATGAGAAAAAAATGAAAAATATTTTTTAAATTTATTTTTTCGATTTAAAATATCTGGGTACTCTTTTAGGATATATGATGATTAATCAAATATTTTTTTTAGTTTTGTCGTACAATAGATTCTACCAAGTAAAATCAACCAGTATCTGCTAATAGAAAATTGTTTATCAGTTGTTTATCAAGTACTAAATTTTCTAAATTTAAATGACTCAGAAATTTCAAAATAATTTTATATTTATAATTCTATTTAAATATTTTATCATAACTTTGAGCTTTCAATGGGTTTCATTTAGAATTTTCACTATAGTATATAAATCAACTAATATTGAAGTGGATATTAAAATATTTAATTTAAAATAAAACCAGCATGTTTCTTAGAAAATAATATCGATATTTAATGGCGGCATAACATAATATGTTACAATTTCTCATTTATATTAATAATATTTTGAGTTGTGCTACGCTTCAATATTGAAATAATATTTTATTTAATTAAATACTTTCTAAATATCAATGTGATGGCGACAACCCTGTTACATTAACGTTCACTTCGGTTCGTATATATTTTAAACAAATTTGTAGAGAATATTTAATTTTTTCGGAATATAAATTTATACATATAAATTTATTCATAAAATATCTCCTTGTATTAATACAGTTTATGATTGTACAATTTAGGCCTTTGTTTTTGTTATATAAATGAACACTTTCATCGGCCAAGTAAAGTTTCGCAAAACAAAAATTGCGAAACATTATTATAGATATTTATGTTGATGATTTAATCTTGACCAATACAAGTCATTATTTGGAAGATATTAGATTGAAACTCACTGAATGCCTCAAACTAAAATATCAATTTATTATTCGATCACAAATAAATGAAAGTTTTGTTTACGAAGTTTAAGATAGTTCAAATGATTTTAGCCAACTAAGTTTCTAAATGTTTTCATTGAATAGAGACTTCCAAGTTGTTGATTAAATCAATTTTAAATTAATTTTAGTATTACTGTAGATCTTACGTCCGGCATGCCTTAAATTCATCTTACTTTATAATGTATATCACCCAATTTGTAATAAATGAAACGAACCTATGATAAGAATAAACATGTCTATCGTTAATCACCTTCAGTTTCCCGCTTATATACACGTCAGCAAATCCTAGCGAGTAGATAGAGCTGGTTGGCATAATACACTTTTAATCCCAAAACCATGATTTTGGTATAAATTTGGAACGGTTTACGTATAAAATTAGAATGTGGTCGAAGTTATAATCAGAAATACGTGTATGTAGGCAAACTTTGACAATTTCAGGGTTGTCAACCATTATGTTTATAGAAATAATACACATACATCAAAAATTTTTCATATTCATGGTAATTTTAATCGGCCAGTTCTCGGACCAATAGGACTTGGATATTGCATAGGGTGTTTGATACGTATAGTTCAATTTTTGCTATGCATCAGTTCTAAGTATGCAGGCCATTTTGAGTAGAAAAAATACGCAAAATAGAAAAAATCAAATTGAAATTTTGTCTTTGATCTACTGATAATTATATAAATCAGAACGAGGAATGTCAGTCAATTTGATTATTCCTTTACCCAATATTAACTCTAAAAGCATTGATTTTTCGATACAGATAAAAGCGTTAATCGAAATTAATATGATTATTATTAACTACAAGCGTCAGTTAATTGCTTCCTATTAATAAAATTGTATTGGTGCGTTTTATTTAAAATGTAGCCCCGTTACATTCGCGCCAGATGAAACTAAATGAAAAATTCAGTAATCATAAGCTTCTATTGCTATGTATCAACTGCTACGTTTCAATAATATTTTGGAATGGTGGATTTCGATTTATATAATCCAGGTTAAGTATAATTGTTCTATGTCATAATTGTTCTTTTGTCAATCGTGAAATATTGGCTCGAAGCTGTCAAATTTGCGTGTTTGATGATAAAAAGATTATAGTTAAACTGAAAAGCAAACTTGTGAAAACTATTTAATATATAATAGCGATCAATTTCTATTAATAAACCACGACAAATATTTATATCACGAGTTAGTTAAATGAATAATAAGTGAATAACACACAACCTGTACAACAAATATGCATATTTTATATTATACAAACATTATTAAAATTTAATTTTGTATCGAGAATAATAATTATTTAATGTAATTAGTAATTTATTTATTAATTTTAAGGATTTTGTACACTTACTTTGTTGTTACTAAGAAAATATATGTTTATTGTTAAATATAAATTGTGGCTTTACGATGCTATTATAAAGTTTGTATAATCATATATATATATATATATATATATATATATATATATATATATATATATATATATATATATATATATATATATATATATATATATATATATATATATATATATTTATGGGAGATGAGTGGTATTTCAACAAAAATCAATTCAACAGATGTACAAATTGTATTTTATTATAAAATCAATTTTGAAAATATTCTTCATCAAAGTGTTTTGATTTTTTAATATAAACTAATAAAATTTTATGGGCTATCATAATTTTATAATAAATATTGTATATATTGAACTTCATATGTTTGATGCAGATTTAAATATATTTTAAACACTTTTTGTCTAATCATATTCTACGTTATTATTTATTACCAAAACAATGTTTCATGCAGTTGGGAGTATCATTTTCATCGATTTTTGGTCATATTCACCATGAAAATATTGACTTAAGCATTGTTTTGAAGATCAACGTAGTTGAGGTAGGGGTGTGTTTTAAATCCGCTTTATAATCCCTAGCCAACTATTTATAGTGTCTTCGAGATGTTTGATGTAAAGACCGTTTTCACTGAAATAAGCTGAAAAATTGTCTCTTGAAGGTTTCACCAGGCAGAATTCCCAATTCCCAAGAGAAAAAAGGTTTTCACGTTTTACAGATTTGCGCATTTGTACAATTCCTCTAAATTAAGCTCAGAGACAATTCAATCAAAAAAAAAAGGACAACAAGTGATCTATCTGTTGTCTTAGATGAATTTCGATTTAAAAATTTTTGATACTGGTATTTTTGATGTTATACAAATTTAATACGTTGTCAATGCTAACGTTGATAAAATCTATGAACAAGGAATTCACAAGTATCGATATAAAATGCGCCCACTTGGTATGCGCCATATTTTTGATGTTACAATTAGATATAAAAATAAAAAAGAACATTTTTTATTTGTTTGCTTAAAAAAAATATTTTGATATTTGCTACAATATATTTGTTATGTTCTTAAGTATACATATTGAAACGAAAATATGTGAACAAGTCGATCGTTTGTTCAAATTTACTTTATCTGCTTAAAGTTGCAACTCTTGCTTTACTTTTTTTTTCATAATATATTTTTTTGTTTAGTTTAGTTTACTTGACTTTTGTCGACTATTCTATTTATAAAAAAAAAAAAAGTACTGAAATAAATTTTTCATGTTATACAATATATATGTTACTTGTTATTAAATCAGTGAATAAAAAACTTTTGCTTAAAATTTTTTTAGCTTTCTTCAAGAAATACGATTTCTTATAGTGCTCAGTCAAAGTGATCATGATGATGTTATTTTAAACTCATCTTTACGCTTTCAAAAAATTTATACACAAGTTGTATGGAACCGCATTTCTTCACGAAAATAGTAAAGTTTTTTAGAATTCTAGTTAAATGTTTGATCAAATACAAATATGAAAAACAGAAATCTAAATCGTAATTACAATTATAAAATGCTTGTACTCTTTTCTCAAAGCATCTTATTCGATGTGTTTTGATTTCCATGAACCTTCAATTCCATTTAATACAAGCAGAGAAAAATAATCTCTTAATGTTGTTTAAAGATCACGCCATTATTTTTTTTTCTTTACAGTTTTAATGTTCAAAAAAGACGTGCGTGTCAGTAACTCCGGGTTTACCCGATTCAGTTAGGATATAAAAATAATATTTTGTAGAAACTGCGATTCGGTGTAGAGGAAGTGTAGCATGAAAGAACCAGGTTATGATAGAACCAATATGATTTACCCGGTAGTTGTTAGTTGTTTGAAAAATGGATTGTTTTTCTTCAGGTAATAATAGCATCTGATATAACAAAATAGAAGCAAAAAAGACCACTGTATCTGACTATATATACAAGCAGGTCCTAGAAAAACCACAGTTCTAAGAACAAGAAGAGTCGGAAAACGGATAGTCCTGAGAAAAACAAGATACTAACAAAAGAAGAAAATACAATTCAAAACAGAAACAATGTAAAAAAAAAAAACTCCTAAAGAAATCTATAGATAAAAAGTCTTGAAAAATTAATGATACGGTCTCAAATACATCACATTCTGGCTGATATAATATTGCCACAAGGTTTTAATTAACGTTAAAATAAATAACAAAGAGAAGAACAAGATAATAATTGTATAGTGTGTAATGAAAAGCTTTGGAGCAAATAAAATTGGCACATTAATATTGTCGTATAAAAGGGATAATTAGTTTTGTCTATATTTTGTTTTTAGGTTTAAGTTTGTTTTTAGACCCTGGACTGAACGCAATTACAGACCTTGACCAATCAATAAATTTTTTTAATTACCATAAAGTTACATTAAGCTCAACGAATCGAAGATAATTAGAAGAATTTAACTATGTGATTGTTTGATAGACACAGATGTAAAAATTATATGCATCGAATACACAGTAAGGAAACAGCCAACAAATTCTGTATGCATATGCATTTAAATTTTTTGTTTGTTTATTTTGAAAAAAAAAAAAAAAAAATATACCAACGATACGAACAGAAAACGAAGTGAAGACTAATATTTTCGTGAATAGTGTTTATTATGCGAATGTATGTAGATATTATTTTCAGTAAAACGAATAAAAAACAACAAGAAAAACAAATAAAAATGCATCTTTAGTATCGACATTTTTCCCTGTTTATACATTTATATTAACGTAATATTATGTATAGTATTTGACTTCTATATGGCAGAAAACACTGTCTAGTCTTTTCATTTGTACACGACATAATTGATTCCAGATGATATGTGTTTTCGCGAATATAGGATATCAGATGCTTAACTTGCTTTTTCTTTTTAATTAGTTTTTAGCCACTCAACTGTTGTAAATACAACAGTTGAAAGATTACATCATTTGAAATGGTGGCCATTTACTTTTCAAGTCGATCTCGGACTAATTAATTTTTCGCATGCTGTATATAAATCCGTTTCTATCCAATTTTTAAACTTGTGTGCTGCTTAAAAGATACAAAAGAAAATATATGGAAATGAAATAATACTTAATTTTGAACATATTCCTCTGAATATACCCGAAACGCTTAATTCTTAACTCTCGAAGGATAAAATATCGTGACTTCAAGTGAACTTAGCATGACCATAAGCTTAGATTATTAAAAGAAACACTTGTTTGTAATTTTTCTATGAAAAGTACACTTTTCTCGTGAATAAATCCAACGAAAAATAAGAATTACTGTGATACTGAAAAAATTACATTAGTATATGTCGCGGAAGACGATAGAAACCTACGAAGATATAAGTTTTCGTTCTTTCGATTCAGGAGAAACTTTTCCGTTATACGGAAAATACTTGCAATATTTTATGCATTAATGATTTTTTCAAAAAGAAGTTATATTCGATACATATCAGTAGTTTTTCATTAAAAAAAAAAAATTTCAGTAAATGTTTACTATTTAAAAAAAAAATGCATGAATCTACTAGAAAGTTTTCTATACGTCTCTTGTTGATATTATAAATTTAATAAATAACGGCAAAAACGGGCCTTAAATAGAAATATTTATTATTTTCTTATAATTATAAGGCCCGCGTTATTTTGAAAAAATATTAAAGCATTTATTTCATTAAAACATCATTATATTAACAGTTTGATAACGTTTAAAAGTAACAAAATTTTCTTTCAGTCAATACGTGTGTAATAATTTCTAAAACATTAACTGTATTCGAAAAAAAAAAAATAAAATTATATCGTTTTGACGAATAAATTTTTCAGTTTTTTTATACACTGATGTAAAATGAAAAATAGTTATTTCAAATTTAAAGTGTTTTGGAAACAGAATTTCATTTGTTATTGTGATAAATAAGGATTTCAGCAAAAATGTAGCTATCGTTAGTAAAAATTTTTGTATTCGTAAAAAAAGTTCTATATAATTTCTTTGCTTCAGTTAAAAACATCCGTAAGGCTACGCTTGGTTAGCGTATGGATACTTACTAAGTGAGTTTTGAGTCAATGTACTTATGAAATTTTTCCCAGATCTTTTCCTATATAAAAAAGTCATCAGGTACGTTATTACCATGAAGAAGAATAAACCATATTTATCTTCTTAAGGTAACGGTTTCACTAAGAAAGTAGTTCTGCACAATAAGTATGTTAACTATTTTAATATATTCATTTTATTTAATAGATAAAAAAGAAAAGTTTTATTTTAAATAAATACTCGGTAGAATAATAATTTTCGAATTCCTCACGAAAACGTATAATCAACTATATTTGCTCATTGATTACGTAGTGACAAACCGCCAAAAAACTATTAATTCAGGTTCCAAGAAAAAAAAATTTATATAATGGTTGGAATTTGGTTTATAATGTCTAGTATTTTGCATGGTTTATTTATATTTATTTGCATTTATTTGCATGTTACATTAAATTCACTATGTAGAAACTTCCAAATGACGTGAAAAATTTGGAATACATACTTTTTTAATTGGTAAAGGCTCAAGAATAATATTGAAATGTGGATATTAATAATTGATTTTCAGTTTCTTATGACATTTTTACTATTACTAACACTCCTGATTGTCCGTCAGTTTTTGTGTCTGCCTGTCACCAGGCTGTATGTAATGAACCGTGATAGACAGTTGAAATAATCACAGATTATGTATTTCTGTTGCCTCTATAACAACAATTATATAAAGGGCAGGGGCTTATAGATAATAGTAAACAACCCATTGTGTGCGAGTCCGACATGCACTTTTCAGGTTTTCTATGATACGATCAGCATTTCACATGATTTGATTTACAAACAAGTGTCAAGGTTCATTCAATTCACAGCTGAATAAGTGAATAAAAACAATTTTGGTGTTTCATATTTTGTGTGGGTAAGTTTAAAAGTATATATAAAGTATAATAATTTAATTCATATAAAAGTTTCTCTTTGTATCATTAAACTTAATGAAAGTAGTGTTCGTTCATCTTAATAAAATTGTAATGTAAAATCTACAGTTTTAAAAGCACAATATTTTCAAATACTTGAAGTAACATCTTATAGTTATCATTAACGTGTAAATAGTTTTTGAACATGATCATTTTAACATGTTCAAATACCTTATATTATTATATATTTTGTTAACATTTTGCAGTAGAGCATCATCGTAAAAGAATCAAATGAAGAAAAGTTATCCATACTATGTATGCAATGCATTTTAAACATACACATTAAAATAATTTTCAATGTTAAATATACAGAGAGTGCCAAACAATTATATACAGGGGTAATAAATTCATCTTCGAAAATTGTATTGTTTTTTTTCACCCAAAAAATATAAACCAGTATATATATATATTCTTGTTCGAATTTCAACTTGCCTTAGATGAAATGATCTTGCTTATTGATATTCGATTTAATTTAATGCTACTCGTAAATTAAAAGACATTCTTCCTGAAGCAAAAAACTAATTCCTGCTTATAAAATTCGAAAGTTGGCTCCTTACCCTTCAGGCAGATTTTGATTTTGTGTTTAGACATTGCTAATGATATTTTGTACAAAATTTTCATGCTACAAATTTACATTATTTGTGTGTACTGAAAACATTTACGGGTTTTCCTACATTAACATATGTTTATATTTATGCGTGAAGCAAAAATTTTGTATCTGTTTAATCGACAATTGGGCGGACAGAGGAGCATGAAATTTGATATACTTTTAGTTTATATTGTGAAGTACAGGAGAATGCTCATATTTTTTACATACATTATGACACACACATATATAAGAGGTGTGGCTTATATTATACACACTACCATACACACATATATATACTATTTTTTCTTATATACTTTTTTTGTTTAAAGGTACGCATTTATACTGTTTTGTGCAGTGAGATCTTTTGAGTGGCCTCTATAAAGAGATTCTAGTATATATAATACACTAGTATATATAATTTCCCAGGAAAATGAAATAACCATTTCCTAACTGTCAATTTGGACCGTCTTCAGACACCTGATTATTTCTGTACCGTTTTTTATTGACGAGGGATTTAACGGTTCAATTGTAATAACATTATAAATATGTACACTTTTTAATTTATAATCTAAGAAAATGATTTGCATGGTTGAAAACACTATATTTACCTCGAATAGTAAAATATGTATACCCACATATACGTGCAAAAGATTATAATCATGTGTACATGTGATTTTTAACATCAATATGTAAAACTGAAGCAATGGCTTTTCTCAACAATGATGTTACATGATGACGATAACGACGTATATGGAGATGATGTGATGAGAGAAGAAGACGGAACAATGTAATTTATTATTTTGTAACATTTCTATTTACTCAACTGTAAAATCTCAATTCAACTACAAATGTTGAAAAGTCAATTATATGAATTCAGATTAATTCAGAGATAATCTGATAATGTACTTACATATATGAATCTGATAATAATGCAAGTCACATTCCTTAATTTGGCAAGCGGTGCTCATAGATTGTCTGCTTTATGTAATATTTTAATTTAAGATGACTGAATTAAAAAATAGGAATCTGTGTTTCTGAAAGTTTATAAATTTGTACAGGTAAGCGCTGTGAAAAACAGGTGTTGTTTTCAATCCTTACACGCTGGGTCCTTACACGCTGGGTCCGATGAGTTTAATACGGAGAGATATGTTTAATTTGAATAATGGTAAGGTGAAGAAATTCAAAAAGTCAATGTTTGTGTGTGAAATAATTTGTACATTTATTATGTTACTCTATAATTAACTATAATAAAAAATTTTTTATACGAATACAATTCGCTATGAATAATTGAATTTTTATTTATATTAAAATATTTAACTTACTTACTTACTTATCAGTCTTTGTATATCGTATGTATAGACTATAAAACAAGCCTGAAATTATATATAAATATATATAAATATATATAAATATTAACAAGGGAATTTGTTTCTTTTATTAAATAAATTTAAAAAAAGAAACAAATTCCCTAGCTTTACGATTCTAATAAACATTATTAAGATAAAAAAAATTTGATAATTATTGATATTAAAATATTCAAATTAACATAATAAATCAACACATTTACATTAGATACGGGATTGTGAATATTCAGTTTCAAAAGTAAGTAAAACAAAAAATATTACAATAAGTTAGTTATATGTTAAAAAAAAAATCGTGTGGCACTCGGGGACTGCCGCGGTAAAGCTATTGCATAGAATTTTGTATCAACTTATGCAATTATAATTTTTTTTTTATTTATTTATTTTATTCATGCAGTATTGCTTTTTCTTACACCTATACACCTATTTACTTTCTCATAAACAGCTGCTTATGTATTCGTCCGATTTCGGAGCAGCTCGTCTCAATTCGTCAAGCCACACCTCCTTGCCCGTCGGAGTGGGGAGCGTGAGGTTTTTTCGTTACGGAATTTCTGGATTCGGTCCCCGGGCTCAAGGCCCGCGATAGAAGCTATGCAATGATTCCGGTAATACTTGAACATTTTTTACGATTTAAAATTCTCTTTATTTATCATTGGGTTTTACATAGTACTCAGTGTTATACATGTCAGATTATACTTGAACAATGTGAACAATGCGATATGCACACTTTATATAGTTGACAGTTCGTCATACTGCTAGTGAGAAGAGATAAAGAAGTTTTATTTTGAATAGATAAAGAAGTTTTATTTTGAATTTCAAAATTAGGTTTTGGTTTCTATGGAAATGATGATTTGTAACATATGAGGTTTTTTCGTTACGGAATTTCTGGATTCGGTCCCGCGCTCAAGGCCTGCGATAGAAGCTATGCAATAGCTTAAAAATAATAATAATAACAATAATAAACTTTATTTGTAAACTTTATATAACAATAATTTTTGGATCATTAGTAAGAATATAGTTTGATTACAATATAAATTTAACGAAGAAAAACTAAAACAAAAATTATGGTATATCCATTGAAAAGGATGACCCGAAAAAAACCACAAATGTCTCAATAATAAAAATAAAAAGTAGGATAAGGATGTGATTTTAATTTAATTTGCAATATCGAAAAATAAACTTAAATTATAAAAAATGTGAACCTAGTGTTGGAGTTATAAAATTAAAATACTTCCAAATTATTTGTAACTTGTGAAAACTTCGCTTTACAAATCCATTTAATATATAATCAATATTTCCCATATAACCGATATTTCTAGGGAAATATAATCAATATTTCCCTAGCAATATCTATAATGTTGTTAGGTTTTTAATATATCCATTGTTATTTCAGATTCGTCAATCAAAAATTGAGTAAATTGGAACATCCAAAACGAATTGTAAAAAAAATTTAAGATGGTCAATTAAGGTATTTCAACATCCTATAATTTTAATACTCAACATACATTATTCGTCAGGATATATTATTTTTATCCTGAAGTTTAGTGTAACGCCAGGAAATATTGACTGAACAAAAAAAAAGGTAAGGGATTCATGGAAAAACCTAATTATTCCATTTCCAGTTGTCCCTTAGCCCACCCGTTGACATTGTTTGTCGATGTCATATAATTGGGCTTAGTTATTTTCTTTAATTAACGTTTTAATTAATTTTAATATGGCGGTTAGTTCAAATGTTAATTAAAATTAAATCAATGATTCTAAAAATTCAGGATCTGAAAATGAAAATTCGGTATTGTTAGAAAAAAAATTTTAAAATTATAGAGTCTAAAATTTTATATATGAAAGCTTATTTGGCTTTTTTGGTTGTTTTCACAGAAAACAAACAAAAATATTCATAAAATTACAGAAAGCTTGTAAGAAAGAAGTCTCCTAGTACCTTAATTACTTGCAGCTAGAAAATTAATTTTATCTTTTCTAACAAGTTTCACAGTGAATATCCTTATAGCCCAACACCCTTATCAGGCTTATAGTAATTTAAAATATTTACGAAAAATGAATGAAATGGAATGGTTGATAGAGGTTAAAAGATTTACAAATGAAAAAATATAGGTAGATTTAATATTTAAGTATATGTATTAATTAAATGCCAACTTTATAATGAAATTAATGTTAATTAACGGACAATTATTAAACAGAAACATGGCGAACCTCCAAAAAATTACCTGCTTGCATATCGCGATACGCCTACTCAACTTTGAATCAAATTCTAAAAACAAAATGTTTCAATAAAATATAAATCGAAACGACCACAATAACATACATCTATCTAAAAATTAAAACAAACTATATTATAAATAAGGTTTACCAATTTATTAAATCTTCAATTGCGAGTAACATATACATGCATAGTATAGTAAAGTAAGGAATGTTCATGAAAAAAACTGCAAGTGAAAAAAAAAATAAGTTTATGGGGGAAAGCTCCAAATACTATTTTTCAAAACTGTATATTTTTGTTTTAATTCTATACGGCGCATTCTTATATTTTTAGCCTTATAGAAGTATAAAATTTTTTACTTCACATTTTATTTTGTAATTTTTAACTACTCATAATTTTTGGAATACAGCAGAGGTGACACTCGGCTAAGTCTGTGCTGACAAGCATCTTCTGATATATAGCATCGGTAGCTAGCACGTATATTAGGCTGTTGAAAGCTTCCCCACATACCCCAAAGCTGGCTTTCGAAATAGTAATATCGGATACTGGCAATTCATCATACTGACCAACAAGACGCTGGCCATCGATTTCTCCAGCCACTCTTGGATTTATCAACCATTTCACCAAAAATGTGATTGCTGTTTCATATTGTCAACAATATAGCCTTGAACTCGATACATAGTTTTGTTAAAATATAATTTTATAATAACTTTATAGATTGCAAAATTTTTTGATGCCACCTCTTTTTGACTTTCTAGATATATTTTTATTTAGCTCATTCATCTTTTTCTTGGGTTTGAATTCAGCATATAAATCTGATGATTTTTTGAACTATTGCAAAACTGGCTGTTTTAAAGTACAAGTACATTATTATTAGTAAAGCAAGCTTACTTTTTTTTTTATTGTACACTGATTGATAAAGCTTCTGTATACTTCTACGTACAAGAAAGTTTGCCATTAACAATTTCATTGTTCTTTCAAGATCCTATAGCTAATAAAAAGAAAACTTTGGTTTCATTAGTAGAGTAACTTATGCCTTATCTGAATGATCTGCCTAACTGTATTGACGTAAACACTAAGATTTATATACCAGCTTTTGGAAGAAAAAGAATTATTTTATAGAAGTAATTAATTGTTGTATGGCACTGAAATAAAAAATAAAAACTTGTTTCAAAATTTGAATGATTTTCAAGAACTTGCAGGTAAATTTTAAATCACGCGTTTTATTTGAAGAACTTTATTGTTAAAATATTTTCTTGCTAAAGAAATATATCCAAATAGTCTATTTCTACTCCACTATGTGCTTGCTACAATCATGATGCCGGAAGGATGATGGTAAACATTTGTGTTTACACCAAGAGAATTTAATCAATGACCCACAAAAATGTATCGAGTTTTTGTTGTTTATTTTCATTTTTAGTATAAAGATAATAAAATTATATGTTGTTGTAGGCTTGACCCATTTTGTTTACTTCTATACATAACCAATTACTTCTTAGTCACAGCTTTCGTAGTTCTACAATTCAAAACAAGCATTGAATTCTCACGCAATTTTTCTATCTTTCACGAGCATTACATTTTCATTTTACAACTCCTCGCCCCCAAGGAATTTTAAATTCATTCTTTTCTTGGCTCGTCTCTTATTCCACAATCCGTGGATCGCTTAACACTTTAATCCAAAAGAATATGGATATTTTATTGGTTTAGAAAAGCTATTTTTCTTTCGAAGACTGTGAAATAGATTATCTTATAAAGATTCTTATCTACGGTTTTAAGCTACGTAAAATACTATGGCTTACTATGGCTTACTTACTACTTTGCTTGAGAAAAAATGTCCGAATTCACCAAGCTTCAAACTGAATAATTCAAAAGTAATTTATATTGACATTTAAAATAGGTATTTGGCTTTTCAATCGATTGTTTTATTTTTTCTGTAAGGCAAATTCACATATAACAATTGTTTTTTTATTCCCATTAAACAGCTACGGTTATATTCCCCTTATTTCCCAACTTACCAAAATACCTTTTTTATTTTTTTCATTAGCGAGAAAAATTTGAACTTTGGCTAAGAAGACTGCAGAAAAATAATTTTATTTAAAGCCTGGTGGCTCATTGAATCCTAGAAGGTTTTAGCGAGCTAATGCATACTGTATAATATTAGGGACTTTGTGTTTTGATGTTCATACGAGTCTAAAACCATATGAATTTCTTGAGAATTCAATATCTACGATTAACCTTGCGTAGTGGACATTTAATTTAATATCACCTTGTATTTATTAAGGAATAAAATTCTGTTTGAGTGATGTGTATAAACCCAAGACATGTATTGTGTTTGTATATATGTTATATTGCTTGTTTACCAATAAATTTCTGTCTAAACTGACCTTCGTTTAATTTTCTCTTGTAGCTGATTTATGTATTGAATATTCTAGATATTGATGGGATTTTAATATATTGAGTGCCACATAAGGAACGGAATCATTTAAGAACTTTGCACTAAAGACATGCAGAGTAAAAAAAATACTGTTAAGTAGGCTGATTTTTTTGATTCTTAAATATCATGCCCCGTAAAGTACAAAATTTAAATACAAAACTCTCAAGCTAGGTGGTTTTACAAATACATACCTACAAATAAAAGGCATCTTACCGACTGCAAAAAAGGAGGAGGTTCTCAATTTGCCTGTATTTTTTTATGTTTGTTTCGTCAGCACTTTGGACTGGGTGTACAGATTTTGATGATCGTTTTATTTAAATTCTGGTGCTTTCCATGTGCTTCGATTTCTATTTGGTCCAGATTTGAAGTCCCTAAAGAGAAGGGTCTAAAACAATTTTTAGTGATTAAATTTCATCCCAATGAAAAAATGTTCATGGTTGTATACAACACTCAAAAGTACAAAATGAAAAATTTTCAAAAAAATAACCATCTTTAAGACAAATGAACTGAGAAGTAAAAAATAATTTTTAATTAAACTCTTCTATAAATAAATTCCTTTTGACAAATTGCATTTTCAAGTCGACGCCAATCATATCCTTAGCCAAACACTTGATTCCTTAGCGATTGAGAAGGGTAACAAGTCACAAGCAAATTATTTATAGAAGTTTTTAATAAAAAATTATCTTTTCCTTTTCAGTCCATTGTTTTGAAGGCAGTTCTTCTTTTTGAAAATGATTTTTCTTATATTAGGAACAGTATTGAGCAACAAATACAGAAAGCAGTTGTAGTAAAATGCGCTATTACTAGATGGTTATTGTACGACAACATCAAAATTGAATTATTTTGATAGTTTTCGTTTTTTTACTTCCAAAATAATTAAAATTTATTTCCGTCAATATTAAGATAAAGCAGTGACAGCAATGTTCGTAGAGGATAAAATTGTTAGTCAAATTTAGGAAGTGTATTGTACAAAAGAGGGTTTTTGTTTTTTTTCCTATACTGTCGTTGGCTTACCAAATTGTAGAAAATATTTTTTTTTCAGGTATTTCTTTTTGGATAAAAAAAGATGCCTAGCCCCGCTATTGTATAAGTTTATAGTTTTGCATTTAATAATACCTAATTCAAATAAACTTGAATAGTTTTGAATGGAAATAAAAATATTTTTCTGAACATCCATATAACAAGTTTAAATGATGTGACACTCTGTATTTTTATATACTTACATGTTGAGGTTTGTTAGTAAAACCATGATGGTTTAGAGACTGGATTAGCAACCGAAGAAATTTGCTTGATATTATTTGAAAAGTGTTATCTTCAATGTTGGTGAACGTGGGTGTTTTGATTAAGCTGTCAGCTTGAAATAGTTTTTTACTTGATGGTTATTTAAATTGACCTTATACATACTTTGAAAATTGTTTTTTTTTTCTATTTTCAAGGTTTGAATGGAATTTCAATTTATAAATTACCCATTGTAACATTTAGATTTCTTATTTTGTAAATAAGAAAATTTTAGCAAAATTTTTTACCAACTTAATGTTTGATGAATGCTTTGAGTTCTGAATTTGTAAAAATCATAGCTTTACATCAGTGTGTTCAAAGTTACCGCCAAGTTGCTAGAATTTTATCTTTGGGCAAGTAATAGGCTTTAAAAGTGTAATTGAAGACTGGAGGCTATTTACGCCGATAAGGATCTTATCGTCGTATCACGCCCTTGATATGACCGGTTTGTGCTGATATGGAAAAAACCAAGGTTTGAAGAAGCCTTCACAATGACAATTAAGCATGCAATAGGCCTGCAGTCTAATGGAGCTATTTCAGTTTTTGGAATAAGATAATTTGAATAAGATCCATTTTAAGTAAATGCGTGGGATTGGCTTACATAAGTAGTTTGAATTGTGTCAAAATCGATTATTCTAGAACATGTTAATTTAAAAAATAAATTGGAAGTAGATAAAAAAATCAAGTCAGCTGGTTGTCATATAATTGTATAAAGTGCATATTTTTACCACAAATCCAAATTTTGACTCAATAAGTCAAGTCGTTCCAAATATACAGACAGGTTTCTATGTAAATGTATTCGGTAATGGGTGTATCAGCAATTTGATGGATTGATTCGTTGAAATTGATTATTCTGGATATGGAGGGGATAAATTTTAATTCAGAAAATTGCAAGCTATCCCCGTTTCTCTAAATGTTATAGAAATTTTTATACTATCGCTATGTAGAAAAATTATGTTTGCATCATATATCCAAATTGCAACTGAATTGTTAGACATACAGCTATTTTAGTAAGCATATGCGTTCATTGGAATGTAGTTTTGTGCCCCTTGGCAGTGTATTTCATTTTTATGATCGTAATTGTATACTGATGTGAATGTTTTTCAACCTTTCATTCTAGGATGAAATCTAAAACCATTTTTCTAAAATTTAACCTTTATGGTATGATTTGAACAAAGTCATAAAGCAATGTTTATATTTTTGTACTAAGATGGTCAATATATTTTAAATATAGTTCCATTTAAATCCATTAAAATAATATTATGTTGTTAAATCCGTTTAAATACATATATATTTACGTAACCAACTGTATAAGATTAAATTCTTGATACACATGTTTATTTAATACTAAATTTTCACTGCAAATTACAGTGTATCATCCTACTATCGTATGCTGTTATTTTTGAATTATATATAAAATGAACAAATTGCACAGCAACTATATTAAATACAGTATAAGAAAATTCAAGGTTGGATTGTACATAGGAAAATTGAAAAATAAGTTACTATTAATGTATACACCTATAACAAGAAAATATATAAATTATAAAACAGTTTGTAATTTCAAGAGTAAAAGAATTCAATCCTACATCAATCTTTATTTATTTTATACTACTTAGAGAGATTTTAATAATATAATGTAGCTAATAAATTAGCTTAGTAGTCTTAGTTCTTATATAATAGTTTTGTATCTTACAGATTTCAGATTGTAAATACGTTCGAGTAATAAAATAAACATGAAATCTGTGTATTGTAAATAAAAACACATACCACAAAATTATTATCTAAACAGGTGAAAATGGAATATATACCACGAAGTGGATCGATTGGAGTATGTAAAAATTGAGCAACGCATTCTGTGAATGAATTGTGCAAAGAATAGATTGAATATTAATGATCCAAATATCAATTAAGTATCAATTTATTTGTAGAACCTTCGTGCCATTTAGAAAGACTAGTAGGCTTAGAGCTATTTTAATAAGTGAAAATCGGGCAAAATAAACACTTTGTAACTTTGGAATTTTTTTTCGAAAATCCTCCGTTTTCGAGCTTTTTGCTATTTATCGCAAAGCCAAAAAACGTCATTCTTAAATATGGTTTTGTCAGATTCTATTGCAAATGTATTTATTAATTACTTTTCTGACAAAAACTAATATTTGCATGCAATGTCGTGAATCATATATTGCAAGTTCAAGATTTTCCTTCCTTAGATTTTGGCTTTTCGGTGTATGTTTTTTGAATTTAATTCGCACCATGAACACTATGAATTTTTCGAAAAAAATGACGTGATTTCAAAACTATTTTTTTTTACAATAAACATAAAATTATCACTTTCGCAATCATTAAAATTGCTCGTAAAATATGTATCGAGTAAAAATAAACACTTTTGGATTTTTATCAAAAAAGGCTTCATTTTCGTTATATTTCGACCAGTTCGAAGACCAGTCTGTTAAAAAAACCCAAATACTATAAGAAAGAAAAAGCTTTTCAAGAAAATAGCATATATTGCATTGAAATATAACTTTTTGCAAATACTTCCAGAAATAAAAAATAAAATTTGCTGTAAAATCCGCTTAAAACTTGAAAATGTAGAACTTTTCGAATAAAATTTCGAGTTATAGTATTTATTTTTGTCTCATAAAACAATCATTTACAGGCCCCTCCAAAACAAGGGCTATAAAATTTCCTGTAAAGTGTTTTTGGATATTATCACAATATTCTGCTAAAGCTCCTTTCGCAATTTTACAGTTAAAAAGGGAGTAAAATTGAAGGGATAAAAATTCTTATTGCAAAAGTTTCAAACTGAACGTCTCATTTTTCACATAAATTAAGATGTTCATTCAAAAATTTCATCTTAATTTCAGACTTTATTTTCATTAAGGTTTAATATCATTAAGGTTTTGCTTTGATACTTACGAACACAGCTATAAAAAGCAACCAAGGCGATTGATCCGTTTGCAACTGATTAATTTTCATAAATGGCGCAATTATTAATATAATTTAATTCATGTTTGAATCGGATTTCAAATTTTATATAGATTTTAATGTGGAAAATGTAAAAACAAAATAAATAATGTTTTTAAAACAAAAAACGAAAAACATATTTTTTAAAATATGAATTCTCTAATGTTAATCCATTCTATGTTTTATGTAAACGTAGCTAACTAATACAGCATGCGCTGGTGTGTACAAAAACTTAAAATTTTATTCATTAGAATATTTATTAAATACATACAAAAATGTTGCGATGGGGGCATAGGTAAATACTCTTGGGACATTAAATTGATTACATAATTTTGACAGATTATATAACAAGACTGCTTATATTTTGTTACATTAAAATATATATACCATGTATAAACATAGTCAGTCTTATGTAATAATTTCATGCTATTAAATTATAATTTTGTAAAAAGTTTTTGTTTTGTATGAGATAATAATTAAATAAATAAAATGTAGTAGCAACCAAATCTTTGTATGATCCGTTACAGAGAAATTATAAAATAATACAAGTAGAACATAAGTCTCATTTTTATACTCGACATACATAATATGTCAGAGTATATTAATTTTAGTCCAAAGTTTGTAACGCAGATCCGCCCATCATCATGGTACATCTAAAACAAAAAAAGATAACGAGCTGAAATTTTGGGCACGTAAACATAAAAAGTGAGTTTAATTTCGTTAATGAGCAAAATCGGTCCATTGGTTAAAATTGATCCAAGACCCAGCTTTTAAACTATAAAAGACAGAAGAAGAACAATTCAAATACAAAAATGGTTATTTCTTAGTTTTTACAAATTTTGTTTGAAAAATTTTTTCGTATTTACAGAGGTTGTTTTTTAAACAAATTCACAAATTTTTTATTGGGCGTATGCCATCATCTTCAAATTTGAAAAAGCCATAGCATAAAAATTATAATAAAAAAACTAAGAAAATAGACTGTTCTGCCAAAAAACGATCTAAAAATTTGAAAAAAAAGTTGAATTAATTAATATGTATATATAAAGCGAAAGGCCAGTTAGAACAACTCTTATATGCATATTTATTATAACAACTTTATTTTTATTTTAATGTAGTTTTTTGGCAAAGTAGTCGTGTTCTTTATTTTGAACTTTTATCTTTATATGAAAAGGGATGATTCCACCTTAAACATTGAGATTTTATTATACCTTAATGTTTTACAAAACTGAAGTCAAGGTGTAGTTAGCACTATAGACTGAGACACGCTTTAGATATTATGGATTGATGTAAAGTAAGTTTTTAAATTTTATAATCGTTATTTTTTAAACAAATATAATATGTAAATAAATGAATTATATTGTAATTAAATATAAAAGTATTATTACTTATTACTTTGTATAATACCTTCATCATATTATGCATAACGAACAGACACATTAAATTATGGATAAAATGTTTATAACAACACCACCAAGGTGGTGGTGGTTACGTACCAATAACATCGAACATGACTTCTATTGTCTTTATATCAGCATGTTACATGTTGGATATCAAAATCGGTTTTCGAATGAGTATCACAGGGTGCAGGTAGGCACAAAAACCCACAGACACATCCTCGCAAGCAATCTCGATTCGAATCCTCGTCTAAGAATGTAATAACAGTGATAAAATATAAAAAATGTCGTTTGACCATAATGTCTAAAAAAACCGGCAATATGGAGTTTTGTAATATGGAGGGCGTATGTGCCAACAAACCCAAACACCTTTGCGGACTATTTTCCAAATAGACAGATCCGGGATAACTTTACCTCAAATATTACTTGAGTGGTTTTATTATTATTTTTGTACTCGAAATTAACTGTTGCGTATTAAATTGTAGGGAGTATCATTTATTTTAGAGTACAAAGCTATAAAATTTTTCGTAACTGTTAAGTTTCAATGATTTGCAATGTGAACATTTTTTTTTAGTAAAAGTATAACTATTCTGCATCCGTCTGAATAAGGAGTAAGACAAAACAAACATAATTAACCTGAAAACCATTCTTTATGATATCTAATAATATAGTTGTGTTGAATATATGAACATATATTTTAAAAATCCACAAACAATAGCATAATAATGGAAGTGTACTAATACTCAAATTTTATTTTTACTGCGTCGCCGTTCATAAAACGCACAGAAAAATAATTATTCAAAACGAAATATTGTTTTTTCCCTACATTTTAATATTACACTATACACTTCGTTGTTTGTTTTTTATATGGTTCGAGACAATAAATAAATAATATACATTGTTTTTATTTTGTTTACAGAAATATTTTTGTGTAATTCATTGTACTACATTGTACTAAAATCTGCTAACGTTAGTAATTATTTCACTCTCAACAATAATATGTCTACTAGCTATAGTCATTGTAAACTTTTTCCAAAATAACATACGAAAAATATACAAACAAAAGACTTTTTAGGAGATACAATACCATTGAGTTTAAATAAATGAATTATATGAATACATATTAGAGTAGTGCTAATGCTGGTCAACACTTCGATAGAACGATTGATTGCAAACCTAATTTTGACCGATATCTTTCAGACTATACGCTGTGAATAAAACAATTTTTGGTTTTCACAGTACATACATTTATCTGTAAAAGTTAAGCTTTATTCTATCATTGATTTCACAATCTGTACAACGATAATTAAAAAAATGTTAATTCGTCAATGTAATGCGCAAATGCAACAGTTTGAACATTTAACACTAGTATAAAGCCCATTATACATAGTCAGAACAAAAATCTTTTCTATACACAAATTGTCTACCTCTGGATTAGAGTATCAAGTATTGGATACGTTAGAAGTATCGATAACTTTGCTTATGGTGCATATCTTTTTAATTCGAATATAATGCGGAATCATATAAGTAGTATCATTTAACTTTTATTTCAATTATAGGGATTAGCTCAATAATACTATTTTTAGAATGTTGACGTTTAAAACATGATTATTAATTCATTTTCAAAACATCTGAGAAGGTGATTCTAATCCAGTTGAAAAGTCAATAATTTTTGCAATGATTAAATGACGAGACAGATGTAATATAATCATATATTGTTTATGTTTTTTTTTTATTCTATTATACATGAAAATAAAACCACACGTAAAAATAAGCCATAAAATTATGCCATAAAGACATATAATAATTGGTAAAAATTTTTATGTTCATTTGGTTATTTCAATGAAAAAAAAATTATTATTACTGTAATTTTTTTGGTTTACATTTTTTACAAGAGATTTATAATAAAATGAATTTTATAAACAAAATATTATGACTGTTGTATTTTGAAGTTTGACGACATACAATGTATTGTTTTTCTAATTCTAATTTTATTTAAATCAACCTGATTTTAAATCTATTTACGTCTGCAAATTTGATGAAAATAATATCTGTAGCGTCGTAGTCTTATAACTTTCTTTTACTAAAATTTAAAAAATCATGCTTATAGTGGTTCCATTTTTTTCGGATTTTTTGAACCTCCAATTTGTGGTTGAAATTTTCCAGAGTCTTAAACAAAATTTTTGTTCTCTAAAATTTTTGTGAATATGGCAAGTTTGAAGTTAATGATTGCAGTCATTTTAATGAAGTATTAAAAAAAAAAAAAAAAAAACATTAAAATAAATAATATAAAATAATAATTACAATTGGCTGTATTTAACCAAATACTACCTACCATGCTTAGGAGTATAATGAAGACAAAATACAGTTTGTTAAAGTTATGGATTGCGGTGCAAATTTTACCACTAAAAGTAAATGAAGAATATCAATACATTTCTCACAAGTTACTTCTCAAATTAAATATGATTGACCTAGCTTTACCAAAAAGATTTTTTGGTTCATCAAAATAGGAAAATTAAAATGATTTTTCTTTATCACCACAAAGGTTTCGTAATAATTTTTTTAGAATTTTCATAAAATTTTTTATATCATTTTAAATTGAAAAAAACAGTTTAAAACCATATAAAAATTCGTACGATTAGATGTTTTTTTTAATATATTTAGAAACTAGACTGTGTGCCTAATAAACTTCAAGCCCAGGAGGGAAATATAGAATTTCAAGAGTAGAATAATTATAGTGTGTATTTCTGAAGCTATTAAACTTATCCAGTCTTCACCAGAGTTTGAATTTTCTATAAATGTTTAAAAATTTATTAAAATAAAGAAATGTTTATATAAACAATACTGTACATTAGGCCAACGTTGTATTGAAACCTTTATGCTGGTGCGCGTATACACATACAAAACTCGGACCTTGTTATTATCTATAATGCCTTTTATCTCCTTTTCTCGCACATTAAATCCTATAGATTCTACTATCTCAATCTCCCTCACGTTAAACTCTACAGATACTGTTATCTAATTCTCTCACGTTATATCCTATTGATTTATATTGTTGTCTCGTTTAACTATCAATTTTTTGTTTCATAGAGTTTGAAATCAAAACGATACTGAAGTAGTCAATTCGAAAACTACAAATAATATTACTTATAGCACGCCAAACATTGATCCCATTCTGCGCTCAAAGAAAAATTAAATGAAATAATCGTGTAAGCGAAACAATTTTATTTGAATTTATCGTGAAATAATTTTATTTGTATTTATGTATGTGCGCACAATAAAAACAATGTTATTTTTAAAATGAAACATTGAAAAATTACCATTTTGATTTCCAAAATTAACACAAGAACTAATTTTGGAAATCAAAATGGTAATTGAATGTTAAATGATAATGATAATGGTAAACATGCTATTTCTTCATAGAAAACATCAAATACCGCTAGTGATTGAAAGCTTTTTGTTCAAGGTTGATCGATAATAATAATAATTTTTTTTAAAACAAAAGATCATTACAGATACTCGTTACGTCACAGTTTAGTTTTTTAAGGTTGTTAAATTTATGTTGTCTACTTTCCATAAACTTATCCAATTTGAGATTACCTAAGCCAGTAATATTGATCAACAATTATTGAAAAAAATTTTATTAGAATTTTCAAAACACGAATGACATTAAATTTTCAAAAAAAAAACTACACCAATCAGAAGCATCTGATTTTCATTCTGAAATTTGGTTTCACTCTTTGTAATCTGTCACTATTCCAACTAGAGAATTGACTATACCTACTGTGAACTATAAAAATATTTTAATTGTATTGTGTTCAAAAACACCACAAATATTTCTCGCATTATAACCACAACTACTAACATTAGTTTAAAAAAAATTAAAAACCTCAATTTCACAGTATGATTCATTTTATTGTGATTAAAATTGCTTTTAAAATTTATCATTATGTTTTTTAATGTTTGTATCTAGAGTGGTAGATAATTAGGACTGTTCATAACATTGGCATTTTGTTCAATTTTATGTACTCAAACAAGTTATAATTATCAGGTTTTAGATTTGCCCCTACAGTAGCAGCACATCCGTAGTGGTAGCAATCGTTCAAATCAACTGTTCCAAATATGAGATGGATTAGTTGGTTCATTATTCTTTAATAATTAATAAAGTTATTCAGATGTTTTAATTTTAAATTTCCAAATTGAGAGATATCTATTGTTTGAGACTTATTGTTTCTATTATGTAATTTTTTGTAAATTTATTATTTCTTACGGTTATTAATTTGAAAAAAATAATGATTATATTTCAATTGTATTTTAAAAATTTAATTTGTTAATTATTAAATTTAAATTCTCTTGCTGTACCGCTTTGAATATAACGCTATCTAGTGCTAAAAACGAGAACCTGAGTTTAAAAGTGCATTTGGTATGTGAAATCTCCTGGGTTTATACATATATATCTATATATAATGGGCCTATTTTTGTTAAGGTATTATTAACAATTTGCGAGCAGTTTGAATAATGATAAACGAAATCGGAACATGTAGCAAATAACTGTAAAATCGTTTAAGCATTTTAATCATAGTATACTCTTTCTCAGTCAATCCAAAATATCGATTTGAAAACACAAAGGTTCCAGCTGACTCCATCTAAAATAATCTTGTGCTTATAAGACCTAAATATCAACTAGATATTTTAATCATAAGATAAACAATAAAATCTGGAAAGCCTTACCAATTCGGTTTTAAGCGATGCATATAATCTGGAGGGAAATCTTTCTATATTATCACTAAGAGAATTTAATAAAATTAAATCAAACGTAAGAGTAAGAACACATTCACAAAGCCTGCCTATTTAATGTTTTCAATAATTAATAATATCACGAAGTCTGTTTCCATTGGGCATTCTTCAAACAGTCAGGGCATTAGGAATAATGGCGAATGGAACTTGGTTCGTTACATATACATATGTGCAAATTATATACTAAGGCAGGTCAATAAGTCGTCACAAAAATTTTAGAGATAGCGCTCGTAGCATCGCTAATGGTCTGTTTTCAGTAAGAAGATTTCTCACTAGGTATCTGTATCAGTAATTACAATATTTATTACGTGATCTCGTTTTTATCATCAGTTGAAGAGACATCAATTGAAATGACTTTTATTTAATTATTTAAACAAAAGTCCAGTAGTCATCATCAGTATGAATTTGCTAGTTGTAATGATTCTCTGAAGAGATGTTACATTAAGAGGAGGTTATGGCATACACAAATGCTTATTTTGAGGAGCTAACATTTTTCTGGAGGCTGCAAATGATAGGAAACAGGTCTATCAAAGTGTATTGAACAAGGAGATTTTCTTGAAAAAAATTTGTTCTTCCATCTTTTTTGACAATTTTATTGACCTGCCCTCGTACATGCATATGCACTTATACAGAGACACTAATGTAGAATTGAACGATGATAAATAATTTAATAAAATTTCATTAATTTTCGTTTGGTTTTGAAATAACAATAATATCAAATAATAATTAATATAATAGATAAAACCATTTATATGTGGGGTATTAGTTATAAAAATCAATAATAACACACATTATTTTTACTTAAAACTTTAGTAGAGACCCATTGTAAAAAAGAATTTACGTATTTAAATTTTTACGTTTTACGACTAATCTATAATTCTGTATTTGAACTGCATTCATACTAATATTTTCTGCATAAACAAAAATATTGCATGAAAATGTTTTTGTTATTAATAATTTAGGCCTTGATTTTAAGGCCGCAGTTCATAGAGTCAAAAGTCATAAAAAAAAAAAGAAATTGAATTAAGTAAATTAAACAGTGCAATATTTCTGAGAAGTGATGTTTAACGGTTTTATGGTTGATAATAATAACTGAATAACGTGTAGAATTATTTATAGAAAATACTCCATGTTACCGACATACCACCCAGCACGACATCTAGATTGGGTTGCAGTTACAAAATCAAGCAAACAATCTAGCGTTCAAACCAGCGTCATGTGAACCAGACTTTAGTTACAGCATAAAGCAATTCTTTTTTTTTTTTTTAATTCTGAATGATATACGAAAATAATATAAAAAATAGGATTTTGTACGATATTCTGTTAGTTTCTACATATAAAGTCATTTCTTGTTTGTGAAAACCAACTAACACAAACTTGTTCTTTTATGATCATTTCAGTCAGATTAAACCGATAAATTTTGTTAAAATGTTTCAATCCAATAGTAATTTTGTAAAGGTGAATTTATGGAATTTGGTTCAATTGATTTGCAAAACCTAATTTGATCAGCTAATCGTTAAGTGTGAGCTAAAGCATGACGTTTGCAAAGGATAACTAGAAAAGTTCTGAAACAACATGCAAAATTGTTTAAAATATCTTTAATAATATCTAAACATTAAAACTGTCATCTGAATTAAAAACAGTATGGTTTTGTAATTCTTGAGTTTTTGAATCAATATTTTAAACAAATACTCGAAGTATTACAAAATAAATTACCTAAATTAATTTATGTCTCAACTTTAGTACTTCGGTATGAATATTTATTTTGTTCTTTTCGAAAAGAAATATTTGTGTCTAGTTGAAATTTGGAAATAAGTTAAAAGTAAAAAATTATATATGTGCAAACACAGATCATTATTGTGGTTAAACATTTTTGACTTATCAATTTTTGACTCGTTATATAGAACAACTAACTAAATGAAACTTTTTAAATAATGTAAATATAAGTAAAAGCCTTAAAAAGTTATAATTTTAGTTTTTGGCTGTTGGTGGTTAGAACACTGGACACTAGTTTTTCAAGGAAATAATTTCAATTTCATAATTATATTTAATGATAAATTTTCCATTATGTGTGTATGTCGATTATAACGCATAGCCTAAGAGTTCAGGATGCATTTTAACTTGGTACAAAACCATTAAAAAAGGTTTTGTACCTAATGGGGCTGATTTTGTGAATTCCGAACTTGGACATATCTTAATGTTTCAAGTAAATATAAATCAAATGCAACGTATGTTGAGAGATTATCTGTGTGAATGAACGTATGTATGTGCGTTCGGTATCAAATAATGTCATCTACATCGAAGCTTTCATAATTTTAAGTATTTTGGTCCAAATAAGTGTTGTAACTGTTTCCTTTTAAATTCACTTGTGTATAACACAGAAATATTACGAAAAAATTCTTAAAATGTCTTGATTTGTAATCAATTTTATCTTTATATTTAAAAATAAATTCAGTGAGCTCCTCCTCAACTAATAGATATATTATTATTTAGTCCCCATCCCCCGCGTAATGCTTCTCTAATAACCTTGTATCTATGTCATTATAATCGCGTTAATGTTAGTTGGTTTATCCATTCAATTGATTATTATGTGTGGTATACATTTGATTCAATATTAAGATTATCTTTATAAAAATTATTGATTAAAAATATTATATTTTGATTTTGGATATGCTTATACTTTTTTTCCACAATTATACTTCATATTAATAAATAATAAAAATAAATAAATACAATCAATTATTTGAAAACAATATAAAATGGAGCAGTGAATGAAATAGCTGATTATTCAATTAGACTTGTTTTGAATAGGAATTTTCCATCTAATTGAATAGTTGACATTTCATCCACTGTTTCATTTTGGATTTTTTGAATTTTTAAGTGTCTCATGGTAACGGGTATAGAGATCTGCTTTCCATGTGCTTTGGTGAATCACGAATGGCTGTTCATACTCTTTACTCGACTGCGGCAAAACTAATTGGAATGGTTATGATTTTATCAGTCTATAATGCATGTATGTACGTATGTTTTATCGTAGCGGTCAATTTACTAAACCAATTTCGAAGAATGAGGTGTCAATCGATTCGTCATTATAGTCCTGATGTTATAAATATGTCGCATGATACATTCAAAAAAGTAATGCAATCAATAACACTTAGTCTCAAAATACAAAATGTTGTATTAAGGACTTTCTAAGACTTTTATTACCGATACGTTTTATAATCATACTATTGCAAGAATTCATAGACCTTTATTATATAGGCACCCTCTCTGATAAAGTGTAAAAGTATATTCGATTAGAGATTGTTTCTATTAAAAATATAACCTCCTTAAGTAAATATAGACACGTTAAAGATAAATATTATGTATGCTTGATCAGAAATTGTTATTATTATACGATTAACATAAAATAGAAATATGTCTTGTATTGTTTATAATAATAGACATATGTTTGTTTTGTTCCTACCTAATATCATTTGTATACCATGCATTATAGTGCTCACCATTGAAACAATCAACTAATCAACCAGTAAGTACATTAATATTAATATCGATGCGTGTATCATAGATTAAGTACGATATTATAGAAATGTAACATTAGTTCAGGCCACAGGTGATAAACCGCAGTTACTGAATTGCTTTCCAAAAAATTTAGTTATTTTTTTAAACCTATGATCCAAAAAGCTACATACATCAATTATGATAATACGTTTATCTGAATATGAATTACGCCTATAAAACAAATATTGGTCCCATTTATTGGTCTACATTAATTCGTAAGTTTTGAACAAGAATCTTATGTATGAAAATTTTGTTTGTAATTGGCTGATCACATATTTGTATGAAACGCATAAAATTGTGAAGATAAAGCATTAAAAAAACCAGTGGCACTATCAGGTGTGTTTTAAAAAAATTGTCATCTATTGCTTAAAATTTTTCATTTTTATTACATTGTGATGTATTTTTTTCTTTTTTTTTTTTTAATTAGTAAATGATAAAAAATAATCTACAATTGTAAATATTTTTTTTTAAAAACAAACAAAAATAAAATAAAATTTAAATGAAAGCTGTACCATTCGAATCTTGGTTTGTTGAAATCAAAGGCCAATACGCTATTTTTTATTAAGTAATGTCGTAAAATTGTCGCCATTTCAACGATTTTTTCCCATCTCAAAAAATGTCTTAGAAGTTTGTTTGTTTCATTGAAAATTAATAAATAATAAGAAATAATCAGAAATCGTAAATAATTTTTTTAATATATATATATATATATATATATATATATATATATATATATATATATATATATATATATCAAATAATATAGCATTTAAAATGAATAGAGTTCAAACGCAAGTCTACAAGTTCTAATTTAATTCAATTCTACAAGTCATAGTGCTGATACTGTTATAAATATATAACATGTATTATATATACATACTTATTTAAAGTGGTGTCAATGGTTTTTTTCTATCTCAAAAATGGCCAACGTGCCAAAAAGAGTTTTCACTTCAAAATAAAAAAAAAAAAAACGTTCTGCGTCCCTCAAATTTCTAAAATTTTGACAATTTTCAAAGTAAATTTTCATTCCATTTTTATTATCCTTGTCCAGCAGACCAGTGATCCAAATGAACACCAATATCAAACATTCTAACGATAGTGTTATCACTCACATTGGAAATAAAGTCTGTATTTAAATGAAGTAATAAATTTTTTTGTTCACGATATAAATCGCCTGTACTAATACGTAGTAGTTTTCGGTAAAGTTTTATTTATTCAATTTTGTAACTATCATTATTATTATTATTACTGTGATTATAATTATTCTATGAATAATGTTCGATCCATTTTCACATAATAATCATAATAATATCTACATATTTTATGTAAATAATTAAGTATTGTCAGTGCTCTTTTGTATGGGTTGTATTTGAGTATTAAAATAAACTTTGTTTTTGGTAATATTTCAATTGTTTTGAATCGATAAATAATTATTTCATTTCTAAGTCATTTATTATAATCTTTGTTTGATAATAGTAATGAAAATAATATCAAGATTACATATATTTTTACAAAGCATGTAGATTTAACTTGTAAGTGTATAACAAGTTTAGATAATAATTAAAAGAGATATAACATGGTTTAAATCTTTAATCTTTAAAAGAGATATAATCTTATTTTTCTCCGAAAATACGTTCATTATGTTGAGTGGCACTTAAATCGAGTGAAGCTAATTTTACGCATAATGTGGAGAATAAAAAACAATCAATTGATTATTTACGAACATGGTTTTTTATTTAATTTTTAATACTTAACAAAAACCAGCTTCGCTGATTTCGATGAAAAGTTATACAGTTTTAAGTTACGTAATTACGCGTCGATTGAATGCTTCGACGTCGATAGTATTATTTGTTTTCGAGATATTTGAGACGAGAGGTTCACATACACATACAGCTCTCTAAAAATATTGTAAATGTAAAGTTAAAATTAATACGTAATCTTGAATATGTTAAAATTCCGGATTCGCATTATCGGGCCCCAATACAACTTTCCACTGAGAAGTACGCCCATTTTAAATTTAAAATATCATTTGAGAGTACGTCATGTTATTGACATCCATACGTTTATGCAAAAATGTAGCTCAATCGCTGTAGTATAACAAGTTTAAAATTTAGGTACAATATTTAACATTCACGAACTAACAAAGCAAATTAAATAAACTTCAATTGATTAAAAAAAAAATATAATTGATATGATAATTTCTTCTATTTTTCCTGACAGTTTTATAAGAATTCAAAAAATATATCTTCCAAAAATAGAATAAAATTTATTATTTTAGAGATTTAACACGAAGGTGGGAAGCGTGAACTAAAAACCTAGAATTCCAATTTCCCCTGAGCATGTACTTTCATTAAAACTGTGTTTTTAATAGTTTGAATACAAATAAAGTTGGTGTTTTTAGGAGCTTTTTACCATAGAAAGCAGTGAAATTCAAAAAATATGCTATAATCTTGGTTGCTTTTTATCATTTCACATGGCTTCTAAACAACTATATATTCCAACCTTTCATAGATAAAAACTTGCAGCTCAACCAATATACAAATTTTAACTTCGTAAGATAAAAGAAAAAGGATCATTCAACTGGCAATATTTGATACAAAGCAGGTTAAATAAAAGCATGTAATACAATCGTAACTTTGCGTTATATACTCACTAAAAGTGAACATTCACTGTTAAAATAACCTTAACACTAACAAATATTAGCAATATAAAAGTTTGCTTAGATTGAAATTAAATGCAATAAAAAGTTGTATAAAAATGTACAACACAATATTACGTAGGTACTTAAAATACCACCAAATAGCAGTATAGGAGGCTCTGGTTAAACTTAACCACTAGTAATCACTTTGTGATAAATGCAAATCTAAACTAGTTACCTAAGTAAATATACAGGATGCGTTCTGAACGAATATTTTGTTCGTTCGAATTAAGAATGCACATAATGTGAACATTTGTACAAGTTCAATTTGTAAAGTTAAAATACAAGAATAAGAAATGAAGATAACAAATAACAAAGTAAATTGTTTATATAGTCGGTATATGGTTCAGTATCAATGGTTTAAATTATTCATAAAATACTCTAAGTATGCAGTCAATACCGTTATAAACACATGTACATATAATGATAATGTATATTGCAAATATATATGGTCTTAGTAGCGAAATTGAGCTGAAATTATGGTGAATCTAAGCAGTTTAACAAAAAATGTTTCAAAAAAAGTTGCTCTTTGGATTTTTATTCTGTTTTTAATTTTGATCATGGGTACTCTGTGAACTATAGATTTAGCTCATTCACGGATTTGATCTTACTTGTTATCCCCAAATTACTCACTAAAATTTCAAAGAGCTATCTCGTCTTTTTGTTTTTGAGTTATCCTTTTCACGAAAGAACGCACATGCGGAAATTGAATATGTAGATGATTCTATGAACACCTGTACCACAATTTTGTTTGTCTCTTGAATATTTTATAGCGTTACAAATTTAGACTAAAATTAATATACTCTGACATTTTGTTTATATTTAGAGTATAAAAATAGTCTCATCTCGATAAAAATACTATTTCAGTAAAGTAATATTTTAGTATGTTTTTATTGATCTAAATATTAAAAAATAATTCTTTTAATACATTTTATTGATGTATAATGGAATCATTCACACCATTGTTTCTGGGACCACTTCATTTCTGTTATTATACTTGACATATTTACATATTTCAGATAATATTAATTTTAGTCTAAAGATTGTAAGGCTAGAAAATATTAAAGTCACAAAGAAAATTATGGTATATATATAGATGTTCATAAAATTATCTAATTACTCCATTTCCGCATGTGCAGGCCGTTTCTCCTACACTCGAAAATTGGAAAGAAAGGAAAATTAAATGGATACTCTATAAAAAGTAGTGCCTTTTTGTGATCGGTTGGAAACCAGTTAGATGTTCATTAATTTAAATAATACATTTACTATGAGATCTCTTTCTCATTTATTATATTTGTTTCTTATATTTGTTACATTTTGCTGAAAACATAATTTTTCCTACAAACATTTCACTGTAGAGAGTTTTATTAGTATTAATTCTGATAAAAAATCCAATAAGAAAACAAATTGTTGTGTAGCATTCTGTATTTTTTCTATGTATCGTATTATAGTTTATTATTTCCTGTTTTCGCTGATAATGTTTTTCTCACCAACATCTTTAATGATCCTACTAAAATCACAATAAAACTTAATGACAATGTGATGCCAACTAAACACAATGCAAGCTGAATCACGTTAAAAATAACATCAGTGATAGAAATTTTCAAAATTATTTTTTAAGTGTATAGTCAAAATTGGATACAGAATTTCCTCGAGATGTATAAAGTTGTTTACTTAAATAATGCTTAATTTATGATTTTTTTATTTATTTTTAAGTATGTACTTTAGTTTTTACATGATAATGGAAGTATTGAGTTTTATTTAAACAAAAAAAATTTACCCATATCGAACTTAGTGTTTATGCTCCAAAAATGTAATTAAATGGGCCTTTCAAATAATAACTCTTTGTTTGAAATCATCCTTTTCTTTCTTTTCAACAAGTTTTTTTTTCATATTTCAACAAAAGAAAAGCCACCCATGTTAAATAGAACGGTAGATGTTGAATTTCTATTCACAATGTCTTATGGGTTTTAGGACCAAGGGATATTCAAGAAAATAATAAATATAGTTGTAAGCTAATAGTCTTTACCATGTTATCAAAAAGTATACATCACTGATTTTTGTAACGAACACTTTGTCAGTAAGGATATTTTGACTTAAAGTTTGAATTTTATAAACTTGCCTGTACGAATTATAATTTCGACTGTTTACTAGTAGTTTGTTATATCTTTAAAAGATACAAAAGAATCAAATGAATAAATTATAACACTCCGAGTTCCAGCTTCTGTATTTATTTTTACTTTTATAATTTTACTTATAAAAGTTAAACCATATAATCGTGTAATTTGCACTACATATATTTTTGATGCCACGGTAAGAACCATAAGTATAATGCATATAAGTTATGATTGCAAAATATAAAACAATATTTACCTAACTTTGCTTAAGATAGAAAAGAAATAATGAACAAACTATCATTCTATGGGGGCTCATAGAATCACCTACTAAGCCTATTTTCGTCTACCGACAGTCCATCTTCAAGATAGTTTAAAAAAAGGAAGGGGCTGAAATTTTGGTGTTATATTCAAGACTTTAAATGTAAGTTTAAGATCGCGAATGAGAAAAATCAATCTATAGGATCCATGACCTAACTTTTAAACTATAAGAGAAATAATAAAACTTTGTAAAATACAAATAATTTTTTCTTCAAAGCAAATAACTTTTGATTGAAATATTATTTATATACTGCTAAGATTCTGCACAATTTCAGCTCTATTTCATAATGATCATGATTCTGTTATTAAAATTGAAAAACTCAAAATGGCTTCATTTTCCATTTTTGTCGATGTTACTTGAAACATTTATGAACATTGGCCGTTTATATGAATAAATCAATAATAAATACAAGAAATATGTATTAAATTGTAAGGCCATGCATAATTTTATAAATTGTACTATGGGTTTAATGTGTTTTTCGAACAATGGTTTTATTGGTTATCGAAATATTTAGAGAACGTTAAAATTTCTTTATTGTCTGTCAAAATGATTGTGTTGAAAAATATACACATTACACGTTTCATGTTTTAAATGGTTTTATGTCGTATTGTACAGAATCACAAATATTTTTACAACTATGGTAGTAATTTTATTTAACAAACAGAATAATCATAAAATAAATTCTTGATTTTACTAAACGCAATTCATGAAATATAGAACGAATACATAAGAATGTATGGATAATACTTTTCGAGCAAATGACATACGTTACAAAATATAATTTAATTTATTCAATGAATACATTCTGCTGAGTTTACTTCTAATTCCTTAAAACCAGATACAATATTGATGGTTTTTTTTTATGAAAACAACAAATTTTATACGTAAGCAAAATTTTGATTATAAGTGCATATGAAAAGTTCAAAGTTTTTGAGTTATTCACGATTAAAATATCCATTATTTATGGATAAAAATGCATATTTTTCATTAATAACTTAAAAACTTCCAAAAGTCAAAAAACGAAAAAACATTTGTTTGCCGAGGAATCTTTTTAATTTCTATTTCTGCAAATGTAATAGGCATAGCTTCTTAAGGTGTCGTTTCGTTTATGGAAATTTGAAGTTGTAACATTGAAAAAAAACAACAAACTCATCGTCCTTTTCAAAAGTACATAAAAAATAACTTTTTGTGAGCAGCTTAAAGTTTATAATTATAGTATTAAAACTTTTTAAGAAAAATAATCAGTCTCTTAACCAATGACGGTTTCTCAATGACATTAAAATGGAATCTTTTTTTTTTTTTAAATATGTATTGAAACTACTGAAACTTTTCAAAAGAAGTAAATAAATATTTTTACTAATATTAAAGCCTTAAAATACAGTGAAAAGATACCATAATATGTGTACAAATTTTAAGATCAATAAATTTAAAAGTTTTCTCAGAAAAAATTCTGGAAAATTCGCTTTTTTCGGCCTTCTAACTGTATATAACCCCTTTTCGTTTTCCTTGAATAGAAAATATACTTTGTAGTCTAGTTATTTGTCTATTTTCCGAAAATTTTAATACTCGTTCGAAGTAAACATAACAAGTTATTACTAAATATGAGAAGGTATCCAATAATATACTCAAATAACAATAAGAAGTAATTGTTATTGTTACCACTATATGTGTACATATAAAGTTACTATACTGAATTATAATTTTTTGTTTTTTGATATTTTGCCGCTTTATACAACAAAGAGTCATATTATGTTATTGTTATCGCTTTTTGAAATTACGAATACTAACATTTACAACAATAATGTGGTAAAAGAATTGCCGGTTTGTATTCATTGATAAATTTCAGAATGATTACTATTATATGTATACAAATTATTTTTCCAGAAAATTCGTTTACATGTTGATCACCGGATCCAAAAACTTTTATTGAGATGCATAAACCTATTCCATGTGGTTTTATAATTTTTAAAATGCAATATTTTTATTCATAGGTAATAGTAAAAAATTATGTTTTGTGCTGAAAAAATTATGATTATTTAGTCTAAAAAATATAGAAATGAGACTGATTTGGAGATTTTAGTTAAACTAACATGATAAAAAAATTAATGGAATAAAATTATACACGTTTTGGATAAAATATTGGGAACTTCCAAACATCGTGTTCGTCTTGAGGGCTTGCTTTACTAATCAATTTTTTATTTTATACGTCCCAGAAGTGTTTGCTGATTTGATGCTCGATTGTTCCTTCAATATCCATTGATATTTTGGATTTCGTCACCAAAAAAATAAATGTCATTTGAAAGAGGTATTCAATATGATATATTCAAATTATTTTTGAAAACAGGATATGTTTACTGCATCACATCCGGCAGAAAAGAGACTGTATTCAAATATAAAAATATCAGATAAAATTTAACCTTTTTTCTTCAGCGTTCGCCTTTAGTCGGGAAAGTGAACGTGTAGAAATATTTTTGTTTTCGACTCGACATTGTTTACCGGAGTCACATAATTGTAATTTAGTTCCTATTTATTTTGTTTCAGACAGCTTAAAATTACAGCAATGGTTGACAAAATGTTTAAAACAACAAAATACATTTAATAGTAATTTGTGATGAATATGAGGATTCCAGCATCAACAAATTTTAATTTTTAAATTTTTTGAATACTGGAATCAAAATTTGCACTTTCAAATAATTAAAATACATATCAAATTATCTTAAATTAAATGCAACGGTTTCACTATCTCAAAAAAATACAGTACACCTCACGCTACTAATATATCCATTCTGTTGAATGTATAGTATGTAAAAATAATAAAAAAAATAAATAAAAGAATATCATTCATAATTTCAAACGTTAATGATAATAAAGGTTTTTATAATCCCATTAGAGTATTACAAAGTAAAAAAAAGTGTTTGATTTAAATGTCAACTGTTTGGAAAATTAATTGTGTTTCTGGATTATACCTTCTTTTTACAACTATAACATGAAATATGTAATCTAACACCGTTATATAATAAGTTGAGGTATAGTAGAAGAAATGAATGCATTTCTAGTTGAATAAATTTGAATAAAATTTCTTTTTGTATTCTTTACATTTTTGGTTCTATTTTTGAGTTTTAGGTTCGCACGACCTTTAATATAACGAATACTTATTGCATTTCTTATATTATTTACAAAATCTTAGTATTACACTAAATTCGAAAAATAGACTTGCCAATTTTAGAACTTATTTTTATTTACTATAATTTTTTGTCTAATACAAAATTTCAAACTAAATTTGTTTTAAATATAGACATAGCTACTACGTATAGATTTAGTTACCGGTTCAGTGTCCAATTGAGTAATGGTACTATTACCTTCACCCATTTGACTACTTAAACTGACTTTCGTTGGTTCGAATCCAGACAGCATCGTTTTGATCAATTATAATACAAAAAAATTGGGTTGGCTGGTTGATCACACTGTGTAACCTTAACGAAGTAATCGACTCGAACAACATAATAATAATATAATTGTCACCTTGAAATTAATGGCAGAGAACTCACCTGAAGGCTAAGGCTCAGTTCTCTAAAAGAGGATACATACTTTTTAATATACTCTAGCTACAAGTCTAAGAAAAATTTTAACCTTAATAAACTGATAAGAGATTAGAATAGAAAAAAAAATCCTAAAACTTTTATGGTCAATTTAAAAAACCGTTCAATTACATTTTATATAGTTGCATTATATAGCTGGAGTATATCAAACTTATACATATTATATACTTAGGTGATTAGACGAAGAAATTATTTTTTTCTTTTTAGTACAATTAATGTATTCAAATTACTACTAAATGGTGGTTTATATACCAACGGTTGATGCAGAGGGGATTTTTTTTTTTTTTTTGGTTTTGTAATTTTTTCCTGGATTGAAACCATATAGTTTTACAAAAAACATTTAGATCGAAAATTTTTGAAATGATAAATTCCAAATGACTCCATTGAAATTTTAGTCATTAAATTTGAAATCAAGAACTCCTTAGAAGATCCTGCAAAAATTATAGAAGGTATTCGCTAAAACATCATGGGAAAATATTGATAAATAAATAAAATAATTGTATAATTTCATCGAAATGATTGAAGATTAGGAATTTATGGCTTGTTTCTGCGTTCATTTCTGCAACTATAATATAATTCATGTCATTTTTAAATTTTATAAGAATTAAAACATTTAATGAGAGTTTTTTTAAATTTTTTTTGGAAAATGAATATTAATTGTAAAATATTCTTTATAAAATTATTTTGTGTACCAACCTTCGAATACATAATTTATAGGAAATAAATAAATACTAATGTTTGGCGAATGGTTTTTAACTTTTCTTTTGCCATTCAACTTGGTGTTAAATATGAAAATATTTCTTCGTCCAAAGAATTATTTCAGTTTACATTTTACAAATTTTACTTTTTGAATTTGAAAAGTTTGGAGTAATATTCTTTTTCGCTACAAAAAGAATATATGTTACGTTAATTTAGAAAACGGAAATAAAATACATATTTTAACAAATTTGTAGATTTTGCCCTACACCAACAATATTCAGAACATTTAACATGTATAAAATTATTATTTATTTAATTCGATGCTAAAATAATAGATATTGTTCAATTAAAATTCTATGGACTTCTCATTACAATGATATTCAATAATTTTCGGAATAACAGTGTGTCATCATAATGAAGCCACAAATACGAAACTATAAACAAGCTTCTCGTTTTCATTGTGGAAAACGTGTTATAAAGTATTTTTCGATATATTACACGTAATAAATTCTTCCTCTTTATTCCATAGTCGAACATTTCAACACAAACAGATTATCTACCTGTATTTATCAAATAAGATCATATCTGCCTCAAAAATGATTATCTGCTCGTTAAAAAACTAACAATTATAACCATTGGTACATCTGAGCATGGCAGAATGAATGTTGTGAGTTGATGTATGAGGTTCGGAGCCTTGGATGAAAAACAGACTAGCAAATAATAAGGTATTTTAGATCACATCAACCCTCACAAAAATTACAAATTTAAGAATTTTCTTACAATTTATCTCCATAATTGCATCATTTTAAATTTGATGATATTTTAATGGAAAAAGTTTCTTTTCCAACAAAAAATTTGACTTTATTAATTCTCGATCTGCTATTGATCGGAATATTTAAGAAAATGGGATAAAAATCTTGCCTTTAAGGTTGTATATTATATTTTCCTATTTTCATCCTTTATCCGATTTTAACTCCGAAAAGTGGTATATGTTGAAATTACCAAAATATATTATTTTATTTTTCGTTTTTTCTGAATAGAAATGAATGCTCAAATTTAAAAGTACGTATAAATAATACATCTTGTTTAGAATTCATTATAATTTTTTGCAGAGAACGCCATCGAATGATTGTGTAGCGGCGTTTAAAAATGAAAATATTAATTATCATTTTATTGATATATATTTACCAGTGTAATCACATTAATTATTTTACATACTCGTATTAAATAATACCGCAAAAATATATATGATAAGCTTAATTCGGACTATATTTCTATATTTGTACCGAATATAAAACAACTTGTCGGAAATATATTTCAAACAAGTATATTAGTTTTTAGAAACAAATCGTTATATGATTTTAATTTTATCTCTATGAATTTGAGTTTACAGGATAGGCCGTGAAACTACGGGAACTAATTGACCTTTTTTCGAATTTTTTTCAAGTTTTTACGTCTAAAATACGCTATCAAGAATACGGATAAACGCAAATAGATGAATTAGGTGATTTAAGGAGATTTAACTATGCTAATATTTTTCGAGTCTTTAAGCCTAAGACTAGATTTTATGTACCCTCAAGTATTTCGGATATAAAAAGATATTTACTTGTTTGACATGACAATACACTTCGTCATCAAAGTGGTATTAATTTTCGTTAATCTTTCTTTTTAAAAATGCAAACTATTTAGTAAAAATTGGATTAGATGAAGATTTTTTATGAAATAATCATTTGTATTCATGGATTATAAGTTTTCAAATTACAATGAATTTTAATTGTAATACATTTTGTAAAGCTTCGTATAACATCAATGTATAATATACCCAGTTTTACTTGTTCTTAGTACTTAGTTATTAAACTCATCTTAGTTAATTATAAAGTTCTTTACTGTATGTTAGTATATGTGCATACAAGATATTGAATGAGCAGCAGGTACATGAGCGTATCGTTATGTAGTCAAAGAAGTGCATTTAATATTCACATTCAGGAAGGTATTCATGCATACACATACAACACATGCACTAAATACAGATATTTTATTTTCATTCAATTAATTTACTTGTAATTTATAAGTTAACTTAGCCATATAGAAATGTGTTTGAAGCATTTTAACCTTCCATCGGATGCAATGCCATTCTAAACACTATAGGTCGCAATTTGCAGGTTGGATTTTTATTACTCATGAAAAACAAACGGTAAAAATTAAAAAACTAAAGCGAATATTATTTAAACTCAATTTGAAATTGTTTTGACTAAATTGCAAAGTTCAAAAATTCACTAAAAAAAAATTTTTTTTAAATTGTACAATTGTATTACTTTAATATCAACACCAGCGGAAACAACTTTAACGCAACATAAACGGGACGAAAACTTAAATAATGCTAAATCTTTAAAGTCAAGTGCGAAGTTTTCTTATAGAACCAAAATATTGTTTTATCGAGTTTATTTCAAGACAAATGAACAAATTGGATGATTCTATGAAAACTTTTTTAGTGCCTTGTATATATTTTGCTAACGTTACAAACCATAGACTGTTATATATGTAAATTAACTATACACTTTGATATATTTTATCTATATGTCTATTACAAAAATGTGTTGAAGTATAAATATCAGTCAAGTGAGTCATCCATCTTCTGTATGTCAGTCTATTGATCTTGTTTCAAACATAAAGTGTTTTGAATGAACAGAAATTTCAGAAATTACAATCGTTTTACCATGTTTCCAAATTTGGTAAAACAAAATTTTATTTATTTTATATCATCGATTAATTGTGGTCTAAGCAAGTGTAAATTTACCTTGTTTCACTTGTTTCACTAACGAGATCTCTGGGCTTAGATGATTATTCTAATCGAATTCGGAGCCGATTTTTTATTAGTTACTTTCAACTTTCATACCATGAAAACTCCTAGATTTTGAGACATTGAAGTTTTACTACTGTTGATTTCTTCAACAGAGTTGTTAAATCGATATATTAATGTTGGAAAAATTCGAAAAAATATTTATATGCAGTTGTTTATTGTTAGTCAGAAATGGTTATAAAACATCTTTACTATTAATTTTTAATAAAGTTACTGCCTTGTTTGCTGTTAAAGTAATTCTTGGAGCAAAGTTCCTATTAGTTAGAAATCTGTGACAGTAGATATCTTCCATGCCCAAAGGGCTAATTCTTCAAATTTCATATTCCAGTTTCGGATAATCCAAGAATAAAAAAATAAGCATTTCATAGCAAATGGATCCAACGATTTTTTGTTACTCGATCTATTCGCAAAACATTTTAAGGTTCTAAAGCTTTCAGTTATCAAATTTTTTTCGATTTCCATTGCCAGTTTTTACGATTAGAAAAATAAACTCGTATCCACATCCCCTTGACCCACCTGTTGATATTTTTTATCTGAACCTTTCTTTTGCAATGTCTACCACACACGGGGGTTTCGGTAGATTATACACTTTACTTGAAAGAGAAACCGATTTTCTGTAAAAAATGTATGTAAACGAATTTTCTTGCAAAATACAGCATGGTCACAGCAACGAAATGTAAAGTTAAAATTGAACGACTTGTTAATTAATTCTTTCAGAGACTGGTACAATTCTTTTATCTGGTTAAGGAAACCAATATAAACGGTTTAGGGACGCATTCGTATTAATATGTAGTAACAACTCAGCTAGGTGTCCATGCTCCAATTGTCATTCATTTCGGTGAAGACGTTCCGGACAAATAGCTATTTTAATATTAATGTTACCCTACTATTAATGTTTTTACGTCGGAACAATTTTGTCCTAGCGTTTTTATGGTTTAATGTGGTAGTTTGACACGTTAATATGATAAAATCACAATGTGACTTCTTTTTCAGGGGTGCGTTTTTAAGTGGGCCCTCAATGATTCTTATTTCCGCTATTTCGAAATACATCCAAATCAAATCTAAATTCGAGATGTTAACAAGAATCATTTTTTGTAGAGAATTACATTTTTCATAGCGTTTTCGTTTAATTTCTTTTTTAAATTTATTTAACCATTTTGAGTATTCGAAAAAATTTAAAAAAGGGAAATACCTTAACTTTAATCATTACTACAGTCATTACTGTTTTTGGCGACATCCTACCTCTTCGGTGTCAAACTATCATTTTAAACTACAAAAACGCTAAAAAACTATTGTTCCTTTGTACCCTTAAATTTTGGACATTTTTAATGGACTATAACTTTTAACGACTGTTAGCTATCAGTATCAGTTTAATATTGTAAGGATGATTACTAGAAGGTTAAATTAATCGTAAATGTGGAATTGTAACATATATACTGTTGTTATACCTTAGATATTTTAATACTGTTGTATTATATATCGCATATAATAATGTTTCACATCCATTTGTTATTTTCGTTTATCATACAATTGTAAAAGGAAGTAGAGTTTTCAGGTTGATATTGACTTTTTACTGGAAATATAGGTTTTAAGATCCCCAGAAGTTCAATGGTTTTTAGTGCATGAATACGATTAATACGAACTGTGATAATGTTGTTCAATACCACGCTAGCATCAACAAAAGGTGCGTTGAATTTAAATAATGTTTTATGAACGTTGACCTACATTATTAATTGACATTTTGGCTGCATATTAGTATGTATGTACCTATGTATATTTTGGTGCTTATTTATCGAAAATCGGATACGTTTAAAGATCAATATTTCTAGACATTTTCACCAAAACCCATTGATTATATCGACTACACCTGTATTGAGATGATTTAAATGTTTCTATTGAAGCGTCGTTACTTCACGAATACAGATTTGAAATTAATTTTAAAAAATCTTAAAAAATGACCAAAATAGTAACACTTTTATGGGTAAAATACCTATGTTTTTTTATTGCATCTTCCTTATTCAACTGCTTTTATCCCAACCTTTGTAACATATAAATTCATTCTACATTTTGTAACATATGAATTCATTCCATATTTTGTAAAATAAAAATTGGTTCCACATTTGGGTAGGAATAATATGACGTATACTACACCTTTGTACCCTGAGAACTGCTGCTACCATCTGCAAGTTGATTCTGTTATATCGTGACCGGTTTGTTGATTTCTTCGTCTAGTGATTGCTTACATATTATTACATGTAGACCTTTTTTCCTCGAACCATTCAATAGCAGTTTAGATATGTTTTTGTGAAAAATATGTTGAAATCAACTAAATTACGCTTTCTGATTATAACTAAGAATAATTTTTGATATTCAAAATATTAAAGAGATGCATCTTTCTTCTAAGAATTAAACAAAGATATCCACAGATTGAACCCAAGGCTAAATATGTATTTGTCACGGTTAATGTAATTGATTTATATGAATAATAACCGACAGTTAATAAAAGGAATTGATCACATACTGGTAAAATAATTCTTATATATTTATATTGTTACATTAGTCAATAAAATATTAATTATACAGATTCGATCGATAGTTTTATCTTGTTTTACCCACTTGAAAAATCATCTAACGTAAGCGTATGGAAGTATGAATACAGTTTGAGTTGCAAATTGGAAAGTGTATACATCTGGCACACATCATACCTCAATAGTCTAAAATAAGGTTCATTGGATTAAGAACAAGTTAAAAAAAACTAAACGATTTTTAAATCCACCCAGAAACAATTGTTACTAAACTTGCGTTAAAATAACAACATAAAAATAAAACAGAATTATGTTACATTCTTTGTGCTTACGAGATCACATAAAAAGGACAATACCAAATTTTTTTTTCATTCTGCATAGCTAAAAGAAATATTTATTCTGTGCACCCTACATATATCTTAAGTAAATTTTATTAATAAGTTAGTTATCGTTTTTCTAGCCTTATATTGACCCAAGGCACATGTTTTTCTAGAATTTGATTATTGAATACTTTTCAATAACAATTTCAATATGTAAGATACCCTTAATCAGCTGTTTGGCTTAGCAAATTCTAAACATAAAGAAATAAATTTTACAATACTCTTGGTAGGTATAACTCAATAATCAAATAACCCTCACAATAGCTAGATGGGGTACATTTGAAGGAAGTTGGCAAGGCATGAGTTTTTTTCTAGGAATCAGTATTTTTCCGTTGTAATTTTTATAATAGTTTAGGTATCCTGGGTTAAAGGAAAAATATTATGTACAAAAAATTATGTTAAAGATTCACTTAATTATACGTCTCTTGTGATCGCTACAGGTTTCTAGCGAGCGATAAACAGAAGCTAATAATATCACCTCTTCTCATGTCTAAACTGCTTTATATAATGTATGTAACGATTTTTATTTAATTTAACCGTAACATATGCATATCCGAATGTACATATTTAATGTTTTTAGTAATACTTAGACTATATAGTGATTAAACCACGAAGGTGCAGTATAGTAATAGTGTGCATATAAATACACACATACATTCAAGTATAAAGTCTCCCGATCCCAAAGCTTTTGAATGTTGCGACAAGATCCCGACGGAGATGATGGTTTTGCTTGTATACTACTATACTAGCTAGTAGCTAGAACTATTCTATACTAAACGACAGGATGTTGCAACTGTAATTCCGAAACTCATTTGTGATATATTGAAGCGGTTGAAGTGCGGAATATATTACTAACCAAACTACCGTCGTTCAAACTACAATAAAGTTCATATCAACATTTATACTAAATACTTAATGTGTCTTGAGATTGCACAACTATATATAATAATATACAGTGTGTTCTATAAGTAGTTAAAAGTTTAATTCAATTCAGTAAAGTTGTGTAGTCATATAAAATGTTAAAAGTAATAAACTAATCGAAAATAATTTTAAAAGTAATTTGGATATCTTTTTTCGCTTTGCTTTCCAGATCATTTACAGTTTTTCTCAATGACTTGTGAAGCCTTGTGGTGATAGTTTTGTATCCTTCTATCTCCAATTTTAATGAAGATAAAGAAATTACGATCAGATTGGACTAAGCAATCACGTTCTCCCATACAAACTTTGCACGTGTTTCATTCCCTTAGAAGTATAATTTTGTATAACCGTTTCTTATTGAATGCCCATCGAATACTCATTAATCGTAATGTGTGGCAACTAGCACTACATTCTATGTTGCTTATAAACATTAAGAAAAGTATATAGACCACCAGAACTACGAATGGTTCGGGTGATAGTTGGACGATGCGCTATGCACCCATTGTATAATTGACAGTTCGTCATACTGCTAGTGAGTTAGAGATAAATAAATTTTATTTTGAATTTCAAATTTATGAGATTTCCTTCTCTCGATGGTGATAGCTAACATATCTCTTGTTCTAATGAACACAGAACGTTTTGGTCTAAGAAAGAGGTATTAAAATCTCAAATTGGATGAGATGGAGGATAGTAAGGGGCGAACATTCAACTTTTCATCAATTTTTTTATAACTACTTATTGTATTTATGATAAATAAAGTTTTTCTTCATGAACTATTAAAAAACTGTTCGTTAAAAAGACAAATTCTTTGTAATAAAGAATACTGTGCTGAGTTGAGCATGCACGGGGCCCATTTCCAATTCTTTCAAATAGCCCTCAATTTAGGGTTTTAAGTATAAAGTGGCAAAACAACAATTCAAGACTCAATACTCGATACTTTTATTTGCCATTCTCTAGATAACAATTTTGTGGTTAATTAACAGTGCATATAGATGGCTATATGCTTTGAGAAGTACAAAAAGCCAGTGATGAGATTGCCTGGCAATTTAGATTAATTTTGATAGAAACTCAACAATTAAAGACTAATGATGCTTTTTTTTTCTGACTTTAGCTACTTTCAGCTGTATAGCCATTAACCAAAGGGGATTATTATTTTTATACAACAACAGTACTGCTAGGTGGTCACACATCCAAATACGGATTGTGACTGCTGTTGCTTAACTTTATTGATTGGTCTAAACCTGTCATTACGTTACGTCAGTGCGGGATCGACTAATGATACTACACAAATTATTTTTTTCAAAGTTTGTATTTAATACTAGGTATACTTTTAAAAACCACTAATGTTATATTTTATCAATTGATTATTTTACATAATGTTTATATTTTATATTTATTTAGCTGTAATGTTTATTTTTTATTTATTTAATATTCTTTAAACTTTTACAAAGTAACTTTTGTAGATTTAAAATAACAATATTCGTACCAACGTCTCTGAGCAAATCAAATTCTATACTTATAAAATCGAGATAATTCATCTTTTCTTGACTCTTTAACGATTTAATGTTGAAAAGAATAGTTTGCCACTGCAGTTAATGATTATGAGAAATAAATAAATGATTAAAGAAATTTCTAAATTGGGTAATTTCTAAACATGATTCTAATGAATTATCCATTAGTACTTTATAATATTGAATTTACAAAGCGTCGATTTTCGTACTGTAAATCGCACCTGTCAAATTCGTTTTGAGCAGCTGGTCAAACTGCACTTATTCGTTTTCAAGGTCTGTCTTTCAAACGCCTGTCTTCTGTCTTGCAAATAATCTTCATAAGGACTCTTCTTCTGTTATAGATTTTTACTGTCGAAGTATTTCAAAAACACTAGTTATTTTTTGTATGCTTTCATGCGTTTAGCTTAGATAGTGTGATATCAATAATGACATCAAATACCTCAATTTCAAACTATTTACCAGGTTTCTTTTATCGAGCCAACTGAAGTTCTAAACGTTTATACAAGCAAAGTTATGAAGAACTTTTACGTTTACCGTATGAATCTGGGTTTTTTATTTACGCCAAGAAAGTCGTGGGTTACCGATTGACTGACTTGGATTGTCTGAGCAAGAAAGCTTGTATCGTTTCACTTTTTTAGGAGCAAGTATATTCAATATACCACTAAAAAAATTACGCTCAGACAGCTGTAAATGGAAAAGATGTGGGAACCATAGCGATTGCTAGTCTTTGCCGACTAGATTATAATGCGTGAAATACAGACAAGAAATACCTACATTGGTCATTGTAAATAAATTATTGTTTTTTAAGTTTTTTCTTGAGGTAGTTCGAAGTGTGGAACTTATGGTTCGCACCTAAACCACTTATAAGATATTTTTATCGAAAATAAAATATTTTAAGATGTACTATACTTGAAAGGAATTTTACTTTTGAAATACATTGTATTAAAATGTAGAATACATAAGCGGGTTTAACTAAACACATGAATGTCTATTTAAAACTATACGATTTTATGTGTGTAACATGGTTTGTCAAAATTATGGTTGCCACGAATTGATTAGAAATGAACATTTTGGTAATCAGACACAAAGCTTCTATCTCTAGTAACTAGCACAAAACGCTGTTATGAATATTAATGATTATACAAGATTTCGTTTCGATATGTTTTCGAGGTGTGATATGTGTTTTATTCATTAGTATGTACAGTCATCATGTATTACATACCAATTAACTACGGGTCCGCTTTTTTTAGTTGTGTACTCAAATAATATTTAAATTTTACCAGGAATAACAATAAGGATTATAGTTTGAATAGAGGAGTTTGGAATGAGATTGTCAGCAATTATAATTTTGTTTATAATTTAAAAAAAATTTCAATCAAATTTTTTTTTTTTTTAATTCAATAAATTAAAACACGATAAATATTAAATATTTGGTGACGTTATCCGTTCATATAGAATATGCCATTATATATTAGTTTTATATTCGACGTATAGAATATATCAGAGTACCTATATTCATTAACTTTAATCTAAAGTTTGTTACACTAGCAGATATTGGCCCCACAAACAAAATTTTGATATAAATTTGTCATAGAATTCCCTTTTTCTATATTTGTCCGTCCATCCACCTGTCTGTCATCAAGATAACTCATAAACGAAAAGATATAGCCACCTGAAATTTTGCAGGCATATTTTGGACCTAAAAAGTGAGTTTATGTTCGTAAAAGTGCAATGTTGGTTTACTGAGCCCAATGAGTCCATGAATTAATTTTCGAACCATAAAAGTAATTAGAAGTACATACACTTATAAATACATATACATTTATTGGCTTGGAATGTTTCCTTTGCCAGGCGGTCAGGCATGCGGAAATGATGACTGTTTAGCTGATTTTGTGAAACCCTTAACCAAAATTTTGTTTTGGTATTCAATATTTCCTATCCTTACAAACTTAAAGTAAAATTTATATACTCTGTAATATTGTATATTGATAGAGAATAAAAAGTACAAAATTTATAATTTTTAATATTTTTGGTTTCTCATTGCTTTTAGTATTTACTCAAATATAAATTAACTGACTATCCTTAAATTTTGAAAGGGTTTACCTGGATGATTTTCACATTGACAATTAAAATCGATCTGTGAATAAAGTATGTATGTTTATTGTAGCCAAGCTGTGATATTATAAATTTACAATGTGTATTTTATATATAAGAACATAACATTATTATTATTCGACATCATCAGGTATATTATTTGTATGAATGTTCCACATACATTTTAAACACATGTATATTCTGGTAGTTTGATCTATTATTTAAACATTCAGGTATAAATATATAAAGTTTGTTGAATATTGAACTTGCAACAGCGCTGAATATATCTCCAGAAGCCACGTAGGTTATAAAAATTTATGTAACAATAAGACTATCGATCTCAATAGCTCATTCGGTAAATATCATCAAAAGTAATCTGTGTCGTTTATTTAAATTGTGGATTTGATTTCCGATATTCTCACAAATTGCTTACTACAGTGGGTTGACGTAGTGTTAGATTTTCCATCAGATGATGTATGCATTATGTAGTGTAAGATTTGCCAAAGGATGGTAACAAGTATGAACCATTTGAAATTTGTGGCATACCATTTCTGAAATGGAAAAATATTGGGTTTATAGCGGTAGCGGTGATAATACATTTATATTTATTATCATCAATAGGCTAAACAGCAAAAAAAATAAATAAAATAAAGCAGAATTGGATTAAGTAAAAGTCAGAAATCATCATTCAGGACACAATCATGCAGTACACGCGTGGTAACCAAGATGATTTTCTGCTCAGATAGGTAACTCTATCGAAGAAACATAAACACACAAGATAAAAGAACTGTGAAAGCAGAGTATTTTTAAAGGCAAACGGGCTCCAATCATAATATAGGCTGAGATGTCAGCTGGAAAAATTAAAGCATATAAAATCGTTCTCATTTGAAGAAATTTTTAGTGCAGGCACACGCAGTTTCAATGGCCAAAATAGAAATTGCAGCTTGAATTGATAGCCTGAGTATTTTCTTTTGATTTTCAAATTAGCAAACATGGCTCAGTTGACAACTGTTATACTTTTCAGAAGCCATAAAAAGTTGAAGAGATGTCTGCTAAAGTGCAATGTTATCTAATGTGTTCTAAAAATTTATTGATCTGTCTCGTATTTTAAGAGATTATTCCACCTCGAAAATCAATTATACTCCCAGTATTCATTTTATATAACTATTATAGAATATGAATGTTTGAATAAATAAAATTATTGTTCGGTTACATTATTATTATTATTATTAATAGTACAAGAAACTAGTTATTTCTAATTAGTTAGTGTTTACTGAGTATGATTATGATGCTGTATGCTTACTTAGGTTGTAAGTAAATGATGGTAGTATAGTATTGTGAACTTATGAGTAGAGGAGTCTGTCTACAAATATCCATCTATGTATTCGTACTGGGTCGAATATTAGATTTTTCGTATTCGTAAATATGAATACGAATACGATTGGCGAATATGCGAATACAAATATACGAATGCGAATACGAATGTAGTCGATGCTGAGCGAAGTAAGCATCAGTAATTAATATTATTTATTAATTTTAATTTTAGCAATATAAAAACATAAAACTATTTTGGTTATTTCATATAGAGTAATTATTAAGATCTTATTAGTAAAGAGATATATTATTGTGAATAAGGCTGTTTGTGAAGTTTGGAACTTGCTTACAATAAAAGATGAATCTTTATATGTGACATAAAATAAAGGTAAAACAACCAGTGCAATAGAGAAATCATATATTATCTATCTATGCATAAAGTTCAGTATAGTCAACTAAAAGTTCTTCAAAATGACGTAAGCAAATAAATTTTATTGATTGTATCGAAAAATATAAAAAGTTGGATGTTAACCACCATAAGTCGTTCGAACTCGATAATTTCGTATTTATAAATCCATAAACGTGCATTATCAATGCACGAAAATATGCTTTTTAATTGAAAATTTTCGCAATATTCGCAAAACTTTATTGAGACGTAAATGCGAATATCAAAATATAGATATGAATGACGCCCAACACTACTATATATATATATATATATATATATATATATATATATATATATATATATATATATATATATATATATATATATATATATATATATATATATATATATATATATATATATATTATATAATAATTATAACGTTCGTATTTATACATAATTTATGAGATGTTTAAACAATAATTTACCATGCAAGATAGTGAAAAGTACCTCACAAGTTAATATTAAACCTGACACCTTATAAGTTCAATATGATTCCTACATGATCTGTTCGAAATCATTCCTTATGAAATCTCCGTAAAATAACTAACAGTGATACATCTTTACTTATTAACCTTTTTATTATGGGGGAATCCAACAGGTAAGTATGAGTACCTATTAGACTGGAGTCGAAATTGTTTGTAGGGGTGCTATCAGGTTTGAGCTGAAGTTAATTTAATTTGTTTTGAGTGTTTAGAGTGATATATTAGTGGTTTGTAAAGCTTGCATAGAGGCCCTGGACTCCTGACTTCTATGACGAAAGCACAACTCTTTTGAGTTTCCACGAGGTTCCGAGATCCTGAAAAGATTGTATTAAGATATAGTATTAACTTAAGAAATATTAACTTAAGATATGTGTTAACTTAAGAAATCTATTGCCGGATATATATTATATAACGATATACTTAATAATGATGACCATTTATCTCTACCAATTCTGGAAGAGAAGAGAGCTAGACAATTTATTTTAGCTTGAAGCAAGCTTCGATAATACATAATATTTTGTCTTAGTTACTTTTTTGTTTTAATTACTTTGTTTTGTTTATTTATTTAAATTGAACGAACTATTTTTGATGTTTCTATTTAAGGCATGTAGGCATATATTTAAAAGTACACCTACAATATACTCTATGTCACAGTATATTAATTTTATATGCCAATTATTTGAAAATTAAAGGCAAAAAATTGATATTAATATAAATAGGCATATTAATTTATATATATATATATATATATATATATATATATATATATATATATATATATATATATATATATATATATATATATATATATATATATATATTTCGACTGTTGGTCATCTTCAACAATCATTAAAAACGAGAAATCATAAAATCATAAAACAAAGAACTTAATTTAATAAATGTGTAATTAAATGTTCCATTTTTGTGATTTCGTACCCAAAGAGTAAAACGGGACGCCATTACTAAGACACTGCTGTCTGTCTAACTTCCTGTCTGTCTGCTTGTCACTCGACTGAATCTCATGAATCGTGATAGTTCGACAGTATAAATTTTCACATCTGATGTATTTTTATTGCCGCTATAACAACAAATACTTAAAAACAGAATAAAATAAAAATATTTAAGGGAGGGGTTATAGATTATGGTACGAAACCCTTCGTGTGCGATTCCGACTCGCACTTGGTCGGTTTTTTATTTTAATTTTCTCAAAACCAACTTTTATTAAAGAATAGCTAAGTCGTTTGATTATTATTATTAAATGTGTACCTAGCAAATATGTTATGGCCCAATTCCTTTATTTATTAATATTTCTATTATTACATGAGTCAATAAATACAATTATTTATACTATGACTACCGACTGCGATTTATTTTGAATGTACTTAAGTTTTTATTAGAACAGTATTTCCGGTCCATTTTCTGTATAGTATAAACATTTTCATACATACAGCGATATCTATTTATTCAAATAGATAGTGTCTATTGATTAGCCGATAACATACAATGTATGTTTGTGCTATTGTTACAATACATCGTACATGAACTTTATTTAAATACATTTGAAATTCAAAAAACTTCAAAATTATTGAAGGTGGGATTATTATACATGACATATATAATTTCAAAAGAATATTATTTTAGTCTAATGCTTTTAACATGTATCAATATTAAAGCCTCAAGAAAATTTTGATGTAAGTGTTCATAAAATCACCATAGTCTTTTTTCGAATGTCAGCTCCCCTGTTCGTCGCCGAGGTGAAAAATTGATGGTGTATTCAACCCTAAAAGATTCAAACAAAAAAATATTTTTAAAAATACTTTTTTGTAAATTCTTTTGATTCTCCACAATATGAACTTTAATTAAGTTAATCAGCACATATATTTGCAATACATATTATTATTATTATATATGTATTTATAATTATATGAACCATTATTTTATGAATGATTATCATTAGAAATTGTTCAAACATTGATACTAAACCATATGTCGAGTATCTAAACGATTAACATTATCAGTTATTATTTTCTTAGACTTATTATTAATGCTTGAACTCGAAGTTTTAATATCATCTAATATAGAATAAATTTAGCGAAAATTTCTATATTGTATTTCTATATTGTATCTGCTCATGAAAGGTTACTAAAGATCTATCTCCTTATAACAGCAGTTCAATCATCGCATCTTTACTTCCAGGTAAGTGACGTTTTCCAAAATGATAATAAGGAATCGGTAGTTTAATATTAAGAATTTTCTAGTGGGTAATTGATATTGTAACCAATTTTTTGTTGAGCGTGAATATTTAATAGGATAAGTTTTAAAAAAATGCCATGAAGCAACAATCATTACTAAGGTGTTTGAACTAACCTAGTCGATTCGACTTTCATTTTTTCAGATACTTATTTATATTTCATTGGAATAGAAATACAAGTATTTATACATTCACTTGTAAAATCGTATTGAATACATGATTAACAATTTAAAACGATTATAATAGTATGTAATACATGAACTGAATCTTGTAGGTATCTATTCAATATATTATATCAATTATCTATATATTAAAAAAATTGATAAAAACTGATTCGAGTCCAACCGATAAGAATAAGTTTTTTTAAAGAAAGGTAGTAGTCTTTTCACTATCTTTTGCCTTACTTTTACCTTATTTTATTTGTAAGATCTCAATCTCACTACTCTTGAATTTTTGTTTGTAAAAATGGTGCTGACTGTATTGACAAATTTTATTATTACTATAAATATAAACGAATTTAGTATTATTACTATGAATACACGTCTCATTTTGTGTTCGATTGTTAGATTCCACAACTTTGCTATTTTTAACAACTTTTAATCAACAAATTATTTAAAGCATCGCATTTAAAAATTTGCATAAATAAAAAATAAAATAATTACTGAATGTTGCTTCAACTCAATAAAATACTAGCATGTGGAAACAATACTCGTCCACTCATTGTCAGTGATAAATTTTACTTTTGTTGTTAAATTGTTCAATAAAACAAAAAAACAAAAACTGTTATTTAAAATACAGTAAAAAACAAAGTTAAATTATTCCCCTGACATACAAATTTGGTAAATTTACAACTGTTCCGTTGTGCGACATAATGTAATTTTTAACATATTTTTATATAGAAATTAATGAATGTTGGTTTTTCTGTTAAACTTTTTATATGGCCACTTTATATGTTATTTAAAAAGTGGAAAATGATGCGAAACAATGAACGGTATCGTTGTAATATGAATGTTGTCCCCTGATAATTTTTGACTTATTTTTACTTCAAAATTTAATTAAATACAATCTATATTTAGAAGATTTATACAAAATAAATAAAGTATATATTATCGGTTAATATATACTTAAAAGTGTTTGTGAAAGTCTGAATTTTCATAAAGTTATCCTAGCTGATCAAATAAGTTAATAGTTTTAATAACAAATATAAATTATTACTAATTCATCAAATTCATCAAGAAATCATAATATAACTAATTTGCATTGTCTGAGTTATTCAGTATCTTTAGCATGAGTACTTACATATGTATATTCTTTGTATGAGCGTCATGACGCCTAAGGTAATTTCAGATTTCTCCTCATGTGCTCTTTGTAGATGCCATCACTGCTTTCGATCTGACTGCCCGTTTGAAGCAAAAATGTGAAGCAAAAATTGTCTACCCCTTTTTACGAAAAATGGGCCAACGGATGAGTATAAAATTTGGAACATTTGTCGTTTTATAGAGAAGAACCGAATACTATTACTTTTTTTAAATTATGCATAAAAAATAAATTAAATCAATAAAAAAACATTACACTCACTACCATACACACGCATATATACTCTTTTATTTAATATACTGTTTTGTTTAGTGGCAAGCATATATACTGTTATGAATAAAGGCAGTGAGATTAACTTTTGAGTGATTATGATCGAATTTCGAACGATTAAACGGGACGCTAGTTTAATTTAGTTTGAGCATTTAGTTTTAATGCCGGTAACTACTACTTGAGTCGTAACAATTATTAACAAAACTAAAATTCATAAATATTTAAGCGAATCTGACTACTGTGCTTTCTATATTGAAGTAAATAATGGTGTTTATTATCCAAAATATTGCTGTTAATTTGTATTATCTGTTATGAAACTTTTCTGCATGACACAGTTTATTATTCAAAATGTTGCTGTTTATTTTTATTCTTTGTCGTGAAATTTTTCTGAATGACACAGTTACATATCATAAAATCCGTAAATAAGTAGAAAAAATTATGTACCAAACAAACAAAGAACACTAACCAATTCGCATTCACAGTTTAGAGATACATGTAACATGTAAGAAAAACAGATCAATCGTAAATCCACTTACAATACAAACATATTGTAAGAAAAATACACAAAAACAAAAGACAACAAAGTAAAATGAGGAAATACAAATGAAAATAACAAAAATAAAACAAAATAAGTATAATCAAAACTTATGTGCCAGTATGAGTCTATTACTAGTAGTAGCATTGCGAATTGTAGACATCACAAGTAAACAAAAACTACCTCTATCTTCATTGTACAGAAATGAGAAAAGAGTAGTTAAAAAATCAAAATATAAATTGTTTATATTTCTCCTTGATCAAATAATTTAATTTCACTTTGATTGCAAGATAAAAACGCGTCTTCCAATCTGACAAAGTAAAAAAGTTTGATTTTTCAAAAAAAATACAATTTTCCTGGTTTTCCAGGAAATTTCTCGTTGATTGAAAAATAACCCCGAATCCTAGCTTCGATAGACAAAAGATCAGTGTAATAAAAATATTAAGGATTCCATTTCCCCTTATTATTTTAATTTCACATCGATAGCAAAAATCCATTTCGTCAAAGAGAGGTATACACTTTTAACAAAATTATACAGCTTGCTGAATTTGATAAACGATCTATCTAATTTCATCCAAATCGAACAACATGTTAGAAAGTTACACCGGAAAAAACATACATGGATAGAGAGATAGATACAGGCAAACGATATTGTTAAGTTAAAACATAGACCTCACTTGGCGGACCGAAGAAAACTTATACCCATTCTGGTGATAGTGATTGGTTGTGATGTAAGTGAATCCAAAACCAGAATTAACTGAATATAGTATGGATTGAATTGAAATTTGTTCATTGGCTTATGATAATTACCATTATTACTATAATGATAATTAAAGTCGACAAGAAATTCAAAAATTTTAGTAAATAAAACTTTGTGTTTTGTTCATATTTGAAGTAAGAAATAATGGGCTGGCTGTTTTTATTCTGCTAAACATTCGAAGGCATTGTAGTGAATTTCATAATTATCTGTAGTATTTACAAATAAATTAAAAGTATAGGAAATTTAACAGTTAATTCTCGGGTAATTATCGAATTGGGAATGACCAATAGACATTTGCTTACTTGCATATAAGGATACTTGGGAGTGAAAAAAACATTATCAGAATGTAGTCGAACCATTTAAATGATTGTTTTATGTATATTATATTCGACAGTTGTATATTAATGTTCTTCAGAAAACTGAAAATTTCACAAATATAATTTATATTCTTAAAAAAAATCAAAAGAGAGTAAAAATTTTTGAAAATTTTTAAAAAATGTAATTTTGATTTGGGAAATTATTTTTCGTGTATTCTCCTTGCATTATTTATAATCAAGATATTTCTCTAGAATCTTAACTTAAGTGCATACTTATGTTTTATAAAAATGGATTCGTTTAATTATATGCCTTTAATCATACGATTCTAATTAAACATATAAAGTTAATTAAACACAAGACCAATAATAAATATTTTTTTGTTAGACTTAATAAAAACACATAAACAAGTAAACAATTTATTGATTAAGTATGAAAATGATATAAATGAATGGTTCAGTTAAATAATAAGAAAAAGCATAGTTGATATATTCGAATATAATATTAATATTATTTGATTTTGTTTTCATATTAATCATAAAATAAAAAGAATTATGAAATAATAGCATAGATATTATTAATATTAAGTGAATTGACTTGACTGATTTATTATCGAAAATAAATTTTATACATATTTTCATTTTGATTCAAATTTTTTACGGAAAAATCATGTATTAGAACTTGTATGCGTTTAACAATTTAAAGATTGTGCGCATAAACAAAATTTGGACTATAATTCTAAAGCACGTTAATCTAGGTTTTACAGAAAATGTGTTTTTTTCATAACGTTTGGTTGGATTCTTAACACAATAAACCTTGGGCATATTTGTTTTTTCAATCCCATATCTCTTACTATGGATTTTAGCTAGGGAGGGACTACGATAACATATGGTTTATTCGGATTTTATTGTAAACGGTTATTTTTTCAAAATGTTAAGCCGGGAAATCAAATAGAAATAAATTGTTTTATTTTATTTATTTATTTTTGTTTTTATAATTATTAATGATAACTCTAGGATTATTCGAATAATTTTCAAAGTAGTCATCATCAGTATGAATAAGCTAGTTTTAATGATTCTCTGAGGAGATGTAACTCGTATAATTAGTCCATTTTCGTCTGCCTGTCCATCTTTCCGTCATCTATATGACTCAAAACCGAAAACAATTTGAATCAGATATTTGTAAGGCGTGACTCTTGACCTCCAGAGTGAATTAAGCTCGTAAAATTTCTAAAATTTCATCAGTAATATACAATGCTAATAGTTTTCAATTCAAAGTTCGTTAAAATTCAAAAAATTTCAAAGAGAGTTATATTTAAAAATATACTTAAAAACGTCAGATAAATATAATAGTGAAGGGGAAATAATACATTAATTAATTAAGATAATAATTTTAATTCGTTAATGGTTTTTCCTCATAGCATATAATCAATAAAAAAAATAAGAATTAATAAAGATAATGAAACAAATATACGTATATGTATAAAACATATAAATAATGATTGTGCTTGTGTATAATATTTGAAACATGTAGTAGAGACAACCCTATCATATTATTAACCCTGATATACTCGCGTGAATTTATAATGATTTAAAAATCCCCAAGCATGAAACACTGTTTTTAAATATAAATTGCTATTACTAAAATGTATGAAATTACATAGGGAATAACATTAAAATAAAATTTTCTAAAATTCTTATAGACTAATTAAAAAATATATACATTTGTACGTATTATTTAGTCCTTTTCGCCACAGATACTGTTGATTCACTCGTCAAGAACGAATAGAGTAAAACGTTTTTACTCTTTAACATTTAAGCCTTGGTTAAACATATGCAATCAATAAAATTGTCTCGATAGAACAAATATGAAAATATTGGGTTTTGATAATTTTATATTTTAAAAGCGCAAAAATGGTTTTGTGCATTTTTTGGTACACAAATACTTAATTTAAATTTAATTTAATTTTATTATTATCCCGAAAAACTCATGATGAATGAAGGATATGCGTAATTATAATTAATATCGTTCATCGTTATGCTCGTTGGCCTATGGGGAATATTTTCAGGTAGAAATTGCGACAATTTGAAATAAAAGTCGAAAAATAGCTTTTTAGTTTGTTCATTCTATTTTTGAGATAACATAATTCAATTAATAATTCAATTAACGTTTTGTAATTTTTTTTTTTAGTTAAAAATACACATTTTTTTTAAAAAGAATTTGGATGAAATTTAATCACTAAAAATTGTTTTTGCCCCTTCTCTTCCCTTAGAGGCATTAAATCCTGGTTTCTTTATCATGTTGTGTATAAAGATGGAAAATAGTTATTTGCAGAGTTATAGACGGCTATGATTTAAAATTTTTACTTTATGTAATAAAGTATATTTTGTTTCAAAAATTTTTCTTTTCTTCAATTTTTTACGTAGTCAAAATAAAATAAAAAGTTTAAAAGAATAAAATTTTTAGTAATCAAACATCAGTTTGTAAGTCCTGGGTGTCCAGCTCAAGGTTCATCATAGTATATACATCAACTTTAGTTAGACTCTAGAAGACATTAGTAACAAAATATAGACCACACCTCTTTATCGAAATTGGTTTTGTTCTCATATTTATACTTATAGACCTAGGGTGCATTATCCAAAAGGGTAAAAAGTGAGAAAAATTATAGTAGGATGAAAATACCATTGGGAATGAAAAGAGAATATAACAAAAATGAAAGGCAAAATAATTTACCGGGGATGTAAGGCCGAGAAGTGTAAAAGGATGAGTTTTGATGGGTAAAACACGGTTCATCTCGATTTCCGACAAGACTACAATTCCTAAAATTAAAGTTAAATGGCACCGTTGTAGGTAATTAGAATATCTATTACTTTTGTATTCACACTTTTTCTACATAATATCAAAATTTTTTTGATTGTAAATTAGGGTGCTGTTTCGATATTTATTCATAATAAGATGAAAAAATAAGTTTTTTAAATAAAAAAAAAAGTTACAGTGTATTTGGAACATAAAACCCCTTCCACATTTCGATCTCAGATCGCCCGTAATTTATTTTTTCTTTCATTTTTTTTATACCTATTCTCTTCCGTTTCAATTGGTTTCATTCTACTATAATTTTATTTGTTATATACTGTTAAGGAGAAGCAAACAAATTTTTTGAAATTACAAAGACCCTGATAGCCCAATGAGGCTCATATATATACAAGAAATTTTCAAGAGATACATCTGTGTAGCACATAAACGTTTCATAAAACTGTGGAAATAGTTAAAAAGTTCCAGTGAAACAAGCATAGATACACGCATTCAAACAAACGAAACACAAAAACCTCTAATTATACCATAAAAATTAAATTAAATTTAAATGAAAATTATTTGATTTTGATCTACAGACACTAAAAGAAATGAATTATAATTAATATCAACGCAAAAATTTATATAGAAAAATATAGAAATTCGAGTAAAAAAAAAAAAAATGGAATAAGATATAAACTTTTCTTATTGTGTTTTTAAAAACCAACGAAAAAAACAGACACCCTTTTTTTCGGCTATATATTACACTATCAAACACGTAAATATATAATATGTATTGTAATGTAGTATACTATTTATTATATACTATAATATAGGATTGTGGGGCATTGGGTCCAGATCTAGCAGACTCTGAAGTGTAATATCCTACTATGAGAGTGAGTGGCATACATACAATATATATATACTTACATATTATAGTAGTAGAAATACGCATACTATATAATAATCATCTCACTCAGTGTTATAACACAGAAGAAGAGAGGCAAATCGAGTCAAGTATAATATTTTAATAGTATGTGTACGCATGCGTTACAAGGCTGGGATTGTCGTCGCGACGTTAGATAGACGGAGAAGTAGAACAGTGCACGGTCGAATTTCGCGGCGGCAAGGAGTGAATATTTTTACAAATCAAAACAGAAAAAAAAACAATTTCCAAACAACTCCAAAATAATTTTTTATATGCCGCATAATTGTTGTGTGTCGAATCAAACACAAAAATCATTTTCAAAAATTTCCAAAAAATAAAATATGACAATGTTTGGATTGTCAAATCGAATGCAGTTAAGTTTAACTGCCGCCAACATCAAAACAGCATTCAACAATTATTATCTGTTACATTTTTAAAAAATACTACGGGTCCGGTTTCACAAGATACAAATGTGAATTTTTTATTTTATAACAAATTTAAGAATGTAAATTTTCAATTAAAGAATGTGAAACTCATCCGATATACAATTTCATTTTGGTTTTTTTTTATTTTTAAATTTTAGTTTGTGAAAATTTGTGCGAAAATTTGTTGAAATTTTATTTGCTTAAAAAAATGCATTTAAAATCAAACGTTTCACAATAATTCATGTTATAAATTCTAGTTTGAAACAATTAACAACAAATTTAAAAGAAAAACAAAGTAATTGAGTCCAAATAACATTTATGATGGGCCACAGTTTGTGGCATAATTCCGATTAAAAGGAATTTGGATAGAAGACAATTTATAAAATTTTTTCTGATTTTCAAAATTCTAAATTTTTTTAAAACCAATTGCCCAATTAAGGAAATTAGGAATAACTGTAAAAATTCAGCGAGTGTATAAATTTCTGTGTAAAATGTAATTGTAATTAATCCCCAAATAAATAAATAAATAAATATTTTTATGAAAACACGTATTTTTACAAATATTCAATGTAATTGTTGTGCGTTTATCTTAAACATAATTAAACCTGTTTTTTCAAATTTTTTTAATTTTGTACAAAAAAAGGTTTTTTGTTTTCAAATCATCACATCGTTCGGGCTAAAACGGGTAAACAGATAAAAAAAATTCAAAACAAAAAGTAAAATAATAATATAGGATTAGGTCATTTAAAATAATACTTGATGTAAATTAAATTTGTAAAGTAAATTTTAATCGGGACCAACTTGTAAATTTTTAATTGTGTTTATAAAAAAAATAAAAAATAATTATAATAATAATAAAATAATTCTTCCATTAAAAAAAAAACCTGTGCCTCTAAACAAAATTTTTAACGAACAATGTGGAAACGAACAAATTATTGTGTGGTTTAGGGAATACTTATTTGTACATATTTGACAAAAAATCCCATCAAAATGGATCAAACTTTTGTTAATTCTTCCGTTCGAACGGGACCTTCGTTAGAGGATTTTCTTTCGCCATATGATACAAATGCCACAGGATTTAATATGTCATTCCCAAATGGTACATTTTCTAACCATACATTTGTTGTAGTACGTCCATATCCAAGTGGATATTCCATTCCACATATTGTGCTAGCCTCAATAATTGTAACAATTTTAATGATTGTTGTTGTGGTCGGTAATATGTTAGTGATTATTGCAATTGCAACGGAAAAGGCATTAAAAAATATACAAAATTGGTTTATTGCATCATTGGCAGTTGCTGATTTTTTCTTAGGCCTTATTATAATGCCATTCTCATTGGCAAATGAATTAATGGGCTATTGGATTTTTGGTAATTGGTGGTGTGATGTTCATTCTGCTATGGATGTGTTACTTTGTACAGCATCAATTATGAATTTGTGTTTAATATCATTGGACCGGTATTGGAGTATTACACAAGCGGTTGATTATTTGAAAAAACGTACACCTGCGCGCGCTGCATTTATGATTGCCGCTGTTTGGATCATGAGTGGTTTAATTTGTATACCACCGTTATTGGGATGGAAAGTTACAAGACCTCAAGAGGAATTTCCTAAATGCGAGGTAATAAAAATAATTTCTTTTACTAAACATTTTATACAAAGTTGAATTTCGTAAACTCGACAAATTCGTGAACAGATAGATAACCTTGATATAACTACGATAAAATACAAAATTTACAATGTAATGTTTGTTTACAAATATTTTATAACTTTTAAATAACACTTCATATTTTATTTTGCTTTTGTAAATAAGTTGAGACAGCTAGAAATCGTATAAAAATGAAATGTTATTATTTAAATATGATAAAAATGTTAATAAAAAACATTGTTTTTCTCAAGTCAAGATTCAAAAACTTACATATCTAAACTATTTCTTTACTGAGAGATAATATTTCACAGTTTATAGTATAAAAGTATTTTAATTAATTTATAATCCTTAAACAACGTTTCAACATTTTAATAGTTTCCTCAGGTGCTGAAAGGGTATAAAATTGGTATCATTCCTTACATTTCAACAATAATTTAAATAATAATAGAATACGAAATGAATTTATATCAATTACTAAATTGATTATAATTTAAATTATTCTTGAAGTGTAAGAAATAATACTAATTTTATGTCCTTTTGAAACTAGGAAATTATTGAAACGTTGTATAAAAATTATAAATAATCATTAATAAAAAGATTTTTATCATTTAAATAAATGTTTATGAAAAATTTAGATACTATTCCTTAACGTTTTTCATTACTTTAAATTTTTGTAGAATACTACTGCTTTAGATTTTAATTATTCTCAACGAACATACTCATTTTTTTTATTGATACCATTCTTTATTATAAATAATTCCCACCATTTTTCGGGATGGTTGTGCAAGGGGCTTTTATTTTTAACGATTACGTAGCTATAATTTTGGGTAAAATTTCGATATTTTTGTAAATTAAACGCTTAACGATTAAAAAAGTTAATTTTCTAATTAACGAAGTAGTCTTTTGGATTCACTATACTCACGTCAAATTGTAATTGATTAAATACAAATTAAATGAATTCATTAAATCAAAATAACGTTTAAAAGTACTTTATAAAATTTTTACAAACATAACGTTAGGCTTCAAAGTAATAAAATGAAAGAAAAAACTTTTCTCATTTTTAACTACACTTTGAAAACAATTTATTTTCAGTTGGTTAATTTAGAAAAAAAATCTTTGTAATAGTTACAACCAAACGATGGCACAGGGCGTGTTCTATTCTTTTTGTAACTTTAAAAAAGTTTCATTTCCGCTTTGATTTATGTGCGCCTATACGCGTCCAACAAAAGTCTTTTAATTATACAAATACGAAGTAAAGATGTAATATACCAACTAATAAAAAAAATCTTATAGAGACGGAGGCGATATATTGAACAAAAAATATATAATCAAATTTCTTTAGTTTATAATTAAACAAAGATTCTTTCGTGCGTGTTATATGATGTGGGTATACATCAATTTTTTAAATAAAATTTATACTTTACACTTTGTTAAAATTTTAGAGTAGCTCTTTTTTCTTAAATCTATTTCAATATTGTTTGAAAAGTTCAAAAGTTATAAAACTTACTGACGAATATTTTATACACATCCTTGTGTCTTCACTGTATTAATATAATCGTTACTTTATCGTTAAGACAGAAAAATCTTCAGATAACAGTTGGATTATTTAATAAAAAATAATTATAACCTACTTTCTATTTTATTTTCAATTTTTAACAAAAATATTGTTGAATATATACGAGAAAATTCTCTTGAAAGTAATATAAAATTGAATAAACGGGAATAAAAATTTTTCACTTTGGAAGGGGGTGCTATGTTCGTGCCGTAGTAATGGTAAAATATATCTAGATATATACCTCCTTTTTTAAAATTTATATATAACACGGAAACGAGCATAAAAAACATCAAATTTTAACGCATGAAAACATAATCAATATAAAAATTAAGGTATCATACCATTATTACGGCACGAACATATCGCACTGTTTTTATAACTTCATTCAAATCTCATATTGACTTCATTCAATATTTATTAATGATAAAAAAAAATATATATAATTTATAAACAAATTTACTAAAATAGAATGTTTTTTATAATTATATATTATTTTAAAATATGTCATGTGAGTTTGGAAAAAGTGGTTTACAATGCATAACAAATGAAAATAACAACTAACAGGGTTAATTGTTTAGATACTCAAAACATGATTCAGTATCATTGTTCGAACTAATGATAAGTATTCATAAAATACTCTAGGTCATATATAATACTCCAGTCTATATTGTTATAAATACATATATAATAATGAAATATTATATAATTATATGTGTTTATTAGCTAAATTTGTGACGAAACTAAACATTTTATGAATAAATGTTTGGAAAAAAAATTTGTTCTTTTTAAAACAAATAAACATTTGGTATTTTTGTTCCATCTCTTATTGTTCAAAAGTTGGTTCTAGATTCATGGGATCGAATGGACCTGTTTTGCTCATTCAGGATCTTGATCTTAATTCTAGAAAAATCCATCAAAATTTCAGCTTTCTATCTTTTTTCGTCGTTTGAGTGCTTGCTATTTTAATAGTCCGTCTCTTGGGCGGACTGACAAACGGAAATGGCAAACATATAATATACACTAAAAGTCATTTAAAATAAAAATATTTATTAAATATCGAGTTATTTTCTGCAGATTATTTTCTCATACGTTGTATCGACACGATTAAAGCATACAATATTTATGTGTGATTTAAGAAAATTAAGACATAAAAATAATAATAATTTTTAAAATAATGTTAGAACATTAATTTTATAAATAATTCTGTAAAATATGATGAATCTAGTATCGAATATCGCGAAATATTCATTTTTCTGTTTTGTTAATTCACTTAATTTACAATGATAAATATATCATAATAACCAGTTGTAACATCACAATAAATTTATATCAATTTTTAGATTTGCACATATTTATCATTTCAAAATGAATATAAAAATTATTTTTCGAATTAATATTTTGCCAATCTTGCCAATATAACATATTCAATATTATACAATATCAAATAGATCAAAGTAACGCTGTCACCAATTAGCTAAGATTGATTGATGGTTAAAAAACTAATGATTTTATTATAACGGAGAGACAATGGAAAATATGATGCGTTAACCACAAACAATTTATTTTATTGTAAAAAAAAAGTTTGCAGTTTGAACGAAAAAATTATATCAAGTTTTCACTAAAGAAAATTGGTATAAAAATATATATTTTTGTCTTCAATATTAAAACGTTGGCACGTTTAACTTACAAAATTGTTTATAAACTATACAGTTTCTTTAACTCTAAATACTGGATGGCTCTGTTCCTAAAACAATTTTTAACAGAACATCAATTAAATGAAATTTTTTGCTTTATTAGCGAATTTTCTGAAAAAAAATTAGTTTGAACTTAAAAGTTAATTAATTTAGTTTGTGAGCACAAAATTATAACTTTTCATTATAACTTTTCATTACATTTGAAAGGTAAAAATAAAATAGCTTTTTGTTGGTTCAAAATAAATTTTTTTGCAAGAAAGAGAAGTAAAACAATCTTTAAGAGCTTCTAACTTATACGTTTTTTAATCAATTTTAATTGATTTGGTATTGCAGCCTAGTTTCATATCTTAATGAGTAATATAACAAATTTTGTTGTTGCATATTTCTTATTTTTGAGCATAAAATTTAACATACCCTGCACGTAAGAAACCGGTTAGTGTTGAGGTGGGTCATAAGGGTAAGAGTTATAAAAAAAGTTTCAAATAAAATAAATAAATAAATATTAAAATATATGTAAAAATTTCTAGACTAGAAAATTTCTATTTTTAACAATGATCTTAAATGACGTTTTGTCGTCTTTTTTCCATTATTAGATAGTCGGTACTAGATGAATAGTGAATGATAAAAATGTAATCGAATAGTCCAAATACGAGAGCTCAAATTAATTGTGGATTTAACTCTAGAGAAAGTTTACATCAAAAGTAGTGCCAGCCTTTATAATATATATAAATATATATATATACTTTATATGTATGTTTGTGAAAAAAGTTTTATTGTAGATTTTAACGAAGACAATAATAAAGAAAAGAAAATAGCCAATCGTTCAATATAAAATAATTTAATTCTATCATAAAAACCAACTCTCTTCGTTGACTCTTAATAGTATTTTAGTTTGTTCACAACTGAATTTTTCATCTGCATTATTGAAAATTTTCTGCAAATGTGTATATATATGTCTATATGGTTGAATTTTATTTAAACCTGCTCGAGCTACTAGAAATATCTGGCAGGCTTTCAAATAATTAATATTTTGTCCAATCAAGATTTGCCAAGTTTGTTTTGTTCATATATAACAACATTATTTTGTAGTATTCGGCTCTGTTTATTATTATGTTATATGTTTTTATATTCATAAAATATTTTGTGGCTCTTATAAAGATTATAATTTAACAATTTACATATCTTTTAATGTAGTTATCGTGTATGTTTATGATTGGTTTTATGTATCAATATTTTTTTCTAAAGACAAAGTTAGATTCTCAAAATAATTTATGTGGAATTATTTCATTATTTCATAGTAGTGATAGTTGAGTGTAAGATAGACTAATACCTGGGAAGTAGACATTTTTAGGCCTTTTTTAGCGACATTTATTATTTTCCCAAACCCATTTTTGTGGCAAAGGAATGAGTGCCCGGAATCACATTTTTATCCAAAAGAATTTTTATGTGGCTTAGTTATGCCAAGCCTAAAATTTATCAAAGCCTATTTGTCCCTATTATAAAATTTTAGTAAGATGGAATGGAGTTTTATATTCCAGACTTTGATACTTTTTATCACTTATTGATCATAGCCTACATGTACAGTTGTACAGTTCAGGTAATTCAGTTATTTATTTATTCAGTTATTATTTCTGTTATTTTCTCATTGAATTTCTTTTTTTATAAACTTATTAATTTCTAAATATTTTATTTTCTTAAGTCTTGAAAACATGAACATTTTATATTCTTAATAAGTTTTATAATTCAAATACTGATTATAATTTGTATAATATTATTTTTATTAATCATATTAAAAGTATTAATTTAAAAAGAAATATCTTTAAAGAACACATTCTATTTTTATTGAAATAAAATCACTGTTTAATGATATTATTACTAAAGCAATATGATGTAAAACACAATTAAGTTAATGTTCACATTATATAATACAAAACACATTAAAAATATATTTATAAAAATATTAAATCATAAAATATTAGTACGCATAATAATACTTGCGTCTACTAAACATAACCAAAAAAAAAGTTGGTATTAGCAAACACGCAACCTCTATATAAAGGTTTTGTTTTTTTCATACTGAAATTTTTTTAGGTAATATTTTTTTTCAATAAAAAATTAAAAAAAAAAAACAGCCTTCAAATAAATGAACAAAAGTTTTTCTTAGTCGATGCAAGCCAATCATTTTGTTAGCTAAGAATAATGGGCAACGAATTTGAAAAAAAATTGGTGATAATTAAAAATTTAAAATTATTTTTTACTTTTTCGGTTCTTTTGTTTTTTTTATTTTTTATTATTAACTTTTGAGTGTTGCATACAACCACGAACAATGTTTTATTTCGATGAAATTTATTCTTTAAAATATGGTTTTGCCCCTTCTTTACCCTTAAGGACATCAGATCGGGATTAAATTCAAATGGGCTTACATGAGAAGAAACAGCTTTGAAATAAAAAATAATCATCAAAGTTGGTTCATCCAATTGAAAGTTCTGAGGTAACAAACATTAAAGATAAAAAAAACAGTCGAATTGAACATCTCCTCCATTTTTGAAGAAACATATCAAAAATAGAGTGTATAGACAACCAATAAATTTGTACCCTAATTTTAATTGCAATTTTGTATAAGGTTTCCTTCGTTACCAAGTCGACGATTGTCCTGATGTCTTGCGCTTGATGTTTTCACTTCGAGAATTAAGATACAATTTTTCCAAAAAATTATGTGTGTGGAAGAATTATTGCAAACATATTGTATAAACTATAAGTGAAGTAATTGTTTAGTAAATTTATTATTTCAAAGAACGACCTTTCCAAAGTAAATAAAAATGAAAATTTACCCGAATAAAGTAAAAATTAAGTAAAAAGGAGGAAATACCATGGTACGTAAATATAAATCTAAGAAGCAATTATTAATCGAAACATGAATATTGAATACAATTTTACTAAAATGGAACAGAGAGAGGATATTGACTAAATTTGATTATTAACTCTACCGCTTCAGAATTAACGGTTAAGAACTCATGAAGAATTTAAAATTCTTTTTCTTTAGATTATAACTATCCAATTTTTATCCCCTGTGGATTTTTCCATTATTAGATTGGAGGAATATATTTAGCACCCAAAAATTACACGTTACAACACAAATATACTTAGAACTTTTTTTTTTTTTAATTTCTGGCTTCAGCTACTTTCAGCTATATAGCCATTAACCAAAGGGGAAGCCCAAAGAAATTTGGTATACACAAAATTTAAACTAATATAAATATTAACATTATTAAAATATACAAAATAACTCTTAATAATTGTTGCTTTTTATGTTATTACTTCTCTCATGAACGAATGGGGCTGTTGATCCTATTTAAGTTTTTTTTTTGTTAATTTAACACACATCCACTTTTAAGGCCACGAACATGCTATAAAAACATCGGCTTATTCGTTATTTTTGTGCTTGAGCTTCTGTGATGACGTTCAAACATATACTATATAGACAAAAATAGATTTATTCCAACATTTTCAAAAATTATAAACAATTAACCCGGGTTTAATTTATATCTGCAGTGTTGATTTAGAAATCTAGTAACGGGACCTTGAAAAATGAGTTCACGAATGTTTGGGTGTAAAATCTCATAAAAATATAAGTATTCATAAAACGTAAAAATCATTTAATTTTACGTTTTATAAGTACTTATAACAAATTTTGTAATAGTTTTTTTTTTAACGTTATAAACTTTAGACTCAATTTCATATACTCTCATATATTTATATGGAATACATTATATTCGGTTAAAACTTGATACGAATTTTTTTACACTTTGTTCATATAAACTCCATTCTACATTATTTGTAATCTTTATGGTATATAATCGAAATAAAAATAAAAATGTCTAACTAAAATTTTGTTTCGTAATTATTATTGATTAAAGAATATATAATAATAAAATTATTATAAGTAGATTTATTTTAATGAGTAATTATCATTATTAAACAACACACATTTTTAAGTATTTTCATACATAATTGAGCATATTGATTACGGTTTTTCCATTTAATTTAATATACTTACGTTGTGTATTTTACAAGTCTAGTTACTCTAAACAAAAATGAACAGTGTGTCATAAAAAAATTGCACGATAAAAAGAATTACGAATTTACATTTATTTTTATATTTTCAGTATCAATGGGGGGCGGTAATTATTATTGATTGTACTGTCTAAACACTTTTCATTAGATTGACATAATAAATTATCTATCTTTTAAACAAAAATAATTTATGTGTGTTTGGAAAAAGCTGAGTTGTTTCGCAAAAAACCTAATTATTACGTAAAGACTGTAGTTTAATGCAATTTAACTGATTTTTACGATTATGATAAGTTAGATAATTTCAGTTCAATGGTGAAATATATAAACCTTTTGTAATTTATAAAATTGTATTATCGAAAATATATGTGTCGTTTACAATAAATAAATTTAGTAAAAACTCTTAAACAAAAAAAATTAAACCGCCAAAAATAAGCTGAAAATAAAAAAATAATAAACCATTTTTATTTAACCTTAATAACTAAATGTTCTTAAACTAATAAAAACTAATAATAAGTATTCCAAAATGTTAAGTTTTATAATTATTTTGAGTTTCTTATTAACTTTTATAACTAAGTTTATATGAACATACCCCAAATGTATGCAGAGAAGTGAATGTGGAAGGATAGCTAGGACTTCATCTAGATCCTCCATTACTTTGATCCAGTGAATAAGAAGGCAGGATGGATCGAAGCATTGATTTTGGATTCAGCAACTGATTCAATAATGAATTAAAAACAATTTATTCTATTCAATTGTAAAGTTATTTAATTAAAATATAAAAAAAAATAACAATTCTTCATAGGATGCGTATAAGATTTATTTCGAAATAAATATTAATATTAAAATATAACATGTAACACATTTAACTGCATAGAACATTATTTAAAATTATATCGAACATTTCAAAATTAAAACACGAGGTTACAAACGACCAATTCAAGATTAGTTCATCGTTCTTGTTTGAAGATCCGACAAAAAGTGAATTAGTTACGATTTTTTTTTATAATTACCTATGTAATCTCGTATTTTTATAATTGTATTTTTGTTAGGACAAGTTGAAAATTGCAAACAAGAATTAATCTACATAGCAATTTTGAAATTAAATTTTCACAATATCTTTTATTTAATTCTTTTCACTGCTAATTCTAATGTAAATAAATCGTTTATTAAGTAAATCGAAAAAAAAAACATCTTTTACATCTATCGAACTAAATAAATATATTCATAAAAAAGTATTTTTTCATAGTTAATTTTGACTAAAATAACAGCCAAGACTTAATTGTAAATGAGAATAACTTTTTCAAAAATTTAATGGGAACCGCAACCGCGTCCCTTGCACTAAGACCTTTTCGTCCTCTGAGAGTACTGAGGACTCTCTATCCCCTGAGAGCATAGATGCCATCTAATAGAAAGTGACAATTATATTGTTATTTTGATATTTGTGAAGCCGGTTACTTTATTTGTATCCAAGCCACGACAGTTTCATCAACCAACTGTCCTGTTATTTTCATTATAATAAAGTAGGATTCGCAACCTCCAGTCTAAGTTTTCAAAAGGGTGAAGGTATTAATGACCTTACTCACTTGGCCACTGAGTCAGCTGCCACGGGCATAAATGTAAGCAAATGCCTTTTTGTTGTCCGTTTTAGAGTCCATATGTGAGTAAATTTAAAATAAAGATTTATCGGTGACCTTTTCTATTTTGAATTATTTGATAATATTTGGGTTACAGATATACAATTTAAAGTTAACTTATTAAAATACAACGTGTATTATACAAGCTTCTACACAGGGTCTAAAACGATATTTTATTCAGAAGTTGTATTGTTTACGAACCTTATTGTTTATTGAACGTATAATTATTGTTTATATTTTCCGGAAAGATTTACATTTCTTTTGTGTTCGACGGACAAACAGACAAATGGGCAGGCCAATGAAAAAAAAATTTTTATCGAATAATTTAAATAAAAATTTTACAACAATAGCAACAAGATATTTTCCGGATATGTGTTTGGTATACTATAAAATTTGTAATGAATGCGTGTGGCTTTTTAAATGAAAATTGTGTGTATTATATTCCAAATTTTCATTTTTCATTGTTCAAAGTTTACTTTTCATGTCAAAGTATATCAAAAGAACAAAAAAATAAAAATAAAATGCTTCTTTTATTATACAATAATATTATGTATACACTTCTACAGTTAAACCTAATTTGTTTCAATTTGAATATTTTTGAATTGTTAATATTTTGGAAAATAAGAAACAAATTTTCAATCAAAAATTGTTATTCATATATAACCCGAAATTTCTTGTTATAAAATAAAATAGAGACAAAATTAAAAATAAACGTAGAATTCAAGCGGTTTTAATTTCTCGTAAATGTGGAAAATATGAACAAAGCTTTTAGTTTATTGCAAAAAAAACTTGATAATTTATGTGATATGTAATGGAATTTAATGTAATAAAACTACATACGCTTGAATCAGACAAAACGAATTTCTCTAAAGCTTTACATTTTTATGAAATCGAATTTTTTTTGTTTGATAATTATTTTTCGATCCCTTCTATTCAATTTTTTTCCAGGGTGTCCCAGACGTAGGTGTTAGCTTAAAAGTACTGACAAATGAAAGAATAGTTGATGAATAAAACATTGGTTACTGATTAACGAAACGAAATATTTAACAGAAATTAAAACATAATGTTTAACACTTTTTTTCATGTCTTAATACATGAGAATTGCTCAAATTTATTTTAGTTGAAAAACCCAATCGCACAGAGATAAATTTTTGTTTTTTGAAGTTATCCAGGTTTGACTGTAAAAATATAAAATACAACAAAACTGTTTTTGAATACAAATTATTAATTTTCCAAAATCATAATATAAACTTTTCAACAACATATTTTACTTGAATAATAATCAAGTCGATCAAGTGTGAAAATACTCCGATGATGGTTCTAATTCATCTATGTGATCCCAAGCATAAAAAAACCCATACACCAGTTCACGTGCAAAATACAAAACATTAATATAGTTTAAGTTCAGAAGGTGAAAATCATATAGAGATAACATATATTTAAATAAATCCTAATATCGAAAATCATTATAGAAATTTTAATTGAGAAATGTCCAAAGAACACCTTTTTGAGAACATTTTCATATTTTTTAGTTCATTTAAGGTCTCCTTAATAAAAATCTTTCAATATGACTGATTTTAAGACGTTTAAGTTAATAATTTATATCATCTATAGTGTGAAAAATCTCCATATAATAAAAATTTATTCAATTAAATACAATGGTAAATATTTTCCTCTGAAAATTTTTTTATTTTAAAACTATCAAAATTACAAATACTATTCAAAATATTATGAAAATTACAACTAATAATCAAAGAGAATCCGATTCATTGCTTGGAAAAAACGATTTTCCAGTTCACTTGAATTAATCGAGACTCTTTTTTTTCTACTTCTATTTTAGTTAAAATAGAAGTATGATGAATAAATAAAGCTTGAAACGTGCAAGGGTTTTAAATTTCGTGAAATAATACTAAATGTATGAGAACATAATTAAATAATTTTGATTCGAATTACATTTTTATGAAACGAACTTTACATGAGAATGGTAAAGAGTTTATAAATTCTGATGTTTTTTAATTTAAAGGGTAGTTTGTGTTTCATAATTAATTAACTATCTGTATAAAAAATGAAATTTTATATAAATTTAAAAAAAAAATCAAATTTGTATACCAATAAAAATCTTTCTGAACGGTATTTTGGTGTGACGGATTCCTAACAATAATTCCAAAATAAATTAAATAGGTCCAAAATATTTGATAGACAATAACAGGCTATATACACCTACATATACTAAACAAATCAACATAATATCAGTAAAATAGTATTAAATCCATCTAACCATCTATATATTATTATCTACCTTGAGAAATCAAATGTTGAAATGTTGTGTTGAAAGTTTTAAACATTAAAAGACTGACGACGGTGTATTCCTTCCGCATACATCCATACCACCTGTCTCACTTTGAATGAGAAACTTCATACATAAATCTTTGTACTTTGTACTGTAAAATATATTTAATGTTTCAACTAATATTTAATAAATATTTGAAACAAGACTTTATATGAAATTAATTGATTGGGAGTTATTTGTTTAAACCAACGGTTGGTTATAAATGAAAATATTGAAATATTCGTTTGTAATATTTATTTAAGATAAGAAATATATACAGAATCGAATAATACACATACTTTCATATTTGCTTATCTCTTTCGCCAAGTCTATCATTTAGAAAAAGTAACTTTCTTCATCGATATTTAACATGAAATGTCACAACATTTAACTCATTCTACCAAAAATTTGCTAATTTGTCTAATCAATGTAAAGCTATAGAGGGAAATGTTTGAAACACAATATTTGACTTGGTAACTTTGTTTGGATTAGCTAGGATGTGAACATCAAAAGTCTTATACATTTGACGGAAAATAAATATATATTATTGAAGGGAAATTATTGTTCTACAATCCTTTATGGCTTGGGTACATAGTTGAAGAATATTGTCTGGTCAAAGAGAGAAAAACATCTGAGACAAAAATTTTTTCCCAAAATTACAGACTTTCAACAGCCGGTATCGCGAAAACTGAACAAGGTATCGAAAAATTGATCGGCTTAAATTGATAGTAAATTTAATCATTTTTCATTCACTTGGTATATAGTGAGTGCTCTTTTCGCTAGTATCCCGCCCGTATCAATAGCAACCAAAGGACGGGGATTTGATATGTTCACCTCCTAACTCGAACATAAAAAAACATTGATAGCAAGTATTTCCCCCAATACATTTTTTTGACAATTCCCTGCCTGAACTAAATCATGTAAAAATATAAATATATAAATAATAATAATAATTTTTTAAAATATATAATATATATTAATATGAATATCTCATGGGTGGGTATCTGCTCACCCAATGTTCAAAAAACCTGTACGTAAACACATTTATCGTTCACTAGAGTCAATCTTGTATAGAGTGGAGTTAAGTGTAATAATCGAATTCAATTTTTTTTTTACGTTTCTAGGCACCGAAATTAATTAAGCAAGTTAAATTTCAAATCTAAAGCTTTTTAGGCTATTTTTAGTTTTTTGGATTCAATGAATGCGAAAATAATCATATACTTCTGATTTTGCTAATGAGTTTTAATTTTCGCTATTATACGTTGAATAAAATAAGTCCATGAAAAAAACAGAATTCCGACCACGCAGATATATATAAACATATAGGCATCCGAAAAAATATACAATTCAACTCCTGGAAACATTACAAATTTTATATTTCGAAATTAGTGCCATAACAAAAACTTTCCATTCGGGGTAAATGAAAATCATTAAGAAACATAAATATAAATCATTAAGAAACTACGAACACCAAATTCCATAATTGTTACAGATTCTTTTAATATTAAATTGACTTTGCAACATTCTTATTGAAAGGAGTCAACCTTATATGTCATGATCTTCTATATATTTGAATGGCGTTAAAGAAAAAGTTCGAATAATAATTTTAGAACATAAAATTTTATATTCCAACGATTCGTCGTCTCCATTTGTTGGCTATTCAAATAACGGAGCTAGAATGCTCAGAGCATCAAGAAGTTTATGCTAACTACACATTAAGTCACGGTTGTAGCTCTAGCGACTAGCAATTGGAATTCAATTTCAGGAATATGTAGTGTGTTTTTATTTCTTACCATCTTCCAAATATTTTTAAATTAAATAATAGAAACATTTATATTAAAAAGAATTTGTACTTACTATAAATGAAAAGCTTTGAATGAAATAGATTCTACTAGATTATTTCAAAATATTGCATTGTCATCCTATTCTAAGCAACGTAAAAATTTCAAGTCTCTGAGTTGCCTTGAAGTTAGTTTAAAATATTTACAAAATCTCACCAAAATGGCATAATAAAAAAATAATCGCCACCCACCACAAGTCAAGTCGATAAAAGAAGACCAATCGATTTTACTTTTCAAGAGTATATCCACAACATTTTCCCTTGAAATAAACGATATTCTCTGTAATATGTATACCACAAATATGTATATCATATAGCCATGTACAGATGCTAGCGATATGGTAGATGTGACGTGATATTCTTTTTTTTTTTTTTTAAAAAAAAGCCAACAACGGGATAGTAAATCTATCTATTGAAGGAGTATCAAGCAAGCTCATGACATGCTGTTACTGTCGTACATCACCTCATATTTTTCTCATCATCATCAGCACAATGATGTGATATATTTATATGATGATCACAACAAAAGAAAGTGTTGAAAATCAACTTTAATTTTATTCTTAAAACATGCTTTTCATTTTTACAGCTCATTATTTGAACATGTTTTCACATCTAATGTTATATTATTACACCATTCACTCGTTAGTCGTCGTTTGTTCGTCGTATAGAGGGGAAATTTAGACGATCTTGGTATTATAAAAATGTATTATTATAATTTTATGTAATGAGTTTTTTGTTTCTTTCTTATTGTTCATTATAACCACCTTTGAGTTCATTATAAACACCTATAAGTATTGAAATGTTTATACATTGAAATGCTTTTTTGATAATATTCCTCAATATTATTAACGAAAAGTAATTCTGGCTTATCAAAACTCTTATTTTCCTCAAGTAAGTGCATGTGCAAATAAAATTTAACATATCTTTTTCCTCGTTTCTGTTGCACAAGGAGCGAAATTTGTTATTTTTGTTGAAATCATATTTATTTAAACATAACGTCATTATCGGTTTCGATTTCCCAATAACTTGAAATAAAATAAAGATAAAAATAATATGAAACATAACTGATCAATTTAATATAAGGTATATTAAGAGTGGATCCGTTACCCTGTCCCTTTTACCTACCTACCTACCTTCTGGGCCTCTGTACCGTCTTTTAGAACACTCCATCACCTGAAGGCAAATATGCCTTCTAAAACAAAATATCCATTATATTGTTATAATGTTATATTCTTGGTGTGACCGGTTACGCCCATCTTATTCAACCAATCGCTCATTTTTTTATTATAATTTATCAAACTGCCGCTGCCTTGATTCGAATCCGCAACGTGTAGTCTAAGCAGTCAAATAGTGTCTTTACTTACTGAGCCAGTCTAGGTAGATAAGTGTCATTTGTGTCTAGTCCATATAGAACATTATAAAATTTTCAAAACTTAAGAAAAATGTTGATAATTTCATTACATATCTTCATCAAATAACATTGCCTACGAATGCCGCGGCTAGAATCTGCGTGGAAGAGTAGTTTCATGTAAAAATAAAAAGCCTAGAAAGCATGAATAAATGTCTCACATTATTTGAGAAATATCTTTTGACTTATCATACAAACAGCTTTTTTAAAATGCGCTCATAAAGTGATTCATTAACTTGATATTATAATTTGAATATTAATTAAATCCATTACGCTCTAGTATTACAAAATACAACAAAACACAATAACCTCTATATCAAAAAAACGAATCTATATCAAAACGTGTAACGCAATACAATAGACTTCATATCGTTTAAGTGTATGAATTGAATAATTTTGAGACTGTCTGTTTACCAACACAGAGAAGAAAATTCAAAATTACATATTCATTATAATAATACGTAATATTCATTCCATTTAAAATAACATCTACCCTATTTGCATCAACTCCACAAAAAAAATAAAATTTTATCACTTAAAAAATGTACATATTTTCTATAAGTAGATATATAATATTGTGTTCAATTCTCAAGTCTATATTATCGATACGTTCAAGTATTTTAATAAAATATGTTATACATACAGTAAGTACCAAAATTACAGTTTACTCGATAGTAAAGGCAAACACTACCGTTAATACTACCGTATAATAACAAAAATACACTGCTAATAATGATAACTTCCTCGTGAAGTACGAATATGTTCCAATAGTTATCTGTATGCGTGGTACGTCTACACCGATTGAGTTGCGCTAACAATACTAGCTCAACCATTTTTAAATCACTGATGTAAAACTTCATCCTACATCTACATGCAAAATTTCATCATAAACGGATAAATGGGTCACAATATATCGGAATTGAATATATATATATATATATATATATATATATATATATATATATATATATATATATATATATATATATATATATATAATATATATATATATATATATATATATATATATATATATATATATATATATATATATATATATATATATATATATAGAATTAAATAGCTATATCTCTGAAACGACCTTACTGATTAAGTTGCAATCTGGATAATTTATATAATAGAAGTATATAACAATAGATATGTGTCCATGCTGATGAAATCGGATTGATAGCCCGAACCAAATCTAGGCTTGAGGAGTTATTTAGAAGAATGGAAGAAAAGACATAGGAAGTCGGTCTGAAAATCAATGACAAAAAAACACAATTTATAGTCGCATTACCAGATAAAACACAAAACCCTGGAAATCTTGTAATTGGTAATAAAACTTTCAAGGGATTGACATCCTTCATGAACATTTGAAACTTGATCGATAAAAATGCGCCATGATCAACGTCCATCAAAAACCGAATATCATATGGATTCAGGGCCTATTATGCAAATATAAATCTCCATAAAAACATACTATTAAATTATAAAGCAAAAATGCAAATTTGTATCATAATAAGTAAAAATTGACAAGACTCGAAAGGAAGGTAATCAGGAAGGCATACGTCTGTGTGAAAGCATATAACGAATGAAGAATACAACACTACACGGATATAAGTGACATTTCAAAAATCAAGACATTGTCCGTTTCATGGCAGCACGCATTTGATTGGAGCAAAGCAATTGAATGGTTTGGCCACATACAACGCATAAGACTATCTATTAGTTTCAATTTTCGATTTTTCTGTTTTAAAGATGCTCTAGCATAAACAATTCTGAAAGATGAGATGTTTCTTAAGAGCGACCATCCAAAACGTTCAAGCACTATTTTTACCTCAAATTTATAAATATTCTATCATTCATTCTATAGTTATGCGCGTTAGTCTGAATGAGTGCCACAGACTGACAGATCGAATGAGGAAGTTTTGAGTCTATTATTGACAATACATTATATATTTGAAACATCCGATATCACGATGTTTGTGACAACCGTAAGAAAAAAATGTATAAAAATTACGTGAAAACGTGATAAGAATTTTTGATCACATAAATATTATTAAATTTTCTATATACTAAAAAAGAAATTGACAAATTATATATTTTTATGAACATTTAAAATCATAATCGAAATTTTGCACACTCATTGTGTGGTAAAATTTGAACGCTTACGTTATTACCGTTATTTTTTTTATTATAAAATTGGTTTTTAAAAACTTTTAATAATAATGGAAAAACGTATTCGATTTTAAATCTAGACGATAAGTTGATGAAATTGAAAATTTACATTCTTTGTTTTAGATAAAGATTACTTTAATCGAAAATAACTCAGTATGTAGTTGATTTATTAAAGAGAAGTTTTCCTTGTTGAATTCTATGATATTCACAGAAAGAAACTCTAAAAATTTTAATTTAAACAATTCCACTATTTTAACTATAATTATGATAATAATGATAATTTCTATATCATCCACAATTAGATATATCGGACGGTCTTTATAAGGTCTATCGGTTATAACTTTACATTTTAAGCTGGTTTTACTGCCTATTTCTGTGAATGTACGCAACCAAACTTCATAAATTGTTTAATGTATCACTTTTTTTGCCGTATCCATGAAATTTGCTACGCACAATAATAATATGAAAACCTAGTGCTTGTCAAACAGATTTTATGTCAATATTAAGCATATCAAATTTGCTAAAATCTGGCTTAATGATTTTTGAGATATTTGTGCTGGAAAATTAAAAGAAATACAATATATATTAAATGTTACTTTAATCAACATCTGTTTAGAAGCACACTTATGTCAGGACAACTCAAGTTTGTTAAACGGCCTTAATAGTTGTTTACATCTATGTTTTAAATTTAAATCTATTAGGGCCAACGTACACCGTACGATTATCCGATCAGAAAATCAACGCAAACAATCCGACTGTTGTTAAAAAAATTGCTGTAAGGAAATCTGATCATACTTCAGGCAAAATCTTAAGCAAGCGTTTATAACCGCATATCATCAGATACGTACAACGAGCCATAACTAATAAATAGACATTTAAATATTTAGAAAATTTATTAATTACTTTTTTGACTATCTACTATGGTCTACTTCAGAATACATGGTAAGAAATTCTTATAAGAAATTCTTATGTTACTTCAGGCAGCATCTTATGCAGAATTCTTATCATGTGCGAGTCTAATATAAAATACATGCTAAGAGTTACATCATAATTCCTCTATGGTATCAGGTAGATATGAAAGCATGATATATATAATTGTCATCGAGTCTCCATAATTTCTGAAAACGCTTGATAGTAGCAAAAAAATAATTGAATAAATACTAATCAAGTTCCTATAAAGTGCGTAGCTGAAATATACATTTCTAGGTGTGTAATATATTTAAATAATATTAATATTATATTTTCATGATAATTTCCAACCAAAAAAACAAACGCATAATAAAAAACATTTACACACATAATCTAATGTTTATTTACCAAACGTATTATTATAAATATTCACAGTTCATTAACCTACCAAGAGAAAGAATTATGACTTCATTTTATAAAATTTATCTAACCAATACATAAAATTGTAAAAGAAAATCTCATATCACAAAAATAAATAATAACTTGATAAAATAATTTATGTAAACATAGAGCATTGGTGGTAGAAATGGTGCGCGAAGCTATGCCTATATATTGTAAGGTGTTGGTTGCATGCAATGAAGGTATTTAACAAAAAATTATTTATTATGACATCAATTTCTAACCACAAAACCACCATTCTATCCATTCCACCAATACTAATGCTATTAATAATAACATACAGCTGCCCCCTTTTGATAAAATTTAAGTTAAAGTAATAGGGTGTATATGTATACATTTATTAACACATAGAAGTAAGTTTTGTGGCACACAGTTTAAATGACATGTTAAATGATTAAAATAATTTAATTACCATACAACACAGTTGTTATTATTATTATTAACAATAAATATCATTACCTTATGGTTCAGAAAATCGATGCCTTCTAGTAAGGTATATTGGTCAAATATAAATATGTCAGATTTCTCGGACATATTTATATTTGAGATTACATTATTATTATTACAATTAGTAAGTATATTGAATACAACTGAATACATTAGAGAAATCTCTCACTAAAAAAATAATATGATAAGTTTTAATACGATCCCTCCCCCCCCCCCCGTAGTTCATAAATTTTGCTCAAATATATTAAGTTTGTGTGATTAAATTATTAAGCTACTACCTATGAACGGAAATTTGTTTGAATGTATGTGTATATTTTATATAAATGTATTTGAATATTCACTTCCCCTTTTTGTCATAGAGAAAATGATTCTGTGAACAATTGATATAACCATATAGTTGTAGTTGACTACCAAACATCAGTGCTGTAGTTGGTACTGGTACCACATTCGACGAACATTTAGATGGTCTCAATTTTCTGGCAAATGTGTAATGTTTTGAATTCTTACTATATTTCTATAAAACTTGTTTATAGTCAATAACGAATAACGTTATTTAAAAGTGTAATTTTCACATACTTTTCAAATTTATCTAACAATTTTAGTAAATTTGTTAGTTTAATTTCAAGTATATTTATAAGTAATGTTTTTAAATATCTATTGTAATAAAAAAATTATTGTAAATAAATACAATTTAAGCTGATTGGAAGATTTAAAATTATATTGCAACAAAAGAAAAAATGGTAGGCTCTGGTTTCTTAGCTTTTTATTAAATATCAGATAAGAATTTCTACTTGAAATTTGTAACATTGTGAGTTTCGACATTTGATGAGTTTTTTAGTAGATATTAAATACCTCAGTGTCGTATGTGAGATATTTAAACAATTAACTCTATCATCCATAAGCAATATTCGTATAAATTATAAACGTAATAAATGGTTTTACAGTTGTCAAGAAGTTTTAACTTCATTTTTATTTGTAGAGCATAAATTGACAGAAAAATCATTAATTTTGTTTGTTTATTTTATTATATAGACAAAGTTATCATGTTAAAATTGACAACTAAAATAAAACAGACTGTCTCATTTTACTTTTTTGTTACAAGTATAAATTATGAAATATATTTTTTCTACAAAGTCACGTAAGGTTCGGTTTAAAATATAGTAGTCGTACAATTTTAATCGTATTAATTACATTTCATATAGAATGTTTTTTTTTGTTTTTATAAATTTCTATCCAAAGGGTCTATAGATAATAAATATATATGTTATTTAATGAAATTCATATTACACAAAGCAATTTAAAGATTTTCATAACAAAAACGACAAAAAAACTCGATTAAGTACAGCCAATGAATGAAAAAAAAAAGACGTGTGGCACTCGGGGACTGCCGCTGTAAAGCTATTGCATAGCATTTTGTATCAACTTATGCAATTGTAATTTTTTATTTATTTATTTATTTTATTCATGCAGTATTGCTTTTTCTTTGATATTAGATCAAGTTACACTTTTTGAGCGTGGTGACCGATAAGAAAACAAATTTTTCTATTATTAAATAAATAAAAAAGTTAATATGGTTTATTTAAAATATTTTTATTATTACATGTGGGTTTTATTATTTTTCAGTAGCTGTTGGTTATTCAGGAATATTTATCATTGAAACTATAGAAACGATGCACGGCCTTCAAGCCACACATCCTTGCCCGTCGGAGTGGGAAGCGTGAGGTTTTTTCGTTACGGAATTTCTGGATTCAGTCCCCGCGCTCAAGGCCCGCGATAGAAGCTATGCAATAGCTTAAAAATCCGACTTGATTTTCGTAAATAACAAAAAGGCTGCTGGTTAAAGTTATGACAAAGAGTTTTTCTTAGATTTTTTCAAATTATCCGCTAAACTAAGCTAGTGAGATAATAAAACAAAATAAAAACTTCATTCAAAGCTTAGATATATTTATAAAACCTACAAAATGACGTGCGAAATCAATCAATAAGTTTGGTCAATAACAACAAAAATTTGCAAAATATGACGATTTTTTAAATAGCAATTAATTTTGCCAGATTGTATGACTTGTCTTCAAAATTTCTACAATTGAAAGTATGTTTTGAGTTCATATTTTAATTTAGAACTCAAAAACTTATACAATCAGTTGTTAAGCTCTGACACCGTGAAGTAAACCTAATTTCCAAATTTTGAATTTAAACCAAACAAAAATAAACCAATAAATATAAATAAATACATAAAAAAAAGCATACTTTCATCATGTTGTACTTTTATCGTATTTTAGCAAACGAATTATAAACTAGGACTTCCCTTTTTAAAATATTTATATTGATATTTCTTTGATCTGAGTAAAAGCATCTAAATACAAATATCGGTTATGTTTCTTCTTATATCCACATTGGTAACGACAAAAAACTTTGTCGTACAAAGGTTTACCGCATTGTATGTTTATACCTATAAAATAAAATAGTTAATCCTGTATAATTTGTATGTAATGCTTACATCCTGTTTAAGACTTCACGATTTTAATAAAGTGATTTATTTACTATGATAAAAATTAAATGAAATTAACTTTCACGCCTTAAAAAAACCACACAAAAAATAAGGTCAAGTAATGAAATATCAAAAGTATTCAAATGAAATGATTTTGCTTTTGGCTCTAAATTAGATATCACGAAAATAAACACATTATTTTCGAAGTAAAATGGCGGAACTATCCACTACTAGCACTAAAAATGCGGTTGAATGGTTTGTTAATTAATGAAAAGAATTCGTTGAAAAATAAAACTTAAATATTAATATTTACCCCATTTGATGCGAAATATAAATTAAAGAGAATAGGACTATTTTATTGAGAATAAACTTTATGGATTATTCCAATAAATTAACTGAGGTCTAAGAGAGTATGATGTTATATTTGAATATCTCTTGATCAAAATAAAGCAGGTTTTGTTTTACTTAATTATGGAAAATACATCAACTCTTGTGTTAAAAAAAAAAATAAATAAATAACTTATGTATTTTGTAAATATAACAACATTGAATTCTGATTAATAAAAGTGAAATAACAAATAACAGAGTAAAAGGTTTATATACTTGCCATATGATTGAATTTCATTGTTTACACTATTTTTAATACTATAAATATCCAGTCTATAAGGTTATGTATACATGTATAATAATAATATATATTGTTAAATGTTTTTATGTGTTTAAAATTGCGGATAACTCAAACATTTTACGAAAGAATGTTTCAAACAAAAGATGTTTGTTTAAAAAAATTAATATTTTTTGTATTTGAACTTTTCTTATATATTTTACAGTTTCTATGTTGGGTCAAGGATCCATTGGACCCAATGGACCGATTTTGTTCATTAACGAACTTTAAGTCACATTTGTTGTTTAAAATACTAACCAAAAGTTGTGCTCGCTATCAATTTTTTGTTTTTGACGGATAACCGGAGATGAACATCTGTACCAAAACACCTAATTAAGGTGTTTATAAGAACTTTAGATTAAAATTAATATAGAGTAACATATTATGCATGCCGAGTATAAAAAATGTAACTGGTTGGATTAACATAAGTCTTACAGAATTATACTTTCTGCAAAAATGTAAATACTCTGATCTAGAAATTATAGTGAGTTAAATTTCAATATTCTATTCACTTATTCAACAATCTGTAGTAACCATACCAGTAACTAATATATTTCAAACTTTATTGCAGTTTATGTAAGGGTAGAATTTCTTTTAGCTAACCGGCTTCAAAAATTGATCCCTCAATAAATTTGAAACCTACAAAATTGATTTTCTAAAATTGAAGATATAAATAAAATTAATATTCTCTGCAAAAAATTAGTCTTTTGAATATTATATTGATTTAACTAAGCCACAGCGATAGCTAATTTATATTCAGAATATTGTCATCTTGAATATTATTCAAATTTCTTCTTTATTCCCGGACTAGTTACATGTTATTGTGGTATACACAATTTTATGATGTAGTTACATTTAAAAAATAGAAAAAAGTATTTTTAAATTAAATGTTATTCTCATATGAATTACATGAGTTGAAAACATTAGAAATATCCATTTTTTGATTAAAAACAGACAACCACTCACAGTGGTCTACCGAGTACTGTACATGTATACCGAAACTGAATAGTTTGCTTAAACACCATCATGTCCATGCAATATATTTAAGTTTTTCTGTAGAATTTTTTTTTTTTTACATATTTTATATTATTATTTAATTTAATTTTTTTCAGATGTTTCATTGTTATTTTTTACACGAATAATGGATGTTATTTATATATAAATAAGACGGGAACACACACAAATTTACTATGTATGAAAGGATTTTTAATTGTAATTTGTTTCCCACATGTTCAAGTAGCAACAGCACTATTAAACATGATTCGCTTTGTCCGGAATATTATTGGCGTAAATTGATTAAGCATTGGCGAAGCCTGGCATAGATTCGAAATATCCAACATAAACACACACACACACACACACATAATTCACTTTAACATCTGATCATACAACTAAGAAAAGCATATGTAGTTTTTCCAAAAATAGCCACACCCTATATTTGCAATATTTTTAGTATGTATGTCTGCAACCCGTCAAATACTATTATTTGGTTTCAATTGTTTAAAACTTTTACTTAAAAGTGAAGTGGATACAAGGAAGGGACTTGAATTGAAAAAAGTATTATGAAAGCTTAAAATACTACTTTAAATTCTTTAGTAAAAATATCCATCAAATTAGAATTATTATTTCTCTTTACTCTATTCAATGTCCATCAAATACTTTGACCATTCGTACTAGAAATTCCTCTACTTCTTTCGGAAGCAATATAAATTTTAAATACAAAACACGAATTATATAAAATACATAAGCAAATGAAAAATAAAAAATAAATAGAAAACTGATTCTAATACAAAAACAACAAAGTAATTTTTTTCGACTTTTAATTTTATAGTTTTAACCCAAACAGTTAACGGTTTGTATAATATATGAAGGTTTTGTTACTACCTCGACTAACCAACCATACATTGACGTTTTTATTGTATGGGCTAGGTACTTTAGTGTGGTAACATATATCATGTTGATTACTGTTAAGTTTTGTTTCTAGATAAACCTTTTCTCTACTACTGATTTTCCTGACTTTAGAGAAAGGATTCAATGCTTTGTATCTACGATTTCGAAAATTTGATTTTAATTAACCAATGTTTTTGTTAGAAAAATAAATTAATTATTTATGTTGTTTTTAATAGCATTTTATTTATAAAGAAAGGTAAAATCGCTATTCTATAATAAAATGAAGTAAGTTTTTTGAATTCGTTGTATGAAATTTGTATCTATGTATGTAAAATCTAATGTTTGTTTGTTTGTAATGACGGGTTAAGAACGGCTAGATTGATATGGTGAATAATTTCTTCAAAAGTGCATCAGATCTAGGAGAGGATATAAAGAAGTATGTCCCGGGAAATTGCGGAAACAAAAGAATATCTTTTATAGGATTTCTAATGAAAAATTGATTTTTCTAATGATATAATTTTATTGTTTTAAATATCTCATACGTAGTATTTAGCTGTAGATCTGCTAATTATGATGAAATGAGTTTCTATCTTATAAAAATAATTTTTCTCCCAAGTTCTTTCTTTGGATTATAAAGAAAATTTTACTTCTTTAATACTTATGTTTCTTGGAAACGAACGGAACAAAAATATGGTATATAGTCGAAATTTGAGGAGAAATAATTGGTCTTATCTCTTTTCAAAGATCATTTATAGTTTGTTAAAAAAAACCGCTCAAATATTTGTGGATAATATTTGTGTTATGTAAAGGTCACATCGTTTATGTGATATTTTAGGCTAAGATTTATTGGTGTGCCATTTCTATAATTCCATCTCTGCAAGTTTATGCTTAAAATTTTGTAGGTATCGTAACTTTAACGAATTAATAATAATTCTTCATATCCTAAATGTGTTCATGGATTCCTATAAAAAGGGCATTAAACTATACCACATCCATAAATAAACAGTGTGAATAAAAATATAACATACATGAAATTTACCAAACACAATATTTCATAATACAAAACACAAAATGGTTTAAAACTTTTCGTGTATCTAAACAAATACTCTACTCAAGTTTTGGCTTTGTTGTAGTTGATGAAAACGAACCAGAAGTCGAAAACGGGTAAATACAGAGATACGCTATACCACCTTTATATAACCCATGAATATAGTTATGTAATGTCTTCATACTTCTACGTATTATAGATTATATACCGAGTGTTAATTGAATTGAATTGATTTGAATAAATTTGATAAAAACGTTTCCTGGTTTGTAAAATTCAAAAGATCCAACTTGGAGGTTTTCAGTAGTCAAACTAGTGCCATACTTGCAAATTATCAATTTTGATTAGGTGTCAGTCATTTGGTACCGAGCTCGTGTGATTAGAAAATGATAGACGCTTATGTATTCATATAGAATGTAAATTCCAGTTTTCTCCTCTTCGGTACAAAATATATCTTGATCAATCTCTTTGAGATTTATGTTGTACGTATATTTTTTTAACTTGTAGTGATTAGTTTACAAATCAGTCATTACCTCAATGTTTTATGATCATTTTCTAAGACAAGCGCATTTTTTAAACGTCCTTACACATTTTTACAATGTTAAAGCCTTTTTGTTGCCAATCTATGTCCGTAAGCATCGCCAAATAATTGTTCTGGGCTATTTAATGGAAAATGCATTGATATATGAATTATTTTGACAAATTCGCTATATTATTCATTCCATCGATTATTGAATGCTAACACATCCAGCCACAGAGACTTAGTAATGTTTTTCTATATTTTTCTGTGATTCAAAGCTCTCCAAAACAATATTTCAACTTATTTCAAGTTAATACTATTATCCCTTTCTAAAAACTATGTTTCCTTTCTAAAATATTCTTTAACTTGAAAAAAATCTTGCACAAGCATTTATTACTTCCATAAAAAACTTGTTCATACAAGGATGTTGTATTTGTATGAGTAAATTAAGTGGTTTTATCTAAAAGAAACTTTGACAATTCATCAGGTCAACTTTGCTACACTACACATTGCTATCACGATAGAGGGGCTTCATAGTATGTAAGCTCATCGGTCGTTTTGTAACCTTCAAAATGCTCAGCAGTGTACCGACTCACTAATGTAGCCTATTCTATCCTTACCAGTTTCTAATTTGATAGTGATCACCATAATTAGTCTTGATGTTGCAAAAACAAAAGACCAAAATCAAGACAAAGATAATCTATACACCAGCAACATCAAGATCATATCTGAACAAGCAAGGCCAAAACCAAGAGCGAGTATACAAGATCAAGGCTAACTGCTAAGACTAAGCGTTTGAGTGTTGTATTATGTATAAAATAACCGCTTGCGATAAATACATGAGTCACAATGTATGTAGCCACTTTAAAATGTTCTTTTCGTGGAAAAAAACTTGTATATATTTGAAACTTTTTTTTCTATATAAGAATTTAATATTAAAAAAAGGACTACAAAGACACTTCATGTCGATCTGATTCCTTGTATATGAGTATTATATAGCCATATCCGAATTTTACAGAAACAAACAAACCATAGAAATAGAGTTCAGTCCAAAATCATAATACACAAACGGGTAGAGAGAGAAAAAAAACACGCATGCAATATGCAATAAGGCATAAGTGTCAGTAGCACGTTGAGTAAAGCCTACTAGTTGTCTCTTTAATCTGGAAGTTACAGTAATAGGGTTTGCACTTATTACATTTTCTCTGCGGAGTTACAGCCATTAAGCTTATTATGATTGCAATGAATTAAAGTGTTTTATGAGTTAATTATTAATTGTGAGTTATTTATAATTTATATCTTCAGTAATCTTCATACTGACAATGCAAATGAAAACTAGTAAAAAAACGTAGGTAGCAGATCAAATATGCAATACCAAGCAAGGCCAAGACTTTACAAGCAAGTTCCAAACCAAGAATGCCCCAGTTTTGGTCTGTATCTTGGTTTGTTCATCACTACAGATTAATTCCGCGTATTTTAATACCAGGATTAATTGAACAGGTTCGTTTTAGATCCCTTTGATATTCAAACAGATACTTCTTCTAAGTTTGCTACTGAAGCATTCTATAAATATAAAACACCAGTACGAAGCTCTCGACTTCTTTTTACTTTGATAAATTCCATCTAACGATTAATACTCTTGTACTCTTAATATAAATACAACCCATATAAAGTAGTTTCAAATATAGCTTTCATATCACCACAGCATTCATGCCCATATATAACGCAAGACACATATACATATATATATATATATGTATTTATATATATATAAAATATATATATATATATATATACATATACATATATATATATATATGTATTTATATATACTTAAATATTATGTGTCGTGTCTGAAGTAGGTTGGAATGTGAAACCTTTCAACCTTTTCATAAAGTACCAAATAATGTGATTCTCTCCAAATAGTTTCGTTCCAACAATTACTTGTCAACGTTATATTTACATCCTGGATGAATAGAGACACGATGAGGATATTATCAAGTTGTCTGTCGTATATGATCTCCTGTACGTCATACATACATCATTATCATCACAAAGTCCACCCATATTCTTCTATAATACTCTGAATGGGTACTGGTTTTGATTCTTTATTATAATAATAACATAGTGGATAATAAATATCCTTGAACCAACTAAATACACAGACTCAATTTGAGTGACAGTGATGTATAAATAATAATTATATATTTATGGTGTATATATGCGAAAGGTTTATTATAATTAAATTATTAATGAGACTCTTGTATGGTGGTATATTTGATTAATATTTTACTCTTGGATGACTGCCCGTATTTTTTATACCATCTAAGAAATTGTATATACCTAGAGGATGTTTTAATTCAACAAGTTAGACTGTTCACAGGCTGTTTTTGTAGTAATGCACTTCATATTTATGAATTTGCTAGTAGCTCTGTGATCTGTAGATCTACAGTTTTCGCATCGATTGCAACTCGTATCAATCCAGCTTGCATAGAAAAAACTCTAATATTTTTAAAAGTTTTTCCATCAATTGGTGTTAAAAAAAATTAAATCTTCGTAAAGTGAGCTTATTTCGGATACTGAGATTTAATTTCTCATCGATTCAAATAATCTTGACGAATTTATAGTATGTATAGAACAAACGTTGTTTTTTATGATATTTTCCCTGAAAGTGAATTTTTCTAAAAGGTATACATTTCTTAAATGTGATCAACATTCCTACCAAATTTGATCACCATCGGATGAAAGTAATTCATTCGTAAAATTTATTGTTAAAAAGCGGGGGTGCCAAATATCTGTAATTTCATGGAATCCTTTTTCGAATTTATTATGTTTTACTTTAAAGGATACGAGAATAACATTGAAAGTTTTGTATAAATAATCAAATACTGCTTGTCATAAATTTTGTTTAGATTTATAATTTTTATACTTTCAATTAATGATTTTCAGTTTTTATGACAATCGTAAAAAAATAGCTTTGGTTATCTATCCGCTTAGAAAATCAGTTCTCTTAGAATCTTTTAGAAAATGCAATTATACCTGTTCAGAATAATTCTAAGATTGAACCTTCATATTTTCTAAACGATTCTAAGCAAACTTTGTATTTGGATTGTACTAGATCGAAAACGAAAAATGTAATAAAATTTATAACAATTTTTCTTGACTGGTTATTTGAATAAGAATTTGAATTATATTTATAAAGCTAAATTATTGTGCAATAATGCGAATCAAAAATAGAAACTGAAATATACATAAATTTTGCGTACATTTCTGTATAAAAATTTTAAAACTTCAAAGGTGCGAGTTGCCACCAGACCTTCGGGAAGTTTTCGTTACAGAGTAAAATATGTATCTATTCAATTAAATTTTATTTTATGAATAATAAATATCATAATATAAAACATGAATCAAAGAGGCATTTAAGAACATCAAAACACAATAAATTTAAGTGGCTTTGTTTAATAGAATTACTTTTAAGGGATATGGGCTTATTAACGATATTACTAAAATTGTTTCAATAATGTATTATAGAAAATTAAAACTTTGAAAGGATAATAATAATTACATCTCTAATGTATTTATTATATCAAAACTATAATGTTAAGTTTCTGAAATAATATTTTGTGACCGATACTAATCGTTAAATATTTAACATAATAAGGTACAAAATAGTACTGTTTGGCAAAAAAATTGATTCACTTATTTTTATAAATTTTGTAGTTCCAAAAAAAAAAAACGATTTCTGATAAGAAATTTTTTTTTTTTAATTATATTTTGACCATTTTTCATTTAACAGATAAGTGACCGAATAAACAAGTTGTAAAATTGAAAATAGTTCAATTTGGTCTGAAAGAATATCTTTAAATAATAAAAAAAAAAAAAACTGAAACAAAACGTTACCTAAAAAATGTTTGTTCCTTAAAGAAGTAAAAAATTTTCATTTAGTCCAAAGCCAAGTTATAAGTTCATATAATATATAAGGCATATTATTATAATGCGAAATATTCTTCAAAGCAATACCGATTGATTGAAAATAAAAAATAATTTAAACTTTTATATTAAATCATTTATTGCGTTTCAAAAAAACCTACAGTGTTGATTTTGAATTTCATATTAATATAATATATTCTTATTACATTCGACCGTATTATATATGGAAATAATATCTCTTAACTATTCCCAGTATCCCTATTCTAATGTTGTTTTCATCGGTTGTTCAAGAAAACGAAAGATGGCACACAATAAAACAAGTTAATTTTTGGATTATGTTACTTTTACCACTTTCATTACTTTACCTCTTCAACTAATTTAAAGTTACATCAGGAGTCACAAACTATATAGGATAATCTATGCACGGAAAAATGACCTTATCTCGAAAATCTGCCAAAAAACACCGATTAGCACCAAAATTTGGCTGTAGGTTCTACTTGCCCACTACTTCAAAGTTGTCAGTCTGCCGAGAGTTGATTTTACCCAGTCTCCATCCTCAGTAGTAGGTGATATAGAAGTAGAGGGTAAGAAGAACCGACAGGCAAATTTCGGTACTAATCGGTGGACTAATAAATATGCATGGAATAACAAATCAACTTACATGATTAAGAAAACCACCTTTCTTGATGCTTTGCAAAAACATAAATAAATCGGGCCCTGGCTGTGTTTTCAATTATTTTCCGCAAGATTTAGTTCTGCTTTGTTTCCTAAAACATCAAAATCTCTAGCTTGGTAAATGCTGAAACAACCTAGATAAGAGCAAGACATTAGCTCTATAGAAGGACTGTCCGTTAACTTTTAACTTAGAGCTCAGTTTTTTTGATAACAAGTGTATTATCGTGTAATATAAAATATACATATATACATTAATCTGTTATGTATTTTAATTTTGACATAAACTAAGTTTTAGATCTAAATTTAGAAATTCATGTAAATATTACGATGGTATAGAAGCTATTTATTTAGGTACTAATAATTTCAAATAATGTCTCTCTGGAATATTTCGTAAATAATTACTAAAGGGAAATTACAACTTTTTTTTATTAATATTTTACCAGTTAGTTAAAAAAAATCATATAGTTTTGTTATATTTATCAAACACAAATAAATTGAAAACATTTTGTTTTACTATGCCTCAATTTCAAGTATATTTAAAAATTGATTAAAAACATAAGTTGTTTTCTTTTCTGGTGAAATTTAATGAATTATAATACATCTATTAAACCCACAGGTTAAATGAGAATTGGAGACTTTTAAGGAAAATTTATCAAAAGATTAGTTTCAATATAAACAAATCGAGTCCTATTTGAATAGAATTTTATGTTATTTAAAATAAAAACTCTGAGTATTGTAAAATATATTAACGTAATTCCTTCAATCAATGACCAGGCTTAAGTAAAAATAATATTATTACTAACATACTTATTGTAATTCATGTAATTTATCTTATATTTATCTGTCAACAAAAAAAAAAAAAATAAAATAAAAAAAATAAAACAAAATACCTAAATATGAAAAAACTCATTTACAAGAATTGTTTTTATATTTTATGGGTTTTAAAAATTGTTTTTAACTAAGCTTCGCAAAAGGCTTGCAATTTTCTTTTTTCGTAGAAACTGTAGAATATCACTACCGTCTTCTACATGTGTAGTTTCAATTTATTCTATCGACTTGTTCTTCTAGTTTTTGGAACACAAACAAACAGACGTGAAATTTTTAACTATAATTTAGTATTATATTTCTATATAAGAGAGTATTTTTTAATGTTAAAAATTAATTAATTAAATGATATTCTACCATGCCTACGTCGGATATTTAAACAATTAACAATGTTAGTTCTTATCTTTACTTGTTATTTATGTTTTTTATTCAAATTCAATCCAGTTTTTAGTTTTGATATATTAAAATTATTATTTTTAATTAAATATTTCAAATTGTGTTCTAAGGAATATAAAAACAATTAACAAATTTTATAGAAATTATTTTCATAATATTATTTTTCTTGTGCATATAAATTACTTAATGAATGAATGGGATAAAATTTTATAAATACCAAAATTATTATTAAATATTGTAAAATTAAAATATTTTATAATTACATTACTATCTATATGCAATGCAGTATTTATAATATTTTTTATCCTTTATTAACTAATCAAATGAACCATTTATTAAAAGATGATCCTATATAAATTATAACCATATTACATTATAGATTATATTAAAGCATATTACATTATGTAATAATATCATGATATCATTCAATCACGTGTTTAAATTTTATCATAAAGATCTATTTAAATGGTTCGAAAATATTTTGTTTAGAGATTTAGAATTGTATTAAATTTTATTAATTTAAATTAAAAATTATTTTGTTTACCAAGCAAATCAAAGATATTCATAACTTAAATACTAAGTTCAAACGGATCCCAAAATTTGGTAGAGTATAGCCAAAGCATAAAAAATCAGGTTCGATTTTCTGAAATAACAAAATAGCGGCCGGTAAAATTTAAGAAACATAGTATTTTTTCAAATTATCTGCTTAACTTAGCTTTAAAGAAAGAAAAGCAATTCTTTGTTTTAAAAAAATTAAAATTTTAATTTTTAACTTTTACTTGTATCATTTATGGTTGAAAACTTGAATCCAAGATATATTTAACCTAATGGATTTTGCTCATTCAAAAACTTAAACTCGGTGTTTATGTCCAAAACACGTCACCAAAATTTTAACACTTTATTTTTTCATTATAGAGTTATCTTGATGACAGACAGACGGACAGACAGACACTCGGGTGGCCTCTTGGAAATGAACTAATTACGTGATTCTATGAACATCTATACCAAAATTTTGTTTGTGCAGTCAATATTTTGTAGCGTTACAAACTTCAGACTAAAATAAATACACTCTGACATATAGTATATTAAATATGTCAAGTATAACTGCATTTTATAACTAAGAAAATGTGTCAAATGAAAATTTTTATTTAAAAAAAAAATTTTTCGTGTTTGACTGATTTTTATGAATTAAAAAATACATTTTCAGATATTTCAACCGATATATATTTTTTTTTAAATATCCATTTCTTGTTATTTTAGGGATTTTCTAATTTTTTTCCCGTCATTATTATTTATATTGTTTATGGTTAATAATAAGTCTTTCTATTCTGATAATCTTAAGAATACTAATCTGAATTATAAGAGCATTCTTATCGATGATATTAAAACGTATCAACAATCCAAATATAATTTACCCAACTATATTAAGTATAAATTCAGCTTTAAATAATAATTTATCGCATGTGTAGTTTTAATTTAGTTTGAAATTTATAACTTATAGAATATTAATAGATTAATTCATCGTAAGTACTTTACATTATATACATATATAGAATGTATCTAGTTTTGACTGGTATTTATGAATGTAGAGTTTGCAATACTTTTAAAAGTATGAAAATACGTTTATAAAATTATGATAATATCACATCCATTATCCTAAAGTTGTTTTATATACATTGTTTTATAATATAGGATTTAAAAAAAGCAAACAGTAAACCCCTTTTTCAAAAATCCAAAGCTCTATCTTCAACCCCAATAACCTCAAATTTATAAACACGAAACACATAAACCCACTTTCATAAACGCCAAACTCAAAAACCTGCAATTTCCAATACAATAATATATAAGTTGATATAATATAATTAACTACAGTTCCGTTAAAGCGGTCGAAAGTCGACCATAGTCACTCAAAAATGAATCTTACTGCCTTTTAATAAAACAGAATAATTGCAAACCTTTAAACCTTCCTTTAAAAAACCTTTTAGAGTATATATGCGTGTGTATGGAAGTGTGTGTAAAATAAACCACACCTCTTTCATAAATGTGTCGTAGTGTGTGTAATATTTATTTTTATGGATTTAATATATTTGTTATAAATTAAAAAAAAAAAAATATTCGCATTTTCTATTCCTTCCATATATAAACTAAAAGTGTGCCGAATTTCATACTCCTCCTTCCTGCCAAATTTTGTAAAAAGAGGTTCGAGGTTTTGACCTCAAGTATTTATAATATACAAATAAATAATTTTGAAGAAAATTTTTATTCCAAAATTGAATCAAAAATCAAAAGCGAGTTTATATCAAATTCTAGTGGAAGCGCAATTAATCAACGCTGACATATTATATTTTTATTATTAGATTATCTGATAATAGTTTATTCTCATTCCAATTTACATAGATATTCTTAATTTTATCACAATCTAACACTGAGAAATGGGTCAATTTTAACTTGCAAGAATTTTATATAAACAATTTTTAATCAAAAAAGAATCACCTTCAAATGAACTAAAAAGTAAAAGAACTATAAATTTTTTTTAAGGTTAAGAAATAGACTACAAGAAATGACAACGACTTCGAAAATTAATTGGCCACAATCAAGCATAATATTAATATTTAATTTTTAGATTAAAATTTTGCTCTCTTTCTCTCCTGAAAGACATCAGAACTTAACCCAATTGAAATGACAACCACGAGGAAAGCACCAGCTTTTAAATAAAAATCGGTTGACCCTGTCAAAAGTTCTGAGGTTACAAAAAAACAAAAATAAAACAAAAAAGATAGTCGAATTGAGAACTGCCTATTTTTTGCAGTTAAAAAACAGAAAATATAGTAAGTAGTCACAATGATATCATCGAAATATTGATTTTAATACATAAATATTAAATTATAAGTAGAATATTACAAAAGTCTGTCACGTGAAAATCTATTTCTTGACCTCAATTACTACATAACTATTTACTTTGAACAATTACATTTCTGATTTCATCACAAAAATAAAATGCCCTGTATTCATAATGTCTGATGATATGAAAACATTTACATTATACATTAGCTCCTAGCCCCTCCACCCATTTCCATTTATAATATGTATATAAAATATACTCTACACATACACACATGATATGAAATTTATAATAAATAATCAATTTTATATAAACAAATATCTATCATCTATATTAAAATTATACTTCAAACTGTGTATTATCTCAAGTATTTATTAATAACAGATAAATAAAATTATAAATAGATTTATATTATATATTTATTTTGTATTAAAATTTCATAAATATAATACATATGTTTATATTTATTTCATTTATTTTAACTATTTTATTTTATTGTTATAACTTTACTTTAATTCCATTACATTGACTTGAGAACAAATAAAAATTCTAGAATATATATTCTTTTTAATTAGGTCAAACTTTTTTAGTAGTATTTTGTTGTTGTTGTCATTGAATAATGCCTTTTTACACAGTCAAGAAAATCAAATTAAAATTTGCAATATTAGGGAGGATCTTAGTACAGTATCTATTTTATAAAGAGTGACTAGACAGCTCAAAAAATATAGACGACCAAAAAAAATAATAATAATAAGTAAAAATTAACCTTTTTTGGTTTAAAGTCAAAATAAAATGAAATTTTGATAACAACTTTCGCTTTAAAAATTTGAACTTTGTGTCATATTTAATATCGAGTATCAAATATTTTTTTTATACTAAAGCAGCGTTTACACGTGCAACATTCGTATCGTATTTATGTACTGTTACGTATGACATGCTTCGTGTAAAGCGGCCAATTTTTTGTACGTGAGGGGCGTTACGATGATGCTGTGTATTGCAAGGCCTCCCATCTATTTTCCAAGCAGAGTAATTTTAGTTTAAGTATTTGTTCATGTAGATATATTTATATAACTTGTATTGTTTTGCGTATCATTTTTTGCGACAGCGTTACGCGTTCACGACTACACAAAGATTACTGTTACGCGTGAATGTTGCGTTACGGTGTTACATTAAACACGGATGTTGCAAGTGTGTACGCGCCTTTTAGTAGTATTGTTGTTATCGTAATATGTAATTAAGAAGCTTTCGTGCTCAGAAAAATATTTATTCCTCAAAAGCATTCAAGCAAGAATATTTAATACAAAAGCAATTACAATGACAAGTTAACTGTCCCATTTTGTCAAGGAAAACATTGTTAATTAAAACTCACCAGAAACACGTAATTATTAATTTAAATAATATTACGAACCATTTTAATAATTTGTCGGGTATGTTTGAAAATTAGCTCAAAATTATATATTGTAAATTTACCGAATAATATTTTCAACTGATATCAATGTTTTCCTATAAAAACAATGAAAATCATAATATTTTTCAAATAATTTCTAATAAGAAGCTCTAATATTTACACTATTCGTAATTAACCGCTGTCCGTGTTAATCTCACTATTCCCTATAATGAAATGGTCTATTAGAACTGATTATTCAAATAATACTTAATGCAAGAAATTAGATATAAAAAATGGCATTTGTAAACCAATTTCAAATTGGATGAATACCAATAATTTCAGAGTAAAAATATGTATACTTTTTTCAGATTTTATTTTATGCTTTAATTTATTATGTATGTGTTTTCAGGTATTATATCTCGAAAAAAATATTAATTAAATCTGAACTTGTCAACTTGATAACTGTATATCTTATATACCTACTCAAAATAAACACTAAAATCGTATCTTCATTTAAACATCTCAATATTACTTACTCAATTTCATTGTCATTTTGTGATGCATAACGTCTGATCAATAGAGTTGCGTTTCACTTGAATTTCCTACTTTTTTGTACCTTTTAATAAATATTTTCTTAATAAAAAAGAATATTTTACTTAAAAAAAGTATTATTAAAGAGTTTCTTTTGAAGCAATAAAGTTTATAAAGAAAATATTTGAATCGAATAAATTGTTACTATTTACGCACTTTTATAATTTATTTTAAACAATTGTTTAAAAAACTCGTTGATTTTTGTATGAAAAATGCATTTTAATATTTGCCAAGAGCTAAAAACCATTAAGCATCATCAACAAATTTTTTTCGAAACTTTAATAAAAACTATAAATGGTTTCATTTACAAAAATAAAGTTGCTCTTTATTTAATCTAGAACCCATTCTCCTATATGTGAGTACGAGCTTAAGATAAATCGCGATTTTCAAATAAATTAACTTTAGTTTGAAAACATTTTCTCTTTCCATTTAGCAGGGTTTATAAGAAACATTCTGTATATAGACATTTAATAAAAAAAAAACTGATATCCAACAGAGAAAATTTCGTCAGCATCTAACTCCATACAAGAAAATAGTATACATATTATATAGAATAGAATAAAAAGCATTCTCTCGCCATTTTAATAGAAAACGAACAATTCGAACATTAGACGCTTGATTATGACTCCTTTGTGGGCTCTTCACTTTGTTTATTTTCGTATGATATATAATAAAAACAACCCACACACATCCATATATAATACAATGTATATCTACTATCTATCTATTCGTATACATTATTATTAATAGTGCCGTTCTTGTGTTTGGTTTACTTATTTATTTATTTTGTTGTTGTTAGAAAATAAAGTACCAAAAGAAGAAGAGAAATGAAACGTCTCACACGTTTAATTGTCACGTATTGTTATTTGAAATATTATGGTAGCTAAATGATAGCCCAAACATACAACTGAATTGGATTTTTTTTTGGTGTTTGTATGTTTTCCAATAAATTGAAAATTGTTTGTATAATTTTCAATAAATGATAATTGTTTTTATACTCGAAACACAGAATATGTCAGAGTATACTAATTTTAGTCTAAAGTTTATAACGTTAGCAAATATTGACCGCACAAACAAAATTTTGTTATAGGTGTTCATAGAAATACCTAATTAGATTATTTCTGATTGGGACGGACGGAGTCATCACGATACCTCAAAAAAAGTTGGTGACGTATTCTAAACAAAAACCGATCAAATTAAGTTCATGAATGAGCCACATCGATCCACTGGGTCCAATGGATCCTTGAACCGACTTTTAAACTATAAAAGATAGAAGGAAAGTTCAAGTAAAAAAAACCAATCAATTTTTTTTTAACCAACCAATTTTTGTTTGAAAAATTATTTCGTAAAATGTTTGAATTCCCTTCTAATTTTAACCCAAATATGGCTAATAAACACTTATAAATAAGTAATAACAATTCATATTATATATAACTGTATAGACTGTATATTTATAGTATTTTTTGATATTGTTAGTTGTTATCTTTTATTTTATTTTAATTTTTTAAATTACATTATTTTGTGTCTCACTAAAGTTCGCTTAGGTAAGGGTGAAGTTTCTCTTTTTGTTTGTTTTAAAAATTTAAATCATGTAATGACACTTCCTTATATCTATAATGCTGTTGTCAAATTTGTAAATTGATTAATAGCGTCATGGATTTTGTTTATTTATATAGTTTTAAAATTTACTGTTATAAAACAATTATTCATTAAATAAAACCATATTTCTTAAGATAATATTAAAAAGTATTTGACCGAAGGATTTCTATCACAATATGTTAATTTTACAAGGCAAAATTTGGTATAGATTATGCCAAAAATAGTCCCTTTTTGTGTTTTTTGTATATATTTATTTATTTTTACTTCGTCAAACTAACAAAAATATTTTGAAATATAATTATAGATGAATTATTGTGAAAATGCAAATAAAATGTAAAGGAAGGGTGAATTTTCAAAATTTTTAGATGCAAATTTCATAATATATTTGTAAAATATTAATCTTCAACATGAAAAAAAGATATTACAAAATATTTTAGTTGTTATATTAGAAAAAAATTAAATAAAACACCCCTTTTTAGCCTAAAAACCTAATGAAACTACTTAAATTAATAACTTAAAATAATACACGTAGAAAAACATGTAAGAAAAGGCGGTAAAAAAAACCTACGAAATTTGTACTTCAAATACATAAGCAGTTTAGAAGAATATGTAATGAAATTTTTATTTCTTTAATTACAAAAGTACAGCTATAAATTATTTTTAATATACCCAATTTTTACACTTTTGATTCGAATTGATTTTTATGGTTACTATATTTATTACTTAAATTTTATTTCGAAATTTTGTATTTGAAATTGGTTCCATTAGTTTTATAGTATACTTTTTATTTGAAAAAAAAAACATAATGTAGGATCCTAAGGGAGGTTTTCAATGGCATGTTCTCAAAAGGATTAAATAGAAATTTCCATTAAATATCCTTGAGAACTTAACCACTAAAAGTTCCATTGTGTTTAAATTCGTAATATTTGAAGTAAAATTGTCAAATTCCTCAAAAAATTATTATATTGTTCCATTAATTGTCGTATACACTGAATGTAAATGTTTTTCTATATCTGCACACTCTTTTTTGCATTGAAAAAAAAAACACAACATTGTACCACCAAAAGCAACATGCACACATACAGTTCCAGCTTAGGTGGCAGTAACAAATGCTTCATAAAATAACCAAGTTAAAAAGTAAGTTAAAAAGTATACCATATTGATTTGAGCTCCAATTACTACAATCATTTGATTTTTTAAATTATTAAATAATAAATGCTAAAATGTTTCGTAATAAATTGATGTTTTTTTCATAAGTATTATACACTCATACGATTTCAGGGCCTATCAATGACCTAAAGAATTGATAAAATTGATAAAATGCATAATATTGTAAATTAAGATATTTTAGCTATTAAAACTTTCTCTTTTTGAATTCTATGCCTTTGAATAACATACTCTTAAACCAAAAAGTGTTTTATGTGTTTATATATGAAAAATTTGTGTGTGTTTATATATGAAACAAAAGTAAACAAAAAAAACCATAATTTGTTCTAGAGTTTCCTTTTTTATGGTTTTCAAGTTGTGTCATAAATCCATTGGACTCAATCTTAATTCTCTTATCATAATGACGGACAGATTTCGGACGGTCGAACAAATGTAAATAGTCTAATTGGTTGATTTTCGAACACTTATACAAAAATTTAGTTAATACTTTTAACATTTACTAACGTTACAAATTTTATACTGAAATCAATATACTCTAACGTATATTATAGATTTCGAGTACGCAAATTATGAAAGCATTTGACAAGAGCATTTACCATTACAAAAAATTATACATAAACTGTTATACATCCTACCGACATTATCAGAAAGCTATTGGTCGGTTTATGAAGAGCGAAAGATCATTCTATTATTACAATTCATAACATATCTGTTATTTCTACGGTAGCTTGAACTTGAAGCGTATACATGAAAAGAAGCACACAAAAACATGACAAAGTAATTTTCATGTTTACATAAAATTTACTACCGATATTATTCAATGTCAGTTGCTTAAAAAAAAATTAAATTTCATGTAAATCGTACATAATTTGTAATGGTTGTGTGATCATTCACCCTAACAAATAGGAATAGTAGACGTAGGAATATGTTCAAGTGTCTACCGATAAAAAATAGCATTCATTCATAAAAAAAAAAAAATTAAAAAAAAAACGAAATATGTTATAAAAAAAACCACGTATATGTTTATTTATTTATTTTTTAAATATGTATTTTTTTTTATTAAATAAATTTGTTTTAGTATACAGTTAGACTAGCAGGAATCGGCGCACGAGTACCGAAAACTATTCCACCTCAATTTTGTTATGCGATCCTCTTCAAATTGCCCTCCTAATGATATAAATGCATGTTGCCATGGCGCAACCCGGTGCCATATTGTTTAAACCGAAATTGTTTAAACAATTGCAAGGCATTGTTATTTTTCAACCGGACAAATTTTTTTTATATTCTTTATTGAAATACCAAAAAAAAAAAAGGTCCTATGACTTTTAACGATAAAGTTAATATTTTTAAAGATATGAATTTTTAAAGGTTCCAAAAATCTCAAATTTGGGCACTTTCAACCCATGAAAAATATATTTAAAAAAAATATAATGTCTAAGTAATATTTTTTTTAAAATTCTCTATACAATTGTTAATAATATTGTAAAAAGAGATTTTAAAAAATTTCATTATTTATACCTTTTTTTAATTGTTAATAAGTATGCGTCGCTTACCTTTAAGTATTACATATGTTTTTTTTTAAATATATTTTTCATGGGTTGAAAGTACCCAAATTTGAGATTTTTCGAACCTTTAAAAATTCATATCTTTAAAAATATTAACTTTATCGTTAAAAAACATAGGACCTTTTTAATTGGTATTTCAATAAAGAATATAAAAAAAACTTGTCCGGTTGAAAAATAACAATGACTTGCAATTGTTTAAACAATTTCGGTTTAAACAATATGGCACCGGGTTGCGCCATGGCAACATGCATTTATATCATTAGGAGGGCAATTTGAAGAGGATCGCATAAAAAAATTGAGGTGGAATAGTTTTCGGTACTCGTGCGCCGATTCCTGATAGTCTAAGTATATAGTAAGTATTTTAGTTGTGCTTGTGTAAGCAAAACATACTGGGTGTAAATAAAACATAGGGGATCGAAATAATTCGAAAAATAATGATTTTAGAAATAAATTTTAATAAAATATTTGAAAAAAGATGAAAGAACATCATTTTATAAAATCCTCTAAATTAAGACCTATAATAACGCCTAAACTAATTTTTACCCAATGACATCTCAATTTGAAATTTGAAAGTCAATTTCAAGGTTATTTCAGTTTGAAAATTTTAAATGAATTCGTACTTTTTTGAATATTAATTGAGCAAAGTTTTTATGTTTAAAGATAGATGTATACTTAGGTATTTTAAACGTAATCATGGACCGTAATGGAATAAAAGAGAGTAAATTAGAAAGAAGAACGGAAAAAGAAAATTTCGAACGAAGTGGGGGGGCTTAAAGCAGATAACTTTTAATAAAAATATAGTATCTATCATTGTTTAAAAATGAAACCAAATAACTTCAAAATAATGAAAATAACACACATATATTTTCAGTGGAATTAAAATTTTGTAAAATTTCATACAAAGTATGATCCTGATTATAATTTCAATATCTGGATGACCGAGCTTTACTCGGTAATTTTTTTATTTATTTATATATTGTGTTTTTTGGAAATTATATTACGTCGAGGCGGAAGACGAGTCCAGCACGCTAACACTTAGCCACTCCAATGACTTTAAATATTAAACAAATATATCATTACATTATAAAAAATTATACAATTATAATAACAAAATCTTATTTGAAAAATATTATTCACTTTATTGTGTTGTTTTGTTGGGTTGGGTTGGGTTTAAAATGTAAAAAAAATAATTTTACTCGTCGGTTGAGCCGGAATGCGAACGCAGGATCTCTGTATAAGAGCCTCGCACGCTAACACTTAGCTACTCCAATGACTATATGACTATAAATATTAAACAAATATATCATTACATTATAAAAAATTATCGATAAAACACGAATAAAATGACATTTTCTAAAAATTATTCCTAGCTAGATCGATTTATCGCCCCCGAAACCCCCTATATACTGAATTTTCATGAAAATCGTTGGAGCCGATTCCGAGATTCCGAGTTTATTTATATATATATATATATATATATATATATATATATATATATATATATATATATATATATATATATATATATATATATATAGGTATATATACAAGAATTGCTCATTTAAAGATATAAGATAACTACAAAAACCATTTAAAAATTTTTTGTTATTAGTTACTGTACCAAATCCCATTGCAAACAAATCACCCGATAGAAACTAGAAATCTATGCACACGTGTATCAAATACAATTTTTGATTAATACCAGAAACTCGTTTTTAATTTGAAATGTATCGACAGTATTTATTATACGAGGATTCATTTTACTGCCAAACAAATACGTGTAGTAATTAAAACTACTTTTAAACTATTAAATTGGTTATACAATAAACAAGTGAAGAGGAGAGGCAAAACTGATGGTTCAAATCTCGAGTGTGGAAATTTGAATTATTGATAATTATAAATATTATTAAAATACGCGAAATACGTAATTGTTATAATGAAGAAGAATCTCAAGAATATATTTGTTACAAAATAACAGTATTATAATGATGATTGTGTTAATTAGCTGACTTTGAACTCTATTTTGATTAACTGTATAGCTTTAGTTTATTGAAGGAAAAGCGCCAGTATGTAACAAAATTATTTTGCATTTGAATTCTTCTTTGCTTTAAGTCGTAAGTTACTCTAAGATTTTGATAGAGTTGGTTGCATATCACGTATTTGATATGCAAGAAATTTACTGCAAGAATGCGCAGTTTATAGTGTACATACATATGGGAACTCATTGAGACATTAGACCTCGTAGAGAACGTAAATGTTCAAAACTCAAATATAAGTTTAAGTGTCGCTCATCATTTCAAATTTATGAATTAGAACTAATAAAGTCCACAGAACTATAACATATACAACATTACATTGTATTGGATATATAAACATTAGACACAATTATCTATATATTAAAAATATTTATAAAAGCTATTCCGGGTCCACCTGGCCGTTATATCCAGCGGATTTTCATTTTTTATATATGATAATAAAGCTATTAGTGTCCTGATGCAGAATCAAGTATTGGATTTCATCTATATTTTGCCTTTCTCAAATGCTCATTAGGCGTTTCCAAGTGTTGTGAGAGTTTTGTATCCTAATATATCCAATTCTAATGAAGATAGAGATCGTTTTGGCCTAAGAACACTCAGTGACTCAAGACTTACCATTAAACACTCAAATTTCATGAGTTGGAGATTGTTGAGAATACAACACACACTCATCACCTTTTTTGTGTGATTTGAATGATTAATAGTATCAGGTCTGTTTGGAAAACGCAACAGTTGTTTAGAATTTTAGATTAAAATTTATGCTATTAAATTATTATCAACAATTAATGCTGTGGAGCAAAACACGGATCGAGTAGTATTTTTATTAAGAAATAGCTACAAACTGACTTAGGAATTAACAAACAAAAAACCATTTAACTTTCTTAAATTCGTCAAGTTTCATAAATCTATTCACGTGAATAAATTTGATTGAAATATTGTTTTTGGTATAGTAAAAATTTGGAAACCGCTTACCATTGAATACAAAATATAATCTCTATACTACATATTATAATGTATACATTGAACTAAAAACAATTATGGATTAAACAAGTTGAATATTCTGTATTCCCAGTCTCCATTTTTACTACCTACCACTTAGTTAGTCGCTATTGTATAGAATAATAATAGTCACTGTCTATTTTACCTATGTTTTTAAATATAGATATTTTAATACAAACAGATACTATATGTCATTTGTTTCTGCCTAGAATACAGGCACAAAATGAAGATACATTAAAAACAATAAAATTGAACCAGTTATATATAAAGTCTGGTCTCGAAATAAACAGAAAAGTATTTAACAGAAAATTCCGAAGAAATAATTTTGGGTCATATTCATAGTTTTCATTTGATTTAAGGATCGTTATTTCTTTATAATAATTAAGATTTACTACGTTTTGTATGCAAACTGTTTATAATCAATTTCGATACCTTATAAAAAATAGTCTTGGATATTGCCAAGCAAATTATTTTCAATAAAATATTCGGAACTATCGTGTGTTGTGATCCAATAATGGTGATGTATATTGTAAAATTTTGGCACTAACATAATTTTGCTTTGAGTGTTCATAGAATCACCTCATGAGTCTTTTTTCGCCTGTCTTCTCGTTATTAAGAAACTCAAGAAAGAAAGAGATATATACTCCTATAGAGTTTAAGTTCGCAAATGAGTAAAATTGTTACCTCTTGTTAAAAATACTGACATTAAAAGGTAACAGAAAAGTACAAACACAAACTTAAATAATGGTGTAATAAGTATTTCGAAAATTATTAATTTTATTGAGCTATTAAAGTTTATAAGTTTCTATCACAAATGAATCCAGTACAGTGGTTTTTTATATGATAAAAACTGAGACATTAAACATTTGTATCTTATATTGGTTCAAAAAGCTGTTGTGAATGCTTTCTAGAATAAATTTTATTTTACATGTTTATTTGGTTTGTTGTAATTATGCAATAAATATCTTATTGCGCCATTTATAATAAATATCTCATTGCGAAAAAAATAATCTGCGATACTTGACAGTCGTATATTTTCACACGGGAGTAATGCCATATTTCTTACAGTTTTATTTAACCACTTTATTAATTGTGACTGCCATTAATAATCCTTACAGTCCTTGTATCTATTTTCATTGGTCCATCGTTCTTCTACAATCGACAACGATGTGATAAAACAACCCTGACTTCTTTTTATAATTAGTCAAACCGCTGGATTTGAACCCTGAATCTTCAGCCTAAGTAGTTAAATGGATTAAGTTTCGAGTGTGTTTTTCACTCAGCCACTGAGCCGGTTACACAGATTATAATTGTTAAGATTTTTATCATCTATGGTCAACACAAGCGTGGAAACATGCATATAAACATCGACAGTTGTAAGTTAAAACATATATAAATTTTAGATTAATGAACAGATCATGTAAATTATGGCATTAAAACTCGAAATGACAAAAATAGAAAAATTGTCACATTCAAACTTTAAAGCGCTCTTTATGGGTAATTTTAAAAAGTTTTTTTGTACATTTCTAATTTAGTTTGTTGTTATATTTTCCTGTGACCTGTAAAGTTTTTGAAATTTGTGAATATTTAAAAACTTTCAAAATAAAAATAATTTAATTTATTTTTTCAAAAAAAAAAAGTAGATTCTCTTTGATTTAGAAAGAGAAAATAAAATGTTTATTTAATTTTAATGGCAAAAAGCTTATAGTAGAGACATAATACATGACAAAGAGAGTCAGTGTCCATTACAGTAAGTTTTGACTCAAATTTCGTTCATTTAAATGTACCTACACAGGTACGGCAACAATATATTATATAGAAAGTTATTTATAAAATTGTATTGTTGATTGTAAACTTTTATTTAAATTTATATTTTTAATTAAACTTTTATTGGCCATTGAATGTATTGCCATATTTATTTTTTACGAATGTGTATGTGCGTATGTCTGACCATCTATATGTGATTGAATGTGTGTTAGAAATAAAAGCAATTCACGAAAAGCAAGCTGTTGTTTTATTTTTTTTTTTTGTAATTTTGTTATTTTTAAAACAAGTTTAATTCAAATATTTAAACTGTCAGTTTAGGTTATTCCCAATTTTTACAATTAAAAACATTGTAATTAAATTAACACATGCGTGAATATATTATTCGATATTCAGTGTAAACGTTAAAGTATTGTATTTGCGTCAATAACGGAGGAGACTGGCAATATTTGTTTGAATTATAGTTCGGGCCGTCTGGAGGATGATGAAAAATTACTTTTTAGAAGACATATGGTAGTATGACGAAAATTTAAAAAGAAATTTCGCTCAGTTATCCTATGATTATGGATCAGATCAAATTTTGAGAAATTATTAATTCAAAATATGTCTACAAATACTATTATAAAACATTAATTGGGAATTTTAATGATACTAAATTTACTATACTTCAGATTAAAATGTTAAAATAGCTTCAATACCTTAACAATACTAAATATTTATGCAAAAACGAAGAACATGCTTTCAATGATTATTTTTCATCCTTTTTTTTAAAACGATGCATGGGAATATCTGTATAGGAATAATACAGACTGACGTCACTACAAAGTATCACTATCTTTATCCAGTTATGATTTTAGAACTTGCATAATTTGTCTATTTTTAAAGATTATACAAAAGTAAACTCAGTTTTCTGTAAACGCAAGAAAAAAAATGTTTTATGATAATAAAAATAATTTAGTCGTATACTCAACTATAAGAAGTACTATATATACTCAACTATAAGTATTCATAACTTTTCTATGTTTTGAAAATAATTCTACTGCTTCATAATATTCTCCAGCACAACCAGAAAATTTTCCAATATCGTAATTATTGACAATAATATTATTTGAATATTGAAACCAACAGATAAATCTTTACCAATATCAGTAAAACAATAACTATATTCGAAAATCTAATAATTTTTTTCTTTCTTTGCAGGTAAGCAGGGTTCAGTTATTTTACTACACTATGTAAGTTCTGGAAAACGTTTTTACATTCAAAATATTGTATGGTCTTAAAGATTTCTTCATAATTGGTATACAATGTTACAATAGTCGCATATATTTTTTCTAAAACGATTATTCTAGAACATCGTAACTAAAGAAAAATCAAAAACCGAAAAAAAAATACCTGAAAAAAAATAAGTCACATTGAAACTCAATCCGTCTCGCCGTTCCAGAGATATAGCTTTATATGGAAATGTATTGATAATAGGTATTTTCGTATAAATATCGATATTTCGAAAACTGATCTTCCGATTTTGATGAATTTTTAACGTAAAAAACTGAAGTTAGTTTCATTAGCTTAATAGTACATACAAGTCTATTCAGAGAGCATATTCGTACATAACGGGAAAATTTTGGGTGTATTATTTTTATTTTATTTCATTTCTTGTGATATCATTAAACAATACTATACTGTGCGTAGGTACAGTATGTACGTATGTTTGTTTACTGCCCAGCTTTTGTTATGATATAAGAAGACTCTTATAATTGCAAATATAATGTTTATTTAAATATTATATAATTCAGTTATATTGTATATTAAATTTCGAATTATAAACAAATCCGTCGAATTTTCAATAGTAGATTGTTTTAAGTTTCTCCCTCAAAATTTAAAAAAAAATGTGTCTTGAATTTTGGCAGTGCAACAAACCGTTTAGCTTGCAACCGTTTTGCTTGATCAAAACTCAATGTATTTAAATAACAAAATTTCTAACAAAAACAGTTTTTGTTTGAAACTCATCCTTTGTACTTGGTTAACGATTAGAGCAAGTTATTGATTAATATTGATTAGTTTCTTATCCAAATATGTTACATTTAAATTAATTAATAAGTAACCACCCCAAACATTGTCTTTTTCCAGTAAAAGTGCAATAGTATTATATTGAAATACAATCGCGGGAACTTACATACAAAAATATACCAGGAAATAAAATATCATCTCCTTTTCGATAACCTCCTTTTTTCGGAAGTTGGTTAATAAAAGAAATCAAACTAAATTTAAATAGCCTAACAGTGCTAGGTGATTTATAAAATCTATTCATTGGGATAAATTTATATGTTATAAAATACCAAGGATTAAGATTAATTAAAAAAAAAACCCAAATTTTTGTAGATTAATATTTTATAAGATGATTTAAAACAAAAGACAACAGACAAAAATAAAAAAATTGTATAAAGACGAATCACTATTCTACACGCTATCATAATTTAGACATCGACAATTGGGACTTTGAAATGTATGTATCGAGACAAATTGATGATACACATTTTTTACAACTTTGTCCAAGTCGAATTAATGTGTAAGGAGCGACAGACTGTCTATTGTGTCACAATACCATAGCAATTTTGTAATCTAAAGGATTGATGTCATTCATATCATGATGAAATCAGACTCTTTTGTACAACAACGAACGATACATTATTATGTTTGTATAAATTTAATATCGTTATCTTAAATCCTTTTCAAACAGTACGATGTATTTGATAATTGAATCTGATTTCAAACATAAAGGATATTGTAGACTTTTCTGTACAGAATATGTTAGTAAGCCTTATAACGTTTAACAGTTGATTTAGAATTTTAATCGAAAATAAAATCATACCGTATTATAATAAATCACAAAATTTGATTTTGCTTTTAGATGAATACAATACTAAAATTGCAAAAGTTTTTAACAAATTTCCGTCAATTTAAATAAAACTTTCAAATCATAAAAAACCTTCAAGAATCTCACAGTTAATAATATTTGTTGCATAGTTCAAAGAAAAAAAATTTTAAGAAGGATTTATCCTAACTAGAGTCCGTTACAGTGGTCGAATTTCGAACAAAAATGAAATCTCTGCATTTAAACAAAACAGTATATATACGTGCATTTAAACAAAAGAGGATACATACGTGTGTTTGGAAATGTGTGTAATATGAGCTAAGTAAGATATAGATTTACTGTTAAATTTTTAAAGTGAATATTGAGTCATGCTTTTCATTTACAGCGACTTAGGAAACAATGCCTTTCACCGCCTGGTGTTGCCAAATGTGGGGCTTGTCATCGCCCATAGTTCTAGAGACTTAAATTTAAAAAAATGTTTTTTTATAGTGCTAGTATTTGAATTACATTAATCTCAACTTTGAACAAACTGAATTTTAAACAACGAAATGCTCCTGATAAATTTCTGAATAATTATATAAATACAAATTTTATAGGAAAGTTTCAGCAAATCTAGTAATATTATTTTGTATAAAACTCTTTGTCTAAAATATAACTCTTTGCCTTGTATAAAAGTTTTTCCAATCATTTGCGAGCACACAACAAAAGGATCAGCTCAGCACGGCATAACTTAGCAGCCCATATATACAATATAATATATTCTGATTCAAAAATGATTTTATTTACTTTGAAATTATCAACAAATTTTTATCCAAATAAAATAGAATAAATGATCTTTTTAATATAGAATGGCAATAATGGAAATGGAAATGGAAAGAAAACCTGCTTTAATTCAATTCGTCCGCGCCATTTCAAGTATATTTTGCAGTAAATTTTGCGATTTTACAAAAAAATCAATTAATTTTCGAGAAAGATGCTTATGAATTATTGATGAAAAAGAATACTTTTATCACAGTGGCTCCAGGAATATTTTGATAATTTTCGGTTCGAAAATTTCAGTTATTACCTTTTTATCTTCATACATATTATTATCACTGTTCTTTTTGTAGGAGAGAAAACATTCTTTTTCATTATTGGTGTACTTTTTGTTTTTAAAAGTATAACTTGAGCCACCTTACATTCTTTCAACAACTCTTAAAAATTATTAACTTTATTGACAACATAAGAGGTGATAAAATACATAAGTTGTAAAGTAGAGATGTAGATAATGTAGGAAAGAAAAAATAATTATGTTTTTTATTCGTTAAACATTCCTGTTAAATAGGTTACTTTCTCACAAGTAGTTAGATTTTTAATATAACACTAGGTTATGAATAAAAATAATGGCATCTTATAATAATATGCAAAACGAACACTTGCAATTGAAATTTTTCGGAAATTCAGTGAAAAATTGAATATAATTCATCCAACGAAGTGAAAAAATATTTTTCGAAATTTTTCAGTAATTTTCTTGTATAATTTACGGAAAATTTTCATTTTTTTCATTGTGAAAATATCGCTTTTTTATTTCTAAAACCTTTTTTATTTCTTTTTCTAATGACCAATTCTGATGCTATTTTAATTCTTTAGCTTTATAAACATCAGTTTGTCTTAAGGGGGGTTGAAACATAATACTGAAGCACCCTCCATTATGTAAAAATCGTCTAATTTTCGCGTCCAACTAACTCAATAAATAATTATCAAAATGTTTTTAAATTTAGTAAGCACAACATTGACATGAAAACGGGGGCTTATCGAAGAGTTTTTTTGTAAAAACGTTTTGAAATATAAAATCAAAATTAGACTTTTACCTTAAGAATTTTTTTATGGAGAAAAGCACACCGACAATCTCTCCGATAATCCGGAGGGATAAAACCTCCTAAATAAACCGGAAATTTTCGGTTTATTTAGGCACGAAAATTGAAATAAATACAACGCATATTACATGTAATTAGAATCATTTTCTTTATGCCAATAACAGCTGTGGATAATTGCTCTTAATCAAGGTTTAATTTAGTCAAGGTTTTTATTGATTAAGTTGACTAAATTAGCTGGATATTTCCAGTTTTAACATCAATAAATTAATGGATGATTGGTAATAAATTCATAATACATAAAAGTGATTAAAAATAATGTTTTAATGTATTTCCACTGAAAAAAAATGTTCACAGGAGAAATATGCATGTTTATTTTTTTCATTTTAAAATCTAAATGGTTTTTTTTATGTTCTCATACAAATTTACATACCTACAGAAAGTACAGTAAATACCAAAAGTATAATATCACAATTAATTTTCTTGTTAACCTTAATTGATTTTTGAATGGAATTTGTCATAAATGAAAAAAAATTTCTCTGTAGGCAGTTCTTGTAATGGAGTCGATATTGCGATACTCGAAATTTGATATAGAACCAAAATTTAACGTTTTTAGAGAGATACTTGTATGTGTTTGTATGTGCGTTCGCAATTTTTTTTCTCGATCATCCATAGAATAAATAATGATATTGACATGAAAACACTTTTCTTCGAAATATAATTACAATACTTAAAATTGAATGATTTTAGCAAACTTGGTTCATCTGATAATTGATGAGGATGAATAATAAACAAATTATTGTTTTTATTCTTCTGATTATGAATTTCGTCATTTGGACCTTGCGAATACAATAACTTGTTTCTTCTCATCATTTTTAAAGATACAAAAACAGTGTTGTACTATTGATTGTCTCCTGGTGCAATATATGCAGTTTCTATTGTAATGTTATTATTCTAATATATAATTAGAATCTTTCCATAATTTGTATTGAATTTAGTAAAGATTTTGACCGAAAAACTTAGTAAACAAGGGTATCACGTACCGTACGACTTTGCGAGTTTTTAATAGCGTCGAAAGGCTCTAATGAATTTCACAATCTTTATTATATTTCCACTTTGTCCCAGAAAATGTGTTCTTAACAAACCATTTAAAATTGTTTTATCCCTCAAAACATCAATAATATTAACGTACTACTTCGAAATGTTCTTTTGAAAATATAATCGTACATTTATTTCACGAATGTTTCAATAACAAGTTGAAGTTCTTTTTTTTAAAATTTGGTATGATCTAACAGATATAGACACCTATTTAAAGATATACCACAGTTTTAAAAGTTTATTTGATAGTTATTCAGCAACGGTCAGAGTATAGGTAATTTTCTATAACTAATGTACCTATAAATGAAGTTTACTAGTTAATATAAATCCAAAATAATAATTTTGTTTTGTTTTAATTACACAAATGATTACAGTAAAGGAGTCTTAAAGTTTAACGTAATGTTAGATTATTTACAAGATCTGATTTTCAGATAGATTTTAAAAAGAGTAGTTAAAAATAATTAATTGCATATAAATAACATACTTGGAATAATCTATGTATTATAAAAAACAATATTACACAATATTTTATGAAAAGGTTACCATTATTTTGATGGGTAGTGTAATTATCCACATATAAATTGAAATACTCCCATGTTGAATATTAAATTGTGTAAAATGAACATACAAACATTGTATATAGGAGTAGAACAATAGTAAATGGCAAATTTAATATGTATTTAGTGCAAAACTACACTCACGGGCAAAGAAACTCATTTAATAAGTAAAATCTTACATTAATTTTAAAATTTCTGGGTCAAATTTTTATCGAATTTCAAGGTCGTAAATTTTCAAGTCCACATATTATAAATCACCTTTGCAGTAACTATAGTCATGATCAATTAACCACTATGTTTGTGCTATGTATACTACAAACCAAGATATTTAAACGTAGAGATCTGTGTGTACAGATCAAAGTTTAGACTTAAATCCATATAATCTAAAATAATTATCCAAACAAAAATCCTGGCTTATGTTTAATTTTCTATTTAGAAAATTTATATGAATATTGATTCATTATAGAAGCACAAGATTTGTTTATTGCTTGTTTGTAAGCAAGACTATAATTTATGAAAATACTCAACAGTCAAAACTAATGCACAAAGGAAATATTTTTTCTCTAGACTATTTCTTTTTTATTTTATTGATCCTTAAATCAACTGTACCAAATGTTTTATTTTTAATTTGGCGAGTGTTTAACTTTTGTTAAATGAACTTCTCAAGTATTGTTTGGAATAAAACCACAGATCCAGAAACACACGTTTAACAAGTGCTTTGACTTAAAAAAAAAGTAATATTCACTTGATTATGGCTCCTAGTTTCCAAAAAAAATACGAATATTTAATTGCGATAATTAAATAGAGTGATACACAATATTATAAAGAGATTGTTACTAGCTACAATTTTTATTAAAAACAGTGTGATATTTTACAGCTAGTTTTCTACAATTTTAGGAATATTTTGAACTACTTTAAAAAAAAGTCCTATAAAAGGATCTCCATTGGACTGGTTTTCTTTTTTTTTGTTAACTTTCGAGTGGGTGAACCGATTTTGATGATTTTTGAAAAATTGTGTTTCCCATGTCATGCTATTTAGCCCAGATCTGATGTCCCTAAGGGGAGGAAAGAGGCAAATACAATTATTTTGTTTTAATTTCATTCAAATGAAAAATTTTTTTATGGGTGAATACAACACTAAAATAAAATTTAACTAAAATGTAAAAAATTATACAAGAAAAGTATTTATTATGTTTCTAATTAAATATTTTTTTAAAAGTTCTTAGTACATTTTTTAAAAATATTTTATCATATTTTTGGTATTAAATTAACACAAGATCCAAATAATAAATCTTTAATTTGCAATTATAATGAAGCGTATCCGATCGATAATGTGTTCCTTATGATTGCAAAATTAATTCACTAAATATTATGTTTGTTTATGTGTAAATGCTCTTTTTAATTTTGTATATTTTCCATTAGTATCCATTCTAAAATTTTTAAATGGACGATAACGTACATATTTTATTTGTCTGTCAGTGTAAATGTATTAATAAACATATATCTAGTAGTTTAAATATTATCTTTCAACAAATTTATGTTTCGTAATTATTTTCGTATAACGGCTAAAGGCAATATATTTGAAATAATTAGTAAAATATTTATTTTCCAATCAATTTGATCTATTTGATTAAAACCAAACTTTTATTTTTCATATAAAATTCACAGTGGAGTCTAAAAAAGATTTTTTTTATTTTCCTTTGTACTAATAGAACATTCTACCTATGTTTACATCGGATGTCCGAGAAAGATCACACATTTTTCTTTGGATCAGATAGAGGGTAAAATTTTAAGATAGGAAGCCGTTGTCGATTCTATGTTTACATCGGATGTCCGGGAAAGATCACACATTTTTCTTTGGATCAGATAGAGGATAAAATTTTAAAATAGGAAACCGTTGTCGATTCTTGATCTGACCTATAGGTCAGAATAATTAGTAATTAATTACATTAATTAATCAATGATGCACTGCACTTACTGGGATAGAGTGAGAGAAGCGTAAGGCAGTACGGCTTAAAATTAGTAATAATTAATTATTCTTATAAATATTCCACTCCACCACCCCACTTGGCCATCATTGGTATATTATTGTTATTCATAAGTAATGATTCAGGACATCATCATATTTCTCAACATTTGATTACTTTCGAAATTGATACTAATAGATGATAAAACGCCAAGTCGTTCTTTCTTATGGAAACTAACTCGAAAAATACACGAAAAAATTTTCGATCGTAGTTTGAAAACTCTTAATTTATAAACTGGAAGATGAAAATAAACTGGTAGGAAAAAGTCATTAAATGACTTCTCTCGCCATGTAAACAAAATGCAATAAGAACTTCTGAGTGAACTTTTAAATTTATAATTTATTGATAATATTATAATCAGTATGAAATTGAATATTTGATATATTTCAAACCTATGTATTTGGGAAAAAAATTATAGTTTTCCATGCAATATTCTTTTTGAATAGTGAAATTTGTTGATTTTTTTCAAGGATTTTTTTGTTATCGAGAATATTTCATATTTTAACAATGACTTTATTTTTGATGGTTTATTTTTGTTTCGATGACGAATTTTTATTACCACATCATCGTTATATTAATAAATCAAATTTGTTGACAAATTGTTATCATTATTAATACAAAAAAAATTTGATATTTTTTTTATATTATCTATAAAAATCATAGGCATGCATGTATGCTTAATTTAATTTTAGAATTTAATGAGTTTTTAATTATCATTAGTGAAAAATATAGATATGGCTCTCAAGTAATTATCATGAATAAACAAATAGAAATGTTTGATGGGGTATTTTGAAGGTGACTAAAAGGTTGGAATAGAAAACCATCACATTTTAATTTTTGAAGTGTATGAGTAAAACATTCTTGCTCTCTGAAGAATGATTAAAGAATGAATGTGTTTTATGATTAAATAATAATTTTGGTTCTTTAACTGTCACCATAGACATGTGCTAATAATTTACTAAAGGCGACTATTTTTTTCTCTAGTTCCAATCGTGTTTATCTTAAAATTACAACTTCAGGGCGGGATGTCAATTTAAGTGGGTATATGTTTTTGATTGAGACCTCTACATATTCTATTAATATAGTCAATCCATAAAGTAATAAACATTATACTTTTTTCAATGTTTGCGCATAAATCACCCAAAAAGTACTTCCCCAAATGTTCTGAAATTCGGAATGCAAAATTTTAACATAAAACGGAAGACATGTCAACGAGTTTTTTGTGAAAAAACATATCTATATATAAAATTAAACTTTGATTTTTACGTTAGAATTCTTTTTTCGGGAATAGCTCTTCGACATGCCCTCCGTTTTCATGTCAAAGCTTTGCATACCAAATTTCATAACAATTAAGTATTTTTACAGTTATTTATGCGCTAAAATACAATGTATATTACATTACAGATGAACTTTATTAATTGAGCTTTTAGAGGTGTCTATCAAAACAAATAACTAGTCAAAGGTCTGTTTGTCATAATATTATTGGCTAGTAATAATAAACTATATTTGCCTGATGTTAGTGTTATATTATTCTTCTCAAGAAATGTTCAAATCGCTGTCAATATTATTTGAAATTCTAATTGTCAGAAATAGGAGGCCTTATGTTAGAAAGTCAATAATCAAAGTTATTCTTTTATAGCTTTTAAGAGCAATTTTAAAACATAATATTGTACGAGTTTCTGCCGTTCACTAACAGAAGCTAATAGTTTAACATAAGAAATTCGTATCTATCATAGAAGAACAAAATCGATGAATTATACTAACTTGAGTTTTTTATTCCAATGTAATGGAATCTTTCAAATTATTTTTTCCCACTTGCGGATCTGTGAATTATCTAAACATATGGTAGCATCTTGTACATATCACGAAGGAATGTGACTCAAATTAAAAAGTTGAATGTTGCTGGTATGTGAAAAAAATATGTTTGATTAATGATAGGGCCGTGCTGTTTAATTCATAATTTTATTACATAAAAAATGCTATAAAGTAGATGTAGAATTAACAATACTCAGCGTAAAGGAATCGAACGCTGGCTACTTTTAATTCTAAAATTCTTTTGACCTTTTTTAATTTCCTTACCGACAAATTTGCCCAATGGGTGATTATGTTTAATTTGCATTGAAAACTGTAGTTCAAACAACGCTTTAACGATATTTTCAAAACTCATTCTAAATGAATTTATATTCAACTTTATGTCTCATTAAATTTTAACTAATTTCATTTAAAATGTTTAAAGTTAAATTAATAAACAAATGTCAAATTAAACAATAGTAAACCACAATGAATTCCAACTATATTTGTATTTTTTAATTAAAATATTAATAATTTAATCGGTATTTCATTAAAACCGTTATTATTTTTTTTAAATATTGAATTTCAATTTAAACAACATTAAGAGTAGCTACGGCATAATAAAATATTAACATAGAATATAAAATATTAACATGGTCTTGTTGATAATTTGAACTTTTGTTGATAATCATACCATAACATGGTCTCTCTCGTTGTTGGTACTCCTGCAAGTCATACAATTGAATCAATAACACTTCTGGTTTAATATAAAAGCCTGATAATAGTGCCATATTTATTTGAGTTATGAGATTCCAGAAAATTCGATGGTATATAAACCTTCACAATATAAAAAACATTGTGTAGGCTTATATATTATAGATCTGCCCTAAGATTTTTCAGTTTTTCCAAAAATGTTTGAACTGGTCGACCAAAAAATTTAAAGCGGAAATCTTCATTCAATAACAGGAGTACTATCTGTATGGCAAATCACCAAGCTGATCGACATCAAATAAGATTGCTTAATAGGTTCAAAAAAAAAAAATTGTCGATAACCAAAACGTTCCGAACATTACACTTTCGATAGCGATAGATATAATTCGAAACAGAAATATTCTTAAAATATGAGCTTAATAGTCACTATAAAAAATAAGAATTAAATTTCTTTTCTAGTAGCGGCCATCCAAATCCATATGACCAAGATCCTTCTAAGAAGAGTGATAATAACTTATACTCAGCACAATAAACAAACTTAAAATTATAGCCCACTTTTTTTGATAAAATACAAAATATGGCTGTATGGATATTGACACAAAATATTTTGTGTTAAATAAAATTGGTCTAACTTCGTTATCTATTCTCGAGATAATCGAAAACAAAAGTTTTCAATCTAAAAGATTAAACACGAGGGCACCATTTTTGTACACTTAAAGTTACGTTTCTTTGTATGGAAAAATATTTTAACTGGTTAATATTTCTTTCGTTCTCAAGATTATCGAGAAAAAGCATAACTACAGACATCCAATCCACTTGGAGATATTTACAAATTTAGGATGCAGAAATTTGTACTCAAATCGAAAAGTCGCCTCTGTGAAATTAGTAAATGTACTTTGAATAGCGGCCCAATATTTCTGAACAATGTTGTATTTGCATTGGCATATTTATTTAAAAAAATACTATTCAGGCAGGGTAAACGAGCACTGTCCAAACATTTTAATCAATATCTAATTTTATGCTGATGGGTGTTCTATAGTTTACTTTTTTTTTCAAAAAAAATCTATCATTGCACATGAAAAAATCATAAAACTAGTTGGCTATTAATTTAATAAATCATAACGTGGTTTTTCATTTTTTATCGTGAAATATTCTATACATCGAAAATTAGTAGGGAACAAAACAATTTCATAAAACTAGTATTGTTTTATAAAATATTAATTAAAAAAAAAAAAAATCATTCAAAATCATTGAAGCACAAGTTATATACTTACAGTTTCAATTGTTTACATTTCTTGCATACGATTGAGTATCAATTTTTCACTTATTTATAATTATAACATTTATAAAATATGAAAAATACAAAGAAGAAAAGTTTAGTAATATAAAAATATTTAATAATTTAAGCTAAACTCCACCAGCCTTTTCCCTATGACTGTCGTAGATTTACCGAGTACACTTTTGAATCAATATTTACACTGCAATAAATTATACTAAAAATATTTTACATTAAAAATAATCTCCCCGCTGTTTAGAAGTGTTATATTTTTATACTCGACATATATAATATGTAAGAGTATAAAAATTTTAGCCTAAAGTTTGTAACGCTAGGAAATATTGATCGTAGAAACAAAATTTTGGTATAGGTATTCATAAAAATACAAAATTAGTTCATTTCCGGTTATCCTTTCGTCCGACAGTCCGTTCGTCATTACACGAACTCAAAAATAAAAAGAAGCAAAGAGCTGAAATTTGGTGACATATTCTTAACATTAAAAGCGACTTTTAGTACGTGAATGAGCAAAATTGGTGACCCAACTTTAAAACTATAATAGACTCTCATACATTAAATGTTTATTTCTTTGAAAAAACATTTGTTTGAAAATTTGTTCGTAAAATGTTAGGATTTCCCATATTTTAAGCTAAAATTTAGCATTTTTTATTAATGAGAACTCTAGGATTTTTAGAATAAATTTCCCAATTCCCTAGATCAAATTATTTTGTATTTTTATAAATACGTATTTCGACTACAAAGTAGTCATCATCGGTATGAATTAGCTAGTTGCTAGTTGTAATTGTGCAGACCGTCACTAAATTAAGAACGTGTAACATCTTCTCAGAGAATCATTACAACTAGCTAATTCATACTGATGATGGCTACTTTGTAGTCGAAATACGTATTTATAAAAATACAAAATAATTTGATCTAAGAAATTGGGGCAAAAAATCGAAATTGATTTAAATTTAGCTAATTATCACATAATTGTAATATCATTCATATTATTATTAAATATGTATAACTATATATATTGGATATTTATTAATGCTGATTAGAAATAGTCTAAACAAAGACATTCGATTATATACCAAGTATCTAAGCAATTTACTTTCTTAGTCGTTATTTTCACTTATAAAAGGCGAGCCATGCAGTCATGGCAATAATAAACACTCTTTAGTAGAAAGAAATGCAACGGCTCATCCAAAAACAATCCATCGATTACTTTTCGAATTTTAAGGCCACAAACAAACGGAAGACAAATTTAAATAAATGTGAATTTGGATGAACCATTTAATTTCTATCTACCAAAGAGTGTTTATTATTACCATGACTTTGTGACTCGCATGTTAATAAGTTTAGATAACATATATACAATTGTATTTGTAATTGTATGCAATATGTATACAATTGCAATCCTTTCTTCATGTTAGAAAATTTATAACAAAACCTTTAGTTTTAAAATTTCTACTACTTATCGTTAAGCAGATGTAAGTGCAAAATGCAGGTGATTTCCATATTATCTTTTAAATTTATCAACGAATTTAAGTTTCCTATTTTTATTGATAGAAAACTGAATATTCGGTTTTTAGGAAATACTAAAAACTGATCAAAACTTCAAATCTAATTTAAAACTTCGAATATACTTTTATTGCAATTATGTGCTAAGATAAATTTTTCTTATATAGTTATTATAACAAAAGTTCAATTTCCAATACATTTATTTATGTGAAGGAAGGATATCATCCAATCAATAAAAGTAATTTAGAATCTTTCACAAAATATTCTTTCAGAGAAACTTCTAAACATTTTCATTTACGTGTGACATAGAAAACATAGAAAAGTGTTATATACAAATCATATTCACTAAATTCCCATGTCCATTTTGTGTATACGTGATACAACTGAAATATTTGTCATAGTTTGAAAAATTTATGTAACTTTTTAATAAAACGTAATATCCATACCGGATGCTACAGATATATTGATAATTATTATATATGATTCTCGTATATGAAATTCGGTCTCATTATAAAAATAATAATTTATGATGAAAATTATGTCGCTAAAACTTTTCTTTTCTTATCATTAAAGAGAAAATATCCTATCAAAATATTTAAAAACAAGTTAAGATAACATCTAACAAAGTTAATTTTTTAGATATTTAACATATGATCAAGTATTAATGCTTGAACAATTTTTACCATAAGCATTTATAAAATAATCTAAATATCTAGACTATATAGTTAAAAATACAAATGTATAATAATAATTATATGTATTTTGATTATGTATTTATTAGCTTAATTTTAGCTTAAAGTGTGGTGAATCCTAACATTTTACGAAAATCTGTTCCAAGCTAAAGCTATTTCTTTTCCGAAAACAATTATTTTTCGGTCTTCACAATTTTCTTTTATTAACTAACTCTTAATGTTTAGAATTCATTAACAAAATTTGAAATTTCTTTTTGTTTTTTAATAAACTTGATGGCGAACAGACGGAAGAAATAAACTTTTTGGATGATTATATGAACACCTTTACCAAGGTTTTGTATCATATTTCCTAGCATTACAAAGTCTAGATAAAAATAATATATTGTGAAATATTGTATATATATTTCGAGTATAAAATAAGTATTTATCTTAACTTCCTTGAGATGAACGAATGTGTTTACTTAAATAGCTATTTATCTAAAATGGCTTTCCAGTTGGCATTTAAATAAAGTTTAGATACTAAGATTGAAAAATGCAGGTTCATTTTTTACATTTCAATCACATATAATTTTCTGTAAACAAGCTTCATTTTATATCGATTTTTTCTCTTCAAAGTTTTGATTTTTCCCAATTATCCGAACGACAGGCCGTCAGATACAACATTATAGTTGCTCAGAGTAATCAAAAAAATTAATCTATGCTGCTTATGCCTTTTCATAGCTCTATTTTATCGTCGATCAACACGGTTGCAATAGTACAATTAAAAAATCATAATGTTTTATAAGTCCTTCTGTGGTCGCAATACAAATTCTTAAGCTTATTGCGCAATAAGATATGTAGAGTATATTAAGAGTGAAACCGCAACCGTGTTTCTTGCACCAAGACCTTGATGCCTTCTAGCACAGTGTGAAAATGTTGTTTGTAGAGGCAATTACTTTGTTCTTATCCGAGCGTCAAAAGTGTGATTAAAACGCATTTTTTTTAAATTATATTAGATTACTACCGCTGCCTGGATCGAACCCGAATCCTCCAGCTTTGGTAGTCATGTGATTGAAGGTATTATTAGTGACTTTACTCACTTGACCACTGAGCCGGTTCACATTAAGATATAGTTTTGTTAGAGTAATTAGTAATTTGTTAATCAAGTATGTTACTAAATAAAGATTGAGAAATCAAAATGATTTTCTGTATTTGTTTTAAAATGTATGGACTTTATTTCTCTTACACACTATAGTTAAAATTATCAACAAGACGGATATATACGTTATATATGTTGTCAATACCAATGATATCACAATGTTGAACGAAGAATATTTCGATTTGTATATTTTAATAAGAATATTGCAATATTCTTCTATGACTCAATTTTTGTATCAGATATCTACGAAAACTAAAATTGAGTTACTAAGAATCTCTGTTTTGTTCAAAAGTTAATATTCACCAAATAATACAAAAAGGGTTATTTATGATCTATTCAAGTTTATACAATATTACACATATTTGCAATTGATACAAATGAAATTCATGAAATTTGTTTGTATCGTAAATATCTCATATAAATATATTATGTACTTATATATCAGAGCCCGATTTTATTATGAAAAATTGATATTATTAGAAATACATGTATCTAAACTTGATAATAAAGTCTCATTCAATAAAAAAAAAAATGTATTGTTCACAATCAATTATTAAATTAATTAGTTTTCTTAAATTCAAGATTTAATATAAGTAAAACATGTTTGATGATAATTATAGCGTTTTCTACTTTCTATCTGGTATTTATAATTCGTACACTTCACCAACACATTCAATTTTAAAATAGCAGTATGCATGGCTGTAGAATCTGAAAAATATCCGAAGCTTCCATTAGAAATCTAAGTTCAAGCCTATTGGCATACGCATGGAACTTATGTACCTAGCCATTTGAATAACTGATGAGTCTAAATAATCATTTTAGTTCTAGAATGTCACTATGTCTACATTCAAGTAGCTCTAAACATGATACTAGTGAAGTAAGTATAGCAAAGTTTTCAAAATTTAATTTAAATATTCTCAATTTAAATAAAGCTCAAATTTTAAATTAAGAAAATTAAGAAAATTGAGTCATTATGGATGCACTTCAGCCGTGATACCACCCTGTCAGCAAAAAGCACCTACAAACCACACTGTGTTCTGGTACTTACAATATATTATAAAAAAATTTTCACTTTCCTCTGCCTCTGTGATATTGCGTGATATCACAGTAGTTGTGCTTCATAAGTATGTTTACTATTCTCTCAACGGTTATGAATTGACAAATCCTAAATAATTCTTACTTTTCAGGATGAATTTATACCATTCACATTTTAAATATGCAATCCATTATTTTCATACCTTTTTCTTGTCTATAGTTTTTATATTTATATTATTCATTGGATGTTTTTTTAAGTTAATATACTTACGTTCTTATTTTTAAAATTGGTTGTTTTAAGATCCAATAAATGAATAATTACTTTGATAAGAAATCATCATGACAATATCATGGGAAATCATCATCATTGTCACATGGCACATGTGAGATTAGCCATGTAAATCAAATTTATTGTTAATTTATTTTAAAAAACTAACACATTTAATACAAATCATTACAGCCCATATTAACATTTTTTAATGCAAAATAGAAAAATAATTGTGATATTTTTGTTTTTGGAAAAAAACTTCGATATTCCTATTTCAAACAATTTCATTGACAGAATATTCTCAAACAATTTCATTGACAGAATGCGGTACTATATTTTTCACACAATTGCCTCTAGGTCCTATTCAATACCGTTACGATTACCAAATAAGGCATAATGTAATTAAGAATTAATTTATTTTTTTCAGTGCTTAAAATTTATCGACTTATGCAAATCTATCGACTTAAGCGAATTAATTAATGTGACTTGCATTTAAATTATAGATCATTGTACGAAAAGTACCAACGTATTAAAAAAAATAACAAAACAACTACAGCACCATCGAAAACTCCATATTTCAGAAAAATAGGACGTGGTTGGCCGCAGTAATAAATTATTATTGCACAAAATCGTTCTGTTTTACATAAAAATTGTATTATTTTAGATCGTCTTTTAGAATGGTGAATTCTAAGAATTTTTTCTTATTTTTGTTATGGATTTGATGAATTATGTGTAGTAAAATTAATGACGTGAAAGGTCATTTGTTGAGTCGAAAGGGCACAAAAAAGTATTCCTTATAAAAGTTTCGAATGGTTTGGTTGGTTATATTGAATCTAGACTAAACCCTCTGTATTTCTTTATTGGCGCGAGTAATAAATTAGTGATAAATTTATAAGAAATTATGCTATTGTATTTTCTCTAGTGGGCTAAAATGGCTAGGCCAGGCAGTAAGATCTTTTATATTTCTACCTTGTATTTTTTTTAAACAATTAAAAATAGTTCAAACATTGATACTCATAGCCATGTTGGGTATTTAAACAATTAACTTCTTTTAAACTACAATTTTTATAATAAAAGACCCACAAATATTTCATCAATATTCTTTTTGTTCCAACTTGAACATGAACTGTACTATTCCATAAGTTTTTCATTAACTTTATTCGTATTTATTACAACTGATTCGTTCCTTTTTTTAATATTCTGAAAAAGAAGGTATTGTACTAAAATAAAAAATCGTAATTCATTTTAAAACTTCCTCGGTGGAAAATCTCTGTTACATAGATCACTGATTAATCTGTGAAGTCGTCTACAAAATATGTATGTTTTCCTTTAAAGTGAAAAAAAGTCCTCATATAATATATTGCTTTTCTTATGAAAACTGTAATAGGAAACTTATTTTTTAGTTATCATGATTGTTTCTTCATGTTTTGGTATAAACGAAATGCTTTAAACACTTATATGCAGAAGGAATTACATTGCACTTTCTTACATTTTATGTTTTTTTACAATCTAATGGTGGTAAATCTAATGCTATTAGTTTTAAAATGTTTAATAAAATTTAACATCTTTCTGATTTCAGATTAAATAAATTTAACCACAGTTTTGTTAGGATAAACTCTAAACGAATCAAGTTAAGAACATGTCTTTTTTTTGCAGATGTGAAAATAAATCTTCAATTTTACCTGCTTCTTTAATTTTCAATGGTGAATATGACGTACATATGCTTTTCTCTGTCTTTCCAGTTTTATTTTTACGAATACTTTCTTAAAAGAAACTTTCTAATGCTCTATGTGATAAATGAATAAATATTTCAACATTGCTCTGCATCCTTGTTCTTCTAGTCACAATCTTGAATATTTTCGTAGATATCTGTAATCAAAAAATTTTACTTTTCTTGCTTGCATCTTACTTTGAAATATTTTTTCACTTACATTTCAATTAACAGGAAGGTCTTAATCTTATATTATTTCTCGGTGCATTCACTCTTGATCTGTCATCCTAACATTAATTAGACTGATATGCTGGTTGATTCAAATCTTCTTATAAGTTATTCTGAAAGTGGAAAAAATATATATATATTAAATGCTATAACTAGTACAGTTCAATAAAAATATTATGAAAGGTTTTTCCAATAAAACATTGCATTATAGATATCGTCTAAAATAAACAAAATTGATAAATTTGTGAAATGTTTGATAAAGTTAGAGTTGTACAAATGGGAAGTTTTAATTAGATATTTCAAAATGGCCGTTTCCCATTGGTGATGATTAATATTTGATCAGATATAATTTATCTCTTATTAAATTGCCGAGGCAAAGTATCAATTATCCAATATTCCAATACTGCTAAAAATGATGTATTAACTTTACGTCCGTTGTACATCGTGAAGTTAAAAATGCACTTTTTAATTCAAACTATTCTTAAATTAACAAAGAAACTTTCCGAGCAATTCTTGATGTTGCATTGACAAAGTTTTATCATATTTCGAAATAAATTCATGCATACTATAGTTTCTTGATTTTTTTCAAAATATAAGTTTCTAGTGGGAAGTACCTAATTAGTTCATTTCCCGTTGTCTCTCCATCCGTCATCACGATAATTAGAATCAAAAACAGATAACAAGCTGAAATTTTGGTGACGTATTCTAAACATAAGAAGTGTGATTATGTTCGTGAACGAGCAAAATCGGACCATTAGGTTCAATGGTTCCTTGATACAACTTTTAAACTGTACAATAGAGAAGGAAAGTTTGAATACAAAAAAGTTTATTGCTTTGAAACAAACAACTTTTGTTTGAAAAATTTTTCTGTAAAATGTTTGAGTTCTCCACAATCTTAGCTCAATTTTAGCTTATATAGACAAATGGGGAATTACAGTACATATTATTATACATATATAACTGTATAGACTGCATATTTATAGTATTTAATGAATTAAAAATAGTCCAAACAATGAAATTCAATCATATGTTCAGTATATAAACATATAAATCTGTTAGATATTATCTTCCTTTTCTTTTTATTTGCTGGATGTTGGTTTGAACTGGTAACTGAATACACCAATATTTTATTTAACGTGTGTATATTATGATTGAACAATATAATCTTTTAAAAAGCTAATACTACAAAATTTAGCTTATGTTTTATGTTTTATGTTATATACAATATAATATTTACAATGGTTTTTTTTACTTTTTTTTTTGTGTTAGAAAATGTTTATCTTAGCATAAAAATGTGATGACTATGTGTATGTGTGTTATAGCAAGAAATATACCTACCACCAAACAGCAAATATACATGATGATGACTGACTGATACAGACAAAACAATTTTATTTATTTACTCTTTGTTTTTTTATTTTTTTATTTTTGAAATTGTAATTTCATTTAGGTTGTCGACATTGTAGCTTTTAAAAAGATTAAAAACAGAGAGAGTGATGATGGTAACAAAAAAAAAACTGTATATGGTTGCAATTCATTTAACCAAACGATCTATCAACAGATGTATATCTAACACGCGCACATACATATTCGTATAGATAGATAGATATTTTTATGTCTACCTCAATCACCTCTAAATAAATTGATAAAATATAGTGAAAACTGTAGATAATAGTTATTAAATGCAAACATGGTAGGCACAATCTATCTATACGTAATAGGGAAATTCTGATTAAAAAAAACTGTAACTGACAGATGGTTTTGCTTACGACAACATTTTTTATTTTAAAAACAAATTTGATTTTCTATTCTAACTCAAAAGTCCAAATGGTCAAAAACCAGAAATATCAAGGCTATCAAATTTTACTCCTATGGGGCTCATAGAAAGGAGACACTTATATATGCAGATATATATATATATATATATATATATATATATATATATATATATATATATATATTATATATATATATATATATATATATATATATATATATATATATATATATATATATATATATATATATATATATATATATATATATATATATATATATATAAATAGGTGCTTCAAATTTTTGCTATGGCAACGAAATACTATTTCACCAAACGTTATACAAGACTGTGGATGATATAGACTATAAAAGCAACGGCTTCTGCATGCATATTTGGTATTTTTTGATTTTTTGCCCCAATTTCCTAGTAGATCAAATTCTTGTATTTTTATAAATACGTTTTTCGACTACAAAGTAGTCATCATCAGTATGAATTAGCTAGTTCTAATGATTCCCTGAGGAGATGTTTATCGTTGTTAATTTGGCGGCGGTTTGCAAACAGTACAGAAAAATTTCGTTTGTCGGGAAGTTCCGTTATTACAATTATAAAAATAACACTCAATTTTTGAATGATAAAACAAATGAATATTCTGATCTGTATTATTCCTTTAGAACATTAATCATTTTATTTTGGATAATTGAGATCCAAAAATAAATAAAAAATCAATTTCTGTCATCATAGATTCGTTAGAACACTTTGGCCTATAGTTTTTCTTACTTTTCCATAAGTTGAGAAAGATTCCAAAATTAATCCTTTAGTAAATCTCCAAATAATTTTAACTAACCAATTTTGAACATTCTGTATATACATTTATTTTATGTAAATCTGTGTACTTTTATAAATTCCTATTCAATTCATATATTTTAGAATACTTATTTTCCTTGTTAGCGCCTGTATTTAAAGTTTATTTTAATTATATGAATAAAAGAAGCTTCTTATATTGTCTGATATGTTATATATATATACAAATAAATAAATAAATATATATATATATATATATATATATATATATATATATATATATATATATATATATATATATATATATATATATATATATATATATATATATATATATATATATATATATATATATATATGTGTGTGTGTGTGTGTTTGTGTGTATTAGATTTGCGTCCCTTGTTTGTTTCCGTAGTTTCTCTTGCGAACTTCAGATAAAGGGCCTGCCCTTATATTCATGCTACGATATTATTCCCTCAAATAATCAGAATTCGGATGTTGCTTGACCGATGGTTCATCTATTTTTGTCCAATTTTTTTAATACCCGTCACTCTATTTTATCGGAGAGCTTATCTCCATTGAATGACTTAATTTTGTCGGAAAAGTTATTTAAATTTTTTATCTATATAGAATATAAAAATACACTTTCAATATATTTTTTTCAATATTTATTTACAGGAGTATTTAAAAAATGAAATTAACAAATTTAATAATCCAAAAATGACGCTACAAAAATATGAATGTTCTAAGGTATTAATTTTCATTAAAGAAAATATACTTCATTGAAAAGGAAGCAGGGTCGACGAAAAAATGGAAAATCTTGTAACATTGGAGTCTTTATATTAGAGCTATTTTTGGTAGAATGCGGTATCTAGGACATTTTCAATTTTCGAAAGAACGGATTCAGATATTACCAATCTAATTTACAACTTTAAGTTAATGCAATTGAAACATTCATAATTCATTTCAATTAAAATTATTTTATCACTTTTACTTTGAGCTTAATATTTACGATCAATTAATTCAAATTATTCAAATGCCACAAAGAATAAGAAGCAAAATTGAGCGTTCGTTTACATTACATTTGAAAAAAGATAAATTTCTGATAATCTTGTTTATTCCACTAATTAGGAATTTAAAAATTTTTTAGAATAAAAAACCTTGTATTTACAGAAGTAGCGGTAAAATTTAAAAAGTGAACGCATAATACTGTACAAGACCCAAGTGACGGTAGAAATATAAGGTGGCGGACACACAGGCGACGACGATATGCTTGAATATATAAATGTTGTTTCTTGTATTATATGTAGAGAAAGATCTGCACAAACTCAGTAAAACTAATATCTATGAAAAGTTTTTTTCCAATATTCATTTTTTTTTTCTGTTCGAACAATTATTCAGTTCGGACTATTTCAATTGTGTACATATTCGAATTCTCTTTTATTATTATGTAGATCAATAATATAAGAATGAGGTCATTTATGTAAAATATACGCCAACTATGCACATTCCTAATTTTTCTAAATGAGGAGAAAATTATCAATCAATAATCTGAACTGAAAAATCTTATAATATGGAACTGAATATTCAGGTCTTACTTTCGATTTGAAAAAAATAATTTTATTCATTGCTTATTGGGCATTATTTCCCTACGAACCAATTAGTCTTTCTGTCTTAGACTTGATTCTAACTATCTATAAATGCGGCATCATTACATACACATTTATTTTTCTAGAAAAAATAAGGAAATTTTGACGAACTAAAGTGATATCTCTTTACATCATTTTCCATTTTCAAAATGTCCATGGTTGATTGCATCAGTGTTATCTTCAAAAAAAATAATTAAATCATAAAATTATTGTTTCTCTCTCATATGGTTAGTTGAAGTAATCGCCATTTAAAATAAATGGCTTGTCAATGAACTGTACAACTTTATTACTTCAACTAACCACATGTCGACAAGAAAATTATTTTGCATTAAAGACATGAAACCAAATGATTAAAATTAACGAAATTCTTCACAGAATATAAATGTTTAAGAGAACACATACCATGTTCATAACATAAAAATGGAATTTTTCTTATAGTAATAATCCATTTAAAAACAATATTCAATATTATGTATGATAAAGAATGGGTACAAAATTAAACAAATTTTTCAAAAGCCCAATCATTGCAGAAAATATGATATTCTCTTCGTAAGTATAAATATTTTGCCATAGCCTTTGCTAATACTAAATTATCACTAATACTGATTTATCAACGAGTTTCATAAACATTATAAGAATTTGCATATGATGCGCAATGATAATCTTGTTTGACGTCATTCATATTTTCATTTTTCTAAATAACACGTTACTTACCATATTTCTAAGAAATATTAGTAGGTAGTAAAATAAAGACATAATTTACTCAGATATTATTAAAATTAATGAGAATTTTAAACGAAAATTACATGTTAGTGGTTTTAATTAAATTAACTTTTATAAGAAGAAGAACTATGCATGTACGGTGGATATAAGAACTGAGTGTCGTAAAAGTCTCTGTTCATTATTAATTTAATCAGTCAAACTACTTGATTAAATTTGAACTGATCTCCAATATGGAAAAACTTCAACGTAATGTATATTTGCCTCTAAATTATTTTAAATCTTCATGAGATTACTCTCGTCTGAAAAATTATCCAGAAAAAGTTTGTAATTATGGGTTTCAAATATGCTTGGAAGCAATAGTAAAACTTAAAACAAATAACGTGGAACGCATGAAAAAAAATTTTTCCATTGCTCTTCTTATATTTTTACAGAATTTCAAATGAAATAAACTGATGTAATAGTTTTCTATTGGATAATTATTTTTTAGACTAGCTGATACACTTCTCGAAAATATTTCTTTTAAGGTAATATTATTTTTCTGAAGTTGAAAATAATGATGTTATTTCTACTACAAACTACAATTATCTTCGATAGTCGTTATTTTTACGTAAAAATGGTAGTAGAAATATGCCACTATTACCAAAACCTCGGAAATAATTTATCAAAAATCGCCACAAATATGCATAAAATTGTTTGGTTTCTACATTTCAGTAATATAAGTAGACTCATTGAAAGGTAGCAAAACATCGAAAGTATCACTTACTTTACAGGCATCGAGCCCGGGACAATCCAACAGCTGCCTGGCTATGTTGTCTCTATATCACACGTGCCTCTGTCTGTCAAGTACAGATCTTATGTTATTTGTGAGATATTTTTCAATGTTTATTATTTGTTATGTTTTTATCCAATATATAATACTTGACAATAATCGTCCGTTATTATTATTATTATTATTATGAATACAAACGTATTGTATTCATTGTATGTGTGTTTGTCATTTTCTATAACTAAAATTAAACAACTTTTGTTGTTTTTAAGACATTATATAAATAATTTAGAAGTAGAAATGCCGTTTGCATATCTATGGATAAACGTCTATTTTCAACAAAACATTACTCACCTGCCGGGGATCATATGGCCCTGTGATCAATCTCCCGCAGTTGTCTAATATTTTCGATGTTGACTATCTTTCAATAAAATTCGATAATAGACATTTATCTATTGGGATGAAAACATCATTTCTGCTTTTTTTTAAATACACAAAATGTATTTAAAACAACTTAAGTCGAGTATTTAAAACAACAAGAGCTTGTAGAAAATGACAAACGCACGAAAAATGGAAACAATACGATTATATCTATAGTAATAATTTAGTTTGGCACCATTATCTTATCGTTTGACGCCCCTCATATTATCAAACGTCCGAAATAATTTAGCACAAAAATGTGTAGATATGTAATTGATTTTGTATATAACGATTATCTTATCGTCTGACACCACTTATTTTAAAATTATTGAAATTTCAATATCAATCAAAGCAAAAATTCAAGCTTATTTTTTAATAAAATATCTAGTTAGTTAAATTAACATTTATCTTTTAATAACTTGGTAAACATCTATATCTATGTGTTTATGAAGAATTAATCGATATAAAATGCCCTTCAGCTGTACACTGACAGTAAAGATTATTATTAATTTATAACTCGATAAATAAAGATCTTGATAAAAATATCGTCTGCTGTTTTTAATATCATTTATTTAATATCATGTATTAAATCAACAATCATTTTAATAATTTAAACTGCACTTTTTATAATTGACATATGTATAATATGTAAAAGTATATTCATCAAAGTATAAACTGCATTACGCCAAAAACAAAATTTTGATATTGATGCCTGTCTATTCGTCATCATGAAAACTAAAAAACGAAAAGAGATAAAGAACTGAAATTTTTGGTGACATATAATAGTCAAGAAAAGTGAGTTTAAGTTTGTGAGTGAGCAAAATCGGTCCTTTGGGTCCAATTGATCTCTAACATAATTCTAAAATCATAAAAGATCCAACGAATTTTTTTTTATAAAACCAACAAGTTTGAAACATATTTTGTAAACTGTACCAAAATTTGTAAATGTATCTGATTTTAATTCCAATTGCCTATCGGACCATTTTCAGGTTCAACCTCTTTGTATGACATTTTTCCCACATAAAACTTGAATTAATTTGTATAAAATTCGAAGGAGAAGTTTTTTCCAGACATAATAGTAAATTTGTGTAAAAGAAAGTATTCTCCCTATGTTGTTCCATCACACATTGTAGTTCGACCATGGAATAATAATAATAATCATAATAATAATAATATAATATTTATTTGGTTTTTGTTATTTTCGTTTTTATAAATTCATTTTAAACTTAAGTATCGTTTCTTTTTCTTTTTCTTGAATATTGCAATAAATAAAAAAAATACTTATAGCATTTATGTTTGGTTATAACGACGGACGACTCAAACATATAAAAATGTATATCAAAGCGATTTTTTTTTTTCATTTTGAAGTACGGAAAATATTTCTGTTCGATAGATAAGATAAAAGATAAAGATAAATATCGTTACTTTCATATGCCAAAGTACATTATTAATAATTTTTTTTTTCATATTCAAGAAAACAGGTTACACAGAACATCTTTCGGTATCGTCTAGGTGTGTGAAGGAAATTTCCAATATTGTAGCACTGGTAAAGTTTTATTTTCCATAGAAATTTGCCTATATCCTAATACTGACCAAATTATATTCTTTTTTCCTGTCCTTGAGAAGTTTGTCATGTGAATCTTTCGAGTCATATCTTGACCACTTGATTTTTAAGTAAATCCGGTGCAGTGTCCTAGCAGTCGAAAACTGTCTTCTAAATGGAAATATTCTAAAATTATTTATTAAGCAATTTCTAGAAATATTTTTTCCTTCACTAAAATCTTCGTAGTCTGCGAATTGTTATCAAAATCCACAATGATTTTTATAATTTTAGTGCCTTTTTGTGTATGCAAGTGAAGTGAGTACGGCTTTCATAAATTTGTTTGGAGCTGTTGGAATAAGATCGACCAAAAAGCCATTCTATCTTCACATTACATACACAACATATATTATACATAAGTTAGCCTTTTCTAGAGTATGCGTTAAAAACCAATGATGACGATGATCAGAGAGCTTGTGTGTATTCTGCGTACATAACGAAACCTAGAAAAATAAAAGATTGGGAAATTTAATATTCAACGAGTTTAAATTCCGCATACATATTGTCTTATTATGAAATAGTTGGATGATGAAATTCAAAGGATTTTCTTTTCTTTACTATTTTTTTTTTTTTTTTTTGTTAAAAGTAATGCCTTTTTCCTTTTACAAAATGTCGGTATATTATGTGCTTAAATATATTTATACAATTTTTTTCTTTATATTGATGCTTCGCTCATTTTTACACAAAAAGAGCACAATTTATTTTGAGATAAAATCGTTCTTAGTGTCTTTATTTCTAAGACCTAATTTCTGGAGTGTGAAACACTACATTCTAACGAATAAGAAATATTTTTTGAAACTTGGATAGTAAAAATAATTAGATGCTGACTTTTCCTATTTTTCGATGTTTCGCTGATTTAATTTCAGCTTCCTCAGATGTTTTCATCCTAGTAAAACAATTTTGGGTCCATCAAACTGTAAATACATGACTTTAGTTTCATGGGTTCAAAATTTTTTTTAAAGTATGCTAACATGCCTGAAGAATTTAAACATAAACCAACGAAACGTCTCTAAATCAGAAAAATCACCATCTGATCATTTTTACTATCCAAGTTCCCAACAAATAAACAATGCTTTATCCTAAATTCACCAAACTTGGTATCCTGTCTTCATATTACCTTTAATTATGTAACGAAGCTTTTAGTTAAAATCAGAATACGTGTCCCCCTTTATTCCAGTTAAATCTGGTTAATTACATTTTTCTTGAAAACAAGAGCAAAAATTTTTTCAACAGTATTTTAAGTTATTCTACTTAATTTTGTGAAAATTTTTTTCCGAAAATTCAAATAGGGAGAAAAATTTATCAAATCATAATAATTTTCATACATAATATACTATAGCTTAAGAGAAAGACATGCGACGCATCATAGCAAATATTTCAAATCTTGTTTAAGAATCATGAACATAATATATATTCATTCCCCATATTTGTTATTTTTAATTTTTTGCTATATTTATTCAAGTTTTGTTGGCATTTGAAAATAATATTTATTTGATTTACAACAATGACCTAATATCTTATGATACCGACAGCACATGGATGGCCTTGCAAAGATTTTGTAAACATTTTTCGTCTTGATCAGATAACAGAAATTCCTTGTATTTATAAAAAATATATCGAAGATATTTGTTTTATTTTGTGATATATGTACAATATATTTCTTATCATTGATTCACTTATGGTTTAGTTGACATAAATTTAATTTGAAGTAACATTTTCAATTGTATGGGAGTGATGTAGCAGACAATGTCGATCAACTATTTCAACCTATATAAAATATACTTTATATTTATTCAATTTAAATACACAACACTTGTCGTTCGTTCTATATGTACACGAATGCACAGATTTTTATGTGTGCAAAGCTTTTCACTTGAACATCTAAGCATACACTGATATTTACTGCAAAATTGGAAATATTTTTATGTCTCTGTTGTTACAGTAATTTAGCTTTTAGATGTATAGATTTAATATCATCTATATATAATAATAAATAAACTATTGTATGTAAAGAATGATTTATTTGGTTTTGAAAAGCATTCGGCTATGAGTATAGAAATACACTGCCAATTGTGTACACAAAACTTTTACACGATAAACTAATAAGCTTACTAAAAAACATATATGCCCGATTAATTTTGAAAAACTGAAATTCAATTTGGATATGGGAAGAAAAAATGTATTTCGTCCGACAAAATAACAGACCGACAGATCGATAAACTGACAAATCTACTGACCGGAAGACAAATTGACCGACTCGAAAAAAAAAATTGCTCAGATAGTTTCAAAATATCTACATACATAAAAAAAAATCCTAAAAAAGATTGGATCCTAAAAATGATTTTATTTTTAATCAGAAATATAATACTTCCGAAGTAATTGTATGAGAACGGATTAAGAATAAAATGGTAATATTTTAATTTTATTTAGACGTTATGCTTATTTCAGGATACATGTAGAATATGGTCTTCATTTAGAAACTTATTAAGGAGAATACAAGATGTATTGTTGACTTATACCTAATTATATATATTGTTGAGATATCCAATTAGAATTGCACTATATTTAAAGAATAACATATTTTTGTTGTATTTACTACTTATTTGGCAGTCAGATTTTGAATGATTCAGCTTTTTTTAATCGATTCCTTACCATTAGAAATAATACAAAATTATAGAATGCTTATCATAGCATAAAGCAAGCAATATTTGTTCAATCATTAAGATACCACGGAATCTTAATTTTTGAAGCCAACCGTATAATTGAGCTTTAATGTAGTTGAGTACTCAGAAATAGAGATATTATGCCACTTTGTAGTGCATCTCAAAGAGTTATATTGTAAAATCCGAATCAGAATCTATTGATCACGTATTCCCTTCATGATCCCATTAACGCATTATTTTTTCGATTCTATATATTTTTTTTATACATACTATATATAATAGTGAATAACCAATCAAAATATTCAAGTGAACAATTTTTTTATATACAATACAGTAGCGAATCTGATTGGACTTTATTCGAATCTAATAATTTCATATTTATTCATAAAATAATGTTTATCATAACAAGAAGTAGTTGGGCTTGTAAACGATGTTCATCGATTATAATCCTGTGAAGTTTCGAAGAAAATAACTCGATAGATTTAAAACCTTTTAGTTTAAACCTGTATTAAGAACAAGAAAATCGCACAAGCATTATTACCTCTCATTCAAACGTACAACTACAGTCTAGATCGCATTGAGTATACAAATATTATATGAACAAGTTCTGTTACAGCTGGATTTATTTTTGGATTCAGTTAAACACTTTTCATCATTCATCCAGTGCAATAAAACTGGCTGCTTTTGGACGATATCAGATTCATTGAAACATGGCCTTGTTGTATCTACAAATTTATGACTAATTCGTTTTTGCTTTTCTAAACACTCAATCAAATTAAGTGCAGGTTGAATCTAGATAGAAAGTTTGCTGAAAAACCAATTTTTCATGACAAACTGTTGTAAAACAAACATCAGCTAAATTAATAATGGCAATTAAAATTTTCAGTATAAATTAAAAATTATAGAAAGAAGTGTAAATTAAATTCGCTTGCGCCAAAACCATAGCTCACAAAAAAGAATGTTATAATTTTTTTCAAGATGGTTTCTTTTTTATTTGAATTATTCTTAAGAGATAATTTGTTGTATTTACTCAGCTCTTGTATGATTAAATCTTATTAATTGAATTAAATGGAATAAATAATATAATAACAATATAAAATTTATAGACTATTTAAAATTTATTAACACAATAAAATCAGACGGTATAGAAATGTCACTTACATATTTTGTTATATAAAATAAGCATAATACAACAAATAATATAACAAAAAACAACAATTTTAAAATAATATCCATAAATTTTGATACATAAAATATACAAAAATATTTCTACAATGTAGACACAAATACATATAGTAGTTTACTACTATTATGTACTAGAATTCACAAAATAGAACAAAATTGAAATTCAATACAGTAAAATTGTGCACTTGTAGAATACGACCAAATATTCTTTACAATTTTTGTACAGCATGTTTCAAATATAAATCATTGATAATTGGAGATTAGTTAAATCATTTATCCAGGCATAAGTGCATTATTTGTTGATTATATTTATTTCAATAACTTTTGTGAGCCCAATTCTTGGACAATATGACTTTTTTTATGGGGGGGGGATTAAGAAAGTATTAAAGGATATTCAAAAATTACTGATATAAAATTTATAAACAGGGAAAATATACAATGAATAAATAAAATGAATTACAAATTTTTTACAAAGTTTTATTATATGCATTCATTGCTAATAATATTAGTGTTAATAACTCTTGTACAGATAAGACATTGTAAAAAATACATTTATATAAATCCACGTAAAAATTGTAAGGAAACTAAGGTTGTTTCCTAATGATGATAAATAACAATATCATCTGAATAATGTTACAATCATATGACGGTAGTTCATCAAATCCATCCACATTAAGAGTAATGTAATAACAAATAGTTTACACAATATCCAAGTAGTGACAATAATCTTGTTATGCGATTGTTTTGCTTGATTCAATACAAAAATGGATAGAAAGATGGTAGGTCAAGCATCTTTAATCAAAAAATAAAACAATGGATTTTAGAATGCAAAATGATTTTAAAATACAAGATAGCCTTTGGGAAGTACATTAAACAAAGTAAGATTTTTAATTTAATATCTAAACAATAGGACTAAAAGTATCACGTCAAAATACTAATGTCACAGGCAGTTTTGGAGTAAAAGAAGAATTAGCAGGTCTTTTGAGACCGCAAATTATAGAGTGTAGTTTTAGTAGACTAGATAACAGAGACTAACTTCTATAATTAAAATAGGTGAACGTTATTTCTTTTTGCAAATATACTCCTAGTAATTGATCAGAATAATGAGTATTAGTAAAAACAATGGTACTTTTTTTTATCCGTCTAGTAAATTAACAATTGGTCTACTAATAAAAAAAAAAGTATTCTATCATAAAATATGGTACATTTAATAACATTTATAATCTTGACACGTGTGGGTGTTCTAAGGCTAACTACCGCACGTGACACTTTCACGTCATCTGTGGAACACTTTATAACACGCGTCAGAATTTTATATATTTTATTAACTGTGCATATGTTTCATTACGCATCAAGTTTTAAAATGTTTTTTTCATGAATTGACGAATTGTTAATTAACTGGAAGGAAATAAAAACGTTTTAACATGAATTTAGGTTTATATATTTTGGAAGGTTAGTTAGCCAAGTTTCGGTTAATTTCCTTTGTATAAACATATTTAAAAATATAAATTTGCATACATTATGGTAAAATGCATTTGTAATTGTTTTCATAAATGTATTCGTAATTGTTTCGGGGTTGAAACAAAAAGTCGCTATATGTGTTTCAATCCCGCGACATTGGTTCTCTTTTCATAGTAATTACCTAGGGATGGATGTATCTCACCTGTTAGCATAAAAGTAATTAATAAATTTAAAATATTTGAACGTATCCGTTGATATCCGCTTGTTTAGGATTTTTGTATGATGTATGATTAGAATTTCTTATGGGACTGTTTGATAGTATGAGTTGACCATCATATTTTCTAAACAGAATTTGACATGAGTTAAATCGAATTAAATTTCACAGGAATCCGGCCAAACGGTAATGAACATATTCTATTGAAACATACTGTGGAATAATAAAATATTTTATAAAGCATATGACATAATATGCCATTCTCTTTTGATTTTCTGATATTTCCAGCTTAGAACAGGAAATCTATCTAAAAATAACTGAATATTGAAATATAAATCGTATCAATATTGTATAAATATTTTAAAAAATGGTCAGAGTTTTATGGGAAACCAATATTGATCTAAAATAATAATAGTAGCTTCTAGAAGCTACTACAATTTGAAGAAAAAAATCAGTTGCATTTTATATTTTTTATTAAGCAGGCTAGATTAGAAGCCTTAAAAAATGAGAAAAAGAAGAAGAAAATTATAGTAGGATAAAACCCATTGGAAACGCAAGATAATATGATACATAAGTTAAAGGAAACATTGATTACGGGCGATCTGAGTTCGGGAAGTATGGAAGGGGTGAGTTTTTAAGGATAAAACACGGTTTATTTCGATTTCCGGCAAAATTACAAGTCCTATGGAAAAAAAGTTAAAAAGCAAAGTTGCAGGTAATAAAATGATCTACAACTTTTGTATTTACACTTTTTTCACATAATCTTAAAATTTTTCGATTTAAAATTAGGGTGCTTTTTCGATATTTATTCAAAATAAGATGAAAAAATAAATATTTTAAATGAAAAACATTACTATGTATTTGGAACATAAAAAGGTAAGTTTTCACCAAATTTTGGAGAAAAAAAATACAAAATCAAAAACTTGGTTATTTGTATTTTTCGTATAAATTTTGAGGTTATTTAAAAAAAGTGTGAATATAAAAGCTTTAGATCTTTTTATTACCTACAACTTTGCCATTTAACTTTTTTCCATAAGACTTGTAGTTTTGCCGGAAATTCAGATAAACCGAATTTTACCCTTAAAAACTCACCCCTTCCATACTATTATCTTCCGTTTCCAATTGGTTTCATTCTACTGTAATTTTTTTTTTGTTTCAAAAATTATCTACCCTGGTATAAAAGCTATCTATCCATAAAATTTATAATTGGAAATTTTTATTGGCATTTTCGATTGTATGGGGTTTGAAAAAATAGAATAAAACCATTTCTGGCAGAATGAAGAGGAGATTCCCCACACTAACTCAACGACAGGTATGAATTCTAGAAAAAGCACATGTATAAAATTTGTAATAAAATATTCACATTCTAGAAAATTTATTCAATTGTTTGCTTGTAAATTGTACAGAAAATGTGAAACAAAAATTATTGAATAATTACTATAAGTGACAACTAATTAAAGTTATTGGATTGGAAATTGTAAGAATGATTGAAGAAATTGCATTAGTAATAGTTTTTAATAACTGTACATAATTATACATTTAAATTAGTTAAAAACTTTTGAGAGTGAAAACTTTCACAGAGTTATATATCAGTTGATTGATAAGCTAGTATATTGTAACCATCGAAACGAATGGAAAAACTTTGATGCACTGTGCCCATACGTTTATGTACCTATGTACACATTTATGTAAGATACCAAACAAATTAAACTTGTCATTTTTGATTTAAAACTGATGTTGAATAACTACAGTTCAACAATTTTCAGTTTTACTTGCATGAACTTTTTATGTGTTGTACGCAACGTAATTGAACAATATTTTGTGCTATAACTCAAAAAAATTAGCCGTTACATTAAACTTGTCATTTTTGATTTAAAACTGATGTTGAATAACTACAGGTCAACAATTTGCAGTTTTACTTGCATGAACTTTTTATGTGTTGTAAGCAATGTAATTGAACAATCTGTTGTGCTATAACTCAAAAAAATTAGCCGTGGTCGCAGTTAATTTAAAAGTAGATTAAAAACTGGCCAAGATGTGTCCAAATTACATTTTGTAAAGAACTTAGTAATTACCGGTCAAATATCTAAACAATAATTTTGCATAATTTTAACAAAAAGTTTGTTATCTTAACGTTTAAATTTACATATTCACATCAGTAAAATCAGTATTATTATATATGTCGGTTAATTCAGAATATCGGATAATATTCGATAGATATATAAGGAATGTATTAGTTCCTTTTATAAAATTTTTTCTCATCGTCTCTTTTTTTACATATGAGTAAACATCGTACAAAGCACACTGATATTATTCGTGATTAGGGACAGTTAATTTATTTTTATACTTTATTACATTTTGCCAAATTAATAATGGAATCGAATATTTCTGGCATTCAAAAATAAAAACTTACTTGTCCATAAACGTAAAAATGCGTTTAATCTATAACTATGAAAATTCATTAACATAAATTTTTTACTCTGTGTTTATATTCTATTACTTATGCAGAAGCAAATTCCGATCTTGTCCATATTTGTCAAATTTCGTAACTTATGAGGTTTTCCAAATCGAGGCATGCAAACTTGAAATGTGTTAGTAAAAGTAGTACCTATAAACTGATGAATGTGGGACTATAATAATATTTTTGAAGTTAAAATATTTATAATAATCGAATGAAAAGAGATCTATGGTATGATAGGACGATTTTGAGTTGCGTTTGTCTGTTCCATCTATGTTTGCTCTGTTGTAACTTTCGAACACTTTGCTCGATTTGGAATCTGGTAGACACATGGATCACACTCAATAATATCACTGTATAAATTAGGAAATTTTTTTTCAAAAATTACAAAAATTTGTATATCTTCCTTCGCGAAAAATCACTTTTTTCTAAAAGAATAAATTGCTGTTACAAAAAAAAAAAAAAAAATGTTATAACAAGTTTCGAACAAAGGACCATATATATCGTGGGCAGTTTCACTCACAACTATTCTAAAGTATTTATGTATGCATTTCATATTTAATTTTTTCACATAATATTTAATTTTTCTAATATCATGTATCGGATTATGTTAGGTATCTTCTAAATTTTGTGTACATACGATCTATGTTATATTTATATACTTCTGAGTGAGGTATACAGTTCACAAAGCTGCCAGTAATTTTATATTTAGTAAAAAAAAATCCCAAACAAATTAGTTAAATATATTAAGTTTGTCGTCTTAATAACAGTTTGCTTACTACTATAGAATTTTCTGAAGCATTCATAGTATTTACATTAAAAGTTTTCTTTGCCCGTACCAATGACAAACATTATTCAGAGATAAATTACACATATATTACGAATATGTATATCAAATGGCGTCAATATTACTAGACAAACTTAAAAATATAACAGATGATTTTTATATGAAATCTGAAAAACGTATAATACAAAATTGTATTCAGAATAAAATCAAAAGAAAATTTTGATTTGTATGTTGATCATTTACAATTTGTGGTGTTATTGTTTTTGATGAATTTTTGTTAAACCTGTGCAATTACAGTAAAATAGCAATACATTAATAGTTTATTGTTCAGAAAATACAGGAAACATTAAATTATTATATACAGAAACAATTTTAATAATATTCTTTCTAAAACTGGATTATTGCTTTCTAAACCTGCATTTCTTAATAAAAACTATAAACTATATTACACAATGAATTGCTTAACTTTTGCATAACTTCTTATTTTTCCCTTGTTTGCACTCTGCAAAAATTTACTTTAACTTTGGCTTGTGATAAAACATATTTAAATTGCATTTCGTAAATCCGAAGTTACGAAGTTACGACGGAAACTTTTATAAGTACAAAAACTTTTATGAGTACATTTTTGTAAAAAATGTAATTTTACTTAAAATTGTAGTAAACAAAAGTTTAAATTGAATTTCCTAAAATCCTAAGTATACAGTTAGGGATTTGTTTTAATGGATACAAATTTCCAATTTTGCATTGTTTTCTTCAAATTATAATTCTTTTTGAACATAAGTTTTAAAAGTATGTATGTATGACGAGTGGTCTCAAATTTTTGTGACATACTGTGAAATTGGGATACAGAAGTTTAAACAGACTAAATACGTTTTATGAATAAATAAAATCACTTAATTTTAAAACATGCTATATATACAAAAGTTTATTACGTAAATATTTTATGAAGGTATATCAGAATATATTACATTCCAGTTTATCGTAAAGGTGGATAAATATATATGAATGGTATTTTGTTGAACAGATCACATACTTTGAATAGTATTAACATAGTTCCTATGCCTGTAGAGAAAATAAGAACTGTTTCCCAAAACTATATTTATTTACTGTTATTGATGATCTGTCAAAGATGAACTATATATATATATATATGGAAGCATATACATTTAAATGATGTGTCAATAGGCAGGTTATATACAGAAAACTCACCATTTTAACAAAATAAAAATCTCATAAACATCTGTTAAATAAAAGGAGATACATTTTCAGACGTTAGTATAGAATATTTATACAGATAAAATGTGTAACAATAATTCTTTAACATCGATTTGTAGACGAAATTGATTTTTAGAACATTTAACAACTTTCGAAAACACAGTGCTATACATACAGATGTTTCTTTGAACGTAGAAAACAATGTTAAAAAATTTCTGAAGAGAATATTTCAATTTTTATACATATATACATAAAATATTCACATCGTTACAAATATATTGATATTTAGACACAATATACTAAATTTTTTCATGCATTTACAATAAATAATAATAATAATAACTACGTGTATTTCTTTTTGAAAATATACGAATTGGTTGTAAAGTTGAAGCTTTTTGTATATGTATTCACGTTATTTATATTTATTATTTATAAATAAGATCGTGAGAGTTATAAAAAGTACTCTTATAAATTTCAGAATGAAAAACGCAATAAAAGTATAGTATTTTTGTATTTTGCGTATTTTTAACATAAATGAGTATTTTTTAAAACAGAACGTCATTTGTTTGTTTATTTTTAGTCCATTTCGCACATAGGAGAACGATAGAGATAAAAGAGCCCGCCAAAATTTACCGAAAACAAATTACCCCAGCGATAAAATAACAGAATGTTAAAATATGCATTTTAAAAACACCCTTTCGTCAAAATAGCCGCAAATAAAACAAACTAATGCAAATAGTGGGTAGTAGTTTATTAACTATATTATGAGCATTATGCTCAACAAGTGAAGGTAAAGGTCAAAATACCGTTAATGTAAATCGGCTCTACTGAGATATTAAATTCGCAGACCCGTGCTAAATCGACTACATATAAGAGCTGATCACAAGCAAAAAATAAATTAAAAATTTTTGCGATTATTATTTTGAAATTGTTTATAAAATCAACAAAACAAGTATCGATATTTCTCACACTAATTGAAAATTTTCAACCAATTATTTTTTGTTCTCTGCACCCACCGTAAATATCACAAACATATTGTTTTTCAGATGACTTTATTAACCTTATTGTCTTGCTTACTGATTAACAATGTCAAATTTCATTAACCTATTTATTTTTCGAATTCTTGACGCTGAAACATTGCTATATTACCATAAATTTTTGAACTGGATTTAGATAATGTAAAACCCTGTTTTTTTCGATGTCCAAGAAACCGTAACACCTAAGAATTAAAAAAAAAAAAAGAAAGAAAAAAAGAAAAAAAGAAAAATTTGTGTCAAATTTTCAAATCCCAAAAGAAAAAATGTTATTAACAGTTGTTCATTTATTACACACAAAATTTATTTACAAAACATTCCAAATATCTAACCGATTAAATTTCTAGCCGATTAAATTTTCCAGCAAATGTCACAAGTAATCAATTAAATTGCATTTCAATCAAAGAATATGTCATGAAATTAATTAATACAGTGTAATTTACTCACAATTATAAAACTATTTTATGTCATAGCTTTATCCAGTAACCATTACATTTGAACCATTAAAAGACTTGACGCGACTAGTAAAATAAAATAAATTTGAAAATCATACAATTAGAAATGTAATATTTTTGTATTTATTTTCAGGTAAGAACAATATCCAAATACAAAGTTATATGAATCGCAAAATTTTTCTTGGTAAGTAAGCTTATTATTCCTATATTATTGCTGTTGTAGGGAAAATATATTGAGAACCGATATCGGAAAAACATCCTTATAATCACAACACAAACCATGTCTCTGTCAAATTAATGTCTTGGTGGTTAGTGGTGAGGATAGTGAAAACATGAAGATACCAGTGAAAATGTCCCAGTGAATTTTCACTTAACTAAAGTATGCATAGTTAACTTTTCTTAGGAAAAATGTTAAGCCATTTTAAATCAATTGTTATTGATGTCATTAGAGAATACTCTGCTGAGCAGAAGTCAACTCTTACAACCAATTGACTTTTTGTGTAATATATAAAATGTGATATGTTACAAATAGAAAATGTCACATGCTTGCATGGGTGTATCATGTTATAGAGTTACTTCAATTTTGATAATTTTTTTACCTTTGTTTTTTATGTTACTTCAGAAACATTTTAATATGAAATTCGTACAGAAATTTGTTAAAAATAACTTAAGTAATCGTTAAAACAACAAATGAATAATTATGAAGTCATTAACTTTTGAGTTAAAAAATTAAAAATTACGAAAAAAGTAAATTTTTCAATAATTACAGAAGCATATAGCATTAATTTAATTTTGCATTTCTCTTTTCATAGTACAGAAAGTCAGCTTTTCCTCATATGAAAAGGGTTAGCATTGAGTTGGGTCTAAATAGTAAGAGTTTCCAAAAAATATTTCAAGGCATTCAATTTTACATAAAAAGGGTCTTTGCCTTTTTTAGCTATTATTTAAAATAACGGAGCCAGAACGTTTAAAATTGTTTACTTTACTTTCAAATGCATATAAGCGAAGACGTGTAGGGCTGATTCCTGCCAGAACGTGTTTTCTGTATCTCTCACACTACGATTCAACACTAAAATAACTTACAGCTAAACAAAAAGAACTTTGCTCAAATCTCCTACGAGCTCTTAGTCTAGTAGTTCTAGTATTGGTACTCAAACGTATCGTAACGGAATTTAAACAATTCACTTTGTTCCTCATAATAATCACTTGTTGTGTTGTGTAGTTTATACATGAAAGAAATAATATTTGGTTACTATATTATATTGTGAAATAATAATAAAGAATATAATTTCGATTCATAATAATCGTCATTTGAACAATTCAATTTTGTTAAAGAAACATCACATTATGTTATTATTATTCTGATGATTCTTTTATTTTCTTTACTTTCACAATATAATAATAATAATAATATCATATGTTCTACGCCTGCTGTCTTAAGTGAATACATACAGAAGCGAATCAAGTTTGGACCGCTAAATCACATAGATATCTTTCTTACGAAATTACATTTGTAACTACTGAAATCAGTAAAAAGTTATTTCATATTTAAGGACATGGTGTTATGCTTTTGGATAATCATTTTTATTATTACATACTTTTGTCGATGATTTAATAGCAGTCTATTAAAGATGTTAACGAAAGCATATAACTTCATTAATTTAAATTGGGTTCTTTTAACATCAAGAATAAGGAAGATGTACACTTTTTTTTATCACTTTAATTGAAACTTTACCTCACGAACACGAAGTTATTTTTTATAAATATAAAGAAATCGGCAAAATATGGACGTTCAAAATTCTTAATTTAACGAAGAAGGAATTTGCATAAATGACGTCATACATGTTCACTATCCATAGTGATTATACATAAGTGTCATTCTACGGTAAGAGGTCCTATCAATGTCCATGAAACTTATGTACACTTACGAACATTTATTACAGTCCTTGTAATGTGGAATCTTTTGAAGCCTTATTTTCGTATACTTTAACTTGAATATGCTTTTAATAACTTCATAGACCTTAAAGATATGTATTATTGCATATGGTGTGGTATTTTAATAAGTAACAAATGCTGTGGCTTGCTGTATTGACAATATCAATTCTTTTTTTCTTTTTGTATATTTATATCAGAATTACTTCATCTGTGTCATTCTAATAAACTTAATAATTTTTATTAAATATTTTTGTTAGCTATACTGGATATTAAATACTATTCGTATTATTCTTATTTTTTGTTATCTTTGTACAATATTATTATTAATAAAACGATTGTGTTTTTTAAAAATCTGTAAATGGTAGAGAACTTAATCAATTTTATTTTACTCTACTCGAAGAAAAAAAAATGCAAGACATGAATTTTGTAAATCTATTTAAACGTATTAAAAATTTCACAATTTTATTGTACATTAAGGAAGTTTCCTCGGCTGTAAATTAGAAGATGATTCGAATTTTTAGTATACAATAGCAAATAATGTATATTATGATATAAACAAAAATTTAGATACCTTGTTGATCAATTAAAAGTGTAATTATTAGTTAAAAATACACTAAATAACCTTTAAAGAAGTTTGTTAACTAAGATTATTTACAATATTTTTAATTAATAATAACTCACTTATTTGATCGGCATGGAACTACAATTTTTGTTTTATATAAAATAATATGTTTCAAATTACAATAGCATATCAAAAATTCCGATCAATATATTTTAAGTCGTTTATTAACTTAAATTTTGCTTATTCAGTTTCTAATTTCAAGAAAAGAATATAAAAAAATCATAACTAAATAACACAATTTTTTTAATTGAAATGCAAAACTCAGAATTGAACAAGAGAAAATAATAACTGACAATGTTAATTAGTTATTCGGCAAATAGTTCAGTATTTGAAGCATTTTTAATGCTTATCATTCATAACTACCCTAAATATGCAGTCCCCACAGTTATAAATAAACAAATAATAATACTTATTGCAAATATATGTGCTTAGTAACTTAATTTGATCTGTAATTGTGGCGTTTTTAAACACTTACGGAAAATTGCTTCAAGCAAAAGTTGATTGTTTTTAAAAAACAAACATTTTTTATAAATCATTCTTCTATCTTTTATGATTTTAAATTTTCGCCAAAATTTCGGCTCGCTATGTCTTTTCGTTTTTGAGTTATCGACGGAAATCGGCTAGTAAGCTGGTACTATCAAAATACTTTTACAAAAATTTTGTTTATGGCCTTTCCTAGCGTTGCAAACTTTAAACTAAAATTAATATATTCTAGCATATTCTTTATATGCCGAGTATTTATATGAAAATTCTAATACTTGAAATAAAATTTATTAACTTAAAAAAAAGCGAAAATCTGTTGAATTTTTGTCTCTTATATTTGCGAGCATAAAAAATAAAATGGTTTGTTGTTGATGAAACAAATCAATCATAATTATTCGATTGATATTTAGTAATATTTAAAAATTTTACATTTAACCAATTCCTATATTTTATGTGAATACTTTATTTTGTCTGCACAACACAATAACAACAAAAATAATAAAACATAGCCAATATACGAAATGGGTAAACAATAAAAATGGAATCAAGTGAACGATTTATGTGTATAATAGAATAAATGTATGTTTTAAAGATAAAAAAGGGATATTTTTTAACAACATACATACAATGTGTCATAAAACTGATTGCACATAATTTTATAGGACTGTAGATCATTGCTATTAGTTTCAGAGACATATAGAATGGACTGCGCAATACCCTCATGTAATTGGCTGCTCTCTAGAAAGAAAAAAAGTGATCGTGCAGCCATTACTGTCTTCATTTTTGAGGAGTTTATAGCATACGAATGGAAAAAGATAACTACTTGTCGTACGATTGTTTTGTGTTTTTTACAAGTTTCAGCTCGTATTTACTTTACAGACATAAAACGAACACTCAGTCTATTCTTCATGTCTATGTTTTGTTCAATCAGTAATTTTTTATATCGTAGTACTGAGTGATCTAATATATTATCAAAGCCCACAAATATAAAATAAGGAGGTTAATAATACTGTTCAAAAACAAATTATTTAGAACATGATAATTACGCAGTCGTAATTATATAAGCAGTCGTAATGATATTCGATACGAGGATATTTTATGATTGGAGCACACACATTGAACCAAATAAACTGCCGAATGAATTTTGTTTTTGATTTCTATTTTGACATTTCAGACTATATCATTCATTGTAACATGGATTTACAATGAGATATTGAAGTCGGGCCTATAATATTGAAGTAACCGTTAGTGGTTGCAGTGTGCAGTATACGGAATAGCTACTAAAACTTATCGTTTCATGCTTTTGGATTTCTTGTTTCGTTTTTCAGTTTATATGCCGTTGAGAAAAATATAATAACAATTTGTTACTTTTTAAAAATAAAAATTAAAAAAAATAAATAAATAATCGTGAATTTTTACTATGATATGATTCTTGTGTGTTCAATTGGAGGTTAAACCATATCTTATCTGAATAAAATGAAAAAAAAAAAACAAATTTGGAAGATCGAATATTTAGATTTTGTATCAAAGTTAATCCAAAGACCTAAATGTGAAATTTCATTAACATCCTAAAATTTTGATCAAGTTTATTGGTTACAACATTTTGTACAAAAGCTGTTTTGTTAAGTAAGTTAATAAAATACAATGTTTTTATTAACCAACCCCACCGCTTTCCATTCACAAGCATATAAATAAACAAAAAATAAAAGAATTATGCTTGACATTTAATAAATTACTTAACATCTGACTAAATTATCAAATTACTGGTGTGATTTTTTTGGCCGATTGTTAACTGTTTATAAACTAAATTACTTGCTAGCTGACTAAATTACCAGATCAAAGCGAACAGGCCTTAACGTTGTTATTAATTCGTTCGTAACGTAGCACCGTAACGTAAATCTGTAATGTTACGTGTTACGTATCGATAATGATCGCATGTTACGTATCGATAGCAAATACCGTATCGTTCTAGTTATTATAGCCAAAAAGTTGGTATTTTTGAAGATTTTTCCCCAAAAGCGGGAATGCAAAAACAAAAACAACCAAAGTTTTCCTATATTCTTTTACATCGATTGCAACCGCTCCTTTCTAGTAATTATAGAAAACAAGTTGATATTTTTGTACATTTTCCTCAAAAGCAGAAATGCAATATAAACGAAAGTTTTCCTATTTTTCTAGCACATCGATTGCCAAAAAACTGCATCTTCCTTAAAAAGTATAGAAAAAAATGTTAGCTTTTCAAAATTACTTATGTTTAATGCATGGTTTGTATATACGTGAATCTGAATGACAATGTATTTACACAATCCACAAATTTAACAAGATAAAAATAATACGATTATAATTATTAATAAATATAACTGTAAATAAATTAAAAATATCAAAGTGTGAATACAATCAAATTCTAGTGTATCATAGAAAGCTGAGTTGCAGGCTCCATTTAATGCAATGGAACGCAGCTGGGACGCACGACGATTTCAGCGTCCATTGCAGCGTTAAAAAAATCTATAGTATGGCAGAGCGCTTAATACATATTGTACATAATATCTACATGATAGATAGTATTGTGCGTAGTACATCCATCTATTCACATGAATACAACCTATATTATATCAAAATAATAGTATCAACTGCTTAAATAGATTGTCGTTAGGTCTGTTTGAATATAAACGTATATCTTTTCCGTATATACAGTGATACATATAATACTTTCTACACCCAATATAACCAATGTATGTCATTATATTATTATAGTAGAGCCCAGTCCAATTCCCGATTACACCATTGGGATATATCGTTATAATAATGTAAATACAACAATACATTTTATGGCTATATAACTAATGGGAAAACTTTTACAAAATTACAAATCAGTAAATCATTACTATACACAAGCCCTATATATATATATATATAGTTTCTTACTATATATATATGGTGGTGTAGCTGAATAAATCCTAAATAGATAAATTTCTAATGTTATATTTATCGAATAAATTTTATATCTTGTAAATAGATAATAGACTTGTATTGAATAAAAAACGAGATTTTTATGAAATATTATTTATTAATCACAATTACAATCAATAAAAACTGTACACTGCAATGTAAAAATAATTGTGTAATTACTTCCATTGAAAATCCCTACGAGCTTAGGAAAATTAACTTGGCTTTAAAAGCAATCTGGTATCTCAATTCCTAACTGTTATTGTAACAGATCGATTGATTGATCGCACTGTCGTCATTTGGATAAGAATGAATTTACAAACTCCGCTCACATCATATATTTAATTATATAATGTAAAATCGGATGTGTTTTTAATATAGATTAAAAATAATGATTTGGGTGGTTAAACGGAGGTTAAATCCCATGATTATATTTTAATATTTATATTGACTATTGACTATTAACTATTATTCTAGTTAGTATATACAGTTAAATGAAAAACTTAGCCAGATTACTTTTTAATGTAAAGATCAGGGACATGCCGGATTATTAAAAAATGAATATCTGTGGATACGCATACTTATATGTATAATAATACATATACAGATAGGGATTTTAACCTTTTAATTCAATCAGTATAATTTTTTGAATTTCCTTAAAATGTAATTGTTTATTGAAAGAAATGTGATTGTTTATTGAATGAAATGTGATTGTTTATTGAATGAAATGTGATTGTAATTTGTAATGTCAGCTATAAAAATTACTACTTATCTCACTACTATAAGGATTGAAATATTGAATTTTTGCCAAATATGTAATTTTTATGAGTAATAAAATTTTAATGGGATATGAAAATATTTTATTTTACTTACAAATTCATATACGTAATGAAACTTAACAATACAAAGATCTGTTTAAGATCCGCTGTAAACGAAGAGGATGCAGATACTGATACTTATTCTGAGTTTCTTACGGATATCCGCGGATACGGATACGATATTCAGCACATTTCTGGTAGATATACAATAAAATTTTCATTTTAAAATTTATTTTTGCATGAGTGAATAATGCATTAAGTGCATGAGTGATAAATAGTCCGTCAATATGTACTTGAAGAAAAATTGACTTTTAGAGAATCGAAAATTACGTTTGCTCTTTTCGTGATTTGGATAAGCCAAACTCATTCTGCTCCTCGAAGTAAGAGTTAGAAAAAAAGGTTTTAAATAAAAATTTAGGAACATATAACTTTTCATATTCTTTTTCGGCTATTATTTTGAATTACGGAGCCAGAGCGACTGGAAGATTTTACACATACACATGGAGTTTACATGTGGATGTATGTTAAACGTACCAATACATGAATGTGTGGAAACTCTTAGACATTCTGGCTGCATTATTTTTAATAATAGCCCCCAAAAAAAAAAACTTTGATCTTATTAAGCCTTCTTACCTCTCACCGTTTTCAAATAAATAAAATCTCATAACATGCAGTATCTATTCCTGCCAAAACTTGAATACTAAAATAATTTTTCGCTAAAAAAAATTACGACCATGCAGATAGACCCTAACTCAAATCGCCACGAGCCTTTTGTCTATGAATTTATGATAAATTCTATTATTTAATAATGAAGTTGAATAAAGGTAAAGAATATTTACAAAACAAATATTTTTTATATATAAGAAAAAAAAAAAACAATATTTTTAAATATCAGAATATATTAAATATCGATAATTCTTTTAAATGTATATAGTCATGCATTTAAATTTGTGAATAAATATTGACAAATTTTTAATGTAATATACCATCTACAGAAACTTGTTTAACATTAGATTGAAGAAGTAGAATTTAATAAAAATAGACAACGCCTAAAAACCATTTGATGCTCAATGCGATTAATAAACTTATTTGAAAATAATTTAATGTTTAGTCAACAATTCTAAAATAATATTGTAGTGATTTTGGGTACGGAAATTTTAAAATATTAAATAGTCGTTTGACACCATCATAAATTTTCGCAATAAATAACGGAAGTAATATTTAAAATAAATATTATATGCATAGCTATGAAAATATATCTATTTTCGCCATTTTGTTTTAAAATTTATTACTATAAATATTAATTATCTAAAAATATTCTGTAGAATTTCGCCTACAGGTAGCCTAGTTTTCCACTATAAATATGTATAGAAATATATTTTATCATATTTGATCAAAACCTTAATTGTTTTTTCATATATCATACATATATTCTAGAAAACCTTTTCATTTTCTAGTTAGGATTTTCTAATCTATATTAATTAAATGTTTAATATTTAATATCTTTAAATTGTGTTTTCATCAATTTCAATATATGTAGTGAAATAGATACATTTATGTTATAAATTACCTACTTGTTCATTGAAATCGATGTTTTAATTACAGAAAAAAATTGTTACAATCTCTTGAAATTATGTAACATATTTTGATGAATTTTCCCCATCAATTTTTAATGCAATTTTTGTCCCGGGGCTATTTTCTGAATGAATCATTCTCTCTTTGTAGATTTATGCTAAACTAGCTGATTTTCGAGGCTTCGCTATTTTTGAAGTACAAAAACATAATAGATTAATAGATTTAATAATATTTAGTTTAATTGTCAATTTCGTTTTGTTGCATTTTCTTCAAATGCTTACACATAATAGAAATAGGGGATATCTTTCTCCCACTTTTACACCACATTATGTGATGAGTTTCAATAAAATACGAAACACGCCTTCCATCAACTCTGTTAAAGAAAGCTTATCCAAAATTTGAAGTTGGTTAGACCAAGAATCAGGAACATTTTAAAAAACAAACATTTTCCCCATACCTCATACAAACTTTTCCTCATTGTTTTATCCTATTTTGAGTAGAGTTTCGAAAAATCCTTTCTTATCGGATGCCAGGTATTTTGTGTGGGCATCTGCTACCTCATGCTGTGCTACTCATATACTTGATGATAAAAATATGGAATGAAGCTCCACGAATAGTCCCGTTGATACTTGTAGCATGCAATATGCATACTTTAAACAGCTGATAGATCAACATACTGCTAGTGAGAAGAGATAAAAATTTAGTTTTAAATTTCAAATTTATTGATTTTGGTTTCGATGGAAATAGGATTTGTAACATACTTTAAGTCAGAACTTGTAATACAAAATATGCCTCCGGTTTTCAACCCCTTAACGGTAGAATTTTGGAAGTCTTATCGGATGTCTACGCCATTTAAGGAACAGGGTGTGTTTCCAAGTTTCAGGTCTCTACGATCATTGGTTTGGCTTTTCGTTAATCTTTATCATTCAGAACAAAGCTTTGTTTATGTACAGGTACGTAATATCATTTCCATCAATTTTTTACATCATTTTTACTCTAGTTCTTCTGTATGGAGGATACTTCAATTAACATTTATGAACAATTTGGACATTGCACGAATTTGTAATTGTAAGAATGTTAGGCTCTAATTAATTGAAGTTCATGACGTATTGGAAAAAATATTAGGTACAATAGGTACAAGCTTTATATTATCTTTAACCACTTCGTAATGTACAAATAATTTTTTAATTATGGAGACAAACTATTAAATTAAAGCGGCCTGATGACGATACAAGTGCGGTGCCATGTCTTGGCTTAGTAGCTACGAACACGGGAAGAATATATTTAAAAAAAAAAACTATACACAAATTAAAAAAAAAAAAGATATCCATTGCATTAACCATCCCAATCAAATGTAATAAAACATCACAATTAAAATATTGCTTAATCAAATTGAATATAATGAAGCAACAATATGTACGAAAGAAGCTTTCACGTAATAAATTTTAACTAAAACACCTTTTCCCATAATTTATTATATCTGAAAGTCATAAATAAAGTATAATAAATAGTTTTATACATTATAAACTATATAATATACGAATAACACTTAAAATAAATATATTTTGTGAGGATAAATTAATCTCTTGTTCTTTCATACATGTAACAGCAAGTTTTTAAAACCAGATTTAATATTAATTTTAAAATTGAAAAAAAAATTATGTTTCGAATTCAGGAAATTGCCCTATTTAGGCTTATTACGCTATTTACTTTGGCAGTAACTGAAATTTCCCATTTTAGAATTATAGAATATTCTTAAACATTATCTCCAAACAATTATATTACTTGAGAATCCAATAGTAAAAATGTATCTTCGCGTCTCAAACTTTGACACTTCTTATAGTTTACTGATGAGCATAATGGACTTTGGTCTTGTAGCCTTGGTTTTTTTGCGAGATCAAAACCAAGATTATCTATACGCTCGTAGGACCAAAGCCAAGACCGAAGAAGCAATACAGAGTCGAAAACCAAGATCGAAAATGCAAGACCAAGACTAAATGCAAGACTAAGTTAAAAATAACAGCTTCTGATAAGTACATGTCCAAATGTATTGTGCACTTTCAAAATGTTCTTTTCGTGGAACAAAATATATTTTGTATTTGGAATTTTTAGTTTGCTTTATTAGGTTTTAATTCTGAATAATAATAAAAAATAAAAAGACGCTTCTTTTGTATTGTATACAAGTATAATATAGCCACATTTGAGTTACACAGAAACAAATAAACGAGCGAAGAAAATAGCACACAGGAACTATGCAACAAGATGTAACAGTCAGTAGCATATTGAGTAAAACGCATGAAATTAATCAAGAAGTTACAGTAATAGGTATGCACTTATTACAAATTTACATCTCTTCAGAGTCGAAACCATGTAGCTTATTATGCTTGTAATAAAATAAAGTATTTTATGATTTAATTTTAATAGTGAATTATTTACACCTTTAATTATCTTCATAATGAAAACGCATAGAAAAATTATTTAGAAAAACGTAAATATCAAGACCAAAACGAAGACTCGAAGTATTTGAGCAACATCAAATCGGAGACTGAGTATGCATTATCAAGACTGTGCCGGTCTTGGTCTTGCTTTGCTCATTACTGGCCTAGTTTAATAAGAAGTTTACATTTAAGAAGTAAAGATTTACATTTAAGAGACTCATAAATTTTCTCAAAATACTATTAGTTACAGTTAATTGCTGTTTAGTGATGTTAGAAACTAAAGATAGCTGAAAATATTCGGAAGCAGTTTTCGACCGAAATCTTGATATAAAGGCCAAACATTAATTCAGAAATAGTGTTATATGCTACAAGAAATAAATTTACTCTGCTGGAACAAGCTCATAAATTCAATGCCATTTTGACCTTTTATGTTCCTTACCTGAAAACTAAGTTTGATAAAAACCACAACAAAATATAAAATTATATCAAATAAAGCATATGAAATAACGTTTCCTGTTTAGAGTAGATACAATATAATGTTGTATATTGACATTCAAAACACCTTTTCAGAACAATTTTAATAAAATTCTTTGACAACACTCTCAAATACCACAACATTCGTTATAAACACTTGAGCATTGTACATTGTTTGAGTACTACTGTATTATGAATCATATTGTAATTCATTGGCAAAAGGTGTTTTATATTAAAAACAGATTACATGAAGCACATTTTGTTGTTAGTAAAGGTATCAACCAACCTGTCTAACACAACACAATACAATAAATACATACCGTCGTTTGTCTCTTACAAACACACATTTACATGTAAATTTTGTTGGTAGTCCGACGTTTTATGATCTCTAATCTATGTGGTTTCGTACCATAAAAATACTAGAGCTTAATACAAAAAGCTAATTTTAACACAATATATCTATGGATATAAATAATTTCTATGGATCGCTTTTAAATAGCTGTTCAGCTTGTGATCGATGCTCATGAACAAAAAAAAAAACTATTTTCTGAAATTAATATATTTTTATCAGGTACATTTCTGAAAAAATAGTCATCATATAAACCTATTACTGTGATTGGACTTACTCTTTCAACTACTGAAAATATCAACCAACAGTAATAATTGTTTTGTTATTCGATATATAGTTGAGTATCAATGAATGAACTATTTGTTAATAACTGGCATTTATATAATACTCAGTCCAGTAATAAATATCTAGTCCCGATAAAGTTCGATGTCAGTAAAATAATATAACATATTGCAAATTTAGTTGCTAATTAGCTGAATTTTGCCTGAAATTTTAAGTAGTTTATGAAAAATGTTTCAAGCAAAAATTGTTTCTTTTATCAAAATATCCATTTTAAGATTTATGAACTTTTTTCTATTTGTTTTGGTTTAATAGTTGGATCATGGATCCATTGGACACAAAAGACCGATTTTGCTCATTCACGAAATTAAACTCATTTTAATGTCTAGAATACGTTATCAACATTTCAACTCGCTATCTCTTTACGTTTTTGGATTATCTTGATGTCAGACAAACGGACGGACGGACATGCAGAAATGATCTAATTATAAATTTACTCTTGTATATTGTAGGTTATGCAGAGTGTTAATATCTAAAGCTAATATTATGTTCTAGTTTTTAATAAGTTATTTGCTAGAGAACCGAAACCAAGGCCAGTAAAATTTAAAAAACAATTTTGCCCTTCCGTATAAGGTAAGCTATTCAATTCGATCCGAAAATCAAAACTAAAAATAAAATCAATTTTTCTCAAATCGGGGTAGCTCAAGTATCATTTTCGACACTTTATCAAATTGACATGATTACTCGAAAAAATACAATAAATCGGAGGTAGATGACCCAACTTCTAAGCCATAAGACATCAACAAAGAAAAGTTCAAATAACAAAAATGTTTGGTTTTTTGAACCAACAAATTTTTTTCAAAATGTATTTATAGTCGACATAATATATAAAAAATGACAGAGTATTTAAGATCTAGATTGGTGTTCATAGAAACATCTAATTAGTCCATTTACTCATCAATATTAGTCAAAGACAAAAATAAATAGCGAGGTAAAATTTGGAATCTCTTAGACGTAAAAAGTAAAGCCAAGTTCGTGAAAGAGCCGTTGTGAATCGGTCCATTGGATCCAATAGATCCATGGATTAAACTTTTGAGTCATCCAAAATAGAAGAAACATTTTAAAATAAAAAAAAATTTTTCTCCACAATTTTAGTTCAACTTTAGATCAATAATATATACTTAATTTATAATACATATTAATAATACAGTAATTGAAAATTGATTAGACTAGATGTTTGGAGTGATTTATGAATACTAATAATTAATTATATCTCGAACTTTGATACTCACCATTTACAAAGTATCTAAACAATTAAGTCTATAATTGTTTCATCGACAGTTAAAATTATCAAGAATTACAGTAGTATTTACAATTTTTGTGAATTTTGATAATGATACTGTTGATTATTTTTAGGACCATACAATTCTTTACAAAAAGAATTTAGTTTTCAACGAGATTATCTCACCGTTTTACATAAACACGTATGTTAAGCTTTTCACAATATATAAAGAACTGTCGTAAACCATCAGTAAACCGGATATATTTGACCTATATCAAATTTAAATAACATCAGATGGGAAATTAGGAAACTGTTTGAAAAGACATTAGCCATATATCTTTATAACAAACTAGTGGAACCTATACACACATTTAAATGGCTCTGTTTTTCATGTAAATGTTATACAATGGTCGTGAAAAATGAATTTTCTAGAATGTAGCAGGTATAGATATTTGTAAGCATAATGTATAGTGATTAGTTTAACTGATTTTCATTTCGAAATATTTATTTACAGTGATAAACAATAACAAGGAACAAGTTTAAGATTCCTTCATTTTCGACTAATGAAATGGAATTGGTGTAATTAATAAACTATTTTAATTTTTTTTCCTAACATCTCTTATTTAAATAAAAGGTACTTGGTACAAAATATTCCTACATATGTATTTAAAAAAGTCGTTATATTAAATCAGAGAGCAAAATATTTCAATTCAAAAAACACTATTTAGTAAAAATCATTTAAATCATTAAAACCCTCTCTCAGGTTCATTCATCTTAACCAGCAGCTAAGGCAGTTTATACACTCATGCAACTCAATTGACACGACCAATTCATGCAACTAGTTGCATCAGTCTGATCCATAAGGATTTCGTAGGTATTCATACTGACGTAATCTAACCGATGCAACCATACGAATGGAGCTATGCGGTTGAACATATTTGTCGCACCGCGATCAGTTACATGATTTTTATGTATGAATCTGCCATTATTTTCTTTATCGTTATCAACATGAACGATAGAGCATTCAGCAACTAGTCGCAACGATTGTACCATAAAGTGAAATTTTGAAATTTTTATGTATCAACGTATATACTAGTGAAAATCATACATTTTGCATAGTTTCAAACTAAATATACATACCAATCTATATTTCACTGCACGTGTTGGTCAGTAATAATGAAAGTTCATATTACCACGTGAGCTGAAACTAAAATGAAGAAATTTTCTCTGTTATGAAATTTTATGAATGTAAATAAATAAACGATACATTATATTTTAATCCTTATGAACAATAAATCCGACCCATTTTTATTTTTTGGTTAAAAAACAGTTCAAAGTTTTTTAATCAATATTCCATGAAAATGGCAATAAAGCAGGCTTTTGAGTATTACACAAATAAATTAATTTCATAATACGCATTTAAGAAAACATTTTTGAATCTTCTCCAAGATATTTCATGATGGTTTTTAATGTTGCGATGATGAAGGTGCTCTAGACTGTTTGCAACAATCCAACAGATATGTGCCTATTTCCAAAACTACCTGAGTATAATTTGTTTTCTATCGTGGTAGGGGATATTTGGATTTGCATTAGATATGGGAGATACCTTATCTATCTATGTTGAGTACCTCCACCAAATTTTAGCTCTCTACATGGTGCTGCGCCAATAGAGAAACCAAACAGAATATTGAATCGAAAAAATCGATTGGACTTAATCGAGCGCGTCAGATTTAAGATTGATAGGTTCATTACATGCTAAAATGTGTATATTTTACTAATCAGGCGATTTGAGCGTGACGCAGAGTAAATCCTAAAACCCCATCTTGTGCTCCTCAACCAATAATCAAAGTGAAGGTTTAAATATATCTTATTTTACGTATAAATTATTTGCGGTTAATCCAACCTCTTTATTTCTTTTGATTATCAAGGCAATCCAGAATTTTTAGTATACTTGATTTAATTTGAAATATCAAACAAACGGGAAACCCTTAGAACTCAAAGGACATATAACTGGTAGCTATTATAAAAGACGTATGTGGCTGGTTTAATTCTATAACTAATAGAAGTGGGAATACCTTGAAAGTAGACCTACCATGTTCGTTTATTTTTATCAGTCAGCGCAATAAATAATTTTTGTAATGACCGCGGATATCAAATCTACAATTTCGGTTAACATATCCAAATAACATATCAACGTTGGCAATCAAATTCATAATAGCACAGTACGTAAACACTAAGAGATACTACTTCTTGTACGTTCAGTAAGTAATTAAAATTTCGAGAAGAAAATATTCTTCAATAAGTTCTTTACACAGAGTTTAATAGTAACAGACTTTTAAAAATATATTATTGATTCTATTTCTATCTCCCTGGTGTTTTCTTTTTCCTTATTTGCATATCAATAGATATTTTGATTCACCTGACTTAATATTAATTATTTTTATAAAAGAATCGAAAAAAAAGGAACGAATTCCATTCAAACATATACATATTCTTTATGTATTTATTCAGTAAATGAAAATAAAAAAAGAGAAACTTCAATCCATTTATCTTACAATTGTCAAAGAGTTTTTCTTTCTTTCTTTACAATACCCAATCCTACTACACAGTATAAATGTTGTGAGATCCTTTATTATACTACTGATAAAACATCAGACGGCAGACTGACGGATAATAGACTCGCATCCACATACAGGTAAAATAATGAAAATTGTGATAGTAAAAACCTATATGTGTACTTTAGTTCACAAAAATTGATTTTCTTTCGAATAAAAGTGCCTATTAAAAAAAATCTTTTGGTCAAATTTGAGGATGACGTTTATTACATTACATTTAATAATTGCAATACAGTGAAATAAATTTTTAAATGTGAAGCTTTCAATAAATTGGCATCTTTTATATTTTATGAATCACCAGCAGAATTCTGCATGCGGTTTTGCTCGTGTGGTATCTTATTTTTAATAGATAAAATTTACATCAGTCCAATTATAACAATATGTTTTCTAATTCCAGATTCTCTTTCTATACTACATTTCTGGTATATCTTTCTTAATCTGCTCATATCACCAGAATATACTAAATGTAAAATTTTTCATTTATCAATATCTACTAACAAAGTACTATTGGATGATATACAACGAAACTATTTTGAGACTAATTTTTTCGTTCACTCCGAAACTTTATCTAACCCTCGTTTAGATGGCGCAGATATTTGTAGATATCTCATTTAAAAAAATGATACCATAGAAACTTTCACAAGTCATCACACGCCACTTCTCGATATATTAGAATAATATCTGAAAATCCTAAACTCTGTTTCGCTAGAGTACTCATTTGAGTAGATTCAATTCAAATTTTGAAGCTTCGATGCTAAAAAATCTTTGAATATATTCTTAGCTGTCAATAGCTGTAATTGATATTTAGTTATTTCTAACTTCAAAAAACAAAGACTTCATACAAAGTTTTTACTTTTATTTCTTCCGACTTCTAAAGTCAATTCTAAGCGGATATTCAGATTATAAAATGGAAATTTCTGCTTTCTATAAATTTTGTTTAAGCATTGAAAGTTAGTGAATCTTGTAATTTTGTCAAAGCGTTGATACTCTGAAGTATAAGTCAAAGAACGTGAATCAATACTAACATACGGATAATTTATATCAAACGAGTTTGAATTTTAAAGATCAATGTCCAACTTTGACAAAATTCAATAATTTTTTGCAAAATGTAGTGTTTAAAAAAAAAATAAAAATATTTTTCTAAACTTAAAAGGCTTTTTTACAAAGAAATGAAATTTTTTTAAACGAATGGAAGCTATATGAATACTATATATACATAACAGGTTCTATGTTTTATACATCAAAGTGTCTCATATCCATACTGAAGTAAAAGGTTAAGGTGTTCTGTATTTATTGATGGTTTTTTGCACTTCCTGTTGGATAGTTTTTATTTGCAGCTCGAATCTACAATTTATAATTGTAGAATCTACAAATTGTAAAGTTATCGAAAGTACTAAACATATAGCACAAAACTCAATCGGTTTGACGAAGAAAGTTTCAACAAAGTTATTCGCATTGCTGATATCTCAAAAAAATATTTTGTGTAAATTGATATTATCAATTTTGTCAAAAAAAAATCCACTCAGCTTTTAGCAAAGCCTTATTTTATTTGAATTTTTTATTTTTAAAATTATAGATGTTTTGATCAAAATTAATTTTCTCAACACCATCGTAGCTCAAAAATAACAAAAAATTAAATTAATTAATTAAACAAAACGTTTTGTATATGAATTATAATAAATATTACCGAAAATCAATCGTGCTCGAAAAAATACAATTTTGAAAATTTATTTCTTAACACAATATTTTAAATTAAACACTATGGAAAAATAATAATTCATAATACACCAAGCCAATCAAAGATTTCCATGGCTTAAAACTACTACAAACGGATATCAAATTTGTATAGAGTACAGCCAAATGATGAAATAAAAAACACACCGACATGACAGAAATGACAAAACGGCGGCCAGTTAAAGTAATTAAAAAGAGTTATTTCAGTTTATTTTCAAATTATCTGCTAAATTTATGAGAAAAAAGTTATAAGCAATACTTATAGCTATTTAAAAAGCCTACAAAATTATGTGCGACAAATTCAAATCGGTTTATAATTTTTGTTTTAATCTGTAAAAATCATATAAATGTTGCCATTTTTTTAATTTTCATAACTCTTACAATAATTTAATAAAAATCCTAAAAATTTCAGAGAAGATGCTCTTGAATAAACTCATTATGGAAGATGCTCTTGAATTAAACTCAAATAGTTTCTGACAAGAAGTCGTTAATTCGGAGTGATTCGATTTTTATTTTTTTAAATATATTCTAAGCATGTATTTTTAAGTCAACTTAATTAGTTTCATTGATCGAATATTACGTAAAAAATGAGTTATTTAGTTATTGAAGTCATAAAAATCTTTAATTTGTTTGGTCTAAAAAAAATTGAAAATAAGTTTTTTGTGTTTTTCATATAAATGTCTTTATCTCTTGACATGATAAACATTTGAAATATTAAATAAATATTTGCAAACGTTTCCAAACTGAATGTTTACAGTGTGAAAATACAGCTATCATATTAAATAAAATAACATTCTGAAAATAAAAAAAATATTTGTTAAGAAACATTTTTTTTATAAAATATGTGGAATAAGAAAACTGTTTTTATTGTATTAATATTCTGTTGGCACCTTAAACAATTTTCGATCAATACTTTTAAACAGTTTAAATGTAAATAATTAAATACTAGTTAAAAGTACAACTTTGTAATCGCTCACGAATCGGGTAATAGCACGAATGTTCTGGAACTTGAATATTTGAAATATATCAATGAGACATAAATGATTTAGTAATATCTTGATGAAGATGGTTGACTTGACCTATATACAAATTGTCCACCATTAACTTTATATAACCTAATAATCGAGTAAATTTGAGCGATCAATTGCTGTTCCAGAAATGTTAACTGTTTTAATAGATGAAGTTACAGTTCAACATACATATTATTGTCTATTGAAAGTATATTTAATTTATTTTTAATTGAAATTTATGACAGAGTAAATGCATGTTTTTTTAATGTGTAAATCAAACCAACAACGTTGTCAAAAATTTCATTGTTTTAATTGCAAATTTTTTTGGGCATTTTCGAAATTAATGGCATACTCTAAAAAACTGAGAATTTTCAGGAATAATATTAAATTTTATTTTATGTGTCAAGTTCTTTTCAGACATGTTCTTACATGATTGATAAAGGAACAGTTTAGTCCACATGTTTTACGGCTATTTAACGTTTGTCTTCAAGACATTCACATTAACATCATTTCGATTTTTTACATATTTCCACCAAGTCATACTGTATAATTTTGGTTTAGATGACATTTATTTATGTTTTTGTTAAAGATACTTGCCTAATATAAATTTAACGTGTTACATCTCATATGCTCCTAAAATTTGTATACCATAAACTTCACATTTAAATGGCTAACGGTTTTGTTTGTTATTGTTACTTCGTTGTTTGCTATTGTTACTTTTATGTTTGATTATCAATTAAATTGAAAAAATCTATTGTCAACCATTGATAACTATTGTACCGATAGATATAATCAAAAAATGATTCAGTAGAGCGAAAACTGCATATTAACTACAATGCGATTTGAGTATCAGCAACATCTTTTTTTGGTATTAGAGTTAAAATCCAACAAAATACTTTTCAATTTGTAATGCCCATTAGTGTTAAAATGATTCGCGCCCTCATTTAGTATATCTGATTTTAGTTTTATACTAATAAACTTTAATTAATCTGTAATGTTGTGAAAAATTAATGAAAAGAATAAACGTGAACAGTTTTTAAAATTGTTAAATAGAATTCATTTACAACAAAAGAATTAAGAATAAAAATTTTAATTTATAGAATGTAATGTAATGGTGATGGTTGATGTTCAAATTAAAAAAAAAAAAAATATTCGTTTATTATCTCCAAAGACTACGCCTACAATAATTTTTTGATTAGCGTAGGCGGGTATAATTTCAATAGATATACTAAAATATATAACATTAGAGTGGTACGCAAACTTTGGATATATTCTTTAGTGTTTTTATTTCTCTTATTTACATGAAACAAGTTTTGAGAACAAAGTATTCAAAAATACAAAGGGTTGTTAGAATAATGTTCCATTTCTAGTTAAAAATTTATTTGTCTTTGTGACTTGGTTACCACAAAAAAAAATACAAATAATACAAATAAAATTATGAAAATGAATCGTGATAAATTAGTATCTTGTGGTTAGTTAAATGTAAAATTGTGGTTATAAAGTAATTCACATACATTTTTAAAAATATTTCGAACAAAAACGGTATATTACGTATAATTGATACCCACATTACTAATGATAACACACGCAAAGAAAGTGAATTCAGCATGTCCATATTGATGACTCCGCCAGTTTTGAATTCCTGTTGATGGGAAATTTTTCATTAATAATTTGTGATTTTCAATGATAATTAAGTATATTTATATGTTATACGTTACCAATAAATAAAAATCCAACATCAAAATAGTACAAATTCTTTTTGAATGAATAGATAATAGATAATATATATTTTCAAAAGTCGAGATATGTAAATTAATTCATAAAAAAATGTGTTTTTGTTTTTGTTTTATATGTGGTAGAATTACAAAAACCTTGTGAGCAGATCTCCATCAGTTGAGAGCGTCTTGTCTCTCAAACCTCTATCTTAATTATGAGTTCTTGCCCGGGAGCACAAATCGTAAAAAAACAGAAAAACGCTCATGATATTTTATGCCAAAGGAAGGTTAAACGGAAGCTTTCAGATTGACTTCCATGAACAGTGCTTCCTTATTACTAAAACCTTTAAAATGAACACTGAACTCCATGCTACAAACTGAATCTACCAAAAAGTAGCAGAAAATAACAGACCCTCGCTTTTAGCCGGTGAAATATATTTATTTTATAATTTGACACACGCAACACTCATATGTTCATTTTAGCATTTTTGATGAGATAAAGTATTACGTGACTTGAAAAATACTTGAATCGGACCATCTCATATTTATCAAATATATTTGCAATTAATACCACGCATTTCACATATTTAAGAACAATGATATGGTAAAAGATCTAGAGGTAATTGATCCATCTGCTCACAAAAGTATAATTTTTCTAATAAGTTTGTATTTTTTTGTGGCAAACAAATCTACTACTACTGTAACAAAATTTATAAATAAGTCAAAGTATCGATCCTAACCTAACACTTCTAAAACGGACTTCCCCTTAATTAAAATATTATCCAATTCCATGTTTCAGTATGACATATAATCATCACTCATCGGACAAAATTCAGCATGTTATAAAATAATCGGGCCATCATTATAGACATGAAATAATAACAAAATGTATAAAATGAATTTTTTATGTTCGTAAAAAAAAAAAAAAAAACATCAAAAACCGTTAAACATTTTATTTTACTTGATTTGATAAAAGTAACAAATGATCTCTCTAAAATTTATTTTTTTTTTTCATACTCATCCCTGTAATAAATAATTCTTAAAAGAAAAATAATATTTAAGAGCGTTATTTCATTATTCCATCTTTTTTTTTTTCACTGTACTTAAATTTGTAAAGAGTACGTAAATGTGTAAGTACCCATGTTTTAAATGGAGAAAATATATATGCTTTTTTTATTACCAATTAAAATATAACAAGGCATAAAAAAATATCAATACCCTGGTGTGTTCAGTGTAGTATATGGTGTCTATGTGGTGAAAGCATATGGGTTTGAGATGTATTCATGGAGTTTGTATCAATTTTTTGTACAATGTTATCAATAAGCTCTATGTGTTGTATCATTAATGACTATTGGTCTTTTAATGAATTATTCATTGAATTAACCAATGAACGGGCTAGGTTTCCACAAGCAAATGTGGTGAAATATCTGAGTATAAGCATAGATAGAACACATAGCGTTAACATATTTGGTTTAAGAGAAAACAGCTAACTTTGAAATTTTCTAAATTTTACTGGCTTTTGGGACAAGGATTAAGTTATCTTTAGACACTAAACTGCTAGTGTATAAAACAGGTGTTGACTTATGACATTCAACTGTAGGGAACTGCAAGTTACAGTTATATAGATATTCTACAAAAATTGTATTTAATATACTTTAATTTGTATTTAATATACAAATTAGCATGGTGAAAATTTCTGTTGTAGCTATTAACCTTGTCGAAGAAAAGCGACGTTAAATAAAATAAATAAATAAATTGAAAGCATTTAAAATGAGCAATTTCCTGGTTTTGATAGTTTTTAACGATTTTTCTATCATCTATTAAAAATTAAAAATAGATTCATTTAAAGAATTTCGAATAACATTATAATTGATACAAAATCCAATAATATAACACATTTACAGTTTACTAGAAACATTGAAACGGGAATATTATTCGTAAGAGTGTGTAGCTTTTCTTTTTTTTTTATGATCATACTCATAAAAAATATAAAACATCGTCCATAATATTTGAACTTAAAAGCATTTAATAAGGAATGTATTCTAAGTATATATTCATTCATATAATAATACAAACTGGTATCATTTGTAGTCTGGGAGCTACCAAATAAAATAATTTTTATATTTATTGAATGATTTATAATACTATATTACTTCCGACTTAAATCTACAATATCGTAAGTATTATCCGATTAGGACGAAATTATGTGGATGATTTGAATTACATCGATGATTTGAATTTTGTGCAGTATTCTAGATACTGAGGGAATGAATTGATTATTCGAGATACTGACAAATCAGATTCAATATGTTAGTACAATTATTGTGTATTTTTGCGTGTAATTCTCTCCCAGCAGCAAGTATTTATAGAAGCCTGGTAAGTGGGCTTTCACTATCACTAGTCTACTCTTCTTCTCATCTACTTCCACCTTGTAAATTCACTCTTGATCTATGATCACTCATGCCTTATTTACGAAAAATTTATAATAGCTCAAGAAGATTTATTGCAGCTGTAAAGATTTATAGATATCTCAATCTGTACCCTCTATCATAGCCTGCTTGCAGCCAACAATGTCCTCCTAGACTATATTTACTTTGAATTGGAGAACGGGTATGAATGAAAGAAATAAATGTTCTTTGAGATTTTTATTGGGGCTGATTGTTATTAGTAGCAAGTCATTGTATTCAATATTTTATAATATTTTTATGTCATTTCTGAATATTTAAAATTATCCCGAATATTGTTATTGAAATGAATTTAAAATATTTTTTAATAGTCATTTCTTAAATGCTAATTTTATTATATTTTTTCGTCAAATTTTATTATAAAATTTGATTATATTTGAATTTAAAGCGCATTCTTTACGGTTAAAAAGCTTTTATTCAAACTTTTTACTTTTGTGTCCCAATCCTTTACAATATCAAACCTTTAAAAAAGCATACATTTTGGAAATGCTGAATGTTAAGTTGTGAAAACTTGAATATTAGAATTTTATTTATAGGCAGTATTGTGGAAGATATCCATATATATTTCACATATATTTCACATACTCTCAATCACAGGCATTATAAAACTTGCCAAGTAATATGTAGTAAGAGTTGTGTTTCTGGATTGAATACTTACATACAAATGGTGGGTGTCAAATTTACGTAGGTGGTATGAAAAGCACGCAATTATTGGAATTGTATAATTTTTTCACCATTTGTTCCCCTTTTGGAAATATCATAATCCCTGCCTTGATTTTGGAAAAGAAAAAAAATTGCTACCGCTCTAAGGGGGGAAATAGTGTAGAGGCCGCCTACACGTATTTCCCCCCTAAAAAACGATTTTCATTTTTTGTTCGTCTTTTGATAGTTTTTTTAATATTTATGAGTTTTTTTTGATGAGGAAGATAATTTTTTTTCGATCAAATGTTTAGTTTTGTAGATAAATTAAAAACATTGATTCAAAACTCGTTTTATTATGTAAATTTGCTTAGACTTTTCTTTAGAATCAAGATTCATTATTTTCTACACATTACTAATTCAAATATATTTTTCTGGAAATCATTAATTGGGAAAAAATACACTTATTAATTTCTTACAGAAAGTTATTTACAAAAATAGTTACATTTACCCACCTACCTACACAAAAATAAAATATTTTCCTCGAATTCAATTTATTAAGGGATACATTTCATGTATGTAATGTTTTGTTATGTTCAATCTTCTTATAATAAATATATTATAAATCATGCAATTAACTGACAAAAACATAAATTGTTATTTATAATCGCGTAAGATTTAATACCATCAACAATAAACAAGTTACGATGTGTTTTATTTACAAGAAGTCTAAGAATAAATGAGCTTAAGAATTGATTTTCGCATGATTTCATAAATTTGCAACATACATTAAAAAAAAGTATCTATTTCTTGAATTTATCAATATTGCTCCACCATTAGCATTGTATTTTTAAATATACAATAATAATGAAAACTTTTAACTTCAATAAAAATTATTTTTAAAATTACAAGTACACTTCCGACTCATTAAAAAGTAATGAATAGTTAATTATTCTTTTATTTTGGAAATATATAGGGTAAGATTTTTGTGAATAAACTAACTGTGGATGGAGTTTGTTATATTTTTTCGATATTTATAATATCCAGTTGAATAAAAGATAGTTATTTAGGTCTATTTGATTATTAAAATTATAAATTTAATTTTTGCCTATCATCGCAAATATGTATCACCTTCAGAGAATAGATGAGAGTATTTTAAATATTATTTTCTAGGTAATCCATAAAAATGTCAGCAAGAAGTGGACCTAGAGGGAAAGTTTTTGGTAAACCAGATTGTTGTAAAAATGTTATAATTCAAACATGCTAAGGATTTTATTAAGTATGCCTGGGATGATTCTGTGTTTATCCATAAAATGACCTTCAAAATAAACGAGCCAAAATGTGTTATGTTTTACTTGAAGATTTCCATGATTGATGCAAAGATCTATTGTATTTATTACAGTGTTTTTCTTATGAAGCTTAATTAGGCTGTTTGGTACATTCTGGATTTATTGGTTTGGAAAAAAACCATAACTCAACGAACTAAAGAGCATAACGTACTTCATCACATTAAAATTAAATAACATAAAAATATAAATCTGTAACACTCTGTGGATATGAAATGTGGCATTGAGTGTTTTTGGATCATGATAATATATTGAAAATACTTAAATATAACTCAACAACAGTTATAAAAATACACTATTTCATTACCTAAAAATTATGTTTTACATTTTTTATACAATTTGAAAATGCCATAATATAAATATTTTTTTTCTTTTCATATATAGTAGAAAAATTAGAACAATGGAGTAAGCATTTTTTGAATGTTCGAAAATCTACATTTTTTTATATTTTTGTATGATTTTCAATAGTTCTTAATACGCATGTAAAGATCAATAGCCTGAGAGCGTGAAAAAATTTAATTAGAAGATATCGTTAAATAACTGCATAGTGATATAAGTGAACTTTTCGTATATTTTTAAAGTACATAAAGAAAAAATTACTGAAAATAGTTTCCGAAAGTAAAATATAATTTTTCTTCATCCTGTATACAATTTTCAAAGCACCAGCTCCACGAATACATTTCAGGTAGTATAAAGATGCCTGACGCAGATAAATTGTTAAAATGGTTATAAATGAGAGATTGCATTTCTACTTACAACCACCATTAATTAACAATATATATTTAACAAAAACCCGGTCCATTTTATATAATTGTATTTTATATCGACCATTTTATTTTGCTGAACATAAGTATATGTGGAACAATCTTCCCAACTGGCTGTTTTATATATGAACAGAGGATGTGAGGGTGTGAGGATGCAGGTGATTATTTTATTATTTGATTAATACTTGTGAATAACAATATAAATATTAATTTTATTATTTTGTTATGTCATATTTATTAGTCCAATAGTCAAAGATCACGAAATTAGTTTTCATTATTACAGACTTTAAACTGAAGAGTATTACAGACTTTAAGCTCAATAGCACTTCTTTATTTATTTACAAAACACTAACACTGTCCAAATGCGAGTCAGAATTGCGCAAAGGGTTTCTTACCATTTCCTTAACCCACCTTAATTTTTTAGTAGTTGATGATTTATAGCAAAAATACATAATCTGTGAAAATTTCAACTGTCTAAATATTACGGTTCATGAGATACAACATGGAGACAGACGAACTGATAGACATACAGACATAAAGGCAGATAGACAGGCAGGCAGGCAGCGGTGCCTTAGTAAAGGGTCTCGTTTTTATCGTTTGGGTACGGAATCCTAAAAATCAGTTCCTGTGATGACAGAAATGCCTGGGTGCATGACTGGATTTTGAATAACAAGACCAAAAAAATTTCAGTTCATTTCAATTAACTGACGTTAAATGCTGGAGAACATTACAGTTCAATAACAATTTCATACGTAAAAATGATTAGTTAAATATGCTGTTGCATAGAAAAGATCAAATATGCATAGATGAGATCAAAGTAACCGGCTCTTCTCGAAGGTTCATTTTAAGAATCTCTTTCAGCTCATCTATTTAATCAAACATGCATGATGCCTTAATTAAAAAATGACCACTATAAATAACAATTTATTTTCAATTGAAAAATAATGGATGTATTTTTCACTGTTCTACCTTTAGGTTTGCCAAATGATATCGGTTCTTTTCTAGATATTGAAAATCTCACAATACTTATGGTGACTATTTATAACTTATTATAAATCAGATTTAAATATTGAAAAAATTGAGCTTCTTCAAATGAAAAACAATCATTTTTCAACAACTTCTTGTTTCTGAAGATAAGACGAGGTTAAACAACACATTGTTATTTTCCAAATATAAACTGTGAATTTTCAAAAACCTTCAAAATCAATTTTCTTGGACTAAGATTAAAAAATAAATATATTGTAATGAAATAAAAGTAATTAAAATATTTTAAGTATATTAAAATAATTAAAATAGTATTTAAAATATGTTGTAATGTATTGACCTTTTACTTAAATATGTTATAATGTCAACTTGTTTATTAATATTCACAGTATGGAAGTGGTTAATAATATAAATTTCGGTGTAGACATGATTGATTGTATAAAACAATAAAACTGTTGTTGAAGGCTTTTAGTGAAACATTTTATTTATTTTCGTGTCAATGAACTTTCTTCTTTCCTTAGTTTGAGGCTTTTAAATAAAAATACAAATATGTTATATAAATATTATTGCATAATACTTTTAGGGATGCAAGCGAATTATTTTCCGACTATTTATGGAATCGTTAAATCTATAAGAAAAAATCTCTTGAAATATCTAGTGTTAAAATTGAGTGCTTTAGCTTCCAGGTATTTCTAAATTCATTCTTAAAAAATAAAGGTATTTGAATATTTTCGATAACTGGGATACACTATGCTAAGTTTTTAAAGTTGTCTACCCAAACCTGATGCTTCGTAATCTATTAAATAATTTTCCCATTTTCTGTTTCTGGTTTTTGCCGGCACACGTTTCTTATAATTCTTTGCACTTATTTCCTTCCATGAAGTTCAAATAAACCAAAGAATATCGAACAATTTTTCCAGATACATATCGTTATAAATTTGTATCGTTATAAAAATATAAAATTCAATTTTTTTGAGTTATCTTAATGATGTATGGACAGGGAAACAGACGGGTAAACATACAAAAACAGCCAGTTCACCATTTTGTCAGAAACTTAAATATTTTTAGCGTAACGAACTTTATACTAAGTTTTAAATACTCTTATATACTTCATAAATGTCGGATATAATAAAAATTGTTTTTATGATTATTGAATGCACAACCATTTTTGTTTTTATTACTATTGTTCGAAATCGAAAAAACGAAAAGTATTTGCAATCAACAGAAGTGGAGTAAGAAATATCTTAATCAAATGGAACAAATTTTTTTATTGATATATTTGTAATTTATTTTATCATCATTTCTTAAATGGAATTCTTTATTAAAAACTATGGAATATAAAATCTTTTGATTGAGAATGCATTTCAACATACTTTTTTCGGCATTGTGGTAGAACAGTGTGGTACGTTATATTTCTGATAAACCAATATTTTATTCATCTAAAGCTTCACTTTCTAATCCACCGTTTACTCCTTTAAAAAAATATAATCGTCCATTGTACTCCCCAATTATATGCATTTCAAATTGTATATTTTTATACTGGACGGACATATGTAGAACATGTAAAAATGTATAAGCCTAAAATTTGTAACGCTAGCAAATATTAACCGTACAGGTGTTAGTGTCACCAAAACTCAACAAAGAAAAATGATAGCACGCTGTAATATTTATGACGTACTTTGGACTTAAAAAGTGATTTTAAGTCCGTAAATGAGCAAAATTTGTCAATCAGGTTCAATGGATCTGTGATACAACTTTTAAATACAGAATAGAAGAATCATATTTATTATTTTCACTTGCTTCGACTTTTTTTACCGTAGAAAAGTCAAAACCAACGAAAAAGAATTTTAATAGTTTCTAAATCACTTTTAAGGTTTTTTATAATATTATAAAAAATTATCAATTCCACATAACGTTTTTAAGTACTCTGACATTTATTTTCATACCAAGTATTTATCCTTCTTAGCTATTTTATGAATGGCTTGCACAATTGTTTCATGAATGGCTTGCACAACGCAATTGAGAGTTAGGTAATTATCATAAATTTGAAATAAAAACCACATACGACTTCAAAATATTGCAAAAATGTAAGCATAATACGCATTGCTAATAGTAAATAAATTCCAGACTGTTTTAAGTGACCACACTGTTTGTAACAATATTTATTAGAATGAAACATATAACGATGTGATAAATGAAATGAAAAGATCATAAAATCGAAAAATCAATCAAAATTTATGGATATTCCGTAGCCAACCAAATGGTGTATTCCGCCATGTAATAAGTATATAAGTATGTTATTGCTTCAAGTTATTTATATACGTATGAATTAAGTTCCATGAGTTGTAGTTTCTGCATAATATATTTATAGAATTTCGGTTGCTATTTATTACGTAGATGTGTTTAGTGTCCATATATCATATTTTACATACTCACTTATTATGTTAATGAAATATCTCGTTTACATTTCATATATCCTTTTAAAAAATTCTAACTCCAGTGATGTGTATTGATATATAATATCTTTGCAATTATATTTTATAAGTTAAATACTAAAAATTGGACGTTGTAAAATTAAAATAACCAATAAAGTAAAATTAAAATAACTAATAAAATAACCAAGAGTGATTCGTTTAAATTTCGCGATTTTTAGTAAAATACAAATGTTGATACCCGTAATAGCTTTATCGCTAAGTAAAACTTATTTTTACATTTGGTTTTAAACTTACCAGACTACCTGTTTTTAGTGAAATAAAAAGCAAGTTTGAACCATTTCATTCCACAAATATTTTGTACCATAATTTATTTATGAAGATACATGAAAATTGATTTACACATAACAAATTTTACAAAATATGAACATCCATGTATGGCTAAAATTATAAATTTTCCTTTGCATATATAAGTTGTTACAACTTTATAGTATTCGGACATGAATGTAACTATGTCGTTATGTTAAAGGAATTATATGTATAATATATATTATGCTTAACTCGAGCATTATGGTTGGGTATTAAATAAACTTGTTGCATTGAATAAATTATATCTTATATGCACTTATTTTAGGTATTTTACAGTATAATCGGCATAGCTTAGAACTGGAATTATTATATTGTTTAATATGAGAATAAAATTAATATTCAAATTATTTCAAACTCTCTGGCCAAAATTATAACTATTCCTACTTTTCACCAAACTAATTAAATAATGTGATAACAAATGCATATTAGGACAAAGTTGAGAATCTAATGAAACACCATATTATGTTTGTGTACATTTTGTGTACAAACTTGAATTAATTTATTAAAGATTTTTTCTTCGTTACTATTAATGTCTATTAATATTATAATTACCACTAATAAAAATTTAACAAAAGATCTCTGGTAGTTTGGAAAGCGTAAATTATTTCCAAATCTAATTATTTTGTATTTCATTATAATGTTCGCTTTACTGATAATAGGCGTCACGACAAAAATGATAGATTTTCAATTTAATTACTTAACAGATTAATTAAAACAGCTTATCTGCATGTAGTACATTTTTTTCATTTTTTATCGTTTTAGAGAAAATTAGTGGAGAGTACCCAATGGAATAAGTCTTATAAAGTATGAAAAAATGCATATATTGAATCTATAATACAATGAGCCATGATATGCTTGAAATTGGTTATGATTAATAAGAATTTTATCTTTTTTTCCCACAAATTACAGTAATGCTGGTTTGATAAGATCCAGTTTTTTCCCTGACCTCTTCAAAAATAAGATATAAATAAAAAATTTACTGTTCATCTTACAGTTTGGAATAATTAAGATTTTAATAGTTTATTTAAAATAGTTTTAATACCTGCGCACAATGTTTTCCAAAATTATGCACCTGGGGAGAGAAGTCAAGGCAGATACTTTTTAGGGCATTTCTTTTGTAGAAATTCAAATTTGCTCATAAACATTAATTAAATTATCAAAAATTAAAATCACATTGCAATAATAAAGTTTAAAAAATGTACAAAATCATTCCAGTTAAAATTATCTTTCCTTCCCCCTTTACGCCTAGTTTATTGAAAAATTGTAATTAAACAATACAAAGAATCACATCAAGAACTTTATGAATTTATATGAAAATTCTACTAGAATACGCAGTTCCTACGAAGAAGTTTATGCTTGTTTAAATGAAACTACCAAATACAAATAATCAATAATGCAATTATAAAGAATGATCTCTCTCATTTTTTTCAATATTTATTTATCATCATAGTAAATGTTTACAGAAATAATTAATTATAAATGTAAAAAAATTTTTGAATTTAAAAATTGAAATTCATTCCATTTTTTTCCAAGCATATAAAACCAATAAAACAATGGTAGTTTTATTATAACATACTCAATTTACTATAATGTTATATCTAACAACGAATAGAAACACACCATTTTCAATGAATTCGTTGATTTCGAATATACCAAGTGCAATATTAACAGTCTACAGAATTTTTCTTTTTTCATACAGTGTATTATTGGGAGTGTATTTAATAAGCCTAGTTTTCAATAAATCATTTTTTTTTAGAGTATTTCCCATTATTTGAAAACTAGGCTCTTAAAAAATCTTCGACAATATTATGTACGGCAATCTAATCTAGCTAATTTCTTATGAACTTCAGAGGAAAAATCAGTTTATATGACTTTTGCGTTTTTAATACCCGCAACAAACATACACTTAATAACATTTACTTAAAAATCTAGCAATGGCAAGATATTATTCGTAACGTTTGTAATAGTGCAAAGTTAAATGAACTTAAAATTTACATATCGTCAATGGTATATCAATCACTTTAAACATATCGTTGCAATAAAAATTCTTTTCTTTTAATTACTCGTTGCAGAGTGTTCGTAACATTATTTAAAACAAGTGGAAAAAAACATATATTTCATGTAGATATATTTTCAATCAGAATAAATTATTAAAATTTGCATAATTTTATTCCTATTATATTGTTTTATTATTTGCAGACAAACGAAACTGTACGGTATGGTGTTATTTATGTATGGATACATTTTTAATCCAGTCTTCATCAGCCAAACTGAATAATTTCTTAGGCAAAACATGGCCATTTCCTTGATGAATGGGAGGTTTTTAATAAGAGTAAAAAATTGGAGTTTTTACCTCCATTATTAGATATACCGTCCGTTTTTTTGAATTTTTTGAGTTTTGTATTCGCTGATCGGAATAGAGTAAAACCAATAGATCTTCATTTTATTAATGGTAGAGAGCTTTAATTTGTGGTATTCCATAGTATTATGTTAGGTGAATAAATAAATTTACACACTTCAATTTTTTTATTTTGCTGAACCACTTTATTTTATTCTTATTATGTGACATGTTTCGGATGTTACTCCAAATTCTTTTTATTTAACGATTCATTTTTGTTTTTGACAGAAATAATTTCAAATATAAGGTTGAAAAAGATAAAAGAGAGCTATTATTCTTTTAATAAACAAAAGAGAATCGTATTATTTAAAATAAAAAGGTCTATTGGTATTAATTAACGTTCGACTAATTAATTCTATTTAGTAAAATTTAAAAATATTACAGAAGCATCTTGGGTTTTGTTTTCATATTTCGTTTTTTAATTTAATATTTTATTTAAGTATTGTATGGAGCCACATTTTCACTGCTAGGAAAACATTCAACTAATTACCAATGCTTCATTGAATTGCTTTACATAATTAGGTTGAACATAATGATGAATTTTTCATACCGCCTACTTTAGTTTTTTTCGCCATATAACAAACGATATCAGAGTAACAAATTTGTTTAAAAAAATCATATTTTATCTATGTTTCAATCAAAATGATAAAGTATTGAATTTGCAATAATTTTTTCGAAAGGAAATAAAACAGACTTCACTCATTATTATATACACGGGTGTCTATTATTATTTTATTACGAATGCAACTTTTATTTACCCTGATAAATGTTTGTGTATATACGAGTATTATAACACACGCGGTTATTAAAACATATGTGCAGTTTCTCACAATGGATGCTACACTTAGGTCATTGTAATATTGAACGTTTATTGTTTACACTAATCTTTAATTATAATAATGACTGTTTTTTCGTATTTTACTGCCTACATGTATTTAAGATTTTGTTCATATTTTCATATTTAAATTAGTTGGTATGATTGCATTTATGGACTTTATGAAAATTTTATATTTTAAGAGAATATTCTTTTTATATTTTTTTTTTCGTACGTTTCGCGTAAATAACGGAATGTAAGTTTTGAATAAAATTTTTAGTCATCCGTGCGTATGCGAGAGATCATGGCCAATTTATGTATACACCAGCAAGATCAAGACCAAGAACTTGGTCGAGATCAAAATGAAGACCAGGTTTGCAAGACCAAGACTAAATGGGCACGACAAAATATATGTAGCAACCTCACTATGTTCTTTTCGTGTAACAAAACTTTTTTTTTTTATATTTGAAATTTTAAGTTCCAAATGGAAAAAAGAAATAAAAGTGACCATTATTAATTGTGAGATATCTATAATTTGTACATTTAATAGTTTTTATAATGATAATGTATAGAAAATTCATAAAAAAACGTAAGTATCAGGTCAGGTATTCAAGATCAAAACGATTCGAATTACTTGAACGAGACTAAGAACATACTGGAATTACTTGAGCAAGACGAAGACCAAGACTTGAAGTATTGAAGCAAGCCCAAGAACATAACTGAATATGCAACAACAAGACCCATACCAAGACTGTTCCAGTCTTAGTCTTATGTCTTGCTTTGCTCATCTCTAATATATCCTCATATATTTTGAATATGTTGGATATAAATGACTATAAATGGATATAATTGATTCTTACAAATAAAATATTATATCTCTATTTTGTTTAGACATACTTTCATACAACAAACCAAAAAATTTATTTATTAAAGCTGTATCGTAATAAAATCGGCATAAAATTGAATGATCTGTGGTGGCAATATGTATTTTATACACTCTACATAGATAAGAGAGATTTATCTGTTTTAATATACACACAATCTTTATTTCACAAAAATTCTATTCGCATATTTACTAGCAATGTAATTTTCTTTATTCATAAATTTTAAAGGGAAACTTCGTTTTAAAATGGCTTTTTTATGGACTTGGTTTTCAGATATGTTTTTTGTATGTAAAATGTATGATTCTTGATTCTATATGTATATATTTTAAAGTGAACGTACATTTGTAAGTATAAAGCTTGATAGTGTTAAAATGATGTTTCAAATAGTTTTTATGGGGTTGATAATTTATTAAAACTTATACAGTATATACTAAAACATATGTTTTTGGGTTATCCATATTTCAACACATAAAATTTGTAGTCACTTTTTATGGAGAAATTATTCACAAGAATTTTCGAATGAATAAATCGTATTTTTTTCGCCTTAAACAATAAAAAATTATGTGCTGTAAATTGGATAATTTCATCAGATTTTTTTCTTAAGCCCATTCTTTTTCAATTGTACCTACTTTTTATTGTGTTTTTGAAAAAAATACTTTTTATGTCAAATCTGGTTAGAATTATACCAAATTATATATCTAATTTATATCTCATTTGGTCAGAAGCCTGTTACGAAAAATTGCTTGATAAATTGCATTTTGCGTCAAATATGTTTTCTTTCTTTATCGCTGTTTAATTGTTCGTTTTTGGGCCGTATTTATCTTCAATAGAGACAAATTTATTACAGCAAGATCATTACACCAAATAAGAAAGGCCATTTTGAAAACTGAAAAGCATAATGAACGTTTTTATTTAAATTTGGATAAATAATAAGTATGGTTATGATTCTTTTATTATATTTATATTTTACTGTTAGACTGTTATACATACGTAGAATGTAAGTATTTCGACTTTAAGCAAATACTTTTTCCGCACGACTGACGGGAAACAACTACCATAAATATTGAAAATAATATTGACTGTTACTTGAAAAAGTATAGCTTGGACGGTCGCTGGGACTCTTTGTGTGTTTTTCTCTTTTTCCTCACTTGTAAGAGATGTATGGATCAGAGGAGTGGCATTATTAAATAATAGTAGGTATACTACATACGTTTTTCAATGGAAACGTTGTTTAACCATATAAAACAATGATAACCCTAGATGTTTTAGCTAGTTCTCTTAAAAATATGCAAGATTATCAGTATTATTTAAAAAAAATACCAGTATTAATGTGTGCAGTTTCTTTATTGTAGAAAATAAAAATTATGAGGTATCCAAAAAAAAAAATGATGTAGTGTCGTGGGACACCAGGTAGGAACAAAGTTCCTTCGGCTAATGTAGAATCGAATCATCAAGAAAGATAACCTAGAAAACCTTACTTAACCAATGTAAAATATTTTATATTTATAAATATATATTTATTAATATATTTATTAATAAAGAATAAACTAATACTTACGTATTTAATTCTTTTGCACTGAATAATTTCCCACTATTATCACTGTTAATTCCATTCAAGTCACTTTTTGGTTCACTTGACATTGTTACTATATTTATTATATTTATTATATTTATTACTATATTTATTACATTGTTACTATAGTTACGTCTCATTTAAAGGTTTTATTCCACGCACTTTTTCTTACGGTTTTACTATCACATTTTTTTCAGTTCGGTCGCGCAGCAAAATCCCTATCCCCTCCAAGCCTGCCGTAAGGAACTTCGTTCCAAAAAAAAAAAAAAACTGGTTATGTGTTTTTAATTTTAATTTAAGTCATACAGTACCTTTTGTTTAAGGTCATTTTGGTTGCAGCTACCTTTTTGGATAAAAACAAAACACTCGTAATTATAAATCGAGCAGCTACAAAATAAATTAGCAAGATCCTCTTTTTCGTTTACGCTGCAGACAGAGAAGTTAAGCTTCTTCATCAACAGAGAAATTAATGTTGTTTATACCAATTCGTATCGTCCTTACAAAGATTTGGCCTGAAAGATTAATTTGAACCAAATTTTGTTTTGTTTCGGAGTAGGTATTCATAAATCAAACGTGTTTATTAGTTGATACATACAAAACAATTTAAGAACTAATTTTTTGTCCAATAGACGCCGTTTTAGTGTTATGGAAAAAAAAAGGTTTCACTATATTTAGCTTACATACTATACATGTATAAGCTTAGAATATTTATGTTATTTAATATGAAATATGTGTATGATATGTAAATTATATTATTTATGTTTTCATAAATATATAAAATAAATAAAATATATATGAAATTTTCTTCTGAATACATCAACAATTTCTTTGTTTTATTTACATTTTGGTTTATATTATTCATTACGTATATACCGGGTGAAAGAAAAATTTTCATATGATTACAGAATATGACGTACATACAGTATTCATAGAAAATCGTTTGTACCAATTCTCGTTTAAAGTAAGAAGATTATATGTTACCCTTATACTATTTGATATGGTATGTAATGTATATAAATTTAAAATAATACTACGAGTGAAGGCGAGTAAACCCGATTGGTGACTCCAAACGTGAAAGTTCACTTGCATTCACTCTTTGGAAAGAACGCAAAACTCTAATTTGGATAAGTATTTTTTGAGTTACTTATGCTGGAAAAAAGTATGTTTCTAACAGCTGTTGATAAACTTCTTAAGAAGCAATAACTCAAAGATATCAGATTTCATACTAATTTTTATCACTCACTTTTCAAATAATTTTTTTTAAGAAAAGTTTTGTATGAAAGCTATTACTGACATTATTTATTAAGCTTGATTCGTATTTGTAAGATAGTTTAAAAAGATAATGTTCAATGAATAATATGGAATATTATTTAATTTTCTCCATTTTTCGAACAATATAACGTCATAAAACACAATGAAATATAAGTATTAATATTGCTAAAATATATTTAAATTATACGTTCAAAAATGGAAAATAAAATAAGTTAAGGGTTGAAGTACATCCCTTAAATATCAAGAACAAAAAATTTTACACACTTCAACAAATTTTTTTTTACAAATATTTGCATACCTATAATATATAACATGTAAATGAATATTTTTCATTATACAAATAATTACATATTTGTTGCTATTATATTTTGAGGCATTCAATAATCTTAACGTATAAAGAGGATATATAAATGTCAACGAACGTCGTTACTAAATACATATATAATAAACGACGGTGTAGCTAATGAAACGGGAAGTGTTTTGGTGTAATTATGAATAGAAATATACCATAAAACATATACAAACAATACCAAATTGTATATAATTTCAGTTTTGCTTATCATATCTTTATCATTTAGTTTAAATATATTTTAGTATTTAAAAATATATGAAGTTCTATTAAACTTATGCATCCGAGTAAATTTTTGAAAAATACTTCCAAATTTGTAATTAATTTTTGAAAATTTCTCAAATTTTTTGCGGTTTTTATACACCGTACGTTGTGATTACATTAAAAATATATTTATAAATTTCGTTCTAAAGGTCCTTTTTAATCATGCGCAGAATCTTCATCAATGAACTTGACAGAATACCACAATGTTCTAAGAAATCGATTATGTAACATCATACGGTTTGTAAAGCTTCGCATTTAATGTACTGGTTCACGAGTTGACGTGTATAAGTATTTTTTTTTTGTGTGACCACCCATAACTTTCTACAGAATTGTCGGATTTTGATAATTGTTTTTTTGAAGTGAAACTTCTTTAGGCGCGACTAGGCAGTAACTCAGATTTTTTTTCTGACGGAAGTAACGTTTCCGCCATTTAAAAATAATAATAATTCTGATTGGTTGTAAGTATGTTTCCGCCATTTAAAAATAATAATTCTGATTGGTTGTAAGTATATGTCATATACTACACGCTTCTTGACTTAATTAAATTTTTTGAAAATCTCTAAATATACTTGTTTATTTATTACTTTTAAAATAAGTAAATTAAAAATAAATTTTCTGACAATTGCGACATTTTATAATATTAAATAACAAGGTTATATTGACATGTGATGAATGATGAGAATTTGCTACTCTCAATTATTTTAAGAAATTATGATGACATTCAATTACCTGTTTCGAATGAATAATATTAATATAACATTTAAATAATCTTTGTAAAGCACATGAATAATAAATATAATTAAATTATAATATAATATTTATTTATTTAAGTTAATATTTAATCATTTCAGTGATATATGTCGTCAACGCCAAAGAAGTTTCACTTCAATCGCGCGTAAAGGTTACACGCACACTTTTTTATTGGAAATAGTAGACTTCGAAGCTGGTCCCATATTAATTTGGAAAAATTCCTATCCTATGGGTGAGAAAATAGGGGTTATTTATTGTTTACTCACAAATTTTAATAATGGATTGTTAAAATCCAGAATGAAGAATGAAGTCATTAATAGATAATAGGCATAAAAAATTATAAGTTAAAAACTTTTTATCAAAATAATTAAACCGTGCAAAAAATCTGAAAATTAAGCAATAATAAACTTCTAAACTTCTAAAAATAATGTAAGTATACCGTAGTAATTTTGAATGAGCACCAAACAAGCAAATTAATTTATTTAGTAAAGCGCGAAACGCGGGCGCCGTGTAAGAACTTTGTTATTTACGTTTATTAAAAAATTAAAATTTTTGTAAAATTATACACTTAGGTATACTTACATTTGCTTTAGAACTTTTAAAATAAAAAATGTTTATTCGTTTTTGATTTTCAGTTTTTTGGCAATTTAATTTCCCTCTTATATGTATGGCCCTCTTTTTTAATCAGAATTTTTCAAATCTAGCTCATTATTAAAGATCCATGTTCGTGAAGATGGTTTGAATTGATGTGATAAAAACAAATTTTCCCAACTCTATTATAAAAACATATTTTAAAGCCTTAAATGAAGAACTTGCTCTTTATCCTTTAAACATCACGTATATTTCAAGGATTTCTATTTTTCAATGTACAAAAAAAGTATGCTCTGATGACCATTACTTCACTACAGATATTTTAATGGTACTTTTAGATCTTCAGTATATACACGCCCTCTTTGTATGTATATTTTTACATTTGAACAGTTTTTAATGCATGTATTTTATGCTAGTAAATGTTCGTCGTTAAACATATTAAAGTGTACTTTAAAGATTATTTGAGTCATAAAACACATGTACCTATATGTAATTCTGGTTTTAATAATTGCTATAACGTTTTTATATTCTTTTCTAATGTTATTTTTACTATTTATATTATCTTTTACTAATTGGCCAGCGTAAAAAATTTAAAAGCTGATGTCATACAAATAAAAAAAAATTAAGCAAACAATGTTCACATGGAAAATTTCACAAAAGAACTAATTGTATATTTCTATTCTAGGACTAGAATTAGATAGTTGAGTCAAGTAAATCGGAGTAGACGTTCCAGGCATAGAGCTTTCTGAGTTAAACACAAGCAAAAATCATGAGTTTTATGTTAGTTATTCGTAGTATATATTTTAGGCAAATTCAATAATGTATATAATAGTTTAAAAAAACTAAAAAAACACGCATGCATGCGTAGTTCGCGCACTAGCTCTATCTTTATTACTCTCATGCAAAGGATCCGTTCAGATGCGTTCTGCAGCCAACTTCAGAGAGTTACCTACAGACAAACAAACATACGAGTGAAGCTAATAAAAGCGTGTTAAAAAAAGGATTAGACTATCGTCTGTTTATATATATATATATATATATATATATATATATATATATATATATATATATATATATATATATATATATATATATATATATATATATATATATATATATATATATATATATATATATATATATATATATTTATATAAAATTATTCATTTTAAGTGTAGTTATTAAAAAGTCCCATATTACTTTGAAGAAAATAGCCCAACCTCTAGCCCAAGGGAACAGGGACAAAAAAACTTTAGGGAATAAATTTCATACAAATTAAACAAATCAACTTAAAAGTAAATATAATTTAAATTTAAAAATCTATATAAATAATTTCCTTGTGTCTAACTAGACGTAGGCACCAATCATATTACTAGTTAAATAATTGATTTGTTGGCACCGACTGAGATAGGAAATTACTCACAAGGAAATTATTTGCAGAAGTTTTTAATTAAAACATGTTTTTATTTTTAGTTAATTTTTTTGATAGCCTTTCTGTTTTTTGGCAATATAAGGTTAAATTGTTTATTAATTTCGTATTAAAAAAAATTAGTTCACTTGTAAAAAGTATTGTTAAATTTAGTGAACAACAACACTTAGATTAAATTTAACTTTATGTGATTTGGAAAACATACAAACGAATAATATTATAATAAATTCTAATAATTATTGTAATAAATTCTAATACTTGTTCAATTTTCAGTTGATATACATTATAGATAAGCAGGCGCGACATGCTTATATAAAATAAAAATAAATTCACTGTTTGTGTAATATTTTCATTTAATATACTATTAAATAAAATACAATTTAACACTTTATTAACACAGTCATAATACGTAATATAAAATAATCACTATACACATGAAATTTTCATATTAACTCAAATTTCAATTTACGATAATTTTACTTTACATATAATATGGTAGTTTCCTTTTATTGACATATCGATTTGTAATATAAATTTCACCATATTTCCTAGCTAGTAATAAATTAATATAGATAATATTGTGTGGGTCTTAAATCACTTCTAATATATATGTTTATACAATCTAATCTAAGTTGATTAACTTTTTATTTGAATATATGCCATTACAAATGAATTTTGCATTGCAATCAAATATTATTCATTCCCTCCCATTCATTTATTCTTGTTTTTATCTTTGATCCTTAAAAAAAGTAGAAAATTGTATCGAATTAGTGAATGATCTGACTGAATGGCACAACTGCCCTTGGTGGGTTAATTATATGTGGCCAAACCATTCAATTCTGCGTACTTTGATGAAACGAACATGGTTTTACAAAATGGTATTCATCTCCATGTTGTATCTCTCCATTCGCTATTTACTATCACTCCACGGTATATCGTCGTATATTATCATCCTTGGTAAGCTTCTATGTTTCTACGCCATATGTCACTACTGGGCGAATAAGTGATAAATAAATTTGCATTATTGATTTAATATTTGGTTTTTAAGGAGATTTATATTTGCATTATAGGCCTTGATGCCATCTTGTATTCATTCTTTGATGGACGTTGAACATTGCGCATTTTTATTGATTAAGTTTCCAAAGTACATGAAGGATGTTACTCCCTTGAAAGTTCTATTTTCAATCTACTGAATTTTGTATTTTGCCTGGTAACGCGATCATGTATTTTTTTTTCTTTTTTGTATCAGTGAATAATGGATTGAAAATTTGACTCCAAAAAACGCTCCACTGTTAAGAATTTTGCGTATAGGTAAAATTTCTGAAATTAATCACAATTCTGTCATATACAAATTTTAAGAGTTCGATTTTTAAATGATATATGCTTATGGATACCGGATCAACATATATGTATTTCTACCATGGCACTCTTGACATTTTTTAGTGATTAAAGTAGTACTTCAATATGCGGATTTCCTAATAAAAAATTACAAAATATATTGACCAAATAAACACGATTTGTTGCCATAAAATTACAACATTTAAACCGTTTTTATACTCGTAAAAAAACAGTCTGAAATTTGATGACGTTATTCTGGTACTTAATATTGAGAACACTGATGTAACACATTGAGAACAAAACATTATCTAACACTTTCAAATATTTTTTTAAATAATTAAGAACTGTTTAAATTGAACTGGCAGGACGTTACAGGGTGTAACACCATGGTAGCACGTGTTTTAGGTCACGTAGTACAATTTTTTATTTTAATTTTGATATAATTAAACAATTTTATGATTCAAATTAAAAATATTTCAAAAATACATTTCTACATAAATTTTAATTTTTGTCAAATTTCATAATTTGAGTATGGATATCTTGTATGAGTCGATTGTGAATATGATAATATCAATCGCTCAAAAAGTTTCCACGGTAAAATGGTAAACATTTTTGTATATGTTTATCTCATATTTTTGAATCATGTTCTTAAGTGCTTTTATTTTAAGTGCATATACCGACCGCTTGCCGAGTCGTTCATCGATCAGCCAAATAGAAAATTTACAAAACCATATGCTTGCCATTTGACATTAACGGTTATGAGAAAGTAATAGATAATTTCATTATTAATAAATACACTCCCACATATATTTTATAATATCGAATATTTATGTGCAGTATAAATCTATTGGGTGATAAGTAAATAAAACTAAAAATAAATCATTAAATTACAGAAGATATTCAAAACGAAAATCTGAAACCTTCAAATGCTATAAACTACTTTGATTTAATAAAACGAAAAAATAATATTGCAATAAAATTTAATCTCCACTCTCCAGCCTAAAGACCAACAGAGTAAAGATACTTACACCACTAAGACGGGTTTGAAACCAGCTATCGAGAGTGTGATCGATTATATTGTTTTAACGGGGCGAATGGTTCATCACAATTTTGTCACTTGAATATGACCGACGTAACTGAGTTCACTGTATTATAAATTTTATAGTGTAATATAACACGTATGTTGTTTAAATAAACTAAAATTAACAGTAATGATGTGAGTGGCCACCACATCAAACAAAAGTTGTATTCATTAAGTATTTGTTGATATTTTCACTTTTTTCTATCTTTTATCGCTTATAAGGTAGGTCATGTACTTAACTGGTCAACTTTGTTCAATTACGTACCAAAATTCAAGTTTAAGTATAGAATACGCCATAAAAACGGACTGAAAAGTAGGAAAAGTGGAAATATTAGGTGAATTTATGAACAGAAACATTTAAAATATCAGGTATCAAATTACAAGACCAGATATGGTTGAAACGTGGGATTCATTTTCCCATGAGCTAGTAGCTTGTATTCATTACTTGAGGTAAACCACAATATACCATCTTACCAGAACTATTCAATTAATTTTTATTACTAAGGTGGTAAGTAAGCTCTTATTTAAAATGATAATAAAAACGATTTAGTAAAAACATTTATTATGTATTCTTTAGGGCAACAATATTTTAAAGCAAAATAAAATTAAAATTATTTCATTCTAATTCTTTAATAAATTTTATGCAACTTGATTGATAGATTTTTATTGATGCCATCCTGTAAATGTGTATATGAAAGATCTAGGTGACCTATAAACTAACACCAACGGGCGTACATGACTTATTGATTCCTGTTAATTGAAATATGTTTTCAGATAATTTGTAGAATGTCTTTAGGAAATGCCGTACATTTTCTTCTAATTAGGTTATATATAATATTATATGTATATAAAGCTTAGAGCATTTATAGACATTTCTTGAAATTTTTATGTACACAATTAAATAATATTATTTTGTTTTTCTTTTGTTACAGGTAAGACTTAAAAACCAAGAAAAATATATTAAATTAAATTAACATTTTGACACAGTAAGAAATTCATTTTTATATTATTAAAATTTTTTTTTAATGGTAAATCATTTAACATCGTTGTGCATGTTAAAAGTTGTGCTTTGGAATGAATAATATCTTAAAAGATGAAGATCGATTGAATTTGTTGTTAATTAAAGTATTGCAGTTTAAAAATAGCTGCATTTAGAAAAAACAGTGCTATAATATTTGGTCTTAGCACAGTGCGCGCGAATTATATTAAAACGACTAAATTTATCGAGATACCGAGTCATTCATTAATTAATAAGTGCATGTTATTACCTTGTTTACGACACTAAAAAAGGAATATTTAGTTTAAAAAAATACTACTTAAAATCATGTGTGACAAAAATGTTTTTCTGAACCATTCACTTTTAATAAAATTCGTTTCCAGAGATTCGTTTTTATAGGTGATAATAATTACTTAAATGCTCTAGTAAAAAAAAAAAACTGCGAAACAAATTTTTCGATTTTTTTGATAATTTTTCTGGCATACTTAACTGTAACAATAATAACTTAAAAGTTGCAAAAATTCACAAAGTCTGTCCAAAATTTATTTAATCTAATTAATTTATTGAAAAAAAGACTTTGTACACTTCGGGACACAGAGAAAAATGAAAAGAGGTCCATTTTGTAGTTCACAGGCATAGAGATAGTTAATTAATCGTGAACAATATTGACGTTACTATACATATAAAAATGGTCCTACGTTGCAAATGATTTTTTGTTTTTTTCATGATTAATTTTTTCGAATAGTTTCATTTTTTTTGAACACTTTAAATTTGTTAAATATGATTGAATAACATTTTGAAAGGAACTATATTCTTCAGTCTTAATTGTAAAATAGTAGAGACCTGAAAATGAGAGCAGCAAATTACAACCATTTCGAGTGTATTACTAAATGTATCTTAATACCGACGAACTTTGTCACTGTTTCAATAAATTTTATATGCCATTAGCTCTTAAATGCATCTATTTATCCGTGAGGATAATTTTAATGTGAGTTATATGAAGTATCAACTTTGATAAATTGGTATATTACATATTATATTAGGTTTGTATGTACATAACTATATACACATATATAGATATATATATATATATATATATATCTATATATATATATATATATATATATATATATATATATATATATATATATATATTCAAATATATATTTATATATATATACAATTTTGTATATTCAAATGATACTGTGATGTTATCAGATACGGGTGTTGTATAGAATTTAGATAAAATAGGTATTATAATTTATAATTATTCGAGTTGAAAAAAAGACATAAATCTCACATAAACTGATTTCTACTGATCCATCTGGTTGAAAAAAAATTAACGAAAGTATAAATTTTTGTATTTTTCTAGTATATCATATATCATGAAAAATAACAGTAAACAAATTACAGATCATGCGATTATTATCTATAAATTTGTTCATATTCTTTTTTTTTCTACAAATTACCATTTCTGAGATATTGAGATTTTTGCAAAGAAGATTATGTTTACATAGTATGCACACATTTCCGCTCAATTTGCAATGTAGATTATTTAACTATATTGATCTAGGAAATCGTGATGCGTACGAAAAATGTATGGTAGTGTTATTTGCGTGATCGTCAATTAAGTCTACCAATATCATCATCAAAATTCCTGAAGAAATACAAAGGTAAGCTAAAATTTCAAATGTGTTCTTGACCTAAAAAGAGACTTAAAGTTTGATCTAGAACAGACTTTGAGGTCTTTAACTCTACAACTGCACGCAGCTTACTGAGGTTGCTGGTCGATTTCTGTCGTCGTCAAAACAAATTAATTGTTCCATTGGGATCCTTGGAGAGCGTCAGTAAAAAGACCTTGAGGGCCCCTATCTGCGTAACATATGTCTTGGAACTAACAACAACAACAACCATTGAAAGATTTAATTACTGAATAAAATATTCATAACCAAATGGACTGAGTATTCTCTGTAATTTATTAATAATCAGCTCTTGTCGAATATTTAAAATAAGCTGTTAGCTGTTATATTTTCATTGTTTACTGTAATATTGAAGAAACTTGAATTTACATAAATTGTTCAATAAAAAAGGAAAAAATTTTAGCTTATAATAAACTTGCTCTTTTTATATATATATTTTTTTTAATTACCACTGACCGCCATCATTTTTGAATACGATGGTGGAATATCAACTTTCGAGAGTGATTGGTCTAAAAATTAATAATATCATAAAATCCAGAAAAAATTTTTGAAAAGTTTGTTTTATCTACGAGTAATATGTTGAGATTAAACAATTTGCCCACTTTCAAGACCGGTTGTTCATCCCAGATCAAACCTTCGATTAATCTAATTTTCAACTCCTCCACCCATTAGTCCATATTCTTTGATTGTCAAATTTATTTTTATATTTAAAAGTAATTACTATAACCATGGCTGCGTTATTCAAAAATTTGTTTTTTTTATTTACTTTGGCTGATAAGTGATGCGACAACTTTCATATGAACAGCACAGTACATAATAAATGTACATGTTTTAAAATACAACTGAATAATGTTTAAAACATGTCATAATTAACTTCTAAAGCTCGTTACTATAATACTATTTATTTAGTACAATATTATGTTAGTTTACTTAATTCGTGGGCACAAATCTAATGGGTTAATTGTTTAAATACGAAAATAAACCCAAAATAATTAATTTAATTTTTTATGTGTTTTTTGGAATTATCCATACTAAAAAATATAGGTATATAAAATTTTTATCCGTTTAATTAAAAAATGTTTTTTAAAGGTTATAATATGAAATATATTTCTGTTTTAGCTATTTTTAATTTAAAAAGGTGAAATAAAGCTAATGAAATCTAGTATGTAACAAGCTTCTTTTTTTATGAACCCTTTAAAGTTTGGAGTTTCTTGTTTCAAAGCACATTTCATTGCAAGAATTGATAATACATACATATTCAAAGTTTGCGGGTCTAATGGAAAAATTAAAAACCTGCCTTTTTCTGAAAATTAGTGTGATCGTGAACGATTAATGTTCGTATTTCGTTTCAATCCTGACGAAATATCCAAGTTTCCATTTTTGTCGAAACTTTGCACGAAAATTGATAGAAAAGTGTTATTTTTTAACATTTTGCTGGATTCTATCATCAGAAATAGAGCGATATAAATTTTAAATAAATAGTCGCTCCGGGTTCAGTTGATTAGATGCCGACTACCGTGTACAACATCATATTCTATTGTGAAGTGCTGCACTTTGAATTGAAATGGGAAATTAATCTGCGGTTTGTTATGGGTGGAGTATAATAATAAACCTTGTAAAATAATGAGCCTCCGAGTAAGTTGCCAATATACCCCTTCAACATAGCCTAATCGTAAGAAGCTTCAAGTTGTGGGTATATTGTTGGTCTCCCACTTTCCAACCAATCACATCTTATAATATAATTTTTGAAATCCACAAACGGGAAATGTGTGTGTTTATATTCAATTAAATTTTAAGAAGTTGAAATCTTCATTATAGACTAGTGTCGATAATTTTTGAAACCAAAAAAAATTACAGTAGAATGAAACCCATTAGAAAAGGAGGGGAATATGATAAAAATGCAAGGAAAAATAAATTACGGTCGATCCGAGTTCGGGAAGTGGGAGGGGTGGGTTTTTAAGGGTAAAAAATGGTTTCTCTTGATTTCCGGCAAAACTACAAGTTTTCTGGAAAAAAGTTAAATAGCAAAGTTGTAGGTAATGAAAAGATCTACAACTTTTGTATTTACAATTTTTTCACATAACCTCAAAATTTAGGTGAAAAATTCAAATAACCAAGTTTTTGGTTTTTTTTTCTCCGAAATTTGGTGAAAACTTACCTTTTTATGTTCCAAATACACTGTAATTTTTTTGATTTAAAATATTTATTTTTTCATCTTATTTGGAATAAATATCCAAAAAGCACCCTAATTTCCAATCGAAAAATTTTGAGGTTATGTGAAAAAAGTTGTAGATCTTTTTATTACCTACAACTTTGCAATTTAACTTGTTTCCATAGAACTTGTAGTTTTGCCGGAAATCGAAATAAACCGTGTTTTACCCTCAAAAACTCATCCCTTCCACACTTCCCGAACTCAGATCGCCACTAATTTATTTTTCCTTTTATTTTTATCATATTATCTTGCGTTTCTAATGGGTTTTATCCTTCTATAATTTTCTTCTTTTTTTTATAAATTTTTAAGGCTTCTTCTCTAGTCTATTATTAATTCAGTATATTTGCGAATAATGTGGCATTTACTTAAATATGAATTATATTGCTAGGTAGTTTTTATCGATTACAAAAACCTCAAGTAGCAATCTTATCGATTTAAGAAATAAAATTGTAAGAGAAATGAAATAAAATTCAATAAAATAAAATAAATATCAGTATGATGATTTCAATTTGATTTTTTGGCTACAAAAAAATGGTGTAACCATCATTTTTTTAAACAGTCTCTTGAAACCAATAGCATTAATAGAAAACTTTAAACAAATACTTCATAGGGTAATTTCAATCTAAATAAACAACATTTTCTTGAAAATACTATAAAAAAGTGATATAAAGAAATAAACATTGTATAGAAATATTTTCGTCTTGAGTATTATAAAACTTGAAACTTTGTATTAGAAGAAAAGAAAAGTTGAAATCACCCGACATCGCATGACATCTATACACAAACAATTAATTATACATCAAGAAAATTAAACGAAGTAGTATTTCAAAGTCTAAATCGACATGAATATTAAAAACATGCAAACCTGGTATCAAACAAAAACCTGTTCTGTTTACATAAATTAAACAGCCAAAATTTAAGAGTCGTTTTATAAAAACAATTAAATTTCAAATTCGACTTAGCTTTTTATTAAAGGTCGATTTGAATCGAGATTAGAATCAAGGCATGTATTTTTCAAAACAAAAATCGGACTACGTTGCTAATCATACCAACTTCAAAATTCGATAAAGTAGCATCTTTTATTAAATTGTAAGGACTTTCAACTGCTAAAATTATTGATATATTTTGCTAAATTTTCTTTGTCATTACAATGACTACGGAATACGGCTTATATTGTAACAATTTTGAGGGTGGTTAATTATATAATTAAGAAAATTTGACCTATTAAAAATTTGAAAACTGGGAATTCCTTTTTCATTCTGACAATTTTTATTAAAAAATTTATATTTGATATTTTAATTGCTTTATAATTTACATGGAAACAATTTAACAAATAATTATATTTTCTATAATTGATTTCATTTTAAATTACAGCTATTCTTGGGGCTTTGATCGACTGGGTTGTTCCTGCCATAACTCATGCACGCTACGAATAATATAAGAACAATAGAAAACATGTATGTAGATAATACGCGATAAAAGTGAAAGTTTAAGATAAGGAGACAAATGTAGACTTGAAGAAGTAGAATAATTGTAGGTTTTATTTTTGATGTATTTGATACCAGGTTTAGAATTATTATGTATTTTATGGCAATGTTTACTTGTAGGTTTTTTTATAAATGAAAAAGCAACGTCTTTATTCTATAGTAAATTTTTTTATATTATTGAATTATATTCACTAAATATAACATTACTTGCATTACAGCTTGCATACACAGAATGAGTATGTAATACATATGTGTGTCGTGTATAGGGATCCCAGTGGTGCACCAACAATCAAGTGCTATGGTTTGATTGTCTTTCGTTTCTGACTTATGTGTTTACACATGCAAATATATAACAGTTATGATCACGGTCTTTCTCACGCACGTGAAATCGTATAGATGCATCTCTCGCTTACTGTCGTACGTTAAACTCAATAGACACTTCTATTTCATACTATCGTTATATGCTATTGTTATCTATTTCATCATTTACGTTTCATTAGGTTTATGATCACAACGATACTTAAAAATGTTTTGAAAAAATATTAAGACACAAATTACTAATGTAATACTTTGTATATTGAGGTTACAAGATGAAAATCTTTATCATATTCTCTCATATATCTTTCATCTCTGTTCAGTATATAATAAATGATATAATAGTATCTAACTCTATTGTTTATTTTTTAAATAACAAAACCCCTTACTAATAACAATGTATATGGGTTGGTTTTATTCAAGGATTATTTAATTAAGTAGAAGTATTCAAATATATATGTATGTACGTATCTATAATGTACTGTATGTATAGTTATGTAATAAGGGCATATACCAACATGTTCGTGAAAACCAAACTGACTACAGTAAAATTTCGGTAATTATTCTGTCCACCCTTAAATTATAAGTGTATGGTTTTTACAAGTTGATACGTTTATTGGCGGAACAGACTAACATAAGTGGCCTAACATGCATGAATAATTTTTAAGATAAAAAAAAAACTACACTTTAAAACTACCCCGATTAAATAGGAAATAATTAACCGCTTATTAATTGCCAATAAGTTGTGGAAAAATAATTTTCTCGCTCCTGCCATAATAGGGAATATAGAAGTTTGGCTAAGTTGACAGTAGGCTTATCAAAATCAACTTATTTCTAATCATTTTTTCTTTAATATGCACATAATTAGTTGCAAATTAATTGTCAATAAATTTAAAAAAAAAAAAAGAAGTTTTATTGCTCTTACCATAGATTGATGGATAGATACATAAGAATTTTTTGTTTAGGATATAACATGTGGGAATATTTGATTTTGCAAGTATTTGATATTTGTTTTTCTTTTTTATCATTAAGATTTCTTTTCTTTTTTATCATTAAGATTTCTTATAATTTGGTGGTGGCAGTCATTATTTACTCCAACTTAAATTATGGAACTTATTGCCATGCGTCTGTCGAATTTAGAAAGAGGGATTGCGTATGTCCTGTAGACTATAGGATGGTATGAAGAAAATTTATTTTAACTTTACTGAAAGCTACGTATTTTGTCAAATGAAAATAATTAGTGTCAGTTTTTTTATAACCACTCTGCATATTGCTATAACATTAGTTTATACAAGGATTCAGAACTTGAGAATGAAATAACAACGGTAATCTATGAATTCTAAAAGTCCGTATATACCATTTTCTTTTCGTTTTTATATTTCCTCCTCTGTTTGCTTCCACCATTTTGATGGTATTTAGTCTTTCATATGGCTTGCATATGCATAAATAAACATTTTTATTTATATCGGTACCATTTTCCACAGGATTTATGCATTAATTCACATAGCAATGTATCTGTGTTTTTTAATTTATGTATCTACAAGGTTAATAAGTAAATAAATATGTTATTTTTAATATCAAAAGTAAATTACTTTTTTTTACCTATCTACTTCTAAAATATGTATGAACGGGCCTATGCGTTGTGTAATTTTTGCAATCGTATAATTTTTTTTTTTTAACAAATTTTGTCACTAGTCTTCATTCTCGCACTGTATCTCGCATAACACACAATTATTAAACGTAGGAAGTTGAAATCTTGTAGGCTTCAGGTTTGTTAAATTTTTGTAGGTGACAGGTTTAATTCTATACTTGAGTCAAAATCCATCATTTAAGTACAATGACAGTTTATGGAACGTTCAACTAAAAACCTAAGATTTGGCAATTGTTAGACATTTTGTTCAACAAAGCATGATTAGATAAAGATAAGCTAATCAGGAATCTAAAGTTGTTATCTTATGTAAAATTATTTGAACAAAAAATAAAGAATTGCATTTATATAATTTACACTATTCATCATTTTTAAGGTAAAAGTTGTGTTTATTAATTCAATCAGAAAATATATACAAAAAAAAAAAAACATGTGGAAATGACGACTTATCTCAGTAGTTTCTGATAAATTCACCAGTTCAATCAAACTCCCTGTATAATTTTTCTATGAACACTTTTACATTGAAAACTTAAATTATCGATTCTTCTGTTAACTATCGATCAAAAAAATAATATTCGACAGTTTAAAACTTTCTAATTATGGGTAAAATTAGTTTCACAAATTTTAAATTTATTGGACATATAATCTCGAAAAAATTTTAATGGAATTGTTACGGCGGTTTGATGTTTCTCACTTAAAGCGAAAAATTAAAATTTCTTTACAGTATGGTTGAGTGAGTTTTTAAAACACAAAAATGTGTTTGTATACTTTTATTAACATAAAACATAATTTTATTATGCCAAAAAATAAAAAGAAACATTAAAAACAAGGGTTATCTCTTTTTAAAAATTATTTTAAATAACTGTAGCGTACATTAAGCCTGTTGTAAATCATAAAACAGTAAATAAACCTTTGTGTATGCTTTTTAAACGTTATATAAAAAGTATACACTGATTAATCTCTCCTTTGAAAGAAATTAATTTTTAGAAAAAAATTATTTCGCATTATAAAAATTTTTAATAAAAAAAAGTTAAAGTGTAAGAGAATAAATGCAAATTTTATGAAAGTAAAAGTTTGTAACGTGAATAAATCAAAAGTCAATAAAACTTGAAAACTCAACATCAAAGTAGTTAATTAGAATCTAGTTTGTTTTCTTAAATACCTTAATTTTTCATAAATTTGAAACGAAAAAATGAATTTTTCAAAGTAAAAATTATAAATGAAAAAAACGCCTTTTTGTGTCAAATTGATATTTTCTTGTGATAAAATTTCTTTGTAAATTAGCGAACCGTGCCGTGTGTGTGTGTCTATCTTCATTTCTTTTATATTAAAGGCATTTGAAAATTAAGTTCCATTTTTTTGTTTATAGACAATGTACGGGAGTTAATAAATCATTTTCACAATAACTTGTTGACAGTTTGTGAAAGAGAAACATACCAATTCTCTCTAGTACATAGTCCGGATGTCGCCTGTCGCTTTTCAAGGTATTCGTACATTAAGTACATATCTTACAACAAATATCTAAATGTTTGCCCACGCCCGTTTTTCTTTACGATTGTAGTATTATTTTTTTTTGGCATTGTGTTCATTTGTTTTCTTTTTTCTTTTTCCAGTTTATTTGACTTGGATTTTTTTTGCTTCTGTTGCACACAATTTTTTATCGTACTAGTTACATAGGAAAATAAGTATGTAAATATTAAAATTGTTTGTAAACCATTTGTTCTTCTTTGAAATTAAATGCGTAATTAACAAACGAAGGTAATAACTAACAGTGCCAAATGTTTAAAAACATGGCAAATGGTTGATAGTAAATCAAAGTTTGAATCTTTTTAATAATTAACGTTAATAAATACACTCAATGGTCAATTATAATATAATTTCATATATTTATAAAGATGGGTGCTAGGTGGTCACCCATCCAAAAACAGATTGTGACTGCTGTTGCTTAACTTTATTGATTGGTCTAAGCCTGTCATTACGTTACGTCAGTCCGGGGTACGTATAAAGTTACATGCCTTTTATTAGCAAAAGTAAAAATTCAATATCAATTCTAATTTTTTATTGTTCATTAATTATTTTTTATTGTTCATCATTGTAAGTAAACATCTATACAGTAATTTTGGAATTGCCCTTGGTCGTCTGAAAGAATGTTTCCAACATACACCCACGAATAAAAAGGGATTTAAAGGGACTCCTAATACCTACATCAATATATATATATATATATATATATATATATATATATATATATATATATATATATATATATATATATATATATATATATATATATATATATTAATTTTTGAAATCGTTTTTTGAAAAAGCGTTTTTACAAAATAGAACACAAAACAATCGATAGATATTGTCAAAAAAAAATGAGGATAACAACTAGCAGAGTTAGTTGTTTAGATACTCAACATAAAGTTAAGTTATCATCAATGTTTGAAAAATTTGTAATCATAAGAATTCATAAAACCTAAATATCCACTTTATACATTGTTAAATATGTTTACATGTATTACAATAATATGTATTATAATTTTATGCGTTGGCTAAATTTTTGCTAAACATATGGCGGATTCAAAAGTTTTGCGTAACAATATTTCGAGCAAAAGTTCTTTTTTTCAGAAAACAGATATTTGTTTTATTTGAGTTTTTTTCTATTTTTATAGTTTAAGAGATGAGTTTCAAACAAAATTGACTTTTGTGTCTAAATACGTCACCAAGATTTCAACTTACTCTCTCTTTTCGTTTTTAAGTTATCTTGGTGCCATATGGATGAATAGACATGTGAAAGTGGAATAATAAAGGTAATATTATGACAACCACAAAATTTGGTTTGGTGCTTTAATATTATATAGTGTTACAAATATTAGACTTAAATAATATTTTCTGAGATATGCTATATAAAATGTATTGTATAAAATTGTAGGTAGCTCATAATCATGTCTCCCGTGTAATAATTAATCGCAGAACTAATTAATTCTGTTTGCCTCTTTACATAAAGCATTGAAGAAAATATAAGCCTGTTTAATATAATCAAATAAAATTTTAACTAAATTTCCATACTTTTACTGCACACTGCAATGTAGTTCATGCCAGAGAAATAATTATATTTAAAATTTATGATTTTGCAGCCCCAATAAGTAAATTTGATAACTGAGGCTACCAAATTTCTATATCGCACAACACGTAAAAAAGTTATAGCAGACCAAACTTAAATAAATGGATACACGCATATAATTATTTGAGGTGCAAATTCATGTCGTTTAAACTTTCGATCTAAAAAGGACATTTTATTAGCAATGATTGTACATAAAAAATGTACAAAGATTTGTAATGTCCATTTTGTTATAAAAAAAAACAAGGATATTCTGTTGAAGTTGATTCAGTAACACATAAAAATTGTGCAACATTTTATGATATAACTTTAAAATATAAAACATTTAGATGTAAAAATAATGAGCCATGAAAAAATGATGACAATTTCATGTATATTCTCGTCTATAAATTGGTCAAATAATGTCAAGCTATAATACATTTTCACAATAATGAACAAAAAAACTAAACATAAATTTATGATTCAAAATTTAAATAGTAGAAATATGAATGCACATATATACCGAGTTCGTTATAAGCCGTTACGGTCGGTACAAATAAAGAAATGTCCGTCACATATTAAAATTTACTTAGTAAAACTTAATTATTAAAAAATAGATACCTATAGTCTCTTTTCGCTCAGATCTTCAAGCAAGTTTCATTTTAAAATATTATACCAGTGTTTCTAACTGCATATTTGCGATCTTAAATTTAAAAATGGATTAATTATTTTGGAAAACAAGAATGAGATCGTCATTGTAAAGTTAGTTCACAAGTATATTTGCTTTTGAACATCTCTAAAACGTTTTGATACTACTATAACTATATTAACAATTCTTTTCGTATTATGGCGACCATCTAATATAAAATGTGTTCATAAAATACAAAATAGCTCAATTATTACTATATCATTTCCCAAACTCGATGTAAATGTATGTACGTTATGAAAGTTTCCACAAATTTTATTATTGACATTATATGCTATTTTGAATTTAAAAAATCATAATATAACGTGATCCATTTGCAGCAATATTCCGATTTTAAATGATAACAGATGTGTCATTAATTCTGAAATATTATTTTCGCTTGATATAAATATAAATGAAAATACATACTATGTTTTCAGTCATATATTGACATTTATTTTAAAGGAACAATCAAAATTTTATGCAATGTATTTAAATATTAAGCTTAAGATTATTTATTACAGCAAGATTTTTTTGGCGTTTTGTAATAAAAATTAAAAAAAATGAACCTACATCAAAATAATGAACTAAAGAAAAAACTTTTTAAAATAAATTTTCTATAAATAATTTCGTTATACCAATTACGAGTTCAGGTTGGCGCCAATGCAGAATCAATTTTTAGTTGAGAATTTAATTGAAGTCAACTTGAAAATGTAATTGGATAATATAAAATAATTTATAGAAGTTTTAATTTAAAATTAGTTACTAATTAAATTATTGGTTTATTTTTCTGAAATTGGTTTTAGTTTTTGCGAAAAATTTTAGCCTTCACTAAAAATTACAATTTTAAAATTTCCGAAACATCCCATTTTGTAATCAGCATTGTAAATTACATACACATCTGTTTAAATAAACTTTTATATGGTTTATTTACTATCATTAATTATACAATTGTGAATACATTGACAGGAAACTTCTATAAGGAAAATATGTTTTTAACGGTAATGTTAAAATCGGTTTATTGTAATATTTTATGTTCAAATAAAATATATTCAACGTTTTATTATTGCCAATGCATTTAAATTTTCACCTATAGTCGTAAACCTTTATATTACTGTGAATATATATATATATATATATTTAAACCAATCAAAATGCTTTATAAATGTAATTCTCTCGGAACCCAAAAAAAAAATTATTTGTATAAAAATAGAATTTGCAACCTTTACTTTCTGCTTTATCCGGTCAATTAGAAAAATTTCGTAAGCCTGTGTATAACTGTGAATTTAAATATATTTATACCAATCGAAGCTTTGCTCATATAATATATTTTGGATATCATATAAAGCTATATGATGATGATAAAAATAATATACATATTCAAATAATCCTGAAAATGTTTTTTTTCTAACTTTTTTCAAAAATGGGTGTATCGAATTGAAGGTTTGTGCTTTCGCTTTTTATAAATTATCGTTTGAGGTTGATGAAGAACCTATTTTTAGTTAAAAATAAATTTGGCGTTGACAGAGAAAGGTAATGAGTCACAATGAAATTGTTTTCTAAAATATATTATGTTTTACTTTTTAGTATGTTTTTTTTTTATTTTTATTATTGAACAAATCCACAAAAACTTGAGGATAAGGTGATACATATGGGACTGTTCTTAAAGGGAAAGTTATCAATAAAAAAGAAAGAAAGAATAGAGAAAAACTAAATAAGTGGTAGGCATTTTATACCCCGTATTTTGCTAACTACCGAGCTAAGTTTAATGAAACTATTATTCTCCTTTGTTTTTGTATCCTTAACTCTGAGGAATACATGGACAAACATAACTATATGCAAACGTAAAAACTTTCATAAAATTTTGCATACTTATTTAGAAGTTCATCTAGGCTAACATATACCAAAACTCTGAAATTCCAAAAATATACCCTTCATCGGATCGATTAATGACCTTTTTTTTGACTTCCCGAAAATCAAAACCCAGAATATAACATTTTCATACTTCAATGAGTCTTCGAATCAGCAACCACACCACAATATCTGTTTAATCTGAACTCAAATATATATTTTTTATCATTTAATTGAAAAAATAAATAAATAAATAAAAGAAAAAAAAAACAATTAACAATAAAAAATGTATTTCAAAAATGTGTCTCAACATTAAATGAGCAATAATATAAATTGTAATTTACATAAACATTTAAATCAAATATTTTATTTATTCAAAGCATTTCTAATAAATTTGACGATAGCCACAAAAAATATATATGTATATATATTAAATTTGTGATTTTTTTTTACTAAGATTGTTTATTATATAGCATTCACAAAAGTACAGAAAATAAAAAAAATATGAAAATCGTGAATATATTTTTATATTTGTTTTTTTATTGATGTTAAAATTTTATGTACTATATTTATTATATAAAACATATATAAATCAGCAATAGTTAGAGATGAAAACTCATAAAAATTTATAACACATTCAAACAGCTTTTTTTTTTTTTTAAATGTAGTAAATAAACCAAATACTTGATTCGAAATAAAAAAAAAAAAAACAAACAAACAAACAAAAAACATTTCATTAAAAACCAAAATTTTTTAGTTTAGGGATGTAAAAAGAAATACTGTATTTTGTTTTTCAATTTGTTTGTTATTTGTGCCTTAAATACACACAACTAAATACAAAATGCGAGTAGTGCAGGTGAGGATATTTTGTTCATTTACGGGATATTATTTTTTATCTTGACACAAAAAGAGATGTGTAAAAATTTGACGTATGTGTCAGTGTACACATGTAGAATAATAATTCAGAATAATATTAAAACAATTGTTCTTTTAGAATACGAATTGACAAATGTCTGGATTTTCGATGTCTAATGACAAGTTTCATCGTAAAATTAAAAAAAAAAAAACTTATCCATACTAATAGGAAAGACGCACCTATTTTTTTATCGCTTCAATTTGAAGCGTCTTTAATTTACGAACATAAGTTTGAAGTTATGTTTAAAAAAATTTAAAAAATAGACAAAATATGAACGTTTAAAATTCTAAATTAAACACAGAAGTACATTTGCAATAATTTGAGATAAATGACGTCATACATGCTCATCACAATAGTGATTATCTATAAGGATTATTCTACGGTAAGAGGTCCTACCGATGTCCGTGGCATTTGTATACACTTATATACTTTTTCTTTCAAAATTTAATATAAATAATATTGAGTTGATTGTGAATCAAAAATGTTATATAAATTACATTAATATTCAAAAATTTTTTATGTAATAGAAAATGACCACTTTTCGAATAATAAAATTGTATGTGTATTCGACGAAAAAAGAAATGATTCTCCATAAGTCGAAAATAAATATTAGTTTGAAAAACTAAAGAACACGCATTAATACAAAACGGAAATAAACAATAGAAAATAATTTGCTTAAGTTTAAAATAAAGGTATCTTACTGTTACTTGTCTTTAAAGTAGACATTTATTAAAACCGAAAAGTGTTAAATTTTTCCAATATGTACGTAAGCCGGAGTTGACAAAGTATACTCTCACTGTCTTAAAGTACTTAAACTTGACTTTTTGCAAGAAACGGTCTATCAGCAATAAAAACAACTCATATGTAAGGCAAAATCTTTATTATGCGTAGAAAAATTTTAAAAAATAATAAATATATATAATTCTAATATATAAGGATAGAAAAAAATCTAAAAAAAAATCAATGAATTAAAATGTAGACTTTGTTACAAAAGGAAATTTATTACAATTTGATTTGCAAAGCACACCTTTCTTGTTACACATACATCTTAATCATTCGTATTTAGCGTGCATGAATATTTGAAAAATCCTTGCCTACTTCCAAATTTCCAAAATCCCTATAGGTAATGAGGGACGGGAGAAATCTCTATTTACCTTGAAAAAAGCTGTTTTGATATGTGGCATGGTGTATTACTTTTGTAATCCCATTCACTCCAAAAATGCCATTTTAAAAACCAGATCATTTTCATGTTTACTCGCAGTTTTAAGATTTTTCACCTTAACTAAATTAGTTTACGAGTAAATTTGTCACTTTTACAGTACAACAAACAAACAATATAGTTATTGAAGCGTAAATAAATAATTTGTCACTATTGCACTACACCAGACAAACAAAATTTCAATCAAAACAAACGCAAAATCAGAACACAAGATATGTTTCAGTTGAATAAATAGCAACTGCCTCTTGGTGGTGAGGGGATGAGGATTGTCTAAGCAGACAAGTGCAAACTTCTCAGTGAATCAACTTCTACTTAACCTAAGTAGGCATAGTTAACTCTTCCAAGGAAAAGTGTGTTTACACATTTTAAATCCACTGTTACAGATGTTTTTAGTCAGATTTTAGTTTGTCTAGGGAGTTGCAACTAGTACTTTTCCTGTTACAGCCTCCTTTTCTAAATACTTAAAGCCACCATTCGTAAGTACCATTGATAGATCCGTATATCATTGTGTACGTGTACTTTCAATAACACACTTATTCAAAAGATAGTATACGCGTTCTTATTTCTGGTTTTTATTTATCGTATATTTACAAGCTCCCAACAAACTTTGCATAAATTCTCTATTAATACGATTCGGTAGCTAACAGAGCAGGCACTATAGTTAAAGTTAAATCATTTAAAAAATGACACCATTATCTAACTTTAAAAACCTATACAAAATGTTTAAAAAAAAAAAAAAAAGTATCATTTAGCGAAGCGTAACCTCACAACTCTTATTTTATATAGAAGTAGTACACAGACTTTTATCTCAAAGTGCTATTAAAAATTAAAGGAAGCATAATGTTAATTTATGCAATAATTAAAACTTTGTATACAGCACAGCGACCGAGAGAGATAGAATATTGTAATAAGTCGTCGTCGCGCGTTAACTTACCTATAATATAGCATATAATACAGCCCATCATTATAAACGTTTAAAGTAAGAATATACGTAGAGTAGCGGTTCTATCCTTAACAGATGAATGCTGGAATTTAAGTTGATCGACACTGAAAATGGGGCAGACTACGATTATTTTTATGAATATGATGTTACAATCAAATAACCATTATTACTATTTTCATAAACCAGCAAAACTATGAAAAGTTTTAGAAATTTTAAAATTCGGCATATTATTTTAATGGTATTTAGAATCTAATATCGTTTTTAACTACCGTAATGTTTTCGAAAATACATTATTTTCGTGCTATAAGTCATTAAAGATTTACAAACACTAAAAATACGTTCATTTTTTAAAATACTACTATTTATTAAAAATATTACTATATATTTTTAATTTTTGTAGAAATATTTTGGATTTTTTTTTTTTTTTTTATAAAAGGTTCAAAAGAAGTCTATAGGTATAGTAAGGTTAAAAACCATCCATATTTTTTGGTATAGAAGGAAAGTTAATAATTATACATAACATTCATTATTGAATAATTTCTACAGCAAATGTCGAATATAAACTTTGGAATAATTAATAAAAAAAATAAAAAAGTAATATTTTGTATAGTTATTGGGTTGAAAATTGTAAGAACGGTGAAAGAAATTTATTTATTCATTTAACTATGTTTAATAATAGCAACAAATTTCCAATGTTAAATGATATATAATACACTTTTATCTATATATCATTTATTTGATGAAGTAGTATGTAGTGTCTATAGCAAAACTTTGACGCACGGTGTACAGACATGATATCTCCGTACCGTATATACTAAGTGGAAACAACGTCTTAATCAATTGATGCCCGAGGAGTGTCTAAGATTTTTAAAAAAACATTCCAGAAAATATAATTATTTATTCAATTGTTTGCATGTAAATTATATAGTAATATCAAACAAAAATTATAAAATAATTACTAAAATAGACATTTACTTGGGGTAATTGGAGTTGAGAATGATTCAATAAATTGCATTAGTTATTATTTTTAATTGCAAAAATAAATAATAATTCATGTAATTAATTTTGAGAAATGTTAAATCATACACCATTCATAGAGTTATTTATCATTTTATTGATAAACTAGTATTTTGTAGCCACAGAAACGCATGAAAATATTTTGATGCACAGGGCCCATATGCATTTATTATACTATTGTATTAAAATTACATTATTTTTTAAATGTAAGATTTGAAGTTATTTTTATAGTTATAACTATTACTATCCCCTTACGATCGCCTCATAAGTTATTGCAGATTTTATTAGTAAAAAAAGAGATTCGTTTTTCAAAAACTGAATATTTCAAGTAGTAGCCGACTTAATAATTTTTTCGAAAAAGTGAAAAAGTTCCAAACTATTTATTTTTCTCTAATAAAAATTGTGTTTTCGTTCTGAATTCTCAATTTTCAAAAATGTTCTTTTATAAATTATATTTTTCATTATATTTTTTCCCATGAACAGAATACATTCATACAACTTTTACATGACCGGTCACTGCGTGTATTAGTTTAGACGAGTACCGTTCATCTAATAGAGGATGTATCACCATCATGACTCTATGACTCTCAATGACGATACAACCCACATTTTAAACGTGTGCATGGTTGAGAAACAGTAGCGTAGATTCTAGATATGTTATTATTCGATAAGATTGGTTATCGTAGTCAATTTGTACTCTACGCAACTGGTTAGCTTTTTCTATTAGTTTATGTGATATAACAAAGATTTCATCAACGTTCTCTCATAATTATGATGCTCAGAAGATAGTTAGGAACTACAATTATGTAGAAACTGTATAGTATTTTGTTCGGGAGATAGTGAAAATATCTTCATATATTGAGTAAATGGAAAACTATTCAGAAAGCTTTAAATTCCAAATATATATATATATATATATATATATATATATATATATATATATATATATATATATATATATATATATATATATATATATATATATATATATATATATATATATATATATATATATATATATATATATATATATATTAAAAGTGTAATGAAGCTTTAACATATTTTAATAAATGTTTTTAGTTTTGTTATTTTCTATAAAATTTTGAAATATAGCGTCAAATATTGAATCTTTATCACCATGAAGAAATTCTTCATGATTTGATTTTTCTGAAACTCTATGTGGTTTGTTGAAGCTTCTTTGTATTTACAATATGTGATTTTTGCTTCAACATTATGCGATCTATATCGACATGTATAAAACTTATTTACATTTTTGCAATAAACCGTTGTTTTTGGGATTTATGAAAATTTAAAGCCGTATTTTATTGTTAGGCGAAGAAATTTAACTTCTCTATGGATGAAACTTTGACTTTTATAGTACTTTATAAACAAATTGAAAAACAGGGCTGTTCCATGATGTTATTTTTGGCTATATAATACGAATAAACATATTTATTTTTTCATTTTTCATGCTTTGTCAATAAATATTTGCATAATCAATAAGTTGAAAGATGGTTGGTATTGAAAACATTACACATCTACCGGAGTATTAAATAGCGTAAAAGACATTCTGAAACGAATACAAGGTGTTAATCCAACAAAAATTGTTAAAAATATCCAGGTTATAGAATCTGATGATTGAATACAAGATAAGACAGTGTGCTTGTGTTCATAATAGCAACAACCAATACACGCTTTGATCTACATCTATACATAACATTTTTGTTTTAATTGAAATTTTCATTTTACAAGCTTGTAAGTATCATCGAAATTTAAAAAAATTGGAATGAAAAATTTTAATAGTACTTTTTAAATAGAACTTTTTAATTTTTTGATTATAAACATATTTTTTATTTTAAAAACGTATATTTTATGGACGTGATTTGAAAACCATTACAAAGTTGTGTCTTTGGCTAATTATTAGAAATATCTAACTGCCAACAATGAACTGTATATAAAGATACTTGAAATTTGTTATACTTTTAAGTTTTTGAAAAAAGAAATCCCTTCAACAGGTGTTATTACATCTGAAAACTTGGCTATTATTCAAATACTCTCTGTTTAGTGTGACCGTTTTGAAAGTAGCCAGTAAGTCATTTATCTTTCTTTTTATTAATTTCAATGAATATCGCATGTCTGTTTTAATCTCAGAATGTGATTATAATATGTTAAAATATTCAGGATTGTATAAGAAATGTTGATTTCCAGTGTACCTTAATAAATAATAAGAATTAATATTTGTAATAAAGTATCTGGTAATTGTATACTCAATATTTTTAAAATAATATCACCAGTCTTTGATAGAATAGAAACAGTGTACAGTAAAGTTAACTCCTAGTAAGTTAAATCTTGAAATATAATCTAAAATTTTCACCACTTCATACATCGTTGTTTTATTCTAGATATATCTAGGTACTCATTTAATACCTAAAAAGCTATGTGAATTTAATATTAGGAACCCAGATCAGTAGCTTCCTTAATTTTTGTTTTTCTAATCTTGATGGAATATTTTCAATATAATGGGTAAGAAGGAAAAAATTATAAATTTCGAGGCATGCATGTAAAATTACATAGTAAATGTACCCACAAAATTGCACTAAAATCAGATGAACGTTCATGAAGTATTGACTTTTGAGAGAAAACATAAATTATCGGATATGCTTACTTAAATAGCTTAAGTGATAAAGTAGAAGCCAGTTCTAAGCGTAACGCCCAGAACGGTAACTTGATAGTCCATTTCCATTTGTCCATCCGTCCGCCTATCAATCCGTCTATCTATCAACAACACAACCTAAAAACGAATATTGAGAGCGGTCTGAAATATTGGTGACATATTCTTCGACTGAAAACGACGTCCAATAGGTCCAGTGAATCCATGACCCAACTTATAAACCATAAATGATAGATTAAGACTGAAGAAGACATAACTTTTATTCGAAATATTTTTTCGTAAACTGTTTAGATTCGCCATAGTTTCAGCTCATATTTAACGCATGAAACACACACACACCCGCGCACACAAAGCATTATTTATTACTCGTTGATTTGATTACCAATTAAATAAGATTCATGAAATAATATATCCATCTGTAACAAATTTTAAATGGATGACTGAAAATCAGTTATAAAAGCATTTTAGACGTCTTCAAAAGTACTGACATTATTAATTTCGATTTCTTGGACGAAAACAACGACTTCGTAGCACGAACTTTAAAAAACTTGTAGTGCTGCATTTTCACTACACTATTATATACACAGGTAGTCTAAAATAACTCGTGCTGTTAATAGAATACATGGAGAGTAAGTAAGTAATATATAAGTAATGTTATCTCCCACAGGAAAGAACAGGAAATTAGTAGATAATCCTGTTCATCATTTATATATATGATGTAAAATATTATATTTGTAAGGTTTGTTTATAGAAATAATAAATATATATGAGATTTAATGGCGTACCGAATGTTCAAGAAAATAACCACTGCAGGAGTTAAGAAAACATTTTTGCTTAAGAGAAAAAAAGAAGTTTTATTTCATTATTTGGTAGAAATTTAAATGTTTGAAATCGTTGGAAGTAAATAATTCATCCTTGAAAAATAAAATCGACCTTCCCGGTTGTAAAATAATTCCATTAAAATTCTCAAAATTGTTTATGCGTAATAGCTTGTATTCTCGGAAAAAATGTGAAATGGTTTATGCCAAGGTAAAATTTTATTTGTTGGGACACATGTCTTGGGTTTGGTTTGAGTTTGACCTCAAATATACGTAGATAAAACATTATACAACTAGCTAGCTGTCACTTTTGTAATGTTTGAAAATCACGTTTTCCATTTTTTCCACATAACAAATATTTTATAAACATGTTTTTCATATAATTCAATATCTCGTTAGCTTCTATAAAGCATCAAATCTGTTACATCTTTAGTCGATTAAATTTATCAAATTTATGTATTATGAATGTTTAATCAAATTTACAGTTTCAAACTTACATCAAATATTTCCATCGGAAAATATTGGTCATACATAAAAACACCGTTTAGTACTAAATTGGTTAGTGTTTTGTATGAACGCAATGCTCAACTTTTTTTCTAAACCCTGTCTTACTTACACCCTCAGTATATTGTTAAAAAATAATTACTTAAAGTACACTGTATGTTTTTATTAAAATAGCACGTAAAGAAAACAAGCGAATATACCGACTAATAGAGTTAATTACTTAAATACCCTATTTATTCTTTATTTATTACTATTTAGATTAATAAATATTGCCAAATCCGTACGTATTGTATATAATTTTCAATACTTTAATTGCATATGTACAAGGTGGGATGAAAAAATGTCAAAATGATAACCATTTTTAGGAAGCATTGAATCATAGGCTGTAAAATATCTGGTACCAAAATGATACAGTAAATGACATATCATTTCCCTGTTTTATAAGCCTATTACGATTTTGTTTCCAAATGATCATGTTTATTTTAATAACAGATATATTCCAGTTATATCTAGTGATATCATCGTCTCTTACAAAATTTTGTGTTTAAATCAAATACCCTTTTTTTAATCAACTCAATCCAAAATTACAACCATGCAAATCATTCAGGTATGAAGAATGTATACGTATATCATTTCACAAGAAGCTGTTGCAGAAATTTAATACCTGTTTATAATAATATAAAGTAAATTGAAAATACTTTGTCTTAACTTGACTTTATTTAAATAGTCAGTTTTTTTACAAATTAGTAAGAGCCGGTAAGTAAAGTTTTCTCTTGAATTACATTTTCAAGGTGATTGACAAATAATTTTTTAATAATTTAAATTACAAATTTTTTTAATTTTTTATCTATTAAGTACGATCGTGAATCCAAAAAGGTTTTATAACACACTTTGTGTTTGAAAAGTTAGTATTCTAGTAGGCTTTGATAGTTCATTCTGTATTTCTTCATGGGCACGATATTTCTTCTTGGAAAAATCTTCAGCAAATCTTCGTTGCCTTTGCCTTATTTAGATATTCTCGGTGTTTCAAAATCTATATCCATTTGAGAAATTTCCTCAACAAATTGTAGCAAGCTCAGTGGCTAAGTGACAATAAGAGCAATTATAATAAAAAGAGCGGTTACTAGATCACAATGTTGCCGCTTGGATAAAATCGAATGTTCCATTAATATTTGCTGCCTAGAATTTGAGCCCAAAACTGGACTCAAGGTAATTGAAACCGTCAACACATGTATTTGGTCTGGTTATCTAATTCTCGGCAATAATTATAAATGTTTTTCGCAAAAATATATAAATCGTTTCTTGTATGTTTTTCATTTTCAATGATTGGGACATCTGTAATAGATATATTCTCGTTCATAAGAAATTCCGCTTATAATATCAAAATTTCAAGGTTTTCCCTATAATAAATGTATAGAGAAAGAAAAATGAAATTTTCCACTTAAGAAATGTATATATTTATACATTTACGTTACTTTTAACATGTATACGTTACTTGAATATATTTTCAAACTTACAATTTCACAATAATTTCAAGAACTTATTGTTTAAAGTAAAAACGATAACGCAATGTAAGCTATAACAACGATACTTACATTTTCAACTAACATCGTTAAAACTTTTATTAAAATTTACATAACATATGGTGAACAATGAAAATAATTAACATAATACAAAATAATGAGTCCCCTAGCATTATTATATTGTTATGTGTGGATGGAGCAAACGTACGGAGCACATTTGTTTTTAATTCATTTCGCAATTTTTATATTCTAAGAAGATTTTCTATAATGTATGGTTAAAAGGACTTTTTCTCACAATATGGTTTCTACGTTTATTGTAATGTGCAAATTTTTAGTTAAATTGTTTTTCATATTAAAATGTTTATATTTTTTTTAAAATTAAATTTCTCTTCTGAATTTTAAAATTTCTCTTTATTTGGATTGTACAGCGCACAAAAAATGTATTGAGTTAGTATTGCTTTACTGTATTTCTATTCTTCTAATCCTAAGCATAAACCGATTTATAAAAAAGTTAAAGTTGCTAATTTGCTTTCCTTAGTTTTCAACTGACTTCAACTTCAAATAAAAAGAGATTTTGGTACCCGTACCACAGTTTAACATTTTACATGTCACGTTGATTATTTCTGTGTTTTGAAAGTATAACATCATGAATGATACCCACATATGATGGCATCAAAAGCAATATTGATAATTTGGAAGACGTCATATGAGAATGCTCATCTATGATTTTATACTTTCAAACACATGTAAGTTATAAGAAAATCAACACTGAAATTATTTTAACATAATTTTTAAAAGTTTTTTCACAGCCTCTAACAATCTTGTTTATTATAAAGTTTTAAAATTCATTAAGATTTTTAGTTGGAATAGCATCCCTCCCGAGATGGTTCCACAAAAAGTTTTAGAAAAAACAAACAACACTTCTTTGGCAGAAGACGTACCAACATAAACATTTTTCGTAAGCTGACTACATATAATGCGGCAGTTATATGTTCGGCAGTGTCTATGTGTATGGAGTCCGATTACGATGATTCTTGGTTCATTGATATGGAGGCATTCTGGAGATGGCTTCATATAAAAATTGACAAAAAATTTAAGCCGTAGAAAATTTAATTTTTACATCTCACAACTGTACTGGTTCAGAGTTATCACTCATGAGACCAACCACCTCTTTGAGAAACGAAGAAGGCTACAAAGCTTGTAGTTGTGTATAATGCACACCCGTCTGTTATGGAGGTGTTTGAAAGAGAACCTGTCTTAAGATTCGGTGATACCTTTGTCAGCTTGTTGTCTTGAACCGAGCAAAATCTTGAATATCAGTATATCGATTCAAAAAAGTACGCCATCTATAATAAACGAAAAAGCCGTTAAATTAGGTTGCACAGTGTAAAAACCTTTATTTTTTTTTTTTGATGATAACAAACAAATATTTGTTGTTTGTCTTGACATATATTATAAAACTTGATTATGTTCAATTGAATTATTTTTTCTTTTCAAAAAATAACTTTTTAATAATGGTAATGAATTGAAAAAATGTGGAAAAACATTGTAACCACTAACATAACATTGAAATTAATAACATATAGAATTCGAAATGAACAACAACGAGTTTGAAATGGAATGGAGCATTGAAGGTAGTTTTGCATCCAACCCAAAAAGAGGTTATGTAAAAAAAGAGAAAAAAGTATATTGTGCATACATAGAACAGCTGCGAAGAAATAGGCGACAGATAGCAAAACTACTACCCATCCTCTAGTCTAATAGCTATAAATTACAAAACCAAACGAATACTACTGCACCAAACATTTCATACCAATGTAGAATATAGTCAAACTCAATAGTCGTCGTTTTCATTTAGCAGTTGTACAGGGTGAATCATCTATGAGACAAATATTAAGGCAGGTACTGATAAAAATTATTTCAAAAAAACCATAAACTCTTTTACGGGATTTAGATTCAGAAAATAAAACTGTGTAAACATAACTTCAAAAATCAAAAATATTCTGTTTATTATTTTACTATTAAATATAAACATGATCATCAACCTCAATTCAAAGTTATTTTGCACTAGCTTATTCAGCATAAGCAACAGAAGTTTAGTTTAATTACTCCAATCAAAGATCGTGGGTCACTGATGGTTCTTAGATCAAAATTAATTTTCTATATTAATTAGAAAAGGGAATATCTAACTATGAGTGGAGAAAATGGCATAAAAAGCTGTGTGTACAAAACTATCACAACATTTGCAGAAAGTTACGCAAAAGTGCATATTAAATTATTTGACTTAAGATCATTCAGTGTCTGAATACCTACTATTTGAACTATTAAACACTCGAGTTGGACTAGGTGGAGATTGGTGATAGCAAACATATTCATCACCTTTTTTTATAATTTGAATGATTTATAAGTATGAGGTACGTTTGAAAGATGTCTCAGTTGCTTAGAATTTAAGAATCAGAATTAGTATATTTATTTATTATCAAAAATTAAGCAGTACATAGTTTTTAATATATTCAAGATCATTTTTGTAATATTCAAGAAAGTAGATGCTCATTCTCAAGTATGAACTTCACACACTGAATCTGATTATTACCTGATCTTAGTTAATTTTCATACTGGAGAAACTAAAGGATTTGATAAGAAAAAAAATACTAAATTTTTGTACTTCAGTAATTTTCAATTTAATCAGCTTAACACTTATTTTAAAACTATTTAACTTAATAAACACTTATTTAACCCAATAGATTGTATTTATAATGTATTATTGGTGCTTGAATAAAATTAATTGTACATGTGTCACGTTAAACAGCATTGGTTAACCCACGTTAAACTTAATTTCATATTCATTTAAACTCCATTTCCACCAATTAACGTTTTGTTATCTATCTGTTAGTATTCTTAGACGTATAAATGCAAAAATAAAATAGTCACCCATTAATTTCAAAACCTGAACTACATTCACACTCAGTATATTTCTGGAATTTCTTTCATTTTACAAACAAACAACTACTCTTTCATTTAGTTTTCCTACAAAATACAATATTGGAGCCGTAGTGTATAGATTGTTTTGTGAAAAATAATTTTTATTATGATCGGATGAATGAGATATTATCCATCTGTGGAGATTTTATTCAGACAGGTTGTTGGTATTATAGGAAATCATTGGAGATTTTTTTGTTGAAAACTTTCTTTATTTGTTTTGAACGTGACTGTGCAGCATAAAATATTTCCCACATTTTATGAATAATTGGATGGATGAAGTCAATAATGTAGTCATTTCCCATTTGACCTAGGTAATCAAAGTTTTATATATATATATATTTTTTTATACTGTAGACGCCAATTAAATATTCAAGCTGGGGTGTACTAAAAAAATGCATGGTCTAATGTTTGATGACTATATTAATTCTATGAACAAACAGTTAACCTCACAATAGTTTTATTAATTACTTTGTTTCTAAAATAATATAACAACTGATAGTTAATTGTTTAGATACTCAACATATGGTTTGTCGAGGTTTAATATCTATATTTCAACTATTTAATATCAATGTTCGAACTATCATATCATTAGGTTTCATTAAAAAAAATATAAAAATATAATACAATACATACATTTTTGCAAAAACGGTGAAAAATCTAAGCATTTTATGAAAAAGTATTTCACACAACAGTTGTTTGATTAAAAAAAAAATGTTTTTGGTTTTTATATTTTTCTTCTATCTCTTATGGTCGAAAAGTTGGGTCTTTGACCTATTGGACTCAATGGACCAAATGAACCGATTTTGCTCATTCATGAACATAAATATAAACTCAGTATTTATGTCCAAAATACTTCACCAAAATTTCAACACGTTGTCTCTTTTCGTTTTTGAGTTATCTTGATGTCTGTCTGAGCTATCAGACAGGCAGGCAGGCGAGCGGTCATTGAGTATAAAAATTTTATAAAAGCTAATACTTTTAATCATTTAAATTGTTAATAAAGTTTCTTTTTTTCTTCGTATGAGTATTACAAAGTGTTCTGCTTGCAAACAACTCGTAGATTTATATGAATCAGTTTATTTTTCAATAAATAGAGGTAAGAAAAGAGGGGTATCTTCCAAAGGGTTAAATAGTTCCAAATTTTTGACACGTTATCTTCGATGGCAAGTAAAGGTTGCCAATGAAAAATGCATAATTTACACCCCTCCGCATTCAGCGCTTTTGAAAATATTGCCTTTTTATGAATTTTATTCCCTCATTATATTTTAAACAAGTGAACATAATAATTAACAAAATTAATTATTTAGAGTATTGATGTTTATCTACTCGGTTAATTAACCTTACCATTTGTTTAAAATTTGCGTCTTTACTCGCTATACTACTGAGAAGGTCACAAAAATTTATATCTTTAATTCTAAGAATTATTTAATACTAATAATTTATAATTAGATACAGTTCAACCATTGATGCTGAAACCATCTCTCGTGTATTAAACAATTACTCGTTTGGCTGTTATATTAACTTGTTTTTATTAAAATTATTAGCTACATACTATAAATTATGAATCACATTTAAATATAAAATTTATGTTTGTGACTATTAACAATTATCAAATTATCTAGTTTTTCTATTTGGGAAACTTAATATAAAGATAAATAAATATAAAATATGAAAATAAGTGATTTAAAATGAAAATATATTAGATAGGAAAGTTATAAGAGGTGTAGTATATGTATTTATATTTTCATAACATAAAAACACACACACACAAATATACAAATAAAATGAAAACGATGGGTTGCCTGCATTTTGTGGTTGCTATTCTCTTCCACTTTGGCATTTTGCCAAGTAGTGTCAAGAGCAATTTTCATATTATTATTTAACTATTTTACTACTTTTGTTCCAAATTCAAATATGTATTTATATGAAAAATAATAAATAATTTTTAAAAAATCAGGTACCAAAGTGAATTATTTATGTGACAGTTTAGTTATTTAACAATTACAATATGTATTTTATGTTGGAATGAGTGAGAGTGTATAATGGGTGAGGTTGGGATTACATACATTTATATTGTTGGCTTATTGATTTTTACAAAAATTGGTAACATATTTTTGTATGAGTTAATATGTCAGAGATTTATTCATTACTATTTATGTTTTATTTATTTTGTTTCAATTAAAAATGTTTATTGTCAAGTGACCCTTTGTTTTGCAGTGTAGTATATGAGAACTGACATATAAATCAAAACTTAAAATGCAGGGGAGTGGGGGAAATAACGTACACTTAAGTTCAGGTCATGCTATTGCAAAAAGTCATTGATTTTTTATCACACTTGCTCCCTGGATATTATATAAAAACAAGATTAGTTTTGCAAAAACACGACAGAATCATCTAAAAAATTTACATCTAAACAAAATTGGGACAATAAAAACTCTCACTATGAAAAGATGGATGTCTATCAAAACCATCGGCCAACTGGGCAAGCTTTAACGTAAGCAAGATTTATAGAATAACGCGTGAACAAGCTACATAGAATATATGGTGGAGTAAACACAATTGGAACTAAATTTGTTATTTAGATGAATAAAAAATAATCAATTAGGATTTTGTTGACTTTTTTGTTTTTAACTTTATAAATTTCAAAATGCATATCATTTTCGTGATTAACGTCCAGACATACCTCCAAAATGCCGCGTCCATGATAATTTTCAGACTACCTACTTCTTTTCGCCTGCAGAAGATTTTTTTTCGAATAAGCATCTATATTTCAAACCTATGTTCAATAAATTTTCCATTCAAATTGTGAACTTTGGATTTATACAGGGGTTGAATTTTCAAAAATCTTTGACTTCATTTCTGGTTTTTTTGAGTACAAAATGGCGTAACCCTTTCTAATCGATTTTACATTTTTTCAAACAATTTTACAAACCTTTCTCACTAGTGTATTCTTTCAACTTTTGATCCACAGTATATGTAAAAAGTTTATTATTGTGTAAAATCAACAAAAATAACTCATTTATATTAAAAACCAACCTGACTAATAACTGTTATAGCCTACCTTTGCTTAAATGCGTTCATTTTGATTGCTCTGCATTTATTAAATTTTTTACTGTCGAAAAATTGATTTACACAAAATTTATAGTTGCTACACTTTAATGTAGTTAACATAGTTATACGTTCAATGAACGTATTTTTCATATAATTTTTTGTTCCAAATGCGAATATATCAATCTAATGAAATGCCTGCATCCATTTTTATTATCTAGTCTATAATATAAAGAGAAATATGTTGAAATATGTACAATATGACAATGTAAATATAATAATATAGTAGGAACAAAGGAACAAAGAAATATTTTTATTTAAATGACCATTAAAATTTTACCATAGTTATTAATACGCCTCATAAAATTTAAATAACACTTATTATTATTATTATTATTATGTGTTTAACCAACATGTTCCAGAATTTATTAGTTCCTTTGAACTATTTACTTTAAATAATATACTTATTTAAGGAAAGAATTATTAAAAATTTGTACATTTTAAATAACTTTGAAACTAGTATTGTTTACAAAAACACTGAGGCTTGTAGTTTGTAATTAAATATTTTTTAATTCTACTTTATCCACGACTTCGTATAAAAAAGAAGGCGTATATAAGTTCATGGTTATGAAAATTATGAAGTGAACATTAATTTAATGAATAGAATTTTTATTTATAATGTTTTTATTATTGTATTGAAACCTTTTGAGGTACAGTTATTCATATTGGTTTTTATTATGGCCATAAACGAATTTTTTTATTTTTAAAGGCCTTCGCTAATATCTACTGTAATAAAATATACTTGATTTTTGCCGGACTGCGCGCCCCAAAGCAGAAGGTATAATAAGTCAATATATTAAATAAATTTTGTATGCATGTGCCTTTGTGCCTCTGCAGACTTGTCGTAAGTGTCTTCTTTTGAATTCACTGGGTATATTAAATATAAAAAAAAAAAAATTAAATCGTTTTGGCGTTGAAATTACTTAATTAAAATAATTTTCTTCCAAATCTATCGAGTAATACTTCGAAAACACTTGTTAAAATTAATTTCTAAGATAAAAATTTTTTAAATACGCATTTCGACAACAAAGTAGTCATCATCAGTATGAATTAGCTATTCGTAATAATTCTACGGGGATGTTTCTTGTAGCAAATTTGTGTCTGCATGATAATCACCAGCAAAGAGTAACATTTTTTCGTAGAGGTATTTCGATAATATAATTCATACTATATATTCATGCTTTGTAATCGATTCGATACTTTGTAGTCAACATACGTATTTGCAAATCGAAAAATCTTGGAGTTCGCTTTGATATTATTCGTACTCGTTAAAAGATTGAAGTAAATAAAGTAAAAGTTTACAAGATATCGACATTTAAGTGAAAAAATGGGTGAGTTTCAAGCTTTGTACCTCCGGAATGTTTATTTTTAGGGTAGATGACTCCGAAACGGGAACATCTCGAACACCTCCATATTGCTTACCATAAATTATTAAATATTCATTATGTACCTTTGGAGTTTTGTGCGTCATCATATTTAGTTCAATATATTTAAAGTTTTATTATCAAACGAATATTTGCTTATTAAGAGAAAAATACTGTCAAGTGATTGATGCCAAATACTGCCTACCAATTACCGTTATCTTTTTTTCAAATAGAAAATTTTTCTTGAAAATGAAAGAAAGAATTGAAAACATTTCATATTTATTATAGCCGTTTATCTGTTGAAGTATAAATGTCATTTCTACATCTGTTACTGTATCATAATGTGGTAGAAATGGACGTCCGGGAAACTTGAACCGCTTTTTACTTAAAACATAATGTTTGCTTCCAAAACAGCAAAAGAGCAGCAGCTTCCAAAGAAGCAGATTCATTTATAATTTTAAACATAAACTATGTTATTCAGGCATAATTAGGTATCGTAATTTTAAAAATATCAGAAATTTTTTAGAATAATAGGGATTTTATTAAAAAAAATGGATTATGTGTCAAGTCTCCCCACCATCAGGAACACTAACCCTGGGGTAAACTTGACCAAATTTTTAAGGATGAAAACAATATTTAATACTTAATAACAATTTATTAACTTATTTACCAATTTACCAACAAGTTACAACATTACTTATTGTGAATATAAAATCAGAAGTCAATAATTTTTTTAATAAATTTCAATACATAACGTATTTGTGTACTTCTGCCGATTTCATATTTGATATGTGTTTTATTTTATATAGAATTTATTACTTTTTTAATTCACCTATGGCATTTTGTAACTGTGTCTTGGTAAATGAATTTATTTCATATTCATTTACTCGAGGTTTATCAGAATATCAGAATGGCTCAATGGTTCACTACTTCTGCAAAAATCTTTAATCGTAATAAAAAGGTCTTATCACACGTCAAACTACCATTATAGGGCAATACAATGATAATTATACAGATTAATTACTTCATTACAACCGGTCGTAATTTCAAAAATGATCCGGGCTTACAACATCAGGTTTTACATTCTGACACCCAAATATACTCTGACACCCAAATATACCAAACATTCTGAAAAATAGCTGCTGCTTGTTTGGGATTAGTCTCCCATGCACAACCTCTCAGTGTATTGGCGTTTGATTAGCACTAAATTTAAATTGAATTTTGAAATATAATTCATTTCTCTCACCTAAACAAATATCCCGTACTCCACCTGCAACAAAAATTTTATTGAACATATCCGACTATGTAGAATTTGACAATCGCACAGTATAAGAACAGTATTATTTGCTCTTTGTTAGAATTTATTTACAATATTTGATTATAAAAAGTATCTTTTTTCTCAGTAAAATGATTTTTCTTCATATCGATGAACAATATGTTAATTTGGCCATCAAATTAGGCAATTTTTATAGAAAGAATATAAATCCGCTTTGATTTTATGGCGAGAAGATTTTTATCGTAGAAACATGAGAAACTTAAACCAATAATGAACATGTCTTTGGTATAAAAAAAAACACATGAAAATTATACGAATGAAGAGACGAAACGAAAAAACTTTATTCATACACAATAAAAGTTTATGCATTCAGTCGAATGAATACTCTATTCAGCAATATTTTAATTTTTATTGTTATTGACAGTAAATGTGGAACAAATCTTATGAATTTATTGCTGTTTGAATAATAAATAATATCATGCTATTCATTTAAAAGGGAGGCTACTTAATTCTTTCTGTTCAATTCAATTTTATTTTCATAAACTTAATGTGTTGAGGTTTATTTCTGAAGAAATAATTGATTTCTGTATTTAATAAAATAAATCCGACATAAAAGAATTTAAAATCACTTAATATATTCGAAATTTTGTAAACTTTATTGAAAATATATTTAAGTAACTACTATTTATTTTATAAGCAATGCTAACAAAAAGAATTGACCTCAATATAAGTTTTTGGGCGTTGAGATTTAAAAAGACTTTGCGCTATTTTGTTTTTAATGCACGAAAAATAATCTGAATTAAAAATTATGTTGATATCATATGTTTATTTTATCATTAATGTTGTCATAAGCAAATAGGTTTTATTCAACAAAATTTAATTGTACTTAAGCTAAGTGCACGAAAGACAAAATATAATTGATAGAATAGTAAAAAATATTAACAAATCTAAAACTTGATGAAAGCTGTGCCCTTTTCTCTGTTGTTCGAATTACAATTTTAGGGTATGGTATGGTTCATGTACTATGAAGTTTTTTATCACACGTTTTTCATTTTGAAATTTAAAAATATTTTTATGACTATTATTTAAATAATTTGCATTTAAAACAGAAAAATGAATGTTTTTTTAAAAAAAAAAATGTAGCAAAAAAATCAAAATAATTAAAGTAAAAAAATTTTTTTTTAATTTAAATATTTATTTCAAAGCAAATTATGTACAGTGATAATTAATAATACAAATAATTAAACTTGCAAATAATAATTAATAATAAAAATATCGTATAATTGAAAAACGTAATAATTATTTGATTTTATATTAAAATTTGAAATATTGTTAAAGTGCGAGAATTAAATTAATAATTAATATTCCTATTTCCATACAAAAAACAAAAGACGTAAAGAAAATTCCTTGAAATAAACAATACATACAAATTGAAAATATTCATCAAATTAGAAATTCAAAATAAATTCTAAACTAATTCAAAATAAAACAAATTTTGTTGTCGTTGTAATATACTTAAATTTTAAACAGCAATTTTTCTTAGATATTATACTATACATGATAAATCTATAAAACAAGAATGTGTTTGTTCGAATAAACAAAATATCTTCAATGTTCACATGTAGAAGGAAATTTATTGTTTTTTAACAATTTAAACAATTCCGCGAAAAGTCGTATTAAAACGACTCGACCTCGACAAAATTGTATTATAAACGAGCAGATATGATCACGCTTTGCTGAGACAATTTTTATAATTAATTGTTTGAAAAAACAGTTTTCCCATTTCATAAAACGATATTGCATCGATTGTTTGCAAAATTTGAAATCCTTTCTTATTGGATGCACTTAGGAGGGAGTCTCACACCAAATAAATGAATGTATTTGGTGAGAGACCTCCTGCATTTAATACACCCGGTATTTGGTGTGGGCTACTCAGGTGTTGATCACCTGATTTTTGGTAGAAGTTACCCGGTATCTCGTGATGTGGTGAAACTCGATACTCCATTTAAACATAAGGCCATGTATAGAACTTAATCAATCCTGCCGATAAATTACCTTAAATCGCCATCTGTTGAAATCTTATGGAACATACAGATAAATATAAATATTTGTCATATAATAAACAAATAATTTACAAAAAAAGATATTGCAACTATAAATTACAGTACTATGTACTGTTGTTGTATAAAAATAATAATAATAATCCCCTTTGGTTAATGGCTATATAGCTGAAATTAGCTAAAGCCAGAAATTAAAAACAAAAACAAAAAAAAAACTAAAAATTGAAATATATACTATCCTATCTCTCTCTCATCAGGAGCAAACTGTACACATTTTTTAAAATTTCATTAAGATCGGTTTAGTAGTTTAGAGTTCATCGCCAAACAACTTTATACGAAATTTTTATATTTAAAAATTTATATTTTCATATGTTAGTTGTAGTGTAATAAGGAAAAAGTTTTTAACAAAAAAATATAATACTAGTGATTTTTTCCTAAGAATAAGGTTATGAAAGCTTAGTTTTTTCAAAAAATTTGCGAAACATTGTTGGAAATTACTAAATATTTAATTTTAATATAATAATAATTTTTTTTTTCTGATAGACCGATATTGATACAAAAGAGATACAGCTTTTTGAAAGATATAAAATTTCCCCTTTGCTTTTTCCACAATCTTCCCGTTTCACATAAAAATATATAGCATGTAATTCCCTATTATATTCCCTGTATAAACATTGCTTACAAAAAAAAAATAATAATAATAATTCGTCCTTCTTTATACATATTGCCTTATAAAAATTTATTTGTGTAATTTTCGAGTAGCACTTGTATGATATTTTGAAAGAAATCCTTACTATAAAAGAAAGCTTTATAAAACTCAAATAAATACATTTAAATTCTCATTAAATACGACTTAATGGTAGCAAATACCATTAAATCCAATTGAATTCCTTTACATAATATAATGGTAATAATAATCAGAATAATTATATCAGACTTAGTGGCAGAGATCAGCTTGGTTATAACATAACAATAAATTCAAAAATAAAAATAGTAGTAGAATTCAAATATTGAAAAAACAATCATCTATAATATGTGATTTGAAATATTAAATCGATTGTAAATCATACAATCGATCTTTTAAAACAACAGAAGTATTCATTTGAATTTTATCAATAATTTTGATAATGCAAACATCGGTTTTTACACTAATCAAACATAATAAGTCCCAGTATAGTCTAAAGTTTTTACGCTAGAAAATATTGTCTGCATAAACAAAATTTTGCTATAGGTGTTCATAGAATCATCTAATTAGTCAATTTCCGCATGTCTGTCCGTCCGCCCGTGAACAAGATAACGAACAGATAGCGAATTGAAATTTTGGTGGCGTATTTTAGGTATAAAAAGTAAGATCATGAATGAGCAAAATCGGACCTTTGACAAAAAAAATTCGTTCTATCAAAACAAACAACTTTTGTTTGAAACATTTTTTTTGTATACTATTAAGATTCTATGAGTATTTTACCTCCTCAATTATTTCGACATGTTAATGGAAACAGTTCTTGTATATTTCAGCTGAGTTAGAATCTGGCAAAACACCAGTTTATCACAATGATTATTTTTTGGGACAACAGGGAAAATCAAACGTGACATTAGGTTATATTTGTACATTACACAATGCTCTACAATTGCCAAATGAGCTGTATAGATTGGCTTCTTTACTTATTTAATACTATTTCTATAAAGTACAATAATATGTACTGTCAAAAAGAATATCCATTAATTGTTTTTATAGAAAGTAAAAGAGTAAAATACCCAATAGTAATATGTATAGATGATCAAAAATTGTTTAGAACATACGATGAATATGCCAGAGTATATTAATTTTAGTCTCTAGTTTGTAATGCTAGTAAATATTGAAAGCTGTACCAAATTCTGGTATCAGCGATCAAATAATCACTTAAGTTGTCGATAGCCGGTTGTTTTAATTTTGGTGGAGTGTTTTAGACCTAAGAAATAAATTTTAATTTCGTGAAAGAGCAAAATCGGTCCTTTGGGTCTAATACATGACCCAATTTTTAAATCATAAAAGAAAATTGAAATAGAAATTTTTTAATTTATACATTTTTATTTCAAATATTTTTTTGTAATGGGGCAACATTCTTCACAATTTCAGCTCAAATTTAGCAAAACAACACTTGAAACCTATTATAAATATCTAAAGTCGAGTATCTAAACATTTTACACTATAAGTTGTTAACTTTACTTGTTAACATGTAGTATTCATCAAATTTCTTGTATTTTAATAGAACAAGCGTTTTATCTTTTCAATTATTATTGAATAGTAATCGAACATTCATTGAAGTTATCTGTGTATATATTTCGCAAATGTCTTATGTAATTAGAAATAATTTTTATTCAAATCAACATGAGTCATATTTTAATCATAATAAATGATTTTTTGATCATAATTTCATGATTTAATCAAAATGAAAATATACGATATTAGTGCGTAATCAGATATAAATCTTGTATACATAGATTTGAAATTATAAAGACGCTTACTTACACTACATTGTGATATTTATTATTTTTTAACCTTAATTTTTGCTAAAATTGAGGCTTGAAATTTATGAATTAATTTAACTATATGTAATATCCGTTTTATTTCACTATTGTTCAAGTTTATTTTTTTGTCAAGTCTAAGGAATCAACGCTTTGAATATTTGATATAATTATCCTGTATTGTTATAAGACATTTTATGATAAAACCAAAATGATATTACTAAACAAGTAGCTTTTTCTTGTTATTTCTCCACTGCAATTACTGTACTATAATATCTTCTATACCAGCTTACGTAGGGGAGATATTCCAAGATGTATTTCTTGTTAAACTGTGCAAATATGTATTTTTTATAATGCAACTAAAATTTTTAATGATCATACAAAAAACATTAAAATCGTATCAGGTAATATAAAAGTTCAATGTAATACAGTTCTTAAAATTTTTCATTAATATATTATTATATTCGACTTGTGAAAGAAAATCACAGCAAATAACGAAACAGTTTCTCTTTTTTATGCAAATCTTCGGAGCTTGAATTAAAATGAAATATTGCTTATTGCTTGGAATTGATAAGAAATATATGAGAAATATATTACATTTAGGCTAAAGATTGTAACTAAATTTTGTAACACTTCAAAATATTGAATATGCTGCCACAATTTTGGTATGAGAATCAGCTAATTAGTCCATTTTCGCTTGTCCGTCCGACATCAAGACAACTTAAAAACATAAACAGATAACGACGTGAAATGATGATGGTGTATTCTAGACTTTGAAAGGTAAGTTCAACTTTGTGATTTAGCAAAATCGGTGTCTGTTGGGTCCAGTGGATTCATGACCAAATTTTTAAAACATAAGAGATAGAAGAAAAGTTCAAGTACACAATGTGCTTGTTTTTCTAAATTAAAAAACTTTTGTCAAAACATTTTTTCGTTAACTACTTTGAATCGATACAATTTCAGCTCAAATGTATCTATTAATCACATGTATAACTAACAGTAATACATATATATTATTATATTAGTATTATATCTATGTGGATTGATTATTTAGTGTATTTTATAAATTTTTATGTCGAGAATTCAACACGTGATAGACTAACTTTTTTCAAAAATTTAACATTTTGTTTTTTTTTTTTCAGGTAAGCAATTTTAAATGAATAATATATGAGCGTCCCCTGGTGAGTCAGCAATATATATTAATGATTTTGTTAAAATTAAATTTAGTATTCACTTCAGCACTTAAAGACTTATGTTTCTCAATATATTACAAAATTGATTTTTAAGTTCAAAGGTCATATTTTCACATCAAAATCATTGGAACAATTCAAAATGTAAAACATGTTAAACTCCTTACCAGAGTTACAAAAACATTTTGTAGTACACATCCACATCTGAAACAAATTTTAATACATGTTGAAAATCTATTGAGACTTTATTTATATTTCATTGTATTTATTTTTATATAGAGTGTAGATCAATAATTTTTTGGTTTATCATTGTTTCATACAAATGCTTCAAAGTTTTTCAAGAGAAAAAGAGAATTAATTTTGTATGTCTGAAAATGTATATTTTACCATTAAAACTAAACACTGAATTCACTAAATAATTATTCTATAAATCGATCTAATAATATTAACCATCAGAATAACATTTTATAAACAATCAACAATAATCACTCGAATAGAATTATAAACACAATTAATTAACAAAGAGAGGAATTAAACTAAAATTTTACATTTAACTTTAAATTGCATAATTTAAGATTTTAACGAAATAAATAATTATTGCTATGGTAATGTTAAAATATGAAGTCTTAGAAGAGATAATAGACGTTGAGTGTTACTACTATCCAGAGATATCTATGAGAGTTTTTTTTTTCGAGAACTCATAGAATCTCTTATCGATCTTTGGTATTATAATCTGTGGAAAAGTGGAACTATGTAAAAAGAAGAATAAATCGTTTGTTTCATACAGGCCTTGTTGAATGCTTGGAAGGTATTTATTAGCTTCTGAGAAAATATTTCTTGTATACATTATATTTCATGATTAGTAGAATCAGAGTTATTCAACTGTCATGGAATGTAACAGTACAAACAGAACGGTTATTCAATTTCTCGCCAGATATAAATGGGTAAATAAGCGTTTAATGATTTAAGAGAATGAATTTCTATAGAAGGCCATCGAACATCGTATATCTTGAATAAGTTTATGGAAAATATAAATGTCAATGTAATATAATAATGTTGTTTTGTTTATCAACATCTCTTATCAGCATATCACACTATTAGACTCCCACTCAAATATGATATATAATGCGTCCATATGTCATATTACTCCAGTGCCTTTAGGTATAGAACAAATGTACCCTATACAATACCAAATTATACTCAATCTATTAATTTCTTTTGGTTTTCTAAGGCCGAAACGTAAAACTTCATCGAGCTAACCTTAAAAAACCTTACAAATTGTAAACAATATAAATGTGTATAACGGTTGTTTTAAGTTGAAAATAAAACTTTAGATTTTTTGCAGCTTTATTCAATCGGAAGTTACAAGATTATTCGTAGTTTAAAATAGAATACAACACATTAATTCTAATTATTAATTTACATTTTATAATTGGCTTAATAATTACAATACATTCTGATCGAAAATTTGTTTGCACGCGTTGAATGATAATTGATATCTTATATCCACTGTATGTGAATACAGTTGCATGCATAGTGTATTAATTCCGATGTATATTTGCTCGTTCGAGTATTGTGATCAGTAGATGAGTAGAGTGATCAATTGATTTATTGAAGATAAATAAGATGATCCTTCAATAAATTAATAGATTGAAGGTACATCATAAAAGCACCTAAAAATCACTTAATTCTGGTAAGTTTTTTTATTTTTTTAAGTGTAATTTCACACCAGCAAAGCAACGTGATGACTCAATTTTCTTAATTAAAAATTTGAGCACCTAAATAACACCTAAAATGCCCCGAATTTTTATAATGTTAAATTCAGGATATTACTGTTGCACCATCCTTCATAATAAAAAACATGATACTAACGGCATATTGGATTATTGATGATGAAATACTAATTGTTGTTTGAAATAAACATGAACTGAATTCATTCTGCGAAATTATTTCTGTTATTTTTATTTTTTGATTATAAAGCATGAAAAAACCCTTCTTAAAAAAAAAAATTTGATGACATTTTAAAAACGAAAAATAAAACTTATATTCTTGATATTTCTTGTTTTATGTAAACAGTTAAAATGTGTACAAAAAAAAAGTCGACGAACAAGAGTTTCATGATGCTGGTAGGGAAAATGATTTTGAAAAAAGTACATATTTCTTGTGAAAATACAAGATATAAAAATATATATATTTATTAACTTTATTGTAATAAGATTAACTAATTACTCTGCTTGTTACAAATAATAATATACCAGGGAATTTTCTTCGATTTAAACCACGGGCGTCGGTCTGAAGGTTAGTTAAATCCATTTAGACGAACGCACACTAAAATTATTGTAAGAATATTAAAAAATGTGTGGAAAACAGTAGAGGAGTTGTTCGGGATAGTTTCATTTATAAAACACCTTAGCTATTAATTGTCGTTCCGAAGATATAACGTTAAAAAATGTATTTTATTTTTTCATTTAAATGCAGGTATCTCATGAACGTCGAAATTCACGTAGCGTTAAGTGAAACGAAAACAAAAAATTTTTGTACAGAAATACGTTGTGAATTTCTGAAGATACTAAGGAATGGAACAGTTAATTTTGTGAGTAAAGATTGTACATTTATTACTTAAACAAAAATTTAAATTAAAATTCAACTAAAGCCAACAAACATAACGTCACCAACAGTGTTTATATTAATTATTTTGCCTACACTCAAGAATATTGTTAGTTGAATTTTCAAATAAAAACAAAGAAAATCGTGCAAAGACTACAAAATTGAAATCCATTATAAGAATATAATCTTAATAAATAAAATAGTAAATTAAACAAATAATTTTAGCTGTGAATACACAAAAATAAATATGTAATTAACTCCATGCTGTGTAAATTTTTTCAATGAGGAATTAAAATAATTCGACTGACAATGAGAGCGAAAATAAGTATTCAAAAACAACAAAATAAATGAATTTAAATTTTTTAGAAAAATTACATATCTACGGAGTGTGTTGAGATGTGTTGGGCCATACGTCTTCGTATTTTATAAAATTAATTATTATTTGACCCAAATGTTTATAATTACAATTATCCCGCTTCAACGCATCCATGAGTCTCAGAGAGCGATTGCAGTTACTGTTCTGAAAATTTGAAACATTATTAATGATGTTTCATTTCTAATAAGAAGAAAAGTGCTATCCGTCAAATTTAAGTTTGTGCTCGCCAATTGTGAAAACATTCAATAGCCTATTTTAATACTGCAATTGATTCCATTTAGAAATAAATAAATGAATGTATTTGAACATTAAAATAATTATGTTTCATGTAATAAATCTCCAATCAAGATTTCATGGTTACGTTGATTGCAACGACCTTTAAAAGCTTATAACGCTCTGTAATTGATTGTAGTTTACAACGCTCTGTAAATGGTGTTAGCTCTAGTAACGTCACATGAAATTAAAATTTGCGTCTCGTTCATCAAAAGGTGTTTGGTTTTTGAGTGTTTTTTATGTTAATATGTGCTGTTGATTTGCTAATCATGTCCTACTACGAACCTCAGACAGTTTTAAAAAAATTCATTATTTTATAACTAATGACAATCTTGTAAAAGTGGACAGAATTTATTGATCCAAAATAGATAAAACACGTGACAAGCTTCATAACCAAACTTTTGTTTTGGAGCGTTTTATTCAATTCCAAGATTGATTTTTGCCGTAAATAAAACAGATATTCTGCGGATATTAACGTATTTAACGTATTTCATTTTATGTTTTGACAATTAATTAAAATCATGTTGTTCATTCATAGTCAACAAATCTTATACTTGTTAGATAATTTACCAAGTTCAATAATGTATTTACACTTATTCATCTATTTTGGTGGTTTCCACAGCTAAAAGTATTTTTTCAAATATCATAACGGTCCGTTACACGCACCGTATATTGATAAGATTTTCTACATTTTCAAACTACTTGAATAATAATTGTTTTGTGCTGTTTTAATGGAAATAATTAATTATTGATGATAATGATTTTGCGTTCAGTTCTGAATAAAAACAAAAATAGAGAGAATTTCTCTTCTATTCTCGTTTTATAATGTTGTTGTTGTTGTTTTTTGTTGTTGTTTATTGGTTGTATGTGTGATCGTTTGAAATAATATATAAACAAATAAACAACAACAACGACATTCATTTTCACAATGTGTGACAGGAAATTAATTTATTTATTATTTATTTATATAATTAATTTTATAAAATTAATTAAAAATAATATTTATTATTGATCAACTACTTGTATTTACATGTTTTTATATGTATAGTACAAAAATGGAAAAAATAAACTCTTGTTAGAACCTCATTTAACCTCTATGTATTTTCCTCTATGTATGACGTAAGCGTTTCTATAATTTAAATGGAATTACGAGAGTTTTTTTGTTGTGCAGTATGTTAAAATTTTTTTTTTTTTTCATTTGGTAAATATTCGTTTATTGGTAAATAAATCTATAAATATCTGTAACGAAAGATCCTTTAGATTTTAAGCATATCAAATTACATTATCCCACCAATCGCAAAGATCTCCAAAGGTTGAAAAGTCATATGAACAATGATTTTGTAACCGTCTTATTCCAAGGCTTATGGAATCAAATAGATTTCATCAGAATCAGAAAAATTCAGTCTACTCGTCCGAAGGTGCCTAAAAATTTTCATAAGATCAACTTAAATGAAATTATTACTGAAAGTTAAATACCCGAATCAGAGCTTTCGGTTCTCTTGAACATCTTCGGCAATAACTATGAACCTACAGTCACCAGAATGCAATCAGTAAATTTTAAATGTGGACCACATTTAGATTATGTTTTTGGTTAGATACTACTCTTGAGAAAGTGTTTTTATTATAACAACTTTTATCTATTGTTTATCCTTTAAATCAGAAGTGCTCTAGAAGACTGACAGTTGTAATTAACTTAAGAATATCTTCATAAATTCATATGGTTGGAGATCCATCCATCCCAAATATAGGTATCTTTTGTCTTCAAGAAAAATCATCTTATTCAGTGATTTAGAATGGGTTAATAATAATCTCAGAGGGTATATCTTTGAGGAACTAAAAACAAAAGATTAATAATTTACCTTTTGATGGACTACAATCATTCGTTTAATTTTACATTCTTGTTTATCCAAATTAATGGAAAAAATTTGAGTGTTTTTCATTTTACAACTTGGTTCCAATGTTAAAACGTTAGAAGAGATATAATTTACCATCGGATTTTTTAGTATAAACCCTTTTACGTATATAGAGGTTAAAGACTTATTCAATTTATTTTTTATAATTTTATTGTAAGTACTATTAAAATTTTAATTTTCTTTTTCCAATTTATTGTTAAATCAATTAAACATGAAAAATATGATAATGTAATATGTGGTTGTTAAACAGAGAAATACTTTTAAAAAAGGTTAAGAAATACACTAAAATGAAAAAGAAAATATATTCCGGAAAATAGAAATTTAAAGTTTTTGAAGTTTCGATTCGAAGAGGCTCTATGCTTTTCAACATTTTCTTTGATTTTTTGTTTAGATATCACAAAAAGCTGTTATATAGAATTTCATAATATGATTCTAAATAGTTTTTCTTCTAAAGAAAATTCACAAAGGAAAGTTAATAATAGACGCACATTATATTATTTGAATTTAAAGGACAATATGGAAATTTATTTATGATCTTTACCGTGCCTATGTTGAAAATATGTTTAGAAATTTTTAGTTTGATCATGTGAATTATAGTATAATCAACCAAGAAATCGATAGAAGCAATAATAACAATGTATTAGTTTCAGAACAAAGTTGGACTTAAGGATGTTTGGGAGATAGAAGTGACGAAAAAATTATCTGGAATGAATTTATTAATTAAATTGACAATTATAGTTTAAAAAAAAAATTCCAATTCAGTTTCAATATAAAATCTTAGACTCGTAAATTAGAAAATTATAATAACTTTTTTTGTTTTTAACATCTTTTTAATTGAAATAAACAATGTTTTAATTTTTTATAAAAGTAACATTTGTCTCAGACTTCAAGTAGAAGTCAGGTACAAACAGAATAATAAATTCGACAATTTTTAGCTATAACTATTTAAGAATACATGACGAATTATATTTATTCATTAATTAAATAAAATCTAATATTATTTTATTGTATGAAATCTATTCATCACTGTAAAATAGTTACTTATTCCACAAAATTTATTTAAACGAATTAAAATGATTTCAAAATGAGTTTATACGAACAATTGGTACAACTATAGATCTCAGCTGTCGACACCGTTGCCGAATTTTCTTATGCGCTAATTAATTTTTGCATTGAAACCGACATTATCAGCTTTTCAATTTTGTCGCAAAAACCGTTTAAGCTCATTTAGTTTTGTTGAGTACAAGCTACATTATATAAAAGTTTAAAATTCCTGGTATATTTTAATCAGATTAAATTTAATTTAATCGACTTATGAATCCCACAAGATTACTTGTAAAATTACAAGTTTTGTAGGTTCCAATAACTTTTTAATAGTTTAGTGAATTTGTAATTTATACAGGTGATTAAGAATGTTTCTAAATTCGTTTCGTACCATTTTTATACCTTCCAAGCATCCTTAAACAGTAATATAATATTAGACCAGGCATCTTTTAAAGTTGAAATTTAAGCATTAAACAAAATTTAAAGTATTAAATTTAAAGTGTATATATATATATATATATATATATATATATATATATATATATATATATATATATATATATATATATATATATATATATATATATATATATATATATATTAGAGTACAAAGTTTCATGATGATCGGTTAAGTAGATCGGTTGAAAGCGTAACAAACAAACTTATATTCATATTTATAAACACAAACCTTATAGTCCGGATATAAAGACTTTATATCCGGACTATAAGGTTTAGCAACGCTAAACTTTGACTAAATTTTAGAAATATTTATTTATTTTATACATGTATAGGGCATAAAAATATTGATAATGTTTGAAAATGTAAATGTTCGTTGAGTTCCACACAAATTCTTACATTCCATTTCCTTGTATAAACACAATGGTCATTTTTAATAACAAATATGCAATAAAACATTAAACCACATCAAGTTTAGAAAAAATTAATTTTTCTTGTTTTATTTTTTTATTTATTTATTTTTTATTTTTGTGTAAGAAAAATAAACACTCAGAAATACTTTACAGATAATGTAATAATAAAGTTACACACAAATTACACACTTCTGAAGGTTTATCTATTATGTTAGCAGGAGGAAAATAAAATTTTTTTTATCAGTTATTTACAAGGAAAACAAATTGTTTTTCCATGTAGGTGGTACTGAACTAACTCTTGTCGTATATATGTAATTTTTTTTTTTCAATATTATCTGTATCTAATTTATAGCTCATGTATGAAAAAAATTTATAATTTCTAGTTCAGTAAATATTGTGAGAGGTTTGTAAATTTGTTATAAAAATAGTGTGATAATGATTAAATTACGAATTATGTTTTGCGAGTACATTACCAAACATGTGTACGCGTGGAAAACATCTCAGAGGGTGCGGGTTTACCATTTCTTTTATTACAAATTTTTTTTACGATAAGAAAGATATTGTATTAAGCCAATAACAAAGTTTTACTGTTTATTGTTTTTATTTGAACTATTAACGTTTTATATTTCAAAAGATTTCTCCTCCATCATCAGACGTTAAATTTTTATATTATAATTAAAAAAATTAATGTAAAATAGGAAACTAAATTTGTATTACCATACTCTAGAAATAAATATTAATGTTAATAAATTATTTTCACATTATGCATATTCCTTTTTCGAAGGAAAACACGGTTTAAGAGCATTAAAAAATGGCGGCCTGAAGCATCATTAAAGAAGTCCTCAATTCCTAGTTTTGCATTTCGCAAATTCTAGACTACATATACGAAACGCAAACATTTTACTTCCGAATTATATCTACACTATCGGAAGTTTTGATTTCATTATTTAAAAAAAATTTTCTTCCTTCGATTTAAGAAATTATATGAGTCGTCGTTTTAGAAGTTTTTGAACATCTTTCATTTCATGTCCATTGGTCTCTCAGTCTGTCGATCTACCGGTTTGTGAAACTCATTTACACAAACGCTCTTAAGTCCAAAACTATAATGTATGGTAAACAATAGTGGAGGTGGACCCATTTTTGAAAAATCTTATCTTTCTATTACCGTTCCCGGGATATATATTTCGAAACTTAATATTTTTTTTTTATTTAAATGCTGATATTTTGTGAACCGTTTTTCCAATTTTTATATGTTCATGCGTGATGTATGTTTACATTAATATTTTAAATTTTGCTACAATCGATTAAACAAGGATATCGTTATTAAAAATAAAAAATCGTAACAAATAAACAGGTAAAACAATTTTATGATATACAAATGTGAAAAAAAAAATTAAACTTTTAACTCAATCGGTCAAGCCGTTGATTGGATGATATTTTGATTTTGAAATTAAGAAATTTATTCAGTAGTTGAAATGAATTATTCTGGATACTAAGGGCAAAATCGCAAAAAATTCCACACATATATAAAACTTTATACGTGTGGAATTCAATTTATTGTTTCCAGGGATGCAAAAGTACATAAATGCTTGTATGTAATAAAAATTAATGTAATGTACAGTTATTATTACATAGTATAGGAGTTCCGGATAAAATTTTAATAAACATTCTCTATCGAATATATTTAAGCGTTAAGATTTGGCTGATATTTTAGCAAAATCACATTTTGAAGGCTTATAATATAATTAGATGGTTTGTAAAATATAAAATTTGCATATAAAAAATAAAAAATAAAGCACAAAAAAAAACAAACAAAAAATGCAGTAAATATGAGATACATTTAAACATTGAGATACATTTTTCCAACTCCTATCCAAATTGCAAGTTATTTTTACTGTTGTAGACATATAACTTCTTAAGTAAACATATTCGTACATCGCGTGGAAGTTTTGTGTCTATTATTGGTAATGTATTTTTATTGTAGTTTATGTTTCGCCTTATGCATTACATTACCAATATGGTTTCATATGAGGTTTTTCCGTTTCTCACTATCACATGCATTTTCATAAGAATTTTCTTTTCAAAGCGAGTACAGAAATAAATTTTATTAAATTGTAAATATATGTACAGGTTGCTATCTCTGTTTAACATATGATATGAAAATTATAAACAAAATTCTAAAGAATGTTCAATGTAAAATATCTCATATCCTATTTCCAAAACAGAAAAATTTTTGAATTTTATATTGGTTTTTCGTTTTTTTTTTTTTGTTTTATTTGTATATTAATTCCAAGGACGATCAATGATCAAAAAGATTATCCATAAAATGAACTATTTGTTCATTTTCGTGTACTCAAAAACCAAGTAATTTATTGAGTAAATTATTTTAATAGAATATATTATTATTCTATGTAAATTGTTAAGTACATCGATTATATTTAAATTCTGCAGTTATAACGTCTTAGCAACAATGCTATCTAATGAGAAAATGGATTTTCCGTATTTTTAGTTCATTTATTTAACATTATGTTTATTCTCATGCATAATGTGAATTCATTGTGCTTAATTCTTAAGAACGTTTAATATGTTTGTTAATATTCAAGTAAAGTTTAGGTTATTAAAAATTTATTAAAGAAATTGTAGATGGTGTGTGAAAAACGAAGAGAAATTTAAGAAATTTCTAAATATGCTTTACTTAAAGTTTATGAAGAAATAAGAAACATAAAATGTTTAATTAAAACTTAAAACTCATTAAATGAGAAAGAGTGGCACTTCGAGAAGGCAAATAGACGTGAAAACTGGAATAATCACGCATGTTTTACTTGAATAATCATCTGTTGCGTAAGATATTTCAGTTTTATTACATTGTTATATGCTTGTTGTATAGAAAATCAATAAATGAGAAGAAATAATCTGTAATTGTAAACAATTTTTGGATAAATATAAAAAATAAAATATAACATATTATAAATTAATACAGTAGAATTTGAAACGAGGTCCGTTGATTTTAAAATCAACTATATTAGTCATAGGGCTCTTGCTGTTTATATATATATATATATATATATATATATATATATATATATATATATATATATATATATATATATATATATATATATATATATATATATATATATATATATATATATATATATATATATACATTAGTTTACTTATTAGTAGGGCATTTTTTGAGATGAAAAAAAAAATCATTGAATTGACGACACCGCGACCGAAACCTTTTGATCGTGTCTTCTGTATCAAAAAGTCAGTTTCTAATGGTCCATTGCATCCAATGGGTTCATGACCCTATTTTTTAACCATATCAATAGAAACAAATTCAAATACAAAATAATGATTTCTTTTTTAACAAACTACTTTTGTTTGAAACATTTTGTCGTAAAATGTTTGGATTCGTCACAATTTTAGATAATTACAATTATTGTTATATATGTATTTATAAATGTATACACCGGATATATAAAGTATTTTATGAATACTAATGATTAAATATAGTTTAAACATGGATACTCAATCATATGTTGAGTATCGAATCAATCAACTGTATTAGTTATTATCTTCGCTTGTTTGTATATAAGTCCACTAATATGCATGTGTAAATAACAAACACATATGTGTATGTAAACAATAATAAAAAATATATGTATGTAAATCATATTACTGTATGGATCATGGCTGTGTTTTTGCAATGGGTTTCATACAGTAATATAATATTAACAATACTATGAGGAAATTGTATAAAATAAGATTTTATTATTCGATTCACGTAAAATGTTCATGAAAAGATGTTATGTTGGTGCATACATGACGACTCGTGTTATAATATGTACCAAGTACAATAACAACAAGCATCATCTTCGAAGTCTTCGTCTTCGTCTTCTTGCCTCTTTATATATTTATAAATAAATATTTATTTTTCATTTTCGTATGTAAATAAATTTGCATATACTTATTTAGAACTATAAAAGTGATGTAATATAGAAAATATATATACTTTTGAGCATATAATATAATATATTAAAATAATAAAATTAACTATGCTTGCGAATTTATTCGTGTATGTTGAATTCCATTACACATTTTCTCACTTAATTATACGTTTAACGCATGTAATTTGGAAGCTGGATAATTTATACATCTTTTGAGTTACGATGACGTAGGTAATATATTTATCCCTTTCCACTATCTCAAAAAGCTTTCGAATCGTCCAATAATCACAGTTTGTAATTTTACACACATACATATTAAAACTATTTTGTCTTTCGATTTTATCTGTTATTTTCGATTAAAACTATTGTTATTTTGGTATACGAAAAAAAATTTGTTTCAAATAGATATGAAATAAAGGATCCCTTTAACAGAAACCTACTTTCGGTTATGGAAAACAATTGTATCCATGCCCGCATACACATTGAAGCATACACACAAATTTATGTGTCCCAACAATGTTTAATTTTACATTTTACAAACTATCGAATTTTGAAAAGGGTTGACATATATTTACTAGTAAATTTCCATTATATTGTCGTCCTTGTGTGTATTTGTCGTCTATATATAAATAAATGAAACCAAATCAAAAACCCGTTAAAAATTAATGCCTATTTCTCTTGCGAAATTTAACACGCTTTTTCAGTAATTTGTATTCTTTTTAGTCTGTTCGTGGTTTTAAAATCAATTTTGTAATTGACTAACTTCAATATGATGTTTTGACTTTAAATTTTAAACTTGAGTGAAAATACTATTTGCAACCCAAATTTGGCTTTAATACGTGAACAAAATTTCAACTCGCGATCCTTATCTCTTTGTCATTGAGTTATCTTGATGACGGGCATGGGGACAGACGGATTAATTAGATGATTCTATGAACACAAAATTAAGTCAGTATCTTCAATATTTTCTCGCGTTATAAACTGTAGGCTGAAACTAGTATACTATGACTAAACCTAATATATATTATCTATTTGTGAAAATTTAAAATTTTTCTTTCTTAGTCTCTAATCAATCAAAATTATGGCAAGGGAATTATATTTGTGGAAGACTTAATATTAGTAAAATATAAGTTTTCTAGAATTTTCCGTTTTCGACGTGCTATAATGAGAACATTATACATAGAGCATTGGATAAACAAAAAAATTATTCACATTCGATAAGTACGCATTGAAAAATATTTTTCACAAACATTTTTGTGTATAACATGAAAATAATTTTTGTTTCAACAACTTTTTGTTTGATCAGAAAATAAAACGTGGAAAAAGCGAAAGTTTTATTTTTAGTTCGACAACAAAACCACATGAATGAATTATTATTATTATACAATATATTTACTACATTGATATGTGAGTAGAATGTCTATCAATAATTTTGCCCATATTATCAACAAACAAATTTCTTTTATGTTTTTTTTTTTCATCTGATTTTTCGATTCAATTAAAACGTTATTCGTCTATTTTATTTTCAATATTTGACTGAAAAAGTATTAAACAGAGCCTATTTGTGTTTATTGGAAAAAATATACTAATTATTACATGCGCATTGATATATATACATACATATTTTACAAGCTCTTAATTTTTGATAGAAATTATTTAATAAAAAATTCAATAAAATAAATATTGTTCTATTTCAATTTTGATTTCGTTTTTTCTAATAAAACAATTTCTGGATTAGCATGTTTGAATATTTTTATTTTAAAAACTATCCATTAGAATATTTATTAAAATTTGATAAAATAAGATTGTGGTGGAATATTTAGATCAAATTTGGCTCATAATAAAAAGGCAGTATCGGAAATTTCTAAGATCCACCAAAGATAAATTTAAATTTAATATAATTATGTATATATGTCATATAGAATCATGGCGAAATTATGAATAGAGCTTCCATCAACACTCAAAGTAATTCGCAATTCTTTATTAATTTGAACTAGAATTTGAATAGGATAATTTGCTATTATAAACCTGAAAAAACCGTTTTAGAGGTATAACAAAGTGGTCGGTCAATTCAAAACTGATTTAATGAGACTTTTTTTACCTAAAAATACACTTTTTTTCAAATAAGATACAAATTTTTCTCAAATTGAATATATTTTGCCAGGATAATTAGTTTTTAGGATATATAATAGTCAAACTAGGGTTTTTTCAAAATTATTTATATTCAACCAATCTTTAATAATTTAACTGTAAAATAACTCAAAGTATTCGATAAAATCTAATATGAGATAACGATTATGAAACGGTTTTATATATCGCGACTGGCTATTTCTCCTGAGGAGACCTGGAGTTATACCCATATTAGTTTTATCACCATTATTTTCTTTTTTATTTGTTTTTTTTTTTTTTTAGATCTTAGCATATCCTCTACGTGCGTTTCAGGAGTTAAATCAATACTTAAATAATCGTTGACTGTATAAGGTATTAGATCTATAATAGCCGGTGTCTTGTATTAAAATGAAACTGTTACTGACCTTTGACATACAGTTGGATAAGGTGTTATTTCTATCGAACTGCTTATAAAAGTATACTCTGTTGTGCCCATCTTTACCATACCAGATATGGCCATCCCTCTTTAATCATTCCCGGAAAGTTTTTTAGAACAAATATAATTTTTCTGCTTTTGTGTGACTAACAAATCCCCCTAAAACCTGCAAAGAAATATACGGAATGGTTTAATTTTTGTGTGAAATATGCTTATGATGGTAGGTACTTATAAAATTATAAACAATATTTTTCCGAATACCTTGTAGCTTGTATAATACAAATTTATTTTTAATATTTATTGATGCATATTTTCAACTCGATGTATTATGTACTTAATCAATTTTTATTGAAAAATAATATACTTTAGTTTTTCAACAGAGCTTATAATCATAACAATTTTAAAATGAACACTTTAAATAAAACACTAAAACGTGTTATTATTTATTCGTCATATTTTATCGTATTCATTTTAATTACATTGGGCATTAACTTTTTTACCTTCATTATTTCTAACATCTTCATTATTTTAAAATATAACTATGTTTAACAAAATTAGGCTTAATATAAGTCGTTCATTTTTCAGGACAGATAATGTGTCTATATAACCTACAGACCCATGTCCAAAAAATAGATGGGTTATATGAACCACCAGGTGACGTATATAGGACGATATAAGAGCATAAAATAATAAGATTCAGCACTATGCCGTCACTTGTAAGTTGTCCAACTGAGTGCTGGTGAGAATTCAAATCTGCAGGTAGAGTGAATACATTTTGGTCATATATTTTTGTACGGCATTTTAACTATCGACAGATCCATGAAAAATAATAAGAATGCGCGCAGAGCCGTACAAAAATGGTGCGCCACAAAGTCGGTAAATTTTTTTGATTTTCTGACAATTTCCAGGGTAAATTTGGTCATTTCATTCTGTACGGCATCAGTTTCATACTGTTTCAATACAGCTTCTAATCCATTATTCCGTAACGCCGTACAAAACCATGCGACAAGGGGAGAAAATCGAGGGTTGAAACCCCCTCTGGCGCAATAATAATCCAATAAAGATAATTTTTGTTTCACATAAAATTATTTTGAGCTAAGTTTAGTGTATACTTTTCAAATTTTTGCAATTTGAATTATAATTTCACAATTTAATAATGTTGTACTTTTTAGCAATTTTTTTTTAGCTGAAAATGATATTTCAGCTGAATTCGTTTTTTATTATATTCATTACATTTAATTTTCATTCATTGGTTTAAATAAAGATTTAAGATGTAAAAAATACATTAATTTAAAATATTTGAAGCATGAACATTTTTAAAAAGTGCAATTGCTTGAAATTTGGCAAACAGATTTTTGAACGGGAGATACAATTCGAAAATTCGCAGGACTCTTTAAAAATAAACACGTATTTAAAAGAAAAAACTCTTCAGGGGATGAAAAAAAACAAATATTCTAAAAATGTTATTTTGAAGCATTGTTTAAACATTGATCACGTAAATCAAATAATGTAAAAACTTGAGGTAATTTAGCATTTTTTATTTATCTAAATATTATATTTAGAATCAATCGCGCAATGATTTCCAACTTAAACTTGGAAATCAAACGTAGCGTAAGCAAAATCGCAAACATAATATTTTAAAGTCATATATATAGGAAATATAGTTTTTGAAAAGTAGTATTTCAGAGTAAATAAATGATCGCTTTGATAAAAAAAAGCCCTTATAAATCCTATAGTAATTGAATACGAATGAATAAGAAATCAATAGGATTGAATACAGGATTGAATACAGGATTGAAATTTCATTGAAAAATTATTTACTATTCAATCCGATTGATTTCTTATTCATTATCTAATCAATTTCTATTCAATTAAATAGGATTTTTATCAGGATGTGAAAACGGAGAAAAATAAAGGAAAACTTTTCATTTCTCCTACTTATCCCACTTATTTAATTTATAGTAATAAAAATGGAATAATAAAGTACCTATTTGATATGATAATTTAACCAAAACATAATAATCACAAAGTATTTCAATTAAAATTGTGAATATTACTGGATATAATTAATTTTATAAACACAGTTAAATAATAATAATGAAAATATTTTATTGTACATTGTATCTCTTTATGTATGTGAGTGAATGTTGTTTGTGGATGATGCAAGAGAGAATACATAGAATTATAGAGTTAGGTGATACAACCAATGTCAAATTTAGCCGTAAGACAACAAGGGTACAAAATATTTAAGTATTATGTTATTATGATATTTCCTTAGGTTATTATAATTTTCTTCCTACTAGTAGGTAGTCATTGTTTTTACCCTGAAAAACTTAATCGAAATCAAAAATTTTGGGGTTATATATTGGAGTATTCTTATTTTAATATGAAAAAAAAAAATTAACAAAAAAAAAAAAATAATATATATATATATATATAAACTATTACGCAAAACTTGTCGGATGTAATTAATAGTCTGAATTATTCAATAACACATTACAGAAAATTATATGTTTGGGTGAACCGGTTAAAAAAGATGGTCTATTGAAAAATGTATGCATGAGTAGGGAGAGAACGATGCCAGTTCAGTTGGAGTTTAGTTGTATACCTTTGATAAATACTGTTGAATGCTTGTGTAGCACGTTATTTTGGCCCAGGCAGTATTAAATTGTGTAAAGTGGTTTGGGCATGTGAACGTCAGTGCTTGTGTTATTGTTAGTTAAGTAACAAGCACGTTATTACTAGTAGCCATATTGGATAGTGAACGCGTCACTACCTAATACTTTACGATTGTACCTAATACTCTACTTAATACTGAAAAGGGGCTTACCGCACCTAATAGTTGAGGATAAAAATTAAAAACAAAAAAAAAACTACTCATATTCGTAATAATAAACAAATTACTTTTTTTTTTATTTGCCCCACTGGTAGCTTTTTTTGTGGAACTTGTAAGTCATATTTAAGCCACTTGTTAAATTTTGTGATTCATGAAAATAAAATAATATAATTTAAATTTTGCTGTTAACGCCAGTTTGAATAATGTTTTTTATGTAATAACAAACGAATCGCTTGTATTTTGTTTCAATATTGTACACCTACGAGGTTCAAATTCTAAAAATTCACAATTATTACATTTCTGCTGCCTTTTTACTAAATTCACAAAAATTATAAGTAAATCATAGAGAATTTGATACTTGAAAACGTTTTGAAATATAGTTAGTAGGTAGGTTTATAAGGGAAATAAAGCTTTGGTCGTCAAAGACTATATATACGCACGAGTAGTTTTATACATTAAGCTATTAAGTGGTTATATTATAAATAAGAAGGAAATATATTAATTAACTAGTATGGCTTACACTTTATAATAATGTGTTTCGAGTAAATGATATTAATAACATAGGTCTTATACGAAAAGTAACAGAGACGGTTCTGAAATATCAACACCATATCATCTTACAAACCTGATAGTATTTTCAATGGACTAAAAATGGATATAAATATCAATTTTATAATCAAATTACTCATCATACAGTGTTTTCATTAAATTAAAAGCATTAAATATACATTTATTTTTTTTAAATAAATGGGTTTGTAGTAATATAAGGTAAATAAATGCTTATTTTATAAAATAATCGTTTACTTCAATTTTTAACAGAAGTGTAAAAGTGACGAAAAAAAATAAGGTTTTTTTTATAACTTAATATAATTGTGTTTAATTTTTTTTTTAAATATTGTTTTGTGATATATAAACAATTGCAGCTCAATCGAATACCAGGAAATGACTGGGACAATTTAAATTTCATCAACCAAGCATTTGTTTTCATAAAATCCCTCTTCCGATTTCGATAAATATTGGTCCAGCCGTTCTTGAGTTTTGTGGTGAGCAACACATTACGAGATTCAATTTTAATTATATATATACTAAACAATTCTTCAAAATGTCTACATTCATAAATTGATCAATAATATTTGAAGACTTTTCGTAATAAATGAAAGAAATAATATTCTTTGAATACTATTTATAACTTATTGTGAACGTTTTATCGAAAATAAGTAAATTAATTTTAATGAGAAATGTAAGAGACATACAAAAGAAGGTCAAGTGATATAGGTGTGACTTACAAGGTTCACGCGAAGAACTTCCATCCTAATGAGCCGAATCAAAAAAAAAATTTGTTTTATATTAGGAATATACCTTTTTTGTCATTGTTTGCTGGACCGATTTTTTTGAAAAGTTATTCAATTTCACATAAACACGGGTCGAATGAAAGTGAATCTACGACGATATTATTATTACGCACATAGATACATGCACTCTTAGATACTCAGACATCTCTCTAAAGACGTTGGAGTTGGGCTCTAGTGATCTTGAAACGCAATGATATGTCAAAATCTGAGTTTTCTCAAAATCAGTCCCATTATGTCAACTTCTCACATGGAAATTAAAAAAAAAAAAATAAATAAAACGTAATTTCATTTGATTATTTATCGTTTTAATAGTTATATTGTATTTATTATTAGTCCTGTGTAAAATTTTGAATATTTAATGATATCAGTTAAACATTTAATTTATTTGGTGAACGATATTTTAAAATAAATACCACTTCAAAGCAAAATAATCGTATGTCTAGTTAATTTGTTTTAACATTAATCATTAAAAAATTTGTAATGTAGAAGAAGAAGTACCCATATATTTTTACTATAATAATACTTGATTTTATCATTATGCTTGTCATAATCATGCATGTCACTTTTAATAATACATTCAAAAGATATTTATATAAGCCTTGGAGTAAAACAATCATTCTTCATTATTTGAGTTTAGATGTTCAAAGAACATAAAACAATAAATTGGACTTGGGTAGCATATTAGTATGTAAAGTAAAGAATATTATCATTAGAATATGTGTAGATTAATTTTTGTCAAATCGTTTTAAAAAATATTCAAATAATTGTTCAAATAAATATTTTAAACAGCCTTTTGACTTATTTATATAAATTTTCTTTTGTATTATTTTTATTGACCGAACGAGGTGAGGTATATGGTTCAACTCGACGATTTTGTATTCCGTTTACCTATATCTATCTATCATTTTATGCTTGTTGCCCTGTAACTTTGGAACTGAATCTCCAATTTTTTAGAAATTTTCTAGGCATGTTACTATTTGCGAAATTAAGTTTATATAGTTTAGCTTCATTATACTCTTTGTACATTTTTGAGCCAAATTAGGCAATCTAGAAATTATTAAAATTTATGCCATTAAGTGTATAAGAATATATTTGACACCTTATGATAAAGAAGTGTAGTCCATATTTTATGTCTATGTCAACAGAGTTTTTTTGAATTTTGATTTTTAACTTTAATATGATGTTTAAACAGAATTTTGATTTTTAACTTTGATTTGAAAGTTTGAGTCATTTTTGTGGAAAACTTAATAAACCTCAAAACTACATGAATAAAGTGGGATCCCTGGTAATTCGATTTTTATCAAAAATACGAAGACAAAATACTAAGTTTGGTATATTTAGGATATAGTGTCTCATATGAAGTCCCTCCCTTCACACACTTTTATAGCTGAGTTCTACGTCTGAAACACACACACTCACAAACAAACCCACGCAGACCAATTTTTGTGACCCACATTTTAGACAGAGGGATTTTGAAACATGTATACCCATGCAAGGGATTTTGAAAGGATTACAATACTTCTTTTTACTATTAGTTAGAGAAAATAAAAAAAGGTTTTCAATAATAAATTAAAAAAAAAAAAAAACAATAAATTTTTTAATTTATTTAAAACAAGTATTATATTATTCATGTCTTTCTAGTAATGCATGTCAATTATGGTAAATTGAATTAATTTTACGAAACGATTACGATTTGATTAGTTTTCGTGACATATGTATATTATGAAATTAATTAAAAATTGATCTATGATTCAACCAAACATTGTCGATTATATGACATATACGAACAACGGAATACTATTCACATCTCTAATAGTAGACGAGACGTATACAGACATATTCATTGTAATTGGGAAACCACTGTTCGGTTTCATTAGTAGACATACAAATTATTAGTGTATACATAAATGAATATTTTGTCCCATGTCGGCTGTCTCTTTTGAGATATCCGTTATCCATTCACAACATCAAAATTATTGAGACTACGAAATTGATATCAACATTGTCGGAGATCTTTTCCTTAAAAATATATAGACTAAATGCTCCTGGTTAATTAGGGTAACGATCGTCTGGTAAGACTGTAATGTATTTCAGTGATGAAACAGAGCATGCGAAGTACAGAAACTATATTCTGGTATAAATCTACCCTACATGTCGTAATTCGTTCATTTGAAATGGGCCAAAAGAGGCATTGCGTTGGGCCAAATGGATAAGAGAAAAACAACGTTTAAATAAAATCAGTAGGGCATACTATTTATTCATATTGTATTTACCATTTTGGTTCGTTGTCGCCGTCAACTTCAAGTTCAAAGATAGTAGAAAAACATGATTTTTAATTCCAAGTAAGGAGTATGGACTGTAGAATGCTAAACTATATTTAATATTAATGATTTTGTACATCAGATGAGACAACGAATTGATATCGTTGGTTGAAATATGGAATAGTTAATTAATTTTAACTCCAACCTTTCGTACTAGGTGCTATGTTATTTAGTATTTATTCTTTCATGTATTTCGAAGTGTAAGTAAAAATTTTAAGTTATAAGTATTCAATTTTTTACAATCAATTTCTGCTTGAAATTATGTTTTATTTTCACATTAAAAATGTAAAGTGTAAACCTCTGTAAGTTTGATTCTTGCAAAATCTTTTGCTTTTTTTTATATATATTTTAGTAACTATATTTTTGTATTATGCAGCTCAAATTAAAACTTCAAGCTAATTAAGTAGATATTATAATGATATTACATATATAGAATATTTCTTTTTTGATTAGGTAGTCGTAAAAGATTTAATTTTAATTGTCATACTTAAGGTAATTTGTGTTTGTTTACTCAAACTTATTTATAATTATTTCTTTACTAATTTATACATACTTAAGTTAATTGATTAGTTGTTTAGATAATTGTTAGGCTTTGATATTAATTAATTATGCAAACGCTCTTACTTCGCATATTATTCATCCCTAAAAAATGTATGGTCTTAAATAAAGACCTTTACCCAATACGAGCTTTCAGGCTATACCTAATCGATGTTTTATACATATTTCATACCTATAGAACCATCAACGAACTTTTTACATACACTCGCAACTTGATTACATTTATACAGTTCTAATAAGATTAATTGTCCAGAATAAAGTTTGTCACGAATAAATATACAATTAAATTTAAGGTTTCTTGGTGAATTTAATTTCAAAATTCAAAATTTGGAAAGTAATACAAGGAGAGGTAAATTTATATTGTAGTTTTATCTCTAATTGTTTTATCTTATGATTAGAAGTGTGTTTGGAAACTTGTTTATCTGTTTTGGTTGTATATTTGTGACGAAATACTCAATCATTATAACAAAGTATTTATATAACGAAATCGCGTACATTAGATGAAGTTATGTATTACTTAGTATTTTTTCAAGTAGATACTATAAATAATTTATCGTAATACACATTTTTCAACGGGTTTAATTTAGGTGATATATAGTCATTAAAATAAATGTCTATCATGTAAAATTTGAATTAGTTTCATTTAAAACGTTTTAATAAAAAAATGAGGGTACGTTTTTGATTATTCGTTTTATAAATTGAATGTTAAATTTTTTTATTTTAATATTAATTAGCAATACTTTTTAAATTGTTTCTTTATTTAAAATACTTGGAATGTGTAGTTATTATTCTAATTTTGTATAAATTAATTGTTTATTTTGTCTAAATTAAAAACACATACACACACACTTTCTAAAAACTACTTGAACTAAATAATCCTGCCATACAAAAATGGGATACCAATTTTAGAAGGTGCTTTACAGCAGATGATTTTGCTTTTAAAATAAAGAAAATAATGGCATATAAACAAGTACTGGACAGTCCGTTGGTATTGCGACTAGTTGCACATTGGTTTTTGAATATATCGCCATTATTTTCTTTATTTTAAATCAAAATCATTTGCTGTAATGCACCTCCTAAAATTGGTATCCCTTCTTTGTACAGCAGGAGTATTTAGGAAAAAAAGGTTGCAGGAGTCATCCTATGCATAGATATAAGTTTTACAGGATCATAAAGTTCTCTTACAGCTACAAACGTCCTTCGTTCAACATTTTCTACAAAATACGGATATTCCCGAAAGAAAAAACTACGAAAATGCCAAGAAATAATAACATCCTCTGCTTTTGATAGCTCCATTCGACTAGATTATATTCGCAACTATTTTACATTGTGAAAACATCGATGATGGAGGCGGTCGTATAAGTTGCGTTGCATCAGTGTGTAAGCTGTCTAACAGAATAATTTATCTTTTTGAATTATAAATCAATAGAATGTAAATCAATAGTTTTTTAATTTTTTTTATTTTTTTGGGTATTCTATCAATCGGTTACAACAATAATAATTGTTTTTCAACCAGAATCGTATTATAGTTTTCTAGTTCAATCTAATAGTATATCAATCTAAGTAGATCGTAAGAAGTATATGAACGTCATTCAGTTGAATTTTCATGAACAGGACTTCCATTTTTTTTTTAAACTTTTCATTTGACATGTAAATGAATCACCAGACTCTTTCCCCATATCAATTTATAAAAGTGAGTAAAAATTTTCTATGATCACACCTCTTTCCAATTCTCATGTAGATTTATAATAATACACTATTTTTCTTTTCGCTAGACAGTTACAAATTATTACCAATAAAAGTTAAAAGCTAATCGTATTATACTTATTTTAAAACGAAAACCATTCATTTTGTGCACAAATCTCTTTGAAAAAAAAAAGTGTATATAAAAAGAAATTTTTATTATCTTAAATAAATTGACAATTTTCGTTATTTTAATTTAATGTACTGAAAATTTAAAGTATTTAACAATTGAGATAAAAAAAATGAGAGAGAAGTGAACGAAGAGAGAATGCGGAATGACAGAATGAAACGAACATACTACGACTATCGAAGAAAGTTTTAAATTGCAAATTAGTGAAAACTTCTTCTTATTCCATCAAATAATAATGTTTGGTACCGTACAAATACATTAAGAAATATTGAACTGCTCTAATTATTAAAGGAATATTAGGTGAAAAGCTAATAAATGCTACTGCTAAAGTCGGATTTTCATTCGAAATCCAAAACAATACTGTATTTTTACAATAATTTATGTTTACAATTTAAATTTAAAAACTTGATGGATGAATCTTATTCCAATTTACTTATTTCAGCTTAAAAACGCCCCAGGTTTAAACTATTTACAAATCATTTATTAAATTTTATACTAATCTTGATCAATAAACAAATTTTATTTATTATGATTTTAAAAATAAATAATTCAATGTTTATGTTGTTTTATTCTCGAACAAGTGTATATAGGAGTCAGAGAGTGCGTTAAGTTCAGTAAATGAAATCTGGCGACAGTGATGATAACAAGTGAATATAAAAAGTAACAGAAGTCAAACATGATAGACAAGCGATTCAATTGATAAATGGTGTTGTCTTATACCAAACCAGTAAGCTGTCAATATTTTAATTTGTTATTCAAATATATTTGTTCCAAGTGCAATAAAAACTATTCAACTTTTACTCATACAATGTGTTTTCTATTTCTGCAGCCAATTGAGCCTATAATATCTACAACATTATTTATTTAATATTTTTTTATTTATAAAACATGAATATTCATATTAAAGTTTCAAAACATATAAGTTCTGATAATATTGACAACAATTTTAACTTGTAAGTAATGCGCCTTTCAAAATTTGTATTATTTTTGAATTTGCACACGAAATTGTGCATGCATCTTAAATAAGGTGATAACCTCAGTATTATATTATTAACTTAAAATGGGGAATTTTCCACAAAAAAAACATACAAAAGTTTACACATACAATAGCAAATAAAATAAAACATCGATAATAAGTGGTTATTTTTCCAAAAAAAAAAAAAAATGTGGTTTTTTTTTTATTTTAAGGGGGTATTCTGGTCTAGAGCCCTACTTTTTGGGTATTTTTCAAACTAGGATAAAAAAAAAAAATTAAAAACATTTTTACTATACATTTTTTTATATAATATTTATTGATTTTTAAAGTATATAAAAAAAATTTAAAAAAAAAATGTCAAAAATTCATCCAGTGACAGGTCGGTGAAGTGGGGGTTGCTAGTCAAACAGTGCTCCCTGGTTGACATGATTCCAACCCTTATAGTGATCTAAATCGAACAAACAAACAAAATTCTTAAATAGTAAAGATGTCGCTTCATCTTCAACTTCAGCCGAAAAAAAAAATAATTCACAAAATGGCGTCTTGAAAAAAAAATTTTTTATTACCCCTGTTTTTCGACCTTTACGAATTTTTTAAAAATACTTCAAATTAAAATTCAAAATCAAAATCCTTAGCTCCAGTGATAAAGAGATGTATGAAGAAGATTCTCACAAAGGAATCGGTCAAATAGAACTTGAGATATCGTATCAACCACCTCAACAAAACGAGGTTTGAGAAAAACGCGTTTGAATTTTCATCGCTCCGCTCGGCAGGCTTAGATGCCACATCACAAAATCCGCTGTATCTCCCAAAATAATTCGAATTTTGACAAATTCTTTTAAGAGCATATTTTTTAAGAGCACTTTTGAAAGTCTAAGCTTTGAAAATATGCCAAAAAAAAAAAATCAATTTTTTCAATTTTCTAGACCAGAATACCCCCTTAATTAACATTTGAAGAATTTCATCCGATTTTCAAAACGAAAAAATCCGAATTTTTTTTTTATAATCTATACGTTTTAAGATCATATAAAAATTTTCCCCAATTAGCTTATTCTAAAATTGTTTAACTATATTCGTATTTAAAGCCCGTTTACTTTTTTTGGATTTCGTATGTACATTAGAACGATAATATAAAAGAGACGATATTTCTTTTTAATTATATGAGAGAAAATTTTTATGTTTTGTATGAGTATATATGTAAGTTTTTGGGGTATGATAAAAAAAAACATACAAGTCGGAATAATATTATAATATCTCAAACAGGATAGGATGATGGTTTTTTGTGTTTGTGTTTGGAGTTAGTTGTGTAACACCACCCAAAAACGGTTACGATGTAGGTAAGTACAATACAACAGCTTGTGTTTGTCGCATTTGTGGACATAATAATATATTCGTAATTTACATATTTTGAAATAATAATACAAATATATGCGCGCACACATTTATACTATATAATACCGAGAAACATGGAAGTATTATAGTAAGGATATCAACCGACGAACCCAACCAAAGAATGAGACCAGCAGCAACTGCAGAATCTCATTGCTCATAGTTTATGTTTTCTCGAAATGTATAATATACTGTTACTGTTATTTCACAAATTTACAAAACATAATATTTAACCATAGATATTTCAAATTATGCATACTAATTTTAAAAACTATTTGCAACAACTGATTCAGATGAGCATTGTTTATGAATGCTAGAATAATAAGAATATTATAAATTGTCCAACAGGATAGGATCTTCTTCAAACTTAAAAAAAAAAAAAGTAACTACAATGTGATTTCAATTCTTTATTTTATTCGATATTTTCTATCTTATTCTATATACAAAATTGTGAAATTAATATAGTATTCAGCGCCATCATTTCATTAAGTTTATAAAAATACAACAACATAAAATCATAGGGCAGATTACAGAAGCCATCTAAGTGAATGAATTAATCGTTGAAGATATATTTGGTCGGTTGTATCCAGTTTTATGTGCATGCTGTATCCGACAAACGAAATTATTAGAGTGGCAGTGTAGGCGACTGTATCCAAGTCTATTTGAATTGGCCTAAGTGTTATGGAAAAGATTTAAACTAGTTTTAGTAAGCCCACATGTCTTATTATTAACTACAAACTACTTATCACAGTTTACCATAGATTTCAAGCTGCAGTATCGACACCGACCATTAAATCAATTCAAATAGTTATATGGATTGATATCTAGCAGGTCTATAATAATGGACACAAGCATATAAAATATGTATAAGTCGTTTGGAAAACACTTAGAGAATGATGTAAGCAATGGATTTTTACATATAAGACCTCAAATTTCGGATTGAGTGAATGTACTTCCGACAAAGTCCTTAGGACTTAATCGTTTTGGGTTTAATCGAAACCAAGTAGTTACATGAGAGGTAAAAGAGCTTTATAGGCAAAATATAAAGAAGTGAAAACAATATATATCTTTTAGCAGTCTAGCCTGAGATCTTCCAATTCTCTGAAGAAGAATAAATCCATGTTAATTCCCCAAAGTAGATAGATGAATGCATCTGACTTCATCCTTCCAATAAATTATGGTTATTATCTAAGTAATTTATTCCCGGTCCCGAAATTTTTCAGTTCTATCAATAATATTTAAACACCATTTCTATTACGGTATGTAATAATGAGTCGAATCAACAAGATTTGTTAAAATTCATTTCAGTCATTTCAGTGTAAATTTAATTATACAATATGATAATCGATAGTAAAAAATTAAACAATTCGTTTCTATTCATTATAACAAATAATAAAGTATTTGTTACCAAAGCTCGATTTGCATTCAACGCAGATAGATTCCTGCTAATAGAAGTCAAATCAAGTTGATTTAACAAGAATTCTTCAATGACAAGATGTATTTATTAAGTTTATATACAATAATTCAAATTTTGTATATTTCAAATGTATCCATTTATTTACATAATGTTAACAAAATCAGCAATGCATCGCAGTTACTCCTACCAGGAAATGATTTTAGTAGGTCTATGAAAAAAAATGAAGTAGATGTTTGTGACGACTGATGTTCGGGTGTGTGTTGTGTCTTCATAAATTTGCATTATTTAAAACAAACATAATAACTTCTATGTTATGGAATATAGAACGTATCTCTTTTAAATTCGAAAACATAAACATTATATTTAAATCATATACATATAATATTTCTATGAATTTGAAAAGTCCAGTGATAAAAAATATAACACATGCGTCAATTTCTCCGATTCAAGCACATCAACTATTGATATCACATATGAGTCTAGATTACAAGAAAAAAAGAGGGGGGCGTTAGTTATTATAATATGTAGAAATAAATCTGTGGCGGTCAAAGTATTTCTTGCGTTAGTATATACAAGCAAGTGATACGAGGGATATATCGAACAAGGAACTAAAAAGACAATTAAGTTGGCAAAATATTGCCTAACAATTAAGTTATTGAACATTCTCAATATATATTACTCACAAGAGACGGGTTGTGTCACTGTGGTAAATAAAAGAGTGACGTTGATACTTATACTCCCAGACATTATGTTGGCCTTTGAGTCCTCTGTAATAACTTCTTTTGATTTTTGCCTAAAAATGAATTTTTTATTAAATACGATTGACTTGTACTTAAATTTCCATAATACATTCAAAAGGAAAATGTGATTTAGATTTTCTAAAAGAAACATAATTTCTTATTCAAGTAATACTACACAGTTGATTTTTGATAATTCTACATTTTTAATTTGGTTTTATTTGTAGTACAAAACCCGAAACAATTATCCTACTATCTTCAGATTGATTTAAAAAATTTGATATTAAGAAGTTTTTTCGATATTAAATCCGCTATATTATCATAAAAATATAGCTTATGATATCCAGATCATAATCATAAATCGGTTGACATCTTTTGCATGATAATTGGTTAGTCGCGGTGTTACATATTAGCTTTACTGTAATCGGGTAAAAACGTATTTTTATTGTTGAAAGGTGTAGATATTTCGTAATAAGGCGATTATAACATCTTTAAAATAAAACAAGGGAATTATTTATTTCTCCAAATTATCATTCAGCATCAATCTTTTTTTCCTTTATTAAGTACTATTCGAAATTCCAAACCTCGAATATAATTCTTAGAAATTGTTAATTTTAGCATATCATTTTTAGATGAATGAATACAAATTGAAAATGAAAATATGGTTTTATTTGCAGCCTGTTTTTTACGTATGTTTTATACGTAACGTATTCCCATACGTAATTAATAAAATAACAACACGTTAACTTTCATGAGAAAGTTTTATTCAAATAATTTAAATGTGCAATTTATCATTAAAATTGTGAAAGATAAAACTTTAACGTTATACACACATAATTTAAAAAAAATATATAAATATAAATAATGTATATGTTACGGTAAAATTATATATTGCGGCAAATGTACACATCCTCGTTTGGGTAATGTGCATTCAACTAACATTTACAATTTCAAAGAAGGGAAATGTACATTGAATTCACAATGACCATGTCGTTTTGGTAAATGTTAGCATGCAACATACGAAATCGTGTTGTTATGTTTATGTACCCTACAATAACTACATTACAAATTAATGCCATAGTAAAATTATCATAATTAGGTTTAAAACTTTAATTTTTCTACAAACAAAAAATTTTTTAGTGAGTATTTTTGAAAAACAATGGAACAAAAATAAAAATTTTAAAACCAACTAGAACAGATTGTATCGCAAAAAAACAAAAATAATATTTATTTAAACTAACATCAGTATGCATTTTTAAATTATTTGTTTTCATTTTTAATTTATTTTTAATTTAACAACATTTTTAATTTATTTGTATTCCAACTTTTCTTAAAATATGAAGGTAAGAGTGTACATTTACCAAAACGTGAAGGCAAGAGTACACATTTGCCGGGAAATGTACATATACATTATATTCAGTTCACATATACCGGCAAATGTACACATTTTACGGTAAAAGTGTTTACATTTACCGTAACATATACCATGGATCACATTGGTCATTTTTCACGATACCCAGGCTATGTGAAAAATGCCTAAGATGAACGGGAAAAATGGTAATTAGTATAGACATAATTGAATTCACCGGTTATTAATACCGGATTTAATGTACTAGACAGACCTACGGAATTTTGTCCCATACATTCACACTGTAATTAAAATCTCCATATAATAAATGTGCGTACTTGCGGTATATTTTAAACTAGTTTGCGATGTTTTGGACCTTTTCATCTAATCTATCAACCATCTATATGAGGAATTATGGTACTCCGAAAGTTCATATTTGAGGTAGAGCTATCACGTGTCTGTGAGTTTTTGGTCATTCCGGCCTTTTGGTAAAATTTTCAGGAAAAAGTTTGGATCGAGTTAATATAAATAGATATAAGGTGCATTATAGATTTAGTTATCTACCAGTTTTTATCCTTACGTTCACCTTATGATAAAAAAAACAAAAACGAAATTAAGGACTGAATGGGCATTGACCTGTTCTAACTATTGAGTTTATGGATGTGTGTACTTGCGGTATAATTTCCACTGGTTTGCGAGGTTTTTGACACTAACATCTAATCTATCCACAATCTATATTTGGAATTATGTTAGTACGAGCCTACGTATCAAAAGAAGTTAGTACGGTTCTGTGAGTATTTGGTCATTCTGGCCACCTTTTGTGTTTAATTTTCAAGAAATAGTTGAAAACGAGTTAGAGCGGCAATTTTTATGTTTACTCAATGATAAAAAGTCAAAAACTAAATTTAGGATGGATTGGGCATTGTCCTGTGCTAGAAATTAAGGTCAGTGCCAACCAAGCACCAACAATAACGACGAATAAATAGTTATTTAATACCTTGTAGAAATTGATTTGTTATTCTTCATACTGGCCGGGCATTAAAAATAATGCCTTCAGTTTTAAACTTGCTCCATAATATATATACGTTTTGCTGTTCGAAACTTGAAAAATTATTATCAAAAAAAAATTGTAATACAAATTTTCATGAATAAAATAGTATTAAACGTAGGTTAACAAAATATTGTATATAATTTTTACTTCTTTGTATTTTGTAAAAGATGTTTCGAAAAAAGTCAACGAGTAGGTTAAGCCTGACACTGAAATATAAGCTCGTTTAATTTACGTTTTAGTACATTAGATTGTTTATCAAAATATTATTTGAATATTATATCTTGTACCGCCGACTTTTTAAAGCATTAAAATCAATATGCCAGTTAAAACATAAACCTAAATAATTGAAAACCACATATTTATTTTTGATATTTTCTCAAATACTGAGACTTTTGGATAATGGTATATCGTATATAAGATAAAATTGACAAGAGAAAATGGTTACCCATATATGCAAAATTGTTTTACTAAACATAGAAGCGACTTCATAAACTAAAAAGTGAAAAAAATTGCATCTTCTGTAAATTATTGTGAATAATTTCTCCTTACCAACTATCAATTACTTTAAACTATCTCGGGGATTGTAAATTTTGAATGTAATTTGTCGCAAGAAAATTATTTTCATTATTTAATTTTAAATTATTTTTTCTCGGTTCTATATTTTTGCGAAATTTTATTTATTAATCGGCAAACTAACTGTTTGAAATCTAGTAGTTATTATTATTTGTAGATAAGATATTTATTATTTCTTATTTACTAAAAATTTCACACAAAAAATTTAGAATAATATATACAGTCACTTAGACGTTTAAGAATTAAGCATCCATCTTATTTTGTGAGAGAATTAAAAATAAACGTTTAGATAGTAATTCAGAACATACTGTTATGTTTCTACCATAGTTATAGTAAAATGATATATTAGAATACTTGTAGAATTACAAAAACTTTTTAAACATTATATATAAATTTTAAAACTTTCTACAAAACATTATTTGACAAATGCTGACATCATTAGATTACGTACAAAGATATATTATTGAACTATGAATACACACGAAAAATTGTTTAAAGTTTTGTGTAAAAATTATAAAACTTTCAGAATTATATAATTCGTTAGTTTTTTTGAACTAAATTATCTATTATGACCTTGATACTTTGATAATAGTTTTCCAATATGTTGCTAAAGTTTCTAGAAGGGTCTAGTTATATACTCTTATAAAATTAAATATTCTTATAAAATTAAATACGCTAGAATTTTTTTTTTTTTAATTTAAATATTTACCACTCTAAATTACTCTATTTTGAGTAATAATGTCTTGCACATAACATTTGTATTAAAAATAATTTTTTTAATTTTTTTTTTGGAAAAATTTAAAATTTGCATATTAAATTACCGGCATATAGAACAACAATACACGAATGTTATTTTAGATGACGTTTGAAAATTCGAATATAGTCTAAATTTTAAAACTACCACAGGACAGGATTCGGCCGGTATTATTGAATATATCCATAAAATTTAAAAATCACAGTCATTCTTATTATCACATTCAATTTTTGGTTTTTTTTGCACAACAAATGTTGTACAATTTTATTATGAAATTACCAAATTACATTCGTTTTCATGGTTTGATTTTTTCACTCGTATATTTGACCACCTATAATTTTCGCATACCGTAATGTAATAATTAATAAATTTTCATTAACGGTATTAATTGTCAATGGATTAATTTTTTGTGTCACCAACTTTCTGTTATCCAGTATTCTTGGAATGACTTTTTGTTTAAAATTTTTCTATTAGTTTTCATAGCTTTTGAATTTTTCACGTATTTCAAATTTCCTGAGTGTGCTTTGAATTTTCAAATTTCTTGGTAGTTCATATTTTCTTGGTTTAAATCATCGAATATTATATAAAAAAACTATTTAAAAAATATAAGTTATCCAACAACCGTTAAGAACTATTAAACATTGAACCAATGGATAATAACATTATGAAACATACAGAGACATCGCATTATTAAAAATAATTACGAATATTATTGAAAATATTCTGGCGTCGGTACTATTCGTTGAAAATAGTCGTTGCCATCACAGGTCACAGAGACAGTTCCATAATATTATCACTATTACAATTTAGCTTAGCATAATATTCAACTGAAAATAGTGTAAATGTTATTACAATTAACAGTTTCATATTATATATGGTCCACACAGAATTGTGCAAGATAAAGTTTATAATTAAAAATCATTGAGAAATGAAACTGCTGTTTCTGCGGGCAATTGTTTCAATAATAGAAACTAAATAATAGTTTATGTCATTAAAATAATGCAATTTAATTTAGAAATTAATAAATTGAAAATTTACTGCAATAATTTATAGAACTTGTTATAGAATAATTTAGCCTAAGGGTATTAATATTATTTTAGATTAAATGGAAAAGTGAAAATAGTTTAGTATTATCGCTTGCAAAGCACTAAGCTTTTACCAGATAACACGATAGATGGAGATTCCAATGTGATGATAGAGGACTTCTGCAGTGTGAAGAAAGAGTCATAGAATTTTTTTGGGCATAATCTTTTTCATTTTATAATATTTTCTTCTTAAAACGGCAAAATTTTCAATGTTACTCATACCACGTATTGTTCGTTCCCCATTCAATCTCGTCGCAAAAGGATCTACAAGTTTTTCTTAACTTTCCATTTTCAAAAATTTTATACATCTTACTAGAGACAGTACAATTAGGGGACAGTGCAATGCAACTACGTGATTAGGGGAACGAAAAAGTTCAATGTTCGCGTAGTAGTCACTTTTTTGGGAAATTAATCTGAATTTCGATTTCAAAAACCATTACCTTCCATTTTTTTATTATTGACAATTAAGACTAACAATCATTTAATCTTAGATTCTGCTATAATGTAACTTTCAAATTATATCATTAATGTATAATTCATTTGAATAATATAATTTATCCATTTGTCTAAGACATATGGGAACAAACCGTTGAGCCTAGTGGATAAGTACTTTACAGCTAGACCTGTTCTTCCGATTAAAATCTACTCAGTTAAATTTGTTCTCCCGACTTCGGCCAAAATAGTTTCATTTTAATAATATTTCGTTTTCAAATGCACCGAAATTCAATTTAACATGTGTGTTATTTTATATAACTCAATTCACAAATGTTAATTGTAGATATGCCTTAAATAAATGAATTATATAATGGCAGACTCAAAACTTTTCCCATCACCAATGAGCCAAAAAAAGTGTACACTAAGTGTTGATACACCTACAACATGAACAGCGATACCAAATAGTACCTTTCACGAACATGAATACGTGTTTGACAACAGTCGGATTGAGTTGCAGCTCTTATCTTGGAAACCAGATCTCAACTTATTATATTCCAACTTAATCAAATAATTGTTTCGATGCCCATATCTGGTATCAATTAAATTCAGACACACGTTTTATAATCATAACAAGTATACCTTAAAACGAATAAAATTATCATAAACTTTCTGATGTCAATTCTCAGGGTGAAAACCATTACTTGATGATATGATGATATGAAGTTTAAAAATTAAACTTAATTATTTTTACTGCTCAATTAGATTCACATATATGTATGAAATTTTAATTTGGAAATAATTATTTTAATTTGTGAATATTAACTCTTCAAAATTACTGTACCTTTTATTAATTTAATACTCTAAAAGGTTTAAAATATTAATATTTGTACAACAATTATTTTCATTAATGATTGAAGTAAACGAAACTTTTTTCATTTATTTTATCAGTGGTTTAAATAGTGGATAAACTAAATTATTTTCGGGAAAAAATTTAAAAAACCCTTATTGTAGTGAATCTATGTCCATTAAATGCACGCCTATTTACTGGGATCTTTGGTCAATTAAATAAACACCTAAATGCTTGGTTGGTTAAAGCTCTAAATAGACTCTTCTTGGATCTCTAACGGTTTAAAAGTTTGGTCATGTACCCATTTTCCGATTTGGCACAAAATCTAATCATTGCAGTTCTGCATGGACACTTTATAAAATTCAAATTGATGGCATTCTTCTGTGAGTAACCATGTTACAAATAAGATATATTCAAAGAAAAAACCATATGTTTTAATATACACTTACTGACATTCTGTGAAACGTGGCAAAACAGACTTAGGTGACCTCAAAACAAAAAAATGACGGTATTCCCGGTTTTGATGGATCGATTCCAATATCAAACACTTTTAGAAAGTTAATAAATATTCAATGGTTATTAAATTTTGAAGAAAACGCAACTTTCTTTACAATATATGAGGTATGCCATATGTAAAAATTTTGATAATTGAACACAATAAACAAGACAAATGTTACGTAGTGTCTTTAACATATGTGTTCTGTATCATTGGTATTACGTACAATACACGAAGACATATTATGCACTGGCCGAAACAACATTGTGACAATACTGAAGATATGTATCGTAATATCAATGAAAATTGTATCACATGCGCCTATTCATTAATATATAATCAAATGTATAATTGTGTATTACATTCTTAGTCTGATTAATTATGTTTATGATATGAATGATTTAATTAATGATATGAATAATACTATTCGAAGTACAGCTCGAAATTCTGAATTATGGTTTAGTACATGTAATGGTGGATCCTTGTTGAACTGACTAATTTTGTTTTAAAATTTATGAAGTTTATAAAATTTCTTGTTATCTTAACATTTATAAAATCCAGGTAAAAAACTTTTTTTTTTTTAAATACAAGCTTTAATGGCATTAAACGGAAAAAGAAATGGAAAAAAATGATTTTTTCTTAAAATTTCAGTATGAGATCAAAAAATATTGAAATCACAAAAATCGTAATTTTCCAATGCTAATACTGATTTTCTTTAAATATTTGTATGCATAATCTCAGCTTAATCGATTCTGAGAAAAGGGTCAAACTTTACTTGTAATATAATTATTATCACATAAATAATATAAATAGAGTGAAACTAAATAAAAACTTTGAATAATCAGTCTTTACCAGAATAGCCAATCGAAAATTGTAATTCTAATAATTAAGATTATTCTAATCAAATTTATGGTGTCCTAAAATTCTAGTAACAATCTATACAAAACAATTTTTACTTGGGATAATGATTTTGGTTAAATAAATATTAAACGTCAAATTTTAGATAAAAAAATATTTACAATCGGTTCAAATATTCAAACCGCACATCCCATATAATATAAGCTAAGAATGTGGCCAGAAATAAATTTCAAAAATTTTTTTCATTGATGAAAACTTATTGCATAAGAATACCATACCAACAATTTTTATACACTCGAATTCTTAAAAGATTTCAAATTAACAACATACCAAAAGGTTACCAAATTTTCAAACAGATATTATGTTTAGACTAACTAAGAATCTTCTGCAACGTATCATATCTTCAATTTGTATGAGAGCATGCATTTAAAATGGTATGGATAGAGGTCACTTTAGACTAGGAATCGAAATTACAACAATTCCTCATCAATCGAGCTTTAATCGAGCTTTATGAAATAACCTTACATAGCTTTTGATATAATAATAAAATAACCACACCATTTTCCTTCATTGCTATTGGATAAAATAACATTCTATCTATCTTATGTTTAAATACTGGTTGTGTTTTTAAAAATTGGAATTAATATCACAAAATGTACTATCAATAATGTTAGAAACTATTCGAACCAATGATTATACTCACACACTTTATATATTATAAAGTAAAATACTTATAACAAAATATTTATACACAAGAATTTTCATGTTAAGTAAAATTTTCCATTATGTTAAATAATGTTTTACACCAAGTTATAATAGAATAAGAGAAATTCCATTCACATTTTCCAACAACATGAAGAAAAGCAATGAAGCTTTATTATAATTTTCTTATCTCTTTCAAGAGGATCTCAAATAAGTTATGTAATATTTAATGTACCTATCAACTGTTCAAAATTAAGTTTTTGATAATTCATTGAAATAAAAGTTTTAAAGAAAGAAGAACTCAACATATTAAAATCATTAACTCACCTTGAATGCTTTGTATATCGATTTTTCGATTTAATGAAAATAGGCTATTGTCGTTAGTAATTGGTTTTTCATAAAACTACATTTTTATACCAAATGAAAAAATTTAATATATACTATTGTTTTAAAATGGTTTTACATTTAATCGGTAACTGTTAAAGTTTTAAGAGCAACGGATTTTACATGGTCATTCATTTAAGCATTTACAATAATCCGCACACTCTGTTTTTCAATATTGGAACGATTTCATACTTTTTTAATATTGGAACAGCTTCCACCAAATAAAACACCATACTTGATTTTACTTTCTTCAAGTAAATAGTTGACCGAACGAACTGAGGTATGTGGTATGACTAGATAATTAAGCTTTTCGTTTGTATATATAGTATCTATATTTTTTCCGCTTTAACTTTCGAACGCTTCCCAATCTTTTTGAAATTTCCGATACATGATAACGCCATTCAAAAAATTCATGAAATTTTTACAGCGTCATTGTGGCTACTACTTACTTTATTGACATTTTTATTTCTTTTGTACCTTTGTTTCCTTTTTTCATTTACAGAGAACAGAATATTTCTTTAAATAAGATGGCTTTTAAAACTTTTTAAAACATTAACAATTTTTTTTTTCATTTTTGTTATCATAATTGAAAGTTTGAACGTGAACATTTGTTGACCATAAATTTATTAATCGACTATTTGGTTGATCTTGTAAATTCTTAATGGTAAACCTATGGTAATTATAATTTTCATTTAAGAAATATTTCAATTTTTTAAATTGCTAATCATATGAAATTTATTTAGATTACGCTGTTCCTTTAAGTCGAATCGAAATTGTAATTAATAGATTTTTGTTTCTATAGAAAATTGTTATATCAGCAATGAAAATTATCTTAGCTGACCCAAATTCTCTTCATGTTTTATTTTAATTTGTATAGCTTATTTTAGAATTTTAATCTGTGAGATGTTTTCATGTCAAATACATGGTTTATTTGAATGAAGTATATACATATATATAGGTTATTATTCATAGACTTCAATTTAGTATTCATTTCTAGAATATCGTACTTTACGCTAGGTTTATTCAAATATCTGCGTATACTTTTAGTATATTTTGCCAGTCGAAACGGGCTGGAGGAATGTTTGAAAAAAACATTATTTCTTCTAGCATACCACATGAGAATTAGGGGGATTGTTAATTACCATCTCCTAAATTTTCATGCGGTTTATAACCTGAAATTTTTTTTTCAAAAATTTTCTGCGCAAGTATAAAACGGATTTATACTTTCTCTAAGTAGTGGTTTTGTTCTGTTTACCTCGGGAACTTAAATTGCAAGTGCCTACTAAGGGAAGACCTTTTTAGAGTTGTTTAAAAAAAAACCTCAGATGTCTCTGCATGATTATAACACTTAATGCCTTCCACAATCTTTATGAAGACTTTAGAAAAATATTTAAAGCATTACCATAGCAATGAATAATAAATTACATTTTATTATTGTAAAATTGAATAGTTTAATAATATAAACCATTTTCGTTTTATTTAAATCCTGTATGTTACATTTTCCTTCTCTGACAATTAATTGTGTTTTTAATTATATTCTAGTATTATTGACTGTTTTAAGAGTCATGCTATTCTCTTTATTAAATTTGCTAAATCGATTTATCAAATAATTATTTTATGATATCAGTGCTTAGTTATAAAAGTCTTTTCTAACTTACAATTATACAAGCTTAATGAATAATTTTTTAACATTGTAATAAATTTACCTTATGTTTAACTTAATTTAAAATAAAAAAAATAAGTTACCTAAAAATAAAATTTAAAAAATTACCAATCTAACCATATACCAAAGGTATGCATTATTTATACTTTAATTCAAACTACTTTTTTGATAGTTTGATTTATAAGGTTATTACAAGCCATAAATGTTATGAAGATTTACACAAACACAATCCAATAATTTGTACAGTTGAAGAGTTCGTGATAGTCGTATAATCATAAGTCGTAACTATAAACTGATTTACAAAATTCAAAATTTTACAACAACAAATTATTTGTAGAAAGATTTATTACTTAAAAAAAAAGATTTCTTAATATAATTATAGAATAATTTATTAGGTGTTAAAATAAAGACAGTGAAACAAGTACAATTTATTTTAAAGCTCTTACAACATAATGGCATATTTATTTATAGAAAATATTGAAAAATATTTACATTAAGTTGAAAGAGTTTTGAAGTGTAATAATATTACTTACCTATTTGATTTGTTTTTCTTTCGAAAAGTTATATGTCTGTGTAATAACTTGATTTATCAGTTATTTTATTTCATGTTTGAAAGATAATTTCTGAATAATTGTGTTCACTTAAGATGAAAATTAAAAAAATATGTTCATGAAAACATTTCAATGCCAATAAACTTATTAAGTTAAGTGATATTAAATGACTGCTTATAAATGTTTATTTTTAACATATTTTAAGTGTTGATGGAAATATTAAGAAAAATCGTGTTTAAGAACACTCAAAACACAATAAAATAAACTCAATTTGTTTACGAAAAATTTGATTATTTATTAAGTTTCCTAGTAATAAACTTTTTATAAATAAAAAATTTCTTGTAACGTGAATATTTTGTGAAATAACAAAATACAATAAATTACATGTACTTTGACTTATATTACTTAACTTATATTAAGATTTTTAATAGTTCATTTTATAAATAAACAGTAGTCGACATGTTTCGTTTTCTCCTCAGAACGATTTTCAAGGCGAAAGGTAGAAACTTAAAAAAAAAATAATAAAAGTCAACAGTCACTTTGGCTTTATAGTGCATGACAATTATGATACAACGAATACAAAGCCATTTTTGATTTAAGTTTATGTTTTCAATAAATTTTTAATTTATGACTTTTTATTTTACCCTAAAGAATTAAAAAAAAAAAACACAGTGTGCTCCTGTTGGTAAATTTACAACAAATTGGAAAACATTTACCTTTTTACCTGGACTTTGTCGAACCTGAAATTTAATTTTTGTAAACATCAATTTATTAGGAAGCAAAGATCTAGTAAAGTCTTAATTCATGTACAAATTAATCTTATAATCTCGGCTATCAATGAAGAAGCAAGACTCAACATTTCATTGTAGTAATTAAAAATTAAAAATAAATAACTTTAATAATATTTGCGTATATACGACAGTTCCTTTCCTGAGGCGATGTCAAAACAAATAAAAACAAATTATGATGATCTTCAACGCCAACACGTAACTTAAAATTTAAGTGAAAAATCTAAATTCTTCCACTATGAATACGCTTAGCTTATCACGAACTCCAATCATCGGAATATCAGCTCAATTCAATTTTGAGACAGAATTTTCTTCGTACATATACCATTTATAATTTTTTCATAAAATTTATAAAGCACATAAATTGCGTATATAAGTTATGTTTCAAAATAAATACAAACGAAAAATATAAAATATGAAATGGAATTTTACCATTTCATGTTCAAAGAGAAATAAATTTTATATAAAATAACCACTCAATCAATCATTTTTTGTATATTTAATAATAATAGAATGTCTGAAGATTTGAAAAATTATGTTTTTCACATAAGTACAAAAAATGTTCAGTAATATAAAAAAGAAAAATATCTTTACGTTTTTATTATGTAATTCAATTTTATTCAAAATATTAGAGCGGCCTTTCTTACAATATTAACCTTACTGTGGTATTTATGTGCAACGTAGCCATATTTTATTCATAATAATGCGCAACCCTTTTTTTTACCTTATAACAATATTGACCATAGATACAATAATAAACAAATAAACTTTTTATTTTATCTTAACGACGTTTTTGTGATTTAAATGGAAGGGGCAATGTTTTCCGCAAGGAGTAGATGGGTGAGGAAACGAATGGGAATCTCCTAGATTTTGATGCGGTTTAAACCACTGTTTTGTTCTGTTTACACGAGAATAAATAAAATCATCTCTGCTCCGGTACATTTACGGGATAAGTGTAAATTGTACAAATTGTTAGAGATCACCCCAGGAACTGAAATTCCAAACGCCAACAGGTTACAGAGCGATGCTATATTCATATAAGCTCCATTGTTCTGACTATAAGTTTCGTTGATGTGATTGCTCGAATAAGAACCACCTTTTGGATTCATACACACATGTTTTGGCAAATCGCTATGTTTTATGGTTTGAGAAGGCACTTTGTTCATCCTCCACTGCACACGACAGTGTTTTAAGCAAATATGCTTTGTTCTGGACTTCATTCCCTAAGCTTTTGGGGTTAATAATTATACTGATGTTACTTAGTTGGTTGCCATTATTATGTTTGACTACCTGTCAATAATATTTCATTGAATTTATCATCGCGGATCGTTATTTATTCATAAACTGATTAAAAAATAGGTACGTGTTAAAAATAATAATAAAACTGTCTTTTAGTGAATGTATTGATATACACACAATAGAACTAATACTTGGATAATACAATAACAAAACATCAAAGAAGAAGGTAACAAACTACTCATCCTTTTTTTTAGAAAAGAAAAACCATCTCCACTTATCGTGTGTTGTGTGACATCCCTAATGAACGAGTGCAGTATAGTGACAATGATGGGTATAGTTGATTTTTGCACTATAGGTAACGTATTCACACGTTATACAGTAAAAATGGTTTTATATACGAAATATTTTAATTATAAGAATACGAGATTAACGAGTAAAAAATATATTCACTATCGGATAAAGTTATTAATATTTGTTCCTTTCACGTCAAACTTAAGGTATCAGTCAAAAAATATTTTTCTACTGCCTAATAGAAAACTAATAGAAATATGAATTCAATAACCAATTCAAAAAAAGTTTCGAGATTCTAAGTTCGTTTTTCTTTTAAGGTAAACCGTTTAAATACCTCCTTTTTTTGCTAGTTAGAACAAGCAAAACTTAGTTTTGCTACAGTTTTTTAAGTTTTATGGAAATTGCATAGTAAAGCGGTATTGGATCTGCTATTAATTATATAAAAATATATCGAAGTAAATTGGACTTATATTTCGATCGAACCGACTTAATCATTTATTATCACCCACCCGTTTTGTAACCAACATGTTATTCTGATAAAAATTTAGATAAAATTTGGAAATGAAATTCAAGAATCGGATAAAATGCGTAGAAAATATATTCCACTATGTCATAACTTTTGGGACAAAAGCCAATAATCATTTCTTCAAAATTATATTTAAAATATATGAGAGTGCTTGTAAAGAATAATCCACGCTGTTTTACATTTATGTTGGAGATAAAATTATTTTGTAATTTTTGATCAGTTGACTTAGAGAAAGTGGGACCGATTCATTAAATTCTTAATTTGAAGCCTGTAAGAGATAAAATACTTTTTTATCAAATTTCTGATTGTACCGATGGTTACCTTATTTAATAATTTACAAAATTAATAAGCTAGGTGATACCAGAGCCTAACTAAACTAATTAAATTATGTTATACGACGGGGCACATTCTAACATTCCCTATCACCTTGCTACTGCTCATTAAATATACTTAAGTAAATTAATATGTAAGCTTTTCAACATTACCAAGCGATTAGGTAACAGGGGATAGTTTATCTTTTATCATCTTTTTAATTAAGGAACATTCGTTCATTCCTATTACCCTAAAATGTTTTAACAATGTTTTTGTTTTGTTTCTCTATATCTAATAATACTTAAATAAAAATTATCTAATACATTCATGCACACAATTTTAAATTATAAGCATATCATGCACAATTGGAAGAAATATTAGCGGCTTAAATCACAGTGCCGCAGTAATAAAAACACATCCTTGTATCAGGGTGAAATAGATCGCTCTGCTGTCTCTCACTAACAAAAGAATAAATGATGACAAATTATTTACATAAATATGAAATCTTCGAAGTAGGGTAGATATAACTGCAGTATGTATGTGTCTTATGTACGTAACTACTCGTACGTAAACACTGGAATTTAGTTTTCCGGGAAGAAAAAATTACTTCCTAGTAGGATATTACTAAACTGATTTTACTGTATATAGGTAGGTAGGCATATATCAGTTGTTAGTTTAGCTGTTAGTGGTTTATGTTGGTCAATGTCCTGTTGCTACTTGCTGAAAGCTACATAACAGAATAACAAAAAGCAACATATTCATTCCCTTTGGGGTAGTCAGTAAAAATCAATAACAATATTTAAATCCACAAACTGGTTCGTTTCATTCATCATCATCAAGGCCGCCTATCCTTTATTGATATCAGTTACCATTTAATAATACAACTGCACTGTTCAAACGGAATATTTCCAATAAGTTCTTAGAACTCCATTTCAAAGCAAAATCTTATTATGCTTCAATAGTTCTTGGTAGCAATAATTATATATTGTTTAATTATTTGATGTTGGAAAATCATATTGTAAGTATTGATCAGAATATTCTGTTTAATATATTACGAAGGTGATTTTACATCTGTACGGCAAAGTGTATTAATTTCGTATTTATATTTGTTGCAGTTAAATATCAAAAGAGTGTAAAACTATTGCATGATTTTTCTATTAAATGAATTTAATTAAAACGTATTATAAGTACTCTCTATAAAGTAAGATACATCGTATTTCCTTTAATTTTTGCGCACGAATAACTTAGAAAAAAATTATCCAATTGTTATGAAATTAGCAATGCACAATATTAACATGAAAACGGAGGGCCGTACATAAGTATTTTTAAATAAAAATTTTAAATACAAAATATCATTTTTGATTTTTACGATAGAATTTTTTTTCGAAGTGTTTTTCCCGACAAAAATTCTCAAGAGAAATATCAAAATTTGACTTTTATATTTATAAATGTTTTTTCATGAAAAACTCTTACGCTTTTGATTTTCATGACAATATTGAGCATACCAAATTTCATAATATTTGGATAATTATTTTGTGAAATAGTTGTTCGCGAAAATTGAATTACACTGTATATTACTTATTACAAAGGTATTGGAGTCATTCATTATATAACGCACATTATTTATTGTAAGGGGTGTGCTTCTAACAAATTGTTGAATTAAATTACCTGCAAAAATTTGTATGTATTTCTTTCACACTATTTTCTTGCACATATAACTTAAAAAATACTTATCGAAATGTTATTACATTCAGTATGCATTATATTGACATAAAAACTAAGGGCTTGTCCGCTTTTCTCGAAAAAAACAAATTTCTAGGATAAAAATCGAGCTCGATTTTATATTAAGGTATATTTATTCGAGGAAAAATTAATACGTATTTTTTTAAGTTTATTTGTTTGTGCAAATTGAAATATTTTACATATTCAGTATTCGGTTTAAATCACCTTTCAGGCAACTTTAAACAGGGTTAGCTATTATAATTTTTGCATAGTAAATGTAAATATATTCATCATTATTCATTAATAATACATATGCCACAAGCTTTTAAAATAACACCGCTGTTTCATATCAATATAACAACTCGTACATTATTATTTATGTAATTATGTATGGTTTGTTGTAATTTTATGTATTATAATTGTTTATAATTATGTAGATAGTACGTACAATATTTCTCTTATATTGTTTATGATATTATAAATTACTTATATATATACAAATATTTATATTAATTGATAATTTATATTCAAACACGAATATATAATTTCCGTGAGATGGTTCAATTATAATTTATCCTATTTATTTCCATAATATTATCAATATTATTCTATCAACTGTCTAGAATATAGTCTTTCATTTGTACTCTTCTTTTTAGGCTCAACTATATCAATAATTATATTTACTTGATAAATGCCTGATTGAAAATCCAAACAGAGTTATAATTATTAGGCTATATATTATAATTAGTGGACAATCGTAACTATTGAATCAATGGCTTTTGTTTTAAATACTATTTAAATAGAAACTTTTATTTGATAGATATGTCAGACATGAACTCATAAGCATTATAAATAATCTATCTTGTGGATTGTTTTATGTGTATTCACTTTTATTTCATGTCGTATTAGTCACCCAAAAAATTTATTTCTGATGAACAAAGTTATAAAATTTAATTGGAAGCAATTGAAAAATATTTAAATAATGTAAATTTTATTCATGCCTTCTAATTATTTACACCACAAGGTAATTTTTAAATGTCAAGACGTTGCCATTTAAAAACTATAGGGATCATTTATAAGGAGGAAACCCTTTCAGAATTATAACGTGAGTGAATAAAAACTATGAGAATTCATGAAATCATTTTGAATTACGGTAAATTGTGATTATACGCTTATATTATAATATATTAATTTTTCCATTTATACCCGAAATGGAGGCAGAGTGGAAAATGTATGTAATGTTTAAAATTTTCAGTTACACTATAGAAAAGAAGCTTTATTACGTATTTTTTTATTTACTCAAGCGCGTCGTATAAAATATGAGAGATACCATATCACTTGTTGAGTACTTCCAACAAATGTCAGCTCTTTATATAGCACTCAAATCAGATTAGTAAAATGTACACTTTTCAGCAAGTCATCAATCTATCATATCATAATCTGACGCATTCGATTAAATCCAACTATCGATTTTTTCATTTTAATATTCGGATCGGCTACCCAATATGTGCAGTACCATAGAGAGAGGAAAAATTTGGTTGACATACTCAATACTAGATATTGTGTCTCCCATATCTTAATCTGACGTGCTCGAGTGAATCCTTAAATCTCCACGTGGGTTCACTAGTTTAAATAATAAAGAAACAATGATTACAATCAATAATTATTTACTAGAATAAATTATTTATTATTTCAGACCTTGATTTTCAGTTATTACTTTACTCTCTATATATACCTACCATTAGTATTGTCAAAATTCGTGTTTTTGCACAAAATATTTCGAACAATTAGATAATTGTCAGATGACACTGGCCTAGTTTTCATAAATTCACTACAACAGATGTATAAAAAAATATTTTATATATTAAATTTGTATTTTATCTTTATGATAATATAAAAACAAATATTAATACATAAATAAAATAAACTATTAAATATATAAATACAAAAAGTTCCTAAATTGTTGAAGGAATATCGACATAATGTGGTTAATATACAATGATCTTAAAAACTTGTATTATATTATTGTTTGGAACGAATTATTTACATCACTTCTGTCGTGGATCTCTATGGCTCCGTTAGTCAATTAACCTCTGTAATAAGCACACCCCTTATTTTAATTGCTTTCAATTTTCATGGAAATGGAGGGATACACGAAAAGATTTTCTCGCGAAAATATTCCTAAGTGTAAAATCAAATTCTAAGTGTGTATATAACATGGTATTTCTTTCAATTTGGTTGAACAATTATATATGACGAAAACGGAGGGCTTGTCAAAGTATTTCTTGAAACAGTATCATAAATCAATACTTCGTTTTAAGAAAATATAAAATTTAATGGAAATTATGATCAAAGGTGAAGATAACAACTTACATAGTTAATAGTATAGATACTCGACATATTAATCATAAAACTATTTATTGCCATACAATAAATTCATACATATAAATAATATGTATTATAATTATACGCGTTTTTAATAGTACAATTTCAGTTAAAATTATGGCAAATTTTCGAAAAAATGTTTCAATTAATGTTTCAAAATTGTTCTTTTTAGAAAATAAACATTCTTTGGATTTTTTCTTGTATCTTTTATAATTTAATAGTATGGTCATGGATATATTGGACCCCATGGACCGATTTTGGTAATTCACAAACATAAACTCACTTATTATGTTTGGAATACGTCACAAAAATGTCCAGTCTACAAAAAATCTTGTAGATTATGGTTCATGAAGCTTCAGAAGAAAATCGAGTCAGAATCCATCATATGTCGTTGTCACAATAAGTGACTATATCTAACATTTTAAGCCTCTTACTTTCAGTATGTTGGAAATTATTTGTATGTTATTTCAGCATTACATCATTATATCCACTTTAATTTTATGAAGCTCACTTTAATAGCAAATAGATTGTACAAATATTGTTAATAAAAATTAGATTTACCAGCGTATGAATACAGACAGCACTTAAATTATATCTGTATCCTAAGTATAAAATTGTACAAGTGTTCCTGGTATATGACAGATTACTTAAAATACCATAATTTTTAAGAGATTATGATGATCTCATTTAAAATAATTCCAAAGTCTGCTTCCTTTACAGATATTTCAAGTACTTATACAATGTTTTTTGGTGAATTATTTATTTAACATTTCTAAAGGATGACAATTTTAGGAAGTAATTTTTTTGAAGTAACCCTTGAAACCTCGTAATTGAGTGTGCTAAGAAATCGAATCTCGTTACTCTTACGTTTCTATTAATCTCACGCCCTTACGATATACAATACAATATATACAAGAAAATACACTATAATATTCATGATTTAATCAGTTAGAAGAAGCTGAAATAGTATGATCACTTGGATATACCGTTGTATGTATTGTGCGTAGTTTACCAAGGTTGGTGGTACTTTAAAAATTTCACTATCAGGATGAGGAGATATGTATGAAATAATCGGCGGATCTTTGGGGTTAGAAATAAAGGCTTTGGAATGCCTTTGACTTGTAATATTAATTGTAATAAATTAACTGTATTGAGTTGGAACTGTGATGAATTTAACCAATTTATTAGAAAAAAATAGTTTAAAAACAAAGTTGTTTTTTATAATAAATAAACATTTGAATTGGAACTTTTCTGTTATCAAAAATTGGGTCGTGTATCCAACAAACAGATGCACACAAATAGATAAATGCACAGATGATTTTGTTAAAAGTTGATAAAATAATCAATTTCTGTATCAGAAAGTTAAAAAATCGTGATACGTATACATCATATATTCATCGTCAGTTTCGAGTAAAATCAACTAAACAAGATCATTTAAATGTTGAAGAGATTTTTGATTTCATAACATACATAACATCAATCTAAAAATGAAGAGTAAAAGAGGTCATGACTTAATGTTCGTTCTATAAGTGTTTGATTTGATGTACATGAAAACATAAATAAGCATTTAACTTTTAATTCCACTTAGGCAAACTTAGCAATTATACAAAGCATTCGTTTATTAATATATATTATTATTATTTTGATGATCTACTTTATAATATATACAAAATGTTTTTTAATTTTAATCGACATAAAATTAATCATGAACTTATATATATAAGAAAGATAGAATACTTATCTTGTTCAATTTTTTACTAATATCTTGCTCAACACTCAAATTTCTCCCGTACATAATATGTACTACAATCGCAACTTGGAAATATTTCATATTTTGGAACAGCTTCATAGATGAAGAAAAGGTACGCAGACAATTTTATATTTACTTGCAACAAGATATGCTAAATTTTTGCTTCAGATTAAGTTCAAATTCCACCAACATTTGTAAAAGTTAAAGTTGTCGTTGATAGTTTTCGCAATGAAATTTGCTGGCTGGATAAATAACATTTGTAATTGGAGAATAACTAGTGATAAAAGTTTAAAGAATCTTTAATTTGAAATATAATTTATTTTGAAATATTGGGAACTGATACGGTCGCTGGGCTTAAAAGATATATTGGAGACTAGCTTATACTTGAGATCCGGATGCTAAATTAGTACATGCATAATTTAGATTATGAATATTTAATTTTAAAGTATTTTTACAACTAGAAGAAGTCACTTTTTATCAGGTGCCAATTAAAAATTACCCGCCAGGGTTATTAATTAAAATATGATTAATTTACTTTTAATGAAACATTTCCTTTACATCTTATGGAAATAAAACCTATAGCGTTTCAGTGTATTTTAAAGATCTGCAAAGGAATAGTTGCTGCTGATTGCTTAGTCACAACCTTAAGCTTGATTTAAAGAGAGCTTATTTAAAATTTTTGCAAAAATTTCCTTTATTTAAACTATGAAAGATACGACAAATTTTGAGGATTTTTACTAAGGATTACAGTTTTTTTCTTTTTTCCGTACAACAAAAATTGAGTTACATATGGCCGATTCAAGTTTGCATATGTTTGCAAATAGTAATGTTTTCAAGCTCTTTCAACTTAAATCTTTTAAAAAATATGAGCTTAAAGTCAGCTTATACCTCTCGAAAACGCTATGAAATGGTTTTTTCTTGAACTTGATACATCAAAAATTAAATGAGTTATGGTAAAACTACCCAAATAAAAATTATTACAGTTATCAAAACACGTATATAACAACACTGATGATGAAGATTCCTTCATCTGTTCACTCTCTTTAAATCCTTATTGAACAAAAAGTGCTTAAAATTAGTCAAACAATGCATTCCAATAATTATTTTCAGTAAAAAATTTTCAACCGAGAAGTTGGGGTGTCCACCCTCAGTGTAATAGCAACCCTCGATACATTGACAATTTTGAAGTAGACGATAAGTAGTACCTTCAGCCAAATTTTGATGCTAATCGGTGCTGTTTGATAGAATTTCCAGGCTAGGTCATTGGTTCCGTGCATAGACTGGAATAAATACATTAATTATAAACGATAATGTTTATAGATTATGTATCAAATTAATACACTCTAGGTATACCTCATAACTTAGTGTTAGATAATATACCTATTCTTGAATTAGCTAACAAATAATATTAAATTTCTCAGTTAAAATTTCTATTATTATTATAATTGTATTACACTTGTACTATATTTAATAAACATTTGTGAAATTCTATACAATCTACTTTTCAATACAATGAAACAAAACCGTAAAGTGAGTGAGTGTTCTAATCTGTTTTAAGTTTTCTATTTAAGCATCACATAAAAGTATTTTATTATTATATGAAGCGAATGGATGGAATTAAACAACTTATCTTAGAATATTGAAATTTATATATATATATATATTATATCATTCACTTAAATCTTGTAAAATCTCTTATTATTCTCCATTTACAAGAATATTTCGAAATATAATGCTCGAAAGGTAATTTATATCAAAGCATTTAATTGATTTTATTTATTATATTATACATTTATAAGAACTTGTCGAAATGTAAATGTTTTATTACCAATTGATTTCAAAATTTAAGTATAACATGACACAAGAACTTTTTGTACTTCAAAGTTATATCTACGATATATTTAAAAAAAAAATACAAAATTTGTTTGGTCCGATTAAAAAAATAATTTTTTTGCCGACCATTTTTGAACTTTCAAAATGAAGAAAATTTCTACAAAAAGTGTATATTTTTTTTATCTCATTGTTACTTAATTGTACAAAACGAAGCTTTTAATATTACTTATTCCCAATGTAGAAAATTTTTATCGGAATACGTTTTTGTTATCCAAAACCATTAAGACAGCGAATTTAAAGAATATTACAACGATAAATTTGAAAAGAAAGTTACAAATTTTCTGAGATATGTTGTTTTTGTGGGAAAAGTAAGTTGAGAGCTAAATTAATCTTCCTTTGTTTAAATTTAATTATTTTTAACAGTAGTAGGTTCAATATTATTTTCTAAGCCAAGAAATAAAAAAATATAACAATAAAAAAACACATAAAATAATAAACTAAAAAAAATATAATTCATAAATTATATAATAAACAGATTGAAACAAATTCGTATTCTATAAATGTAATTATTCTTACAAATTTATGACATGTTGACAACATAAATCTAAAAATAATATTTATTTTTTATATTGAAACCAGGTAGGTATTTTTGATACATAATTTTTTTGTTACATTTTTCAACATTACGAGAAAATGTTAATATCATCAATATTTAATTTAAGGCAATTTACATTTATTATGAATATCACGAAATATGTAAAATTTATTTAATTTATGTTTCTTTTGTTACAGGTAACGTATTATATTTATACAAAGCAATCGGAATATAGTAGCTATAACAGACGTAGTACGACGAGCAAATGGATACAGTGTAACAAGGTACTCGGTGTTTTATATATCTTTTTTTAGTCAATATATATAATTCATTTATGTCAGTATAACTTACCGATAATAAAATGTTATCGCAACTAAGAATGCTAAATAGAAACCGTGGCTTTTAATCTTGTATATATGTGTGTACATTATTAGACAACCGTTAGAATAAAAATAATTGAATGTTTTTAAGTGAAAATTCTTTAGAATCATGGTGATTTGAAACTCGATGAATGAAAATGCGTAACGATAAAGAAACACATAAATGTAGAGGATTAAGTCTGCGAGGGATTGAGATGGAATTCATTGTACATTATCATATAGCACGGTCGAGCGCATGCCAAGCAATTATAAGTTATATATGTATAATGTGTATGCGACCTTCCGATATATTTTATATTCACGGTCTCGTCTTTGAGCGATGCTTTGTAACATCCCCACTGTCGTCTACTAAGCATTCTATATGTATGCGCTTTTTTGTAGTGTGATATAATATTCACAATATATTTAATATAATATTTTACATTAAAATATTAAATAATTTTTAAGCTTGGTCAAAAATAATAAACCTTACATTATATTGTTATTAAGTTGTTGGTGGAGCTAGTTACTTCGTGCATATCCAAGCCAAGACAGTATGATCTATCACCAATCCACCCTTTTTTTAAATATAATTGATCAAACCACCACTGCCTAGATTCGAACCCGCAACCTTCAGTTTAAATAGTCAAAAGGGTGAGGGTACTTGTCTCTTTAAATAAATATGGAACTGGTGTGGTAGAGAATTAGCTGTGGCTTATTAAAGAAATCACGATCTATCCGCCAATAACCCATGTCGAGAGAACAGTTTCGAAACGACGAAATGTTACTGTGAAAATCTCATATTTCCAAACGTTAATGTTGCTATATACTGTGGAGAAAATAGCCGTACATTTTCCATAGCGCAAACTAGAATCTCCTTATTTCATAATATTTTGGTGCAAATAAAATTTGAATTCATCTCAAGGAGATTAAGAGAAAATTAAAACCACTATTTGATATATTCAAAAATATTGGTATTTACCGATTTCAAAACTTTTATGCGTATCGTTAAAATATTTTGAGGCTACTTATATATAAAAATACTTTAATTTTAATAGAACTATGTATCATATAATTGAACGCAAAGAAAGTTTGTTGATTTTTGAGTTTGAAAATTATATCAAGATCAGATTGTTAAAGGTGTGAATTTGTTACTAAATAAATATAAATTATCACCATCCAATTAACATTTTTTATTTGATGTAACTGATACTGTAAATTAGTCATGTAAACAAATAAACCAAACACTTAATGCTATATGTAATTATTTGTTATTAATCAAACAATTAATGTTAAGATTGTGTTAAATTTCAAGAGGCTATTCAGAAAACACAATGCTCTCATCTACATAGACATTCTCTCGTTGGATTTGAATGTGTTCAACTATATATGAATATGAAGAAGATCTTAAAGGATTCCTTCTTTGTTTAAGTACTGTGCCTATATCAATATAAGAATATTTTCAATGATATCCTTTCACCAATCAAAATTCGAGACGTAGTATGAGATGTTCATGCAAAACATTATTTTTCGGAAATTCTTTTAGCTGTTCTACATGTGATGTGTAAGGTAATTAGTTGGATTTTAGCTGCAATTTATGAAAAAATGTTTCAAACAAATGTTGATGGTTCTTAAGAAACTAAATAATTTTATTTTAACTTTTCTTCCATGCGTTGTCTTCTCTAAAACATGGGCCATAGATTCAAGGGAAAGCTTATCCAATTTTTGTTCATTCACCAATTGAAATTTTCTCTAACTATCAAAAATTTGTCTCTTTTCATCTTGATACCGAACAGATAGATAACCGGATACTCAGGTGAAAATGAACTAATAATTCAGAATAAATATAAATAGACAATCCAATTCTGGAATTAGGAACGATTTAATACTGAAAATAGTTGTAGTTGAAGATTTTTTGATAAATTCTAAAATTGACGCCGAATTCATCCATTTGTATGTTATGCTTGTTTCGAATTTTTTAATAATTGAGTTTAATATTTTATTTAAATCTATTAATTAAATATTAATTGTAAACGTGTATTAAAACAGATTACCACAAAGTAAAAAAGAAAAAAACTGCAATGATTTTTAATAGTAAACCCGAATTTGAACCTTTAAATTTGGATTTGAAAATGTTATGCCATGGAATTTTGACAACACCATCGACCCGTTTCATAATCTGTCTGTGATGTTCATAAAAGTGAGTATCCAATAATTTCACAAACAGAAAACAATTATTCAAAATTTTTTTATTTCAAAACTTTATGATCAATACTAAAGATAAAACTCAATTCGCTAATATAAATTCCTACGTATATTATAGGCATTTGTACGATGTTAATTTCAATTTAAAATTATGATACATTTTAGTGAAAAAAAAAATAGATATTCAATAATTCATTGTTCTCATTGAAATCAAACATAAATGATGTGAAAAAACTTCATTAGTTTATAGAATTCACAAATAAAACAAAAATTATTTAATTCATAAAAAACCATAAATTTTTTTCATGATTAAAAATTTAACTACTGACCGTATAAATATTCTAATAGTTTGTTTATATATATTTTATGTTTCACTCTGTGAAATTTTTTTGATTACTTTATTCTTAACATCTATATTCGAACTGATTTTAAATAATTTTTTTTTTAAGATACTTGGATATTAGTTTCACTTTAATTTAATACTATTCGCTGCTATGAGATTAAGAGTCTGCAATATGGTCGTTGAAATGTGTGAAAACTTGGTATTTGGAAACTATTTTTATTTCCATCACCGAGTTTACCTCACCTACTTAAATCTTTAACCCAAACATTAGAAGAATGACGGCGGCTGAAAAATGTATATAAATGAAAATTTGTCAATGATGTTTGAAATATCTTAATTTTGCTATACTAACGATATCTGTGGTCCATATATGAATTAATAAGTGAAAGAGTTTTTAAATCAATTATAATATATGTCGTGAATTTTTATAATATTTGTGAAAATTTATCTAGTCTAGGTGATCCATAATTATTTCAACAGCAAATTGAATACAAAAATAATCCGAGCTACTTTTTAGTCTCAAAAATTTTATTACGTGACTTTTCCCAACAACCAAACTTTGAATTTAAAACATAAAATACAGTGATTTAAGCAAAACTGATATTCGTTAATATATTGTAACGTAAATATTATATGAACAATAGAAACAGTGAGACAATCAAACTTACATACTAGCTTATTCGTATATGGTTGTATTTTAAAGAGAATCTTTCGCAATATTCGTAATAGAAATAATAAACTATAATTTTATATCATACTATTGATGCGTGAGACCAAGTTTTTTTCACATAAATGTTTGAAATGATTTTTAATTGTTTTATCATCGAATAAATAATATATTAAATGATAACTTATTCAATAATTTTATATTGAATTCCATACTGGTTATACCGACTCGTCATTTAAGCCTTATTCACATTGATCAAGTAATTTAGTTAAGTAGCATGTAGTTTAGTACTAAAAACTTAATCAAAAACCGTAATACCGTAAACAAGTAATTTATTAAAACTATGTAAATAGTCACAGTCATGATAATGTAATAAGTATAATTTCATACCACAAAACTGTTTTTATAATGTGACTGTGATTTAACAATTTAATGCCAGATATATTCCTTCATTTGTTTATGATTGTGGTACAAGAGTAATGGTGGTACCATTTGCACTAAAAAAGTATCATTGTACTACTTGACTAGACAACTTTACTAAGCATTTGAATAAAATGTTGTTGTTCACATATGTCAAGTAACAAAACTACTTGCTACTTGACTAAATTAATTGATCAATGAGAACAAGGCTTTTCAGGTATAAAAATTATAAATTGACATAAAATTTAAATTTTTCAAAAAAGAAAGGTAATTATGAAAGCTTAAAATTAATATTCCTTAAAATAAAATTAAAATGTCTTAATAACTAATTTGTTTAAAATTAGTACTTAGCTGTCTATAAAGTTAACATTTATGTAACAATTTTCTTCAGGTCGAACCACGATATTCTGGTTTTATTTTTTGAATGCTTTTCATTTCAAAATAACAAAAAAAACCGATAACCGTTAATTAGAAGTATGTTTAATTAAAAATTGTACGAAATCCGAAAAAGGAAACGGGTCACTTATCAACAATTTGATATAGAAAATTTCTACAATAATTATAACTAAGCCATGTCATCATTTAAATTGTATATTTATAGGTAAGATTATATTGAACTCTGGATTTATTTATTAGATATTCAGATAATCGTGTCCATTATCATTTTCTAAAATATTTAAATATTAGAAAAACAAAAATTTACTCAAAAGGGTTAACTAAGTAAAAACACTTTAATGTTGGATATTGCATCATTCCTAACGGATTTGTAACTAATTTCAGAAATACTGGGGACTATAAGCAAGTGTAAATATAAAATTCAACTAGTATTGAAATTTAAATTGCAAAACTGGAAACCCTCAAATCGTAAGGCTTGCTAATATAGATGCGAATGCATTGAAAAATATGAGATCCGCATAGGGTATATGATAATATATTCATCAAGTATGTATTTTTATATATATATATATATATATATATATATATATATATATATATATATATATATATATATATATATATATTGGATAACCAGTACTTTATTTTATTATATATATATATACAGAATTTTAATGAAAAAGTGATGAATGGACTACAACTAGCCAATTGTATAATGGTTGCATGTGGTTAGTGTTGAATATATTACTGATATGGATAACTATATACCACTATTCTGGTATACATATATATATTTAAAGAATTATTATATATATATATATATATATATATATATATATATATATATATATATATATATATATATATATATATATATATATATATATATATATATATATATACTAGATACCATGGTATAACTGCCTAGTTTCTGACGTGATGTTTGTATGAGAGAATATTGATGACGTGTGATGTCGAACATATTATACCATTCATTAAAAAAGTTTATGTATAATATACCTCACATATAACCTTCATGTTATCCTTATTTGAATTTCAATTGGGTTCTAGTTACTGAAAGAAATCTTTTTTCGATACATTTAATATAATTATAAATGGATTTCTAGAATAGGCGAAAAGCAAATATTTCCTGTTGGAAAATACTATCTATAATTTACGACACAAAGGACCTTTAAAAAAATATCCCACTTGTTACTTCATGCATTAACAAAGTAATGTTTCCAATTAACCCCGATTATTTCATTTTACAGATTTCCGAGAGAAAACTGTAATGTAATAAAAAAAATTTTTCAATTTTCGATAGTTAGTCATTTTGAAAAAATTGATACTGTGAGATTTTCGACAAAAGGGGATAGTTTTCAAAAATTAATAGTCAATTTCATGAACGTCATAAATAACGCTGCCCAATTTCATTTAAATCGAACTATTGGTTCGAAATTTACAACGGGTAACATACAGACAAACATAGAAGCATACAGACAAATGATATGCAAAATTTTAAAATTATACCAAAAATCTCACTAACAAAATAGGGGCCTCTTAAAAATCATTTTTTGCAGTAATAAGTGAGATGTCAAATCAAAGAGAAAATTCTAAAAATCTAAGTTCAAATCTATAAAAAAACTACCATTTTTGTATTATTTTATTACATGTTTATTCAGATTTGCCATTATTTTACATTGTACACATTTTAATGGAAAATAATACCAACAAAATAATTTTAAGTGATAAAATAAGTGTAAAAACTAAAACCAGACTACGAAAAAATCGCAATCTCAAAAATACAAAACTAGAAAATAGTATTGTTAGTCATTTTTATCCACAAATTAACACAAATTTAATATTTATCGCCTTATAAGAAAAAAACTCTCAAGTATATTTAATTTAATACATAGACATAGTTATATGTCCAGAGGATATGCGGGGTCAATAATTGTAACTAAAAGATAATGCAATTAATATAACTATATTTTCTGTCTTTTAAATATAACACTTGGACCGAAAATTGATTAGCGATAAATGAAAACGACAAATCGACAAATATTGTCTCGTTTTATTCATACTGAAAGTTTAATTGAAATTTTTTTTCGACTCATTGCATTGTAGAAAGATGATTAGATCATGTTTCATCATAAATTTATAATTTATTTTTTTTCAAAGATAAATATAATGTTGACATTTTATTTATGAAAAAGATTTCCATTGGATAAAAAGTTTATTTAAATTTGTGACTTATATTATTGCAGTTCAATAACTTGCCAATATCACCATCATCCACATACAACGCAATATGGAATAGATGGAAGTGAAAAGCTATGTATGCACACGTATATAATATCATCGTATATGAAATATGTCGAAATTGTCTCGTCTCATGATATATTCTGATGCAGTATTCAAATTATAACATTGCAATAAATATATACTACCATACTAACGTACGTGTATTGTGTGTGTTTAATAGATGGATGATTTTAAAGTCATGACATAAATATTTTGAATTTGATGGAAGTGATGAACTTCTTATATATATACTTATGTAAAATGTTAATGTATGCACTCATTAATTTTTATATGGTCAAATGGGTATGATTAATTTCCAAGAAGGAAATTCATTTTACGAAACTTTAAACTGATTGGCTTTTAAGCAAAATCAAACTAGGCGTTTTTTGTTCATGATAAAAAAACTAAGAGACAAAAATACCTGTATTCACAATACCAAACAAATTATGCTCCTCCTTGGGAAGTACATCGTGTTGACCTTGCGGCAACCTTGCTTAGATCACAAATTAAATCTTTTTAGTATGTAATAAATATTGTTAATATTATTGGTAATTGATAATACAAAGAATTATTTTAGCCGAAGTAACAGGTAGAAAAAATACAACAAAAAGAAATTTTTTGTAAGTGTGTTGATAAAATATTGTTCCGAATACTTATCTAATAGTGAAAACAATTTTTTGAAAAAATTCGGTCAGAAGGTTTCTGTTTTTTTTCAAAAAAGGTGGCAACATTTATTCTTTTTAATATAATATCTTTGAATATTTCTATCCGATTGAAAAAAAAATTGAGAAAAGTTGTCTAAAAATTGTATAAAAACTTTGTTAAATTTATATTCGATATATTTTATAACATAACCTAGGGGAGTAATAGAGTTGTTATTGAGTGAAATGTATAATATGTCCTATTCGATTAACAATTGTCCCTATCTAAGGAAGCATGAAAAACTTTTCATTAAAATGTAGGTTGTTTAAACTGGAATGCAAAAAGAAAATTACAATTGGAATTTCTTGGGATTTATAATTTACCACGTTAAGTATTTTCAAAAGAAGTACAAATTCATGTCCGATAAAAAAAAATTAGATTAGTTGTCTGCGTTGTTCTTGCATTTTCTTCAAACACTTACACACAATGCACAAAAGAGAGAGAATCTTCTGCGTTTAAGTAAAAAAGTGAACGTATAGAACGAATTGAAGGCCTTTTGCTCAAAAAGATCGCTTCGGTCACAGGTTGGAAAGATCATTAATATAGTTTATGGCCTACGGTCTAGCAGCATTAGCTCCGACGTAAGTACTCACTTTGCTCGAAATTTTTCATTTTTAATTATTAAAAATTTTTTTAATAAGTTCTGTTTATCTTCTTGAAACTTTCCAACTGGTTTACGAATTAAATATAAATTTACATCCAAAATGATAATTTTCGAGAAATCTCATCATTTCATCTCCAAAAGTAGAAATTCTTAAAATATCATTTGAATAATTTGTTGTCTAGTTGGTGGTTATTAAACCAAGGAGATCAGTTAATTAAAGACGAGGATTATTTTAAGGAAGGTACTTGATCCCGCAGTAGAAACCAAAATTAATGTAAATAGCGATGATCATCTGATGTAGTGCAATTGTTGATTTTCTTAATATATGGACAGGTAGAGTGGCACTCATTATAAATATAAATCTTCAGTATCAGCAAATTTACACTCTAGAATTTCTAAGAATCCTGTATAAAAAATATTTGTATTTGAGTAAGTTATATATGACATGATGTATTCACCATATATCATATTTTTAAATCATTATTCTAAATTAAAAGTATATTTATTCACAATTTATAGATATCGAATTATTTCGGTAGCAACTCGTTTATCTACGTTTTCAATTGAAAGATTATAAAGTAAATTAATTTAATTCCCTTTCATTTTTATTCTTTTTTAAATTTATACAGGTACATACTTATTGAATCGCCAAAACTGTTAAATTTAACAGTATATAAAGATGTAGATTATCATAAACTTTATATGATCAAGTTTCATTGGATTTATCCTCAAGTAGCAAAAAAAAAAAAAAAAATATCAGTTTACATGATTTCCGATTATTTTAAATTTTTACTTGATATTGTATTACAAAAGCAATTTTCACACACACAAAAAACAATATTTCAAATTCTTTGATAAATACTGAATTTTTGAGGTGTGTATTCATATCAAATAACTTACTACAAAATTTTAAATAAATATGAAAAAAACACTTAACGACTTCTGACTGTTCCGTTGTTACTAGTATATTTATAATTTTATTTGCATTATGTCTTCGAAAACAACAATTTATAATAAAAAAATTGAAATTACGGTAAATGTGTTCTTGGATACTGGTTAGCGACTTGCAGCTAATTATACTTTCAAACCATACAAATGTTTTTGTTTAAGTCCTTCACCTGGTTAATGTTTAGATAAGTTTAGATAAGTCTAATGAATGTACAACTTCCAAAGACGCGAAACTCTAAAGCCATTTGTAAGCATCGTTTAAAATTTGATTAAAAAGAATTTAGAACACAATGGTTTGATATTCTTAAGTCAATACCCAATATAAACTCTTATGATTTTAACAAAGGTGGGATAGACAATAATAAACTCACCCATAGCTGCACATCTTCTGATTCTCTTCATATGTCCCACCTATGATTTTGACTTGTTCTGTACAATTCTTAAAAAAGAATGAATAAAGATAGAATTGAAATAAATATTAGTATCAAAATTGTATGCAATTTTCTACATAAATGCCACGAAAATGTGTGAAATTCTACGTCATTAGCAATGAAAGAAAAACCTTGGACATTGAACTTAAAAATGAAAATAAAAATGCTCAAAAATTTCAACGTGAAATGCGGTTTAATTATTGGTTATATAAAAAAGATTAATAAAGTGGCGTTTAACAATTAGACCATTAGCAAATTAAACTTGCTGGTGTTACTAATCAATGTGTTAAAGATGAAACCACGAGCAAAATTATTGTATTACCCCAAAATGAAAATTGTAGAAATTGGAACAAAAAGACACAATTATTTAGTACTTACAGCGCTGAAGTACTAGAAAATTGAGAAATTGAGTAAATTGAGGACAAGAAAAAAATAAGCTTCTGACGAGACTATCTGCTATATATTCTAACCAAATAAATAGAATACAGATGAAATGAATTTAAAGCCCGATTTAAGAAAATGATTCTCATATTAGCTGAGCAATTAAAAAGCAGTAAGCGATATTGAAATTCAATAATGTGAATTTGCATGATATGAAATTTAAATTAGAGATAAAAACATTTCCAAATAACTTATTTTTTTACTTCATTGTCCTATAAACTTGTTCAACTATTTCCTTTTATTTACTCGTCTAATAATCTTTACTGCTATAAAAACCTCAATCCATGTTGGATGTGAGTACTTGCTCACACTTGATCACTTTTTTAATATACGAATAAACCAACCATACAGTCAGTCGTCACTCATCAAAGAACCATGTTGCCATCTTTCCGTTATTTTGTACATATTGAACACCTTATACAGAATGTGCATGAAAAAGTATACAGATATTCATTACACATTTATTAGAAATCACATTTTCTAGATAAAAATCAATTATATTTTGTTGGTTTATTTATCAGTTAAAATAAAATAAGCAAAACAAAAAATTAGCTCTGACGCGTCACAGGACAATCTTTTACTATTTTACACCTATTTAATAAGTACCGGAACCGTACAGATCGAAACGGCATCTGCAAATGCGCTTTGCAATGTAAAATAGATACATAATAATAAATAATTAATTCTTTTTTTGATACTATTTATATTTTGATTTACAAAAGTAATAAGCTGTTTTTCTAATAAAAATAATGAAAATTGCTCTTATGCAACATTAACATAAACACTATTAAAAAATGTATGTGAATTTTTCTTAGATTTATTGTTATATATGAACCACTTACTTGTACGTGTAAGTAAATAAATATATTATTACAGATGTATTATATTTTTTAATATTATTGTAATAACAAGAACCTTAATGTTCTCTATTTGAATTTTCCAAGAAAAATGTTTCAAATAAAAGTAAGAGAACTTAATATGTTTTATGAATATACTAAGTTAGAAGAAGTTTTAGACATTTTCGAGAAAAGCATATAAAAAAGTCTATAGACAATATGAAGACAAAATACCAAGTTTGGTGAATTTTGAATAAAGCGATCGATACAATACTATCGCTGTCACACACTGATACACACACACACACAAACCAAATTCTGAAACCCTCGTTTTTGGATTCAGGCGACGTAAAAACATGTATTTCCGGTGAAAACTCTTCCTTTTATTAAACTAATTAAGTAAAAATAATATTGATTTTGAACAAGCAAACAAAATTGTTGATATGATTGTATTCTCATCGAAATAGTGAATTCATTTTAAACCTCGTGTCGGATGACAATTTCAATAAATAATATCTAGGGTTATACCGTAGATTTCCGGAAATGCAGATTAAAAATCAAGTTTTGGAAGAATCTTACTGCGCAATCCCCTAAAGTCACTATTTAGAGGCTCTCAACATTTGTTTCCGATAACGCAAGATATCGAAACAGAGCCACCTGGTTGAATAGAACTACCTCAACAGATGTCACATGCTTTAAAAATGAACTTTAATTTTTAGTAAAGCATCCTGTATGCAGTTAAAGAGCATAAAAAACGATATATATCAGACCATTTCGTCTTGTTGTGTTGTTTGAAGATAAAATATACACACAACGATGGACAACGTAACGTTCGTTACACGTAATTGAAAAAGGATAAGCTAGAGCAACTTGTCCAGACAACACATAACACGCAAAGCCATATGATACTGTAAGGACTTATGTCTATGTGTCGGCTGACTTTATGTATGTTTTATAGTTAGTATGCCATACAAAAAGGACTATATAACTATACTTACGAACTGTTAGAACATTGCTAATAGTAAACTAGTTGTTCAGTGTGATAGTATTAAGGTGAAAGGTTGAAACACTCGACACCCTAAACATTCATGTTCCTACATACACGGTATATGTTATGATGGCATACAGCGATGTTGTAGAGGTACTGAAAAGAGAACTACTGTTTTTGATGCTTTTAAGAGGCAACAAACGTGTATTATAAAATGTATACACTTATGGGAAATGCTTTGAACAGAGTATATTTTGTCTTGCATTGATTTCTCTATTTTATAACGAGTTTCAGTCATGAAATGCAGAAAATTTTGTAAAATATTCGTGACATGGTAATGTAATGAAGAATATTATTTAAACAGTTCTATAACTAACTTACATTTATAACCACTGGTAGTGTCTTGAGATTAGACACTCATTGTTAGATAAATTCGCTAAGAGGATTTCTGAATACACATGTATTTTAATGGATTTTTAATGCAATGTGAAAAGAGTTTATGAATGCTTTTTATCTATACCAATCAGCGGAACAAGGCTTGTCAGCGTCTCGCGTTAACAAGTAAGGTCAACGGTACTTTTCATTAAAAAATATGTAAATAAAATGGTTTAATAAATAAAAATATGTTCATAAAATTGGATTTTATGAAGAAAATGGTCCCGAGTTTGGACAAACTGGATTTTAAATAATGAAAATTTCTTAATAAATTTTCAATAATTTTATAAATACAAAGTTGATTGTTAAGTTTTAACTTTGTTAGCAAATCTAATTATATTATATTGAATGTAATTTTATGTCTTAATAAATTTGACATAGAGTTGTTATATAGGCCAATACAATTAAGCCAATCTTTACTTGAAGGTAATAAATTTCTTTTAGATTTTATCTTTCCATAAGTTGGGCTTAAAACAGCATTAAAAATATCACTTAACATTTTTTCTGGAACATATTGTAAATTTGGTCTTAGTACGATGATATGAAAAGATGTGAACAAATTATTTAAAATCAAAATGTAACGATTTCACTTGCAAAGAAGATACAACTATATTGAAATATTAAACGATTTCAAAAGGTTTTCGAATCACACTATAACTGGTTTTTATACAATATTGTGTACTTGCGAAAACGTCTCTCTATTAAACAAAATTATTTTCACCTTAAATTTATATACTTTTAAGGTACATATAATAAAACATTGTATTATTATTTATTCATGGAAGAAAGGCTTTTTAACAAAAAAAACTTTATTCAATTATTAATTATAAACAGTAGAAAATCTATTACCTAGTGAATCTACCGGTCAAAATTAACTGTACATGAATAAATTTGGAGCTTAAGTGTTTCTGTTACTGTATCGTAACACCAGAACAAATTTTCATTACAAGAAACATCTTAAGCATTTTGATTTGGGGCAAAGAAATGAATTTTTGGCTTAGGATTGGAATGAAAAGATGTAACAAGGAAATTTATAGAAGTATCGACTGTAAAATATGAATTTCATTTTAAGCTTTTGCATAGCTTCTATCGCGGGCCTTGAGCGCGGGGACCGAATCCAGAAATTCCATAACGAAAAAATCTCACGCTCCCCACTTCGACGGGCAAGGAGGTGTGGTTTGACGAATCGAGACGAGCTGCTCCGAAATCGGACGAATACATAAGCAGCTGTTTATGAGAAAGTATATAGGTCTATAGGTGTAAGAAAAAGCAATACTGCATGAATAAAATAAATAAATAAATAAAAAATTATAATTGCATAAGTTGATACAAAATAGCTTTACCGCGGCAGTCCACAAGTGCCACACGTCTTTTTATTGTCTTACCATTGGCTTTTGGGTGGTATATAATCTCCAAAAATTAATGTTTTGAACCTCCCCCCTCATGTACACTAATGAGTTACAATCTTTTAAAAATGACATAGTAAAATTAAAAGAAATCATCCAAATCGGACTAATCTGTAACAAGTCATGCGTGGTGATATATATAACAAGTTTTGCCTTCCTTTTACTCTGGCCCTAATGGGTATAAATACAATAAAAAAAATAAATAGAAGCATGCAATGCATCTCATAGCTAATACCAATTTTCAAAAGTAAGGCTTTTTTTTGTTAAATAATTTAACATATTCCTTCTTTTTTTGCGTGTCTAATGAGTATTTGAATCTTTTAAAATGAATTGACATCGAAATTTGATCTTATTGAAAACTGTTGTACCAGTCACTATTTAATAAATATTCAATAAATGAGAGTTTATAATAAATAATATAAAGCTAACATCCCTCGTAAAATCTTCAAATATTTACACAAGCACAAGTTTATTAAAACTTAAATATTATTTTCAAATAGATTAAAATAAGATTAATTGTATAACAATTTCGTGTGTAAAATGGCTTCCTATATTCGGTTTCCGTGATACATTGTTTTATGTATTTGTATATAACATGGGGGATGTTATTGTGTGAAGTTGGGGGATGATTATTTCATAAAATGTATATAAGGGATGATTTCTTGTAATTAAAACTTTGAAATTTATTGTTCACTAACTAATCCGACAGACGTTGTTCTGTGGTAACTAATAATATTGAATGGTGCATTAAAACATCTTGTGTATTTGTCTTATCGCCTATGATGATAATTTTATGGCTATCAGATGGCAAGCAGTCTAATGCGGTCGTAAATAATGCAATCAATTTCTTGTGTTGATGGAAAAGCATTTTGAATTTTTTGAAAAAATTTTTTGTCACTATCAAATAAATATTTCAAAGGCATCTGAAATGGAACCGGTTGTATTGAAAAAAGAACTGTTTTTCCATATTTTTGGTATAATTTTCTATTTTTTTGTTTGTTTTTATAATATACACTTACAGTTAATTTATACTCACTATAGTCGAATAATCGTTACAAAAATTGCGAATGATTAAATATTGAAAAGTTATCAAATATTTAATGTACGTTTTAGCTGAGTGTTTTTTATAGCGATTCAAGTCTTACAATCGTTATAAATAACGGAGGTTGAATTCAACTCACGTATTACAAACATCATCATATGTTATTATTCAACGTATTTACCCAGCTGTTGAATTTGGGTACGAAACTTCTTGGTCATAATCAGGATATAATTTATGCTTATAATATACTGGCCATATAATATTTAAAAAATATAACGGAGTTCTCATGATAGATAGAAACTATCCCATAACAACCTTTCATTGCACGTTAAATTAAACGTTTTTATTGAAATTTTCATTTCAAATAATATACACAATACTACATTGTATATTACAATTAACATTATATCGTTAAATTAAACGTTATTCGGCCACAGCTTTTAATGTTACTATAGTTTTACTGCCGTATATATTCATAAAAAGAAATGACCCTGAAAAAAACAATAGCTTTAAATTACATGAAAAAATTCTTGAAAATTTGTATAAAAGGTTTAACATCTTCAGTCATTATTCTGCGATTGTATCTTTTCTGTTGTTATACCGATGTCAAATCTTTTCTGCTGTTCTTAGACTTCTCCAAGTGGTTAAAAAAATTAAGTTAAGTCCCTTTGTTGCCTATATGTGCGGTATTTATGATTCCCTGTAAATTTTTATTGTGAACTGAGAGGAACAGGTTAGGTTTTCGTATGTTTGAACAGACATAAAACGTTATTTTTATCAAATGTTTTAAATCACCTTGTCGTTTAAGAAGGAAGTACTTATTTAGTATAATATATTATATCATTCTTTATATTTGAAAGTATGGCAGTGATAACCTTAATAATCCCAATCCAGTTTTTACCTCTTTATATATTTATTCATTTGTGATTATTCTACAGGTGTTTTCAAAATCATACTTTGATATATACTACTTCCACGTTGGTTGTGCGACTATATCCGTGTGTGTATATATGTGTGATATACAATTGTATACCATTCATTTCCTTCATATCATCAAACATAACCAACCTCCACAACGAATTGCTCCCTCTCTTTGCACTCAACTCACTGTTCCTATCAAATTATATTTATTTCCTTCAATTTTTCTTTTTAAATTGAATTCATTTCATAATGGATATTGTAACTGTTTTGCTCTCTTTTTATTTTATCGTGGCTTTTCCACAAAATGTTGATGTTATTTTCTCAATTACTTATTTGAAGTTTTTCATTTATTATTGTGTATTATGCTCTGGATAATGTTGTTTAAGAATTTTTCGTTTTGAACATGTGAGATCATTTTAAAACAATGTAGTTTCTATTGGATTTATTACCAAGTCATATTTAACGAAATATTTTACTGACATTAGTTTCTTTTTCTATTTTAATGAAATTTATTAAAAATTTCATTTTAGACTTGAACTAATTATTTTGAAGCAAATACGACGATTCTAAAATGCATATATGGAATATGTATGTACTTTTCCATATGTTCTCTCATATGGTGTAACAAATTATTTTTGGTTATAACTTTATGACATCCAAAAATTTTTATTATATTACGAAATAACCATAAAACTGTAGAATGCATAGATTCGATTTGAAGAAACAAAATATGTAAAATGTTCCTCCACTGAAAAAATTTGCGTTATGCTTCTTTCGATGTGAGTGTAAGAATAACCTTGCTATAAAAATAAAAACACAAGCATATTCATCAATAAGAACAATCTACACATTTTCAAAAGCTTTCTTAGGCTTCGTAAAAAAATAAAGCTTCTCTCACCACAGTTTTTTCTATGAGTGAGACGATATGCGTACTTGCATTAGATTTATTTTATATTTATACTTAGAATACATTTCTAAAGATTATTTACTCGACTCAAGAGATTCAGTTATCATATTTAAAAAATTTCACAATAGAGATTTTAATTTCGGTTATTTTCTAAAATGAGTTGACATACATCACCATCGTTACTGTATATCTTGAAACTCAAAATTTAGAAAATGGTGAAAATTAATGTTTCTCAACTGTAAATATTTTATTTTTATATTATTTTTTATTTTTATTTTTATTTTTTTATTTAAAGACACTACTTGGTTATTAATGACCACAGATTTTTACACTGATACTTAATATACGAAAGTATTCGTAATAATTAATTATTATTATTTTTTGTAATAAATGAAAATAGGCTTGGGCTCGGGCTTGTTTAGTGTTTCTCGAATATCTGTTGGTAGTTCGGATTTTATCCTTTCATGTTCATAACTTTGAATTCCTGAGAAAAGGTAGCAAACCAAAGGTGTTGTCCACATTGTGGACATTTGTTTGAGTTCTTTGTGCTAATTAGATGCAGTACTCTTCATGGTTATGTCCTAAAAATTTTTCAAGGATATTATTGCGTATCTCGTGGATTAATGCATTTCTTTGTTTCAATATGGCGGAAGTGCAATGAAGAAAAGAGAATTATGTTTTACAATACTACCATATAAAAATATTTCAACATAATTCGATGTACATATGTAACTTCAATTTCAAAGCTTTTTAAAACTGTAAAGTGTGTCAAATATAATGAGCAAGATTTGATTACAGGAATATTTCAAGATATTAAAAAACTAAGAAAACAAATTCAAAATAAAACGAGTATCGTTTATTTTAACGAAAACAATAATATCATGATTAAATGTAATTGAATTTTAACGCGATAATAACACATATTAAAAAGTGAACAAAAGTAATAAATTAAAAAAAATAATTTACTAATTCATTTGTTGCGAACCGTATAAAACAAACAAGAACAAACTAAATAACAACAATAAAATACTATATTTAGATTTTTTAAACTAAAATAAAAAATTATTTTTATTGCAATATGTCATGATATATTACTTACTTATTTCTAGTTCACATAAAAATAGACGAGTCAACGAACATGATTCATATACATTATTTTTCAAATAATTTTCTTACCTATTTACATTAAAAAACAAAAAAATATTTCTTTCTTTATTTTTTTATTTTTTTTTAATAATTGGCTGCCGTTTATAACAATTAATAATAAATCTATATGGAAATTTTTTTATAATAATTACTTACTTATAAATTCTTAAATAAAAACAAAACAAAGAAATTTGAAATCAAAATGAAGAAATACATATTTTTGAAAAACATTTTAAAAGAACGAGTCTATATTTTTATTCCACCTTTATCAATATTTTAATGGGTTTTAAATATTGTAAAGCGTTATAAACTTAAAAAAAATAACAACCTCAGATATTCATATATATGGTAGAATGAAAAAAAAAAGGTTAATATAAATTTTCCTGTCTTCGTTTATTGAAAAAGTTGATTTAATCGATTTTAGAATGATTTCAAATAATTTATATTTTATAATGACTTAAAAAATTACCAAATTGACTCTCCTTAAAAAAATAATAAGCTATATAAACAACACCTTATTAGTCTTTTACTTTCATTTGTATAAATTTAGTTTTCTGTAATATGAAAATTTTCACTAACTGGAAAAACTGTTTTATTTTTTTAAATAAAGATTTTTATCTGTTCTTATAAAAAACATGGTTATACAATTCGTTTAGTGTTTGGTAAAAAAATTAAAAATCGATTTTGTGTGAATAGGTAGGTGTGTTTTGAAAATTTCTTCTAGCATCTACGCAGTCAGGAAGTCGGTTCTTGTTTTTATTGTATTGTTTTTAATACGATCGTCCTAATAATCTACGAAAATGCTAATTTTCACCAATTTAAGCATCTTATATTACAACAACGGGTGTAAAAAGTTCAATCGGATATCAAAATCAAATTTTTAGTCGTAGTTTTTAAAATACGATCTGATTTCTTTTTAACCTATAAAACATTACATGCGATATAATATAATTAAAATAAAAAATATAACAACACAGTTAAATAAGGACAAAATCTCCTAATATAATATAAACGTTCTTAATGTTGCCGCCAAAGTTTCACAAAATCTTTTACCTGCGTCAAAAAGTATCAAAAGTCCAAGAATATGAAAATCAACATTATCTGAATTCAAATTGTATCACAAAACTAATGACGCCAATTATTACACCAGGAATTTTTATATAAAAATCATGTTTATTATATTAAAATCAAGCGAGGAAAAATTTATTATTCATACGTTTGATTGAAAGTTTTATCGATTTTTTTTAACGTACTAAACAAAAATCAAAATATCAATACCGTACTTGTAAAAAGGCTGAAGATTTGGATTGACTGCGATTAACAGAAAAACAATTAAAAATTCAAAACCATGCATTTTCCTTTCATGTACAAAAAATTGATTTTTGACTCCTGGGATTTTTTGAACTGGATACGAGATTTTTGTATGACTTATGAGCCAACAGTTAAATGGCACAACATAGGTATTTTGAAACTGAAAGATAGTTCTTTCATTCAGATTCCGATTGAATTCAGTCATTTTGATTTTGAGAAATTTCTAAACATTTTAGTAAAGTGCGTGAGCTTATACTAACAACTAATAGTAGTTTTAAGTTACGGAATGTTGAATTTATAATAATATTTGTCTTAGCGTGTAAATTTAACATTCGAAAAAATAATTAGTTAATAGATAAATTATGTAAATTATACTGTATAGTATCCAAAAATTACCATTTTTTAAATTAATTAGAATGTGATGTTCGTATGTTGGTAGGTAATTCAATATCTAAGTTAATTTAATATTTTTTAATTTAATTAATTTAAAATGTCATGTTTTAATGTTTTTTTGAAGGTTTGAAAGTTTTTTTTTTTTTTTTTTTAATTAAAAACAATTATCGTAAGTATTCATTGGATAGATATCAGTGAATTTTTTCATTAAAACGTTTTTCAAACTTCAGAGAAAATAAATTAAAAAAATTTTGGACAAGTGGTCCAGCTATTCTCGTGCTTTACAAAAAGCAATGAAAATTGAAAACTAATGTTTTACTTATTTCATAATGATTTAACCCTAGAAGGATTATTTTTTTGTACTTATAACATTGAAAATCCTTGAAGGCGCACTGATATTTGAAGGTACATATTTCACAAATTATCATAATTAGTTAGTTTTGGGTTTCGTATATCAAATTATACCAAATTTATAATGATATGTTCGAATATAATTAAAATTAGAAAATTGTTTTTAAAATCAACTCTTAAACATTAAGTCAATATTAAATTTTTTTGAAATATTGATCTAAATCACATTTTTTTAATAAATTATAAAAGATGGCATACTAATAAATCAGTCTATTGAAAAAATTACATTTATAATCAAAAAACAATTTTTAACTCTATATCATAGTTTTTTACTAATTATAATATAAAACTTTAAGTGTTAACTAACTAGTGATTATGCAATGAATCAAGTTTAAATTCGGAATTACAATTACATCTAAAATTACAACATCGAAAGTTACACAAAGGTCAATACGTCAGGTGGATGTTCGCAGAGTTAATATTACCTACGAATAAATATTACCACGCACCTATTATATACTTACCGTGGTGACACAACCGTCTCATGTAAAGCGGCGTGGCAAGCTGAGACAGACATCGCGATAAAATTCGAAAAAAAACATAGAGAGCATAGTTATTGTTTTGCTTAAGTCTCACAGACGGAGATTATCTTTCTAGGGTTAAAAATGGTAGGCAAGTTCTTAATATTCATTAAAAAAAAAAATTAAAATTCATTAAAAAACTATTTATTTAGGAAAACCAATTAATTCCGGCTTTTGAATTTTATGTATTATAAGCATATATTTTATATTTAATTTTCAAAGTGTAAATACCATATTGAAATGGTTTTCGTAACAGGTTATTGTAAAATTATTATTTTCCAAGAATTCTTTATACGTAGGGGTACTATTATTTTACAATTATCTTTTTCGATTCGGAAATTTCTGTGAAATCTATCAATAAATAACTTTTTAACAACAAACAAAACAGTATATTATTTTAAAATTATACTTCTATTTCCAAGTAATCCAACAAAACATATGTGTATTAAAATTATACACAATGATGAAATAGAACAATACCCAGGTGTCTAGTAATGTATGAGAAGATATACGTAATATATTATTATATATGTTTCAGACTACTACACATTACTATATACTAGTTGTTACACAATAACTTATATCAAATTACCAAAAGATTTAAACATATGTTTTTACTTTGATTGTTCCCTGTTAGATCATTTGAAACTACATAATATAGTAGTTCTCCGTCCGGTATTATAATAACACATATAACTATTTGTTACTTCTAGATAGGTGGTTGGTTCATTCATTCAAAGTTTTTTGTTTTCTTTGAATAAAATCTGATTGAGTATTATAACGAGAATAAACCACACGCCTTAAGTAGTGCCTAATTTGATGTAATTAGCATATCAAATTTTGTTAATAGACCTGCATAGTCTTTAAAATGGTAAAAAGTGAAAAAAAGTTATAGTTGGATGAAATCCATTGGAAACGGAAGAGAATATATCAAAAATGAAAGGCTAAATAATTTACGGACCATCTGGGGTCAGGAAGTGAAAGGCAGTTTTTAAGGAGTTTTTAAGGATAAAAGATCTTTTTTCTTTTAGAAATTTTCCCTTTAACTTTTTTCTCTAGGACTAAAATCTAGTTAAACCATGTGTTACTCTTAAAATCCTACCTTTTCCACTTCCCAACCTCAGATCGCCTGTTAATTATTTTTCCCTTTTTTGTTATATTCTCTTCCCTTTCCAATGGGCTTAATTCTACTATAAATTATCGACTCGGGTATATAAAGAATAGTAAGAATTGAAACACTACACAACCGACGGGAAATCAGTCCTACAACTTCCCAAGGTTAGAAGTTCAATCAAATACATCTTAGATGCTTCTATCTTTCAATAATTACTGTCATATATGTTTATCTATAGAGGTGTAAATATAATTTCTACTTCTGTCAAACTTATACAAATGAATGTATAAATATGGCAAAAATTGTTAAGAATATCAAAATCTCTAGAATCAGACAATCGCACACAATAAAAAGTAAAGATTATTTAAAACAAAAGCTTTAAAAAGTAACTTAAATGTAAAAATGCAGAGTAAATTAAAAAAAAAAAAAAAAAAACATATTAATTCAGATAGGATAATTTATTTATTAATTAATACATTAACTCTAAAGAACATATACTTTTGGAATATAAACTAGCCTCAAATGAATCTGCTCAGATCTTATTTAAGTTGAAGTAGATGATCAATAATTAGGATTTTGTGAAGCTGATAAGAAAAAATATATAAAACGTTTTATGAAATTGTTAAAGGGATATTTAATCATACTTGATAGTTTATACAAAATACTATTTAATTATTATATTTTTAAATTAGAAGAATGTTTAATTATTTTGACCTGAGCTATTCTCAAAATTAAGATGGATCTTAAGTTTTCTCATATGAGAAAATGAGCTGCACAGTTTTCACAAAAATTGAAACAATATACACATATTTTGCAAACAATAATTTTCTGTTATTAGTTGAATTCTTTAACAAAAATTATAAGTAGCTATACAGTGTTTGTTTTGAATTTTACATGTGTAGAATTTGAATGGATGTTTGCAGAATTTGAACTTGATATTCAACTTTTAGAACTTTTTTTTTATATCGGATATTTTTCTTTTTGGTCATTACACTTTTAAAAATATAAACAAATATTTTTTTGTCGAACAATAATACATCTTTCACATAGAAAAAGGTTTTCTTTTGTTTAGCTTTAACACTTAACTGAGGATTATCCAATTACTATACCCTTCTTACCTGATTATTGTCGATTTCAATGTGTTATATACGTTTGTTAAGGGATAACTAAAGGAGTATTTACATTATAACGAGTAAGCTTTATATGGCTTTAATTGAATTGAACATTAAAAAATGTTGTTCATGTTTCCCATCTTTATTTAATAGTTATTACTTATGCCGAATTATCGTATTTAATTTAAGTTATTATACTATTAAAAAGCAACATCGACTAGATTTTTTAACTATAGGAGACTTATTTTTAATTTTTCATATATATTTTGATAAAATAATAGGGATCTTGAAAAATAACTGAGAAGCTAAGATGTTTTTTGATTTGTCTGTTAAAATGTAATTAAAAATACAGATATAATTTTTTGACATTTAACCCCCAAATGGTTTATGTTTTGATTTATAGATCAGAGTACAGGCAAAACTGCAAACTAATTAAGTCAAAACTTATAACGAAATGAAAATAAAATTCAAAATTTGCTGAATGCAATTTTTTGTTTGTTTGAAGGTAAGTAATGATCAAATATACTAAACTGAATCTTAGAAGTATATGCTTTCACTTTGAAATTTTATTATGTAGTGATAAACAAATTCAGAGCTATCATTACAGCATCTCCAAAGCGATATCGAATTTAACTAGATTATTTAAACATATAATAAAATTAATTTTCTATTTTTCAAGCTATTTTTTAAGATATTAGTTAAGCTCATCTGCACACTTTGAATACATTCTTGGAATATCTTTGATTCGATTGCGTAGTCGAGAATGTTAGAATAACTATTAGAATAACCTATTCTTCAGCTTTGGAGAGTTGCACTTTTGTCTTGCATAAGTCACTCGAAGGAGATTTTAATTTCACCACTTAAAAACAGGTAAACTATTCTCATAAAAAACGATCAACAAAACCTAATCATTTTAAACCGACTTTTTTAGGATACATCATTCTACATAAAATGTTAATTATAATAAATGTCTGTTCATAAATATTCTTCTTTAAGTAATAAAACGATCGTGTTTTTTCTGCTCTTAAAAAAAAAAAGTTGACATGACATTATAAATAATGAATGTACTGTTAAAATGACGCCACACACAGATTCCATGTTGCATACCTTCAAAAGCTCGATAAAGACAGATACATATTGATATATATATATAAATATTTGATAGAGAAATTCGCACTCTGAAATCTGATTGTTGGGTGAGGCAGACTGTTTTTCATCCACCCAAGCGACTTAGAGGATAATATAAACATTCGTTACTCTTAATACATTACTTTTTTTTTTCGATGCAACAAAACAAAAAACAAAACAAAAAAGTTTACAACAACGATTTGTGTTGTCGTTGATGTAAATAAAAACCTTTTAAATTTGTTTTTGTTGTTTAAAAATTTACTTGATATCATTCCTTTTATCTTGATATTCTGAAAAATAATACTTATGTGGTTCGTTTTTTATTTTTCTATACGTAAATTATTATAAAGATAATACTTTCTAGTGAATACGTCGATTATGAGAGAACATAAATGTTTTCCCATTTTTCCGATACCCTGAATCTGAATTTTCAACCGTTATGAATGAGAACCTGTACATGTGTATTTGTTGTTGCGTGTCTCTGTATCTACATGTGCGTCGTTATCCCATCAACTTTTATGAAAATGATCCGATCTAGGATTATTTAAATTTTTTTCAATAAGTTGAACTTAGAAGTTTATCATAAAATAAAATATATATTTGGCATGCAAATTTCTAATACAAGGATGAAAGAGAATGAAGTGAAGCCTGTAAATTAATCCGCAGCCTGTAATAATCGTTCATCGTTTCCTTACCATATTTTTGATATATTTCAGGAAATATATTTTAATTATTTGACAAGAATACTTATTTTAGGGCCAAATTTTTTTTCCAAAGAAATCTAATTATTTCTTAGTAAAACTACTAAAAAAGTTTGCAAACACAATATTTAAAAAAAATATTAATTTTTTTTTTTTTTTTTTCATAATAGCTAAAATTTTATCATCCAAATTATTCCTTGAACTCTGGTTATTGAATCATTTGTAAGCACTTTTCCTTTCCAAAGACTTTGAATAACCTGTCCCATTCAATTTAAACTCTTACAATAAATGTCATTTTTCACAATTTTGTGAAGAAAATTTACTGAGCTTACACAGCTCGTAAATATAATTATTTGTTTTTAGAAGAAATTTTTTCTCCTCCATTATAAAATTTACTCGAAATTTCCCCATTATTTCTATTTATAAATTTTATTTTCGTACTTTTGCATATAATTAAGAAAACATGTTTCAGGTTTTATAAACAGCAAATTTATAAAGTGTAGTAGTACCTACTCGCATGTAAAAAGAATTTAAAATAAATTTATTTGTTTACATTTTCGAAACATAAATATTAAAAGTTTTGTGTATTGTGGAATTTAAAAATTGGTATTATGAAGAGGAATGTTTTTCATTCGTATAATTAATTAATGTTTTTCGTTTTACTTGCTTAACGTCTACTGCTGGCTCAACCATCATCTGTGTGCTCATTCATTCATTTTTTACTTCATTATTATGTGTTTTTGATAAACATAATAAATCACATGAAGTATGGTAAATTCAATGAGTAGGTGAATTATATAATTATAACGAATATTCATTCGTATTAGTTATAATTTATTGATTATTAGCATGTGTAAATACTGATAATATTTGACATATGGAATATGCAAGAGTATTTTAATTTTTAAGCTATTGCATAGCTTCTATCGCGGGCCTTGAGCGCGGGGACTGAATCCAGAAATTCCGTAACGAAAAAACCTGATATGTTACAAATCATCATTTCCATAGAAACCAAAATCTAATTTTGAAATTCAAAATAAAACTTCTTTATCTATTCAAAATAAAACTTCTTTATCTCTTCTCACTAGCAGTATGACGAACTGTCAACTATATAAAGTGTGCATATCGCATTTCCATAGAAACCAAAATCTAGCTTCTATTGCGGGCCTTGAGCGCGGGGACAGAATCCAGAAATTCCGTAACGCAAAAACCTCACGCTACTCACTCCGACGGGCAAGGAGTGGCTTGACGAATCGAGACGAGCTGCTCCGAAATCGGACGAATACATAAGCAGCTGTTTATGAGAAAGTATATAGGTGTTTAGGTGTAAGAAAAAGCAATACTGCATGAATAAAATAAATAAATAAAAAAAAAATTATAATTGCATTAGTTGATACAAAATGCTATGCAATAGCTTTACCGCGGCAGTCCCCGAGTGCCACACGTCTTTTTTTTTTTAATTTTTTACCGATCTTTTATAAAATTTTGTTTCAGATTTTTTTAGATGAATAGAATTGCCTAATTAATCTTTTTCCAATCGCCCATTCATCCTTCATAAACATAACTAAAAAAATAATATATATGGCGAACTGAAATGTTGGCAGTGTATTCAAGACCGCAATAGTACGTGAATAATCAAAATCGGTTGATTGGGTTCAATGAGTCCATAACTCAAAATTCAAAACATGAATGATTAAATAAAAATTCAAAAACAAAACAAACATATTTTGTTAGTAAACATTTTGCCGTGAATTCACAAAATTTAGCTTGTAATTACATATAATTACATTGCACATTATTTATATATTATATGCATTGTTAAGTTTATAGACTGGATAATTAGAGTATTTTATGAATGCTAATTATTAAGAATAATTCAATCAATTACATGTAGAGTATTGAAACAATTTACTCTGTTATCCTTACTTAATATACTCAATAAACATAGAATTTGTCCGAGTATATTAATTTTAGTTTAAAGTTTATAACGCTAGTAAATTTTGACCGAACAAATAAAATTTTGATATAGATGTTCATAGAATGACATAATCATTAAGCAGCATATATTTCAAATTACAATACTAGCTTATAATTGATCAAGTTTAGTTTATTTATTATATTTTATTGTCAAAATTTAGACGACCGTGTTGTATTTTGATTCCCACAAAGTATTTTACTCTTCTCGTTGACTGGTGAATATTTAGAAATTTCAAGATGTTGAAGCAATTTTATACATCTGTCTCGTCTCGAATTTCAGGAGTGTAGCTTTTTCAATACACCCATACTGACTGTAGTTGTGCCATTTCAAGACTAATCTTAAATTTACCTAATTAGAAAAATTCTCAATCGCTAAAACGTTACAGGGACTATATAAAGAAGCTTTGTGACATAATTAGCAAGATTATCGTATATACTCCCGATTATAAATGGGGAGGCAGATATAGGGTTTAAAAACGACTATGAACAATATTCAATGTTAAGTTCTATCCCTACCTCAAAATACCCAGTAGCAACATCATTGTTTGACTGTATGTGTATTATTCTCCTAGAAACATTCATTTCTCACCCAAATACTCATACCAATTCATATGCAGATCTTAACACTACGTAACTCATTACGTACAGTGTGGTATAGTCATTTTTTTCTTCTTCAAAAACTGGCTTCTTATATTACAAACAGCATGACCAAGCCAATTTATAGTTATAGTTAAATCGGCTATTTTGGTTAGATTCTTTTTTTGTGCAAAACTATAATATACTAACTATAATGATCAGTATTTCTATTATCGTTTAACAGTTTTTTACAATGAATATCAATGCAACATATACTTTGGGAGCTGGTGTAGTTGCATTGATATAATAAACACGCAATATATTAAAAGTATGTTCTGGGAGATTTTTGTTATCGTTTAATTTTTATTCGTTGCATGTATGAAATATATCAGGTGTATCTTTGAAGTATTGATAGAAAGTTTAGAAGTATTGATAGTGAACAACCAACTGATTTCATATCTGTAGTGTGAAATCCGAATAGATATACAGTCAAACCTGGTTAAGAGAGAGTTCAAGGGACCATGATTTTATTCTCGCTTGTCAAGGTTTCTCACTAATGCAAGTTTCTAGCTTATAGAGGTATAGAAGAGGTTTGCCTCACTTACAGAGGTTTATTCAAAATATTTAGTTGTAAACATGATAAAGAATAATTTATTAGAGTGATTACGAAGTGATTATTGAAATACATAAATACAAAGAAGCAAGTAACAGGTAAATTTTATTTAAAAAAATCATGTCATCCAAACACTTAAGAGTATGATTAACAACCTCTCTCCGGTAAAATCGTTTGAATGTGTGTATGATACCTTGATCTAACGGTTGAAGTTTACTGGTGGTATTCGCCGGCAAGTATAGAACTTTAACATTCTCCAATTTTGATTTCCAATGAACTAAAGTAAGCATGATAAATAAGATAATACAGTTAAATATTATTTCTTTGAATTACAAGAAAACAACATAGTTCCTAATTCCTGAAAAAAAAGAATGAGTCATACATAGGAAAATTGTCGCTTATAGAGGTAAATACAAAAGAGGCTCTCAGTTATAGAGGTCAGAATGGGAAAAACGACTGTCACTTTAAAGAGGTTTTTGTTTCTCACATATAGAGGTTTTTGAGGAGTCAAAGCTCGGGACCTGAGAATTATTTTCACTTATAGAGTTTTCTCGCTTACCCAGTTCTCTCTTACTCAGGTTTGACTGTACATGCAATAAATTTATTAATGCCCAAACGTATTCATGCATACGCATGGTCCTATGTTTTAGTAGATTTACTTAAAGTCTTAAATTAACGTTCATTCTAAAGTTACTTGTATTTAATGTATTAAAGGAATATTTCCGAAACATCTTGTAGTCATGATTGTAACTCTTTTGAACAAAAAACTCCCTTTTATGCCATCAAAATGTTTTGGATTGTATGAATTTATACTGTTTATAAAAGTAAGATTGTATTTTAAAGTAAGGTACGAACAATGAGTATGTATTAACAAGAGATTTTCAAAAAATGTCTTATATATAGCTCACCCTGATAGCTCCCGGTGGTTTAATAGTTTTACGTCACACGTTGATTATTTCTATGCTTCAAAAGAATTACATCATGGTTGGCATCCGCATAGGATGGTATCAATATTGTTGTTATAGCCAATAGAAATATTGATATCATATTTTGATGACATTATAAGTGGATACCATTCCTTGATGTTATACTTTCGAAACACAGGTAATATTATTTATAAGAAAATCATGGAAACATTGTAATTATTTTAACATTCTTACATCATCGAGCATTTTTAATTTTTGTAAAATCAGTATAAAAGTGTTTATAATTAACATAATTGCACTCGACATCAACATTGTTTATTAAAAATTCTTTGAAATAATGGCCATTATTTTTTAGGCAACAACTCACTGTTTTATACTGTATAAAGGAAATAATCAGGAAAAAAACGTTAAAATGTGGAAAAGTGGTGGAACAGCATCGATATAAAAAATTATTGTTTAAATGTGGTCTTTAGACATTCATCACCACTAACCTCTGACTCACTCTGAAAAAAATTCGGAATTAATTAAGCTTTATTGATACATTTCTGTTTCATTGTTTATAAACATGATATCCAATTCTTTTATTAAAATTGTAGCTACCATAGACATTTTTTATGCTATGTTATACATATAATCCTTATTTAGAAACATTTGAATCAGCCAATATAGTGTTAAGGGTGAGTAAGGTAAAATTTGATGTAATGGCTCATATTTATACACTATTTAAAAACCGTTTTTTAACCTTTCAACCCATTTTACTGCAAGTTAATATGTGGTGTTATTCCCATTGAAAATAATAGCGTAGATTTAAGCTTATACTGTACAGGTACGCATTAGGATAATAAAAATATATAATGGATGGAGGAAAATGCGTAAAAGGCTCTGAGGATTGCATATATAGTATTTCAACAAAGAATTTAATAATAATAATAAAATATCAATTCACGTTTCAAGGACACAAATTAATTCAAAACCTATCACAAAATTCATTGCTATGCATGTGCTAATTTGTTGCTTTATTACGGATTTTTGTACTAAAACCGCTTTGGAAATAACCATGTTTGAAATCGGAAAAATTTGGCAAAATACGTATTGACTGAATACTTGTATTAAATTTTAAAATATCTTAAATCAATTTTTTTTTTGAATTGAAATAAGCGTTCGATTTTTTTAAATTAAAATAAGCCTTCTTAAAAAAATCAGTTGGCTCCAAAGTACTGACGCTTCAACTGATTTTAATAAACACTTTACTTCAATGTGGAGTAATGCGGATGTGAATTTCAATGCGGAGTGATTAGTCAATTACTGAGATGAACTAGTTCAAATAATCAAGGTGTCGTATAAGCTTTGTAAATGGTTTTGAAAGTTAATTCTTAAGCTAGAAGTATATATGACATTAACATACTAAGTAATCCTCATTTCATCTGTGCACTTAAACAGACTGATGGTTGTAGAAGATATTCGAATTATAAAAAGCAAGCTTGTGAAAACATTTTGACACTATAGAAGCAGCACTGCCGCAGAACATTTGCATATTTTCTTTGTGTGTATTTGGTGTTTCACTCTTGTTCAATAGTGGTTCAATCTTATTTGGAACTTACTCAGGCAACTTAGGAACTTTTTGGTGAAAAAAAACCCTGGAAGTTAAAAAAAAAATTCGGGCATATTCAGACACAACAAATTTTTTTGCTTTAGAATAGAGTAGCTTTAAAATAAAAGGGCCAGTGATTAAGTGGTAAATTTGACTCCTTAGACTGGAGGTTGCGGGACCGAATCTATTATCCTGTATTTCTAACAATTATAATAAAAAAAGGGCGGTTGGTTGATCACACTGTCGTCGTTTTGATAATAAAGTAGCCGGCTACAACAACAACACAATAACAATATAATTGTCACCAGATGTTAGAAGAGATCATTGCCTTCAGGTGATGGAGTGTTCTAAAAGAGGATCAAAAGTTCTAGGTACAATGAACACGGTTTCAGTTTCCGTCTTAATATATTCAATACTCTAAAGCAATAAAAAGACTCGCTTGCACATTTCGCTGTAATGTGCAATTGACAATTTGTCGAACTTGTCGCCCAAGCTTTCAGTATTTTTACTATTTTACATAATTCATAAAGAAAATTGTATGAAAATCATTCTTAAGAAAATTTTCCGTAGACTTTTATTGAATAAAACAGATTATGCTTTTTCAAGTTCTTCACAGCGAACGAATGAATACACAAGAAAAGAGTTTTCATACACCATTATCTATCTATCTTTTCAAAACGTATACACAATCTATACTAAAGTACACCATTAGATTATTATAGTTGGAAAATTCCTTTTTGTAGACGAGATATTTATTGTAAAATTTAAATTGCACACGTGTTGTTATTGTAAAATTACTATTACTAATACTACTATTATGGAACACAGCTAGCTATCTGTATTGTTTGGTAATAACGTTGTATTATTGAAATACACTCAATCATTTAGATTTAAATTCACCATTATCTCCAAAAATGTTTTCTATTCAAACTTATATTGCTGTTTGAATGGATTTAATTTGCCGACGCGCATTAACAATCACTATGTTTGGAGATTTTATACCATTTCGATTGTATGGTTCTAGCATAGAAACTGTTAAATTAATTTATAGTATTCAATTTAATGTATCACATTTGAAAATACTTGGAGAGAAAAGTAATAGGAAAACTTGGATCTGCAACATATTTGAAAAATCAACACTCGTTTTTATATTAAGGAGATTCAGTCGTAGCTTTACTATAAATTATTACTGGTTCTACTCATATTTAAAGTGTATATGTCTTTTTTCTATTATAAAAAACAACTTTGATCATTTTATATTTATAAAAAAAGAAGATTTACAATTGCATATAAATTACTGCTGTAAATTTTGTTCTGACTGATCATCGTATTGTCGTACTTTACAAATGAAACTATTGGTTTGTAGTTACAAAAATATGAAATGAAAACTTTAGATTGGAAAATGGCTAAATATATAAAATAAATATGTTGAATTAAATTTGAGGTAAAATTTCTCACTTTCAACACTACACGAATGGAAAAACACGTATGGTATATAAATAACGTATTGAAATAATCTCATGAAATAATCTCGCTCTCTCATGTACTGGTGGCTGGAACAGTATAACAGCGACGAGTACTCATAAAATAAAGTTGACATCGTACCTAAGGAAATTTTCACTTCAATAATTTCAATAATTTCAAATATTTTTCTTTTTAGTTTAACCTATCCTTTCTTTAAGTAATCGTCTTTATCAGAGTAAAAATTAGTATAATAAATAAAATAATAGAACCCTAGTTTTTAATATATAAGTTGAAGTAAGTTTGAGTATGTAAATACTCTAGTTTGAGTTATATTGTCTTTACTTAAAAATCTTGATAACTTATCTTTGCGAAACTTGTCTACCCATAGATATTTTATAACATCTTAGCAAGCTGAATATACCCTAAATGATGTATAGATTAAAACGTGTTTGTCATAATGGTCGACATTTTTCGTTTTTGGTAAACATATTTTTATAAATGAGTTTCTCCGTTGCTTTTTACATGGTATTTTTAGTTAATGCCATCGTATGCATTCAGTTGTAGTACCCATAAGCACACGCGGAATAACAATTTGCGTGCAGCAAGTTTGGGTTGTTTATTGTTAAACAAAAATTCATGCAACCTTTTTGACCTCAGGGCATCTCAAAACGTGTGTTTCAAATTCGAAAATTTGATCCGAAAACATTATCATTTTATAGTAAAAGAAGGAACTATTCCATCAAAATAGTAATATTAAAAGAAAATTAACAAAGTAAATAAGAGACATAATGTCGGTAAAAAAAAGATATTCTATATGAAAATTTTATATTTATATTCGTTTTTTTTTTCTTTTTTTACTTCTTTTCAATAAAATATATCTTTCCTTAACAAATATAATATGGAATTATCAGATTAAAATTTATTTTCAAAACAGTCAAATAATTTTTTCTTCTTTATTATTATTATTTTTTCTATGTTAGTAAACAAATTTATGCTCGTTTACATAGACATACTGTCATAAAATATGACTTCAAACATTATTTAACTTCTTCAATGAAGTACAAATACTATTATTTGTTTATATTGTTTACATAACATTTCATAATGTACATGTTTTCATAATATTATTATTATTAGAAATTTAAAGAAATAAAAGTCTATTTGCATGAATGACACAAATATTTATGCAAGTTTAAAATTGTATTAATTGTACTTGAGTTTTTCAATCATTTTAACTCTAAATAAGTTGAAATTACAATAAAAATTTAATAATTGTATAGAGCGTTAAATTGTGGCAGTCCATTATAGTTTTTATTTAGCAATTATGATTATGTTAGTGGTTGTTATTGCTAAACAATAAATAAACCTATATTACAAATTGATCACAAAAAAATTGAATCAACTTATATTTTTCTTGTTGAAGTCGGTTAAAACAATTATTAAAATTGGTTTGTATCCAAACAAATTATAATTGAAGATATAATAAAATTTTTGTAAGTCTTTTAATTCTTTTTTTAACTTGATTTTTGGCGAAATTTTTGTTATTTTCTTTTTGAGTATTGCATAAAACTACGAAAACTGACTTATTGGTCATTTTCAATCACCAAAAATTTGAATTGGCAGCTTTTTTTCAAAAGGCTAGAACTTATAATTTTTGGAGACCCACCTGGGGAGTATATCCTTTCAAACAGAAAGAATTTTGTTATATTAGATCACTTTTGATTATAGTCGATAAAAATATATTAAATACATACAGACTCGGCCAAAGTTTTTGATGACAAAACATGATTAACTTGTGTGACGTCATTCAAAATCCAACATGACGGCACACTTAAAAAATAACTCGTACAATATGGTTGCCTCACTCTTAATCCAATATGGCACGCGTCTTAAAGCTTGAAAATCAATATCGAAGCAGATATCTTCAACTATAACTAAATGTGATAATGATGTATTACATAACATTTGTGGTTTTGTTTTTAAAAACAAGCTTTTATTTAAATAAGCTTAAAAGAAAAATTACGCATTTAAAAATTTTACTACGGAGTTATAACGTCATTACAAAATTTACATGATATATAACTTGGCGCAAGTTTTAATTGTGTAAACAAGTAAATTAAATAACTTGATGTGATTGATCAAACTAAGTAAATACGAATATTTAAATCTCGCGACAAGCTTTTAAATCATATAAATTGTGTAATGACTTTATTAGTTGTTAGTAAAAGTTATAAAGTCAAACTTGCATTTTATCTTTTTAGCGCATATAAATAAACGAATATTTTTCAAAAAGATTTTTTTTTTTAAATTTAATTTGGATCACAAGAGTGGCGTTGTACATGGTTTTGGATGGTGTGGTGCCGAGAACTGGACTGTCGTTTTATAGCACATACAACTGAAATATTCATTAAAAATGCATATGACGTAAAATATAATTATTCAAAAGTAAATAAATTTAATGTAAATATCTTATACAAATAATAAGTAATTTAAAAAACAAAACTTTCGCAAAAAACCATCAATCATAAATGCTTTTTGGATAATGTGTAGATATTTTCAACAGGTTTTCTGCTCGTATAAAAGTATAAATTAAAAAATAAATTACGTCACTTGGCTTTCATAATTAAAAAGTTTTCTATATTTTGTTTTATGTATACAACGAAGCTTTTAAATTTGTACGGAAATACCTATTTTTCCTGTTGAATCTAGGGTTCCGTCATCCGATGAACAACTGTTATAGAAACTAGTCTCGAATCTATTTGTCAACTATAGCCCATTTTCTCTGATAAACTAAAATAAAAGTACTTTCTATAAGATGATTCGTTATCATAATCATAATAAAACAAATTACGATTTAAGTGATTGATTGGGGAACCTGTGTTAGTAGAAGATTTTTTAAATACTGAAAAATAGGACCTAAAGTGTAAGAAAAATTTTTTTTGAACTCTTATATCTCTGCTTTATGTAATATCTATTCAGTTTATTATGGCGGTGCAATTGGATTAGGCTACGGTCTTTAGTTAAGCCGAAACGAAATACCCTACGCTGTACCAACACTACGTAACATTAAACATTTCCAACTGATAGTTGAACAATGTACTCCTAGAGTTTATCAATGTTTATGTAATAAAACTATCCAATCTAAAATTTTTGCATCTAACTAGTCTGTATGTTCAAAATTTTTTTAATCATTTTTATTTGTACAAATTTATTACAAAATAAGGATTCAAAAAAGTAATGTATAAACAAACTATACCTTCCGAAGTCTTTCATCTCCAAGATATATGAAATATGTATATTCTAAAATAAAAGCTCTTTGAAACAATGTTTAAAAAAATTAGAATCAAGCAATCCATTATTTGCCTTACGGCCATGACTCAAAATATAAAAAATCTCACAACATATTAATATAAATATGTATATAAATAAAATCCGAGAAATTTAATCAGCGTATTTAATTTTAGAGAATATGGGTCTGATGTCAATATTGGTCAAAATTAGTAAGGTGGTTATTTATAGAAGTATCCGTTAAACGACAGTACAACTCCCACTTGACTGATGTTTTTCATCAACAATATTTTAAAAACTAGTTAACTAGTAGCATAAAACTTTTGCTTGCTCTAACATAAACACCATCAACCTCGTAAGAGAATTTAATGAAAACCAATGCAATTCAGGTTTTTCTAGGGAAAATCCAAGAAGGACAAAATCAAATATAACGACTATTTAACTTTTATAAAAATATGCAACAACAGAAAAAAAAACATGAAATCGAAAACCATGATTGCTAAAAAAGCGGTTCAATGTTAAGCTAAGAAGTATACTACAGAAACTAAACAACCTGGCTTCCTACAAAAAACTATACGAAAACAACAACACACAAATGTAGTGCACGTTGGGGACGAGTTTAACCAATAAAGTTTTTAGTTTATTTTATCAATCCCTCAGAGGAAAAAAACGATATATATGTCGCAAATACATAGAAACATGCTGTCGCATATTACTAGGACCCTGAATGGTCATTATGTATACAAGTAGCGAAAGTGTATATTAAGGTCACGTGATGAAAAAATAAGCTTTGTTTCATCAAATTTGGTTTGTGTATAACATTAGTTTTGTATGTAAATATAATTGACCGACCGAACTGAGGTCTATGGTCAAAACTACACGATTTTGCATTTCGTTTGTCTGTATTTAACTATCTTTCTATGTTTGTTACGCTGTAAGTTTCGAACCCCTTAGTCGATTTTGACGAGATGGTAGGCATATTGATCTTTACCAAGAAATTCACTGTGTAGTTTTTTGAAAATTTATATTTTCCGCTTCCGGGAGAAAATAGCTTTAAAAAAATTTAATTAAAACTATTACGCAAGATTCTGGATGTAAATTATATGAATCGCGTTATCAGAAAGCCGGGTTCAAACTCATTTCACAAACTATTCACATAATAAAGTCCAACTTAGTATTGGATTTACAGCTAATAAAGAAAGTGTCTTCATTGGTCGTGGTCTTAAATACTCGAATTTCCAAATTCAAAATCTATAACCAGGACCATTACATTTTAAGCTTTAGGCTTAATATACTGTCATATAGTATTATTATCATTTATACATTCTTTTAATGTTAATAGAAAATACAAAGCTGTTTATTAATTAATTTAAAAAAGATCATTTGCGATGGTTCCTGGGAATCAATTATGGATTATATTATTGATTAACAAAAATACATTTAAATAATCATTTCAGCCAATTCAGACGTTTATTTCGAACGTGTATTTTACAAAAAGCCAAATATCTTCTGTTCTCCAATTATTGATTCAAAACCTTGATTTTAATACAACGATGTCCATTATTTTGTCAACCCAGAAAGTTTTTAATTAGGCGGATATCATTTTGTCCAGAGTTTATAGAACGCGATGCTGGACCAAATGGTCTTGCTATAAAATGATCTTTTCGATAAAATTATTACAAATAACAGAAATGTAATGTTCATTAAACGCGTAAATTAAGTTTAATTGTTTCAATTTTACGTAAAACTCTTGAAACATAGGTTTCCGTTTTGGTGATATATTGTTTCTTCAGAACCCAAGATTAGACACGAACGACATATATGAAACATAAGAGTTGGTTTATTAAATAAAGTTTAAATTTTTTAACAATAGAAAAGTCACACTTTGAAAATTGCCAGTTCATACGTACGCATGTCCGATAACTCGAAACGAAATACAATAGTGAGCTGAAATTTTGATACTCTAGGCTTAAAAAGTGAGTTAATATTCTTGAATGGATATTTTTATACGAACTGCATATTTAGTGTATTTTATGAATGCTAATGAATAAAACTTGCTCAGTCATTGATACTTAGCCACATTTCAGGTATTTAAACAATAAACGCTGCATATTATAAATTATTTTATATTTTTAAGAGATATGATAATGCTTACGGTTATTGAGACTGATACGTAGGACATTTTATTCAACCACCCCAGATAGTAGTTGTATGTATTCTATATGCAACAATGGTGTGTGAAGAATAGACGAATAAAATTTTATATGCCAAATAGAAATCATTGGCCCATGATCATTGTCAAATATATTACAGGAATATGTGGCTGTTTTGTTGTTGTCGTTGTTACTGTTATTTTTGTTGAGTGCACCTGCTCCATATATATATATATATACATATATACACTTGTATTTACCCTTTTCAATAATATACAACTTATCCTATTTTCTTGTACAATAATACGACCCAATATATAAAACCGTTGACGACCAACAAATAAAGCATATCATCATCTGATCAATGAACGGCTGGATACTGTTTATCTTTTTATTTATTCTCGTGTAAAGCTCAATTCAGAATGAATAATAAAATAGAAAAGAGAAGTACATATATATTATTTGGAGAATTCAATATTTTTGATAAGTATAGTAAGTGTGACTAAGTATTACTCTCTTCGTATTCCTAGTGTGTTGTACTGAGAGTTTAGTTCGAAAACGGAATGGATGACTAATAAAACTCAAAATGGGAACAGACCTAAATGGGCACTACGACCGATCTGTACTCGACGCGTACAAGCGTGGATAACACCTCAGCCGATTAATTTATTAAAATTAAAAGTTAAAATGTGGTTCATGTCTCAAAATAATATGATTTCGTATTTTCCTTTGTATTTTTTTGCTTTCTTTCATTTTTATTTTATGTCAGAGAATAAAAATTAATTCTATATTTGAGAAATGAAAAATTTATTGTTATGTTTCGAATGAATTGTAATTATTAAAATTATTTTATTGAACGTTTTTGATTGGCCTCATTAATAAATGAATTGAAAGTTTAAAAAATGAGAGGCAGGTTTAAACAAAACATTGATCTTATATTCCTTCGTCATTTAGTATCAATATCAAAAACCCGTATACTTTTAGCCCGTACTACGTATAGAACAGTTATTAGTATTTTTAGAAAGAATGGGATACAATAATTGTAGTTATCTCCCACATCGTCGTAGCTTGCATAGAAAAAATTTATTGTTATATATATATATATATATATATATATATATATATATATATATATATATATATATATATATATATAAATTTATTGTTATATATATATATATATATATATATATATATATATATATATATATATATATATATATATATATATATATATATATATATATATATATATATATATATATATATATATATATATATATATATATATATATATTTTTCAATAACAATACATTTTTTTCTATGCAAGCTACGACGATGTGGTTTAACGTATTCAATTTTAAATAATCACGCAAAATGAGATAACTGCAATTATTGTATCCCATTCTTTCTAAAAATACTAATAACTGTTCTATACGTAATACGGGCTAAAAGTATACGGGTTTTTGCTATTGATACTAAATGACGAAGGAATATAAGATCAATGTTTTGTTTAAACCTGCCTCTCATTTTTTAAACTTTCAATACGTCCCAAATTATTTTTCAATCTATTTTCTAAGAAGAGAGGTTTTTTGCAGATGTAAAATGATTTCACCAGGGTAAACACGAAAAACGTATGTTATCTTTCGAAATCCTGCTACATCATTTGAGCTACTAGCTATTGATTCGTGTGAAACAAGTTTAAAGGATGAAACAAATTCAATTCTGGTTGGTTGAATATAAAAACAACAGAAAACATTATTTTTATTATTTATTCCTTGTATTTGTTTTACCTACTGTCTATTGTTATTTTTGTGGAAAGCAATTTATCCTAAATTACGCTTATAAATTTTAAATTGCTGTAAGTAAATTTAAAACTTTTATACATCATTTTTTGTGATCAATTACTCGTCGAAGTCAACTCTTACCGTATTCTTAGGTTAAAAATTGATTCCTTGGTGTTAAAAAAAAATCAGTTTAAAGGATAATTCGTCACTAAAAATGATTTAAGGAAAGTTTTAATTAAAAATTATTTCTTACTTCTGAATTAAGTTTTTTTTTTTTCGAAAAATTTACAATTTCATAATTTTGAATTATATTAAAATAAAAATATCCAGTGATTTCCAAACTTACTTAATCATGTATTAATTTTATTGAAAATATTATTAAATTGTACGTCTTCAATTAGAATTTTTGCCAAATTTTTTTAATAATAGGTGATATAGGAGCTTACTATTAATTAGACTGTATATTGTTATTTTTTGTTTGCCCTTATTTCCCCACTTTCATCTTGGAATTTTTGATAACCTTTTTCGGTCTCCCGTAAAATTGAAAATTTTACTGATAAATTTGCAAGACTTTGGTAATCTGGAGCATTTAGAAAATTCTCAAAGAATTATATAGGAAGAATGTTTTGAAGAATGTTTCTTATACTTGGAATAAAAATGCGGGTATAAGTTATTGTAATATGTAAAATTTAACAAGGATGACATCTGATACGTTAGTAAATTATCTTTGATACCATATTTCTGTACATTTGAATATAATTGTTATCAAATTTTCATTAGTTGAATTAGTTCTAATATATCTAGTATATATTTGAAAAATATAAAATCTTCGAGGAAACTAAGTAGGAAACTACGTCTGCATTGGTTGGATGACATCGAGGATTATCTGAAATAACTTATTTTTCGAAGGTAGACAACTTAACCACGAAACAGGAAGGAATGACGATCGACTGTTTCGAAGGTCCTGGTTCTAGAAGGACCGTAATTCTTTTATTTCATTACAAAAATATATCAATAGTAAAAAAGATATGTTATTTTTGAAAAAACTAATTAATTTTTTCACTTATAACAATATGTTAAAGGTTAAAGGGTAGGTCACTTGTTTTTTTTTTCTTTTCTTTTTTATCACATAGTCTCACTTGAAAGTGATAAAATTTATCTACTTACAACAATGCTGTTATTTTTATTATATACATCAACTGTTTTCTTTTAACTCAGGCTGGTTTAACGAGAACGGAATATTATCATTGCAAACAGCATCGTAATTATGCTTTCATTCCATTTCGAGGTATCATTGTTTTTCTTTCACATGCTTACATGCTTAAACTGTCTTCAAAGTGGATTTAAGGGTCATAGTATTATTACCAATTAATAGTAGTAGTAATGAAAGCACATTAGTTATTATTCTTACTATGCATAGTACGAAGAAGGGACTTCATAATCACTTAAGACGCCACAAGTAGCTTAAATCAGTAATAAAACATTCATATTCTAGAAAATTTAATTATTTGGTCTATTGCTTTCATATAAATTGTCTAGCAAATGTGAACCAAAAATTATTGAATAATAACAAAAAAAGACTTTTAATTTTATGTGGTTGAAAACTGTAAGAATGATTGAAAACTTATTACATTAGTAATTAAAATAATGTAAAATAATTCCATACCATTCATCGAGTTATAAATCATTTAATTGATAAACTAGTATTTCGTATCTATGAATGAATGAAAAAAATTTTATGCACGGTGTAAAAAATAACTGCAAGACCATTTGTAACAACTGCTTAATTAAAAGGCTGATTATTCCATCTGCTTAGTTATTATCAGAGCTTCTTATCCTTCAAATATTTGCTATTTGAGGTAAATTGTACTGCACTAGCTTATCTTACATTTTTTAATGATTAAGGTTATTTTGTGTACAATAAGGTTATTCAAAATGAGAACATCAATAGGAAGCATAGCAAGATTATATCGCTGTAAAGTATTAAAAATGAGGAGGTATACAACATGTTTTGGTTTCAAAGTATTGACATTGTCAACCTTAATATTATACGACAGTTTCTTCGAGATGACAGTCAAGCTGTAATCATATAAAGTAAATGGTACAAGTCATACGGCATAAATAAAGCTATTTTATAGTTATTTGATAAAATAAAGGTTATAGCTTAAAACTAAAATCTGAGTGAATTTGTAAAATATTTGAAGTTATACTTGTTTGTTAAATTTAATCGAAAGTTAGCTATATTTGTTTTTTAAAGTTATTTTATTTGGTTTTTTTATTGCAATAATATAATCGATCATTTGTGAAATATCGAACTTGATATTTTATTTAAAATAACAAAAACAAAAAAAAAAAGAAAGGATTTGAACAAAAATTCAGTCAATGAAGTAAGTTTTGCCTTTTTTCTCTAGCAGTATAATTGCAAATGCTAGAGTGCTTTTGATGATGCGTTTTTACTACAAGAAGATGGCTCTGAAGTTAATTTAAAAATTTTTTGAAAATAATAAGATATGTAAATTCCAAATTCCTAAACAAAGAAGGAAATATGAACTTATGACATCAACTGTCACTACCGCCATTTAAATTATATATTAAACAATTAAATTATATATTTTCAAGAATGAAATGGATATAATCTTTGATAGCTTAAAACTTCTTTGTTTTTGAATTAATTTTAATTTAATTTTCAAGTTTTGTTGTTGATGTAAAACTTCAGTATTAGTCAGAGATGGAAAAAAAAGTCAGAAATGAAAAATAAATGTGAATATTAAATAGCATCTTTAACGTTTTTGAATGATATGAAATCCAATATATTACAATTATTATTTAGAAATCATTCGACAAATGCTTATACTTATATCCGTTAAATTAAACATATTAAAACTTGTATAAATAATATAAAAAAAAGACGTATATCTATTAAAAAAGGTTCTTGTTCAATAAGTTGTACAATTCGTTAAGAAAAACATAATTTAATGGTTTGATATACACTTTATTATTCAGTATAGTCTCGCTGAATATCAGAAAACTTGTACCAATGAGATTCCAATTTATGAATTCCATCCTTGAAGTGAGAATCTGGAAGGGTTGCAAAATAATTCAAACTTTACTTCATGGACTTTAGCGATTGTCAAAAGGCGTACAAACTTTCTTGTGACACAGTGCGGGTCTTTTTACACGTATTTTTTCCTGGTCTAAAAGGTTACAATTAAGTCAGAATTAAACAGTTTGCAAGTAATCCTCAAACAAAATCCCGTTCACATGCCAAAAAACTGATGCATACAAGGTGTTCGCCGATTTCTGGACACGAATGCATTTCATAGCCGAAGACCAGATTTATATCACCATCTAGCCTCTTGTTTACATTCAGGTTCATAGTAATAGATCCCAGTCTCATCCATAGTAATGACTTCACGCCCAACTTTATTCTTTCGAAATCGCTCTAAATGTTGTCCATTGTAAGCGAATATAGTACCCATTTTCACACAGCTTTCTGAAACCCAATAATTAAAGCCTCTCTTATCGAGCCGCAAGGCGTATTGAACAACCCATGCATATTTGTGAAACTAAAAATAGCAACTTTTATAAATAATATGAAAAATAAATTGTGTGTATTAAAAAAGGAACGTAGATAAAGTAATTCATTTTTTATTTGAGTTACATGGTGTGCAGGCAGCATAGTATGAATGACTAATATTTAAAAATCTATTCAGAATTACAAAAAAAATATGTCTGTGTTATATTTAAACCGGTTTTCGACTTTTTTTACAAACATCAAAAAAGAAAAAACAAAAACTAGAAAACTTAGACAAAAAACGAATTCTTATGGATTGTATTTCATGAAGAATAAATAAAAATAGAACAATATATACATATAACCTTGTGTGTTTATTTTTTTTTGGTACCTCTGTCTAAAGAATGTTTTGGTATATTTAAACTTTGTTTATTTTATTCTTATTAAGGTTTAATCGAAACGTGCCGAAAATAATAAAACAAAAGAACTGAATGTTCGAACAATATTTGTTTTGTATCATAAGGGTTTCATTTAAAAAAAAAGTGCTTTGATGTATCTTTTTTTTTTGTTAAATAAATAACAATATGGTCGCTTTTGTATCATATTCAAGTTTTCGAAAGTCCATGGATATTTACAAACAAAAACGAAAGGAAAAAAACCTTTTTATTTACATTTTACAAGAAATTAAATATAATACTATTTCTGATTTCGTGTATATTTCATAACATTTTCAAACTAAAAATATCAATAAATACTAAATACTAAATACACTGCCAATATTGGATGCAAAACTTCTCGCGATGCTGACTTAAATTGCTATATGACTGGTACGTCTTTAACGGATCAGTTGCTACGAGATCGAAATGTATTTTCTAAATATCAATCAAACATTTATTTATTTTTATTTTTTTTTTTATTTTGCTTGTGAATAATGTTTTTGGGGTTTCTTGCTTGAAATGTAAATTTCTAAAAAATTCTTAAAAGAAAGTATCCTAAAAGAAAATTGGTCACGTTTAAAGGGAACTTTTACATTCAATGTCAAAGGTCCCAGAAATCAAATTTTTGTGAATATCTTGTTTTTCTGATTCCAGTCATATTTGCAGTTGTAGAGAGTAAAATTTTCTACTAAGTTTTGTTGGAAACCTTTTTTAAAACGTTCAACCGTTTTCGAGATAGAGAGTGGAGAAGATATAGCGTTTGATTATACCAATAAGTTTCACAAATAAATTTGATTAAACAAATAAGTTTCACAAAACGACAGAATGGCAGAGCGATGGACACGAAAGGAAAATTACTCAGAAAATTCCAAAATGTCGACAAATACAAACTTTTTTAAAAAACGGAATCAAAAACAAATTAATTTTTTTTTAATCAGGAACTTAATATTCCCAATATTACAGAACTCAAAAATAACTTGACTTAGTCACACAGAACAAATTTATCAATGCTAGATTCATATGTCTCCTGAAAAGCCTTGAAAACAGCAAAAAAGGCGCCAGGACAGTGCTACAAATTCAACCCACATACCTATTTTCAAAACAATAATATGAAGTCTTGAAAACCGAGAAAAAACAAGAATTTGTGATATAAAAAAGAACAAGTGAGCTTAAAAATTTGGCAGTCTCAAAAGGCCCATCCTTGACATAAACTATATCTATATACATTTCCAATCGCCAGTTATTTTCGAAATACTGAAAAGTATCAACACATGATTATTTTGAAAAAGCTTTAAATGACTTTTGGAAATAGCTTAATAATAATTAAATCATATTTATATAATTGTAACGTATGCGTACATTTTAAAAAAATAATTGAAATCTATGTTTGATTGGCTAACGTGCTCGTTATACTGTTAATATTAAGATGAAAAAAGATACTTTGGTCAGCTTTTATGAAGTTAATGGATTTGTTTTATCATTTTTTTTCTTATATTTCAAAAATACTATATCAAAAAATTTGAGAATATCACAAAGATATATGAAGTTTCATTATGTATTGCTGATTTACGATAATTTAACATCAGTTGTGGGAACACTAAAAAGTTTTGTCTCAATTCAAAATCAATCCGTAATACCTAACATACCCAATTTTAAACAAACGGTACTAAATCCAATTGTATTACGTTCAAAGTGGTTCAACAAAAATACGTACTATGCATGTCTTTATATTTTGAGTAGTTCTTTTTTAACAAATGCCGAAAATTTAATAAAAACGGAATTCAAAATCAGAAGCTCATATAGAAAATTTTTGAATTTAATAATAATAACACAATTTTTATTTGCTTAATTACACTTTTAAATTTTCTTGTAAGCCAATGTGCTCTCCAAGCTTTGATAAACATGAATTAGAAATACGTGATTTATAATTGATTTTTGGGATCTTTTATTTTGTTTCAATTCAATCGTTGGGAAAAAAACATTTGTATTGATATATACACATAACAACTGCCTGACATCAATTTTTCTAATTCGTTGCCGAAATTCAACAACTGCTATCTTTTGATCACTATTTGTAATCACATTAATTACCGACTGTCGGTTTTATTACTTATAGTTACCATTTTTACTCGAACATAAAAAATGGCGAACGTTAGAATGAATGCTCGTTTAACTTACGTCGATATTATTAATAAAGTCAACTTAAACTTTAGTTTGTATGCACACTATTCATAAAATTGTTTTATTTCTCAATATTTGTTTCAAAATTTTAACATAATGTCACTGATATTGACTTTTTTTCAGATTATATATAACCATTAGGAGATATTCAAGTTGATTTAATTATTTAATTGTTTCCACACTCATGATCATTGAATTGTCAAAATTCACAGTAATTTTATAGAAAAAATGATCAAAGTCTATATGGAAAAGTTACTTTTACTTTTATACTTACTGTAATACGTTTTTTTAAACTCTTCATACATTGCCCGATCAGCATTTTCTGCGCATAGCTAGGTCAAGAGTAGTACTAGAAAAAAAAAGTGACTATTGGAGAACCGTTATTAGTGTCACAAAACAATGATTTATCAAAAAATATATAATTTGTAGATGCAAAAAATTTAAGTTTATACATAAAATAACCACTATCACTCTTACTTTAATTTCTTAAAGGTAGCTCAAATTTTGCAATCTTCTTCAAGTAGTTTTTATTTTATTTTGCCTAAAAATTTATTTGCAAAGTTAATAAAAAAAAAAAATATTCATAATTATTTCAGTTTCATCATTATTTGTGTATTAATAAGTATTGTACCAATAAAAAGAATTTTTAAACATTATTGTAAGAGAAGTTATTAGAATCGCTCGTAAAACAGAACTATTAATAGTCATATTCTTATGTACCAAGATTCCCAGAACCCTCTGCAAGCCATTTCACAGAAATGTTTGTGGGTTTACGTACGTAAATATGAGCGTTTAATACATGTAAAATTTGTTACACGATTATTTGCAGATAACGAGAGCAATCCATTTGTCCATGCAGAATCGTATCCATAATATATTAGCAAAAATCGGTCAATTGGATCCTATGGATCCATGAACTGACTTTTAAAACGAAAAAAATTTTTAGCTTACTAAAAACAATCAAGATTTGTTTGAAACATTTTGTAATAAAAAATTTAGATTCACCACAATTGTAGCTCAAATATATGTAATTAACACATTGTTTTATAATTTGTATTGTAATTAATGAAAATATTGAATCAGGTATTACCTGCGAGATAATAAGATGGCATTCTTATACGAAAGTTTTCGGTGCAACTGTGTAAAGTTGCAAAAATTAAGATTTTTATATTTGAAGTACATAAAAATATCACTGTTATTTATTTAGATAAGGTTTTGTTGAATATCGTTTTTATGAAATACTTTGTTTTAGTACTGACAAACGTATAAAGTACACATGGTACCAAGAACATTTTGTTAAAATATGAAAGCATTTCAATTTTTTTTTCTCTTCACTTTGTCATAAATTCATATTTAATGTCTAAACTATTGGATTCTTTGCTTGCTTGTATCAGATGTTTCTTATAGTATACAAAATGAAAATTTTTTCTTATTCGAATAAACTATTTTGATATATTTGTGTAGGAGTCGATGAATACTTCTTTTCTTGATTACATATTGAATTTAAATCAATTTTTCTTACGATTCAATCTACTAGGTGCTTCTCGAATTTGGTACATAAATTTCCCTTTTTAATTGTTTATATAAAACGAATCTAAAGCTTTGTTGAAAAGAATACAATAAAACTTAAGAAAGAATAAGAAAATTTCGAGTTAAAATTTGTAATAAAATGATTTAGTTTCGTAAATTACATATCCAATTTTGTTATGATGGATATTTGATTATCTGTTTCGGGTATAATAAAACTTCAATCCTTACAATAACAATTGTTACATGCCGTTGAACGTAAAGGTGACTTTTAAAATTATATTAAATTTTTATTATCTCATCCTTTATAAATCACGCACAGTTGTTAGTTTATGTAGATTGAAACTTATAGGTATCTATGTATATATATATATATATATACATATATAGATATATATATATATATATATATATATATATATATATATATATATATATATATATATATATATATATATATATATATAAATATATATATATATATATATATATATATATATATATATATATATATATATATATATATATATATATATATATATATATATATATATATATATATATATATATATATATATATATATATATATATATATATATATATATATATATATATATATATATATATATTTAATCTTTTTAATTATATTTCTATTAATAGTGCTGATGATCTTTAAACAGTTCAATTTATTCGATTAAGTGTGCACTTATTTTCTGGAATAATATCTATGAACACTCTCGATCAAGTTTTCTGTCTAAAAAAACGGTTAATCTACATCGGTTCATGCGCTTAACAGCTACTTAGAACACCTTTTTTCAATCGATGGTTGAAAATAGAAGTGGATTATTAAATTTCTATTTTAGCTTATCATGATAAAAATTTTTGTAGCGACGAAGGAAATAATTTCAACCTAGCTATCCAACCGAAGTCAGAAATAAATTCAACTAATATATTTGTTATAATCATTGTGTTTTGATCTACCTCAAGTAATGGTTAACGACCAACAAACATTTATTAAAGTCTTCCTCGCTTTTACGTTATTCTAGTTATTTGAGTATCACTTGTTATTGTAATTGATTTTACAAATATTTGTTTGTTTTATCTTCATAATAGTGGTTCTCAGTTATTTCAACAATTATAATTAAAGTTACTATTTTATATTATATATGACTCTAAGACTACATAGGTTCAAGCATATGTATTTTTGGACTCATTTATAATAAATATAGTCAAAAATGAAATATGAATATTTTTCGTTTTTATAGTAAAAATGTTATAATAAAGCCTAAAAAATTTACATCCATCTGGTTGCACCTGCTAGCGTGGTTGGAGCTGCAATTTTATGTATCTGTTAAACGATTGTACATCATACAGTCTCTTTTAACTATAGTTATGCCATCCTGTAATGTTTTTCTAGAATACAATGCAATTTGCAAATAAATAATTACGAATAATATGAATTTATGTCAATTATAATTTAAATAACTTATTACCCATTCATACATAATAATTATAATTGATATTGTTTAAATATAACTGTTTTGCATACTGAGAATATCAATTTATATTCTAAAATTTGAATTAAGCAAAAAATAAAATTGTCAATCAAACTAATGAATGTGTAGAGAGCTATGTACTGAATAAACAATTCTAGAAATCACGATTTATTTAATTTTCGTGTAGGTATTTAGAATGGTGCAATGCAGTGAAAAAGGGTAAGCAAGATTGTAACTGAAAATAATAGAGTTAGCTTTGTTATTGTTAACTGACGTTATTAATCCATTTGGATAATTTGAAAAAGAATACTGACGATAATTTTGAAATGTTATTTAAATTGCATATAATGAGTTGTACTTAAGATTGATCTAGTTTGAAACAGCTTTTAACCTTTTTTCCCGGGCTCATCGCTCGGAATTTCGAGGGCCACTAACCACAGAAAGCATAAAAAAAATTACGGTTCTGCGAACTATTTTCTTTTATATCATAAAAAACTATCGGCACAATTTAAAAAAAGCAAAGAAAAAAACTTAGAATTTGACAAGTTGTTTTAAGAATTGGTAAAAAACATAGTACCTCACCGTTTTGTTTTCGAGGTTTAAAAATTAAAAACCTTTAAGCGCCTGAGTTTGTTAAATCTTATGTGTGTGCGTGTATGCTCTTACTATATTATACCAAGCTAGAACAACCCAATTCTCTTACTCCTCGATCCAATTCAGCTTTTGCCTCTATAAAAGCTGATGTGTGTTGTGCTGAATCATGCCAGAACTTGATTTTCGAACTTTGCAGTCTCTGGATTTCATCACTGAAAAAATTACAGACATACATAAAAATAATACATATTTTTTATATAAATTTCCTTTATACCATTTTTTTCCCACTCTTTACAAATAAAACAAAAAGTATTGCAATAGTTGTTCACTTTTTGAAAGTTTGAATAATCGCGTTATAAAATAGTTTTCACTATAAAATATTCTTTACTCCAATAATATGGTAGTACATAGTATATTGTACTCTAGGTAAGTTAGTTCATATTAGTGAACGTATACCGCTATGGTTAAACAATTTTTATTTGTATATGTTACAGTCAAAGTATAAAATTAACAATGTATGAAACCACTAATAATCTAATGAATGATTGAACTGGACAATGTGTACATTCACTATCACTATCTAGTTTAAGTATACATAGCCTTATCTTTCAGACCTGATTCTATAATTCTATTTGACAGTTCACGTCGTTATCGTTAAAGTAAAAATAATATTAACTTTTGTCAAATTGATTTTGTCGTTAACTAACTATATGGTTATTAACCAAATTTTATTTAAAAACTATTGAATTATTATAAATAATAAATATTATCGTTTTTTAAATAGGTATACCTATATCTAACTATACTAACATAACATAAGTAATTAAGCAAAACATCACTATGATTTTGACATAACACATCGTTGGATCACGACGAGAAATCAACCGAGTAATTCCCAGGGTGAAAGTAAGGAACCATAACTTCTAGGCGTGCAGGTATCAACAAATTCTTTCGGATACTTTCTTTTCAAGTGTAATCAAATGTTTTTACAAATTTTCTCACAATTCTGAGAATCAAGTTTCGGTTAAAATTTGGTAATCAATAATAATAACGGCCGGTTTATCACATACTTGCGTATTGGAGTAACATGGATCTGTGATCTTTTTGGGCGTATGTTTATTCTGTGTTTGAAAAACTCAGACGATATTGGAACAAATGTTACATTAATATGAATTATACAAATATAAATTACAAATATAAATTTGTATCTAATTTTCGACATTGATGTCACAGACTTATCATGGGAGAATATTTTTGTGTTTCGTTTTAAATATAATAAGTAATACATTAAAAAAAGTTATCGTTTTTGTTTTCTCTATCTAACTGTGAAATATATAAATACCATTACAATGTTAATTCATGAATTCGTACTTTTAAATTGTATACTTTTGCAAGATAAAGTGTGCACCTTCTTATTAAATTCATAGTGTGCATAAAAAATTGGTATTAAATACTTTATCTGTAACATATATAATTAACGTGTTTATTATTTATAGTTTGTATTAATTATAAATAGTTTTTGTTTTAAAATATCCGATGTGTAATGATCAATATACAAAAACAGCTTTATTCAACTTTATTGATGCTGAAATAAAAATTTTACAAGATCCACAATAATATAAACGACAATAATCATTCACCATTGCGACTGAAGTATTTTAAATAACTATTACCTGTTTCATTCACACTTTTTTACGAGTAACAGTATTGAAGTTTTCTATCATATGTATGCGATAGAAAAAAAAATAAATAAAGCTTTTGAGGAATAATGTGGTTTAGAGTAGTCACTGCGAGTAAAGAGATAAAATAAAATATAAATGTTTATATTGATTCATTATTGCGAATAAAAATGAAAAAGATTAAAAAGTAATAGTAACTGCTAGTTTTTAAACTCGACATATATAAGATTAATGTTAATTAAAGTTTGTAACGCTACCTAACATTGACCTCACAAACAAAATTTTGGTATAGGTGGTTCATACGCCCGTCCGTCCGTCATCACGATAACTCAAAAATCAAAAGAGATGGCGACATGAAATTTTGGTGATTTTTTTTTAAACATAAAATGTGAGTTCGTGGATGAGCACAATCGGTCCATTGGGTTAAATGACCCAACTTTTAAACAATAAAAGATACAAGATTAGTTCAATTGCAAAAAATGTTATAATTTTTGGGAAACAAACAACTTTTGATTGAAACACTTTTTGGAATAATGTTTGAGATCTTCAAAATATGAGCTCACATTTATCTGATAAATACGTGTTGGTAATAATAATACATATTATTATTATACATGTATACATATATCACTGTCTAGACTGGATATTTATCGTATTTAATAAAAATAGAATGAATGCTAATTAAAAATAGTCCAAACATTGAAATTCAACCACATGTCGAGTATCTAAACAAAAAACTTAGTTTGAATCGTCACTGGTTATGAATTAGTTTTTATCTTGAAAACATGACTTTTCTTCGAGAGAATTTAAATTCCCCATGTTACCAAATTGTTGAAAATGGGCTGTTTTGTGCTACATTTAAAACATCTTCTTACTGTAACACGTTAAGGTTATAGTTGGTTACTTTCAAACCAAAATTAAACGGCAATGAATTCAATTGAAATGATACGGTATTAGTGGTTAGTGACGCTAACCACTAAGTTTGAATGAGTTAATAGTAAGAGTTTAGTTTAGCACACTGACATTCATAATTTGCTACTTTAACCCGTAGCTTACGTGAAGTTTCGTTGAAATGAATTTAATCATTTCGTATTTATAACCGTGTTTTTTTCTTTATTAAATTTAGTATACTTGAAAATAAAATAGGTAGAGGGGGTCAAAATACGTATGTTATGTATTAGGATGTTATGGATAATGCAGGAAACAACAAACGGTGGTATTCTTTGGTTTATAATAGAATAAGGTTAACTCAAAACAAATGACTAAAGCAATATATGATTGTTCTTAACTTTGAGAAGGCGCTGTATCATTGATTTGTCAACGCGTTTTAACCAATAAGTTATGAAGAACTAATTTAACTATAAATAAAGTTCTAACGCTTCATTTATTGCTAGTATGTACATGCACTATGAGGCTAGAGTAATGAAAATTAATTTATATATAGAATTGATTATACTTTATAATACGTAGAAATACAGATTGATTTTCGTTTCACTTTGTATACGGAGTACAATATTTTTATATACTCCTATATAGAATATACATTTTTTTTACATATATACATATATACATAAAATAAAAATAATAATGAAAACTTTTAACTTTGTCCAATTTTCAATTTAAAATTTTTTAAATATTACGGGTGCACTTTCGACTTATTGAGTCAGCAGGTAATGAACTATTCTTTAATTTTTTATATAGGTAAGTTGGTAAATATTTTTTCGATATTTATAATTTCAAATTAAATTCGGGGGAGATTTAAGGACTACTTAATTATTCAAAATTTAACTTCTTCGGCTTGAGTTCAATATAAATTTTATTACCTGGATTAGTAAGATGAATGGAGAAGTTAAAAGAAGTTATATTGCTGTTTATATGCTCTTTGTACCTGTTAAAAAATTATCTACCTGACTGCCCAGCATGAGAGATATTACATTGCGGGCATCATAATCTATATACACCACTTTTATTAAGGATGGACGTTTTTATTGTCAATAAAAATTAATTTACCTAAAATACCAATGTGATTAGAACCAGGTTGTATAGTTTCTGAAAGAGGTTTCCAATTTGTGGTGAGATATTGCCTACAAGAGGGAGTGATACACAAAAAATTCTTATGTATGAATTATACTGTAATTAAAAAAAAAATTAGAGTGAACATTTGACGTTAAAATTTTCTATTATCATTTTATCTGTTAGCACACTATGTCCATCATACCGATGCCATTGCATAACTTCGGTTAATATTATTGCTAAAATTTCATTTCACATACTTGTATAATCGAATATGTTGTTGATGACGTAATACTAAAAATGCATTAATTTATTTATTTAAAATTGCCTTGTGCAAAGTGAAACGAAAATCGATCTGTATATTCTGTGCACTTGTATGATATATCGTAATTATTATTTACTGAGAATATTATAAACTTTAAATTTTATATATGATCAATTATTCATTAAATTATGTTTATTTTTCATTATTTTCATCATATGAATGAATGAAAAACTTTAACCATTTATTTTATACGATACTATTCATAGGATACATTTATGTTTCTTTCAGTTTTATCGACATTTTTATTAAAGGCTATTTACAAAAAAGTAACAAAATACTCTAAACGATTTAAGAGTTTAATGTGCGTATAGTTATCGCACAGATTTTTTGAGTAATTTACAGTAAAGTTAATGATTTGTATTTCTTTTATATGACGGAATTCTCTGATCGCTATGTGTGGTGGTAATCATAAGTTGTTAATTTTAATCCAACAAAAGAATCCCAAAAAAAAACTTGAAATATGGATTGGGATTGCTCAAACAGCGATTTCGATAATACAGATCATATGGTACCACGTAGAAGCTACTTTCGTAAAATATATATATATATAGTATTATGGTTTTGATCTGGTGTTGTCACCAGGTTGTCAACATTTGCTCATAATATGTTATCAAATATTTTGTGTCATATGTTATTATATTATTTTGATTTATTCAAGCCATTAGAAGTAATTGTTTTTAAAGGAGGGGTTGTGCTTATGGCATGACTTAAAGATCATGAAATAATTTCTTTTAAATTCGCAAAATATTGACCCAGCGTTTTCTTTTTACTTTCATATTCTCTTTTTCTATTTATTTTTAATAAACATTTTGCTTTCAATATAAATTAATAATTTTTAATATCATAAACCCTCATTTTAATAATTAATATATATATATATATATATATATATATATATATATATATATATATATATATATATATATATATATATATATATATATATATATATATATATATATATATATATATATTTTATATCAGATGCTATTTAGAAATTTACTTATTTACTAGGATTGCATTTGATATTTAGCCGTAATAAACTTTATAAGGACACGCGTTGAACAAAGGTTTCTCGTTTTGTGGGAATGAAATTTCATTGGTCAATTTTGGACATTAATAATAAGATATTTTTAAAGCAAATTAATGAATCGAATACACACATTTGCCTTAAAGTATAACATGATTAGTTAACGTTTAGTAAACGTTCATTTTGTAAAAATTTTTGAAAAATAAAAAATAAAATTTATTGGGTCGCTTGTTTTTGAGTTATCGCTTCAACTTTCTTTGGAATATTGACTTCTGGATTTATTTTCAGATGATACCTCAAAAACTGCTTATCCAATTGTCATTTTTGAAATTTCCAACTATCCTTATAAGCATAATTTTATTAAAAGTGGACACAAAAAATTGTCTACATTATTCTTAACACATCCATTTTCAACCGATTTTAACAACATTAAAAAATAAAAAAAACACAATTTGGACTCAAATATGGAAAAACATATTTAAATTTAACACGTAAAATTACATACATTAAGGTCTCTTCATTTTTTCAACAAGACAAAATTTCATAACGTAATAGACTTGTGGTATAACTTGAAAGCCAAATATTTTTAAAAACCTTCAAATTTTGATTTAATTGTTCATATTAATACTTTGAAGAACATACATAGGGGTATAATTATGGTAAGAGTCTAATTAGAAGCAAATAGTCCCATATTGTTATTTGAATAGATTAGATTGAATAAGGAACATGCGTGTGAGTTTTCAAAGGATAGTGAGACAAAAAATATCTTTTATGTTCATTGTGTGTATATGTATCTGTAACTGACGCCTCATATTTAAATGTTTTTTAATTTGTTTTTAATGACATTTTGGTTCATACAATAAAACAAAACATACACAAAAATACGTTATACTGTGTAAATAAAATATAAAATAAATATCAAATTATTTCAATAAAAACATAAATAGAAAAAATTAATATCCTTCAATTTACAATATGTTACATGGAAATTGTCAACGAACTTTTATGAAACTTCTTTTTAATAAAAGCTAAAAACTTGTCAACGAAGCTAAATAGTAAATATCATTAAAATAAGGTACTGCTTATAGTGTTAATAGTTTAAATAACTATTATGTATTAATTAGATGCATTTAAACTGACTTGTGAATTTTAATGTGTTTGAAAAACTATTTCAAACGAAAACGGTTTGTTGATTAGAAAAAAAACTGTTGTCATGTTCGAAGTTTCTGTCTCTTATGGCTTAAAAAGGGATCAATCATGCAACTAATTTTGCTCATCTACGATCTAAAGTACACCGCTGTATTCGATCAAATTATTTGTCATTTTATGTTTGACAAACGTTTTGTTTAACGTGTTTGTCAAACAATGTAATTTTTTGATGGAAAGTTTGATTGACAATCTTATTTCATAGCGTGCAACGGTGTTTGACAAATAAGATCTCAGTGATCGCTTTTAAACATCGGAGAACTCAACTGCGACGAATGACAGCATTGTTTGACAAACACAGCAAACAAGCTTGCACACTATCATAAAATTCTATAAACACGTTGGTCAATCCAAAATTTGACATATATATTTGACAGTATACAGGGCATTTAACAAAATTATTTAATCTATTTGGTTGATCGTATGCGTTTTTGGTTGATGAAAACGTAAAGTTTGACAATCAAATTTGGCCGTGTACAGGTCTCTTAAAACTAATATAAGTCTTGATTGTAAGATTTAGAGTATGCCATTAAAATTGAGTGTCATTTTATGTTTTTGAGTTATCTTGGTTAACAGACAGACAAGCAAACAAAAATTATTAAAATATTGTCTTCATTGTATTGTCTCACAGAAGAGTAGGATGTGTTTTTTGATTTTTTGAGATACTTAACGTTTTTAATATTATTAATTCACATACATTGACAATTGTTAGCATGCAATCGATTCGTACGTTCACTTTCTTGTATATGAATTATACACAGCTAATAAAAAGAAAATTATGATCGTAATAGATATATCACAAAATTAAGGAGAAAAATGTGAAAATAATTTTTATATTTGTTTGTTGCAGGTAAACATCTTTTCTGTTTTCTAATTGAAGTCTCAAGGTATGGTTTGTAATTTTTAATATATTAAAATGCTGGAAATCAATAGCAACACAGTTGATTAAGATCTGGACTTTTTCTAGCTAATATATTTTAAAATTAACACTCTTGTTTGAAATTGTTGAAAAGAAAATAAATTAAAAGTTAGCTTTCGATGTATAACATTTTCTTATAATAGAGTTCTAATAAGTTCCAGCTGGTAAATTTTTTTTATGGCATAAAACGATTTGCTTCAACACTATAGTGCTTCAAATGATACTGTAAATTTATGCAAAAATTGTAAACATATTTTTGTCATCGCTATTCTCCCTGCCGCATAAAATGGGTTCCTGATCTGTGGTCGAGGAAAATACTAAGCGGCGAGCCAAGTGTTGACCATACCTCCTTTCTATGTGACATGGTCACGAAATGGTTTGTCTTTGAGCCAAAATGGCCTGTTGCAACGCTTGATTTTTATTTTAATTTTTTAATATTAATTAGAGATGTATGAAGTCGGGTACAAAAAACATATGTTTCTTGTTCCATCTGATGGGGTATAAACTAACTACTAAAAATTTCATTATCTCAAAATGCCTATTCGCTAATTCTCAATATTGAAAGATAATTTTTTTGTTTTGTTTTGATACAAAATCATGAATAACCCCATTAGAAAGTTAAAATGATTGTTTTAGAACACCTTCAAAACGCGCCCAACATTTGAATGGCCCCTAATATTAAACTCATGTCAGATCTGCAATGCTTGAATAAGACTTTGTTTGTGCAATTTCGGCATGATATTTCATTCTATGGGCTTTTACAAATTTTTTAACATTTGAATAAAAATATTTAATTAACCACGTATTTTTTGGAAATGGACTATAAAATTTAAATCGTTTATTTTACAAGCTATCGTATGTTCGTATGAAAATTGTATAATTTAGTTTTTATAAATTTATTATGCTGATGACAGATCATTCCATCAATACTGGTATAAGAGCAATTATCCAGTAAGAACATTTGATTTCCTTCGTTAATGCTAAAGTTCTTTGCAAAAATTTTTGAAAATATCTGATTCTAACGTGAAACTTGGAACGTGAAAAATGCAGTTATGCGTACAAGTTTATAAATTTTTTTTGAAGTTTAAGAAGGATCTTTGAAATCCAAAAATGAAACATGCAGTACCCCCATATGTATTACAGATATATGTGAGAAAAGAACGAAAACGGAAAAAACCACATGATATAAAAGTTTTTGTATTATTGTATATATTTTTTTTTTATATCTAGACATATCAATCTTTACGTTTCCGCAATGCGTATGTGAATTATATTTCTATATATTTGTATGATGCATGGCTATATGTATACATACAGGATCTCATCTCATTGTATTGTTTCTAGGAACATTCGCATTTAATTTTTTACTTCCTGATGAAGAAAGTTATTGTCACCGCGTTAATTTTCGAAATCCAAATTTCTCTCAGATGTGCATATATATATATATAGGTCTGAAAAGTATGTTTTTCGTATTTAGTCTGAAAAGTATATTTTTCGTAGAATGGTCAATATGTATGTTGAATTTGGGTAAAATCGTGTCATCGCTTTGACAAACATGTGATAAAAAGCTGTGTTTTGAGAGTGAAAATTGACCACTTGATAATTGACCATCACTGATTTTACCACCAAATATCATCTTTTACAATTGTTTTCATTTATTTATTCAAAAATCAATTAGAAATATAATCAAGAAATAATAAAATTTGAATAATTTCATGAATTTATTTTGAGCTGATTTCAGCAATAAACCCTTCTGTTAGCAATACTTTTTTAATACTCCTGTATATTATAAAAGAAGGTGTCTTCATCATAAATTTCTTGACGTAAGTCACGCCAATTACATCTCATTAAAATTATTTTTATTTCAAAATTCACACTCTTGATGGTGTAATAGTTTTATTTGCCTTTTATTTATTTAAAACAAATAAAACATGATATTAAGTCTGTCGTATAGATTTTCATTGAGAATTATTATTCAGTTTATCATTTAATATACAATTATTTACAATTTTGAAACAAATTTTTAGTTGGATTAAGCAAAAAATAAATGTTAACAAACTCTATAGGGTAATGACTACATATATTAATCCGCTTTAACCATCTGAAGGCTTTATTTATCTTAAACATAGCACCTCTTATAGCTTTATCAAGTTAAAAACTTTAAAGAAATTTCTTCGCCAATATTTTATTTTTCGATTCCAAAGATAAAAAACCAATATTTTCTGAAACACTTGGAAACTTCCTTCTTAAAAAAAATATTTAATATTTCTTAAAAAATGTATATAATTTGCGCAAAATTATCTTTGAAGAGAGCAGGCTATTCTGTACATGTATTATGTAGTAGGAACATAAGAACTCAATAAACATATACCCCACTAGTAAATTCTTTTCATAACTAAAATATATCTGGAACAAAAAAAAATACATAGTTCTCCATAGTGAATTTTATTTTTCTTTCGCCTATAGTAGATGTTGAAAATAAAAGATGATCTACGTCTTGTGTGTGTTTTGTTTTATCTCGCCTTTACTATAGACGATACAAACATAAGTAGATACTAAAAATGTTTTGGACCATTTTCAAATATCATAATAAAATGCAAAGACCATTTTATGTAATGTTATCGGTATAAAGTTAAGTCTTCCATTATTATTCAATTTAGTATGGTACTTTAATGTCATTGCAGTTATTGATTTGTTCCAACGATAATTCTATTTCATCAATAACTATTACTTATTCAGTTAAAGTATAATTTCGAAAATATGTTGAAATTATTGTTGCATTAAAATTTTGGATACTAAAGATAATTAAAATACACCCAGATGCAGAAATATACAAATCAAAGATATCTTTATGTAGGATTTTGGCTAAAATTTTGTTCCGCTGATGTATATCCGAAGAACAAAAAAAATACTGGATAAACCGTAGCTTAAAATTTGAGTCAATCATGATATAATAAAAATAAATTCAATAAAAATAATAAAATAATATTTAAAAAAAAATATATTGACAGTGGCTTTGATTGTATTCTCGTATCCTCGGTTGCGATGAATACATATTATATGTCTATACTGTTTTGGTTGACGGTAATTGGAAAAGGCATACTGAAAGCCCACAGTTACAGTTAAAAACATCTTATTTAAATTTTTTTTTTAATACTTTAAATTTACATCTTCAATAATTTTTGTTGTTTGTTGTTACTTGAGGTTTTTAGCTACTATAAACTTTCATCCTCATATCTTATTTTTAGTAAATTATTAAGCGTTTATTTTGCACGATTTAGTGTTTCAGACTTACAGGGAATATAATTAAAAACCTGTTTTTTTTGAAGTCCATTCACTGCTCTGTTGGTCACTTATTGATAATACTAAAATATTTAAATAAACAAAAAATTATCGAGTTTTGTTATTCGTTGTATTTAACGGAATTTTGTAAAAACAAATATTTTATGTTAGCTGGGAGCTAACGGGGTGTCAAAATTCAATAATGACTCTAAATCATCTCTAAATATTCAATAATGGTCAACCATTAGATACTAATCATCTAAAAAGTAATGATATGAACAATAAATTATTTTATGTCAGTAGTTTTGAGCCAATACTGAGTAAAAATTCATATAATGGTACAAAATTATCTCCAAATATTAAATATTAGTAAGTAGAATCAAATGATATTCGTTAAAAATTGTTTTATGCAAGCTGTAGCCAAATTGTAATTATGGTATATGACTAGCCAGTTTTTATTTATTTAATTTTAAATTTTAATTTGCAATTAAGTAACAGTAATGGTTAGAAAAATAATTATGATCAAATCAAACAAAGCATGAGGTCAATATGATCTTGTGTTTCTTACAAAGTTGAATTTCTAAAATTTCTTAAAGTTACATTTCTAAGCCAGCCATTGGCTTTATTTCAGAAAAATTTGTAACAATTCTACTTGGATATCAGCATTACTGACAAAATATTAACTTTAGTATGTGAAATAATGTATTTATACTAACTTAAAGAGAACTTCATCTTCTGCACCTCCTATTTAGAAGAAAATTAAAAATTTCCAATTTTACCGTGACGAACTTGATATCACTGTTATCCTAAGAAATGATTCAAAAGAAGGGATGAAAGGTTCAGCATTGTAGACGATAAGTGTGTACACAAAAATATTCTTTTTTGTTTTTATTATTAAACAAAATAGTCTGTAAAGAATTATTATTTATGTGAAAATTTTTTTTTTTTCAAAGCGCTTAAAACTTTTCTTATAATTTAATTATCTTTATGACATGGATATAATGAATAATTTATTTTTACATTTAACTATAAAATAGTGTTAAAGTATTAAAAACTTTTTTGAAAAAGATAACTGTCTTTAGAATTTTGTTCATCGGCCAATGACATTTGTGTTTTATGAGAAAACTCCTAAAATGTATTCCTTTTCAAAAGCATGTACTTTATTATTCGATTAAGAAGTCACAGGCAAATAAAAATTTTTACACATTTTTTATATTTTGTAAATAATAATCATGAAAACAAAATACTAAATATAATCAAAAGATTAAAATTATTAAAGATAACAACTAAAAGAGATAATTAGAATGATGCCAGTGAACAATTAAAGCAATATAACATTATGAATAAAATTATGAAGCAAATTATTGGAATTAGTATGAAAACTTACAGATTTGGCAATTTTCTTAAACTTTTCAATATAACTGTGTTATTTTTTGACCAATAAATTTGATGGAAGCATTGATAAAAACATCTTTAAAGTGACGTACAGTGCCCCTGGGCTAACCTATCATTTTTTTTTTTACAAAAACGGGTCTCCATTTTAAACTAGACTAAAGCATAATAAAAAAGTTGTTTTCCCGTCAACCGGGCATGAATATCTTTCTGTTTATTAATTCCTGGAGGGTATAATTAATTTAATCTAAAGCTGTCATTTGTAAATATTGTAGGTACTAACTTTTAGTATCGGTGGCCACAGAAATACTTTATTACTCCATTTTCATCGGTCTGCCCATGCACATTGTCGTCATTGAAAATCAAAAAGAGATACCTAAATGGAGTTTGTACACCGTTTTCTATGAGTTAAAGCCGTAAATAAGTATCATTATTATAAGGAGTAAAGTTGCTCAGGTGGGTTCCATGTTTACATGAACTATAACTGGTAGAAATTTTTAATTATTTAAAAAATAACTAATGAATTTTTAAATATTAATAATAAGTTTTGCTTAAGATAGGTTTAGTTTACCTACATTTTTACAGATTCGTAACGTAATGACATGCATAGACCAATGAATGAAGTTAAGCAACAGTAGTCACAATCAGAACATGGATGGATGAACATCTAGGATTGTGTATTTTTGTAGTATACATTGAATATATACCCACTGTAGTCACTATATAACTTTAGTAGTTGAAAAACTTGAAAAGTGTCTTAAAAATATAATAATAAAAAAAAATTTAAAATCAGTTCAGAACTTCACTTGTCAATATTGCGTTTCATAAAATTATTATTGAGATACAGCAAACATTTTTTAAAAAATATTTTAAATGTCCATATTTTCCTTAATTTTTAATGATTAATAAAAAATAATAACTTCAAATCCATTTTCGTGAAGTAAAGACGCTTCTCTGGAAGTTATAAAAAAAATTATGTTTATTCCTATATTCACCAATATGAACAATGTTTATTACTGAAAAACTTGCTACTAAGTACGAACAGAGAAGCTAGTAAAATAAATATACTATACAGAGTTATTGTTTGTTTTTCACACTAGGTTTTTAAAAAATTCATCTTAATTAAACATACGCTTAATTGTGCACTTAGACAACATGTAAATGATGTAAATTGATATTAATTAAGCAGACATAGATATGTACATATACATACATATTATATTATACATATATAACATATATTATTTATGTATAAATTATCATCGTTATAATGTATATTGTCAACATTAATATACGCATGAAATAGCATGAACGTATCATATGCTAGTCAAGCTAGCAGAGCAAACGATTGAAATTAAACTTGGATAAGCTCGAAATTAGGTGCTCGGCGATGCAAAGAATCGAAATAATCCGAATTTCGGCGATGCAAAGTACACAATTTTTTATAAATAAAATCGAGTGAAATTAGGTGCTCGGCAATGCAAAAAATCGAAATAATCCGAATTTCGGCGATGCAAAGTACTCAATTTTTTATAAATAAAATCGAGTCATTATGATGCATCGTTGTCATGATATCTCGCTAGCAGAGCAAGGTGAAAAATAACTTTTATAATATAATGTGATTACCAGAATAAAGTGTTTCAGAGATGATATTATGAGGTGCATTCAATATATCAATTTAATCAAAGCTACCAAGAAAATCTCTACACCATAAATTACTAAAGAAATGTATCAATCTTAATCATGTTTACCAGAATAAAGTGTTTCAGAGATGATATTATGAGGTGCATTCAATATATCAATTTAATCAAAGCTACCAAGAAAATCTCTACACCATAAATTACTAAAGAAATGTATCAATCGTAATCATGTTGCACGGCTTTTTTGGGAATTTTGATAAAATTCATTTATTGATGGCACTTCATATTAGCACATAAAAAGCACCTAATTTTAATACTTATCAATTTTGAATACTTTGCTCTGCTACCTTGAGTAGTATACATACTTACATACCATAGGCATGCATGTAGACACAAGACATATGTTTAATGAGTGATTATAGTGTTGTGTCATCTTTTGGTTGGTGATTACAGATGAACAATGTTACACTATATATTGTATTTGTATATATATATATATATATATATATATATATATATATATATATATATATATATATATATATATATATATATATATATATATATATATATATATATATATATGTGTGTGTGTGTGTGTGTGTGTGAGTATGTACACTCACACAGTCGCAGTTTTCATGAAACATTGGATTTGGCTTCTAGCTACGAGAAAATGTGTCAAAATTCGCAAAGTCCCAATCATTGCCATTAGAATAACTTCCCTGGAAAGTTAATTATTCATTCTAAACGGTTTATCAGAATTTGTTATATAATTAAAGTCAGTATAATAATTATATTTGCATAAATTTGCTGAAATTTTAGTAAATTTGAAGACTACATTTTATCATAATTTTCTTACGGCTTAATTTTGTTTTTAATTGAGAAAAAATTTCCAATTTGTTAAAAATCCGTTTATAAGGAAATTTTGAACCAAAAATTTCAAAAAAAACAGCATCTTTGAAACCATTTGTGGTGTAGTTTGTAGTTTATCACCGGAAATCTATTTCAATTTCTATTACCCAAATAACTCATTTTTGTATTTTTATATCTGATTTTGGCATACATCTTGATACATGCATGGTAAATAATTAATAAACCAAAATATGAACAAGTTAAGAAGACAAAAGTAGAACTACAAAAAGAAAATAATATTAATTTAAGGGTCAATTTGGCATGCTCTCCTAAATTTTCATTTTACCGTTTGGGATACGATTACCGTATTTTGAGTACGGTAAGTAGTAGTCTGGTCCAACAAATTTTTAATAAATTCTGATTTCTATTTAGGTTTTTTGGTTTTTGTTACAAGTATTCAAATAGCAAAGGTTATTTACTCTTAGTCGGACTTGACAACGTATTTTATTCACTTTTGTAAATTTTCGTACAAACTTCCACGTCTTTAACAATTTTCCTTTGCAAAAATAAAGTAGGTTTTAATCATGTGATTATTCTAGTTGGTAAATAATTCGGATATAAATGCAAAACGGTATTATACGATTATGCAATAAAATGAATAGCCCAGATCCGCAAATTAGAAAATTGACATTCCTTCCAATTTTTAGGCTGTTGTCATCTTAGTTCTTAGTAACTTAGTGTGTAATCGAATATTTTCCGGATTCTTAAAAAATAAAAAATTAAAATTCTGTGGCGGTATTTATAGATGACACAATATGGCTAAGAGACTCCGGGTCTACTATATTTAAATTGAAATCTTTTTTTTTTCTCTTCTCTCATATATTACTAATAAAACTCTATATCAAATATGATTACATACGTTGATAAACTTCACAGACAGAAAAACTGTCACATATGTTGAGAATCACAATTAAATCAATAACAAACAAAAAATTAATATTTCTGTTTTAAATCCTAGATGATAAATTGTAGGATTACGTTTTCTGTTTTTCTTTATTCAAGGTTTGGGGATCCGTATCCAAAATTTATTGAAATGATAGCTTTTCGTTTTAATAGATACAAAACTTTTGTATTCGGATTGGCAAAATTTTATATTTACTTACCTAAATATTTCGAAAAATTTGTTAAACAATGGATGTATTTGTACATTGTATCTATTTCCTATGTCTTCAATATTTATAAACGTTACAAACCCTAGAAAAAATTTAATATATCCTAATATTTATATTCTTTGCGTATATGTCACGTTTAAAAATCAAAATTAATTTAGTTTCAATGAGTTTTAAACATTGTTATCAACAGAAAAATAACAACGGATGATCGATAAAATCATACTATAAAAATTTTTGGTTATATCTTTTGCTGTCTAAGCGGATAACGTGAATTGAATTAGAAAAAAGTTTCGTTATGTCTAACACACTTCACACTTTTCTAACAACAATGTTATGTTTTGTTATTTTTGAATAAATACAGCTTTGTATAAGAAATCAGCGTTCTCAAAAAATTAACGAAAAGCTTATTTTTCTAAAAGCTTAAATTATTTCCATTAAAATACTGGTCAATTATCTAGTCTGTCGTGATTCTCCAAATCACTGTTGATTCACCAAGAATCACAAATTACCCGTCATTCTCCAAACGATTTATAAATAAATAAGAAATGATTGGAATACGTGTATCATTAAGAATTCAAAAGCATATAAAATAAGTTAAATACTTTCATTTAAGAGCCTGGATATTATTTTGGACCAAGACAGACTAGTTGTTTTAATGTGACGAGTGTGTTTCTGAAGATTTTTATAAAAAGTCTTATCTATAGATTTATGTGCATGTGCGTATGTATTTATTAAACATAATGTTGATGTTAGTTCCATTGATTTTGGTAGACTTTGGTTCATAATTCTTAACGACATATACTTAAACACACTAATTTTAGTGATTTATTTGTCCACTAAATTTTTTTTTTTTTTTTTTTTATACTGTGTTAACATTATGGTCATTACACAGTGTAAAATATAAAAACTGAAAACTATGATTTATTGAGTCCTGATTAATTATAGTTTATTAATAAGATTAGTCCTTTTTAAATATTTATGTAGGAGTTTGATGTTGTGTTGGTTGTCTCCAAGAATTTGTGGTAGGTTATCAGGAAGATTTATTTCTTTTCTGACTTGTCGGTACTTAATGCATTCCAGAAGTATATGTCTCACTGTTAGGTGCGTGCGACACTTTTCACAGGTAGGTGGATCTTCTTTCTTCATGATAAATGAATGTGTAAGTAGTGTGTGGCCAGTTCTAAGTCGTGATAATGTGATTTCAAATTTTCGGTCACTTTGATTAGCTGTTTCCCATGATATTGTTTCATTTTTAATGGCACGAAGTTTATTTTGATTGCTGTTAATAGTTTGCCATTTATTTGCCAATAGTGACTTTATCTTTGAATCAATATGATTTCTAAGATCATGATTGGAAATATTACTAAATTTAGAGTACTTATTTTCGTAAACAATGATTTGTAATATTTTTCTTGAATGATAAAATATGTTGTTTATTTATATAAGCTTAATCAAAATTATTGTTTTCTTGAATTTTTTTTAAATATTATGCTATATCTGGGTCTACTGGCTAGGTGCTCTGAACCATTGCTCTGATGCGAAACGCTCGAGCATGGCCCGCTTACCTCCATACATACATTCGTGCTATATCTGGGAAAAACAACATACAGTGAATAATAAATGGACGCGGTAACGTATTATTTTTTTATTGCATTCGAAAGCGCGTTATTCATTCTTTAATATATTTTAATTTTAATGATTAGACTTAAAAGTTAGTATCACGTATAACCCTTTAAATGATCAGTTTCAGAAGTATAAACTGTTGAAATATATGCTCAAGAACAATTTATACTTGTAAACATTTATCTATATGGGGAGTTCCAAGGACTACAACCATACGAAGTTGTACCCTTTATAGTTTGATTAATAGGAACGGTTTCTTATTGTACACTTTATATTTTTGTTGGTTTACTGGTGAAAGATATGCAACAGAACCTACTAACGTTGGTAATACACATGATTAACGAATTACAAATTTATTTCATCGGCTTACCTAAAACCCTCAGTAAAGAATACAATGAATGATTGGAATATATCAACACACTCAAACAGTATCTGTGCAAAAGTACGGATTTCGAAATCTCAGTTAAATGTTAAAAAAGACAAAACTTATAAATAATTCAATTCGATTGTAATCTATTTATCTCTCATTCTAGAAAACATTAAATAAATAGACGTTTTATATAACACATACTTACACACAGGCATATATATATATATCTATATATATATATATATATATATATATATATATATATATATATATATATATATATATATATATATATATATATATATATATCTTTCTCGATGGTCGATAAGTATAGCTGTAAAATATAGTGACTAACTAGAGTTTAAAGTAGCAACTATCTATGTTTTATAGTATCATCTCCCTCAAATAACATAGTTTAAGAGTAACTGACGTTTAATAAAATTAAATATTGAGTTTTCGAAACGAATGTTTATGTATACCAAAGTGAATTTCGCGCTGATTTCCCATGAATTGTTTTTCTTAGAAATTCATTTAGGATATTGTCGATAGCTTTTTGAGGCAAATAAATCTCTATATATACAAGGATCTCTATGTAAATGTTACAGTTAAAGAATGTATTTGAGTCAATGTATGCATTAACGAAATCATTTAGACAAAGAATATACAAATTATCTTATTACCGAATTAACTAAGTAATAGCAGATCTCAACCGATCATCAAAGTTAAGCAACATCAAGCACAGTGAGTACTTTTGACCACTTGAGAATGCAGTGTACTAATAACATAATCATTCGTCTTTAACACTCTCTGATTTTTCAAGGTGCATCTGAAAAAGTACTTTTAATAAATACAAATTTATAACGATATGTTCGAATGTAACTATAAAATTTGACATTATAAATCTAAAAGTTAAAGTACGAATTATGTATAAATTTGCGACTCTAAATCACAATTAGACAAAGCCAAAAAAAAAAAAATAATAATAATTCTTCAAACTGTATATCACAGCTTTTTATTATAAAGGACGAGATTTTATAAGTCGAGACGCGGTGTTGCTTTTAACGAATTTATTTATATTGCGCAGAATAGACAAAATTATTTTGAAACTAAAACGTACAAATCCGTCCTGTTATTTTAACTATATTTCCTCCTAGACTAAAAAACAGTAGTTCTCATTGTCTGTGTAAAATATACATTCCATTCGTTTAAAGAATAAAACAATTTAAACGTTAAAACCTATTTTAACTAAATTGGTAAAGTGATAAACAAATTAATTGTACAGTGTGTCAATAAAATTAGCTCTGTTTAAACATCAAAGGTGTAATTTTCTATTCCTAGCATGAAATAATGTTATTTTACATAAATTTTATTTTTTTTTTTTTTCGTAGCTATTCTAATTTTGTTCATATGAAAAGCACCAAAAACATTGCTCTATGTTCACTGTGAAAAACACTTTATGTTTCTAAGAAAGAATCTCGGTATATATATATTTACATTTTTTTTTTAAATGAAACAATTTAGACAAAATTGTGGCATTCAATTTTGAATAATATTTAGTTATACTCTTTGTTTGAATAAGTTTCATTTTCTTTTTTTTGCATATCGGAACAACGCTTTTAGGGTATCGACCACCTGACGACCACTATAATTAGACATATTAAATGACGCTATGGATTTATTTTGGGAGATTTTATAAATGGCAGTAAGGCCCGGCTATAAATAATGTACTTCATCACCGGAAACCCTCTTCAGATTTGTGGAATCATATTGAAATTAAGTAAGGACTAGATAACTTGCAAAATTAGATGACTCACGTATAGGCAGCCACATTTGAATAAACCTGAAATCGTATAAACCTGAATATGTAATGTATAAGTGAATAACAAGTACAATTATAGTCTAGGTATTATGAAAAATTATGAAGATATCTGTTAAAAATTCACTTCGATAATTACTTTTATGTACAAAAATTTCGATATTAATAATCTTTCAATCTCTGCTTAGCGAGGTTAAATATACATTTATAGGATATGGTCTCCTAACTGTTTATAGACTAGCATCATCTGACATGATTGTTATCTGTTTACAGTGTCAGGAGTTCATAGTAAACTATGTCAGCGGACTATAAGATTGTGTAAAGGTACATATTTTGGAAAACACACTCAAATATCTAGCATTTTTTTAATTTAAGTATTATAATGTTGATGTCAGCCTTACATATCTTGATCTTTTTTTATCCTTGATACAAAATATACTGATCTTACAACAACCTTTCATGTCAAAAGTGTTAATAAAACTAACGGTCATCTATTCCTATTCATTAAATAGAGACTACTTCCAGTCGTCACTACTGTCTCTGTGTGGAAATATCTTTATAGATTTGTATCACACATCCATTGAAGAATATAATCGACATGTAGAAGTGTTTAAGGATATTGATATCACCATTGCGAAGGTGGTTTATTTGTAATTATAATGATATATTTAAAATGAAACACTCTATATCAGCAGGAATGATATAAAATGTACTCCTATTGAATATAAAAAGGTATATAAATTTTTAAGGGATTTTATTTTGTGAAATAAATGTTTTGAAAATAATTTAAATAGACAAATTTAAAGAAAAAAAAAACTATTTTATTATTTATCAAGCAGTTTATACAAATCTAAGGCGTTAAGGTGACACATGTGAAATATATGAAGATATATTAAATTTAGTCTAAAATTTGTAACGCTAGAAAATAATGAATGTACTAATTCAATTATTATATAAGCGTTCTTAGATTCACTCAATTAGTCTGTTTCTGCTACTCCGTCGTCTAGATAACTATGGTGGTGTATTTTAGATCTAAAACTGAGATAAAATATGATAAAGTCAGAGAAAAACGTAATTGAAAAAATGGAACATTTTTTCAAAATAACCAACGTTTTCGTAAAGTATTTAAACCACATATATTCGATTGCAAATGTAATGTATAATTTTTAAAATTATGATTTTAAATAATTCAAACATTCATAGTCAACCATGTGCCGTGTTTTTAAACAATTGATGATGTTTTTTGTTACATTCAGCACGACCGTGTTATATGAACTCGTGTAATGTATTCTATCTCATTCTCTTCCTTACTTAATCCGTTATATATTTATGTGTTCGTTTTTTATCGTCACACATTTTCGTTTCATCGAGTTTGAATTCACATCGCTCTAAAAAAGTTTCGCTTCAATATTAAATAAAGGATAAAATCTTTGATTTAAAATTCAAAAACAAGTAAAAGAAAATTCAAAGATATGAGTAAAGAGAAAAATCTAAAAGTAACACACGTTTTTCGAACAAAAAACTTGTTTTAAATTTTTTTTGTATTCATTTTTATATAAAAAGTTTAATACTATATATTGGCATAAATATACATAACGCAACTAAATTTAGTTTGCCGTAAGTATGTAATCTTAAATGTACGACGATTAACGTCTGTTGGATGTTACAGTTTTATATTTTTAAGTTTATTATAAAATATTCTTATTACAAGTAAATGTAGAAACTAAAAGTATTAATTGTGTTGATACCTAGCAACTAATTATTTTGGCTATTAATGTCTTAAAAATTATTATTTAAAAATATTAATAAGATAGAATACTGTTAATTAGATTAGTTTAGTCTGGAATAAATTGGAATAAATATTTATATATATATATATATATATATTTTATAATTTAAAACACCGATCGTATCAATGATACAAAATTTTAGTGTTAATTTCTCAACTGGTTTTAGCTGGTAAGTAAATGTTGAACTTTTCAATATACTTATATATCAGAGTGTCACGTCTTATTCGTTGACATCAGTTCAAATGCATGTCGATACACCAATTTTTATCTCAAAACATTGAGTACGTTAATAAATATATCAAAGTTTTAAATATTCAATATCGGATACTAGAATTCGATATATATTTCTTGTCTGAATGAATTTTAAATAAAAAGTTTATATCAAAGAGCTCTTTAAAATGTTATGAAAACATTGGATCATTACGTAAAAGTAGTCAATCAACATTTTCAGGACTAATGAAAAATATTGTATTTCATTTAAAACATTAATTTTTTATTAAATCTGTTATTATGTGCGATTTGTAATCTTGGATAAAATTGATTGGATACATATTTAATGTATCATTTCAATACGAAGGCATAATAAAAGTCAGGTAGACAATATTATCTTTATGAGACAGAAAACCTGTTGAAAATACTTCGAATTATTTATAGTTTGTTTTTTCTAACTATACATTTTCGTTAAAATTGAAACTAAATATTTTTGTTAATAAAACAATTTAAAAATTATATTATTTTTTAAAACTTATTATAGTTTTAAAAAAGAATATATTTTACTTGTCTTATTAATATGACCTGAGAATAGTCCTTCCCTGGAGGTGATAACTTTTTTTTTTCAAAGTTGGGATTAAATTTAAATTTTATACATTGTCTTTGAAATAAAGCTTCAAAAATACCAAATTTATCTACGAAAACTAGGAAGATAATATTCGGGGTAAAATAACATTTTTAATTTGACTGCCTTGTGATAGTTTTTCGAATCACATTTCACATTCACAAAAGTTCAAAGTCAAAAATACGGAATTTTCGTGGAAGTGCAAAAACATTAAATTTAATCATATTTACTGAAATTGTCAATTTTTCTTTTGTTTCTTTCTGTTTCTTCTAACACTTAAACTGGATATTCACAGGGTAGAAGGCCTTATGATAAAGGACAAATTTGACCTCAAAATACAAAATATGCATTGGCCTTCGAACTTAGTAGTCACTTGGTTTGCAAGGTATTTAGCCGTGTTTTAGACCTAAAGTCTGTTAACGGCCACCGGGTTCATAGCTGGCTTTCGCAATGGAGATATGAGCAACCTTTAGTATAAAATCTCGCATTTACACATTACGGCTCGATTAAATGATTACTTCGGTATTTTTTAATTGGTCATGCTTGAGATGTAACGGATATATATCATCAAACATTGGACATACAACAAAATTATGTATCCTATTCTTATATTTTTGTATAAAGTAAATGAAAATGAAATATAAACACAGGTAGGTATATTTTGGTACCTATTATGTATTGTGTGTTCGACGACCTAAACAAATACTATACTCGAAATCAATTCTATGGTATTATGTACACAACCTTATAAGTAAATATGCTGATTAATTCAAGCCATATAAATTGAAATAATGGACCTATTGATATAGTAGTGTTGCAGGAACAAAAGAAAATTGATAAAAATATAAAGCAGACTTAACAAAACAAAGAATTTTCTACCAAAAAAAAAAAATTAAATTGAAACTTACTGAATCCGTAAAATATTTTATTTTATAAGTCAATCATTAATTCAGTAGTGATTTAAATTGATTTTTAGCTATTCTAATACAATTCCATGTGTATTTACAATCGACTAAACTCTGCATACTTTACTATTTCATCTCTCCATCTAGCGATTGGGCACCCGTTTTTTCTTACAGTGCCATACGGCGTCCAAACAGTTGTACGCAGATCATATGACAAACGTACCACCTGACCTGTCCATCTCCTTTTTAAGTATTTACTGGCACATTTCACATGATTTATTTGAGATCTAAGTATGGTATTACCCGATAAATCTCGTTGCGTAACAATGATCTAACTTTGTTCCATTGCTCTCCAACAAATCCTCAACTTCTTGAAATATTTTTTTGTTAATGCAACTATACCAATATTTCAAGGTCCGTTTTATGGTTAATTCTAATTATTTGCCATTTATCACTAAAAACCTTTTCTAAAATTGAATTGTTTAGTATGAAAGGAGACCTCTTTCTCGTTTTAATTTTATTTTGGCTGTATTATTTTCATATATTTTCTAATTATTTTGCCAAACGATTAAATTTGCATCTTAACGTAAAACAAAATACACAAGTGGAAGTGAGTGAAGTAAAAGTGAGTTAACAGCTCCATATAGTAAATTGAAATTTTATGATTGTTCAAATACGTAAAATACGTTATTATTATAAAATTCATACAAATAATACATACAGCAATTAGATGGTAAAATGTAATTCAGAAAACGTGTTAAAATAATAATAGTGTAGATATTTTCCTGACTGAAAGATTTTAATAAGTAGAGAACTCCGGTATATGTTATATAAGGTCTCCGAGAAATGGCACTTTATTTCCATTTCTATTATTTTTTCAAAGAATTGATAAATATTGTAGAAAAAAAAAAATCTCGTTTATTTAGAGAGTAAGCAGCAGTTCGAAAAAAATTGACATATACTCTATATAACCATTTAATCCTTTACTATTTCGTCTTTTTTTCTTCTCCATTAATATAAACATGTGATATTTAGAAACTGAATAAATAGTTTGATGTCAATTATCTGTAATCAATTATTGCATAGATTAAGTTATATACCATTCAACTTTCAATAAATCTGTACCTACATATTATTAGTGTCAAATTTTCAAATATATTTAACCTTTTTAAAAGAGTTTTCGGAGTTTGTGATCTTCATATTATGATCTTGTAATTAAATCCATAATAGGGCAGTTTACATTAAGGTAGTTCAAACGGGAATCAATTTGGTATTATAATTTAATCAGGGCATTTACTGTAATTTTTTTGAAACAAACTTTTGTTTCAAACATTTTTTTGTAAAATATAATTACGATTAATGTATGCATAAATATAAAACAAATGAAAAATAGTTTAATTAAAAAAAAATACCATTACACGGAGAATAATATTGATTTGTGGTAGAATTTTGCATGATTACAATTGGTTTTTTGAGTTTATACAATATATTTGAGTTAAGACAGGCATGTAGACTTTACTGGCAGATAATGTGGTAAAAGTTAAAAGTGAGGAGGATATTTTGTGGCTATGTATTATGTATATTTAGTACAAGTATATTGTGGTATAAGCTATGACTAGTGTGCTATAGTATATATATTTTATAGTACCTAAATATATACAGTCATGTTGTCTAGATTCACTACAAATGTTTGCACAAACTTTATACAAAATCTATATGGGCGAACTAAAGACACTCGGATTAAAATATATTGAAAAGTTAATGTTTCCTTACACATTCAAGACCAAATGTGTTAACATAAAAGTTAAAGTAAAAGTTCTTTTGGTACGCTTGACTTGAGAAGTAAGCTGGTGAATGTTTGGCGAGAGCGTTACGAAAAGTGAGATCGGGCGGGACGAACGAAAGTAGAATAGCAGATATAAGTTAGTGAAGATTGAAAAAGAGAGAGTATAAAAACACACACACACACACACACACATACATATATATTTATATATATAACACATGGACTGAAAAGTCCCGGGCCTAACAAAGAAAACACAGTTTTTTTGGTTCAAAATTATCTTTAATCATCAACGTAATCTCCATCAAGAGCAACGCAATCATTCTAGTCCACTGCATTATGCATCATCGGTGTCTCTACGACCACGTTTGATGTCAGCAAACCAACGTTTTATTGTTGTTTCTGATGGAGCGGAGTCCCCATAACACTTTTCAAGCCATTGCTTCGCTTGAAAGGTATTTTTTCCCATCAAGAAGCAGTGTAAAATTAAAACACGAAATTGTTTTTGATCCATTGTTTTGAAAATAACAAAAGTAGCGTCACTCTTAGTACAATAACTCACAAACTAATGAATAGAATATCATGAAATTTTAACAGCTGTCTTTTGAAGGTTAGTATTAACTGAAAAAAAGGTGACTGCAATAAAACTAGCACCATCTATGTGTTAGGCCCGGGACTTTTCAGTCCATGTATTATTACGAAGTTTTACTTCGGTTGCATGGTATTAAATTTTGTTGAGATTCAGATTAAATACTGCAAAATTTTTAGTGAATTTGAACGACAGTTAGACAGTTATACAGCTAATTATTTAAATACAAGGCATATATTTGAGTATCAATGTTTTATCTATTCATGATTATAGTTGTTAATGAAATGAATTAAGTGTGTGCGTATTATAACTTTTAATATGTGAATTATATAATATGCATGATAAAATTAATGTGTTAATTAGCATAATTTGAGTTAAAATGGTGGTAAATTTTATCAGTTTACGATAAAAGTGTTTCATAAAAAAATTTTGTTATTTGAAGAAATACTCATTTTGTGTACGTGAACATTTAACCTATCTTTCATGATCATGGATCCAACGGATCCAAATCACTGATGTTACGAACTTTAAAGGTTTTGAATTAAAAAAATCGAAGTATTATTTTGAAACATTCAAAATTATGATTTCAAAATTTTGTTTGTAATTTCATGCCAATAATCATTTAACAAATTATATCTAAAAAAATAAAACATTTGTTCAGTATTTTTCATCAAATATGTACATAAACATTGTAACTCTAACATGTATGGATTTAATAATGTGTATGTGTTATCGGCAATTTTTATAATAAGATTTTCTATTGGGTATTCGATTTCCATACCAAATATATATCCGATAATATGATAAATATTCAACAACAAAATTTTCTTGTTTTTTAATAAAATATTTTTATTTAGAACAGCGTTTTTAGGTTGAATATAAAAGATGAACATTTTAACATTTTAGAGGTCTTTTTTCTGATTTTCTCATGAAGCCAGAAATATGAAGTCCCTTTCAGAAGTCCCTTTTAGAACTTGATTAGATTTAATTTTCCTGATGTGCATTTAACTTAAATAATTCTTGCATCATGATCTTATCATTAATGTATCATTAGTTTTACTACAAATTCCACAAACGATTTGGATGAACATCATTATTAGTATACTGCTTTAGTTCTTAACTTTTTCTAAATAAGTGGTGAAATCCATCCTTGAGAAAGCCTAAGTCATTAATATATTTTTAAAATCCAATATTTATCTATTATTAAAAAAACAACTATTATTTATTTTCGTAGCCGAAGACAGCAATTCGTATAGTATTCTTAGTTATGAAGAAAGAGAAAATAATTCTTAAATCTTAATTAAATACATTTTTAATTTGCATAATTCCTCAAAATTAATAAGATTTGTCAATGAAATATAAATTAATAAATTATATTAGAAAATCTTTCGATTTATACAGATTAAAAATGTGTTTCATTAATGTTTATTCTTAGAAAACACAAATTTTTCGCAAACTTAGATTTAAAATAAATGTATATAAATTCTTAAAGCATTCTTATTTATAAATTATAATGGTTAAGTGGTCCATCGGACATCTTAGAGATTTCTTAACGGTTTTTTTTTATTGATACCTCTGACGTCCAAATTATAACTAAAGTATTATTTCGGAATCCTTCCAGAAGTCATATTGCTGTGTGGGTATTTTCTTTATCGGTAACATATATATTATATATGTATATAGATAAATGTATGCCATGTTTGTATGCATTAAAACATAAATAGAATGATTCAAAATGTAAATGAATAAAGTATATTGTTGTGTAACTATATAAATGCTAGAGTAGTATAGTTAGTTTAACAAGAGTCTATGTACTGTTACTATTACTACAAAACATTGTTTAAAATCGAGACGAATATAATGTTTCTTCTGATGTTGATTATGGTGGTTACTTGGTTGAGTATGTTCATCGTGTAATATATATATATATATATATATATATATATATATATATATATATATATATATATATATATATATATATATATATATATATATATATATATATATATATATGATTGTTTATTTCTATTTGTACAAAATATCCATTTAAATGTTTCGTAAAAACTTTATATTGTAGTTATTTGAAATCAAAATATTTATATAGAAACAAATTGTTAGGTACTTATGTTCGACTATTTAAAACGAAATATTTTTACACTTATCGTTAATGCTCGTTAGGTAAAGTTTATAATAAAAAAAGTGAAGACAACCATCAACAAATTATGTATGTTTGTCTCTATCTCTATTTCTATCTCAATTAATTTATTATTTGATAGGTACGCCAACGCACACAGAGGCTAAGCGGTGCACAGCGCAACTGAAATAAAAAGCTCCGCTTATATTTGTTTGAAAAATCAATCATATAAATATAACTGTACACTTTTTATAATGCTTTTCATAGCTTTCATGATTAATTTTTAAATTCGGTTATATTTATTTTGACGCTGAATACTTATAAAGGCTAAACAAAATTCTCCCATTATAAATGACACAAAAATATTGTTTTTCAAATCTAAAAAATATAAAACTTTCTATTATTAATTATAATAATATTTAGTACAAATTTCTATAGTAAATATGTAACAACTTTGTTTTAAAAGCAAAGGAATATTCAAATTCAAAGTTTCACAAAATTTTAAGACATTTAACATCCTTAAAAAGGAAAATAACATAAAAACAGAAAAAAAAATCGAAAAAATAAAATAAAATAAAACTAACAAAGCATTAAATATTCATTCTAGTTTGAAAACTTTACTAAATAGTTAATGGATAAAAAGATATAAAAAATCAGTTAACTATACATTTTTTAGTATACAACTTTCATAGAGACTACGTTTGTTATCTATTACATACTGCAGCATTCAGTGATAATCATGGCTCTAATATTGTTGCAGATACACAAATTTATGATATCATATTTTTTTTAGAAGCTTTTTTCATACATTCAGGTAGGTATAACTCTGCCACAATGGAAACTGGCTGATAGAACTGATGATAACTTTAATAACTTACTTAAATTAGCATTTACATCATTTACATAATTACAGAAAGTTTTAGAATTACTGAATGTAGAGTTAAAGCATCAATTACATAGATGTAGAAAATTTCGAAATACTTAATTAAATCTAATAAATTATTTACCTCATTTATGATGGACAACTGCATAACTGCCTTATTACACGAAGAAAATTCAAATCACTTTTCTATATATGGTCGGAACAAATAAAATAAAGAGAATTACCGATTTAGATTATGGGGAAAGGGGTAGGAGGTTTAGGAGTAGGATTTAATAATTTTAAGTACAAATTTAATATATTTTCATACATTAATTAAAGAAAGTCTGATATTTTTTTAACGTATGAAATCTATTCAACACTGTAATATAGTAATATAATTACAATGTTTGTACAATAGTCAAAGATTTTGCTCTCTTTATAATACATTGTGTTTTAATAATATATGCTCTTCTTCTATAATGATGTCAAATTAAAACATTTACATTTAAAAATATTGATAAGATTTTTATATTAATTATTTAAATTGTTAAATTGGCAAAGTCATGTCTGTATTGATGGCAGAATAACATAATAGTCTACAAAGTTTACATAAACGAATTAAAACGATTTCAAAATGAGTTAAAACGAACAACTACTACTGATTATAGATCTCAGCTGACGACTCTGTTACTAGACTTCCTTATGCACTACTTAATTTTTTCATTAAAAATTATCAGCCAGTTTTAAGTTTTTATCGAAAACTGCTTAGTGAATTTTAATAAATTTATGGTTTATTAGTTTTCTAGAGTACAAGTTACTTATTATTAAAGTTTGAAATTCTTAGTAGCTTTTTTTCGGTTAATAAAGAAAATCCAATATGTTCGGCTAACGAATCTCCGTAAGATTATACGTAAAACTACAGTATTTAAAAATTGCAATAACTTTTAAACAATTTCGTGAATCGGTTTGCGATTTAAACAGGTGATTTAACCCAAACATCCTTAAAAATTGTCAATTGTTTTCGAAACGAAGAGATTCATAAAAAATTAAAGTTGTCAATGTACCTTGAAGTGCTTTGAAAACCGCCTGTAGCTAATATATATTGATTGTATTTGAACCCAGTTGAATCTATCTACCAATGTAAATCTATCTATATGTAGTAGGTATGTATATTGTGTATACCTATATATATGTTGTTTGTTATAAATGATACTAGTGTTTAACAAACACCTCCATTTTCAATTGTATAATAATTTAAAATATCATCAGTATTGAAGAGATGTATCCATTTATAAACTATGTGAAACACATATGATCCAATATATATTACTTCCACAAAACTTCTGTTATATTATTTTTTATTTAAGTAAAATTTAAATCAATAAATATAAAAGTACCAAAAACAAAAACTTGTTTTAATTATGGCACTAAAGTCTTGGATCTAAGACGTTTTCTCTTGGGAATTTTCTCTAATAATATTGATTTTATGTTAATGATATCCGTTTTTATACGGTTTATCAGCCGGTTTTCCAGTGACTTGCCAGCGGTTGTCGCTGGCTAATAGCTGTCGATGTAAGCGTATCCATGGTTGACTAATGGCTCACCAGTCGTTCCGGCGGCTATTCGGCGTGGCGTTTGTGACAAGTGTTTCATAAACGTAGTTTTCATTCCATGCTTCATTTCATTCATTATTTAAAATTAATGAATAAAAGAAGAAATTTTTAGTTGTAATTCTATATTTATTGCCACAAAAAATTTTGAAACAATGATTTTAGAATAACTACCAAAATTAAATTATGATTATGGTTAAATATTTTTATGTATATGATGCAATTTTAAAAACAATCCCAAAAAATGACAATCATAAAATATGATGTACATTTGCATATAAAACACACTAATTTCATTTTATTACAGTATATATTTCAATGTAACGTTAAGTGTGAAAATGTATAAATGGTTGTTAAAAAAATTAAAATTTGTTGGTGAGTTTTCCAATTAAACAAAATGATTTTGTTTACTTTTTTTAAAATATTGTAGTTAAAATAAATTCAAAAAATGTTACATTCAATATAATAACTAAATGTCTGGTATGTTTATTTAATTTTTTTATGTATACAAAAATTTATAAACGTTTTGTGTTTTTTAAAATATTTTTGCATTTAGGCTTAACAAACTTTAAGAGTTGTTTTGCTTAATAAATTATTTCTGCATACATTAAAATTGTATTTCTCCAAGGTTTATTAATATGCTAGGATTATTCATACTATGTTAAAACCTCTTGTCAATTAATGGATCAATAAAGCCTATAAAAATGGGCTTTTAACTGTTGGAGGATTAGTTGGAGATTTTTCACAAAATTACATTCGTAGATTTACTTCTTGCAGCTATTTCAGAATATGTCTTAGGTTTCCAATCTCTAAATTGGACTTCCAATGGTCAAATTAGTTTATTTTCATAATTTGTTCTTTTTGTTCTTATAAATTTTAGAGTAAAATAAATAATAGAAGAATTAAAGCGTCAGTATGCTTTAGTATACTCTTTAATCTAAAAGCTTAGATTTCAGCTTAAGGGCAATGAAATGACTTTCCAGAGCGGATGTTGTGAAGAAAGTTGTTGAGCAATTTTTGATAACAACGTACAAAACCTGCAAATCATTAGAACAAAGTGGGACACCACAAAATGCTAAGTTAGATGAATTTGGGATAAAGCGTTCGATTCGATATGACTGTCACACAGAAACATGCGCACAGATCAATTTCTGAAATACAATTTTCACCATTCAGGGGACCACAAAACATGTGTTTCAAGTGAAATCACGATGAAAAGATGGTATTTATATTTCAACAGGACTACAATACTATACTGATAGTAAAAGAAAGTTAAAGAACCATTCAAATTAATTTTCGTTAAAAAACTTTATTGAAACACGTACTTATAAAGTGTTTTTGTAATACGATCAACCTTTTTAACAAATTAAAATTTAAGTAAGTGTATACATTTGAGGTTAATTTAATAATCAAATCCATTAAGACACGTTTCAAATGCGTTTTGGTTATAACTTGATGGTTTACATACTAAATATAATCTTAACAGTATACTACTTTATGTATAAATCTATTTCACTATATGTATATATTTCACTAATTATGTGTGTGTTACATGACACCCATATATTGGTGGGAGTGCAGGTTAAAGACCGCATTCATATTTTATATACATACAATCGTACATGTTGTGTGTTCACGACGCTTCCATCATTATGTGTACTTGAATATAACAACATGAATAATTGAGATTGCTGTGTATATCTGTTACATGAGTTTATTTCATAAACATATAGGCTCAAAAATACATTATAGGCAGTTAATTAATGGTATTTTACTGGTTGTTTGTAATAGATACAGGGAAGATGCACAAATTTCACTTCAATTAAAGCGTTTTTACTTCACGAATTTTAAAAATTTTAAAAAATAGCCAAAATATGGACGTTCAAAATTGTTAATTAAACAAAGAAGAAGATTTGCTTAAATGACGCCATAAATAGTCATCACCATTGTGATCATACATATGGGTCATTCTACGGTAAGAGATATTTATATTCAAAAATTTTGTTGTTCGATTTTTCTACAGAAAATTACAGCGTGTCGTAGAATCACTCATAAAACTTTTTTTTACAAGAAAGCGATAGAAAACAAACTTTAAATGCTTATAACTTATTCGTTTTTGAAGAAATTTAAATTATATTTTCGAATTTTATTTGGTATTGAGTCTAGTAACACATTTTGATGAGTAAAATTGCTTTTTTTTCATTACATCTTACCTATTGCAAGGCTTTACCTATTACAAGCATAAGATCTGCATGTACATCTAAACATAGGATTCATATGTAAGCACCTTAGCATAGAAACATATAAGAATAACTCTTTTTAAACGAGCTGCAAACATACCACCAATCAAAACCTGTGAATGACCTAGTTATTCTATAAGACAGAATTTTTGAAAATGCAATATTTAAAAATGTAAAGCAAGGATTCAAAATTTGCATAGAGAAATTATATATTATATTAAAGAGATAAATTATATAAGAGAGATAAACAAAATGCTTATCAAATAAATAAACTTGGGTTTCGTGTTTCTTCAAAATAAACATTTTAAGTCGGTCTTTTCGAATAAATTTCGGTAAAATTTTTGCGCCAATTTCCTAGATCGAAATATTTTGTATTTTATAAATACGTTTTTCGACTACACGATTATGACTACTTTGTAGTTGAACTTATTTATAAAATACAAAACTAGGAAATTAGGGCCAAAATTGGAAATTTATTTTAAAAGAAAAAATGGATCATATTTTGAAGGTTTGCCGGAACGTTGATCACGAAAACATCATTAATATTATAAAACATTAACTCAATCTTCATAAACATTAAAAAAAGTTCTTATTTACTATTTTGTAATCATCTAAATAACATATATAGTTCCATTATTATGTTTATTTTAATTGATTCCAATTATATATTGATTTTCTGTTACTATTTCTTGTATACTGTATAAAACCCCAATTTCCTAGCTTGTATTCAAAATAAATTGAGGAGCAAAAGCTAATTATAATATAAATCGTAACAGTTTTAATGTGTTGAATCATTACAAACACTAAATCAACTAAAATAATTTGAATAACAATCTGTTTTTCTATTTCAGGTATGTACTAAGTGCATTTCATGTCGAATTCGTTTATTGTGATTCTCAAATCGAAGTAAGTATTTTTATTTAAAATCTGAATTCTTATTTATAAATGTAAAATGTATCTGGGAAAGAAATCATGCCATCGATTTGCAAAAATGTTTTATTTCACTCTCAAAACGTTGAAAAATTCGATTTATAATTTTTCTTCTATAAAATATCTTAAGTATTATATTTTTCTTCTTTTTTTGTCAACATTACTACTTCAATAAATGTTTAGTTATAAATTGTTGGAAGCTTTATTTTGTGGAAATCCATAATAATTATTTTAAATGCTGCAAATTTATTTTGCTTATGCCTATTTTGATATTTTAATATTTTCAAAATTTAATTTATATGGTATGTTTAATTACAGTACAGTTTTATGAAATCTCAATTTATGTAGGTCTTTTATTTCTTTTTTTCTAATATATCATTTATTTCTTCAAATTTTTACGTTTTCATATTTATTTAAAAATTAATCACGTAAAAATTAATAATGTAATTTTATTTGTTATTTTACAAATTCATAAAATCGTAAATGTCTTTGTTGAATAGCTCATGACTATAATAAATTATAAGCATTAAAGTTATATATAATTTGAAATGGATTTATCTCTTTAAACGTTTTGTAATCTTTAAGTATCTACAATTTCAATTTAAGCATTTCCACACAAAAATATTGGTATCGTCTTGTTTTATTTCAGCTGTGGTTTTTACTTGAACGTTAAAAATGGGGGATAAACTTAAGCTCTCTTTGTTTTATTTATGTTTTGTGAACATAAATGTGTAAAAAACTGGAGCGTTTCATAATATTTATAATTACATCACGTATTAAATTAATTATAAAAGAAATGAAATGCTTTTGTGATGAATAAGAACGTGAAAAACAACAACGGATTTTAAGTTAGTACAGGCTCGTTCATGATCAATAGTGGAAATTTATACAATCAGTTTTATCGAAAATCTATGACGGAAATTCCCAAAAACAATTAGTTGACGGAATAAAGTGAAGTCTATGGTATAACAACGATTTTGCATTTCGTTTGCCTGCTTCCATCTATGCTTGTTCTGCTGTAACTTGCTAGCTCCTTGTTAGATTTTGGCGAAATTTGTTTGGCACAAGGATCACACTTACTGTAAAAAAATTCATTGTTTAGTTTTTGGAAAATTATCATTATCCTTTTTTGAAAAAAAAAAAACACTTTATTTCTAAAAAAATAAACTTTTTCAAAAAAAAAAAAAAATTAATAGTTTCGAAGTTTCTAACACAAGACTTTATGTTTCAAAAGCAGGTTTTCTAACCACTCAGCTACTGTAATATATTATAGTTAGTCTTATCTAATACACTCTATATAAAGTTTTTAAGATAATACTTAATTTGTCTAACATCATGTTTTGAATTATTCCTAACTATTGTGAATGTACTATAATTTTTTATTCAAATTATTTTTTTGTCTATAATTCACGGAACTACTAGTATTTTTCAGGTGCTAATTTAAAGTGCACATATTTTAGATTGAAATTTTTCGTAGATAATACTTGCCTACAAAGATTTTTCACATTTTAATATTATTTCTATTAAATTATAATCTTTTTATCACGTCGTTTTGATTTAAAATGGATGAAAATTAAAATTTATAGAAATCCTTCTGTCAAAATTATAAATTGATAGCATTTCCTTAAACGACAGCTTTTGGAAAGAGAAGCACACAATCATTTTTGTAACTATTTGTGTAAAAACACCAAAATGTCAGATATTCGGTTATAAAATTTCTGGAAACAATCATATAGTAGGTCAAACCTGAACAAATATTCGACAATTATTTGTAGGAGACACGGAATAAATTATTTTGGAAGATAATGCTTTTCTCAAATATGTGAGACGCTTTTAATTAAAAGAAATTATTGGATCTCTGTGCCACGTACAAAAATAATAGAGTGTCGGCGGTGATTCTAAATTCGCTACATTTCAAATTAAAATGTGAAAATAGACTGATTGATTTAGAAATAAAAAATTAATAAACGGTCAAAAATGATTTCCCATCTCATTTTTGAAAACGATTCATGTTGTGGAGAAATTTAGTCTGGTTTAATATAGAAAATGGGACCGAGTAATAGAAGCCTATTTAAATTGTTCGTGAAACATTCTGTAATATATTGTATATCAATAAAAAGATATATTTAATTTTGGTATTTTCATTATTACTTAATCTAAATGTTGATTAATACTGTATTTTTTATATTGCAACCAACATGGAAATAAAACAGTATAATATTTATTTTACTATCTAAAATTATATTAATTACTGATGTCTGAAATTACGTCCCCGAATTCCAAATTTTTTAGATTTATCTCGTACATTTTTGTTGCTTTACTAAACTAAACGATAAAACTACACTGCAGATTTATTTTCGAAATGCTTAAACTATTATAATAACAAAAACCACACGAAAAAATTGAACCATTCATTAAAATTAATAATGCTATTTAAAATTGGTACAATCATGAACATTTGTATGTATATTTAAAAAAAAAAATATTAAATTAAAAGAAAAAAAGGTTGTACATTGGCATCGTTACGTGTGTAATTTATTGAGACTTTACCAAGCACACAACATATTAATTTATTAATTATTAAGCGCTACCTTGTAGCTTTGACCCTATGCCTGAGCTACTTCCCTATCGCCGAGAATTATTATAAAATCAATTTCTTCCACACTGTTGTAATGATAAAAGTTTTGACAAGCGGTCTGTTCTCATGTAAAAATTGTGTAAACCAAATTTCAAAATATTCTATTTATATCAAGAAATAACTATCATTTGGACAAATATTTATTGTGTTATCTGGGTAGGAAAATTGAAATAAATACGATGATTTAGATCGAGAGGTTGTGTGTGATTTAAGTAAAGTTCATTCTCTAAGGTGGTTAATTTTGCCAGTGTTGTGCTCGGAAACCACGTTCTGAAAACATCCACCCTACACATTATCAGCTTTTATACATTTGAAAGAATTAAGATGTAGTTTAAAAAAAGTTTCAAATATAAGCAAATTGTAGGGAATAAAATTTTAAATACATGATTAGTTTTTTTATATTTATTTTGGCTATAATTAAAACTAACGGAACTAGAGCGTCGAGAAGTTTTCCATACCTACACATATACATTTCACATTTATACCTATTATATATTCATTTAAATTCTTTGTGAAAACGTTAGAGCGCTCTATCTTCGTTATTTTTAATAATACCCAAAAGAAAACAATGGCACGTTTTATGCAATATTATACAACAATATTATTTCTCTACAATTTTTATTTGAAACTTTCTTTTAATTCGTAATTTTTTGAACCATCCTGACTCTCACTCCTCGGAAATGTACATACGTGGATGGTATGCTGAGTTATTCCTGCCAGAACGTGGTTTCTTAAAAGTATATTAAGAGAGGATCCACAACTGCGTACCTTGAAATAAACCTTTTGGTCCTCTTTACCCTGTTTAGAACACTCAATCACCTGAAGCCAAAGATGCCTTCTTGCACAAGGTGACCATTATATTGATATTATGTTGTTGGAGGAGCCAGCTATCTCCGTTATTTTTGTTTTATTATTATAATTAATCTAATTGCCGCTCACTTTGTCACTGAAGTTGTACATTGTTCCTTTGCGAAACATACTAAATTCATCACCGAAAAAAATGTACATTCTTACAGAAAGAACTTTACTCCTAACACCCACGAATTCTTAGTCTTTATATTTTCAGTTCAGGTTGTAATTGTTATATATATCGGACCGAGTAATAGATTTTTTTATTTAATAGTTTTTTTAAATGCAATCCAACCAATTTCACTGAATGTTAGAATATTTATTATATTATGACATTATTTGATATTATTTTAAACAGAAAAACTGACTTTATTTATTTTTTGTAAGTCACGTAGTTCTTGGAAAAATTTGCCAACCTTTTATAAAAAGGAAAAGAAAACCTTTTTTTTTCTGTTTTTAGTAAACAATAAAATTTTTCTTTTTGAAATAACAACGTATCTAAATTTCTCATTAAAAGCATTACATTATAAATGAATCCCAAGGAACTATACTAAAAGGATATATGAATAAGATTGAATTCAAATGGAAATATTTTAATAATATAGGATGTTTATTTTATATTAAAATGTCTTTATTTCATTCTTTAGAATACTTTCATTTTTTAATTCAAATGCGCGGGTATCTGTTTTGTGATACTTAATTATTGGGTTAACATTCGCTTCGTAAGATTGGAAGGTTTTTTTTTTTATAAAAAATATTTAAAAAAAGTTTTAAGGTTTAGAAAAATTTATTTTGACCAAAATTATAATTGCTGTTGACTGTTTTAGATATAAGTACAAATATAATCTATAAATTCATCTATTTATGTTAAAAGTAATCATGCTTTTAGAATGGTTTACAAATTTAAACAAAGTAAACTGAGCTATTTTCGATTGTTGATTTTAATGTTTAATCAACACTCAACACAAAAATTTAAATAACAAACCAAAATTTTGTATGCATGGTAGAATTTTTGATGATTTTTAACTATTTTTAACCTTCTTCAAAAAAATGAAGATGTTCTCAAATTCGACTGTATTCTTTATATATTTCTTACTTCAGAACTCTGTCATGTATAATTCAGTTTTGTAAATTTATTTACATCCACATTGGTTACATAAAATTTAAAAAACAAATTCAAGCCATAAGAGTAGGTGGATCAAAGTCTTTTGATCATTATATATCAATCAAAACACAAATTTTTATTGGAAACAGTACTAAATTGTAAAAAATAAATACTTTCCGAAAAGGAAGGAACGTCATCAAAAAATGTACTGAAATGTAAGAATTAATCTTAAATATTTTACCACTTATATTAATAATTCCATTATGCCTAATTACCTTTCGAAGTCGAAATCAGCTATATTCTAAAATATAAAATCGATTTATTGGTGCTAACTTCTAGAAGTAATTGGTTATAAAATGAAATATTATATGACTTCTCAAAAAGATGAGTGTAATATTTTCACGGTTCATGTATGTATGTGTGTACTTGTGTAAGTTTATTTAATTCACTATCACTAATTGTCGTTGCAGTCGGTGGTGTCTTACATTGAACAATGTTATTCAGAACGCTCCACGACTGCAATGCTAATTTTAGTTATCTGTTTAATCATTAAGCATATAAGTGAGCTTTTGCTTTGTATTTCTATATTAACTTATATAACTTTGTTAGGTTTTAGTTCGTTTTTTCGGCAAGACAATCGTTTTTTATTTTATTTTAGTATTTTGTTAAGTTATTCTATTTTTTTTTTTTTTTTAAAGGCGGTCCTATTTATTTTCGAAAAATTTTCAAGTTGATTCGATAATTAGTTTTTGAGTTATTCGACAAATAACAAAGAAGCTCGGGAACTTCTAAGTCTAGTGTGAAACTTTAAGCGTGTTTTTCTCAAAATGTTTTTGAACTGGTGACAACTGTAACTCGAAAACCGTTCAGTAGATTTGAATGAAACTTATACAGCTTTTAGAAAACATAAAAAGCTAGTGCCTGATACCTGAAGGATTTTTTTTTTAAAAAAAACTTCGATTTTTTATCAACAATTAATTGTTGATTTTTCCCGAAAATCAGAAAAAAAAATTCCAGAGGCCGCCATTTTGTTAATTTTTGTTAATTTTGAAAAAAAAAAATTCAGGCACAAGATTATCTATCCATAAAAGTAATTTTTTTTGTTTCATTGATTTTAAATGAATCTCCAAGGAGCTGTGATGGTCACCACAAGGACCCATTATTAAAACCTGTTTCAACATAGATCGCCATAACTTGTAAAATGATGAAAAAAAATTTTTGAAATTTTATTGAAGTAATCTTAAAGTATGATGAAATGATACTATGTTTTTACTTATGTGAAATAATCTTAATTACTAGTAAAAAAAAATTATTAAAAAATGGCATTTTTTCACGCTCCTGACTACACCTAACCCCTTAAGCATTAAGCATATAAGTGAGCTTTTGATTTGTATTTCTATATTAACTTATATAACTGTTAGGTTTTAGTTCGTTTTTTCGGCAAGACAATCGTTTTTTTTATTTTAGTATTTTGTTAAATTATTTGAATTTATTTTTTTTTAAAGGCGGTCCTATTTATTTTCGAAAAATTTTCATTTTTTTTTTTTTAATTATGTCAAAATTGTTATCCGCTCTTTTTGGCATTTATTTTACAAGAAGCTTGTTGAAACCGGATTTTTATTCAATATAATAATTTAACAACTCTCTTCAAAATGAAATGATTTTATTATTCAGGTAAAACGTATATCGAATTTCTATTAAGGCACCTTGTATAAATATCACTGTATATGAATGCGAAGAAACAATCATTAAATTCTGATGAAGTAATAATCCAGGATATCTTCTTAATCTTAGTTCACTGTGTATATCCTTTCCGTTTTAATATATTACATATAATATTTTGTATTATACAGAATATAATGCTTATACTGAAAACACTGTATTTCAAGGGCCAATAGGATAAGAAAACCAATGGCATTTCGGTTTAGACCAATACATTTTTTAATTCAGTATAATATATTTTTTTATAAAATATTTAAGAAACATGATGAAGGGTGATTTAAACATACCCTAGATAAAACAAATTTTTAAATGCAGAATGTTAAAAAAATTTTGTATTGAACTCTATATAAAATCATTGTGAATTTTTCAGTATTTAGAACTTAATGAAAATTTTACACAACATTCATACAAGTGATCTAAGGTCTTAAAAAAACGTTGATGAGTGATTTCTGATCATTTTTAAAAGTTTTATTCCAGATATGAGAGCTTTTGAAGAAGACAAACCAATGTTTACAAATTTTTTATGAGATTTCGAATCTGTTTAGGAATATTCCATAATAATAATCAAATTTTTTATTCGTAAACACTATAATATAATATATACATTGTTTTTTTTTTCAATTTTCGCGGATAATGTAATTATTCAAATATTATAAAATTCGGTATGCGCAATCTCGACATAAAAACGGAGTGTGTCAAGATTTCGTGGAAAAATATTTCTGGGTATAAAATAAAATTTTGATTTGTACTTTATAATCCGTTTTACTTTTCGAAACTCCCTTCGTTTTTATGTCAAGATTGTGTATACTCAATTTTGCAATACTCACTCGTAGGGAAATAAATACCGATTATTAAATTTTTAACAACTTCAAAATATTTTTTCGTGATCCTAGAGAAAATAATATGCTTCAAAATAGCACATGGACTGAAAAGTCCCGGGCCTAACAAAAAAAATAAAGTTTTTTTGGTCCAAAATTAGCGTTATTCATCAACGTAATCTCCATCAAGAGCAACGCAATCATTCCAGTCCACTGCGTTCTACATCATCGGTGTCTCTACGACCACGTTTGAAGTCAGCAAACCAATGTTTTATTATTGTTTCTGATTAGCACAATAACTCACAAACTAATGAATAGAATATCATGAAATTTTAACAGCTGTCTTTTGAAGGTTAGTATTAACTGAAGAAAAGGTGACTGCAATAAAACTAGCACCATTCATGTGTTAGTCCCGGGACTTTTCAGTCCATGTATTAAGTAAGTATGATCTTAATTGTAAAGAAGCCTTGATTTCACAATATTCATCCAGTGGTACGAAATAATACATGTGTAAAAATGTCGTTATGTTCATGAATATTGACTTGCTCAATTTTATAATATTTTATAAGAAAAATTCAAATACGTTATAATTTTTGAAGTGAAAACATTGGGCATTTTTGAGATACGGGAAAAACCATTGAATTGGTGACACTGTTACGACATCGCTCTACATAATTATGTACATATAATACATATTATATATTTATAGGAGCATAAAACTGGCCTTCATAGGTGCCCTTCATTTCACCGAACTTGGCTAGAATAATTTCATTTAAATTTTATTTTGTGTATTTTTTTTTTCTATACTTATCCAAAAATTCCATTGATCTTATTTCCCCAATTCGTCAAAACAAGTATGTTTTCAAAAATATATCTGTTTTCTTAAAATTTTTAATATCTTAAAATTTTGCCATAAAAACATGATCAGTTTATCTTGTTTTTATATGACAGATCATATATATATACTTCTTATGTGTTACATTAAAATGCATACAATTATTACAATAATAATTCACATATATTCTAATAAATGTAAATAGTTTAATAACATTACTAGAATCTATATAATCTATGCACTATCACGTCTACAAAATTTCTATATTTTCTCGTAAAATTTTCTCTGATTCAGTTAAATGCTTTCCATACCCATTACACATTACATATATTACATATCCCAAGTATGTGGAAAATATATGTATCATCATATAGAGTAAACACAATTTGACAAAAGAGTTACATAAATTCATATTGTTCAAGTGGATAGTTTATTTCCATTGTAAATGTTACAATGCAAAATATAATCCTTTAAAATTTGTTGAATGTTGTTTATCTTGTATCTCTTATATGAATTTTAATAAGTAATGTCAGAGTAAATTCTTGTAGCAAATAAATATTCGTTCCATTTTACAAATTGAAATTAAGTTTTCAGCTATTTTTGTGAAAATTTTATTTACTTATGAAAATTATTTTTCGTAGTTGAAACTTTGATGCCAACCTCAAAATATAATATATAGCCTTGAGCTGTGTTGATTGGGAAAATAGTTTCAGTGGTTTATGTATAAATGGTATAGTATAATTCCGATTCACTTCCATGAATTAGTAGTTAATATTTTTCTTTTTACTGTGATTTAGAAAGTATTTAAATAATTATTTTATCCAAATCATATTTCTACGTTTCTTCTTGTTTTGTTCATTTTTTAAAAAGTCAATCAATGAAGATGTTTGAAATGAGCTGTTAGTACGATATTGAATATCCGAGAAATTACAAGGAACTAAAGAAATTCAAGAAAATTTCACACTCCATAGCTGATATTATTTTAAAACTGTTCGCTGGAAGCTGTTTGCTGTTTTTATTAATTTAACTCGATAATCAAAATAGTACGCGACTATTATGTGTGCACTCATTTGAAAATTTAGCAGATGAATTCATCACACTAAAGAATAGGAAAGATGCAATAAAAAAAATTTACTATTTTACTAATCAAACAGTGAAACAATTTTATGGATGATTCTACGATTAGCGGTAATCGGATCTAAGTGTATGTAAGTACCATTGACATCGATAGGATCTATTATCGTATTATCCTTATGTAAAATCACTATGGAGATGAATATGTACGACGTAATTTATGCAAATTTTCTTTGTTTATTCTAAAATTCTTGATACTGAAGCAAAGACGCTTCAATTAAAGTAGATTTAAAATTGGAAATCAAATCCGATTTCGTAAATCCTAAATTATGATATATTTTTATATTTCAAGTACCCTAGATCCCAAATTAATCGTTTTTTTTATCTCGATTATCTCGTGAACAATTAATGGTATTTTTACCATAATTCGTTTAGCCGTTTTTTAAGACGATTGAAAAACTACACAAACGAAACGGAAAATTCGAATATTCGTAAGATTTACAAATTATTATTTTCTTTAATCTTCTCATCATATGGGCCTTGCAGATCACACCAAAACCGGTTGTTTGTATTTGTTTTAACTTCTTTTTTTCTTTTTCATTATTCAACAACGAATAACAAATTAACATCACACACCTTAACACATTTTGTTTTCCTAACCGTTTTCCTATTGAAAATAATACTTTTTTAAGATTTCTTTCTTATTTGGTTGGGTTCTTTCAGTTCAAAACATAAATGACATTAAAATATTGTTAATGGTAAAAACTTTAATGGTGCTTATATAATATATTATATGTACGTGTTTCTTTTTTCATTATATTTTATTAGAATGTAAAAGGGTGTGAGAGAGAAGAACGATGATGGTTATGATTATCATCATATTTATAATTTTGTTGAAAATTTCATGTCCCATATTCTCGATCTACTAAACCATCACTTTCATTAGATTATATTTGATTCGATATAAGTGGTGATAAAATCTCAAAATCAACGTATAGCCTGGAAAATATTTAATATGTAGCTAGACATAAGTGTCGTTTTGTTTTCAAGACACACTTCTATATTTTGATACATAGTATTTTCTAGTAATTCACAGTGTTATATTTTTTAAAATTTTAATGACCTAATTTTCTGAGCAAAACTTTCTCTAAACACAAAATCATTCGTTGTTATGAAAGTAAATAAGAAAGTAAATAGTTTTCAAGTATCGTTTGGAAAAAGCTCAAGACAATGTTGATAAATTTTACAACAAATTTATATCGAGGACAAAATTTTTTTCTTATCAATGATATATCATAGTAATCGTATTAGCGGAGTGCACGCAAAAGCTGTGCAAAAAGGCCTTCCATTTTCTTTTTCATCAACTCCCAGGATACCCTTCCTGCCTTCACCTACCCCCTTCTACGCCATCTTATACGTGTACTCTAGCTCATGGTTCATTGCTAACCGCACCGTCCATTTTACAAAAGACGGGATTGTTTAATTTCGAATTCTTCCATTTTCGGTGGTGTTGAATGATAGACATATCAATCTTGGGACAAAAACATGTACATTGGCTTCGTAAGTTGTTTATTACATTAGAAAGATAGAAACAAAATATTCATTCAGTTAAAAAAAAAATTACTTTTTAAACAAAAAGTATGGTCAGCATATATATATAAATTATTATCCACCGCGTAAGTTAATAAACTGAAGTTTTCAACGAGTGTTCTATTTCAAGATAGTAATAGTCGATGGGATAGGTACGGTTGAAGTAAATGCAATACATCGTAATAGCAAAATGAACATTATATTTCAGATATAGTATGGTGTTTGAATCATCACACGAAATACGAAAAACTCCACCTATATTTCGTTATATTTGCACGTTTTTCATATATGTTATGTGTGGATATACTATTGAATTATAGGCAAAGAACATAACACATAATACTCAATGTTTCTGGGTCTCGTTATTATATACAGAGTCCTCGAAGTTTACACTATAATGGTGAAAATGGATAATGAAACGGTATGACAGCTAAATTTTTTATTCTTAAAACATAAAGTCAAATAAAGTCAATAGTGATAGTAACGAGCTGTTATTGTGAGACATGACAAAGTCGCGCCTGAAACTTTTCCTGGAAGTTATATCATATTCAATATTGATATCTATAATAATTAATACAATAAATATTGTATAACGATATGTATTATAATTAATTTGATGATTAGATGTATTTGATATGGAATTGACTTTTACTTGACATGAGCCACCCGTTAATATAAATATCAAACTGTGTATCAATATCATTTGAATTGAAGTTTGTTTTGTGTTTAGCATTTATTTATTTATTTATTTATTTATTTATTTATTTATTTATTTAATTTTAATTTTATTATTTTTATTTTTAAAGTACTACAATGATACTGTCAAAGTAAAATTAAAAGTGTTTCAGATTTATGAGAGTGGCTCTTCTGGTAGGGAAGCCTAAGCGGGGATTTTTGAATTTGTTCGAGCGTGGTAGATTAAGATATGGATTAAGAAACACCAAATCTTAGTGTCAGTATGAGTATCTTCACCAAATCTCAGCGCTTTATATACTGGTATAGGGTAACCGACCAGAATATTAAAATGAAAATATCGATAGTTGGACTTAATCGATTGCGTCAGATTAAGATACGTTAGGTTGATTATGTGTTGAAATTTGTATATTTGTTGAATCTGACGATTTAAGCGTGACATAGGTGGCGTGACTGATTTGAAAGTTTGTGGCCCACGCATTCTCTTACGTCACGCTCAAATCATAAATAAAAATTATCATTGAAAAATGTGCAGTTTTCAGAACGTAATTGACCTACACTATCTGACGCGCTCGATGAAATCCCTTATTGATTTCTCCATTTTAATACTCTGATAGACTATCCTATACTAGCGGCTCCATATAAAGATTTTATTGGAGTGTGTACTCAACAAGGGTTATGATATCTCCCATAATTTAATCTGACGAACTAGAGTAAATGTAAAAATCTCCGCTTTATCTTACCTACCATTGGAACTATTACTATAAAATGATTTCAAATACGTGGAACATACGACTATTTTCCGATAAATCACTTCTTGAAACAAATAATAGTATATAGTTTGATTAACTTAACGATTTCTGTGTGTGAATATTTGAAAACACCCATGCTCAACAAACCCAATTTGACCTGCTCTGTTGATAACGTTAACGGTGTTTTATAACAATTGCGATTATCTAAGTTTAAATGACTTAAATCATGTTTATATGAGTTATTCTTCCTTTCTTTAAATTAAAGTTTGTTGCTCAGTTTCATATAAGATGCGATAAGCAAAAATTGCATATACTTGTTTTTGATCTTTAAAGGTATTATAAAAACTAAGCAACTTAATTACTAGTCTATAGATCTAAAATACTCAGGATAAGCGAAAAAACAAAATATGATGACTTGAATCATTTAATTCAACTGTTGTATGAAAATGAAAAAGGATGAGACATTCATTTCACATAAATGTTCTAATAGTTTTTGTAACCCATTAGTCAAATAAGTAAAAATCAAGAAACACTCAAGCTATAAGTACCTTAAATTTAATATTTTCTTGAAAATTGTATACACAAAAAGTTTGATTTGGTAAAATCACAAATAGTTGGCGTATTAATTATTTTTGTAATTTTAAGTGTTATATAAAACTATAATTAACACAGTATGTTATTCATAAATTTTTACTTCCATGTACTACTTTATTAACGAAATTATTTGCATTGCTTAAAATCTCTGATTTGGCCTTTAATCGCAAATAGTCATTTTAAGTTTCCTGTACCCATTTTTATTCCTTTTCAGGGGAAGTAAGTATGCCCCTGTGTATTAACTATAAATCAATAAACGTTGTTTGCAGCGACATCCAAAATATTATTACTTTAAATTCAATTGAAATACCCATTATGGTTTCGTTTGAATTAAATTTTTTATAATTTATACTTAAGAACCCAAGAATGATTCTTGGTCAACTTATTAAAAAGCTTGAAAATAAAAATGGAAAAAGTTGATGATTCATTGAGCTCCTTCCATTAATTTTCTAATCGTAGTAATAAAAACGTAATTTCATTGCATCATTTTTTGAATTCGGTCTCTTATACTTGTCAGGTCACGAGAAAAAGATCGAAAACAATCCAAAATACCTAAAGTTTTTATTTTTTATTTTTATAATTTAACTAATAGATAACGTTTGTCATAATTTGTTTTTAAAGATTGTGATATATTCATTTAATCAAATAGGGCCAACGCGTTAAATGCAATCTTTTATACGCAAATTTTCAAATTTTAGTGCTGCAAGGTATGGAATTTCTGCGTTTAGTTATTTAAAGTATGATTATTCCTAATTTCTAAAAGATTCTGAGAAGAGTAATTTTTTAAAAATGCCCTAAAATATTTAAGAAGATTATGTTATGGTATCTACGCATATTTTTTCTGTCATTAAGATATTCCTGCAATGTCAACCGAGAACCATTTTCCATAAAATTATATAATATATATATATATATATATATATATATATATATATATATATATATATATATATATATATATATATATATATATATATATATATATATATATATATATATATATATATATATATATATATATATATATATATAATCTTTTAAAGTTATACTATATTTATCTGTGTTTTATGATGGTACGTACATCTTTTAAAAGTGTCTTTTGTAAAGTATTACATGTATATATATGTAACTTGATTCTCTTTATCGTAATTTGAACATTGTGTACATAGCAAAAGAACTAAACACAAGTCATTATTTATGATGGTCTTAAATTACTATAAGAAATTAGAACATCATCTTTGTTCATAAAATATGAAACATCTATTAATACAAAATATTTTCTTTCATGTGATAAAAGAAATATGATTATTAGACAATAAAAATAAATATATATTTGATATCAAATAATATAAAGGAAAATATATTATGATTATAATTATTAGAAATGATATTAATGGTTTTAGCATTATTCATTGTTATATTTCTAAGATAATATTACCAAAAATTAAAACTTATTTTAAGTAATAATGAATATTATTCTGTAGCGTTCTGGTTGAAACTTATTGTTTATTTCTGAAAAGTGAAATCAATGTCAGAGTATTTTAGTGAAATCGAAACCAAAGTATATTTTGTTTAGTCTGGCGTCAGTTATATCCTCCTTCTCGTTTATTCACACTACGTAGAAACAATTATTATTGTATAACAGTCATTTCAAACTAAATCATCAAATGAAGGGAGCTAATACATGTCCGATTCTGATCAAAAAAGACACAAATGTTGAAATTTTGTGCCAACCACGGGCTAGCAATTGAAAAAAAAATTTCATAGCATATTTTATTTGCTTTAAAATTTTTCATCCAAGTAATTGAAATGATGTAAATGCTTTCTAAAAAAACTTTTTTAAGATGACAATTTTAAGCTTCTGATTTGCTTCGTTATCGAATGGGAGCATTTTGAAACATAATTTTGACGGTCTTCCCTTTGCTCTAACTATTGACAAGATTAACGCATCGAGTTCAATTGTATTCATCGCATTTCTTATTAAGTCTATCATTTTGGAAAGTGCTAACTTTCAAATCATAGAAGATTAAAAAAATCATGTGTAACATAATAATATCTTTAACAAATTGTCTACCTAGGTTTAAAAATAATACACGATTAGAATTGTTATACAGGGCTCTAAACAAGTATCGTACCTCTTCTCCAGATTCACTCCACCTAATTTTAACAAATTTTATGTTTACAAACATAAACTCCCTTTTCAAATACTTGTAAGCCCCAAATTGCATTTGCCCCATACCCATAAACCCCTCATTTGAATCCCATTAATATATAAATTGATCTTGAAAATACCTTACTGATCTTTTCCAAGGTCAAAATGAAAATTTGGATAAAATATTTAAACATATGTATTAAATACAATTTAAAAAAAAAATATCCATTCCTATCCTTATGTCAAGTGTTAAAAGAATTAACACAATTGCGATCTGCACTTGTTTTGAATACGTATTAATATTCTTTATAGTAATGATGGTATGAAAAACTTGTGGAATAAACAGAATAATAATATAAGAAAAACAATAATCTATTATTTAGAGTAAAAAGTACACTTCTTATGTAACAAATACTTCTTGTTACTAACACATAAATAAAATACACATAAATATTTGTCATGCTACAAATGAACAAAACGGAAGTTTTTTTACAACAAAGTTAACGATTCATATTAAAATATTTCCGTAATTCAATCCAACGTTTTCTATAGTAGTAAACATTTAAACAAAAAATTTGTATTTGTAATTAATTATTACTTATTTCATGTATACATCCGACTTGTGTAAATATGTACCATTTAAGAATAATTAATGATATTTTATTGATACAAGCTAATTTGTTTACTTTGTATTTTCTATTTATGAATAGCTACTACTGTCTATCATTAACTGCATAGTGTAGAATAATCTGTCAATTCTTTCAAAGAGGAATAATTTTTGAATTGAGTCTTTTATGTGTGAAATATTTTATGATTCTATCTTTCTTTTACAAAAAAAGTTAATGTTTGTTTTTATTAGTCATTTACACAACGACTATTGTCGAAACAACTTTATTTAGTTTAGGCATAATCTATATCTGTACATTATGCCGTATGTCAACTGAGCGAAAGAACTTTTCCAAAATTATTAGGCTCATAGAAAGCCGGTATTTAATCGTTTATTAATTGCTTCAAAAAATGAATCGCTCATGGTAAGACCAGACAAAAGTGTTTTACTCTCAACTTAGCGAAATAATTTTTTATTTTCAATCAAATTCATTTAAAAATATGCTTATTTGAAAATATGCCTTTTTGAAAATATATGCTGATTTGAAAATATGCCCTTCATTAATCGTAAATTAAATGTGGAAAAAGTTTGTTTTTTTTTGCTCTTATCATTACCGAGAAAATTGATGTTTCGCTAAGTTGACAATCAACTTAGCGAAACATAAATTTTCTTCGTTATAGTTAAAGTGATTATTTTTTTTTTACATAATTAATTAACGAATAGTTAAAGGCTAATTATGATCCTATTTAGAATTTAATCGTGAAAAGTTTTTTCGCTGAGTTTACATGTAGGCATAAGTGTTTCTTTATGCCTGTGAAAGTAGATATGTAAGATATATTTAGTGATTGGTATTCACTCATTCCAAAATATTTTTCAAAAAGAATTAAAACCGTACCATTGCAATGTAATCATAAAAATAAAAAATAGAATTGAATAAAGTGATGTTCAGAAGATGGCCGTGGTCGTATGCCAAATTATACCCCTACTATGTATTTTATAGTACACAACTCTTACGGAATGGTGCAATTTGACCACGACTAACCTCTTTGTAAACATCACTTTATTCAATGTCGACTAAGAAAATTTCTTTTCTTATACTTTTAAGATCATAATGCCGTGGTAAGGTTATAGTTCGGTTGAAGTCATTTTTAATGCTCATAAAACAAACATATAATATGTTAGGTAATATATCAATTTATCAAAAGTTTTTAACACTAGCAAATATCGACGGTACAAACCAAATTTTTTAAGCTGTTCATTCAAGTACCTAGTTTATTCAATTACATGTGTCTGTCCGTCCGTTCAACATCACGATAACTGAAAATCGAAAAAAGATACCGATACAAAACTTAAAAAACAAAGCTTATTTAAGACCGAAACATTGTGGTTTTTCTCATTCAAATTTGGGAATTTTTCCAATGGGTTCAATGGATCCATGACCATAGTTTAACGATACACAAAAAATTAACAACAAAAATATTTTTAAACATTTGTTTGTTAACTGTTTAGATTCTTCAAATTTTTTGATCAAATTAAGAATACTTATAATACATTTTATTATCGCATATAAATTATATATCTATTTTTGTTATAAGTTTCCTATATTTAAAAAAATTCTGTATAAACAACCACAAAATTCATATTTAAAAAAAAAATTTACATAATTTATACCTACTCAATTGTTTGTATAATTTTACATAACAAACATTTCACAAAAATGTTTGTAAACCGATTATTCAAATCTTCAAAAAACCAAACATGATAACCCTTATAATTATTATAAAACAAAAAATACCCGCCTATTCAATCACTCGTAAATATGATATGATGGTCGCCGCATAAATATTGAAACAATAGTAGTAGCTATGTATTTAATTGAAATTTACCACAAACAATAGACAGAATGTTATAGAAAGTTGGCACAAAATAAAATTGGAATATATCTTCAGTTGAATTTATCTTGTATTAGAATACATCTTTTAGTTTCAGTCGGGTATCTCAGTTGATTAGAGTAAGAGCTACGACTACTTTACTCGGGCTTAGTGTATGAGGATTTAATTCCCTTGGTAATATAGAAAATTTGCTTGGCAAAATAGAAGTTGTAAATTATTACTTACAACTTTCGTTTAAAACTTGGAAAAAACGTTCTTGGAACGTTTAAAAATTTGTCCACACACTACCGTTAGATTTTTTAATTATAATTAAATCGAAAATATACCTTCTTTAATTTTTTTAAAACTGCCAACTTTGCAAATCTGACACAAAAATTTATCTTTACTTTTTTGGTAAATAAGAAATACTTCTTTGTGGAGCTTCAAGATGGTCTACGACTAGAAAACTTCTTTTCGTTTTCCTTATAGATACAGTTTTATAAGAATTGAAAGTTATTTTTAAAATTATAGATAAATTAGCTAGCGCACTAAACTTGCCGTATACCAAATTGATTCAATACCATCCTGTATGTATAGAAATCATAAAACAGTTTTAGTTTGATAAATTAATACAAAAATAAACATCGTTACAGAATTGTATAAAAAAAAAGGACGCCATGTTTTTAATGAAAATGGATTGTTTAAGCCCTAAAGCATTATTAGTGACAAGGTTTCATCCTCGAATATATGTTATATGAATTTAATATCATATATTATATGAAAATATGAAAATTACTGTTACTCATGAATATTATTACGTAGTACGTATGCATTGATATGTAACATGTTACATTACAATGTGGTTCTAGATATTTAAACCATTACCCTACAAATCAGAAATCTTCCAAAAAAATTCATTGCCATCACTGATATCAAATATTTAAAAAAATATATAATATTAACTTAATATACCGTTGATTGAATTGAATTTAAATATGCTGAAATTGGTTTCTTTTTAAGTGCTGCAAAATTAAATAAGGTGCTGAAATGCAAAATTAAATAAATTTTTAACTAAAAAATTGAATCATTATAATGCACTGGAAGAGCAATTCTGAAAAAACCTATAAAAATGTATATTTTTAAATCAATTTAATCGAAATTACCAAGAAAATCAATGCAACATTCTAGCCTAACACTTTTTTTCAGCAGATATTCATATCGTACGGATTTTTTTGTAATTTTGATTGAATTGATTCATTGTAGCCACAAGACAAAAGCACCTTAAAGCACCTAATTATAATCACAGCAGCTCATAAAAACTAAATTTTTTAATAAATTTGAGCACATAATTTAATTTTTCAATAAAAAAGAACCTAATTTTGAGCATATTTAAATTTTATTTTGAATACTTTGCTCTTCTTGCCTGATGAAGATACAGAAAGTCAGTGTTAATGATAGCCGACACCAGACACTTATGATCAATTGTCTCCCGAAATTCACCGATGAAGTGATTCGGCTTAGGATATGGAAGATTACTAATACTTAGATGAAGTATATTAAAATTTAAAATAAAAACATTAAAATTACCCCAAAGTCGATAAATGATTTTCCTAGCTGAATGCATACAAGATTGTAAGTGGCTCAGCAACCGATAAATGCTTGTTTATCCATCACAAATAAATGGAAAAACTTCGTGTCATGATTATAGGCTAGCATTCAATAGTCAAATTGTAATAGTATAATTTGGAAATGCTATTTAATTCCGAATAATAATTAATTAGACTACAACTATATCGAATGGAAGCCTGGGTATATAACAAAAACTTATCTAATTATGTTATCATTAAATATAGTTCACATAAATTTTTCTGTATTTAACAGAATCGAATCATAACCATTTGGTAGTTTGAAGTAAAAAAATGTGTATCCAAACCATAATATAAATTTATACATAAAAATAAATTAAATGCAAAAATATCGGAAACATATATGATAAAATTAAAACGACTTGGATTAATAATTGAGTTAACTCACATGTTCAATAAAAAATGAAAAATATCTCGAATACAATATGTATGTTTTTCATATGCATATAAATATTTACTCATTTTCAATAAAAACCAATTATTTATTTTATTTCCATACATTAGAAATGAACTTCTCGCATAGTATGTGTTTTTTAACTTTTTTTTAAAATGATTTATTCAATTAATGTGGTTTTGTATCAAAAGTTTATCAACCCTTAATTACTCACATGGATCCATGGTACTCGGTATTTATTTGAAAAATGTTTGGAGGCTGGGAGCAGATCAAGAACAATTTACATATTAATTTTATGTATAATAATTTTCTGATATGTTATCTTTTGTTTAGTTTTTGATTCAGCAAAAAATGACTGAACGGCTTTTGTTAAAAAGTATTTTGTTGATCAATCTAATATATTAAATTCTCGGGATATATTAATATAACTGCTTGCATACATATATGAACACAAATATTGGATATAAAACTATAAAATTATCGCTATAACATTTGTAAAACGCGGTAATGAACAATTAATATTATGGGTTTATCTCCGTACCTCAGAAAATCAGACAAACATTCTAATAACTGCTTCCATATAGTCTACATGCAGTAGGGAGAGGAAATGTTAATTAGTGAAGACTGGGATGTGGTTAGTAGTTCGGTCTTTAGTGGCCTTTTTTGGAAGAAATTATATCAACATTGATCGGGAACTGGAAGAGAGAATACCTACAGAATCCGCTAAAAGTATAGTTGGTTATTTTTTTCTTACCAATTTAACGCCAGCCTTATCAATTAACCGCTCCGTTAATTCTAAAGTATAACTTCTCAAACAATGTAATCCGAAGCTTGGACACGATTGGTCACTCCACTGATGAGGTTATATGTGAAAAAGATATGTGGAAATTTGAAATTTACAAAATTAGCCTTATTTTTTTATTTTACAAAACTAGCCATATTAGAGAAAGTTCATACTGGAAGTTATGAGATACCCATACTTGTTATTTAACTGTTATTAAAATAATTTATCGTATGAACGGTATTTTTCATTCATATAATAGAATAACACAAATATCCAGTTTTTGAATGACACAATTTTTCCATACAAACCATTTAAATTATTTAAACTTTTAATTTAGTTTTCTTTGATAGTACGATTTCAAAGTTTTGACACATGATATTTCTTGCATAATGATGATGAATTTGAAAACATTACATTGAAAAAAAAAGTTCATTCAAACAATAAAAATAAAAATAAACGCACCGTTAAATGAGATTCACTATAATCATTCACTTAGACGCCTACTTTAAATTACATAAAAAATGTTCATTGTGAGGGTTCCATATTCATAAGGGAATGTTCCATATCTTCTATAGTATTAGTTAACACGTACAAGTTCTTCTTTAGATGGTATATTATTCTATATTTAAATTTACAAGTATTTATTTACAAAATAAATGATTATTTTCATTAAAAAATATCCTAGATCTTCTTTTTTCAATTTTATTCGAAGTTAAAAAGTAAAGGGTTCCATATTAATAAGGGAAGGTTCCATATCTTATATAGTATTAATTAACTGTACTAGTTCTTCTTTGGATGGTATATTATTCTATATTTAAATTTACAAGTATTTATTTAAAAAATTAATTTATGATTATTTTCATTAAAAAATATGCTAGATCTTCTTTTTATAATTTTGTTCGAAGTTAAAAAGTTTTTATTACACTTATCTTAAGTATTCAAATTATCGAAAAATAATTACATATTGCTAATATTTACTGATAATGCTAAAGGCTAAAGGAATACACAATGAAACGAAATATTTTTTTTTTATATAAAATAATTTTTAGCAAAGCTTGTGGATTAACTTCCTTAACACTATTGTATTGAAGAACTATCGTTTCAAGAATCGTAAAAAAACCCTTTAGAAAGAAGGCATTAATCTCTAAATCTGAGAGCCTGCAGCATTCAGAGCTATCTGTTTTTCTAAATTAAACAACAGAGGTAAAGGTGAGGGACCGGAATTATTTTATCAAAAATATAACATCTTGAAAAGCAAATAAGAAAATATGGTGTGAGAATTGCACGCTTGTTTGAAATTTAATTAAAATTAAAAAATCCATTAAAAGGTTTTAAAAATCCAATTTTGTTGTAAGACCTTAAAAACGCACCATTTTAAAAGTACATTTAAATTACGTCATACTCGCAATGCTTGATTCTTAAAAACAGACCATAGAAACAATAAAATAAGTCAACTTATCTCTTTTTGTTATACATCTTGTATCGTTAACTCCTAATTTTTAATTTTATTATAGGTGTAAAGTTTTATCGATTCTTTTATAGTGGCAGCTTTTGGTATTGATGTGCGTATAAAAGAGTTTCATGTCGTTGTTTAAATTGGTAATAGGTTTTAATTTTAAAATTACCAAAACAAAATTATATACAATTACCCAAACAACTGCACACAGTTCTCAAAACTTCAAGATCTTTAGCACAATCGTATTGTTACATACTTGATTATTATTATATAATACTAGAGGGCTTATATAATATAGGTATATGTATATACAGTTTTTTATCCTTAATATAGTTTATAAAAGTTTTGTAAGTGGTTACAATGTTTTAATGTAATTGTTCTTATGACCAATTTAAGTAGGGAAAAAGTTTTTTTTTTTTTATATAAATGTGTTTGAAAGGAAACGAAAAACCAGTCAAGTGTGATTGTGAAATACAAAGCTTATGAATGCTGTTACATTTATCGAATACTTAGTTATTTTGGGAATAGGTACACAAGCAAATTTACAAGAATTATAACTGTTTGAAACAAAAATTAAAAACAGAGTTATTGAGTTCTTAAAACTTTGTCTTCGAACAGAATTACTTCAAAACGTTAGGGAAAGTTGATTTGCTAAATTTAGTCTTTATTTAAAACAAGACAAACTAACAGCAATTTAAAATCAACCATATAAATGGATTCGAATCAAAAAATGTACAATTATAACTATTTATTATGTTTTATCCAATATATTTTTAATTAGTTTTATTAGAAATTCTACCCTTTAGCTTTGATGTTTCACATATGCCGGGGGAAACCCGAAAAATTTTTTTAATAGTTTCTTGACCGAGAGAAACGATGCCTATGGTATACGAACAACTTTGTATTTCGTTTGTCCTTATCAATCCACCTATCATTCTATCGATCTATCGTTGTTTGTTCCGCTGTAACTTCCGAACGCCTTGTTCAATTTTGACGAAATTTGGTAGACCTATTGATTACCATCAGAAAATTCATTGAATAGTTTTTGTATTCTCTCCTTCGGGAAAAATCACTTTTTTGTAAAATAATACACTTTTTTTTAAATAAGAAAAAAATCATTAGCGTGTTTCGAACATCAGACTCTTTGTTTTGCAAGCATATTCTCTCACTGCTATGCTTTGTACTCTGTATTTGCATATACTGTTTTTCTTTTATTTACTATACATTACATTTAATTTTTGTTTTCAATATTTAATTTGCCTAAAATTATGTTTTGGATTGAGTATGAAATCTTTTAAATTTTGTGGACCAATAATTTATAACGTTTTATTTACTTCTGAGTGGGGTCTACAGTTAATAGTCCCTACTAATTATTGTTAAGTTTCACAAGTAATCACTAGTAGTAAAATTTTTTACAATACGTATGGTACTGAATTGTTCAAAACTTTATTTAGAAATATGAAAGAGAAAGAAAATAAAGAAAAGTAGAATAAACAACAAAATTTTGTACATACCTTGTACTCGAACTCTCTCTCTATACTCGCATATATAAATAATACACAATATTCTTATCTCTATATTCGTTATAATTATGAGGTAATTTTTTCTGCTTGAAATTTAGAACATGTTTAAATTTCAATAAATCTAAATTTGAAAGTACTTTGGTTCGAAAAACACCAAAACAGGCTAGAAGATTTGAATTTATTAACTGAATAACATGAATGTAAAAATAAGCATATGGAACACAACTGAAAATAGGTATGTGTGACCTTGATATTTTGTAGGTTTTTCCCAATATTAATAACGTGGCATTTCAGATTTTTATAAAACAATTGAAATAACGTTTTATATTGCCATAAAACCTACTTAAATTCTTTTTTTCATAGGCATTTCATTGAATTTAGTTTTGAATAAGTGCATTGAGATTTACTTTCACTCTTTTCTAAATCCAAAAACGCTTTTGGTTTATTTTTTGGTTTATGTCTATATTCTGATAAAACAGTACGAAAGAATTTCTCATACTCAGCACATATTACCAGCGTGTGTTAAATTTAATTTAAAGCTAGTAACGTTAGAAAAATTTTAAAAAATATAAAAGTTTTGGTTAAGTGTTCATAGATACACAAAGAATGATAACTCAAAAACGAAATGAGAATTAAGTAAGTGAATGATCAAAATTTTGCAATTTCGATCCGATGATTCTACAAACCCTCCTATGAACTATATGAGATATTTGAAAGTTCAAAAATTATTTATTAAAATCTGACCCCCCACTGACGTTACGTAATTACCGATTACCAAAGTTAAGCAACAACAGACACAGTCAGAACATGAATGAGGGAACATCTAGATATGTGTACTGTTGTTGTATAGATTAAATTTATACTCACTGTAGTCACTATATAACTTTAGTAGTTGAAAAAGTTGAAAAGTGACTTAAAAAAAAAATTTTGACAACTTTGGATTGATGTGATATTTGTGATAAAAATTTTGATATTTTCCGAATATTAAGAAAGGATTCTTTAAAATTTAAGCAAGTCGTTATAAAACGTATATTTTTTTCGTATATAGAGGTGTGTGGTGATCACGTAAGATTTTTTAAATAACTTTGTGTTTTTCGAATTATTCCAGTTTTAGTTTGGTTTTTATCTTGTTTGGTAAATCCCTTTGGTAACTAATTTATTAGTAAAATGTATTTAAATTTTTATATTTTTAAACAAATATTATTATTCTGTTTCTACTTTAAAAACTTTAAATTAATTTTTTTTTTTTTTTTTTGGTACAGTTTATACATCATTATTATACCTACACAATATACCTTAGTTGGTTTTTCTTAAATGTAGGTACGAGTAATACTCTCTGTATCTCTGCAACAATTTAATTGAAATCACTTTTTTTAAGAAGAAAATTGTATATATAGATCATTTCATTTATATACTCGTTATGTTCATGTACAAAAAAAAAGAGAAGAAAAAAACCAGTTACCGAATATTGTAATGTCTCATGAGATCTAATTTGTATATAAGTTTGTTACATTCTTTTTTTAAATTATATAAAACATTTAAGTGAATTTTTGGTATATAAAAAGAAAAAAGAATTTAATATTTAAAAAGAATAAAGGAAATTTAAACAATGTATTTATTCAATGCAATAATACTTACTTTGTAGAGAGAAGTACTATAATCTATGCTACGCGAAGTCAGTGATATAAAAAAATGACGGATCTAATAAGAATTTAGAGTAGGCTTCCATAATAATAATTAATAAATAATTGAAAAAGTCAAAAACTCAACTTCAGGTAAGAGAATTTAAGAGTAGTACATCGAACCAACCGAAACAAGACTGATTGCTAGCATGACCCCATTACAAACTATATATCACTTCTAGGGAGTGGTTTGACTGGAGCTTCAACCATCCTAAGTTGCTTCTGAACTCCGAATCGTAACCAGTGCCCACAAATTCTCCGAGAAACGATTTCAAAGATAAAGTTTTTGGTTTTAATGCTGTTGCAACTATTTTCTGATCTTTTTGATCTCGGATTTATGATGTGAAATAATTTTTAATTTTTGAAATTTTTTATCACTGTCACAATTTTCTCATTTTTCATAGTAATACAACGGTGTTGTTCTTGAAGGGCTACGAAACACCTTCAAATAAGAATTTTTAAAATGGGAGCCGTTCCACTTCTTATCCATATATCACAGCATATTTACTCTGTTATGAATCATCATTTCCAGTGTACATTTAATGCAATTAACATTTGTGTTTTAAATCTTAAAAGTTATTGATATATCACTCAATATTTCAAATATAAATTGAAAACTGTAATTGCACATTAAACCACAGAAAACATAATAAACTAAGTGATATAATAAACAATATTTAATAATATAAAATTATATATCAAAGTTATAATTATGTTACTTCTTAGTTATATACACTACTTACTTGTTGGTGTAATCGTAAATTAATATTCATTCAACTTTAATAATAATATTGAATTTCAAAATGATTAATTAAATCATTCAATTTATTATCACAGGCTATGATTATGATCAGTTATAAGTAATAGCTAATAATTATAAAGTGTGAGTTTTTGAATTGTTCAGTTGTTTCCTTCGACGTCTATATAAAAATTGATTTTTTATAGAGCGCGACACAGAAGAGCGGATGACGTAACACTTAGGTCTTCGTGTAAAATTTACCAAAACCTTTTATTTCTTAGATTTATGTTTTTTTTTTTTATATTAATGTCGCTAAATTATTAACCAAAAATTAAATTTTAAAATTATAATTATACAAATTAAGAAGGTTTTCTGACCATGTGAAGTTTTGGCTAAGGTTTTTCAAGAAAAAGGAGTCAAGGTTGTTCAGATTCGAATCAAATCTACTTCTGTCCTCGATCCAACAACATACCAACCTACCTAGTTGTGATCCACTTTTTAAGACAAAATTTATAAAATATATTAATTGTACTAATTTAATTGATACATCCTGTTTTACTAGCCAATCAATTAAAAGCATCATTCTATAATTTTTATATAGAAATTTGTTTCGCAACTCTTTAAAAATGTAACACCAATGAAACAACCCTAATAATAATATTTTTTTGGGAGAATGCGGAACTTGAGGTTGATAATTATCATATTTTCTTTAGAGGCACACTCCATGATGGTCGATGCTTGACAATTTTATTTAACTTGTCGAAAGCTTTCGTTTTGTATACATTTGGTTTATGTATCTTATAACATAGTTTAATTGAAATGTACAATTCCTGTGTTGACGAATTTTCGTTTCTTTTTGTCAATTTTTAATGAATCGTTTAGTGTATTTTTGAACCAAAATAATAAATATATTCATAAATTTGTTACAAAATCCCATGGCTTCTTTTACAGTACTGAAATAAAGCATCCCTATGAATTATTTAAAATGTTATTTATCTGGTAAGTTGTATCAATAATACAGAGTTTTTAACATTTTCAACTGTTTGATCAGTTTTTCTCTTAAAATGATTGATGTATATCTGTAGCATATAAAAAGTATAATACGAATTTATACATGAGCAGATTTTCATTTATAATAACAATAATCCCCTGAAGATGATTTGTGATGTCATGGAAGAAATTAATATTTTCATCATATACATTCATCAAACAAATTCGTTAACGGAACAAATTTTGAAAACAATATGTTGAAAATCGAGCCACTGGCTTTCCACTATTTGGATTTTTATAATATCAAATAATGTTCCATTACCCAGAAAATACTATAAAATAATGATGAGTTTGTTGAAGATAAATTCCAAAGAAAATATCTTGTTTTAAAAATTAGGTCAATCTAACAACCTTTGTATTTAAAGAAGATAACATTACGCTATTCATGAATAATAGAATTTGCTATGGTATTCGCATGACCTCCACCATGTTTAATTATTTCATATTGGCCTCCTTCTATCTATAAAGAGACAATTTACACCTTTTAAGGTGTAAATTGAAAGTTCATGGTACTATCTACCATTTGGTATAAGAAAGACGACAATATTCGCTTATAAAAAGTAAGAATTGCTTTGATTAAAAAAATGCATTTTGGCAACGGAATAACAAAATTCTAAGTTTTGCATTGATATTGGGATACTAATTTCACCTGCCAGTATGCTCGTGTCTGTTTTTGTGTTATAGAATTTAAACAATTAATTATAAATAAAATAATTTCCATATCATATATTATATTGTTTTATCTGTTCATTTAATGTGCAACATTAATGTTTTTAACCAAAGTATCAATTTGTTATCTAAATTATATTGTGCGGTTTATATTATGTTATTAGGGGCAGTATAAAGTCACCTAAGTTCCCGGAATTTACATTATTTTCCTGAATTTTGTAATAAATATAAAATATAGTAATAGTTTACTTTTAAAATGTTAAGCAAAATGAAGCTGTTAGGAATTTTAGAATTTTGGTTAAATAAAGAATACCTACAAATATTATTCAATTGTTTGTTCGGCCTGTAAACTTTGCAAAATGGCACTCACTGGGTTAATGAATTCGGTCGACGTTATTCAAAGGCGGAATCAAAGTTTTGAACTACAATTGTTGCAATTTTTTAAAAAAAGAACATTAAGAGTGAAACCTTACATACGATATTATTATTATTATTTATTATATCGATGATTTGATTATTATGAATTAAGTTTTATCCTTACTTACAAATTTTCATTCATAAGCTTTTATTATTAGTTATAATAATAACATTAGGAATGATTATTAAAATTTCGGTCACAACGAATTATTACTTGGAATTATTCCTCCAACAACGAAGAGTATACATATGTATATGGAAGTAACTAGAAACTGTAACATGTTATACAAAATTGTAGCATGTTGAAAATGTGTTATTCTCTTAGCTATCCTCTGTATTTACAAAAAAATAATAATAATATATTCTTAAATATTCTATTGTTGTATAAACTAGCGTTGTTATATGTTACCTTTTTTTCATGCAATATTAAGATTAAAATTTGTAATTAATAAACGAGAAATTAGAACAAGTACAATAACAAAAGCAGTAACAAAAAAACTAACGTAACAATGTCTTTTTTTTAAAAAGAAATTCTGCAGGGAAAATGTTTTGCGGGAAGAAAAAAACTGTTGTAAACTACAATTACCATTCTTAATAAAGAATACCATTCGGATTTTACTTAACATTTTGGTGTAGAGAAAGAGCGCAACGATATTTCATGCACCATTAAGTTTATATAAGTAAAATTTGTGAAAATTAATGAGACATAGGTTAACCAAAAAATATTAACCTGGAGATGTTAAAGTTAAGTAAACTTTTGTGTAAATTGTACATATGGGATAAATTTGACTTTTATGACACACATTTTTCTTGTTTCAGAAAGGTACTTACTTAAAGTTTCTGTATATAATTTTTTTTCTTTCCTTAAACAGAAATTTTTTAATTAATTATATTGTTCTAATTATTATAGAATTTGCTATTCTTTTACAAATGGTTTTTTTCATAATTTATCTTTGAGTCTACGATAAATTATATGTTCTATTTTTCGTTAGAAATTTGCTTGATTTTGAATACGCTTCTAATTCAAGGAGATTTCAGACACCCATTCATTCACAATTAATACTTATATTTTCCCAATTAATGTAATCAAATAATTATTAACTATAATTGTAATCTAATTAATACTTATATAATATATTCCAAATAAATAGAAAATATATAAAAACTGATTTTTCTCGTATAACATAACAGCTTTTAGACACTTAAATTCCTTTTGGACACGGAATAACCTTGAACTATTGTTTTCATAAACGTTGATCTATTTGAAATCTAAAAAAAAAGCTTTACGCTGTAACCAATTTTTTTTCAATATTGTTAATTTTTCTTGTTCTTTTTATATTATTATGTGTGCCTTAATTTGTCACACGATAATGGTTTCCTGAAAAACAATAAACCATAAAGACCGCTACTGTTGTTAGCTTGGGCATTATATTATAAAAATTAGTAATCATAACAAATATAATTTCGGTCATACTTAAAAAATGTTTGATTCGTTTTTATACTTGATGCTTTGTCTTCTTGCAGAGATTACGTCAAATTCAGGACCATACGTGATGACTAAAATAATGACTCAAAAAAAAACTAAAAAAATATTGAATTTTACAAAATAGAAGCTCGTTATGAAAATTGATATTTATTAAAATAGTTTCCATTAACAAATTTCCCTTGACATTTCCCTTGATATTTACCATGAAACTTTTAAATTTATGGACATCTAACAATAATAAGTATTTAACATTCAATGCCAGACATCATTTGCTGACTTCTGCATTTTATCCATTAGATTAACAATAATATTCACTATGTAATAAAATATTAAAATTCTATCAACATAATATTATTTTATATACGAAAAACTCATTGAAAAAGCAACGATATCTAGTAATAAGAAAATACTTTGTGGATAAATTTATTCACACCGATAATAAAAGTGGTCTAGGCGTAGGCCGTATGGTACATTCGACGAACTTCTCAATGAAAAGAATGAAGTAACAATAATTTGTTTTTATTATGTATATGGATTTTTTTCCTTTACAGAAAACGCCCGAACCAATTTCGCTGGAACGTCCGAAAACTTCCGAACGCACATATATACGCATTCCTCTAAAAATGTTGAATTTGGGATCTAGTGACCTTGAAACGTAAAGATAAGTCAAAATTTTGGATTCACAAAATCGGCTCTCATTAAAAGACTTTCACACTTCCCAAAATTCTCGAGCATGCTCCACCCCTAAGCTGATATTTTCCATTCATTGAATTAATTATTGTCTTAAGTTTTGGACAAATCATATAGCCATCTAAGAGGCTGGCTGAGGAGATGTTATAGTGCCAAAATCTTCAAAACCGCCTAAATGATATTTTATTCGATCGAGAAGCTTACACTAAACTTAATTTGGATGTATTGTGCAGAAGCGCCAGGCTCTTAAAACATCGAAATAAGTATCAAAATTATTTTCCCCCAGGAAATCACCTTAAATTGCGTAAATTATTCCCACACTTAAGTAATATTATTCTGTCTGATAAAGAACTATACACCTGTAAAACCTCATTAATCGTGTTTTAGGGCCTATAAATTATACCCCGCCCCTGAAATTCTTTCTCCATTATTGGGAATGGTATTAAAAATATGATACAACCATGAACATCGCATATACATCAGGTATAATATGAATACCTATATTGAAAAATTGAATCTCTAATAACATTGAACTCACAAAATGTTTAGACGAACCTACAGTACCTACATAAAAACATTCTTACTTTTAATATTCGTAATGGATATTATTATTATAATATGCCAGTTTGTTTTTTAACTATAATGTGGTTGGTAGCTACCACCATTTCTATCAAAATGAGAAAATATATTCATGATAGTATTATATAGATTAGTTTTGTGAATTTCAATGAATACAAAAATATATATTTAAGAAGCATTGAGGGATATACGTTTAGATCGAATAAAATTTATACACTTTCACTCATAAATAATAGTGTTAACTTGAAATAAAATTCAGTCAACATAAAAATATTGAATTAATCGGGGGTTTTCCAAAGGTAAGATAAATTACTGTTTATGTAAGAAATAATATGTCTTATATTCGAGTAAATAATACAGACAAATAATCGACAAGTATAGGCAATCTATTGGCATGTTTCTTGATTAATTTTTTGCTACTAAGCCAGGCTTACCTTCCAATAGTTAACAAATAAAAGTTTGAAGCACAAGTTGTTAAAATGTGAAAGAAAAAACATGTTTTTGTATTTTTCTATCTTTCTTTTTTCTTGCTTTTCTTATACCTTTCTAGTGGTTTTGATGATGTGTCAAGGATCCACGGGAACAGGTTGACTTATTTTGATCATTCGCGGTTCTAATTTCACTTTGTTGGTTCAAAATATGCCTCCAAAATTTCAGGACGCTATCTCTTTTTCTTTTTATATTATCGACATTCGCATAGACATACGACAAAGAATTTATTTAGTAATTGTATGAACCCCTATACCAAAGTTTTGATTAAGTCTTCAATATTATCTAGCGTTACAACCTTAAGTCCAAATTAAATACCTACACCGTTGTATTGTTCATAAATCTTAAGTATAAAAAAATTACCTTTTAATTTATTGGGAATAAAGTTGCCGTTTATTTTTTATTAAGATACGAATTCCGACAAAAAAAAAGTTAATTTGTTTTAAAGTTTTGTGTTTCTATAGAAATTATTTCAAACTGGTACGTTTTATGCTTCACCTATAATCAGTAATTCATTCTTATTCGTTCTCTGACTGACAACGAAAGAGATATGGTTACTGCATAATAAAATGGATGTTTTATAATGTTATAGTCGTTATTATATTTGTTTGTGTTTGTATTCATATTACTTTACCATATTATTAAATTGAGGTTAGATTGATACGTGGAGAACCGCCACATTATTAAGATCAACTTACTACCAATAATATTGAGGTACATTTATACATTTATAGTCGAACGTCGCGACTAACTTCAGTCCATCTATATTTACTACATAACCAGAAGCCGTCAGTATCAGATATATGTAAATTTTATGGGTGTGGTATTTAAGTTATCGTAAGAAAACTATAACAGATATTGATATAGTTCAGGCCGGCATTATATTCCTTTCATGGATTAGATTAGTAAGAAGTTTAAAAATTTGCAAATTTTCTTCATTTCAGACTAATCGTAGTTACTAATTGTAGACTATTGTTTGGTTTTTATCTCTTGTTAAATCTCATACCAAATCAAAGTCTATGATGTTCATTTTTTATACTTACATTTTGGAAAGTGTAAAATGTCCAATTAATAAAACTCTTTTGTTGAACTAAATCTAGTACGAATTGCTTTTCTCTTCGTTAGCCATTTAACTGCCCGAAAGTCTTTGTTCTATAAAAGTACCTTTGGCACATAATACATTATATTTGTAGCAATTCTGTAGAACTAATAGCTTTATTTTCCTATGGTATGGAATGTTCTGAATTAAATGTAGCCAACATCAAGATAATCTGAAACAATATAGACTGATGGCAATATTATAGTAGTGTACCATAAAACTAATTTCAAGACGGAATTTGAAAATAATGTTAAAAATCCAAATTTTAATGGTGGAGTAACGGGAAATAATATATTAGTGTGGTTAATGTGTATGTTAGTTTGTAATATTTTATTGATTTTAAAGAAATTAGAAAACACGTTTTCTTCATGTAGAGTATAATAAAACGAAAAATTTCCCAAGAAGAAACAACTTCATTTAATAACTACTCAATACAAAGAATTAAGTTCAATCAGTTCTGAGAAAGTGAATTGAATTGTTATAGTTACCAACCTTTTTTAGCTGCAGATGAAAATACCCACACTTGAGCATGTTTGCTGAAATTTTAATTGTATTAGTCTTAGACTATTTCATTGTTAAATAAAGACTTATTTGTTTCCTAGTCACTGACAGAAGGTCTTACTGATATTACCATGCAATATAAAAAAAAATTATTTATTATCTTTTTTATTTATTTATTTATTAATTTATTTATTTTTATTTTTTGGGTATGAATATCATTAATTTTTTTAAATATTTTATCAATTATAATAAAATTTTCATTGATGTTTTTACCACCTTCTATGGCTTTCTCCAAATTTCCTACTAAAAAAATAAAATAAATAAATAATTAAAATAAAAGTGCGAACAGAAAGTAATATAAACAATATTATTTATATATAATATTTCATGCAAAATGAGCTAGCTAAGAGCCAATATTACAAAAATTAACAAAAAATAATCATAATAAATAATGATGCAAAACTCCTATTCATTTAAAACGGAACACCATGTGCAAAGAATAGTTTTGAAAAACAGAAAATCTTTTTAATGTAGAGAATAACCTTTTGAAAATAACTCTACTTAATTTTCGTAGCTTGTATCGTTTAATTTGAAATTTATTTTAATGCAAAAATCATTTCGAAGCTGTAAACAGAATAGATAAATAATATATGCGTCAGATCTTCGTTTCTATTTGAGTTACATACAGTGCGCATCTCTGTTGAATTTTTTACACAAAATATTCCACTTATTATAAACACAAATTAGGTTTATATTTGAGGAGCGAAGCTGTGCTAAATAAACTTGAGCATTCAAATCACAAATATGTTTGCGGTAGGATGTTAAATTCCAAATTATGGTATAAAATGTGATATCCTGAACCCTTAATTCTATTTATGTCAAATTGAAACAGCAAATTGGAGTACAAAATTATTTGGTATTAATATAGCTTATAAAAATTGTACTTGTCGACCCGGAAGCTTTAAAGTTGTAAGAGCCAGTTGTATTTTTGGATTTGGCCTAGATGATAGGCTAAAAAGACACTTGTAGCGTAATTTTACCAGCCTTTGGTCATCCATTTTTTGCAATGCACGGCACCATTTTCAAGTAAGATAAAAAGTTTATAAAGAGGTAGAACGTAATTTACATTCAAGTCTTAAAAAATAACCTGTAATTTTTCTATAATTCCTCGCTTATTACTTGCTTAATTTCCTCGAGATAACAAAGACGCCAAACCGGAGAAGTTAATAATAAAGAATTAAGAGTCATTTAAACGCTTTCCGAATTAGCTCTTTGAATCGAAGTTTTAACAGCATCGAAAAATGACGCACAGAGAGTAAATAGTAAACGCCGATGTAGACGTACCTGTTTATCACTTCTAATATGGAATCTCCATACTCAATAATCCGCGTAGAGTAATAACAAAAGATCATAAACTCAATATTTACACCCATAACACCATTACTTCTAAAGTTAATACCTGTCGTGAATAGCCAAGGGCTTAAAGAAATCGTTCTCTAATATATGATTAGATATCTTATTCCAAATGATTTGAGTTTATGGATATGAGTATGCTTATAAAATTCTTATTGCCTTAAATGTTTTGATTAGGTATCAAATTAAATAAAAATTTATTTCAATTTAAAAATATTGTACCGATAGTAACTTTACAGTAAGAAGTATAAAATGTCAGATAATATGCATATTGAAACGTTACGTCGTATATCTAATACGATACGAGGTATAAAAATTGTGTCACGTTCTACACATACAAACAAACCATCATTTTACAATAAAGGATGTCCCATCATCTTTGAGATAATTATCATCATTAAGTATAACCATTTTAAAGTATTTAAAGTCGAATACTTCTATCTTAAAATGGATAGCAGAATGTACGTTCGTTTGGATGAACGTGTGTAAAAATTTATACACTTATGGTCTTATCAAACAAAAATTGATATCGACGCGAGGTTTAAGAAAATTGATTTCTATAGTTGCAACTCATTTGAATAAACACATGCTGTGTTAAAAAATTGATTTCTATAGTTGCAACTCATTTGAATAAACACATGCTGTGTTAAAAAACAATTTTTTAACACAGCACAGAATTCAAATAATTTATTTGTAACTTTTAGCTGAGAATTTAGTCGTGTGGATGCCGTGATTCAGATCAAAATGATTTGTGGATTTACTTTAACTCATAATATAAGGTACTCTCATAAGAAGTATAATATGGTTTCCAAATAAGCCCAATATTTACTAGTTTAGTCAATTTTTCAATTGTTATGTGGAGTTATCATCTAATATAAAAAATTCAAAATATATTTATCTCAGATATGAAATTTGAAATATTATTTCTATAAATAAAACAGTAACTGCAAAACAAAAAATTAAAAATTATTTTAAAATATAAAAAGGTGACGGACACCCATTACAGACCGTCTAGTATGGAAAATATTGATAATCTTCGTTACGTTACTCGAAATGATTGACAATTTTTATTGACATTTATATTTTAAAATGTCTACTGTCTTCTTATATTTTATTTCCAATAAAATAATCTACCTTATAAACGATAAATGACAGATATGTGATGCCATACTTCTTCGATCAGTGTTAATTGTAAATGTGTCTTATTTATTTTTATTTTTATATTTATATTTAACCTCTGCATAAATACTATAAAATAAATTATTATTATGAGACGCTTTGCTTATTATATTAAATTTTTAATACAAAAATTGTAACATAGTGCTAACTGGTCTTAATTATCCGCTTGGAACTTTTTGTTTATAAATTTGAATTACTATTCGAGACTGGATATTTTGAGGAAAAATATCTTCAACGATCAAATAATTAATGATATTGGTTTCACTATTTTGAGTATGAAATTTGTTAGTTTCTAAATTCCTGTAATTCGTTTAATAGCGTTTTTTTCTGGATATCAAAAATTGCATTCTCACAAAACGATCATTTTATTTGATGAAACTTTGATACGTCTTCTAAATCTGTTAAATTTAAATATTTTTATATTTTAACTCTTAACGCGTCTTGAACTTTTAAATTTGTTATAGGTAAATAATTTTCAATTTATTATTTTACACGTTTTTGAATGATTTTTTACACTTGATATAGATAAGAGTTTTTTTTTACCATGTATTTTAATTTAATTTTTACTATTTCGCTATAGTAATTGATTTTAATTTATTTATTCTATTTTATTTGTTTATTTTGTTATTTATATTTTAAATGTAAGGAGTCGTCTTATTGTGACAACACTTCGCCCTTATATTGAATTTTGATATGATATTTTTCTCGCTTTAAAACTTTAAAACTTTGATACGTATTATTTTATCTTAATTTATTTTACTCTTATAAATTGGCATATAGGTAGTATATGATTTTATCTCCTTTATGGTTTTCAATTTTATTTATTTTTTTATATTTCATTTTTTTTTTTTGTAACTGGTATGTGTTATAAACGAAAGAACTAAGTAGTACCAACATGAGAGTCAATTAATAATATTATAAGTATACTTATTATTTTTATTCATCATCAATAATATATAGTATAGCATCAAACGGCCAAAAAATATCTACGTCCTAATTTTGGCAATCCGCGTTCTTATTATGCTTATTTGTTGAGTTTCACTGCAGACAATTTTGATTGTCGCTCAAGAAGCTTAACGATTTTTTTCATTCATATACATAGAGGATTTATGTGTATTCGTACTACAAATTTTTAAATATATAACATAAATTTAATAGGTCAATTTTTATTTATCTATTTAATATTTATTTTTGTTGTTTTTTTAGTAAAACGATCATCAAATTGTGTGGCAACTGAATTGAACTTTATGGTGCTGTTTATGTATTTATTTACACATTAAATAATTAATTAAAGTGTGGATTTAAAAAAAAATATATATTATTTAGTTATTTAATGTGTTTTTGCTTTTTTATTTTTATGTTTAATTTAACGATGACACTCTAATATTATCAACACATTATTTATTTTATTATGTCGGAAAATATTTAATTTTTATAATCAATTAGACTTATTTTATAACACATATTATATGTATAGTCTGTATTTGAAGTTAGTAACAAAATATTGGTTTCGATAATTCATAAAATCACTAAATTTGATCCCGTATGAATTTTCATATTTACGGTATTTTTTTCAACCCACCTTTAAGATAATAAAAAAATGTAATGCAACTGATTGGCCCAAACAGAAAAAATTTGTACTTGCTAGTTAACGTTTTTGAAGACGGTTATATTTTCTCAGGACTTTTTTTTATTTTAAACTTAATTTTGTTGCCTTTAATCATCATTAAAATTTTATATTTTGGGTTCCATACAATCGCTAAGACTTATTTTTTTCATTTCCTTTTTTCTATAACGAATTTTTTCTTCACTTTTTGAATATAAGTAAGTTTAGTTGACCTTTTATTAATATAAGAAAAATAATCAAAATCGTAAAAATTACGTAGCCATATTTCTGTATAGTATACTACAACTACCGAGCATAGATAATACTCCTTATTATTTTAAGTCGGTGAAAGTATAGGAAACTGTACAGGAAATTTTCGATTCTAACCACTGGATTAAATAAAATTTTGCTCTATAATTGATTTAAACAGGTTTGTTACCCGAAAACTTAAAAATTAAAAAATTGCTTTTTCCATTTCATTATTGAATGATTGAAGTTCACATAAAAAAACAAGGAATATTCGCCAATGTCAAATAATTACGTCCAATTGAAAACTATACAAGATTCGAATAATCTATATTTGTCGCACTCCAGGTGTCAATTTTCTAAAAGTATGAAGTTATTAAATTTACAAAACTTAGCCATGTCTATGTTTTTCATGGGTACTTAAAATAAGATGTTTTTAGTGATAAATCCAATTTCACGATTCCTTTTTTTCTGAACAGATCTTTTTATAGTAGTCTAACATACAACTTTTGGTTTATATTTATCGTATACTATGAGTTATTTTGGCAGAGGAGCTTAATCTGGAAATTTTGAATTTACACGAGCACGTCATATAAGGATATAGGAGATGGTATACCCATTGGTTAGTACATCCACCGAATCTTAGCTCTCAATATGGTGCTGCGCGTTTAGGGTAACCGATCAGCATATTGAAACGAAAAAATCGATTGTCGAATTTCATCGAGCGCGCCAGATTAAGATATGATAGATAATGTTTAAAGTGTTCATTTAACTTATCTCAAGATTTTAGCGTGACGCAGGTAGCGTGCATTCTTTGCAAGTTTCTGACCCTAGCATTCTCTTGCGCCACGTTCAAATCGTCAGATTGGTAAAATGTAGATTTTAAAGCACGTAATCAATCTACCAGATCTGGATTATACGTGCTCGATTAAATCCAACAATCGACTTTTTCGTTTTAATATTCTGGATGGCTACCCTACATGCTGGGCATCATATAGAAAGCTAAGATTTGATGGAGGTACTTAACAAGAAGTCAGATTTCTCCCATATCTTATAATCTGATGCACTCGAATAAATCCAAAAATTCTATCCTGAGCTCCCGTTCCATTTCAAGCAAAAAGTAATATTTTTAAAACAAAATTAGATAATTATAATATCATACTTGAGTACACCATAAGAGTCAACGCCTTCATTGAAGATATTTCACGTATCCATTACCCACGTTAATAAAAGTAATATGTTAAGCAACATAATAGAACGTTTCGTACCGAATATCAACAATAACAGGTTTCTTATACCTTTGCTTTTGAATAATAGGTAATTCTCACAGTAAAACATATATACAGGGGTATAATAAATCATTCAATTTTGATAGGGTACAAGTGTATATTATTTCAATGTCTAAAATAAAAAAAACAAGAATGATATCTACTCTACAAACCGCTAAATATGTGTGAGCTATGAGAATGATAATCATAAAAAAAAAAGAAATTCGTATATAAATATAATATTCAAATTTATATTCTTCCAACATGATTTCCTATGAGGAAAACGAGAAACTTGATACAATCATATATACAATTCTATAATATAATACTATAGCGAAAGATATTTTTTTTTTTTGCTTTCCTTATCAACTTTAGAACGTTTCATTCAATTTCTTCATCATTTCTCTGTGTGCGTGTGTGTGTGTGTGTATTCGTACATGAAATGACCTACGTGACCGCAGCCTACAACAAATTTTTTTAACAAGTATTATTTATTAAAATTTACAAAAAAGGCTTATACAAACAATAATAGAATTTTTAACGGTTAGTTCAGTTGTATATGTAATAAGCGGCTTATGTATTGGTAGTTTATAGATTCGAGTTTTGGTGTGATTAAAATTGGAATTTTCGACTCGAAGAAATTTGAATCTTTTGAAAGGGGGTTACTGTTTGAAAAAAAATAAAGTTTTGATAAATTTGAAATCTTCAATAAATATCTTTTTTTCAAAAACGTCAATATCTCTTGAGCTGCTCATCTGCTTGTACTGAAATTGCATAAAGGTTAATGTTAGTTAAATTTAAAATTACCAAAACTATATACTAAAAAACAGAAAATTACCAAAAATATATATTCAGCTTTCTGCAAACTGAAATTTAATTATATAGAGAAAATAATACTTTCGAATTCGGCAGTATGATTTTCCGTGGCAATTGTCGTTGCTGTGGTACTCATTCAGACGAAATAGAATGACTGCGTTTTTAATAAACGAATATTCATAAATTTGTGGTAAACAATAATGGAGATGTTCTGGATGATCTCATTTTAGAAACATATCATCTATCAATTACCATTTCGGACATACAGCGCTTGAAACTACTCTTTTGTTTCAATTAAGTGCTGATATTTACTGAACTATTCCTCCAAATTTTTTGAAATAGCATATCTAATATTTAAAGAAAAAAATATTTGCTGAAAGTTTTATAAGTTTAATGGTACAGAAAATTTTATGAGATTCAAATGTTGAAAATACATTTTTTTTAATCTCATATCTGAATTCGTTGATTGCATATCCGACATAATGCTATTTGATTGAGCAAATTCTTACTTCACTAGGAAGTTTTGTGTGATTATTGGCAGTATAATTTCTTTTTTAGTTATTGTTATTCGTCATTCTATCAATTATTTGTCTAAAAGACATATCATTTTTGTTATAATTTTCTTATAATTTTGTTAAGGTTTTTTATTTTCTTAATTTCCTTCATGAATTTAGATTTTTAAACTTATTCCATTTATATGATTTTTATAAATAGTCACCGACATAAAAAAGAATTCAAATAAATATAGGTTGAAATCAGAGCTCATTCGAAGCTTTAAAAAAATAAAACAGATTCTTGTTATCAGTTGAATATTGTGTTCTGAATTAAACACATGTTTTTCATGGCATTTTCAAACCAAAACAAGTGTTAATGTGTCATTAGTAAGAATAATATCTGATGTCTCTGAATAATTTGGGGTAGAATAAAAAGGCCAGTGTGTTTATGTAATCTTAAAAATTACTTTTGTCGACATTGACGCCTGGCCACGGAGACATTTCCATTTATATATGTATATACATATATTTCTTTTTTGTGATATTTGTATATTTTTATCTAGTGGCTTATCGTATTTTGTTATGTGGCGTATGGAATTAAATATTGAAAATATAAAATAATGTTAATTTCAAGTCAAACCGACCCTGAAAATAATTATTTTTATAAAAAACATATCTCTTTATTACATTTATTTTTCTTTGTAATTTTGTATTTCTCTAGTTTTGTTTTTGTTTTCTTTGTTGATTTCTTTGCTTACTATTTCAAGTTTGTGTAAAGATATCTATGAATGATTCATTGTCAAACCAATCATTATTTTCATTCAAGGTCTATATTCCAACAAAATTTACAGAAAACTTTTGTTAAAATATTCATCTTTTTTACACTTTTGCATGTACTAACTTATGGAATGTGTAAATTTCATGTAACAATGAAGGTTTGGATAAATGATGAAGACGACAAGGTAATTTTGAATGTTGGGTTTCAAACGTAACCTAAATATTTTCACTTATTTCCATAAACATTTTTGTACTATTTTTTCATTTATTTATATATTATAAGTGCAATATATTTAACCAAAGAGTATAAATACTCATAACATAGAAGCTCATAAGTTCAACTTTTGTATATTCCCATAAAATTCGGAACTACCCTCACCACCAATTGGTTATAGCTTTTCAATGTCGGTAATAAATGTGATCAATTGTAGTAACAGGAGATAGCCATAGTTATTGAATGTCGGCATATAATGGGCATCTACAATCTTTGATTAAACGACTGCAATAATGAATTAGAAAACCGAATGAACAGTTAGTTATATATATCTGTATATATCATTTTTGTTTTATCGATGGAATTCACCCACTTTTAAAAATCAGTTATAAATCACGTCATTCTAATTAACTAGAGCCCCGTTACAGCGGTTAAAATTCGACCATAATCACTAGAGTGGATCTCACTGCCTTTAAATAAAAGAATATATACGCGAACATTTAAACAAAACAGTTTACAATACAATAAAGTATATATGAGTGTGTATAGTAGTGTGTAGAACATAAGCCACACCACTTATATATGTGTGTGTTATGTTATTTTTATTAATTTAGTATGTATAATGTATTTTTATACATAATTAAAAATAAAATATAAGCATTCTCCTGGCATTTTTTCACATAAACTATAAATTTACCACATTTCATACCTCTCCACAGGTCCAATTTAAAAAAAAGCAGATTAATGACGACATTCTACCACTATTATCAACTCTTGGTCACTACTGGTAATCAAATTAATCATCAAAATTGAACAGCATCGTTGATTTACTAAATTTTTTTCAATACACGAAAATTGGACTCTTGAGCTTCAATGGGTATTTGAATTTTTTGTGCTTCTAACAAAATAACAGCATCTGTTTGGAAACCTGTAATTTTCTTATACGTTTTCATGAAATTATAAACAGATGATGTGTGTGTTTCAAAATATGCTGTAGATACTGAGCAGTAAGGTATGATGGCATCAATATTGTATATATACAATGTTAAATATCATATTTGATGAATTCATAGTTAAGTGCCAACATGCGGGTTTCTTCAGTTTGATCATTTATTGGTGGAAAACTCATTATATTTCGAGTTTAATCAGTTTTCATGACCATTTTGGCCATAGGGTATTTTATACTGGCACACAGCCCTTTATATCTTTAAAATACTGGTCGACTTGTTCCCTACATCATTTTCAATGAAGTGGGTTCTTAGTAGGAATTAATCTATAATATAAATTCAATTTATAAGAAAAATACAACTATTCTTAATTTAATTTATTTATTTATTTTATTTTTTTTTTTAAATTTGTACTATTCCTTTGTATTATATTATTTTAATATTTTTATTTTCGTTGATAGCATTTCATGGTAGTTTTCTTTGTATTTAATAATAATAATTTTATACATTCAAAATTTATTTAAATTCTACTACGTTATACTAATTTTTACGTCTATATGTTAAAAACCTCTGGAGGCTAGAATGTTTCTGAATAAATATTAATCTTCATATACAAATAATGACTAAAGTTTTCTTCGTTGCAATACACAAATGAAACTAGAATAAAGAGCTTTAAATATAATAAATATATTAATTTTTGTTTAAAGTTTGTAACGCTATATAATATTGATAGTTGAAACAAAATTTGGTCAGATATTCATAGAAACAAGTAATTAGTCTATTACCGGTTGTCAATCCGTTCGTCTGCCAATCAGGATAACTCAAAAACAAAAAGATATAGCGATCTAGATTTCATATAGATATATATGAAATCTTGGTGACGTATTTTAAAAATAAAACGTTAATTTAATTACAATTAAATTAAGTGAATGATCAAAATCGGTCCATTGGATGCAATGGATCATTGATCTAACTTTTAAACTATAGAAGATAGAAGAAAAGTTGTAATACAAAAAATTTAAATTTCTTAAAAACAAACCTTTATTTGAAATATTTTTTCGTAAAATGTTTAAGTTCTCCAGAATTTTAGCTCAAATTTGGCTAATAAACACATATAGGTAATAACACAATTCATATTATTTATATTCTTCTATATTTAATTGTATAGACTCAACATTTAGAATATTTTACGAATTCTAACTAAAAATAGTCCAAACAATGAAAATCAATCATATATTGAATATCTGAACAATTAACTCTGTTAGCTATCATCTTCACTTATTTTTTCCTTAAATTTAAAGAGTTGTTTCAATTGATAAATTTTATTTTTTCAACGAAATTTTATAATATAAATGTTGAACTAAGTATAACAAAAGAATTTAATTACCACATAAAACTCGATTTTAATAATGCATAGGGGGCTGGATATAGAAAATAGTTATACAAATATTTGTAAACAGCTCTCAACACTTTGGGCATTGAATTTTGGAATACTATTAAAATTATATTGTGTATGGCTTCCCTTGTGTATTTTAATAATCCAATGAATATCCTTCTTGGAAAGTTCTTGAAATGGAATCGATTTTGTGAATCCCGAATTTTGATATAGTTTTATGTGTCAAGTTCGTTAGAACCCAAATCCAACGTTCTAAGAGAGTCGCCTATGAATAGGTTTTCGTCTCGATTATCTCGAGATTGACGTGGAAACATTTTCATGGAACCTCTTACAATTAAAAACTGCATTTGATAATTTGTATAATAAATTGTTTTTTATATTTGATCATCCATAAGTCAATATTAGTATTGACCTGTGGTTACTATGGAAACTACGTTACTTTTTTTGCCATTTCACTCACTATAAGCTTCCTAAAAGAACTTCGATAAAAAAATACTTAAATCACCCATATTCGAAATAGTAAACAAATTACTGTGTTTTAATTCTTTTCTCTCACCATTGATACCGTGTTGTAAATACGGGGCTTAAACGATATTCAAGCAACATAAGTCATAGTCAGTAATTATTTGAGTGGCCAACTCTCTGGAAATTCTATCTACTATTTTATTTATTTAATAAATACTGTAGTCATTGAAAACCTTAGCAGTTGTGAAATGACTTTCAGAAAAATAATCCTCATGGGCTCTTCGTTTGAGCTCTTGCGTGTAACACCTAGATCATATGTTTGAATTTGTATATTGAGGTCTTTTTTTAGTATATTAACCAACACAGTTTTTATAATGCAAGAATATTATTTATGATTATATTTTTACTGTGTACCGCTATTTATTTTGTTTTATTTTTTCGTAAACTTTTTTATTTCGTAACAAAATATTTCTGTATATTATGTACTTGTGTTATTTAAATGCTAATTATATTCATAGATGAAAATCTCGTTTGAGACTTTATAAATAATGGTATTATACAGTCAACAACAGTAGTTATCCGGTTGGTATGTATGTATATATTATATTTATATACAATATTTACATAAATATTTTTCCCTAATGTGTTTGGATTTTATCCAAAATTGTAATACAACCTTAAAATTAAAAAAAAAATAATAAATAAAAAAAATAAACAGAATCAAAATAAACTTATTGAAAAACTAATTGTAATTTAATTAAAGGGTTTATAAATTTTATGTTTAAGAAGGTTATAAAAGGATTATATTGTTAATTAAACGATAAGTGGGCGATATAATTTAATATTGCTTATTTATTGTGTATACATTTTGTATCCTTTCCAGATTCTATTTTGATAACGCACATAATAGTAGGAGAGCTTGAATATATTTTCTCTTATATTTTCCGTAAAGCTTTAAATATTTTGACAGTCAAAATATATTATTTTCATTTTCGTTTTTTCGTCATATAAGATAAAAACACTGTGGCCATTCAATTGAAGGATTCAAACGAGACATCAATTGCCCATTTGAATTTTAATAGATGGCAGTCAGCTTCCTAGCGCATTTTAATTTCGAATTCTTTAATATTAATAAGCAGAAATTGAAATCATCCTATGATAATACTTCACTGGAATAATTGCCTTGGATTGGAGTCACAGCTTATTTTAATGTAAACCTATTTTTAAGAACTAGTCTCCTCTTTTGTTGTCAATTGAATTAGGCATTATTCGGATGGCAGCCAGCTTGAAAAAGAAATTTAATCCTTTTCAAAATATTTTAATGAAGCTTCGAATTTTGGAATTTGTCATAATATGTATAAAAAATAATCTATTCAAAGCAAAATTAGACAAAGTTTTCTGATGTTTGTGACTAAATTTTTTTATATCATAGAAAGCCATAATCAAAATGAATATCCTATAAATCAAAATTTTAAATAAAAGAACCGCCTTCTGAATAAGATTAATCCTGCTCCATGACGTCCAGGTATTTTGAAATAGACTGCGAACAGATATTTATAATCTCATGAAATTGGTTGAAGTCCCTGAACGAAAAAGTTAGTTAAATGTAACATCACGGCTCATTTCGGCAAGTTTTGATTTCGAACAAAGCTAAATTTTAACTCCGATCCTGCAACCCCGATAGAACTCGATCTTTTGCAGCCCAACAATTAACCGTCTGTTTATAAGGTCTTAAGTTTTTTGAGGATTTGTGTTCGTTGGCCAGTTCTTTTAAGCATAAAATAAAAACTACAATACCTGAACACTGATTGTCCTAGTTAATTTTGTTTATGAAATGGTTTTTGTTTCTATGTTTTGGCTCTTGAACGCATAAGCTGTCTAATCCACCTCACGGATTTAACAAGTTTTTGTATATTTAACACATCTCCAAACACAAAATTATAAATTTCGATTTTTTCCCCAATTTCTTAGATCAAATTATTTTGTATTTTATAAATACGTATTTCGACTACAAAGTAGTAATCATCAGTATGAATTAGCTAGTTGTAATAATTCATACTGATGATGACTACTTTGTAATCGAAATACGTATTTATAAAATACAAAATAATTTGATCTAGGAAATTGGGGAAAAAATCGAAATTTATTCAAAAAATCCTACAGTTCTCTTTAATCACTATAAAACACAAAATAGCTCATAGGCTATGAGAAAAAACATTTGCAAATGTTTAATTAATGACAAATATTAATTTAAGTATCAGTATAATAAAATGATATATAAATCTTACTTTGTCCAAATTAGCTTCCTACTTTTAATAACATTAAATAACGTAAAATTAGCGTAAAGTTAAACAATAAAATTCCAAATCAATCTGTATAATCAAATTTAGGTATAATTTAGTGAGATATTCACAATTTGAAAAGCGTTACAATCGTTCTGGCGACTATAACATGTAATATAGTTTGAAATTTTAATGATTATTTTACCTGTGTGAAAATTTCGTTTAATTCGAGAATGATATGATTTAAATCGTAAAAGAGTATTCGGTAAGTTACTGTATTCGAGAAGTATACTTGTGGAATTAAAAAATGCAAGGCTTTTACCTATTTTCATTTTTTTTTATCTATTTAAAAATATTAAATATTCGATTGTTATGTGGTGTTGAGTTGTTTATCAGAAGTTGTTTATTCAAGGCGTTTGATATAGCTTATAAACAATAATAAACCCTTTAGGTCAACTATTTCACTTACTATTATAACTATTTTATATATTTATAAAATTGTATTCAAATATACATATCTTGTAATCTTTTAATTAAATTTTTTTTATGATTTTATAACCGTAACGTCACGTAAGTAAATCAATTGTCATTTCAATGATAGAAATCTTAATAAAATAAAATTTAATTTAAAAACAAGAAAAAAAAAACATTTCGTCTAGAAAAAACACAACGAAAATAATAATCTTGATCGTAATAATAATCATCATAATGGTGTAATATGAATTTAGTGTATAGAAATAAAATAAAAAAAATATCTAAGATCATAAATTAACACTTTTTATGACTGTTTACTTCACATTTTTACGATAAGATTTGAAATTCTAGTGGGAATCATAAATAAGTATACGATGTATTAATGTATATAATTCCTACGATATATATATATATATATATATATATATATATATATATATATATATATATATATATATATATATATATATATATATATATATATATATATATATATACATATAGGTATACAGCAATATAATGTCCCAAAGGTTTCCAAAAAATTCAATACCATTTTGTATAATAATAATGTCTATGTGTGTAACAGTTAAATATATCTATCTGTTTTTTTTCTTTTTTATTTCTTGTTATATTAATTCGGTATCTAATATATGTATTCATTAGTTCAACGTATTCAATACGTCTTCAATACTACACTCAAAGAGCTAGTTTGTACCTTGTATTAAGCTCATATTTTGATTTTGATTGTTGTCCTTAATTATAGTAACTAGAAGCTCCAATAAAACTTTAATGTAAAAATAAAAAATAAAAATAAAAAATTCATAAGAAATTAAATAAAGGCCACAACTCTTTATCGTCATTGACTTACAATCGAATAAAAGGAATATTACATTCAATCACATAAATTTTAAAAATTTGTTATTACAAAGCCTGAATGTAATAAACCTGCTTAGCAAATTTCATAATTGGATGATGGGTTTGAAAGTTACAACGGAACAAACACAGCATATATATCTACAGATAAGATAGATACAAGCAAACGAAATACGCCAACTTATACCATAGACGTTTGTCCTATATGACCTACCATACAACTTCAGGGACTGCGGAACGTCAAAATGTCAAAATTTTCCAAAGCATCCCTCTTTATAATAACGTCCAACTGGAGGCGGTTATTAAAGAAAAAGATTAAAACAATTTACGCTTAGTGTAAAATATTATAGCGCAGTTCGACGTCAAAAGTGTTTCATAATATTTTCTGAATACTGGACGTTTCTTAGGTGATAAATGTTGAGTTTTATACAATTTTATTGAATGTAACCTTGCGGAAAAAAGATTATTATTGATGACATGTGTGACTCAAAACCTTCAAAAATTGAGAGCTTTATTACAAAAAAATCTTGATCAAATCTTTTTCATTTGATAAGAACTTTTTTGTCAATGTTTTGTCGATTCTGGCAAATTCAAATCTTTATATTTCAAACCAAAATTCTAAAAATTGTCTCCTTTAATTGTAAAATTATACATGGAATATATTTTTTAATGACGGCGGACTAGTTTTTTTTAATGCACTTCTACAATATGGGTATCGATTGAAAAGACTTGCTAAAAATAACTCAAAAATAAAGTGATGTCACTTTAAATCTTATATGGCAGCCTTCTAAAGTTTGAAACTCAATTATATAACATACATTTGTGGTTTTGTAGTCCAGCGCTTACTAGTAGAAATAAAAAAGTAAAATTAATAAACATTTACTTTAAAACTTTTAGTATCAACTTATAGAATTACACAATTTATATGGTATTAAAGCTTGTCGCCATATTTACTTTTGTAAATAAACAAGTAAATCAAATAACTTGGTGTGATTGATTAAAACTATTAAAATTCTCATGTATATTTCAAGTAAAATACGAATACTCAAATCTCGGGACAAGCTTTTATATCATAATAATTGTGTAATTGTATGAGCAGATAGTAAAAGTTTTAAAGTAAATTTTTTTTTTTTTAATTTTAGGGCTTTTTAATTAAAGCTTGTTTTAAAATGGTTTTTATACTTTTAATTTGATATCAATACGCTCCATCGACTATCACGTTTATTAAATATATTCATATCTAGTGTACAAGGAGTTCAGAAAAATATAAGTCATAATTTATAGTATATTATCGGTAATTTTAGTAGCAGTAAGAAAATCCTTATAATGTTTTATATATATTCATTGTCGTGTTGTTAATTATATTTTTTATCACAAGATATCACTGTTTGTTTCTATCACAAAATGTAATGTAAAAGTATATAACATTTAAGTACGCTAAAATTAGATCCATTTTTATCAACAAATGTAGAAGTTCCTATAGCTAATTTAATGAATTCTTTCTTACTTGTTATATATTAAAAACATATTTATTTAACAATATACTACAATGTAAACAAAACATATACCACATCACAAGGTCCTTAAATTTAGGGTTATTTATAATTTACAGATACTCATTCTTTAGGTCGTAAAAAACTGCGTAATAATACCAAATGTTGACATTAAAGTATCTACCAAAAACTATTAAATAATTTCATATATTACGACCACAAACATTTGTCTCTGTATGACTTTACAACACAAAACTTTGTTTCATATATTATTATAAGCTTCGTATTAACTTATTAGTTTATGATATTAACAATGTAACTGAAGCTGTGGAGTAACACACACACACATGTCTAACAGAATACATGCCGTTATTAAAATACAGGATGCGGTATTTATCATAGAAAATTTTGAGGCTAATTTAGATAAAAATCTATAAAATTTGATTAAATGCTAAAATTATTCAATATTCGGTTGCTTAAAGTATGCATAATTAAGAATATATAAAAATGATAATATATAAAACTATATTAATTTAGGTATTTGGCAGTGATAAGTTAAACAAAATTTGAACGGTTAAAATAGTGAATCTAAGTGTTCTGCCAAGACAATTCTTCAACATATATACATAATTATTGGTACTAAATTTTTTAATTTTGTGAATACATTTATTATTTTAAATGTGACGGATAAACTGAATTCAATTTTGTTTATAAAGGAGTTCTCTTCAATAAACAGACACTAATCTGTTTCAAAATATTTCACCCAGTACGCATCCGTAAAATATAGAATAACTTTTCTAACAAAATATAATGATAATAATAACAATAATAATAATAATAATAATATTGCAACGAAATTAATGGTATAATTTTCCCCTATATCTTTTACATATAATGAAATTTATTATCTTAATACACCAATGTCATATATCATATAAATTACAATGGTTTATGCAAAAATGAATATACTTAATTAAATTTTGTGTGCACAACTTGGATGAATTCATTTTATAGATACTACAGTAATTTTAAACAGTGTATTTGATAAACATTATATTTAAATAAATATAAACTAAATGAAGTGGAGTATGGCATACTTCATTGGTATAATCAAGCAACAAAAATTGCTTTATTAAGAAGTACTTCATTGAATATTGATTGTTCGAAAATATTTAGAAAATGTTCAGCAATTTTAATACTTGATATATACAGAATATGTCAAAGTATATTATTTTTGGGCTAAGGTTTGTAAAGTTACCAAATATTAAAGGCACGAATAAAATTTTAGTATAAGCGTACAAGGATAGAATCACCTAGTTAGTTCATTTTCATCCGCCTGCCAATCATTTTTCTATTTGTTCTGCGCGTTCTATTTACAGTTCATTATTAATTAAAAAAAAAAAAAAATGAGCTCGTTAGTGAGCAAAATCTACCAATTAAGTCTAATGGGTCGGGATCAAAATCAATTTATTAAACCATTAAAAACAAACAAAAAAGAAAATGAAAAACAAAAAAGTTTGATTTTTTAAAACAAACAACTTGTATTCCAAATATTTTTTCGTCAAGTGTTTAGATTTCTGCTGAAATTTAGCTGCTAAACACATTATATAAATTATGCATATTTCTATAAATTTATAAGTAGTATAATGTACGAATAATTTTTAAAAAAGATACTATCCTGTTCAAAATTTTATGATAAAGTTTCAATTAGGATATTTGATATAATATGTATAAATAAAATAATCTATTTGATACAAAGTAGGACAAAGTTTTCTGATGTTTAGTAGTAAATTTTAATCTATCATCGCTGTCATGAAAATCAAAACGAATGAAATATCATAATAAATCCAAATTTTAAATAAAAGAAGTTCTCTCCGAATAAAAATCATCCCCCTATATGTCGTTCGTGTATTTTGAAATCGACTGCAAACACTGCGACACTTGAAATTTCATGAATTTGAGGTTCCTGAAAAACTGAAAAATGTAGTCATGTATAACGACGACATTAGTTAAATGTTACAAGACATTCTATTTTTACAAGTTTCGGTATCGAACAAGCTTAAATTTTTACCCCGATTTTGTTGCCAGATCTTGTTGCCAGCAATGAATCAACGAAAAGCTATTAATGAAATTTTACCGACTGTTTAGAAGATACTAAACTTGTATGCGATCTGTGTTTGTTGGCCAATTTGCTCAAGCATATAAAATAATAACCTGTAAGCTGAGGAAACGGACGGATGAAATATTCACATTCCAAGGAAAGGCGATTCTCTTGTTTACACACAAATGAAGACCTTTAGCAAGTTCAATGTTGATTCTTCGTTAAGACCCTTTACTTTTTTTTCTTTCTTTGGTTTATATTTTATTTCCGTGCAATATATTTGCTTACTTAATTATGAGATATTTTTAAAAACATATTCCCTCAATTTTTGTAGAATAAACCTTAGACAATTTTAAATATTAGAAAATTTTTACCATAACACTAAATAACACGACTATCGATCGTTTCGACTGTAAATAATATTTTTTTTCGATAATATTTGCATCTATAACTTTCTGGTTCTTATTTTGAGAAATGAAAATCCAAAATGATTGTAATAACACTGCAATACATGTAATTACTGTATATATAATAATATTTATATTGGCTTGGGATACTTATAATAATTGAAGTATGAAAATACAATACATAATGTTATTTTTACTATGGTATGACAACAAAAATATGGTTATGACAACAAAAATACATAATAAGTAAATACAACTCAACATACAGTTAATTAAATGACAATACAAAATTTTTAACAAAGAAGAAAACATTATCGACCTCATGAAATGTGCATTATGTTATTTTGTATAAGAATTTTGAAAAAAATAAAAACAAAAAATTTATTTAATACAATTTTGTCTAATTTTGTTCTATTTAGGTGGAGTGATCTACTTTTATTAACTTTCCAATGGATAGTTAATGTATTGGGGCCGATTTTATGAATCCTGAACTTTAACATATCATTACGTACGTTACAAAGTCACTGGAATCGAAATCCAACGTTTTTAGAGAGATGTCTATGTGAGTGTTTATGCGTATGTTTGTACGTTCGGAAATTTTCGTCTCAATTATCTGGAGAAAATATAATAATATCGACGTGAAACAACTTTCATTCGATGCGTAATCACATAACTTAGAATTCAATGGCTTTTCAGAAAAATTAGTGCAGTTGTTTTTTGTTGAAGATAAAAAAAACTTACAATCTCTCACTTGAAGTATGTTACATATCCGATTATATAATTTCACGAAACTAATTAAATTAAATAATCACAGATTATAATATTTTTGGTTTAATATTATCTATATTAACAATTATAATGGATTGAATGACGTATTTATATATCTTTTCTACATATAAAAGGATAACTAACTGAATGACATGCCACCGTAGGGAGTCGAAAACGCTTGATTTTCAAGCTTGAAATTTTACATGAGGATGTTGTCTTATATAACGTAAGTTAGCACTAAGGGATCCTTGGGAATTCGTCTCCTAAGTGGGAGTAACGGGACTCAAATCTTGATATATCATAAACTTTTTTAAACCCTAACCACTAAGTTAAAAAGTTTGCTAAGTGGGAAACATTGAGATTTTGAACAGCGGCGTATATTCATTATACGTAGGTGAGGTTTATGAAAGCGCTAAGAAAGAAGCTCAACCAAAAGTCGAAGAGATTTTCATTATAAACTACCTTCCAAAGGAGGGTTGACCAGGTGATTCAAATTTTGATATATCCATCAGAAATGTGCACAAACTGGATACTAACCATAAGGTTAAACCCATAAAGGAATAAAAAAAAAGTTTATAATTTGTTATATCCAAATCCTTAAATCAAAATGCATTTATGTACATATTACATATTTAGAAATAATAGAGGTTGTTGATCTATTATACGTAAACATTGTTGTCTTATGATTAAAATTGTAAAAAAACAGCATGCCTGAGCGAATTAAGATGTTTTAGCTAAAACAAATTTAGTATTTTGGAAAAAAAATACAAATTTTTTTAAAGAAGTAAAACTTAAACGTAGACCTTGAATAATAATCATACACAAGAAATAAATACAAAAATAAATATTTTAATAGAGAAATAAATAAAAAATATGTATAAAAACTATACCTAGTCTTAAGGATACTACGTTTAAATTAGTTGTGAGATTAGTGTTAATAAACATTGTAAGCACACCTGTAGCTTTACTTGTAAAGCTTAAATGCAAAATACAGAATTTACGATAACTATGATTATTATGATTATTATCATCATCCGATTTACGTACTTTCGATTTACGTTACGACTTTCAGCTCCCTATCTCATCTGTAGGTTACCTACGCTGCGAAATAAGATTTGAACAATTCATACACGCAGCAAACTAATAAAAACCAACGAATCAATTTCATTATTGACGCTTTAAGAATTATGTTTTCTAAGCGTGGCTTTTATTTATATAAAATAATTTTTATTACACTTTGCACACCTAAGTACTTTGAAAGTATAAAAAATAAAAAATAGCATAGATATGATATGAATAGCGTCAAGGCCTTTTACAGAAAACAGTACGTATTTTTTCTGTCATACAACAATTTACAGATAATATGTGATAAAGAAGAATTTTTTTAGAAATAACAATTATAAAATTTTAAGCAATACATACGTTTTGAACGTGGTACAATCAAAACACTCATCTGTTAAATCAAAGATAGAAAATCGCTGACCCAATCTCTAGCTGTTATACATTAAACAATATCTTCAAATACAAAAAGTATGCAAATGAAACTAATTTTGACATTATCTTGTACAGAAAATTCATCATACCAAATCACGGAATAGTGAGAATTTCAATGAATAATTAAAACCAATGATTAAATTTATTATACACATTGTAATAGTAAATAAACAAAAAAATAATTGCATTCTTCTTTAAATTACAAAAATACAAAGCCATTTTAAGAATTTAATTTAGAAAATTTTTATTCAAATGACAAAAGTGAACTAAACATAAACGAGAGAATGGCAATACATAATATTAAAGAAAATAATGATAATATTATGCAAATAGTACAAATAAAAAAAACACCTCCATGTATAAAATAGGTATTTGAACATACAAATGCATTCATATTAATAAAAAACAAAAGGTCATCAAACAGTTCATACCACTTGCATTGAAAGAAATAATACAGCATTCGTTTGTTATTTGGTTGATATCGTTGCGTTTTAATATAGTTTTTATAGTCCAGTCAATGAAAAGAGTAAAACTGCAAGATCTAGTAATTTGTTCGAATATTTAGATTGGCTTGAAAGTTTGATAGTAAGTAGCAAAGACCCCAACGACCAAAATTTGTATGGTGCTTTTCTTCAATAGTTTATAATCGCCGCTTTTAGTGGCTGGAAAAATTTATGTTGAAAATAGCCACAGGAATTCGATATCGAGGGATGAAATATAGAGAAAATTTCGGACAATATACCTGGAGAAGAGAATACTTATCGTGTAATTGGTGATTAAAGGTCTTTTTTTGGTCGGAATTCATATTTTTTAAAATATTTATATTTGAAATTTTTATAACAAATTATTCTTAATGTCCAAAAACAAACAAAAAATGAAAACCTCAAAAATTATTTTGAGAATAGTTCTGTGGAAAAAAAGCTAAATTTTTCAACGCTGTTGTTTGTTGTCAATACCTAATTAATAAGAAATTTTATTTTAGTTATCGTGGAAAATCCATTTTTTTTTTTTAATTATAAATGTGATTATAATTGGTAGATTTTTAAACATTTTTGAAACTTGATATCTTTAAAAGTTAACGCTGTATTTTAAAATTTTTACGTTAAAAACTCCGACTCCGACTGTTATCTTCAACCTTGACTATTGATTAACAAAAAAAAAAAACCGCCCAATTTAGTCACTAAAAAACTGATTTCTTGTTCGATGCGTGTCTTACGTAATTTTTTGTTTGTTTGTCACCAATAGTTTGTAATTCACATTTTGAACATAATCGTCTTTAAAAAATTTTTTACATCGTATGTTAATTTACCTAAAAGGAAAAGAAACGAAACATTTGTATTAAATGATTACGTAAAACGTTCGACACTTTTACTCTTTCTCATAAATTTTCAAATCAATGTAAGTAAAACGTTCATTGATTGGACTAATAAGTAAGAATCAACATCCAAATGGCTTTTGAAATCTCTCTTGACATCATTTAAATGTGACACATTCCATGTTATCGCGACTGTCACATTACTCTCTAATACACGTTTAAAATGGATTCTTAGAAATACTTGTTATTATTATTATTATTATTATCGTATAGCCAGTCTCTTATGTCAATGATCGTACTAACGTTGGTATTCTGATAGTATTTTCAATGTAATGGGGTATATAAACTGGGCGGTTCAAAAGTAAATGGAATGCATAAATACCAAGTCGAACAAAGTTAGAATGTTTTAGCTGTGTGCAAATAAATAAATGAACGAATAGTTATTTTATTTATTTTATTTATTTTTAATTATGAAATAATGAAAATTATTTTAACAAACGCTTACAAAGTTAACTCAATAAAAAAATTAAAAGCTTCTGTAGCCGATGCAAGTAAACTGTGCTGACTGATCTCAAATTGTACTTATGTTTCGATTTTGACAATTTCGATAAAAAACAAAAAAATTTGCTACTAGAAACATTTTTTTGTTTATTATTCACCAAATATTATATTTTTATACTTTTTTATGTATTCTGGTGAATTATTGTAGTCATAGAATTGGAGTTGTATGGGTTTCCGATCTTAATTCGCTCATAGCACAAAAACAAGGCAATATTCTAAAAAAGTTCCTTGAGTGAGAGTATTTTATGTTTCATGTACATTTAACAAAAATAAACTGTTTTATGATAAAAATACAGATAACAGACGATCTCAAAGTTGAGCATCATGAGCTCATTCAGTAATTCAGTGGGTGACACAGTGTACTGTTGTTAATTTATTCTATTAAAAGTAGATTAAATTGACTTTCTTAAATATTTCTTAAAATACTTCGTTTTCTTACTTATCTTAAGTCGTTTATAGTACGAAATAAAATTGAAACGTGTTTTCGAATAAACCTCAATTGGTCAAAAGAATGTATTTTTATTGGCTCGATATACATAATACAATCACGAAAAAGGGCTTACTACTTTATACTTTATTAGAATTGAAGAAAATATTTTTTAATAAAAATGAAACTGCAGTACCTACTGCACCTGCTTCACTAATAATGTTCGATAAATCAATCTTATTGAATAATATTTCGTTGCTTAATTTTTCCAGAAATTTGAAAAGTAAGCATATTACATTCCTTTTAACACGCTTTATTATTCACACTCAGATTTTTTATGTAAGAGTATATGTATAAGTTTCATTTAAAAGTATCAAGAACTTAAACTATTCAGTGAACATGCAACTTTAACTGACCTCGAATTCCTTTTTTTACTGTTTTTACTTTTAATTCCTTTTTTTATTCCTTTTTTTACCAACAACCTGAGGATTAGAATTTGTAGACCTGAAGATTATAATTTGTTGGCAAACTATAAATATCTAGTTTTGGCTATATTTGGCTACGATTGTTATTTACATCACGGCTTAAATGCAACAGAAATTTATAAATATGAACTTCATGAATCACAGAAGAGAACGTGAAACGCAGAAGAGTCTCAAGTCGACGAGTATAGTTTTTCTTTTTATGTATGACCACAAATAACATCTTACAGAGAAATAAGATTTTGATAATTCTATTTTTATTGGAAAGCATAAACCCCGAAGTTTTGCCATATCAATTTAAAAATAAACTTCCTACCCTACGGGTGGGAAAATCTGTATGTAATTTATGATTAATTTGCTTCCAATCTTTTTTTTCCTCATTTTATAAAACATAATCTTGTTAGACTAAAATGTCATCTGGAATTAAAATATAATTCTGATTTATAATGTTTTAGAAAATTATGTTCGAGTAGTTCGAGATTATTCAATTAAAAACAAAAATGCTTCCATGGTTTAAATAAATTAGAATAATAGTTCGTTACAATGTTTCATGTTTATCTAATACTTTTAAACATCCTGTAAAAATGAATAGGTGTTTTAATATTGTTTCTTTAAAAATCCCTTTTATCCATTTCTAAAACAATTTTTTTATTCATTTTGTTTTGTCCTGATTCCATGTAGAAACTGAATGACATATTTTGTTTTGTTCATTTAATATATTTTAAATGAAACAATGATAGAAAGTATTCGTTTTCTTTTTCTTAAACAATGTTACAATAAATTAATTTCAAAATGCTTCATTATTAAAAAAGTTCTTATCAAATTTATTAATTTTATTTCTTTTAAAATTTTTCTTTGAAAGCACTGTTTTAACAACCGTTTATTTAATTTTAATATCAGGGATTTTGTAGCAAACTTATCAAAGCTTACTACAAGTAAAATTTGATTGATTCACACTGTTTGGGAGAGCTTAAATTGTGAATACATATTATGAGCATCGATAAAGATTATTATAATAATACAATATTATCATATCGTTGTAAAATTCCATTCTTTGAACTTCCATACGCTTCCACCGTATTTTGATAAAAAAATTTATTTGATATTAAAAATACAAGAAAAGTTTTCTCTAATAACTCTTTTACCTTTATTTTTATAAAAAAAATTTTTTTACAATATACAAACTTGATATACATAATTTTTGTATTATTGCTTCTTAACTCTTCTCTCCATAATATCATTGTAAATGAGTAGAGTTTATATCTACGAATATGTTGTAAAACTCAGTAAAGTACAGTGAACTTCTTAGTAAATTTTCCATGTATGATTTATTGTTTGTTCAAACAATAATAAAAGAAGTTGAACATGACAACATCATGCATACACAACTTCATGAATAGTAAAGAAACTTATAAAATAAACCATCATGTTAGTATAACATTGTGAGGACCACAATATTATCTCTTCTTTATAATGATAAGAAATGCATATCGCTATACAGACTATACAATAAGGTTTTGGTGGGTACCACATATGCTTTTCAATGATAAACAAAAAGCTTGGAACATTTATATTCAACAACTAACAACTAAATTTGAATGGACATAAGAAAATGGTTTTTGGGAATAATATCATCATAGCCATAAGGCATAGAAACTTCGGAATAATGCATCCATCACTCAGTTTTTGCACGCTATATAATAAAAGTTTATTATATAGTGTGAACTTATTTTTCTATACTAATGAACAAAAGAGTAAATTGTTAAAATATTTAATATTTAGCTTCTACGTATGACCGTTATTTCTAATATATCAAGCGTAAAAATAGTTCTAATATATAATTTTTTTTTCTTTGACATCTTTAAACTAAATATTTGAAATAATTAAGTGCACTAAACTCATCCAGAAGCCAAAAATATATATTTTATTTAATTTTAACCGTCTTTATATAATATAATTATGTAAATTTTTTTAAATAAGTATGAATGAATTCTTTATTTATACAGTTGAATCCGTTTCGTTAGTACATTGCTTATAAACAAAAATTCAGGTTGTTTGAAGGTTATTATATTCATTTAAAAATAATAGTTCACCATTATTTATATTTCACAATACGGCACACAGTACACATTATTTATTAATAAAATAATATGCATTAAGTAAAAAAATAAATTCGATAAAACAAGCCTTAATGTGATGTGTAGTGAATGCGTAATAAATGGACTAACGGAAACGATTCAACTCAAGACCGATTTTAATAATTAATTTTTCGTTGAGTTCTATATTTCTTCAAAGTGATCCAATGTTAATTTGAAAAAAAAAAAATAAATAAATCTGTTAAAATTGAAATGAAAAATGTTTCGTGGTTATAGATAAAAATCAAAAAAATACAAATGTTAAAAAAAATTGACTTCAAAAAATTAACCAAATATTAAAAAATCATTTTTAACGGATAACTTCTCTAAATTATTTCTTCATAACCAATTACCTTGAAAAATAATTGAAGGTCTATTACAAGGTCCGTTTCCAAATTTTTATTAATAAAATCAAAATTATTAAATTATTATTCTGATCTGATCATTTTTTTGGAATCAAAATGTGAGTACATGTCCCTACTGAACTGAAAACGATTATAAGAAAACATATTCGTACAACTTACAACTTAACTTGAATAGATATAACAAAATTGAAGGGGAGTAATTAATATCAATGTAGCTATGAGATATAGTCGCCAATGTCGAAATGATGAAACTCTATGTTCTATATATTCATAATAATAAGACAAAATGCATTTATAAATTCAATTTATACATCGAATGGTTCTACTACTTATAGAGAACATCAGCTACTACTTGTCTTTATTAAGTTTATCAAGAATGAAGTATAATATTCAGTTTTGTACACTGTGAATCTTATGAATAATGTTTTAAACTTAACGTCGCGTAAAATACTGTTGATACAAAAATCATATATTAATTCTTAAATCATCATCATTCAAAGGTATTGTCATTTTCTCTAACTATTCTAGTACTTCTTCAATAGTATTGATTGAAGTATCATTTAAAATATTAGGTTGCTTCCTTTTTTTGAATCGTCAAAATATAGATTAAAATTTGTTTTTCATTAAAAAAAAATCAAATTTTAAAGCACACCAATTTTAAATAAACACCTTTAGTCTTAAATCGAAGGTTTCACTAGGTATAAAATGTCTATCGTAGTAATAAGTCATCAAAATAAAATAAGTATATTTTAATACAAATGTTAAATCAGAACTAATAGATATTAGAATTAATAAATGATTCATAAAAAATTGATAAATTGTATGAATATGAAGGCTGGATATATTAGAAAAGTAATTGGAATTTGGAGTTAAGTTTTGTTATTGTTTTGATTCTCTCACCCTTCAACAAACAAATCAATCAGCAATGGAATCAATGGAAGGGTATGAATCAGACCTCATTACCACCCCAGAATAACGTTAAAAAAAATCAAAATATTGTAGGACGCTAAACTTAGACCTGTAATTTTTGTTCAAAATGTTACATTTTCAGAACTATTTTCCTATAGATTATGTTTTTTAATTTTTTTTTTTGCTAAAAATATATTTTCTTAAAGAGATCATAGTTTTCAGAATATATAAAGAAAACATCAAATCGTAGGTTTTTTTTTCAGTATTCTGGGAAGCAAATGAAACCTTATCGATAACCCTGATTGATCCATTTTTTCTTGTTTACATGCACGTGGCTCTACATATATAATTATATAAGGGTTGAAAGACCGTGGATAATGGCATCTTTCTTTTATTATCTACTCTTAATATTATCAAAGAAAAGAATATCATATCTTATTTTATAAGTCGTATTTTCTGTTATATCACCTTTTATGAGCATTCGGTATACCTACTTACACCAGCAAAATTTCTATATATAAATAAATGATTGTAATACAGTTTGTGTGTACATCAGACTAAGATAAATGAATTCATTGAAGACAAATGGCGGACATTAACCATTGTAAAATCTAAGAACTATTATAATAGCTTATGGATGGTTTGAGTGTAAAGTTTAATATAAGTATATTATAGTTTTAGGGTGTTTATTTTTATCATTAGTTTTTTTATTTGTAAACAAGTAATAGTTCTTATCATAATTAAAATTTAACTAAAATGGGCTTGCTATTTATAACACCGTTTATTGACCGAACGGGGTGACGTCTATAGAACAACTAGGCGATTTTGCATTTCGTTTCTATGTATGTAACTATGTATCTATCTATGATTATTCCGCTGTAACATCAGAATGATTTTCCGAATTGCTGCACATGCTAATAACACTCGGAACATTTGCTGTACAGCTTTTGAGACTCATTGTGTTTTTTGAAGTAGTCTTATGGTAAAGTTATTTAGTCAATTTAAATGACCGCACCTTTCTTTCCTCCATTTCATTCAATTTCAGTGTTGAATAGCTCAGTGTTTGATGCTTTTGACTCAAATGCATTTCATTAAAATTGGCTGCAAAGATCGGTTTGGCGGTCAACTGTTTTCGTCAATTTTTTAATATTATATTACTTAATTGGCTATGAAAATATAGAACAAAAGTGAGAAATACAATTAAATTATTCCTAAAATATAGAAAGACATGTTTGGAGCCTTTCTAAGGCCATATACTTCTACTGAATTAAATAAGTGTATATTTATTTTTCACAAGGTTCTGATCAGAATTGAGCTTTAGATCACGATAATCTCTCGTATAACACAGTTACACAACTATTCGTGTGTATGGGAATACAAACAGTCCCTGCTGGTAAAATTTTTACTTAAAATCTCAATATTTTATATTATTTGCTTTAAAAAAATAAAAGTAATGTTTATCTAAAAAAATAAAAAAAATAGTAATATATGTTTTTCTTTTTTCTTGCAGGTAAAACACAATGGTTTTTTTCATACATTTTGCTGATGCAGAATTATTGTCGTACGTATGTATACTAACCACCTGTCTCTACAATATTTACAAAATAAAATTATCTGCTAACAGTTTGATAGATGATGATACTATTAGATAACATATGATTTATTTATGTTGTGAAATTTATACAAATTGTGGTGTAGGTTTAGTGGGTGTCGTCAGACGCCCAACAGATTAATGATGGCACAGGTATGGTTAGCTTTACATAATTACAGAATGGATAGTAAAGATAGTTTGTGAAAACTTGTAATTGCAATTTTTTTATTTTTTATTTTTTCAATAGTTTCGGCTATTTATTGAGACACAGCACGGAAATTTCTTAAGAACTATTGCGTTCAAATATAATTATGGTTTAATAAGTTCATTTGGTATTTTGGTCATGCGAAATTAACACAAAGTGACCTCGTAAAAAAAATTAAAGAGTTTTACAAGACTTTTTTGTGTTTAAATTTTTTATCTTCTGTACTACTCAGAAGAACTAAAACAGAAAACTTAAAATTGAAAAAATATCACGTTTTTCATTCATATATGTTTTTTGGTATCAAATGGATTGGGACATGTGAACGAAAAGGGTAGCTTAGGTACAATGTTTTTACTTCACGTATTCATACATAATTAATGGAAATAATTGTAAATAATTCAAACAGTTTTACTAATGCATTTATCATGTCAGTTATTAAAAGAAATTGCATTGGCTAAAAAACTGAATTCAATTAAGAACCTGTTTTTACAAATTAGGTTTTTAGAGTTGTTAATATTGTTAAATTTTAATCAAAGTATAATGCGTACCAGCAATGTCTTGAGTAAACTTTTAAAGCCTTTATTACAGAAATATACAGTAGTCGAAGGTTTGAACAACAGTTTAATCTATATACCTTCAATATATCCTAAATCTTGCATACGATTCAGGACATAGGTACTAGAAAATATCTATTAAATGCTGTTCAGAATATTATATTATGTACATTGTGGGACATTTGGTTACCCTGAATTAACTTATTATGGTAAAATATGAATATCTAATTGATTGGTTAAACCTTATAATGAAGGATTAACATTTTATAATAGGCTTGTATGCCTAAATCTATGGCAATATTACCACTGGTAAGTTTCAATATTACCTTAGTGAAATAAAATAGAGAACGCTTATTATTGTGTTCCAATTAAAGAAGTTCCCTCGGCTGTAATAGAAAATATAAATAACGAGATATTGTTTCAAATATTTAGAGTGTTATAGTTAACGAAACAAATTATTATATGAAACAAAAATTGGGTTACCTTGCCTATAAATTTAAAAGGAATTAATAATTAAAAATACACTAAATAACTATTAAAGAAATTTGTTAGTTAAGGTTATTTAGTATATTTAAAATTAATATTTATTCTCTTAATTTATCGGTAAGGTACTCAAATTTTTTTTTTATACAATAATGTTTTGTTAACTTAAATCTCTAGGCTATCAAAAGTATAATATCCAAATTTACATAAATGTAAATTTTTAGTTTACAACAAAAATGATAATATTAATTGTGTGAAAACCACTAATTAATTTCATCAAAGTAAAACAATGTTGTGACTTAAAAAGTAGTAGTATAGTTTGACATACTTTCCTTTGATTAGAAAAAGGCATTTTCCTTAGACTTAAAATGCTAAGGATGGCCAAAACAAATTTTATATATAATATGGTATTTTATTGATGCTAATCATGTTGTGACACTGAACCATAATTCGAATAAACACTACTGAATATTATTTTTCCTTGTAAGTAAACAATTTAATTAAATATAGTAAGTAGTTTAAGTAAATTTTACCACTAATTTACAATTGCCCTAGTTTACCGTATTTTTATTTTTATTCTAGAAGTATACAGATTCAACTTTGGATACATTTATCAATTTATAACACTTTCAGAAAAAGGTATATGTTAACGAAATAATTTGATAAAAAAAATAGAATGAAAAATTCGAAAACAAATTAATAATAAAAATTCTCCGTATGAAAATAAAGAAAGAAAAAGACCCGCACGAAAACCACATCAAATATGAATACAAGCATATTTAGAACAAAACAAATCATAAAAGTATATTTTATTCCGTACAAAATATTGTTATAAACAAAACAATTATTTAAATAAACATGTTATTTCATACAAAAATTCGTTACGCAATATCTGAATATACTGAGTGAATTAAGAACTAAAACTTACAGATAAAATTCCGAACTATCGGAAAAAATTTCTTGTATAATTAAAATACAAAAAATCGGTATTAAGAAATATTAATTTACTATAGACCATGTATGAATTATCATCATATTTGTTTGTGTCAAACAAAAGGCATTTTAACCTTTTTTCTGAGCTTTGATGTTTCAAAGAATGATATTTCAACACTTAATCTATTCTCTGTTAATAAATGGTCAAAATGTTTAATTTTTTAAAGAATAATTCTTAAAAACTTTTTTAATCGATTAGTTTATCATTTAGAATTGTTTTTCAATAAATTTAGTTTTTAAATAAATTAATGACTTAAGCAATTTATATGTCAGCCAAATAATTGAAATGTTATTTTTGCTGGTAGATTCTATTCTCGATACAAAACCAATAGCTCATCTATCTTGCAGATAAAATTCGATGGAAACAAGAAAATATGGAAATGCGTTTGTCCATGATCATATTCTTTGTGTATACTATAATAGCAATGACACATATGCAACCATTCTGATGCCGATGTGGGTGACTACTATGGTATTAGTCTAACAGTCATTGTCATAATGTTTTGAAACCATTTATTGTTAAAGATGGTAGGAAAAAATGTAATTTGTAAAAGTACTTTAGCTTTGGGTTAACACAAAAGTATTTTCTCCATATAAGATCTTAATTATTTGCTTTATATGAAAGCCTACGCAAGTCTATGTATTCATCGGAAATAGCCTGGTAATTAATCAGGCCACTGAACACATATCACTGTAAGCCCCTCTAAATGGGAAGTCTTTTTACCAACTTTCAAGGAAGTTATAGTTTTTTTTCGTACATTTGTATGTTTGTACCCCCAAGTGTCTAGAAAGTTTTTGAGCATAATAGAACACAATGGTAGGTTTGTAACGCGAAAGCAATGTGTTATTAAAAAGTAATAATAAGCCAAACCTATCGATTAGGGTATTCCAAGAAAGGAAATTTAAAGGGATTTACAATAAGTATATATCTTCATATATAAAATATACGTGCCGCGTCTTTTTAATATATAAAAATATAGTTTTCTGTGTCCTAGAAATGCTCCGAAAATACTGATTTTTCAAATTCGGATTTTTTTACCATAGGATAGTTTTTATCCCGATTAGTTCTATTTTTATTGCACAGCTAACGATTTTCATTCTTTCAATTATCTGTGTGATAGCAATTAATGTCTACAATTAATTTTTAAATGAATTTCCATGGCAACAATCATTGTTACATCTGTTATTATGAAAATCAAATTACGATTACTTATAAATAATTTTCGATTTGAAAATATACATAAAGAATAATCAGTATTCATGTAATTGTTTCGTATAAATTCTACATATTGATTTGTTTGATTGCTTTAAAAGATTTTCTGGGCTCGATTACGATATCCGTGTCGCCTCGATTTTTTGATGGATTTTGGTAAAACAAGCCAAAATAAGATGAAAATGAAGAATATCAATTTTCGAGTTTTCGTCTATTTTTCGAGTTATTCATGGGTAGTTTAATCACAGGTTGAACGTAGGGGACAAAAACCAACCCGACCCGTGCAAACTATACCCCATAAATACATTGGTAGTTTAATCACAGGTTGAACGTAGGGGCCAAAAGCAACCCAACCCGTGCAAACTACACCCCACAAATCCATGGATTAATAACAGTCGAAAATGACGTACATGTATTTTTAATAGTTATATCAAATATACAAATTTTGATTTTTTTTTTTAATCGAATTAAATTTCGGTTATTTGTGCTCGAATTATTTTTAAATTATAGTCATTTAACAAAAAATAATAATTATATCTTGTAAAATGTTTTAAATTGTGGTATTTATGTGACATAAACACGATAATTTCTTAAAAAAACATTGTCGATAACTCGAAAAATAGGCGAAAACTCGAAAATTTTGTATTCTTCATTTTCGTCTTATTTTGGCTTGTTTTATCAAAATTAATCGTCAAATCGAGGCGCCACGGATATCGTAATCTCCCCATTTTCTGTTTTTTATTTTGATGCGTTTTCATATAGCAGTTGTATAATATTTTCTGTTTATTGTTCAGCTTTTATGGTACAAGCAGATTCATTAATGGTTCTTATGTATTTTTTCTGATTGTCAAGAAAGGTTGAGCGCAGCGCGTACATGTATGTAAATTTCCTTATTATCAGGTATCTACCAAATGCTGGATGGATTTCGACATTTAATTTATTGTTATATTCGTCACATTTTTCATTATTTTTGTGCACGCATAACATTGTAAAAAATATGGAGAATGTGAAAAAGTGATGGAATAGCTCCTAATGTAAACGAAGGGCTTATCGAAGTTTTTCGTGATAAAAATATTTTTAAGTAAAAAATAAAATAATAAATTATATTAAGAATTGTGTTACGTGGAAAACTCTTCGACACGCCCACCGTTTTTATGTCAAGATTGCATACTAACTACATTTCAAACTATTTCGAAAATTATTTTTTTAGTTTTTAAAAAAAATACAATGTATATTACATTGAAATTGTCTTTATTATAGAGTTCTCATTTTTTGCGATTCTCTTTTAATATAATAAATAGCAGTAGCTATCGTTTGCAGTATATTTTATCGTCCGCTCTTAGACTATACAGCACTGCTCTTCACTATATTTGTCGTTGTTGTTTCCTGTATATAATTTGAATAAAAGCATCCATTTAGTACAATGAATATAAATATACAGTTAAAAAAAAAATAAATATCTTTGTTTTTTAACTGTGGCAATAAATATGATTTGTTTGAATGTATATGTTTTTGAAAAATATATTTCATGTGACATAATTCAAAATATGCAATTTTTAGTTACGAATGGACCATTATGCAAACAAATAGGGTTTTTATGCTGTAAAACATACTGTGTATCCATATTCAAATACAACCACTATAGTATTTAAGAGCAGAAGATATCATTGATTTTTGTTTTCAAAATGTAGTACTCGATAGTTCCATGTAGAAATATGCTGGATCGTTAAAAATGGAGAACCACGGACATTGAATATAGTGTAAAGATCCATGGTTTGGAAGGATCAAATTTTTAATTTGGTTTTTTTTTTCTACTTCCAAGTACCAGGAAAATGAAGAACTAAGTTCTGGAGATACTCTAGTTACGGAATCGAACCATTAGAGTTAAAAATTTTATTTCAAATAACATATCATAAGGACGATATATTTTTATTCTTTGTCCTCACATATAAATACAGCAGTTTAAAAAAAAAAAAATTCTTCAGAAATGAATTTTACTATGGTAAAAAATTTAATAAAATAATATAAATAAGAACTAAATCAGTCTGTATTTTTATAATATTTATATTCTGAAAAGAATACTGTGCCAAATTTATTCCAAATTTATGCCAATCTGAATATAAACAGATTTCAGAAAACGTTCTCGTTCTAAGCTATTACTTATTTCATTATCCTTATAGTTTCATTATCCATTAATTTAAATCATTTATTTTAAATGTTAGTTTCTTTATCTGATAATGATTTCTATTGGTTAATTTTAGAACATATGAAAATTATTGGATAGACTTTTTTTTAAAAATAATTGTTGTTAACCATTTTAAATACTCCAATTAACATTTTCAATTAAGCATGTCTTAGCACAACATGAATCTTTGTTCCGTAAAAGACATACCAATAAACATATGATGATGAAAATTGATCATAATATAATTTTAATTTTTTTTAGTAATTTAAATAAATATTCAATATTTTAAATAATAAAAACATTATAAACATAAAATTAATTTCATTCGATTAAACGAACAGCATGCAAAATAATTACAAAAATGTTTTGTTACATATTCTGTTAACGATTTCCATTGTAATATTTTTGTATATTTTATTTAGAGTAAGGGTGTAAACGTCAAGAAGATTTCCCAAACAAAAAAAAAAAGACAATCCCTTATATATTTTATACACATCAAAACATTTTTACAAATTTTTATAAATTGACTTCATTTTATCAAAAAACTGTCACACAATATAAAGATAATAATGGGTTAAAATATACATATAAACCATTTTGAGTGCGTGTGATGACCCCTATTATTTCGTAACTAACACACATACGATATCTTGCTATGTTGGTTTCAAATTATTATATAAAAAAAAATATAAAAAAAAAACACAAAAATATGATAATTTTTTTAATCACAATATTTTATTATTAACAAAGTTTTATAAAAATGTCAGTCCTATGTAAATGGTTGATACGATCGTAGATATGAACTACACTTAGTATCCAAAAAATTCAACCGTTGTTCTAACGAAGTAAACGTTAAGCAGCGATGATGTTGAAAATTAAATAAAACAAATTTTTGACTAATAAAAAATTATGCACCAATTAATAATCAATTGCATTATGAAAAAAATTCAAATGAATTAATTTCGAAAATAAAATTTCACTTGGAAGGTTTTTTTAATTTAAAATATTTCTTTTTTCACCTTATTTTGAATACATATTGAAAAAGCACTTTTTTAAGTGTACAAACAAAAGTATTTTTTTATAACCTACAATTTTGCCATTGGAATTTTGACTTCGCCCGTAAATAATTTTCCCTTTCATATTTGATTCTATTGCGTTTCCAATGAGTTTCATCCTACTATAACTTTTTTTCACTTTTAACCATTTTTCTATCCCGGTCTATTATGGATGTAAAATGTTTTATTATTTTATGTATATTTTATATTTAGCCATGTTTTTAGGCCATGGCTAAATGTTTAATGAATTTAAATGCATTGTAAAAGCCATTGCATAATTCAATTGAAAATAATAAAAGTTATAAAGGCTAAATTTGAGGGCTTTCGATTAGAACGATATATACAATCTTAAGCTAATTTACACGTGATGAAAATTAACTTTGAAATAGAATATTTTTGAAATTGATAATAAAACAGTTTATAGAACAGTCATTATGGGCACCCGGTTAATAATTTCATTCTGAAAGTTAAAAACTAAAATAAAGTTCGATTGAATCGTTTACAGGAATGTTAGAATTTTATAAATTTAGTTTTTGTATTATAATTGTTAGGAATATTTTTGGATTTTTGGAACCAATTATGCTTTGGTTCATAAAATTTTATTTGAAGCGTATAAAATATAAGTATATCATGCCACACAATAATTAAAAATTGGGTGGGTTAAAAATTCACAAATGGTATCTTTTAAAAATACGGTGGCGGCATATGTATTTTACATTGACAAAAAATGTATATTATATATATATATATATATATATATATAAAATTAATCAAATTCAAAAAAATTTTGTATACGCGAATGTACACACAAAGTATTTGTTACTGGAGGATTTTATTTATGAAATAGATTTTTAAATTAAATGTTCATAAAATTTATTTTCGGAGGGAAAACGGGTATATGAAAATACATTTTGGAAAAATAATTTTTTATTTTTATTGTATTATATTTGTCATATCTGTTATTTTAAGGTTATTTTGAAATTAGTATCTATTTTGTGTGGCTTTGAAATAAAAAGTGTCACTTTTTTGTTGATAATATCAAATATTTATATCAGTTTTTAGGGTTTCAAACAAACATAATTGTCTAATTTAATAGTACAGATTTTTATTTAATTGTAAATAGATTTCACCAAACCAAAACGTATAACAGTGTTTAGCTTGCTGGAAAATGCCCGTTCAGTTTCTTTTAGGAAAACGAGAGAGGTACATCTTATTCGTTTTTTTATTTGTTTTAAAACTCTACCACTTTGACGTTAATCATGGATGTTATTTTAATTTTTAACTTCCCGCTAGAAAATTGAAAATTTTCTAAAATCGGGAAGTTATTGGTTTCACCCCGTTTTGCAAAAATTGAGTTCTCATCAGATCTCGACGTTTTAAGGTCCTAGGAATCTTTCCTGAACACTCCTGAGAAGTCGTCACTTCGTCTGTATGTATGTGAATCGCTTATAACTTTGAAACGGTTTGACCGAATCGAGCTTTAAACAGCATTCTGAAGAGTTTTACCAAACTTAGATTTTCTGTGAGTTTGGACCGATTCGGACCGATAGATTTCGAGAAAAACACCAAAGCTCAAAAACCAAATTTTTAGATCAAAAACATTGTAATATGTTAAATTTTAAGTGCTTAGGTATGAAATTAGCGGGAAGTTGCAGGGATGGCCTTTAGAGTCAATCGTTTTCCAAAATTTTTGTTTGTTCTTATATTATACAATACTTCAGGAAAACTTTAAGCTCTTTACAGATTTGATTTTTAATTTTTAATTTTTTATTAATTTATTTTTTTATATACATGTCAAAGTAAAGACGTAGGTCTAAGGAAAATATGAAATGTAACACAGAAACTTTGGAAAAAGCTGTGAAATTTATCGATAAATGTGAATCTATTAGAAAAGCTACGAAACTCATGGAAAATTTCTAACCCTTCAAACTACCTTCAAACTGTAGAATAAAAATATACTGAAGCACTCTGTGCCGTATAGCTTACTATAAATAATTGTGAACTATTGTTTACAATGTATGTAATATAACCTTCAAACAACCAGTCAAATTGTTAAAGACAAATGTACACGTGAAAATTTTGCATATAAAAAATGAACTAACGAAAACGATTCAACTATAGCAAACTTCATATAATCAGAATACGCGTTCGAAAGTTGAGGCTGAACAAACGTAGATAGATAAATAAATGCAGGCAAACGAATTGCAAAATCTATTTACACTATAGACAATAACTATCATAAAAAGTATTAACATACGTTAATGCCTTTTTTCTGGAAAAAAACTGTAGTACGCAAAAGTCTTTATGCCTGATGCACGTTCTAAGCTCACAAGTATAATCAAAAATAATTATCAAATACATAAAACTAAATTAAAACTGTTTTGTGTCATGAACTAAAACATTTTCTGTATTCTCTTAAGTACTAAGTAAGTAAAACTTGAAAATTAAAATAAATTTATTCAAACGTATAGGAAATATAAAACCAAATACCATAGTTTTATTAAATATCCGCTGACTTCACAATAAATGAATTGGCAAACTTAGAAAAATGTCAATCTACATTTTGTTCAACCAAGCGTCCATCGTTTCTGACGCCAAAAATGATGACTAAAATAATCATTTTGTTGCAAAAAATGTGGATATTCTCAATTGTTAAAAGTATAATAATAATAATATGTATTGTAATTACCAATATGTGATAATAAGCTGAATTTGAGCTAAAATTGTATATAACTCAAACATTTTATGATGTTTCAAACAAAACTTGTTTATTTAAAAAAACATTTTTCGTATTTGAACTTTTCTTCTATCTTTTACAGTTTTTTCAGGGTCAGAAATCTATGGGACTAAAATACCCATTTTGCTTATTCAAATTGTAGGGCGTATAGATTTAGTTGTTGTGGAATCTTGTATATTTTTATTTAATTTAAATAAAATAACTTGAAATATTTTAGTATTATTTTATTATACTAAATTATTTTTACATATGTCACGTGGTTTGACATGTACTGTTCGTCAGGGCGTCTAGTATGAATGAATGCTTAAGCACGACTGTTCGTGCAAGTGCCATGTTGTGGCTACGTATACACTACCGAACCTGTTTAGTTGCTGAACATGAAAATATGGGTTCGTGTGTCTTGCACGAAGTTTATCGATGTCTCGACAATCTGGTTAACCAATGAAATCACGTTTTAGAGTCGACGCTTTGGATGATGGTGCCATCTGACCTTATCGTGATTATAAGGGCACGTTGCCACTACAAATTCATACATCAATTAGCTTAGCAATTTAATCGTTACGGTGAAACATACACATACACATAGACAGCTAAAATCAGAACCCTACCATGGAGATTAATCCAAGCCAAGTAAATATATACAAGAAAATTGTTCGTGGCAAAAGTGAAATTTTATATTTTCAGAAATTTAATGCTAGAAATTAAATTAAGATTAATGATATTTCATTGGGTTTCATATTATAGATACCATATTAAACAGTTTGGCAATATCATTTATAGTATGTAAAATAATAAATGAGTTTTTGCATACATGTAAACCACATAAATTTCAAGTAAATAATATATCAAACGTTTATTTGCAATATTTAATTTGTTGAATAAACGCAGTTGATATACCAAATAATGTATATATTCGTTACATATATATACAATATGCATATAGATACGTATAATATATACATATATATTATATATACTATTAAAATTATACAACATCCATTTATACAGATAGTACTTAGACATTACATTACTAACATGTACACTATCGGTTGTACTGGTTGTACACTGATATACATACATTCGTTCGTTTTATGTTTATGTAATTTGAAATATATTTACTAAAATGTTAGTTACTACGCTTATGCATGTGCATAAATAAACATTTAATACGTATATGTACTAAATGTAACAATATTTGTTGATATTTATTTAAATTGTTTTTGTAAATATTATGTGTATTGAATTTGTTGCGAATTTCACATTATATCAGTTCTTTTGATATATTATAGTCGATATGTAAAACTATATGAAGGTATATTAAATTTAGTATGAAGTTTGTCTCGCTAAAAAAGATGGAATGAACAAAAAAACGTTAGTATAGTTGCTGATACATTTCGTCTCTAAAGTATGTGTGGCACAGGAAATAATAAATTTTTTGGTATCAAAATCTTTGCACTAAGACTATTTATATCAAATTTTACCATTTATATTAACAACAAAACAAATTTTTTTCGAAAAATTGAACATTTCAATGGAACAGTTTGTATAACAAGATTCATTACGAAAAGACCCACTATTATTCGTTTTACGGAATACAAGCATTGCTATATTTTCTAATTTTAAATAATGTAATTTTAGAATTTTTAAGTTATACAGAATATTACAGTCGTATTATATACATTTCGTAAAATCACTAAATTAAATTTATATTTTATCCAATTTTTTTTTAAGAATATGGTCTGCTTGACTAAGTGTGTGCGATAATTGTTGTCGACTTCGAATAAAATATGCTAGGTTTATGGAATCAAATACAGCTATAAATCCTTCCTAGAGTTTTTCCGCTTACTGTCCAGTTATTACATTTATCCTAACCTTCTGAGTTTTTAAAACTTTACTGTGATAATATTTTTTAGCGTCACTATAACTTTCGAACATAATTTTTGTAACTCAAAATTTAAGATTAAGACTAAAATTTAGCACTTTTTTTTTCTTTTTTTTGAAAATTGTTATTCTCCATTTATGAATTTCCTTTTGAAGAAGCTTTTAAACAATAGTTTTCAAGAAGAAAAATATTTATGAAAGTGAATCAATGTATTTATAATAAGGAAAATACTTTATTTAACTTTCTATATAACAGTTTTGGCTGAAAGCTCGTATGCAGTTATGATCACTATACTGGACAGTAATAGCGAAGGGGTCCAGAAAATTAACCCATTATATAATAGTTTTGGTTGATAGATGGACATTGCTCATTGAAAATTTGATAATTTTCGGTAAATTGCCAATTATATTATTGCGGCTTTGAGAGGGGAACGTAGAAGCTCAGTTGGTCAGACATTATCATCCAATTTAATTTATTATCAGTAAACAATTCAATGTACACTCAAATCAACAATAACATATTTCATACTATTATATACACTATTCTTTCTAGAAAATTAATTATGCCTGCCTGTTATTCTTCAGTAACTATATATTTATGTATACTTTAGTCTAGGAGGAAATTGAGTAAAAGAAAGAACGACCAAATAATCATACCCAAAATTAATATGAAATACCCAAATATTTTAGTTAATATTTGACCACAAACAATGTTCAAGGGCTTTTTTCTCAGTAAATGAAAAAATGTTTGTTGCAATTTTCGTTTTATTCTTTATGAACACTTATGGGTATAAAATAAACGAAATTGACTATAATATTAAAAAAATAGAACATGAAAAAGTTTTGTTCTAAATTCAAAGGAATCTAATATGTTTTGTAAAAAAATAATATAAGTTTATTTCCTTCCTCGAGAACAATATTTCAAAATCTTAAATTCTAACTCATTTTTTATGTTATGAGCATCTTTTTTATCAAACGATGCAGTTATTGAGACTTAACAACTAAAAATTACTAGTAATTTTATACTGATGCCGGTTTAATTATCGGGGTGGGTAAGCTTATTGGCGGTATGGATTAATTTTATTATCAGATTTTTGTAAAAAAATATTCAATATTTTCAAGTAAATGTTTAAAACAATTCAGAATGAATGCAATTCGATGCACAGCTCAAACATAAACTGAAGGTTATAAACACATATAATTACTATATACATGTTTAAAATATATATGGATTTAATATATATGAATTAATATTGTATTGCGTGCATATTTTTAGTATTTTACTAGCACTAAGAATTAAAAAATTTCAAAAATGAATACGTATGTATGTCGAGTATGTAATCAATTGACAGTGTTATTTATTACCTTCGATTTTTTTAAAATTATTTTGTAACAAAATTGCTTCACTTGCATTTAAATATCATTTTGAGGAAAAAAGTCACAGTTTTATGAATTTACTTTTAATTTTATGACGTAAAACCATTAAAAAATGAACCGAACTTTATTATTTGCATTAGATTATTTTAATTAAGGCCTTCGTTACTTCATTTCAATGTTAGATAACTTGTAATGTTAAGCTCAATGAAAGAAAGCTCTTAAATATGTTAAGCCCATTGAAAGTCCAATTTTCTCACAGACTACATAATATTTAGTAGAACTGTATGTTCTTTGTAACAATTTACACACAGCATTTCAGAATAACATGACACTGCTCTACTATCACTAATAACAATAACAACAACAACAACAACAATGACATAGAATAATTGTAACAGATACTTGGTACATGTTGCAATTGTGACGATGATGAATTGTAATAGGTATATGTTAAATCTATTATTATTACAGAATGTTTAGACTATTTTAGTCTTCTTACATATAAAAGTATTTTGTGCTGAATGAAAAGAATCAATGGTCATCCAAAACGTTGATCGTACATACATCAATCTTGGAACACACCCTTCTTTGTATGACGTAGACATCCGATAGCACACTGAATAATCAGTTATAGTAATTGGTGTTGCACAAATAAGAAATTTACGACTGTGCGGAGTTGAAGTCTGCAGCTTATTAGGATTGCAATGAAATGTAGTGTTTTATGAGTTTATTTTTAATTGTGAGTTATTTATAATTTATACCTTTATTAATCTTTATAATGATACTGCATAGAAAAATTAAAAAAAAAAAAAAAACGTAAGTACTAGAAGACCAAGATCAAGACTGGAAGCATTTTAGCAAGACTAAGAACAAGGCTGTTTCGGACCTGGCTTTCTGTTGCTTTGCTCACCACTACCATAACAATGAATGGAAGCAATTTGATACATGGTGTCCATAGGATACATATCTATTTTCGATAATTTGGAAACAGCTTGTATATAATATGGTACATAATATTGTATCTAATATTATGCGCAAACATATACATAACAATGCGTTTGGATATTATCTTATTAAATATTATCATCTATTCGTGTGTAAACCTTTTAGAAATTGGAATATTAGATGATATATAAGACATGATTCTATATCTAAATATGTATTTTACAAGTGATTATTGCTTTCTAAAAGCTGTTACTGAATACAAGATTACATTTATATCTAGTAGGTAGAATTTCTGAGAAATATTTGTTTTTATTTATTTACTTTTTTAATTATAATCTCATAAACGCAGTGCATAGAAATAGGAAAAACAATTGTAATGCGAAATCATGGAAGAAATATTTTATATCTTATATTTTAAATACATAAAGTGGCTATCTTACTTAGAGCTATTTAATAATAATACGTAAGCTAAATAATCTTAATGTGCCACAGTAGAAGTTTTGATAAGGCACATTTTATAAAAATTCGGTACTACTACAACAAATTGAACTACAACAAAAGAAAAACGATAAATTGAATTGAATTTTGAGTAATCTTCAGGGTTAGATTTTCTTATAGTTACTTTCCATATGTTTTATGGATTTAACTTAAACATTTCGATATTTTAACCATAAGTGACTGATGTTGCTTCTAAGTATTTTCATGAATGGAAACTTTATCAACAATCTCTGGACATTTTTATATTTTTAGCTAATCTGTGGACACGTGACCAAAATTTTTTGAGTTTGACAAATATGGCATAACATTCAAATATATGCATCTTCTATAATGGGTAAAAAAAAAAATTAAATAAAAAGCAAAACAATACAAAATAAGTAATTAAATTGAAAAAACTTTATCTTAAAAAAACTTTATTAAAATTGTTAGTTTTTTTACAAATCAACAAGAGCCAACATGTTTCGTTTTCTTCTGAATAACATTTTCAATTCGACTGACAAAAAAATTTAAATAATATAATAATAATTAATAATATTATAATAATAATATTATAATAATAACATTATAATAATAATATTATAATAATAATATTATAATAATAATATTATAATAATAATATTATAATAATAATATTATAATATTAAGTCGGTCGCAATGACTTTAACGAGTTTGACAAATTCAAGGTACAGCCATTTGAAAATCATCGTTGATTTCCGTTTGTGTGTTGAACAAGTACTTTCCTTCGTTTATCGCTTTTCTTATTTGAACAGTTTCAAGATTCCTAACTGTATTAAAATTTGTATATTGCACTGAGAAATGGGAATATTCGTAACCATATTACTCGCAAACTCACTCTCCTCAGGGTATTTGTTATTTACGGAATAATAAAGTCATTTTATTCAAATCTCGATTGCCTTAGTTGTTTAATCAATATACTACCATTTCCAGGAACAGAGATTTTATAAATACAACATTTTTTTACTTGGGAGATAATATCTTTCATATTAAAAATTTTAGTTTAATAAGTAATTATTATTATGAAAGCCGACTTTGTCATGTTCTTCCTTTTCAATTGCTTAAAAATAAATTAACATTCAAATTCCATGCCCTGTAGAACTCTTCATTCAAATATAAATAATATTAAAAGTTTATAAAACTAGTAAATGAATCTTTAAGGGATACATCCGAGGATATAGAACGAAAAAGATGACAAAACATTACACAATCGTAGATTTTTAATAATTTCAAGGCAGCAATATTAAATGTAGTGGCAACATCATTTTTCAATAATTGTATATTCATATATTTTTATATGCTAAATATAACATGAAATAAATAGTAAAATGTTCGAAATTATTATAAATGATGTAACAAATCGTATAACAATAAACATGTGTTTTGTACCTAGTAAAATGATCAGACAATGTGTCTATGTTATTCTATATTATGGCCTTCTAAAACAAACATGTAGAATACAAATGTACATATAATTCGAGGTATTCGATTTGAATTTATCATCAATTTCAATGTTATTATATTATAATGATTATGATAAATGATTGTTTATTTTAAATGTATAATAATGGGAGAAATTCCAAACATAGCCCAGCAGTTGAGTTAAGGTTTACAATGTTGATGGCATAGTCATGAATTATGTTTATATTTCAAGAAATCAATTATTTTTTAACAAGTTATGGAAACCAAGAAACAAGAATTACGATTTTTTTTCTTTGCTAATCTCTACTAATCCTTTGAATTAGTAGAAGTTATTGCAATTAGCTATTAAGAAAGAAGATTCAATCCTTCTGCAAACGCCTGCTGAAACTTTCGATATAATTAAATTTATCTATGTCGAAAATAATATTACTTCTTCAAGTTATACTAACATTAGCCCTTCCTGTTCTAATTTTGTAGGGATTGATCATACTACGTAGGGGGCAATCGCCAGTGTTATTCGAAGTATCAATCTTAAAACCTGACTGTAAGATTGTAATAAATAATTCTCTTTGACTTTCTTTAAAATTTGGATCAAGTAAATAAGTTCCCGTAATTGCGCTAAGAATTTCAGACTAAATCAATTTTTTTTTCGTTCTGATAAAATCTCTGTTCAATTATCAATTCAACTACCTATTTACCTTTATGTTGAATATATTTGCTTGAGAGTAATATATACATTGTAGTTTTTTCCAATTTTGCGCACAAATAACTTAAAAAATAAGTATACAAATGTTATAAAAAGTTTTTTCCGAAAAAATAATTCTTAAGTTAAAAATGAAAATTTTGATTTTTATTTTGATTATACTTAAGATTATGCATACACAATTCCTTAACATTTAAATAATTGTTTTTTGAGTTATTTGTGCGAGAAAAAAAAGTACCTTGTGTATTACATTAGAGATAATTTTTATTTTTTAAAGAGGTCTCATGTGATACTAGCTTATCTGGACACTCGTTTCTGTGGCTCAGTTATAATACGTTATTCCAAATCATTGAACTCAAATTAATATTCCCTATTAAGACCATTGTAACTCATTCAAATATATCATTAAAACATATTATTTGCGATTTAAAATTTTCACTATATAAAATTTCCAAATTCATAATGTTTAGAAATTATTAGGATAACTCTAATTTTAGGTAAGTATTTGCTAGACTAAGTAAAATATTGAATTAGAATGTAGTATGTTGGTAATAATGTACATAGAGGTGAGACTATTTTATAAATAATAGTAATAATTATAATATATTGATTATTCTCAACAGTTGTTTGTGCAATTCAAAAATAAGTATTATAAATAATTAATGACATTCTATTGTTGATAATAAACTATATGATTATTTAGTTATAAATTTATCAATAATATACGTATAATAATATGATTGTTGTTATTTTTACTGGTTATTTGTTTATATTATTATAGTTACGTTTATTGTGTTAATTGCATTTAAAATATAATAATTCAATTTTATAATAACAATAACAGACATTCTTATTTGTCAAAATACATAGAAAATTTGAACGAATACATTAATGTTGTTATTCAATGATAGATTGCTATTTATCAAGATATATGATGCAAAAGTATTGGAATGACGTTTTTAACGCAGAACTGAAATCGTTGTCAAGATGGCTTTTTGTACTGTAATATTGACCTCGTCAAAGGGATTTTTGGAAAATGTAACTCCCTAGGAAAAGGGTAGAAAACAGGATTGAATATTCTTTGAAACTTTTAATATCTTCCACACATTTTTTTATACTTCATATAATCAATATTATAAATACTTGATATAATTTCTATCAGATATATTAGGGTACCAAAATTATTATAATATTGATTGTTGGTATATAGTCATTGGTTAACAGTTTAACAGTTTACAGTTTTTATACTCGACATATTCAAAGTATATTAATTTGAGCCTTAAGTTTGTAACGTTACCAAATATTGAAGGCATTAACGAAATTTTTATTTTAGTGTTCATAGAACCACCTAGTATGTACATTTCTGGTTATCCATTCGTCAATCATCACGATAACTCAAAACAAAAAGAGATGACGTATAATACATATAAAAAATAAGGTTAAGATCGTGAACGAACAAGATCGGCCAAGTGGGTTCAATTGATCCTTGACCCAATTTTTAAAGTATAAAAAATAGAACAAAAAATCAAATACAAAAAATAATTTTTTAGCAAACTTTTTTTTGAAAAATTTTTTTTATTCGCCACAATTTTAGCTGAAATTTAGCAAATAAATATAGGAATTATTACTATTCATGCATTTATAACTGTGTAGACTGGATATTTATAATATTTTATGTTCAATGATATCCAATCATATGTGTAATATCCAAACAATTTATAAGTTATCTTCACTTGTTCAAAATTTTTTGGACATGAAATGTTGATAATACTGCATTTTGTAAAGGGAACAATCAATCGCTTCGAAGAAAATGCCTTCACGTGAAAAATATTTTCACGTTATTCCGGACTGTAAAAGGTATGTATTTGTAATAACATACACCGAGAGAAAATTATACTTCATAACAGCGCTAAATAAACTTGAATAGCTCACTTTTCTAACAACGCTAGATTAATTATGAGGGAATTGTTTAACATTATTAATTATTTAATTGTGTACTATTGTTTTCTGCCTATCTGACAACGATATTTAATAAATCAACATTTTTTATGAAATATTTCACGTTAGCTTCTTCGTTGCGTAATTTTTTGTATCAAATATAATTTAATTAATTATATTATGGATAGTTTGAGTGATCCAAGCATAGTATTAATATCGATGGTTCACATTTAATATGTTTACAAAACATTGAAACTGTTTACTAAGGTATTTTAGATTATATATTTGACAATTTGCCACGTATGTGTTTAGTATCATCATTAAAATTATGGTTCGACATTCTACGGTAGTTTAATTGTTTATTTGTCAATATTTGATAGTCTTATTGATTTACTTAATAACAATTAGTTCCAGGAATTTGGTTTCATATAAAATATATCTCTAGTATTTGATTATAAGATCAATTAATGTATTCCTCTTTAAGAAAAAAGAAAATTTTCTATATATCGCATAAGAAACAACAATTAATATTCTTAGCTTATAGGTGTAGTTTTCATATGAGATATTTTAAATTTGAAAAACAATTGGAATTGATCAGTCTTGAATAATATTGGTCAAATTACTTACGTTATTTTATCAGAGAAAAAAAAAGATAAACTATACTGTTCAAAAATCTTTACTCCATACTCATGGCCAAAATTCAAATATATGGCAAAATTTCACTAACATAATAATCTCAATTTCATAAATATGGTATTATCAAAACATATCAATTGCACCTATTTCACTTATATAATAAAATCGGCTGTAACTCTCTTATGCAAATGTTTTAATTTTAATTTAATAATAATTTTAGCTTTCATTTATAACTTTACTGTTGGAATGTTTAACTGTAATATTTTGATCTCTTTATTTAATAATTAAAACACATTTTTTGTTATTTATGCCTTTTATTTATGTCGAACAACAAATTTATATAATTGAAAAAATCAAAAATAATGTTGACTTCACGGCAATTTTCAAAGAAGAAATATATCCCAACTCATATATGTTTTTACCCCTTGCTCTACCTTCAAACCAACATCAACCAAATGAAATGCCCCATAATCGGTCTTTTACAGGAATTGTTCTTATTTAAAGGACGTACAATAAACATTGCAAAAAATATCTATATATCACGCTGTTTGAAGGCCAGATCTAATGTATCGAAATGCGAACGAAGATACGAAAAGAAGCTGATCTATATGAAGTCTATATGTAGAAGTAAACATAAAAAAATATATATAAGATTTAGCCTTGGCATTTTATCAATGTTAAACTTTATAAGTGTACTATAAAACATATATACAGGTTGTTCCACGGAAATCTTAAATAAATCTTAAGATTTTTCAAGGTTAATTCAGCGCAATGAAAATCTAAAATAAGTCATTCAATTTTTTTTCAAAAATGTCAACGTCTTGTAATTTTAATTGCATTTTAAATATTTGCTAGTTTAAGTAACGCCAATCTTGTCTCTATCTTGAGCCCAAACGGGAAGTTTTGGATATACTCGAGCGCGTCAGCTTAAGATACAGGAACCCATATCTAAAACCAAACCCAACCCAACCAAACTTGATCTCTTGTCGAATACCTTCACCAAATCTTACAATTAGCTCTCCCCTATTGAAACGAAAAAATCGATAGTTGGATTTAATGGCGCTTATCAGACATAGCTTGACGTTCTGAAATGTGTACATTCCACTAATCTGACGATTTGAGTGTGACGCAGGTGGCGTGTTTTTTTTGTAAGTTTGTTACTCTGTCATTCTTTTGCATCACTTTCAAATCGTTAGTTTCAACCATATCCTAATCAGACGAGCTCGATTAAATTCAACTGTAGATTTTTTTGTTTCCGAAATCTGATCGGCAATCATATAGAGTGCTCAGATTTGGTGGAGGTATTTAACAAAGGGTAATGTTTCTCCAATGTCTTAATCTAACGCTTTCCAGTAAGTCCAAAAATCTCTTCTTTAACTCCTCTACCTTATTTGTAGAAAACAGTTTGTTATAAACGTTTCTGCGATCATCTGAACTTAATATGATTGACTTGCAAGTTCAACTTATATCGGCCTGGTATAGTAAAACAGTGTATATATGTATGAAATAAACATGAAAGGGTGTATATTTAACACATAAGAGAGGAGTTGAACGTTGAGCTTTGTTTACCGTCGCAACGTTGTTGTTTCCATATAGCTTTTATATTAGTTGTCTATATTTTTGTCTAAATAAATTTAATATTAAACTTGCACCAGTTTTTCGTAACTAACTCTCTAAACAGATTTACAATTTTAAATTAAGAATCCCTAGAGTTTTTGAAGGAAAAAAAAAAGTATCATATGCATTTTAAATACCATTAATTATTGTAGAAAAATATTTTTTAGATATACATATTAAGCCGTTGAGAACACCTTATATGAACAAAAACAACTAACTTGAAATTATAACAAATAATATAAAATATTTATAGACAGATTTTCATATTTTTATTGGTAAATAGAGATTACATATAAGAATATACGAAAGTATACGAGAGAATTTAAAAAGTTTAACGTTTATAAGCTGTCCTAAACATTACTTGCAGAATTTATAACGTAGAAACTTATAGATAAGCATGTATCGTACGAACTTACTTAGAATCTGTAAATTTGTATAAGGTGTATATTAAAAACAATACGAAATATTCAACGAATATTTCCCCATGTTGAAAAAATATTTCATACAATAAACATGTTTATAAATATAAATTTTACAAAAGAAACATAGTTCGATTGTATACATTTGCCTTTAGCTTTAAAAGATCCATCCATTTTTTTGGGAAATTTGTCAATTTTTTTGATTCGGACTTCTTCATTCAAAATCAATGTTAGGTTATTCATATTTTCCATTATTATCCTTGACCTTTTGGAGCTTTTTAGGTAATTTCATCGGTGTCGATCTTTTTTAGAAAAACTTCAGCTCTGTTTTGTAGGTATCATATTTTTAGCAAGTTCTATCATATTTAAGCGATTCGTCAAATATGAGTTTGGAGATCGTGTTGTCGTCGTAAAACATAGCGCCCTTTCTATAGACCCTTTCCATGTGCTTCTTCTGAATTTGTATATGAAAGCTTGTAAATTTTTGACAGTTTAATGCTTAGTTGATGATTTGACTAGATTCCATAATTTAATCTAATAGACAATTAATTCTCTTCGATTATTTAAACTAGACGTCAATTCATTTTAAATCCATTTTCCAAACTATTGAAAAAAAAACCCGTGGTCTAATATAGGAAGAAAGAAGCAGAAAAAATTACACCGAAGAGCTCCTAAAATGTAATAAATAAAGAACCGTATGGAAGAGGCAGTCATATATTTGAATAATGTATATGAACAATAAAAGAAAATTTTAAAAATTAGATGAACACCTTGTATACCTGTATATATGCGCATAAAACCGAATTTTTTATAAAATACATTTAATATTTAAAAACAATTTTTCAAAGTTTTTACAAAACATTATATTTTCAGTTAGTTTTTCCTTTTTCTTTTTATAAGAAAAATTGTTGATAAGCAATTAATTTTCATTTTAGATATCGCTTTTCTGTTTGTTATTTTTTGTACATTAAATTTACAGAACAAGTAAACTTGTTCTGTAAAGCGAAATTGTTTCTGTACAAATAAAAATGTTGTCAGATCAATACATGACCTGTATACACAAACGACTTATTTTTCGGAGAAGAACAAGGATAAACGTTTTTTCTACCTAGATTGTAACAGAAAACTGTATATGAATATTATCAAGGAGAACTCTAGGATTTTTCGAATACATTTCGACTTTTATACTGCAATTTTCTAGATAACAAATTTTTCTATTTTATAAATACAAATACTACAAAGTAGTTAAAATCATTATGAATTAGCTAATCGTAATATTATTTCTTTTTTTTTTTTTGAATTATACTTTCGAGATATATTAACTTCCCAATTTTGGAAATTCTAGAAATGAGACTGATGTTGTGAACCTAAAATTTTAACATATCTCTACATCTCCTTCACTAGAACCAAAATTCGACGTTTTTTTGAAGAGGTATAGATATGTGTACGTGTATATGGTGTTTTATTTCGTCTCAATTTAATTGAAAGAAAATAATGCTATCAACTTTCATGCTAACAGCCATTTTTTGTTGAAGATAATAAAGCATAAAAAAAAGAAGATATAAAAACACTCATATTCGTTATAATAAACAAATTATTGTTTTTGTATGCTCGACGCTAGAAAATTCATCGAGTTCATCTCGCCGGTTGCACCTAGACTACTTGTTTTCATATACTTGGTATACACTATAACGTCGAAATTTTTTTTTATTGAATAGAGAAAAAAAACTGCATGCATAGAAAACCTAGAAAAAAAATGAATATCATTAAAAATTTTATACACAATTTAAAAGTTTATAAAAGAGGATATCAAATTAGCAGCAGTCAGAGTATGGTGGTTTGGTCTGTCGGTCGGTGGTAAGCTACCAATGTAGACGACCGACGTATGTATCACAATTTTCATACATAAATGAGTATAAGGTAAATTATGTTCGTGGAAAGAGGTGGTCTAAAGCTTGTGAAAAATTAAAGTCATATATAGCCTCATATTTTAAATTATAATTGACCATGTTATCTAGAAAAGCACTTAAAATTTCTCTGTGACTCTCATTTTCATTTAATTAGACGGAAACTGTTTTATATGAAATTTTCTTCTCTTTTTCCTGTGCTTTTTTGTATGTGTGAAATGGTAGGTGGAAAGTAATGTATTTTAAATTTCAAACATCCGATTATTACATTTCTGACCAATTTTAATGAAGTCTTCCGGTTTTTTCCCAACTTGTTTAAGTCTGATATATTGAATACGTCTGGAAATGTAGATGTGTCAGATAATGTTTCACAATGGTGGTTTTTAAATTCGTAAAAGACTCCACAGACCGTATAGAAAATTTTTTGTAAGTTTTTTTGAAAATTTCGGAAACGACAATTCATAAAATGCAACTTCTTAAGTCTTTCGAATTGCTTAAAACTTCGATATTGAAAGTACTGGGAATAACGTTTTATTTTTATTTAAAGTGGTTGTTTTATGTGATTACTGTGTTTTATCATCAACAATTCTTACCAGATAGATTTTATGGTCAAAATTGCATTTCATTTAACGTTTTATTTCATTATAATTACATGTTTAATTAATCGTATAGGTTTCTATTAAATTTTATTTACACACTAAAGTCGTTAAAATACAACACAATAACGGTATAGGTAGCAAAAACATTATTCAATACCGTTATTCGACCGTTAAATCTTGTGTTGTTGTAATTTAATTACCATAGTATTATAATTAAAAACCTTATACAAATACTTTTTTCGTATCTATGAAATAACTAACTTATGTACAAAGATTAAAAAAATATTGTATAGGGATTTATTTTGTGCTTTATAAGCATTATAACTTTTATTAATTGATATATTTTTAAATTAAAACTAAGATGGAAAAATTATTCTCCTTAGAGAATTATTTCGAATTATTCGAAAAAAATTTATCTTAAATGTATATCGTTATAAATTTAAGATTGCTTTTTCGGAAAATTATATGATATAATATCAATTTGAAGTTTTATCAAAACATTTATTTTAGGTGATGAATCTAATTTCATTGTCGAAGGGTTTTTATTTGACGATTAACCATTTTGTTTTCCTTTTATGTACATATCTTTGTTCCGTTGTAATTTTCGAACTTATTTTCTGATTTTAATGAAAATGTATGCACACTTTTGTCATATTCATAAAATTCACCAGTATGTTTTTTTTTTTTTTCAAAACGGATATATGTCTCACATGTAGTATGTTGAAATTTGTATTATAGCTATTAATAAAATTATCTATTAATTATAGCTAAAATTATCTATTAATGTTAATATATCAATTATAAAAAAGACGCCTGACCAAATATTTTTCAATCACTTATAAAAAGATATAGAGCTTTAGTTTTGCCTGAAAGATTATATTTTTTAGGGTGCAAATCAGAAATATATTAGGTAAAAATCGAATAGATGGTGTTGGTATAATCATTTATATGAGTTTACACAGAGAATTTACATGGAACCCATGATATATTTTAATATCATCGATCATTTCACCTTCAATATTTTTCAAACGCATATTAAAATGTATAAATTAAATACGCTTTATCTTTTTTTTTGAATTTATATGGTAAAATTACCTAAAATGAATGAATATAGCTTTAATTTCCGAAAATTGAAAAAAAAAAACAGTTACAATAAATTAATGTTCTAATAATAACTAATGTTCGCTTAGTTAGTTTATATTATAGATACAGTAAACTTGTTGAAAAATTAATTAACAGTGATTTTATTTTGTAAAATGTATATTTATATATATTCGTACTTAATCTCTATCCAAGTATATACCAGTGAACAATATACAATTTTCATCCGAATTAAATCATTTGTATTGCCAAAATAACTTTCATTTTATAACGTCATTGTCGTCTTAATGGTATTTATAAATCTATAACAGACTTACCCCACATCAATAATTTTATTTATTAAACAACATATGATAAGTTAAATACTTGATGATAATAAGGGAAAGGATATTGAATAGAGCAGGCAGTTCATTTGTAGCAGATTTAATTTGTGCTACAAACTAAGCCGCCATATGTCATGGGGTATAAGAGCAAAGCTATAGAAAACGTCAAGCATCATTGTCAGCTTTTCCTTTCTTGTCCGTACACCAACAGACTAATCAATTTCCTTCCCTGTTTAATATCATTGGTAATTCGAAATTGAGTCCATGTTCTCCCATCTAACGTGGACACACATCTAATAATCTTATAGAAAAAATTTTACAAAAGTTTTTACCACGACTAGTTCTGTAACCAGAGTGATCAGGCATAAGTTCTTATTTTTCATTACCCTGAAAATTGTCACCGTGTTATACGGTTAAGCTTTTAATATTAATTACTAGAGTTTTAAATACCCTACAAACATTTTTGGAAATTTTATTATAATTTATGAATGAAAATTTTTAAACTTTTAAAGCTAACTTAAAGCTTTTACAATGTCAAGATTTGTCGAACAATATTGAATATTGGACGTAGAACATTTAAGGAAATTATTTATTTAGAAAGCTAATTTATACGAATGTATTGTGTATTATGTAAGTTGGTACTCTACTACCAACTGGAACTACATGTTACTAACATGGCAAAGTATAATGGTGTAAGAAGAAGTTGTATATTGTAGGTACTAAACAAAAGAAAATAAATATTATTTTAAATTTATTTTCATTAATAAAACTAACGTAGTAAATAAATAGCAGCTGTTTATTTTACAAACATAACACAACGAACGGACTATACACATTTAGTAGTACCCTTTTATAAATGTATAGGAAAAATTTTTGTTAACAAAGACTTCATTCCACTTTCATACTAAAAATTTTCCTATACTTTTGAAAAAAAAACCTATAATCATGATATGCAATCCGAAATATAAGTAATAATACTTTTAGCATAAAATTGTGGTAGTTTATAAATGAATCTATCTACAATCACGGTCCTAATATTTCGATGCTACGACAAGCATCATGTTAAGTGTAAAAGAATACGTTAAAAGTGTTGTCTGTAACTTAGTAATTTTTAGTAGTAATTTTTTAATGGATTTATTGTGTTTTCTCGAACGCATCAGAATTAAATATGGAAGATACCTTACACCTTGTTGAGTACATCCACTAAATCTAAGCTCCGCGCGATCAGTAGCCCATCAGGAAAAAAAATTTATGCAAGCTACCATAGCTTAATCTAATGAGCTTGATTAATTCAAACTGTCGATTTATACTTTTATGGTCAGCTACCTTACACATGCGGCACCATATAGAGAGCTAATATTTGGTGAATGTACTCAACAAGAGGTAAGGTATGCCGCATATCTTAATCTGACGTGTTCGGGTAAATACAAAAATATCCGATTAAGTAAGCTCTCCGGGACTAGAAAACTCGAAGAAACTGAATCTACGGTTGAAATACTCCGACGCAATTGACGTATTTTTAGATAAAGTTTTAAGGCATCTGTAATAAATTTTTAAGGCCAATGGCATCTTTAGTTATTTGACGCAATATTTTATAAGTCGTTTATGAGCTGAATTAGGGAAACAATCGCAGTATAGCTTACAACAAGGCTGTAATTACCAATCACCAATTATCATTTCTATATGGATGGACTTCTCAAACAATTTGCATATGATTATTCCAACACTAAGCCGATAACAGATAGATTGTTAATGAAAATTTTTTACGAACAAAGTGTGTTACCTATATTGTTCGTTAGTGTGGACCTAGTGTATCTGGAAGTTTGACAAACCAACCAAGTTGTGTGAATGGTTTGATAAGAATAAAATTGTTTGTTTTCATATACTGTTTTCAATATTGCTACTGTAATGTTTAATTTTATTTGAATTAAAAATTCAAAACAAATACTAATTACATTTAAAAAATCAATTTGTTTGTCTATTAAATTTGATGAGTTGAATATTTCCATGGTAGTGCTAATGGATAGAGGTATTTGACGGTTCAAGTTGGAATTGGAGAAAAATGAGTAAGAAACTTGTAAGGGGTAGTTATGTTGAATTGTATTTATCACTTTACTTATATGCGATTAAGCAGACTTTTACAATGTGGATATACGTATTAACTAATTATATTAAAGACTAGCCAAATATTTTGGTCAACTTATGAGCGAGGAAATCTCATTCTAGTAATATTACAACTTTGATGAAAACAACATTCAAATATTTGTTCGTATTCATATTCAAAAATAAAAAACATTTGTGCTTTGTAAAGTCTCGCTTACACACAATTTCTATTTAATTAACACCGTGAAACAAGAGATCAAATCCTCTTTACTCAATAATATCTGCATCTAATATGAAAGTAAAACTAAAAGCCATTTATTTTTCCATCATTTTCTTTTACTTTATCTTCAGTGTCGCAAAGAATATCATTATTTAGCGGAAAACAGAAACAAATATATTAAAGCGTACTTTATAATGGTTGTGTTATATTATTAGCCTTTTATTATTGGAATAGACTGTTAGAAAAAAATGTTATTTCTTACTACTCATTCCTACCTTTGATATTAAGTTATTAATACCATTAATAAATAGAACGTATTTAAATTAAAATTTATACCTAAATTTATATAAAACATCAACGATTTTTACGTTTGTGTGCATATCATTTTTCGTTGCTTATTCCTCCGGTGTTTTAAATCGCCTGAGATTATAACATTTTATGCTATATTAAGTAATTTTTCTCTTAATTTCTATGAAAAGATATGATACAATCAAAACGACTAAAAATAACTTTAATATTATTAAATTACCGAGATTTTACTTTTTGTTTCTATATTTTAATGACGAATCTACTTCTAAATTAAATTCGTGTTTGCGCTATACATGACTCATGATAGATCTGATAACGGCTTGAAACCAAATATCTTAACCATCACCAAATGCTTTAAAAATTTTATGTATTTAAGATTAATAGTAATTCCGCGATTGTTTAGCAAAATAATTATCCTGAGAGATTTCTGTTGATCATAATAAAAGTCCTAAATAAACGCATTGATGAAAAACAAATAGCCAGATATTTTGGTGTTAATTAAAACAAAGAACTTCAAAAACAAAACTGAAAAACAAATAAATATAGTTAACCAAAGTAAAATCTATACAGATTAATGTTTCTGAATTAAAATCATAGATTAAAAAGTGCAAATTTCTAGTTAGATAAAACAAATTTTTTTGTTATTATTATTTTTAACTTTAAATAACTGATTAAAGAATAATATTTTATAATTTCAGAAAAATGTTTACATTGTCCGGTGTTGTTTTTGTCGAAAGCGTAGAACATCTTCCTTACAGAGGACAAATAGTATTGCCAATCATTATTTATGGGAGTAATTTATCAGCAAATTTCACTCCTCATTTATTAAAAATTGAATCTCTTATTTTATTTTTTCCATATAAACCTTAAATTGACTTAGATACAAATTTGTTTTCATAAATTCTATTGCTGTTCTCTTCGGATAGATTAAAAGTTTCTCACTGAATTTATATTTAAGTTTACAATTTATCTTCGCGATGTAATTTTCCCTTAATGTAGAAAGCTTAGATATTTAAAAAATTGTTCACAAAATAAAGCCTTTTAGCGGTGATTTTTTTGAAATTTAAATGGGACTAACTTCGAAATATATACCTTATTCAATAAAAATAAGTATTCAAATTTGACTATTCTGAGATAACTTTTGATCATACATTAAAAAAGAACTTGACAACCACTCATTTTTGTCGTCGGTTATCGTTAGTATAAAAACCAACTTTTTCGCTATCGATTTTCGGGTAATTTTAAAATGAACATGACAATATGTACTTTTTATGTATTAAAATGGACAGCAGATTCGTTTATAATAATCTAATTTCATGGTACATGAGTGTATTTTGGTACACATTTATTTTCATTTATTTAAAAATTACTGAAATTGATATTTATAACCTTGTGAAAAATAAAAATACACTGCCAATAATGGACACAAAACTCCTTCGCGATGTACGAGTATACCTAAATAGCTATATGTCTCATATGTACAACGAAGTTTTAATTTGGATATGAGCATTTTTTTTTAATTTTTTCATTTCAATCATATAGAATTTTCTGTATACTTGCTACCGAAGCTAATTTCATTTTTTTTTTGATTTTTTTGATTAATTTTCTCTTTTACTTAATATACAGAATAATCAATTTTCACAAAATACAAGTCACTATTGTAAAACTACTTTATATATTTGCTTACAAAATTCTATCGGAATAATGGTTTACGATATATCCACAGGAATATATATCACAGGAATGCTTTGACCGATTGTGTCTAAATTTGGATTTTATGAGGTAAAAAAGTACATTTTCTACAATATTTATGTAGCAATCAAATTCTTTGTTGCTTCGGACTATTCTAAAATAACGATGTTCTAGAACAATCGATTATTACACAATTTAAACTACTAATGTAAACCTATACTTTGCATGCAAATATAATATTTCATGAATGAATTTAGCGTGAATATGATTTTCACAAATATCGAAAGTTATTTAATTACAATAGAGTTATTTAAAGAAGTTACATTAATGTTAATTTAAAACTATTTTTTACTTTTTAGTTCTTGTTATTGAAAATTTTTACTTTTTACGTTTGAGTTTTTTTTACTTTTTAATATTGAAACAATTAATACAGCTGGTTGTTATCTTCTTATGTTTTAAAAAGAATGATGTTTATATTTTGTTTATGTATTTAAAAATAATTTTGTTTGCGATATTCAATAAAATTTACGATAGAGAAATAAAATATAAAAATTGTTCAAAACAATATTATTATTAATTAACTATTTAAATTATTAAATCATTTCATTATTCTTTCATGAATACTAAGTTTTCTTTTTTGTTTTAGGTGAGTTTAAACAGATCAAAATTTTCATCATTTAAATCGTAAGTTATAATGCGAATTTATATATAAAATTTGATGTATTATGTTTTATCTTTTCACACCCTTAAAGAAATGGGGTTGGTTATTAAAAGTTAAACATATGTTTTCGTATATTTCTGTGTTTTTATCATTGGATTTGTGTGGCTGTGCATCTGTCTAGTCTCTCTATAGCATCGTAGCTCTTAAGCAGATGATCCGATTTTTATAAAGTTGTTTCGTTTGAATGGTTATATGTTCGACAATGTTGATTACATTCCTAATTGAAATGCCATTATAGAACTATAGTGTATTATTTTAGGTGTTGTAAAATGATAGAACTGTACCAATGTGCTAGCCTTCTTATTCTGTCCGTAACGTTTTCATTGTAACTATGCTGATTTGCTTAGAAGTAAGTTCTGCAAAACATTATTAAAACATCCGTCCTTATAAGGGAAGTTATTGAATTCATCCCGAAATACAAAACTTATAACAATAAAAAACATTGACTGTAGTGTTGTAATTAACGTAATAAAAGATTATAGTTGAAAAAAATCTTAATTTTGTACAATTTTGTAGTGAAAACGCGAAATCGGATGACGACTGAAAAAAAAATTAAAAAACTAGATTGCTGATTACATAGAATCAATTTTTCTTATGTCATTTTATTCTGTACAAGTTATTTGAACATAAAAGGCTGATAAAATATTTTTCAAGCAGCCTTTAGGAAATAAGCAATCAAGTTTTAAAAAAAAAGTTTAAAATGCTTACAAATTGTAGAAAGATCTGAGACGACTTTTCTTTTTTTCATAGATATGTACTTGCAAGTTACAAATCGTATATTTTTACGGCTATAATAATACCATAAATTCAAATGGTCAGTTTCAACACAAAATTTTTTCAAGGAAAGTAAATAAAATGGTAAACTCAATTGGTTTTGACCAGTATGTATTTTTATTTAATATAATAAAGAAAAGAAAAATATTAAGGAAAACTGATTCTTCTGTGACGTCAACCAAATATAAAGGATATATATTTATGTATATACATGAGAAGAAGTAAAAGCAAGATGACTAAACAAATTTATACCACGACACAAAACTGTTATATCCCAATGGACATTTTGAATTTAAGCGTACACACATTTACATTTGGGAAAAATTGTTTCTTATTGAATATACATATAACAATAATATATATACATATAACGTTTCTTTAACGATTTTCATTATTTCCCAATGAGATTACATACTTAATGATATTGTAGAACAAATAATATTTTTTATGTAAATCGTGATTTAACATTTTTTTTTTTTTAATTCTCTAAAGTATTTGGGGGAAAAATTATTATTCAACGAATGAAATTATGGATATTTTTTTTTTTTTGTATTTTATTTAATTTTTTTCTGGGGTTTATTTTTGTATTCTGTATAATTTTCATCTTGTTTTTAATAATTGAATTAATTATATTAAATAAACTTTTTAGTTGTGGTTTGTTTTTGTACAATTTATCAAAGAGTGTCGGAATAGTACAGAGGCTTGTGAAGACAGGCCTGTAGATTTTTCGCATACTTGCACTTTTCTGAATTTAAATATATACATTTAAGTAATCTTCTAGAAACAATATAATTCGACTTGACCTATTTGGAAAAATATATAACTAAACATATTTTAATAAACAAGTGTACATAAAAACTCATATGATCAATTGGTTAAATATTCATTAAGATATCTTTCCGTATTAGAATATTTAAAATGGGTTTAAAATGCATACCAATGTAGCAATATGACTTCTGGGAAAATTTCAAAAGAATTCTTATTTTTGATTTGGACGTCAGAATGTTCTTCAAAAAGAACCTTAAGAAATCATTAAGATGTCGAATGTGCTACTTATTAAATACTTTAAGACTTCATAAATAAGAATGTTTTCACAATTGTTTTTGCAGACTATTAAAATAAATTCGTTTCTAAGACTACGAATATAAAATATTTTTTTAAATAAATTTAAAAAATTGTGTAAAATACACCACCTGGGTTCAAATTCTTTCAAGGATGAATTACACCACCAACTAAGATACATTTGGGAGCTTTACAGGAATCTTAAAAATAAATTTCAACCAAAACGTTAGAGGAATTTGTAATAAATTAGTTAATTTGATGCCTTCAACTTCATTTTTGGTTTCTTTTTGGCTTTATTAGAATCCTCCAAATTAATTTTGAATGAAAAAAAAAAGAAAACAAAAACAAAAACTAATTAAATTGTAGATTATAATTCAAAACGAATTCATAAAAATGACTTCTTACAATCTTCAAAATTCTTACATTCTTTGAAAATCATAAAAAATAGCTCCTAATGAATTCGAAATTTTAACTTCTTGCGAAAAAAAGTTGTTAAAAGTTCTTAATTTTGACTTCTCAAAAACGAAGTCATCACGACGTCATAATTGACATCTTAAAAAAGCCTTCATAAAGACTTGTGAGTCGAAATTGCAGCAAAACTAGAATAGGATGAAAATTATTTCTTCTTTTTCTTACTGTTTAAGAAATGGTACTTCAATCTATGCACTCACTTTGCGATATATTGCGATACACTCTTTTTAGGTTTAAGAAATACATATAAGGTTACTCTTTTCAGGTTAATGACTAAATAAGGTTAAAATTAATGGTTATAGTCGTTAAGTCTATAAATGATTTATATTCAATATTTCACACTTTTACCAATAAATTATTATCTGATTTATCTACATTTTAAAAAAATGTGTAGTCTCTTTCACATTTTAATGCCTATAATTATTTTTATGTTTTACAATTTTTAAGATTTTTATCAGGATTCATTTTGTTTATCCACCTAAAATATTTATTTTAAACAGAAAAATTTTACAAATATACCATGAAATTAGTGTATTTTATAATTTGAACTAAGCGCGAAAGATTCAAATCTTCGCGTACTTTAATTACTTTAGTATACATGCTGGTTATAAAAACAATATCACGATTTTAGCTAACGATGAATGCGTTTTTTCGATCTTTAAGCCTCTACTATTCAAATAATTCAAAATAATAAGTTTAAATAATTCTAAATAATACAACTGAGCTATGAATTCCTTACAAAAAAACCAGAGAAACCTCGACAAGTTATTCTCATGTATATACTACACACCACTTCAAATACATAGTCGTAATCAACTTCGTAGACAAAAGTATAGAGTATAATAAATTGTATGAACCTAAGGCCAAGGCTTGTCAGACCTAAGTCATAGAGGCTGAAATTTTGTGTGTTGTTTCCTCACTACCTTAGGTAAGAGTGTACGGAAATTTCAAATCATGATTAACCACGATTACACTGGTATCAGGTAATAAGAATGCGCAATAAACAGACTCACTCACGTTGAAATAAACAAATAAAATCTGGAATTTACATATTTTATTTAAATAACCATTTACAGTCAGAGTTTTAGAAGCCAGACTTATCCGAACTAAGTAACATCCCCCAGAGTCAAATATACCGATAAACGTGTTTCCCTCTAATGAATATATATAACAGTCAGCAATATTAATTGCGGAACTGTACGCGTTCGTCTGAATGAGTTGAACAGACTGGCTGGTCGATAAACACGAAACAAAAATTGCTCACGAAGTTCTAAAACGTCGAGATATATCAAAAATTTTGAAATGAAAGTCATAAAAACGCAATATTTTCGAACTTGGAAGTAATTACAAGATCAATTAAAAAATTTAATTACTTTACATTTTGTCAAAATTATTACATTCAAGTTAAGCATACATTCAAAATATTGTGATTTAATGAGTGAACACACTGTTTGTAAACAGATTCGAGTCTTTAAAAAAGAATGTTCAAAAAGAGGTTAGTTATTAGATGGAGAATATATAATACAGTCTATGATTATAGGGATTTTGAATCGATGAACGGTATTAAGAGACTTATAGCATAATATTATATAATACACATTTACACAAATAATAATATTGACACGTTGACAAGTTGTCATATATTATCAATTTTGTTATAATATATGTTGTAACATATAGCTTAGATTTCTATAAATACAACAAAGGATGCGGAATCTATATGCAAAAAATTATTAATAACATACAAATAAAAACAAGTAAAGATGACAACTAACGAGTCATTTCGCTAGCATTCCCCTTAAAACCCAAAGTTGCATGATTTTAAATCTTCACGCGGTCAAACTGAAACCGATGACCTAAATCTGAAAGATGAGCAAAGCATTTAATTTTTTTTATGTTCTTAATGATTTTTTAAACTATTCTTATGTTGATAAATTCTGCTTCCCAAATTTTTTTTGATTTTACCAATGTTTATGATGTTGCAGCAACATGGAATCTGATACATAACATTGGATGCTCCTAGAGTGGTAATCTTATCTTGCAATTTTGTTTAGACACTGCATTAAGTTTAAATGTCATAGAACGCTGGCTTCGACTCTTTCTCTCAGAAACAGTGTATTATTGACGTAGACAGTCCTTTTAAGTAGGGAAACCAAAAGTGATTATCTTCCTGTTTTAACGTAGTATTTGGAATTGCATCACACTTATTACCATTATTGGTTTTTCCACACAAGTACAGAAGTTTGAATTTATCAACGCATTTTAAATTTAAATTTTTGAATCGCTATTCTAGTTTAAAATTTTTTTTACTCTACTAAGATTTGTTTCATGGAACGAGATTAGTTTAATCGCTCTAAATAATACTTCCATAACCACACTGATTTTTTTAGAGCTCAAACTTTTCATTACATCCGTTTAGAATTGAAACTTTCATTTAATATATTCGTCGCAAAAAAAAAGTATTCTAAAAAACCATTTATAAAAAATATTGCCCTTAAAAATACCAAATCATGTTTACTCTGAAATACTAAAACTTGTAGAAATAAATGTACTGTTTCTGTAGAAATAAAAAGATTTTTAAATAAATAACAATTTTCGTAAAGAAATTTAAAACAACATCGAAAATGTAGACTTGAAAAGCGTATAATAACTAAGTATAACAGGAACTTTATATGGTATAAATATTGAGTATAAATTTATAGTAAAGCCATGATGTACATATATTGTAAGATATCAGGCTCGCGATATATTTTTACAGTTGAACTACTGTATATCTACGCTACACAAAAAAATCTAACATTCACAGTTAGAGTTAAAAATTAATTAAATAAGTTAAATTAAAAATTGATAAAAGCATAATTTATAAATAATATTTCCACGTCACTCATACACGTCGTGAGCGTAAATTTTGAATTCTTTTTTATTTTTCTTAAGAATGGATGCACACGACAATATTTTCTGATCAGAACATCTACTTCAAAATTTAGATTTTAAAGGTCGCAAATCTAGAATGCATAAATACTAACTCCCCTGTCTAGGAATTAAAGTGATTGAAGTCTTGTTATACGCTGATCATGCAGTCATTATATTAAAAACAGTGGGAAAATTAAGAAGGGTGACTAACGGGCTGGAAAATTATTGTTAAAAGTTAAAACTTACGATCAATGAAAGTTAGACAAAAATAAATCAAACACGTAAGGAACCTAGAACGAAATAGTTTCGATTATTCCGCCAAACAAAGAAAAATGAAAATTACACCTACAGAAAATGAAAGTCTATAGGGCATTATTGTAAATAAATACATATGCAAGGAACTTTCTGTAAAATTATTACTTAGAATTTTTAATACTATGGTTAAGTTAATATTAATATATGGAAGACAAATTTAAGATATTAATCTTTGCGATCATACGATCGATATATTTGTAAACAACTTCTACAAAGACGTTGTAGGAGTATCAAAATTTACACTCAACTGAGTATGCAATTGGAATGAGGGGGGGGGGGTAAATAAAATCCATTACGTACATTTGTAATTACATTTGCTCTACGTTTAGTTGTACTATATTTTCAAAAACGATTTTATATTTTTATTTGTATTTTTATATCTACTAATTGTGTAAAAAGTACAAAAGTTGTATAAAAAACACGTAGTAATCATTAAAATAAAAACTAAGAATGTTTCGTATGTATTTTCCTTATGAAAACGGTCAGCAGAGTGACATCCTGAGATTTATATTTTTGCCACTGTGGCACTGCGATCATAAAATGAATGTCCCATAAGATACTAGTAATAATACCAAATTAAAATTTCAATTCTTCTATTTACATTCAAGGGGTTAACTGTAATAAATATGAGCTAAAGTAGCATGACAGTCTATAGAAATATAAAAATAGCAAGAATATTATTGATAATACTGATAGTACGAATATCAATAATAATGTCGATGGATGTGTATTGTATCCATACGTATACAGTGTATTGTATAGAATCATCGTTGTGCAAGAGCTGCACGATACATCGTTATGTGACTGTATTGTGTCACTGTCTTGTGTATGGTGTTAATAAATGCAAATGTGTTTTATATATTGAATTTGTGCTACTAAAGATTATTAAAATATTGAAGGTATATTCAAAGCGATATTTCATATTTTTACATAGCCAAGTTTGGCCGTGCAACATTCGCGTGTAACTTAATACTGAACCCAACTTTGACACGTAATAGCAACCTTTGTGAGGATGTGAACGCAAAACATCGTCGTGTAACAAAAGTAGATACGCGACGATGTCACATCTTGTCTCACAAAGTGTCGGTAAATTTGAATCGCATCAAATGATAATGCTAGATTGGGTTACCAATAGTGTGGACGAAATAACGCAACATTTTCAAAAACAAGAGGTACATTTTATTTATTTTTATTTTAATTGTATTAAATATTTTATACTTTTTTTATAAATTTCGATTTTTTCCCTAATTTCCTAGATCAAAAACAAACCCCAATTTCCTATATCAAACATTTTCAAAACAAAATAATTTGATCTAGGAAATTGGGGAAAAATCGAAATTTATTAAAAACTAGCAGACCCGGCCACGCGTTGCTGTGACAATTTGGAGCACCCGGTATTTGTTGTGGGGAACCGGTATTTCGTGTAGAAAACCCGTGCCACGAAATTTTTATATTTACACCTCGTATTTGATATGCGACACCCGGTATCTCTGGGTTGGCCTACGATCTTGGTTCCGCGTCAGCAAAAAGTACGAATCCCTTAACACGAAATTTTGACCCGGTATTTGGTGTAGACACCCGGTACCTCGGCCCTTTGACCGACGGGGCGGTGTTTGGCCTTAGCCCCGCATCATAGAAATTTTGTAGCAGATGACGGTTATTAAAAAATTAAATGACAAAAAAAATGTTATTGTTGGATATCCATAAGATATATACATATATCATAGCGGAGTTTTCTGTAGACCATTTCAATGTGTACAATACTTAGTACATTATTTTGATAAATCTCGTAGGGTTCATTCAGTGTTTGCAATGTAAGCGGAAAAAAGTATTTACGACATCACATTAGAAATCTTAAAAATAACAGCATTTCTCTACTATTTAATGTATGTTATTATACATATAAACCTTCCTCTTCAATCACTCTATGTATTAAAAAAAACCGCGTCAAAATCCGTTGCGTAGTTTTAAAGATTTAAGCATACATAGGGATATAGGGAGAGAAAAAGCGACTTTGTTTTATACTATGTAGTGAAGTATATTCAAGTATTTTACTAAGATTCGATTTCTGTGCAAGTAGTATCTCCACCATTATTCAATCACAATCATAAAAATATAAAATCCTAGAGTTCTCGTTAATAATTAAAAAAAAAAAAAATACTTTTTTACTATAAACTTGACATAAATGTGAATTCACAAACACGAAGTAAATTTAATTATTTTCAATTTGACTAAATTGCTTGATAAATGGTGAGCAGGGCTTTATTCGTCTTAAAAACAAATTCTTCCTTCTATGTTAAGAGAATACTCACTCATTGAATGTTCATTTATAAGTTAGCCATGGATATAAATTGTGTATATTAATATGATCGTGGGTGATGATGGTTATACATTTCGACGACATAAGCAAAGCTTGCAAGCATTAAGTAAAAAGCATCGTTCTACTGGCGCATAACTATCGCATAAGCAAGCAGTCAATATATATTTATTAAATAAAATACTACACACATACTAAAAAAAAAAAAAGATTATTTTTAAATTTATTACTTTTATTTATTGTGTTTTTACTATGGCATTTTTTACGTCAACAATGTATTTAATAGAGGGTGGAATGGATCGTATCGATATTTTCAGAAATTCTATATATTTTATGGTAATATATTTCATAGATTAGTTATTCTCTTAATATAAGGGCGAAAATAACTAGATTTAAAAAAAAAAACTGTATGTCCACCAACCTTAAATTCTCCCATGGTTAGATTGTGGTATGATAAAAAATTCGCAGTTTTAAAATTATTCAAATAGTTCAAAAAACAAAAGGCCAGAGAGAGAAAATTTTATATACACGTCGTGAAATCAATTTTAATAGTATCTATTACAATAATTTGAATTTATTGTACATCTTACACATTCTAGGGTGATGTGACTTAATGAGGCCCATACATTTGTATTTCGTGGATCGCCACAAGAACTAGACTCAAATTAAAGGCATGCAGCATATGACAAAAAAATTGGAATGTGTTACTCAAGGAGCTTTATTGTATTCCAGACTTTGTTTTTATGTTTTGTCAATAAGATGCTTCTTTAATATTTTAATTTCTAATCACTCAGTGTTGTAGTCTTATAAGCGTCTCACATAGAATTGAAATAGCTGAAATGATAAATGAATACATGATGATTACACATAAATAATTTTTACTATTTATATTATTGTACTTGGAACACTATTCAAAAACAAAAAGATTGTTTTGTAAGACATGAAACGGCCATTCTGTAGGGATGTTAATTGATCCATTAATTAACCATGGTACAATAAAAACGGAAACCATGTTCTGGTAGGAACCATCCCAGTACGTAATCATATAAGTTGGATAGAGTTGACACTTGGGTTGGGTCAAAATGGTAAGGCATAGAAAAGTTTCAACTAAAAATTCATAAAATTTTAAATAAAAATTTTATTGTAATAATAATAAAGTTCCTTGAAAATTTTTATATGAGCTATTTAGGTATAGGTTACAACGTTTACTATTTTAATATAGGTAGTACTGCCTACCCAATTGTGCCAAACTTAGACCTAAATCCTATTGTAAATTATCATCAGAACTATGTAAATTAATTTAGGTTATGACATGATTCGATTTTTTTTTTCTATAATTGAAATATTTTTAAGGATAAGTGTATATTACAATCATATAATTTCAAATAAATATTTCATATCGTTGTGATGTTTTTATGATTGACCAGTAATATGAATGAATTTGCCCTATAACGGGTACATTATTACAAATCAAATAATAAAATTGTTTATGATGATTAAAATAATAGTGCGAGTATATCAAAATCACAACCTCACTTCCCGTACACATATAGTAACGCAACACCATAACAAATTATAAAGGATTTCCTGAATACAAAGTGGATTTATATATTATAAATGTGTGCTATATGTAATGTATGTATGTACGTAAATATTATTTGTGTACCTCTTTGCTCCAATAACTATGTTTGTATTAACTACCATGAAATAAATTATACAGTTTTGGTACCCATTTATTGATAGTAATAATTATTTCATTGGTTTAGGGTAAACTAGTGTAATGGATGAATAACATAAGATTGATAGATTTTAAAAATTTGGAATTTATATGTCGCCTCAATATAACAAGACATTTTATACTTTCTGTGTCATATTAGCAAAAATATTATTACTACATACTAACTTTATAAATTAATATAACTAATAACCTTCAAATAACCAATCAAATTGTAGATAATAAATGTTCACGTGAAATTTTGTTCATAAACAATGAACTAACGAGAAGATTCAACTATCATGAAACATTATTTGTATAATAAACTGAAGGACTTTATTGCGTATTTGTTGTTTTTCTAAACAGTTATTATTTTTACTGGCACTTAAGTTTTTCTTAGCATGAATGTCCTATATTAGACTACTTCCAAAATTCTATATGAATAATACAGGTAAATTTTTCTGCAGAATAAAAATTTTTTTGAGCTTTGAGAACTGTAGAATAAACCAAGAAAAGACGGACAAATGGAACTTTTGATCAGTTTCGAAAATAACTGAGTCTTCGTATCTTGTATTCAAAGAATGCTTACGATTTTCCAAAAGAGATGTAATAATTAATTACAGCCTTTCTATGCTTAAAAAAAACTGTATCTTTCACTGTTAGTATTCTCAGAAATTTTCACAGAAAGAGGAGGGTGCCACCCAAAAAACTAAATCGAATTTACTCTAATAATGTCATTTCATTTCACATAAAAACCTCCTATCTTTTTAGTATACATAGAAAATCGTATTAAAAAAGAAAAAATTATATTTTAGTGGCTTTCCCCAAACGGAAATAAAAAATTCCCCAAAACCTTAGAGTTAATTTGATATTGATGTAAAAAGCTTTTCTACAAGAGTTCATCTTAACTTCGTTCGGTTAAGACTTAGACCTTCCTTCGTTCGGTCTACGACATTTGAAAAACTGTCTTGAGATTAACGTTATATTTGTGGTACCTATTTGCAACTCATTAATTTTTACGTTACATGAGATTTGTAAATTGCAAGAACGTAACGTATTTGCATACAAAGCTCATCCCTCTATTTTTCACTTTGTAATGTTATTTTCAAAATTATTAAGTTACAAACTTTCACATTACACAACGTTTACATTACTCATAACCTTTGCAAATAGGAACTAGAAATTAAAATATGACAAACAGTTTTACAAAAACTTCAAATTTCAATACCCCTCTTTCTCTCGGGTACTGAAATTTTACAAAATTATTAAAAGCTTATCGTTTTATGTTTAATATTGACATTTTAAGGGCTAAGAGTCAGAACCCACCAGACTTACGTCTACTAAGGCAATAAATAAAAAATGACTCGTGAGTCTAGGAGCTTACACATACTCACGTACTAAATTACAACTAAACGTACAAAATTTGCATGTATGTTAAAATGTATGTAAGTTTTATAAGCAAGTGTGAATAAATATCTAGACACTCTAAATTGATTTAACCTTTTTGAATAATGGTAAAAGATATACTTTATTTCAACCTTTTCACACTATTACTGCGAATGAACGATGGTTTGCAAATGCTTAAGCCTCAAATGAGGTTCAATACACTATAGAGAATAGATCGAAAGAATTTCAGCCTTTATACGATGATTTTTGGCAAACACTGGCTTTTGATCCAGGACCTTTTATGAAATTTATAATGAATATGTGGCATTCTAAAAATAATTTTTATGATCTACCATCTTTGTCGATTATCTTCAACGTACATTATTCACGCTTTAATCGATTAAAACTTTTTGTTTAAAATTTTTATTAATTGTAAAAGCATTAGTTCGAACTAATTCATATCAATAAATTATAAAAAGAATTAATTTTTATTGGTACTTCATAAATATTTGACAATATCAAATGGACTTTTAATTACATTAATTATACATGAATTAATTACATTATGTGCATGCATATTATGTACATAGAACGAAAAATAAATAAAAAAGTGAAAAAATAAATTATTTAACCCCAGTAACACACATCAAAACAAACATATAGATGGATATTGTGAAAATTGTATTCATTTATATTTGAAGTAATATAGTGGGTACGTACGTACCACTTTATGAAAGCAATTTGATTTAAACTCAATTAAGTTACCGCCATATTTTGTATATTTACTCACTAACTGTATTCTGAATCAGGTAGATATATTGAGGTTCCTCATATATAACCTTTTACTATTAAAACATTCCAATATATGCCAAAATTCCCCTAATGATTATACAATTTGTATATTGTGTACATATTTCTATCGTTCGTTTCATTACAGATATGTCAATTTTGGGGTTGATACTGTTTAATAAATAGTTTTAAATTGTGCATGTAGTATGTAAAGGATTTGCAAAGTATTTGTATTTTTGTGAACAAATAATGTCTACAGTTATTCGTAAACGAAAATCATATCAAACTTATCGTCATAAAATATTTTAAAATCAATCAGAAAATAAAATACTAAACTGCCCTAAAATTTTTTGTATAACCCACCTAATTTTTAACCAAGTTAAGAACTTTAATGATAACTTCTTATTATAACTCCCAATAAAAAATATCTACCGATTCATATCAAGGACCTCTAGTATTTTTATAATTTTTTTAATAATAAGCGATTTTCTCTCCTTGCTTTGCAACATTGTTTTTAATGTATTTTGATCAAGTTTTGAAAACTGTCCAATGCATGAACTTTGGCAACTGTCCACAACAAAGTACTCTGAAATCATCTCCCATTAACTCTCTCAAACACTACTCAACTTTATCTCTAAGGAAATAAACGACATGACTTTGGTCTTGAACCTCAGATCTAGCACCAGTATCTATATGATTGCTATAATAGTTAAAAAAATTAACGAGATATAATTAGAAAGCAAACAAACAAAATTATTTTCCAACTCCGAACAATGTTTAAAATTTTCATGTTCTATTCAGTTTAAAAATAAACGAAAATATCTTAATCACTCTAAACGTCTCCAAGTATCTTGCTAAAAACAACTAACTATCAAAATTAAGGATAATTCTGGGCCTTTCAGACTGATTTAAAGATTAGCATACTGTAAAAAAAATGATTTTCAATATATATGAATATGAATGACCGACCGGTAATATAGTAATCATTCCATAATGGTGCGGTTATTCATTGAATCAGTTAACGGTCTAATAACTATTTTACATACACATCAGAGTTACCACAAGGTTCGTTATTGGTTGATAACGCATTTGACTCATATACCTATGATGGTACGTACCTCTCTGTAATAGTAATGATGGCATTAAACGTATATAGAAAATGGAGAAAGGTATGATGGTTTTAAATACAGTACATAAGTACACACATAGTGTATAAAATGTAATATCATAACATTATGACAATGTAATAATAATGTAGAATGTACCTATTAAAATACACAAAAATGATACAGGCTGAATATTATTGTTTAAAGTTGATTAGTGAAGATAGCTATCAGAGTTAGATGTTTAAAAATATCACATAAAATTAAATAAAGACATGTTTATAATTGCTTACCTTGTTAATAAAACAAAATACAATCTTCACTGACATAATAACATATCTCAACCGATCACAAAAATTAAGCAACATCAGATACAGTCAATACTTGAATACGGATTACCGCCTAGGAAAGCTGTGTGCTGTTGTTGTATAGAATAAATCTACTGTAGTCAATGTTTGACGTTAGTAGTTGAAAAGTGACTTTGAACAAAAATACATATTTCATTCAGATGTGAAGCATATAGAAACTTTTTTTTGAAAAATTGAAAATTTGTTTTTCTACCAGAATGCCATTACAATCAGGTTTTTAGAGAATTTTGATTCAAAAAATTCGAAAATAGTTGCCATTTAACGATGGAGAGAGTAGTCTCAGAAATATCGCTCCAAATCTGATTTGTAGGTAAATTTTTCGTAGCCACGTACGTCAATTTTTTCACTTTTTGTACAATTTTAAAACCACTAAAAAAAAATTTAAAAAAATTTAAAAATAGCCAGATGTTCGCGAGACAAAGTAATTTGAGACAAAAAAAAAATCAAATGTTTTTAAATGATATTTAGTACAATTCAGCTATGATTACATGACTCGTAAACTATTACCATCCTTATGCAGATTGAAAAAAAAAAGTTATTATTACTACAGTTGAACACTACTATATAGATAAAATAGATTAAATGCTTAATAAAAAGTCAAATGTTATAATTTCCCTGTTGTTTAAATTTATGGGATACTAATTTTCATAGATTGGTATCTATTTATTGCATAAATTGTATTTTATGGAATATTTAGTGTTGTATTTAGTGTGATTGCTATATAAAACAAGTTATAACTTAAATTGAATATTTTCATATTTTATCATTAAAATTATATATAAACTCTCTTCACGTTTTATGTCATTTGTACGTAGTATTATTCCATCAAATGATTTCTATTAAAGCAAAAATGTTCTGGAAACTAATGAATTCGGTATAAATGTAAATAGTTCAAAACCGCGCATAATTGATATCGTGCTTATATTCGGTGTTATTTAGGGTCCTGAGCATCATATCTGAATGACTTATCTCCTTCTCATTAGATTGAACTAGATACCAAATCAATAGATCAATTTGGTGTACAAAGAAAGATAGCGAAAAACATGATTTTATGGTATACAATACAAAAGCGGAAAATGAACCTCCGTTGACATTGAATCAAATTAAAATCAGTTTACAACCGCTTAAGTCAGTTTGAATAGGTTACGGATCTATTCAAGTCTATAAAAACTCAATTTTGAAATATTAAAACAGGTTGGAAAAGGTGGTTGCGCTTAAATAAAAACACATTTTTTTCATTAACTAAATATTACATACCATACCAAATACCTACACACCAAAATCTTTATATCGATTAGTGGAGCCCCAACGGATGTGTGCAAACACAAAAACAGTTTTCTCCTGAGAATTTTCTTCATATTGTTGAAAGGGAACCATGTTTATCAACCTTATTTTAATTATCCTCAAACCCGGATAGAGATAACACAACAACACTTTATTTTGTGATTAAATATGCAGTATACTCTCATAATATATACAGTACCTGGATGACCGAGCTTTGCTCGGTATTTTTTTTTTTTTTTTATAAATTGTGTTTTTTGGATATTATATTACGTCGAGGCGTAAGACGAGTCCAGCGCGCTAACACTTAGCCACTCCAATGACTTTAAATATTAAACAAATATATCATTATATTATAAAAAAATATACAATTATAATAACAAAATGTTATTTGAAAAATATTATTCACTTTATTGTGTTGTTTTGTTGGGTTGGGTTTAAAATGTAAAAAAAATTAATTTTACTCGTCGGTCCAGCCGGGATTCGAACGCGGGATCTCTCACGCTAACACTTAGCCTCTCCAATGACTATTTGACTATAAATATTAAACAAATATATAATTACATTATAAAAAATTAACAATAAAACACGAATAAAATGACATTTTCTAAAAATGATTCCTAGCTAGATCGATTTATCGCCCCCTGAAACCCCCTATATATATAATTTCATGAAAATCATTGGTATATATATATATATACAAGAATTGCTCATTTAAAGATATAAGATTAAAGATATAAGATTTTATTTTTAAACAATTAATTAACGTAGTTTAGTGATGAGTAAAGACACAAATACCTAGACCCACTTGACTACTTAGAATGAAAGTTGCGAGTTTGAATCCAGGCAGCTGTAGTTTGATCAATCTTAATAATAAAAATTAGGGGCGGTTTGTAAATCACTCTGTCGTTGCTTGGATAAGAACGAAGTAACTGGGTCCATCAATAACATAATCACAATATAATTGTCATCTTGTGCTTGATAGCATCTTTGTCTTCAGGTGATGGAGTGTTCTAAAAGAGGGTACAGAAGACCAAATGGTCTATATATATGGGACGCAATTTTGGTCCCCAATTAAAATGCTCTGTACTCTATGTAACTAGTTTAAGCAACTTAAATTAAATAACTTTCTTGTTATATTCTCATATTTTTCAATTGGTTTCATAATTATATTAGCTAAATAGAATAAATATATACTTAACAATAATAAAACTATCCTTTGTTTATTTAACTATAAAATGAATATTTTAATACTGAATTTGAATTAATTTGAAACAATAAAATTTTAATATACAAAACAATTAAGAGACAAATTATTTTATATTATACTTTTATTGCGACAATATATAAAATATTGTTTAGTTTTGTACATGATGCCATGAAACAGGCATTTAAAGTTTGGCAGGAATAACGATATAATATTATACTAAATGTATGATAGAAGATCTTGCAGCTAGCCATGAGAGGTAATATTTTGGATAGATAGCATTAAAAACATATTATTGGGAACAAATTAAAAACACTCAATTTAAATTTTTAGTAACAGTCTTTTTAAAATACAAAAAATTAAAGAAGGAAACAAAAAATTACGTTCAACCATTTTTGTAGCCTAAGCTGTTACTTTGGCTCCTAACTATGCTACAAACACAAAGTCGTCAGGAGTGAGTTTTTAAAGAGCGGTTTATATTGCCTATCTTTCAGTTACTTCGACATAAATCGAAATTAATGTAAAATTCCAGATTTTTAAAAGACTCTAAACAACAAAAATTTCCATAGAAATACGATTAAAAAAATTTTTAAAACTACATTTTTTAAATCATAAACGCCATTGATTAAAAAGCTAATTTTTCGCTTAAAAAGTGAGTAAACTAATTTATTTTTATTATAACGTTAGTTTTTGAGTTAATGATTTCAATAAAGACTCATTATGGTGGTCCTTTTACTTAATTTTAATAAAAAATCAATGAGTTTTCGCCGTATTAATGTGCATTTATTCTTATTGAACATTAAATTTTACTATTGTAATTGCCCTTGAAAGAATTACCTATAATGCGCTATAATTCGTTTAATATTGCATGTGCAGAAATGTGAAATATATATTACCACTTGTATTTTTATAACCTTCAGTTTTTAATTTTCAAATTCATAGTTTTAATCAATAATTACCAAAAAAAAAATTTGATTTTTCGAAAAAACCATTGTCAACACTTTGATTAAAATTCGTTACTTTATCGATTCATGTTATTGTTTTAATATTGCAAATTTCATCAACCAGGTGGCACGTAGAGGAGTGGAAGCACACAAAATAAAGTGATAACCATTTTAGTATTTAGCATATAAAACATAATCCAGAAGGTTTGACAACAATATATTTACTGTAACAGAATTCCTAGGTAAAAATCTCTAAGAACTTCACTTGGAAATTATACAAAATAATAGTTGAAAGTTAAATTATAACAGTAGAAGTAATTTGATTAAAATATTGTCTATTGCTGATTGCACATATTCTTTAATGTGCTTAGTTGAACAAATAAGTAGATATTTTAGGCAAATTTATACCCCACATAATGTGCCTTTCAGTTATTTAATAATTACCTTTCGAGTAGTATTTTCTCTTTTAAAGCTCTAAACCTCAAACACAGAGAGAAAAGATTGAAAAGATGTAATACTCCAGAATCAACATCTATTGTATCCCCAATTATTTGATTCGATTTTGATGATTCTTTTCTTTTTACAAGGAAGATAACTCAAGGGAGGTAGGATCTGATGTATCTTAGGAGAGAGAAGGAGCAAGACCAATTTTGTGTGATTAAATAAAAAAAATTTTGCTCCAAAAAAGAACCCCCTTAAAAAAATTAACTAGATGGTAAAAAATAATTTTAAATTAACAATTTCTATAAATAATTTTCTTGCGACTAATTACCTTTCGAAGTCAGTGTCAATCTTACCTTAAGCTAAAAAATTGATTGGCTTGCATCGACTGAGAAAGGTAAATGGTCACAAGGAAATTTTTTATACAAATTTATTATTTAATTTTTTTATTTTTATTTTGGTTAATTTTTTTCGAGGAAAACTTTTTTGAAGGCGGTTCTTTTTTTATTTTTGAACATTTTTTTTTCATGTTGTTTATACTATTTGCTAGTTTCTTCATCAATATTTACAAAACCCACTGTAGACACACGCCAAATGTTTTATTCAGTATAAATCGATTAAATTATTCAGTTGTTAATCTGATTGATTTGATTTATTTCAAAGTTAATTCAATTCAATAATATGCATCATTTATAAAATATGGAAATATAAACCCATTATTTAACAAGATTATTAGTAATTATAAACCACCTTTGACTAACTGGTCATATTATATATTGAAATCATCGAACAAAAACACTCGTTTTCAAATTTAACTAAGAGTGAACATTTTGATGAATAATAAAACTTCTTGCTTTTGAAGATAAATAACTCACTAAAAACTAAAGTGCATTGGTTCATTGTTTGTTAAGTGAACTAGAAATACGACAAGACTGAACATGAAAAACATTCTATATCAAAGAAATTGTATAAATATATGTAATAATAAATATACATACATACTTATTCAAGTAAATAATTAAATTTTATAAATATTGTAATTATCAAAAATTTAATTTCCACATTGTTTTCTCATTTGGTTAGGGGTATCGATATTATTTCGCTCAATACAAAAGTTATGGAAGTGTTTCCAATCCTGGCAGAAGGCTCTCATGTCTCAGCATTACCTAACTAGTAAACCTTTTTCAGAACCTGCAACTAAAACTTAGGTGCAAATCAGTGCTGTTTGGCAGGTTAGACCTTTTCCTCCGTACATAGACTGAACTATATTCAACTTCGTATTCATTAAAATCAAAAGTCGTTTTTATGCGTAAAGAAAAGTTTATTTCTATTAAAATACACATATGAAACAAAACCTAACTTTGGAAAATATGTAACACTTTATATTCATATCATTGCGTCGAAAAAAAAAAATACAATTTTTTTACACTTTATAAGCAATAAATAATTTTTTAATGCCCTAATTAATTGTTATTGGTTAGGGAAAAAAATCAATACGGAATATTATTTTACATAATTTTTTTTCTATATAAAAATATAATAAATAAAATTTGCTTGCATTCAGTTTTTTATATTTTGCATATGATCACAGAATTTATTTGTTTTACTTCCGAGTTTGGAAGAATTGTTTTCCTGATTTAAAAAAGAATTAATTTTTTCTTTCGATTACAAAAATTTTGAATATTGAGGCTCTGAATCTTTCAGAGCAACTTTTGTTCCGCGTCCGTTGGTCTGTCAGTTTGTCATTCAGACGAACACGACCCAATTAATGAATGAATATTTGTAAATTTTTGGTAAGCAAAAGTTGATGGTGCCATTTTAGAAACATCCCATCTATCAGTAACCGTTCCACACATGTAGCTCTCAAGAAATACGTGTTTTTTTTTTTCACTTAAATGTCGATACCTTGTTCGATAACCTTTCATCCGATTTGATGAAATTATGTATGTACAGCCAAACAGCTTACCTCATATCAAGCACATGGTGTTCCAGAGATGTAGCTACTTATGTAAATATATTCGATAATTGGGATTGTCATATAAATGCTGATATATCGTGAACCATTTATCCGAATTTGAAAAAATTGGTCAATAGTCAATGCATTTTACATCGGTGGTTTTGTTAGAATAGATTATTCTGGATATTAAGACTGGAAATTTTACCAAAAACATTAAATTAGTTTCGTTATTGTAGATAGTAGCGTTTGAAATGAAATAAATGCATTTTTTCAGCTCATATCAAAATTACAACTTATTCGTTGAAGACGTTCCGTACATAAAGCAATGTAAGTGAGCATATTCGTACATCACGATGATGTTTTGTATCCATTATCCATGGTGTATTTTTTGATATTTTGGTGTGTTTTATAAAACTCAACGATTTTTATGCATGAAATATTTTAGACATTTTAGACAGATGCATGAATGCTCCCGATACTTATACAACACAATTAACAAAAATTAGAATTATACAATGCTGCCAGATTTTTATTTCTCCACCTCCGGAAAAACAATATAAAATTGAAAGTTAAATTTAGTCACGACGTACTTGAAATTTGAATTCGATTTAACTCCAAGCATTGTGACCACAAATTGTGAATTCAGTACTTCAATTTGATGTTTGCTACGACAAAAATATTTGAAACAGCAGTTGCACTTCAGTAGTATCTAAATTGAAATTTAGAATCCTTTTTTAAGAATTTAACCACATATTACATATCAAAATCAATGTTTGATTTTGTATTTGTTATTATCTGCTAAATCGTACATCTATCCGGGTAAATTTTAATCATGTTTCAAAACACAAATCCTGGCCAACGTGGTATTTAACACTGTTAATATACAATGTTGATGGCATCATATCGTGTTATCCGACATGCCAGTATGTTTCGAATCACGGTTGTTGTCAATTATTTGCCTACTGCACTTCCGCAAAGGTTATAGTCATATTTAACTAATTAATAGTAGGTGGTGCGATAATTTTGCCACTTAATGTATTTAAAAGAGCATTTCCGCAAGTCTACAATACTTTATTTCCTTTCCAAATTGATAACCAGCAGTATGCAAACAGCAAACATCAAACTGCACATATGTTTCACAGCTCATTGTACATATATTAAACAAAATCAAATTATTTTCATCGATATCACTCGATTTGAAATAAGAAAATTAATTTTTTTTTTTGCAAAATCGGAATAATAATTTAATATTTGTTGTAAATTGCGGTAATTAATAGCCTAAATATTTTCCATACTAAATAAAATGACAATTACTTCTAGCGCCATTGTGTTTTATTAAAAAATAAAAATAGTACTTAAAATTCAATCGAAATCTCTTGTCACTTCAAATGATTGGCACATATTTGCAAGCCGTTTTTTTTTCAATTGTATTATTAAGAAATAGTTTTTGTAAAAAAATTTAATATTAAACACATGAAATTGTTTGTTGTTATAAACAAAAAATGTAGCATCACGATTGACAATTTCACATCGTTATTCGGTTGATTGAATTAAATTGTGGAAATATTTTATCTTTGAGTTTGCTAAAAATAAAAAAAACATTTTTTTTTAGTTGAATCGTGTTCGCTAGTCCATTGTTTGTATACGACAGTTTCAAGTGAACACATGTAGTCTACAATTTGATTGGTAGCTTGAAGGTTATTCTATTCATTTATTAATAATATATTAGTTAACTATACAATACAGTATACATTATATATTTAACATTTAATGTGTAAAAAAATAAAAAATAAAAAAATTAAATGAATCTATAAAGCAAGCCTTAATGTGATCACGCAGTGGACTAACGAAAACGATTTTTTCTAACCAACAGAATATTTTGTACAGCTTACAGGCATATGTACCTATCATAATTTAGCTACATCAATACATTAACTTTTTTAATAGATATATATTGAGCAAAAAGTAAAGCCGTTCCGGAGATAAAGCTATTATAAGTAAATATGTTCGATAATTGATATCTCGTGAACGTCTGATTTTGGTAATATTTATGTTTACAAGCGTGATTTAAGTTAAGATAAGTTTTATTCAAGTCAATCATTTATGAAAATTCATAATTGAAAAAAATTAAAGTCAACAGCTTAGATTCCAAATATTTTCTTTTAAAGTGAAAACTCCTTAAGAATTTTTGTGATTTGAAACTAGGTGAAAGGAAAAACCAACAGAAAAAGAGACAACTATATTCGTCTATATAATATAACGTGCGAGAGAATGAGGTAGAAGTATCTGTAAAATTTAACGAGCAAGAAAATCTGATAGAAGAGTGTTGTTCGTGTGTTATTATGTATGTATGCAAGTTTAACTATAATGACTTATTAAAAGACATATCACTCTTGTAAGCATAAATATTACGCGAATCAGATGAACAGTTCACGAGAAAAAATTATAGAACGTAGTTATTTCAATAATTCTACTTCGCAACAGCTTTAGTTTTTGCTAAATATACCTTATAACATTGGCAATATTTCTGAATATACATACCTATGCCTGAAAGCTGTAAAAATATTTAGTTACTTTGAAAAAATGAAATGGTGGAACATTGAATAATTATGAATTGGAATGCTGTAAATTTTTCACATCAAATATTTTTTAAAACAAATTGATATGCTTAAATTTTTATTTAAAAAAATATCAGCTCATATAAACTATTGACCGTATTTAACTTGTACAGTACAATATAACTTTACGAAAGAACAATCACCAGTATAAATTTAATATAGATTTGTGTACTTATGTATATATTGATATATTTGGAGGGTAATATAAAGGATATTGAATGTATACTTACACAAACCCATACTTCTAATTGATTTTAAATAGACATATAATGGATTTCATATACACTGAAAGCTTCTAGAGAAATCCATGTCATATGTAAATTGAGTTCGTCAAAAGTTGAAGATGTCACTGAAATAATGGCTTATTACTATTAATTTATTACTAAAAAAATTTTAAATTATTCCAATTACTTACTTTTAGACAATAATTATTGTGAGGTTTAATTAACATTGCACTCAGCCGAATAAAGCATTTAAAAATTATTTTTCGATAATTTTTTTAATTTACATTGCATACTACAGTATTGCAAAATACAAGGAAAAATTAAAAAAAATATTTAAACATTTCTATAATTCCCAGTGACCTATTATATGACGAAGTCGGCATTAGCTAATTTTTTGGCGATGTATTATAAATATGATGACTGAAATGTTTTTGTTCACAAGATAATTATTTATAGAAGTTTTTAATTTCAAATAATTTTTACTTTCATTTCATTTTCATTTTTGTAATCAGTTTATTTTTGAAATCAAGTCAATCATTGAATATATATAATTGTGGTCTAATAAGTCCTGGGATGTATATTTTATTATAATATTTCTTGTGTGCAATTAAAATCGAATTGTAAACTCAACAAAAAGTGTTAATTGTTTCATTTTTAAAAGTTTAAAAATAAAAATAAATGCTGTCAGTTTGAAGAATGACATATGGGAAAAAAAAATTCTTTAAAACTGTAATTTAGTAAGAAACTGTAGCGTAATCATAAAAGCATTTAGTAGGATAATAAAAATTCAACATTTATCAAACTACAAATTTCGTGTTCCTATTTCTGATGTTAAACAATGTTTTGTTTCCCAAAATCAATTGTCAAAAAAGTATTCCGTTATTATTAAATATTTTTTTCCTGAAAATATGCTTGGGAATTTTTCGTTTAATTTTTTTCTAACTCTCGGTATAATGGTTTAATGATGGTCGTAGTATTCAGGTATTACCGCGTATCTAGAGGCATATGAATAGTAATTACTTTACTTTAGAAAAACCGTTTTCCATACTAAATCGATTAAAAATTTATATAGGTATGTATATTATACGTATACCAACCAAAACTGTCATTTTTCCTAGAAATGAGTCAATCAATTTGTCATTCGTATGTTAATTCAAAAAGTTCATTACTTTCTTTATAAAAAGTTTGGTACTAATTTGAGTAGAAAATGTACCACGATTAATGTAGGAGCTTATAAAAGTTATTACTACTGTATGAAGATTATGAGAAAAACAAGTTTTTTTTGTATAGCCTCTTTAATCAACGGTTATATTTTCCAAGTAAATAGGTCTTGTAAATACGGGCGAGTCAAAAATTATGGGAATTATTAAAAAAAAAATAAAAAAATAATCATTGAAACTGTTGACCAAAGTGGAAAAAAATTTATATTATGAACCCCACGTTTTTCGTTTTAAATCATTATAAATATTTTCATGGCTATTCAAAATTCCAGATCTGAAACAAGCACGGGTCCTGAAGGGCCATGGAGGTCATGACCCCAACCAAATATATAAATAGCCATGAAAATATTTATAATGATTTAAAACGAAAAACGTGAGAAAATGACTAATACTGAATTACCTATAATTGACATTAAATGTGAAACTAGACACAATACCGAAACAAAATTGGAAAATAAAATTTAAATTGATTCAAAAATGAAGTAATTATAAGATCCACAGATTACATCACTTTTGACGGATTTTTTGAACATTCTTATTATATACATTTTTAAAGATTTAAATAAAATTTGCTTCAGTTCCCGGCTCGTGAAGTAAAACGATTGAAATAAAAAAAATTATAAAAAAATGAAGTAATAAAATAAACTTAGCCATTATGCTTGACGATATCCATTACTTACATTTGAAAAAATTTAATTTCTTTTAAACATATTCTTCGAAAAAATTTTGTTTTTGAGAGTTAAGAATGTGTGGATAATAATTAAAGCTTATTTTAAAATATCAAACTACTACGACAAAAAACCTGATGTATTTGATGTAGTCCAATTTAGAGCGACCCGTTTGAAAAATGATGAGGTCTGAAGCTTCTGGATTCAGTACAATGACCTTTTTACCTTTGATAAATTTTCAAAAAAACAAAACCCTTAACTTAACCTTCATTTAAATGATGTTTACGCAGGTTTATAAAGTTTTAGGCACGTAGGTAATACTTATAAATTCCATATGAAAAAACTATTTCACTGAGATAGACCTCTCATGCAACCAAGCATATATTTCAAATGTCCACAATATGCTTTATCTTAAACACGTATTCTTCATTTTATAATAATATATAAAACTGGTCCAATACACACACTCCTGGTATGGTATGAAAAATACTTCTCATATACATGTTTTTAGGATTCAAATATTTTATAAAATGAGCCTAGGAAAGTGTTTAATAGGTCCGTTTTATCTTCTAAGAAAACCCTGTAATATTTTTATTGCCATGTTTTTTAAAAATTTTTAAGTAAAAAGCAAATAACAAAATATCTTTGATGACATTAGATTATAAAAATTTTATTATGGTAAGAGACTGAAGTTTATTAATACAAATTTATTTGTTTACCAAATTGTGTTTCTGTTGATATCTCTTGTATGCATTCCAATTATATTAAACTTTATGTGATACTGGAATTTTTCACGTTTGCAGAGCAAATTATTTTATTATTTTAAGAAGGATTAAGGAGATAGCAGGTTATTTTAAATAAGAAAGTTGTACCGTATTAACAAATTTTTGTTTTAAGTATTTGTTTTTAAAGGATTTATAAATAATAAATAAAACCCTGACTTTTTGTATTCATTTTTTTTTAATAAGTTTAATTTTAAGCTTTCTTAAGTATCTTATTATTATCCGAAATTTAAAACAAAAACATGTTATTAAAAAGTTGTTTTTATTTATGTTTTATATTAAAATCTATTGAAACATGCCTTTTACAATCAACTAAACTTCAAATTGACAGCCAAATACTAAATTACATGGTCAAATTTGAGATTGTTACCAAATTTTTTGATCGTGTTCACTTTTGCTTTTGACTGAGCGGTTTAAATTTAATATTATATCTAAGTTTTTGAGTAGATTGATAACTACTTTAATTTATAGGATTCATTTATTTATCTTCTCAATTATACAATGTGCTTTTTCTTTATTGTATTATGTGAATATGATTTTCAAAATTTATCGATCGAGTCACTTATTTTTATATAATACAAGTAAAGCAATACAACTTAACAATATATATATAGTTGATTATGCATGTGTCAGCTATTTTTAATGATTAGCATTAATAGTATGATATGTAGTATATGTTTTATTTTACTTTAGTAAAGTTTGATCTTTAATTGTGCTGAATTTCATCAGTTCATGAATAGAGTTTTTGAAAAAGTTGTTTGTATTGAAAAAAAAATATTTTCTGTATTTAAATTTTAAATTTTGTCTATTATTTTTGTCTAATGGCTTAATGGTTTATGGTTCTACTGTATTCTGTTGTTCCATTTTGCTGAACCATGAACTTATACTCACTTTTCAAGCTTAGAACAAGTCTACAATATGCCATTAAAATTTCACCTCGCTATCCCTTTTTCATTTTTAGCTATCCTGATGAGAAGCAACTGACAGATGACAGATGGATGCATAAACAGATAGTCAAAAATGAAATAATTTGGTGAACACGTAAACCAAATTTTTATTAAAGCATGCAATATTTTCTTTTGTTAGAAATGTAAGATTAAATTTAATATACCCTCATATAATTCATTTACGTCGGGTATAAAAATTGTCTTCAGCATCATCTTAATACCTTTAAAACTTCTAATTTCAAAGATCAATAATTTGAAATCTGGAAATAAAATGAAACATCAAATCGAGTAACCAAGTTAAAACCGAGTTATTCTATATGAATTATAAACTACATTCTCATACTTAACAAATATTATAATGTCTTTATTGATTTTAGATGTGAGTAGTTTAAGAAATCTATATTCACTTTTCCGTATAAATTTTGTATAAAGGAACAATTTCTTATCTTTTATAAAAAAAATTTTGAATATCACTTTTTCTTTCTATGAAAAAATCTTTCTCCAACAGTGAAAAGAATATTGTTTATGAGCCATTTAAAAACGCGAAATATCTCAATATATATACACATAATAACACTTGAAAATTTACGCATTTTTGAAATCGAATACGAATTTTTTTTTCTTCGTGCTTCTTCAAATGATACATTTTTATTATATTCATATAGAAATTTATTTTGATCGTATTCGATATTAAAATTTATTCAAAAATTCGAGTTTTGTGAAAAATATTTTTATCATAAAATATTATTTATAGGTTTCCGATTTAAAGATCATTGCTTTAAGTGTGTCAGAAAATTTGAAAATTTTATGTTGTTGGTTTAATCGAGCATTAATGAATGAAATTTGGTTATTATTTTTGTTATTTTTACACCATGGTCAACCGATATAGCCCTATTTAATACTATAAACCCGAAAGTTTATGAGTATGTATGGATGTATGAAACTCTTTCAAGCAAAATTACTGAACCCATTTTTAATCGAATTTTTTTCAAAATATGTGATTTGTTCCAACTTAAAATATAGGATAAGTTTTAGGTCCATTTTCTACCCTCAAGAAGTTTAATAACGGGGACAATTATTTTATTAAGCGCTCACTTGAAGTATATTACAAATCTTATTAATCCTATTGCCATTGAAACCAATATCTAAATTTTAAATTAAAAATAAAATTACTTATGTCATCTCACTAACAGTATGCCGAACTGTTAACTATATAAAGTATGCATATCGCATCGTTCAGGTATCACCGGAAATATTCGTAGTTCTGGAGGTCTGTATATTTGCATAAAGTATAGGGATGAGTAATACAGTCCCAAGTACCGGTTACACAACCAACAAGTATGATATATGTACATTTCAGTGACGCGGTGTCAAGACTGCCAAGGTAGCCGAGGTACCGGATACCGACAATAAAAACCGGGTGTATATATTAAAATTTCGAGTACCACACCAAATATCGGTTGGTATACACCAACCGGATTAGCTAGTTTTTTATATACGGAAAATTCCATACTGTACATTAAGTGGAAAAATGCTTATATCAACTTTACATTAAATGTAAGCTTAGAAAATGAAATTGAATTCATTGTACTTCAACAGAAATTTAGAAAAATTTATATGTATTTCATTATTCTATGACCATAAATGATACACAAAAATATAAACGAAATGTTTCTAGGAACTTCTTAGCCTTGGAGTGTTAAATTCACCTCTAATACTTCTTCAAAAGTTCCTAAAGATTCGATAATTTAAGGAATTTTCACTTTCATATTTAAGAGAAAACAACTTTAAAACTCACCGATAAGTTGTGCAATTAATTCGATAAATTTGAATTTTAAGTATATTTATTAAATTTCTTTTTTCAAGGTTTTTCATAAAAAATTCTGCGTCTTATCTTTTTCTTTTATATACAAAAATAAACATCATTACCTGAGTAATTTTCCGATTTATTGAGGAAAATTGCTCAAACATGGTATAACACATAGTAAGCTTGGTATGTAATTCAAGCTTGTTACTGATTGTTATTAAAACTTCTTGACTCTTTTAATATATAAAACAAAAGAACATAATTTTATGAAAACTAACATAATAATATCACTTCATAATTCACGTTCTACTATTTCAGTGTTAATCTATTCATAAATAAGGCCAAAAAATGTATATCTTCAGTCATTATTCATTTAAAAAATTTATTTTTTTTATTTTGATTGTTTACTCTTCTCGGTTGCACAAATTTTCAAACAGTAGATGATTACTCACTTGAAAAGACGTTAAATTGTTTTTAAAATATAACTGCCTATTAAACGTAAAAAACTAAATAAATAATTTCATATTAAACACATAATCAATATGTTATCTAGAACATATTTACGAAGAGCAATAGGCATGAAAAAAATATTGTGCATAATTTTATTATGCATATAATTTACTTATACTCTAAAAATTATTTTATATTTATATCATCTAACACATAAAAGTTTGTAAGCCTGATAATGTGATTTATTGAACATTAAAAACTTGCTTCAATAAACTTTTATTACGTAGAAAATATCCTAAATGAACATGTAATCAATAAAATCAGTTTAATACGTAAACAATATTTTTCAACTTCCTACAAAATTCAATAAATACTTTGAAATTTGATACGAAAGTTTGACAGGTAAAAAAAATCTTTGAATATTGATTATCAAATTTCAGTCAAAGAACTAAAAATTATAGAGATTTACTTATCATTCAGTAAGTGTTATCTACGTTAGGTTACCTGGAGGGCTTATCGAATAGCTTTTCCCGAAATAATATTTTTAAATATAAAATCCAATTTTGATTTTTACCTAAGAAATTTTTTTTTGGCAAAAACTCTTCAGCAAACCCTCAACAAACCCCAAATTTAAGTCAAAAGTTTGTTAGAAGCACACTATTTTTTTCCAAAAAGAGTTGTGGATAATGGTTATAATGGGGATAGACACTTCTGTAATAAATACTGTTTAATGTAATACATATTTTATTTCTGTCAATTTTCTCAATAGTGACATGAAAACTGGTGGTGCCAAAGAGATTCTTAAGCTAACATAAAAAATTTAGTTTTTATTTTATTTAGTATTGGTTTTTCGTGAAAAATTGTTTGACACGCCATCCGTTTTTATAATTTCATAACAATTCGATAATAATTTTTTGAATGATTTGTTCGCGAAAATTGAAAGAAATACAATGTATATTACATTTGTGAGTATCAATTCCACTTAAAACATTTTATGATACATATTAAAGAATAAAAGCAATTTAACAGAAAGTTTTCTTGAATCTTTTAAAATTATAGGCGTGTTTATTAAAAAGTGGTGGCAGCGTAAGAAATTGGAAATAATTTAACTTTATAGTACTATTATAATTCTCAATTTCAACTTTTCCGAAATGGGTCTTGTCGTCAAATTAAATTGAATTTATTTGTATAATTTGATCGCTTACACAATTATTTAAAATAATCACAGCTACCATAATTTCGTTGCTAGTGCCTTAACAGTATTAAAATTGCAAATAGTAATTATATATATATATATATATATATATATATATATATATATATATATATATATATATATATATATATATATATATATATATAATATAATATAAACACATACTTATATACTTCACAAGGGGTTAGGGGTAGTCAGAATTTTCAAAAAATCAATTTGCATTTTAGTTAAGTGTAATATCTTAAAAATATTATCTGAAAATTTCAAGTTGATCCGATAATTAGTTTTTGAGTTATTCGACAAATAACAAAGAGAGCTCGGGCACTTCTAAATCAAGTTTAAAACTTGTTTCTAGGGTAGTCAGAATTTTCAAAAAATCTATTTTTTATTTTTTGCATTTTCGTGAAGTTTAATATCTTAAAAATATTATCTGAAAATTTCAAGTTGATCCGATAATTAGTTTTTGAGTTATTCGACAAATAACAAAGAGAACTCGGGCACTTCTAAATCTAGTGTGAAACTTTAAACGCGTTTTACTCAAAACTATGTTTTTGAACTGGTGACAACTGTAACTGGAAAACCACTCAGTTGATTTGAATGAAACTTATGCAGCTTTTAGAAATCATAAAAAGCTAGTGCCTGAAGGATTTTTTTTAAAAAAAAACTTCGATTTTTTATAAACAATTAATTGTTGATTTTTCCCGAAAATCCGAAAAAAAAAATTCCTGAGGCCGCCATTTTGTTAATTTTTGTTAATTTAAAAAAAAAATTCAGGCACAAGATTATCTATCCATAAAAGTAATTTTTTTGTTTCATTGATTTTAAATGAATCTCCAAGGAGTTGTGATGGTCACCGCAAGGACCCATTATTAAAGAGACCGCCATAACTAGTAAAATAATGAAAAAAAATTTTTGAAATTTTATTGAAGTAATCTTAATGTACGATATACTATGTTTTTACTTTGGAATACCTTCCGAAAACATTTAATGCAACATTCTGTACAAAAATTGTATTAAAATGTATTCAACTGTAAAATATACAAATAATGACTGATTTTCCATAATCAATATCTTGATTGCGTTATATTATTTAATTAAAATATTCATTTTATTATATATAAAGGGGAGACTGGGTATATACATACTCTCTGTATAACAATATACCTACACTGATAAATAACATTTTAAACATTAGCATTTCACATGAAACAATTCAGATATTTCATTAAGTAGAAATTTAGTTTTAGTTCGATCCAACATATACAATGACTATTTTAAGGTGAGTAATGATTTCGCAGGGTTTTTGGAATATGAACTCGCAAGATGATGGATGATATTATTTTCGCTTTATCGCAACAGAGAGCCAAATAAAATCAAAAGAAGTCAAAGTTGTTATTATGATTAATGTGGGATATTTCTAAATTGATCCATTGCTTCTACTTCACAGCTTTTGTCATTTGTTTTGAAATTAAATTGTTTTTGATTATAAAGAATTTTATGAGGTGAATAATTCCCCATTATTTATTTCTCAGGTTCAAGATAAGAAATTAAAATACATATTTTATTATAAACCTGAATAAAAACTGTAAACAAAAAAACTATTATTTGTAAATTGATTAAAACTATCTAAAAATGTGCAATACAAAAAGCTCAATAACAAAAAAGAAGTATCTTTTTTTTTTTAGTTTAAAATTATTTTACAATTTTTTTGCTGTAATATATAAAATAAAAACAAATCAATTATCCTTCAATAAGTTTAATTAAAGAGAATCTTGAAATTGACTTTTGAATTTTTAATACATCGAGAAAGCGCTTGATGTACTTCAATTTGGAAAAATTAAGGACCGAATTCTGGCTATAAATTTGAGTTTAAGCTGGTTTAAATATAAAGTTTTTCGTTTTCAGTGAAAGATTGCCCATCAGATATTGTTTATTTTCCTCTTTTTTAAATAATTTTTAATATTGTCTTAGACTCAAAAAAATATTTTTTCCTCTCGAAGTTTTAATTTCCTGATGAAATTTTGGTTTTTGGAGTCTATTTTTCGAACTTTTCGAACTGTTAGCACGAAAACAAAAAATGTTTCCAAAAACAACTGAGTTCGAAAGATTTTACTATTGTCTAATGTATACAAAACAATCATTAAAATGGCTCAATATCTTATTTTGCATTGAAATGGTAGAAGAAAACGTCTATTGAACCAAAAAATGGGTCAGTAACATCTAGATTCTATGTACAGCTATCCTTAACTGAAATCTATTAAGAAGACCCTGTCCTCGGTTTTTCAGTATCTACTACTTCCGGTATCTGCTCTAAAGAGCTTTTCTGTGACCCAATTTTCCTCTATGAAGGGCAACCCAACGAAATTTTACCAGATAAAATCCATTCTGATAAAATATATAATATTTTATAGATTTATTAATTTTCTCTCAAAATATACTGTAGGCGTTCTATGTAATATTTTCATAATTAATTATTTGTTACAAAGTAAATCAAAGTTTCCCACTTCGTCTATACAGGATGAGGTACATTTTGACTAGAAAACAATAATTTAATTTGGAATTATTCAATTGGCATGGAATTTTGTAAGACTATTCAAAGTAATGATCTAGGAAGTTTTATGAGCTGTATTTCTTAACGATTTAATTAAAATATCAAAGGATAAGACAAATAGCATTATAAATTTTCATTTTCTACAAATGTCAGAGGTGGAATCATTACAACCTCTTTTGAAGTTTGAGCAAGACTTAAAGTAAGGGTGTCTTTTACAATAATAAGGCAATTTTACACTCTAAAAGTACAGCAAAAATATAACCCATTTATGTTTGCCATTTTCGAAGAAAATTAATGACAGTTGATATTTGACCATTTTGAGCTTTGTTTCCATACTATGGATATTGGAAGTTGGATACTATATACGTAGAAGTATTTTTTTTTAAATACTCAAAATACAAGAGAAAATGTATGAAAAGTCTCTTTTCTGAAACAAAACCTAAATATAAGCTGCATTGAAGCTTATATTGTATCGAATCTAAAGGGTTTATGAATAAATGTTTCAGGCAAACTTTGTGTTTGTGATTGAGTAACTTCGCAATGTTAAAAAAATTTGACACATATGAATCATATGATTTTCCTTATAAGGCAGTTATAAAACAGATATATAGGTTAAAAATCCTATAGTTTTAAGACATTGTAAAGTCAAAAGTTTGAAAACATTTCTGAATGAACAGTTTTTTTCTTTTTATGCATTTGGAACCAACATATAAAGTTTTGTGCGTAAAGATATTTTAATTGTAATTTGTCTTTCATGGAAACTTGATGTGATGGATATAATGATAGTTGAAGTTGAATTACAAGTTCTTATTACGGGACTGACTTTGATAATCCCAAATTTGGACATGTCTTTACTTTTCAATGTCCCTAGAGTCCAGATCTAATGATATATTTATATGTGTTTGTGTGTGTGTACGTTGAATAATATGTGCATTCCGAAGATTTCCTCTCTGTCCCAAGACAAAAGGATATTCGCGTAATTATATAATTTAAAAATGGCTTTTCCTTAAAAACGATCCAGTGGTTTTTTTGTTGAGGAATGCTTATTCATTGGGATTTTCGACGTGTTTAAAGGCAAAGCATATTTGTATTCGAATTTTTTTTACTTTTGAATCCATTTAGATTACTTTAAGCATAATTTGGTTCATTACTCTACACTTCTAATATTATCTTTGAAAAGGTGTTATTATTTTTCAAACAGAAATTTTTTACTATCGACACGCAACTTAGAAGATTCTGTAAAATTATATGTATATATTCAAAATTAAACCACATTACAATTTGTTGGTTTTCGGTATAAATTTCTCTGTTACTTCCTAATCAATAAAATAATTTTATCAAATAAATATTCTAATATTGTAGAATAAATTATTAATTCGAATATATTAAGTCATAACTTTATAATCATATTTTACAGGAAATTAAAAGCTACAAACAATAATTAAACACGAAAAAATAGCTACGTTTTTATTTGCTACTAAAATAACACAACCTATTTTTTAATGTAGTATAGACATTTAATTGAATATATGTTCAATTTTTGTGCAAATTAATCCAGAAAAAATACATGATATTTGATTTTCATTCATAGGGAAGACTCAGTAATGGATACGAGGCAAAGTCGAAATCTAAATAATCAACATTAGATTGGTTAACAGTCACCTAATACTATTATACCGTGGAACTTTATCATTTTAATGTTCAAAATTAAATAAATTCATTTATTCTATAGTTCTTATTTCCAAGTAATAAGTATTATTTATAGAAAATTTTTATTTAAAAATTATTTGTTTAGTTTTTAGTTCTGTTTTAGAAATTGATTTTATTATTATTAATTTTGTTTGGAATAATTTTCATTATAAAATTTACTCAAGCCTTAAAAAAAGTTAAACAAATAAATAAATAAATAAATAAATAAATAAAAATACAGAGTATTTATATATCGGAAACGTTAAATAATCTTATAACTTTTTCATTGAAACCGATTTTCTACTAAAACATTAAATGATACAATGCTCCTTTAAATATACAGAAAATTGCATAATAAATTTGGCCGTAGCAGAATTTTTGATTTCTATTTAAACAAGTAATGTTCCAAAATACGATTATTAATTTTTCTTAATCAATATTAATTATACTTAAAACAATTTCCTTTTTTATTTATTTTACATCGTTCATCAGACATTCTAGCTGTAGTAAGCCACCACCATCATTTTTTTTATCAGCTACTTTGGCTCTTCGATATTCCATAAAAATATTTTTTTTTTTTTTAAATGAACAAATTCTTAATTCTTATTTAAGATGAATTTCGTCTCGAAGATGATATTTTAATGAAAATAATTAGTGTTTGGAATTCCCTTGTTATTTAAAATATTTGATATAACATAGCCTCCTTTTTTGCCTTTAGAAAAGTTCGTACAGACTTGAAGGTCCAGGCAGACTGGAAATTGAGCGTAATTATTGTTGCCGTTGTTTTTATTCTTTTAAATATACATTTTTTTATATAAATGCATCAATAAATGGGGTGTTTTCAGTATAGACCAAAACTGAGAAATCTACAACATATGTTCTCGAAATACTTCTAGGCGCTCTGCTAACGTTTTTTTTTCAAATTAGCCAAAAAAATTAAATTATAATAAAAGTGAAAAAGACAAAACATTTTTTATGCAAAAATTTGGTTTCCGTAATTCGCATACTATGATTCATCACTTAATAAAATTATAGCCTTACAGAAATACCGTTAGTCAAATTGTCCCTTTGTTGGTAGATATAGGCTATTATTAAGGTTTTGTTTTATCATAATAAAACTTACGCTGCTTAAAGAACAGAAAAGTACGCCTGTGAATGAAATTAGGTTTGAGAGAGAAATTTTGCTACTGTGCATCAAATACAAATAACTTCTAATTTCCTTTCGTATAAATTCTTTTGGAACCTATAGTCATATTATTAGTTAAGAATCTCTTCGACTATTTGTTCACAAGAATTTTTAATATAAGCGTTTATTATTTTTAAGTGCAATTGTCCGAATAGGTTTGTTTTGTAGTTTCCGTTTGTATGTTTGCCTGTTAATTTATTTTTTAGTATGTTTTTTTTTTCTAAATTATTGTGAAAATAAATGATTCTCAATCATTTGTCTAATAATGGGGATATTTACTGAAAGCAAAGAATAATCGTTTAATAAGATTATTTACTCAAAAAATTTCTTGTTGTATTTATATATAGTTTAGATTCCATATTTTTTTCTTTATTACTCGTAATTGTTTTTAAGAAGATTTCTATTTATAAACTTTTAAATTATGACAAAAAAATAAATAATAATTAAACATACATAATATTTACATATATGTATTTATATAAATAATTTTAGTTATATATTCCTTTGATTAATTATAAAACATAATCAAAATAAAACATGAAAGGAAAAAATTGTCCAGCTTAGAAGAAAAGAGGAAAGAAATTAATCACACAATATAAATAGGGAAATAAGAGAATAGTAATATATAAATTTAAACTAACACATACACACATACAGATATATCAACGAAAAGCTGTTTTTGATTAAGTCAGTGAAGATTCAAGAACCCCCGCTTTAATTATGCAACAAGCATAAACTTTTACATTATAATACAACAGAAAAGAAATAAAATATAATAGTTTAAAAAAACTAAAAAAACACGCATGCATGCGTAGTTCGCGCACTAGCTCTATCTTTATTACTCTCATGCAAAGGATCCGTTCATATGCGTTCTGCAGCCAACTTCAGAGAGTTACCTACAGACAAACAAACATACGAGTGAAGCTAATAAAAGCGTGTTAAAAAGGAAACAAAACTTATATATAAAAATATAATTGTGAGGTTATGAATACAATTGAACTTCTTTCAACACAAATAAAAATTCGTTAAGTGATTTAAAATAATATTTTATGTGGGCATCGTAGATAATGTAGAAGATAATGTTGTTATGTGATTTTTAACAAAATTTATTTTTTATTAGAAATTTTAATAAAACTTTTTTTTCTCCCTAAAACTACTGAACAAATCGTAAATTACGACTTTCAAAAGACGATTGTTTTTCAAAAATCACGATAAAAATTTATTCACCACATTTACTAAGATTTTGTAACACTGCTGTTATTATAATAGTATTATTGTGCTACAATGGAAAGTATTCGACATTGACTTTTGTTGACAAATAAAAGTTTTCTTTTAATTTAATTTTGGATTAATACCAAGTACCCTCATCCATTTTCATAAAAAGGGAATTTTGATATTTTACAGTGTTTTTACACACGAGAAGTTTTTTCCAAGAATAAAAATTATTTTGTCGTAAATAAAGTCAGTTGAAATCGTTTTGTAAGACAGCGATGTGGTTATGTGCATCCCTGTTGCAGTTACAAATGTGTAGATCTTGGACCTCGTAATCAGGTAATTCGCCTGTATAATAAATTTTCTAATTGTTAAACAATCAGTCATATAATAGACAGAAACAAATCGAGCTTTGTGACCGCAGTAAAAGTGCATTTATTGAAAGTTTGTCCATATTGATTAGATGAGGTTTTGCTCTGAGGTTTGTGCACGATTTTCTTCCGTTTCTTTAAAATAGATAGACAATAATTCTTTGTTTGTTGAATAACCTACCATGTACCTCGCACAAGTGTATTGAGTGTAGGTTCATATATGCTTATTTATATTCATATTCATTCTGTAAATATGTTTTTCCCTAAAAATTAGACTTCTCAGCTGAATCGATAATTAATGGTCGATTTAAATTTTAATTACTATAAATGTATTTTTTTATTTTATTTTAATATGGAATCTATTTAGCTGGGATTATCATTCATCGATTTCTGTAATATACAGTTTTCATTAAACATTTTTTATTTCCTTCACCTAAATATTAAGTGTATTCCAAATCCTTAACCGAAGCACTTTGTCAGTGATATTCAGTAGAAATTTGATCATTAGTATCGGGGGGTGGCTATCCTTCCCGATGTTTTTCTATAGCTATTCATGTGGTTTGCACAAGATGGGTAGTTCCTAACAAAGAATCTTCTAAAATCAGCTATGGCTGCTTACCTTACCCTTCCTTTCATATTTGCCATTCTAATATTATTTTTACTTATTCTGTATATTACTAAAAATGAATTAAAAAAGAACATTAATTATTACCAACTAATTAAACTGTGGAATAAATCATATTTTAATACAAAATTTATATTTTCTCTTTCTTTTATATACTTCGAAACCATATTCGTTTTATAGAATTGATATCTTCAAAATTATATTCAACACAAAAAGAATATCGACCATTAAAGTATTTACTACGACAGCACCCACTTGTGTCGAATATTCTTTGACATTTATATAACACTTTCTTATCGATTTTTCTAACTGAACTTATTAACTGCTCGTTCTAGGAATTTATTTGAACCACGCATTTTGGCATACCTTTAATTCGATAATTCTAGAAACAATTATTATTAGTTTTCGATAGTAAAAATATTACCATATTTATTTTTAAAGACATCTTGAATTTTCTTTTCATTGGCGTTAACTTCAATTTTTAATACTTTCTTGAATGCATACCTTAACTGAACGTTGTAAATAATTTTCTTTAGAATAAATTAATAAATAATTATTGTGCTGTCAAAAATTCATAATACCAATAAAAAATTCCTTATTTAAAAATATGCTGGATTTATAATCCCTTTTCTACTCATAATACAGAAGTTTTATAAAATCAATATTTTTCATATGAAGAGTAAGTAAATCCGAATGCGTGACCCTACGTTTTACTTATTTACCATTATCTTTCAATTTATTCATAATTTTTTTTTAAGTTATAATTTTATTGGTTCTTACTTAAATTTTTAACCAGAAGAGTAACATTTCGCTTTTTTAATAATCAAAGCATCTTCTTCGTTTCTCTGAAATGGTTCCCGATTTTTTAATACAACCCAATAGCTCTTACAGAACACATTTATATATTTTTTGCTTGAAAATGTTATATTAAATATGTATACGTGTTTGGAAATCACAATATTTCAATAAAAAAATAGAAAAACGAAAAACTCAACATTTTTTTTTTTTCGTATTACTTACAGAGTGGTATTTCTCTGATACGTTATAAATTATTCTAGCGTTGAGATTGGAATACTAAGAAACCCAACTGAAAGGTTACTTCTTTCGACTACTATAACTGATTCGATTTAAATTTTATTAAATATAATATAAAATAGAAAGTAGAGAAAAAGTTAATGTTATATGGTGAAATTTTTATTTTTAGTTGTGTTAACAAAAAATTTCTACGAATTATGTGATAGAATAATAATGAATTTATGATTAAGAAAAAAAGAATTAAGTTTTTTTTTTTTTAAATAAAATAAGTATCGACAATTTTGAAAATCGCAATCAAAAATAGTATAAAATCTCTGTAACTTCCTTCTAAATGAAGTAATTGGAATGACTCTGAAAAACTAAAGTGGGAATAATATTATATTCCCATGATTCGAGGCCACCAAATCCTTTTTCGTGACTTTGCATGAAATTTTCGAAAATGTAACGTAATGCATAAATAAATAAAATTAAGTATTGTACTTCTGCGATAAATATCTTATAATCAAATTCTTGACGCATTTTGATAGAGTCACACTCGTTACTACTTGCTTTTATTCGGATATAATGATATTAAGTATTAAGAAATGGTTGGTTGGTTTTTTATAGTATAAAACGAACTTAAACTTAAAAGTATATTTTAGCTGTAACCAAGGAAACATGATATAAATAGAAAAGTTAAGTGTTAAATAAATCCGTTTCTAATTCTATGAGACCATATATATATACTCAGCGTTTGTAAACGACATTTTCCAGGATTCCAATATGTTCAACTTTGATTATTAAGCGGTTTAGAAATACATTTTATATCATTTAAAATTAAATTAAATAAGTAACACCAGGTACCTAATACCTTCCGAAATATTAAATGCAAAGGTAACTTCTCTTACAAGGAGACAGATAATAGAGACATTACAACTAACTAATTCATACTGATGATGACTACCTGAAAAATACAAAATAATTTGATCTAGGAAATTGGGGCAAAAAATCGAGTTCTCATTAATAATTACAAAAAATAAAAGATAAGAATATGTTGATGTGTTTTTTTGGCAGTCATTACAGGGATTGGGGTTATTCTGCTACCCAACCCATGTGTCTTAAATAATATTTTTGCGACAACATAAAACAGGCAACAGAATAAAAACAGGTAAAACAAATACGACTACTTGCCATTTTTAACTGGTATATCATCTCTTTTTCACCCTGCAGTATAGTCATACATAGTATTATAAAACTTTTTACGATCAAAAATGATCACATTGAAATGTTTGTTTATAAAATTTTATTACATAATTTTGTTCCAAAACATTGAAATGAAATTTTATTAAATGCATCCATCTATTGTGTGCAATTTTTGTATCTTTTGTTGTATCACATGTTTTGGATGTATTTTGTTCATATTTGAAAAGGTTGTGTTGTAGCATTATTGAACATAAATGCAGTTTTTACAATATGTTACTAGAAACAAATTACCTATTATCTGGACCACAACTATCCAATGCACTTACTTTTTCTATTATACAGATAAAATGTCATTATAATATTTTTCAACAGTAATTTCAGTACTAGTTACGCTATGAGCTGTATACCTCATTCAAAAAGGTACAATTTTACTTGATTTTACAAAAGGAATGAATGGATTTAAAAGGAACATTAATATTGAGCTATTGGCCCTGGTACCTTCATTGCACATCGATTGCAAGAAACTCCGTTCCCCTTTCTTGAATATAAAATTATTTCATAGTTGTGATTTTCCAAAATGGGGTTTAAATAATTACCGTTTTCCTTTATTTTCTCACCATTCCCCATAGAATACAAAAGCTATATATTCGCCGCTGGAATAGAATATATAATTGAGATTTCCTGAATGTGATAACGATGTCTACCAAATTCCATCAAAATTTACCGTAGACCGAATAAAGATAGATAGATACAGACATACGAAAAAACGAAGTACAATGCCATCTAGTTCATGGATCCACCATGTTTCGTTCGATCAATAATTTGGTAATAAATAAATTATAAGATATCATAGTACAAGTAAAGGAAATGAAGCCATGAAACGGAATAAACAACTGAAAAACAGAATCTTATCTAATAAGATTACAGTTCGTATAATATTTAGATTAAACAACTTGAAGCAGCGATTTTTTCGTCACCATAACTCTCTGTGTTGTGAGTGGGAAGGAGGTAATCAGTTACTCTCGACAACCCGGGTAAAAAAATATATATAATTATACATATATATATATATATATAATTATATAGGACTGAATATTATCATATATTGTTCCATATTATCATGTATTAAAAATGGTCCAAATTATACAGAACTACTTTTTACATGGGATTGCAACTTTTGAAGATGAGTCTTTAAGAATACATTTAGTAATTGAATTCTCATAGACAATATATTTATAAACTCAAAATATTCATAGTAATTTTTGATAAAGATGTTCCATAAAAAAGAAATTGATTATCACTAAAAACTCTTTTTTAAATAGTAGTTTTTTCATATTTTAACGATATTTTATTATATAAGCTTTTATTATATTTTAATTCTAATGAAAGATATTTCAACAACTAAAGTGAGCACTGATAATGCTCAAAAATCGAAAATTAACTAACCAAATTATTCGATGGTAAATAAGGTCATTTTTTAATATGTTTCAAAATACATCGAAATTTGGTCATTTTTTATACAAAAAAAAAAAGTATTTTCACCGATTCTTATGAGAATATAAAAAATTTTGCGATAGTTATTCATAAAAACCAAAACAAAAAAAACAAAAAAGAAACAAACGATTTTTTAAATTTTTCTCGAAAATTAAAGCCAATAATAGAAAGTTTATATTTTTCATTATATACAACTTTATGTAACCTTTTTCGATAAGATGCATAGTTTAGCTATATAGCGCAAAAAACGGAAATCACCTATATAATATTACCTCCACTAAGTTACACCATTAACTACATTTTTAGGCTAATTGTATACGGCTAGTAATTTTTATTCCCTTAAACATTATTTGTCGTGATCTATTTATCCTTTACGGTTTCTTTAAATATTAAAATTTATCTTTTAATAATTTATCAACTTGAAGGTCGTATTTATTTTCTAACATAATCAATTTGATTTTATATGTAACAATTTTGATTTAGATTAAATTATCAACAGCTTTGTTTATTTTCAAATATTCAATATAAGAGCTATGATAAAAAGACTTATTTTATTTGTGAAATTAGTATTACTTTGGTTGAACATTAGATATTGCTAGTATCTTCATTATACCGCATGGTTGAAAGTACGTTACTTTTACTTAAAGATATGTGACACAAATTTAAATTAATTCAACACTTAAGGCAATCATTTGATTTGATTGCTGAAAGACGTTGTCTTCATACTCATCCAATTGCAATCTTGCACAAATAAGATTCATTTATCGTTGACTGTATTGAAAACCACCGCCTACAACTTGAGACCTCAAATAAATACGCTTTGAATCCAATTTTAAAGTCTTTGTTGAAAATTTTTCCAGAACTCTATTTGCCTGTGTAATATAACACATGGACTGAAAAGTCCCGGGCCTAACAAAGAAAACACAGTTTTTTTGGTTCAAAATTAGCTTTATTCATCAACGTAATCTCCATCAAGAGCAACGCAATCATTCCAGTCCACTGCGTTCTGCATCATCGGTGTCTCTACGACCACGTTTGAAGTCAGCAAACCAACGTTTTATTGTTATTTCTGATGGAGGGGAGTCCCTATAAAACTTTTCAAGCCATTGCTTCGCTTGAACGGTATTTTTTCCCATCAAAAAGCAGTGTAAAATTAAAACACGAAATTGTTTTTGATCCATTGTTTTGAAAATAACAAAAGTAGCGTCACTCTTAGCACAATAACTCACAAACTAATGAATAGAATATCATGAAATTTTAACAGCTGTCTTTTGAAGGTTAGTATTAACTGAAAAAAAGGTGACTGCAATAAAACTAGTACCATCTATGTGTTAGGCCCGGGACTTTTCAGTCCATGTATTATGTTAATATATCCAATATGTATGTATAATATATTGTAAAGGTTCCAGTTTATAAATAAATAAAAGGTGTTTTAATTAATTCTTCCTTTCAACAATACGTATATTTCTAATTTTTAAAGTCTTAGTACGATTATTATTATAGGTAATATCTGATTAAAATTTAATATTAAGCAAATTTCGAGATTCAATTGCTTACTTCTACCAATGAATAATATTATATTCTAAAAGAATTTTTTGTAGTACAAAAATGAAATAGAATAAAATTACTAAACATTGACAACACAAAATATTTATCATTATAACTTTTCACAAATAACTGCCAAATCAAACATCCACGAGAAAATAACACATCTACAAAGTGAATAGTCACCACACTGGGGTTTTTGCTTTTACCTTTTGAATATAATTAGGCCAATCATTTAAAGCAATGCGAAATAAAATGGCCTACACAGGAAATAAATTCGGTCATTTTGATAATTTTTGGTATACCAGTCCAATGTCTGTAAATCACATAAATAGTTGACCGAAATAGTTTTCTTGGTCTTTGATCAATATGGTACTATGAACGAAAAGCTTTTTTCAACTACAACAACTACAACAACACGTGCCATTGCTATAACTAAGGTTTCTTCTGGACATTTGGAGGTATTTCATCGAGATAAGATCCATAAGGCTAATTAGGTCAACACACGTGTTAATTGAGCCTTTGTCCGGATACGTTGCTTTTATAAATAGCTACATATTGAATCATTTAGTAGCTTCTTATTTAAACCAAGAGCTAAGAGCCTTTGTGACCGTTGTAGAACTTGTTCCGTTGAATTTTATTGAAATATCAACTAATTGTATCTATACGAATCACAAAATCATTTTATCCTGAAATTTTTTATGAGGATCTTATTACTTCCTGGTCTTATTTTCTCAGATACTTTTATTTGTTCTTTCTAATGTGTAGTTGGAAGGCTGAACTGCTTATTAGTTAAAAGTATTATGTTTGATATTTTAAAAGGAAGATATCTATTTTGCTTATGACGTTGTATATAGATATGACATAGTTATTTTGATCCATCTTGTATAATATGTGGAATGTAAGTATTTAATAATGTTTGTTATTATGTGAAGCAGAAATAATTGAGAAATATGTATCAGTACTCATTTATCATTGGTTGTGTTTTGTTGGTTCAATTCAACTACTACTATTACAACTACTTAGTTACACTATTGTTGACCGCCATATATCGGACAAATTTAATTAACTTAAAACAACAACAAATAGACTGTAATAATTTTGTAGTTGTTTTACCACATTCAAGTGAAAATCTTTTAACACATTTAACACACATATGGTATAAGTGGAAAATATTCTTTGTTTGGTTCTTTCTTTGTGTTATTTTCAACATTTTAGAATTTATTATATTATTCAATCTGCCGTTATATTATCTATCCAATTGCAATTAAATTATTTGTGGTTATTTTATGTGATTGGTTGGTTTATGTAAAATTTATTTGAATGTTTTGGTTTTAAAATTGTCTCTGTATTAAAAAAATATTCATTGTTTTTATTTGAATAAAAGCTGTCAGAAAACAGGAAAATTGGTGAACAAGACAAAATGAAATCATCGATTTATTAATTTTTTATTGTAATATTTGTCTACTCTTCCAAACCGTAAATACGATTCCAACAAACAGATATTAATTCTGAAAGTCATTGAATTGAGTTGATCTTTTAAAGACATAGTGCTAGGTATTAATTTTAAAATGTTCAAGGAAGATTTATTAGTTGTTTATATATATGGGAAGTTCTTATAATGAGGCCGATTTTGTGAATACAAAACTTTCATATACCTTTACGTTTTAAGATCATTATGACCCAAATTTACGTTTTAAAAGACATGTCAATGTGTGTATGCGCATTAGTTTTTTTCATCGTATTGATTATTTATAGAACAAATAATGATATCTATGTGGAACAACTTTCATTTAACGAATAATTACGTTTCTTAAAACTGAATGATTTTTCAGCAAAATCAGTTTATTTGCTTTTTGTTGCGGTTTAAAAACTTAAAAAAAGTAATATTCGTAATAATAAACAAAATATTGCTTTTTTATTGGCCTCATTTGTAGTTCGATGTATTGAACGCCTGTGGAACACCTGCGGGTTGCTCTTAGACCACTTGTTTAAGCAATTTATATTTAATATGGTATTGCCGTGAAAACATTTTCTCATATTTGAATGCAGAACTGGTACAGTTCTTGGAGACATATAGCTCCTGGCCTATATGAACTAAATTAAACATTGATTATTGAATTATTGGTTTTCAATTGGAGGAAGTGACAATTATAATTAAGAAAACGGACGATCAGTCACTGATGATATTCACCACCCTGCAGCAAGTAATTTAATCTACAGAGTGATTTATTAACAATATTAACCAAGCAGATTCTTAATTAAGCCAGCAATAAACATCATAGTTTTCTAGGGAAAGCTTTTGATGTCTCATTTTTAAAGCATAACAAACTTTACCACCAATTTAATGCACCCGTTACAATATATGAACAAAGTATAAAAATAATAATCAATCAATGTTTCGCTTCTGTTTTTTATGAATACAGTGCATTGAATCATCGTATTGTACGCAGTAAATGGCGCTTATACCATTCTTAGAAGTCTAAGTTCATTTTCAACATATATCTAATTTATGTTCTTCAAAAGAGTGAAAATATTTTTTGTATTTTTAAATAGATTACGGTGTTAATAGATATATTATTAATTGTGTGAAAATCCATTAATATAAAATAATTATGGGAAATTTTAATTTTGGCTTATTTTCACTTTAAAATTCAGAAACTTCTCATTTAATGTAAACAGAAAAAATACTTACTCTAACGCCATTATACCTTCCGATTTTTTCAGACCTTCTCATAAATTATTTGTGTACCGTTCTTTGGTCCACAGAGCGTACGCTAAAACATAGTTCTATAAATGACTGAAGCATGAAAATGAGTACCAAATATTCACACATATTTCATCCAAAAAATAAAAAATAAAAATGTATCACTCCCACATGTAGGTAACATCTCGCAACAAATTGAAAACCTCTTTCGAAAACATAATATACAAACGGCTTACAAAAATTAAGGTAATTTAGGTAAATCAGTTTTTAATGGCAATGAAAAAAACCCTCATCATAAATAAAAGTGGTGAATATTATCATGCCCGCAATTCAATGCCGCTTATGTCGGTTAGGCAGGTAGATCTTTTTTCAACAGGTATAAAAGAAATGTAGCAGCCATAAAACTGATTCTAACTTCTTCATTGATCTTACCAATTAAGGTAATAAAATTCACATTGAACACATGTCGGAGGTGTTAGAAAAGCCAAAAACTGTATTTTCTAGAAGGGCTTAAGTTCAATAAATTAAATAAAAACTTATTTTTACAATTTTTAATAATAAAATAATTAACTCCCTTTTTTAAAATTTAAAATCATAAATATTGAAAAAATATTCTTCAACTCCATTCACGTCTTCATTATATATATCCTAAATAAAAGAATAATTATTCAATACTTTATAATGACTTTATAAATCGAAAGTAAATTCGTAATTTCAAAAAAAAAAATTTTGTGAAAAGTAGACAAAGTTAAAAGTTCCTATTATTATTTTATTACGGTATGTTTTAAGCTACTGAAAATGATTGTAAAGACAATTTAAATTGACTTAGCAAAATATTGTATATATTTTGTTTATAAATATTGTAAATAATATCAGTGTAATAAATCAACTTGTTTTTCGTTTTCATTACAGCTATTGATCGTTGCATGGTAGGTATACGTTCGTACAATTATCGATGATGTTTTATAAATTATTGCGAAGTAAATTTAATTTCAATATCTTCTAAAGTAAAAGACGACACTTTCTATAAAACCTCGTTATTTAAATTATATGCTTAATTACATTTCTTTTGATTTGTGTGTTTTAATTCACAAAAATATTCAACATTATTTAAATCGAATAAAATTTATTAATTAAATTGAAATTGAATGACAGTCTATTATTTTTGAGATTGTTCTTTAAGAATAATATTTACCGAAAAAAATTGGTAACATTATTTGGCATGAGATTGCTTTGTTTTCTTAATGCTTTCATATAATCACTGTGAAATTTTGTAGCAACTGAAGTCAATCTTCTATCTGTTTGTAGAAGCATTTTCATTGAAAAAAAAAAACAGTAAATAAAAAATAAATCTTGTAAAACTCACCGATTTTATATTTCTAAGTCTAAATTTCAAAATGTAATTAGGCAAAATTAATACTCTAAAGAACCATGTTAAATTTTTCCAGAAATAAATACTAGTCAAAGTTAGCAGAGTATTCTAAATTTAATTTAAATATGCTCAGAATAAGGTGCTTTTTAGATGTTGAAAATCAAATTAGATACTCGAATTTTAATTAAGAAACTTGATTCATTAAGATGCACGTTGACAGAGCAATTTGCCGGTAATTTCAATAATTTCAATTAAATAAATAAATTAAAAGAATGTTATGCCGAATGAGAATTAAAGATTGAATTTTTGATATAATGAACAAATAATACCAGTGAAAAAAAACTACTTATTGTGTTAATTATTAGAAACTCATATAGAGTATCAATGTGCAAACTATTTTTAATTATTTGCATTCATAAAATACTTCATTCATACTATATATATAATATTGCTAATATATGTGGTTCTTGGCTAAATTTCAGCTGGAATTGTGGAAAATCTTTGCAGCTTATTAAAAGAAGGTTTCAACCAAAACTTCTTTCTTTTTAAAAACAAACATTTGATGTCTTTAAAATTGAATAAACATGTGGAAATGGGCTAATTAGGTGATTCTATGAATCCCTATTCCAGAATTTTAATTGTGGCTATAATATTTTCAAACATTACAACACATACTACAATTAATATTCTCTATATATCAAGTATATTAATTGTACTTTTTAATATAATTAACAAGACAAATTAAAAAATGGTAGTATATTGAATGTTTTCGAAGTGGTCCCTGAATTTATTGATTGAAGGAATGTCAACATTTGATATAAATGGATTATAGATCAGAGTTTGATTTATTATCAAAAACCACATAATTTGTATATAGTATACTATGATGCATTAATAAAATTCTGATTTTAAACGTTAACGTCAATGGATTAATACGATAATAAGAGCTTCTATTTGAATGCAAATTATTTGCCATAAAATTCTACATATAAAGTTAATTGCATTTTATTGTGATTATAATAATAAAACAATATCCAAAAATCAAATTAACTATATTTAATATTTACAATACGCAAAATAATAATAAAATATATTTTCTAATTAAAATTAAAATCACAATATTTATATTATTAATTATGTATAAACTAAATGTATTCAATAAAAAAATATGTTACAAATTTGATATTATTATTATAAATATTAAATACAATTATTATAACTTTAATTTAAATAATATTATATAATAACGAGTATTGCATTTCATATTTTTGGTATGAATATTTTATTTCCATTAATATCTATACATTGCATAGGGTAAATGCATAATTTTTTTAAATCAATACACAAATTCTTATTAAAAAAATTATTATACTAAATATAAATTAAAATGAGCATTTTTAGGTCTTGAATTTTTAATTAGTAAAATAATTTGCACGTTTCCGTTTTATTTTGAACTCAGTAGTTCAATATAATTAATAGTAATATTTGGAGTATTTGAATTGATCATTTTTCTTGGTTTATTTTAACAACATAGACCAAAATTATATTTATTATCAACAAGTATTTGTTAAAATAAATTTAACATAATGAATTTCCCAAAAGCCAAAGAATGTAATAGGCTGAAATGAGTATTAAATGTAAAGTACTGCCAGTGGATTACCTAAATAAATATGTCCATGTTTTATTTGTGCCTGGGTCTTAGAGAAACTACCAATCGGATTTGGAAAACTTTTATTTATTAATGAAGGCTATAGCGTCTTTATTAACACGTTACAACTATTTGATGCCCAGATATGGTAGTTTTCGTCAAAGAATTTGAATTATAATCAAACCAAAGTTAATGGTGGACATAACCACAATCATTATAATGGTGGAGAATCAATGTTCGAAATCCTTATAATTATTTATAGAAGAATCAACTATTTAAAAAAAAAATACAAATACCTTTAATTGATTATCTCAAATAAAATAGTTTTTTTGCATAAACTCTAATAAATCTAATTAATTATAAACATTTGCAATGGCTGTATTATATGATGTGAATACTATTAAATAAAATGTATGATATAAGTTTAAAATATGATATTTTTAGTACATAGAATATGTGTACAAAGTATTTTTAGCACTACGATAGTAGTATGAAGTACTTTTACATTGCTCGTTAAAAACATCTACTAAAATAATTAGCATTTACCATCTGGGTAGTGTATTCTTAAGTATGTATATGTATAATATAACAAAAGAATTACGTCTCAAACTTTATGAGTGCATGTTTGTATGAACTTTACATAGAATTTATTTACTGTGTGTTGCATGTTTTGGGTGCAAATACAACAAAATATTAAATTACTGTTGCCAAATATTTAAGGTGAAAGTAAGAGGTACTAACGTTATCAATCCTTAGAAAATTGGTTGTTCTGTGTTTTTAGACCTTGCACACATATCTGCCTATGATATTATTATTCCTAATTATAGCGATATTCAGGATAGAGTTTTCAGGTTAGTTTATTTGGAACTGATCGTAACTATATGTTGAAAATCTATTCTAAATCTTAGAGATTAAGATGCCATTATCATATAAAATTGAGTATTATTACGTTTAATTCGTATTATTCATAGAAGTTACTATTGCCAGGTTTTTGGTCATAATTGAATTATGTAAATATCTTTTAATTAATGATAAGCAAAGCAAGAACATAACCAAGATTGTGAGCGTCTTGGTATTGACCTTGGTCTTGTATTTTCAGTCTTGGTCTTGGTCTTGTTTATTTAGTATTCATCTTCGTTTTGTTTCAGCTTGTTTATTTGATCTAATATTAATATTTTTTTACGAATTTTCATATATTCATCGGAAGCTGTTACTTTTAACTTAGTCGTGCCCATGTAATCTTGGTCTTTTATATTCGGCGTTCGTTTTGGTTTCGGTTTTGCCTGTCCGGCCTTGGTCTTTGTGTTGATGGTTTATGAATAATATCGGTGTTGATCTTGGTGTTTTCAAGATCAAGACCAATTCTGCTCATACTACTTTTAATCAGATAATCTAATGGGATAATTTTACTATACTAATTTTAAATCATGTTTTGTTATATGATAAAATAAAACCATATCACGCAATACATGCTAATCTGACTTATTTGCTTACCCATATGAAATATTTATTTTCTATTTAGCATTATGAAATGATCCTACGCGATTCCTATTATAATCAGAGTTTTCCTTATCACAATTTTCAAATGGACATGATTCTTTACAAAAATTAACTATATCGGACCCTGTATTACAGTACTTTTTTTTTAACTCAGTGTAAACTATGCAGTATCTATAAACTTCATATTATAAAATATATGATTTCATGAGACGTTCATAGTATCAAACTCCCTATTAAAAACAAAGAAGATTTATACTAAGGACAACGCAAATAATATAAAATATATATTTTGTGAGGGATTTGTAATTATTAAAAGTTTTTCACACTTATAATAATAATAATATTTCATATTTAAATCATAAGAAAAAAAAATTGTGTGGTTGAATTTAAATATTACTCATATATACTTTTTTTTTTTCATCATTACTATAGAATATTATAAATTATTCTTATATATTTATTTGTTACAGTGAACAATTTTATTTAAAACTGAAAAAAATTACTTTCAAAGTGTATTTAAATAAATTTATACTTTTGAAACGATCTATTTTATTTTTAATTAAAAATACTGTCGTAGCTTTTATTTTTAGTTAAAAACTAACAAAGTTAATTGTCTAAATCCTTTATTTATTGTTGAGTATCAATATTTGAGATATTATACAAGTATATTAAAAATGGAATTTATGTCAATTCAAAAAAAAAAAAAATAATATTTGTAGTAGCATCTTTCCTCTGTAATAATAAATGATTTAGTGATCATAGCTATCGAAATTTTTTCTGCTATCGGGGCCACAAATATACATAAAGATGAAAATTTTGAACCAAATTTAATATATCACCATTTATTTCATCTATTTGTCAAGTGACGCAGAATATACAAGACTGTCTTGAATAACCAAAATATTATGAAAGTTAACTTACTCTTTGGAATATTGACAAAAAGCCAACGTCAATTAGACCTAGGTCGAGAATTTATGACACCAAAAAAAAAATTATATAGGATGAAACACATTGAAACGGAAGAGAATATTACAAAACTGGAAAAAATATAATTTACAGGCGATGTGTGATATGGAAGTGGAAAGGGCTGAATTTTGAAGGATAACACACAGCTTATCTCGATTTTTTCAAAGCTACAAGTCCTATGAAAAAAATTTAAACGGCAAAGGTAATAAAATATTCTAATCCAACTTTTGTACTTACTTTTTTTTTCAATTAACGTCAAAATAAAATTGTAATAAAAATTTTTCACGAAATTCGGTGACAAATGTAATTTACTTTTTTACCGTTTTTTTGAATAAAGATCGAAAAAGCATCCTAATTTTCAATTGAAAAATTTGTAGGTTATGTAAAAAAAGTTTAAATACAAAAGTTGAAAATTTATTTATCAATTACAATTTGTTTATCAAGACTTTTTTTCGAAAATGGAAATAAACCGCAGTTTCTGCGAAAATAAAAATAAACCGTGTTTTACCCTAAAAACTCACCCTCTTCACTTTCCGACCTTAGATCGACTACAAGTTATTTTACCTTTCATTTTTATTATATTCTCTTACGTTTCCAATGAGTTTCATCCTACTATAATTTATTTCCCTTTTTAACATTTTTAAATGCTTCTAACCTGGTCTACTAAATTAGTCAATTTAATCTATTTTTCTCTTCAAAGATATTCTATCTGATTACTAATGATTAATGCATCCATGGGCATGATATTTTTCTAATCAAAAAGTTTTAAACCTTAAAAGATAAAACAGAGTCTAATACGAAAAACACATTATTTTAAACTAAACATCTTCATTTTTACCATTTTTATTGTATTTATTTCTGGCCAGAAATATCAATACAACTTCACTTTTAAGTGAATTTGATAGTGATTCGATGTACCAATAGACTTTTTGTAATTAAAATTTTTGTTTAAAAAAATTACAAAAATTTTTTGTTTCTAGAATAAAAATTATAATTTTTTCTTTTAGGTTATTTTCAACCTTTTCAATTGATTATCTGCACCGTACGTAGCATCTACAAATCAAAATTACATTATTTTTTCCTAACGTACGTAGGCCTTATCAATCGGAAATATAGTAATAAATAACAAAATGAAGGCCAATAGATTCATACGAGCCCGCCACTTTGAAAATACGTGAATAATAATAAGTGCTGTAGGTTCATATAGATGTATCAGGTATATTTCTAAAACATCCGTTAACACTCAAATAACGATTGTTTTCCATTTTGGACAAAGATCACAGAGTATGCCTGGGAGACTTTATTTTCTGAAAGACAAAATGTGGGACATCGAGTAGTGCTCATACGTACACTGAATGTCAGTAGATGTGCTAAATTGGTTAGGTGGTCGATTTACAAGTACCAGGAGATAAAGTAAAAATGAGACTTAGCTTTCAGTACTCCTCTTTGTCTTTCAGTAGTCCGTTTTGGTTGCTTACTTCGAAGTAAAGGCACCATAAGCCATAAAATCATTTCGTAAAAATCTATTCTCATTCTTTGGAGAAAATAATATATACCATCGTAGGTTAAACTTTTTCTAGAAAAAAAAAAAAGTATATTCAAAAAATAAATCGTAAAAATTTATGCAATCTTAGACGTTCTTTACATTTTTGTTCCGTTTCCTGTAAAATACATTGGTACCAACCATATAAATATTATAGTCATTACCTTTTACAAGTAACGTCAGAAGTTCACCATATAATAATATTTCATACATTTAGTTAACATTTTGATATATCTTAATAACTAGAGACGTTGGTTTATGTGGGTACATTGTTGGTTTCATTTCAGAATAATCGTAGAAATAATATACAACGTTACGAAAGAGATAAGTACAAACCCGCCAAACAGTATTACAAATATCGAAATTATGGAGATAATACTCTATTATGTATATAAGGTATCACGAGTCAACGACAAATGCGCTGGTTGTCCGCAATCTTCTACTATGAAATCAAAATGACTAAATCTTGCCACTTTTAGTAAATATCACATTTTATTACAACATAGACACAACTTTCACTTCTTTTCTTATAAACATGTATAAACAAGTTCCTGTATTTGTATTATCGATAGTTAACTAGTATTTTTAACATAAAATTAATTGGAATATATTTTTAATCTATATTGTTTAAATTAATCGCGTGTAATTTGTTGAATATATTTCAACCAAGCAGTTTTTTTAATACTGGCAGTCCTACTGAAGCTGCATGCAAAACGAATTGATAAGGCCCGATTATCCACGAGTGGTTTTGAAATTATTGTTTCCCATTGATAGAGCCATAATTGACCTTGACAATTATTATCGCTAACTGAAAATTATTATAACAAGCTAGTAGTATGGATGAAATCGTAACCAGTGCTTATGCTGTAAAATGTGTTGTTCTTAGTGAGAAGAACATTTTTTTTCCCTAAATTTCAATGTTCAGTACCAGGATAAACAAAAGCTAATACATTAAATGCCACTTTTCCTTTGTTTTTTTTTTTTGGTAAGAAGAGTATTTTTTTTAATTTTTCATCAATAGTTTCTTAATGAAACATACAAAGATAATCTTGTCAGTCTCAACCGATTCAAAAGCTTAAATTTTTCTTGGAAATTTCCCTCTGTAATAGCAAAGATAATTATAAATTAACTTAAATACAGGGAAACCATGATTTTCCATTTTCTCGGTCTTGTTCGATTCGATTGAATTGATTGAATTTTGACATATGAATACTCATGCAATTTTTTATGTCTCACACAATCTAAAACTTTAAACATTAACTTCGTAGATTCTTGTATTTACCATTAGAAGTTTTACAACATAGACTAACACTGCTTTAGGATCTTGACCTAAGAAGAGAATCATGGACACCAACATAATAATAATAAGATGAAATAAAGGTATTATTATTATACCTACTAGTAGTTGGTGGAAAATGATGAATACTATGTTGTTATACTTAGATTATAAAAGTTGTCACTGAAAATAAAATGAGAAAAATGAAAAACTTTTATTCACATAGAAAACCATTTTTGTTTGTTTTAGTAATAGAACAAAAAAATAAAAAAATGTTGAAAAACTTATAGTTGTTAGGTATGAAGGAAAACTTCGGATATATATTCTATCAGCACTGCATGTACACAGAAACCAACTTATTCCGACACATATTTATTTGGGTTGGATGCAGAAGAATCCTCTCTTGTGTTGTTTTGTCATCATGTGTGTGTGTTACGTTTGTCTTCTATATTGCTTCTGTGTTATTATTTATCCATCATTTTTGTATTTCATTGTTATTCGTATATGCTTTGTACAAGCCATTAGTTTACATTGTTGTAACATTCGCTGTGCATTAGAATAATAAGTATAGATATTCAGTAAATGGATTTATCATAGTGTTATTTGCTTGTTATATTTAAATAAAGTTTCAATTTTATGTTCAAAAATAAACAGTTTTAAAGGGAAATCGTATAGGCCATAAACCAGTCTACTAAGTATTTATACTTATTATTTTGGATGTTATAGTTGCCTGCGATAGCATAATTGTAGATCGTATTATTCGATGAGTAGACACCTCAAGCCTGGTTAGTGTAAGTATTTTTTACATAGAATGATAAAGATAATTTCATTGTTGTGTAATTTAATTTTAATTACAAACAAATGAGGCGTCTTTGCTAAAGCACTTATATCTTTGAATATAAAGAAAATTATGTTAAAAAACAAAACAGAAAATAATGTAAGCTTAGTCTTTACTCATTAAGTGTAAAAGAACGGACAAAACTCCAAAACTGCTGGACTATTTATTTGGTAAATAGTAGTGGTTACGTATTCATTTATACTGTATTGTATCAATGTTATCATTTTTAACCGTAATGAATATATATATTGAGTAGAATTTTATCACCGAGAGATGATTGTGATCGCAATGGACCTTTAGTAAAATATTATAAAACGCCAAACGATTATAAATGTTTATTTATTGAATCAAATAAAGAAAGTATTAGGATTTATAATAAAAGCTTCGTAAAACTGATATTTAATTTGAAAAATTTTGAATTTCGATCAAATATAGAAAAACATTATCAAATAACGTTAAATAACATATATTTTGTTCATTGTTAAATATTTGTTTGCTCATTTTATTACTTAAGCTATGGTTTCTCCGTTCTATTATCTAACAAGATGATTCAACACAACTAACTAGAAACTCGGAAACATTACCGTATTTGCTGAAATTTTAATACTGTGCCGTTTCTGAGAAATTTCTTTAAATGTTTCGAGATGTCAAAAACCACCCCTTACTTCAAGTGGATGCTTAAAATTTTTTAATCAATTTCCAAAAAAAAATTTTTAAATTAATTTTCAAAAATGATAACAGTAATGTATTATGCTGAAAAAATCAAAAAAGTAATATACTTAAATTTTTAATTTGACGCTTATTATTTGCACAATGTCATCGTAAACATTCCAAATATGAAATTTGACATGTCGTGAAATAATGAAACATAAATAATACAAAATAAATTGAAAGATTTACTTTTTTTTTATGAATTTATTGACACATTATAAATTTTTAATTGATTTTAAAGTTGATATTTCCAATTCTTCCAATTTTAAGTATGATTTTGCATGGCAATCATACATTCAATGTTTTTATTTCTTTGAAAGGTGTTCAAGACGAAAAAGCTTCATCAATGTAAACTAGAAGTAAAGAGTGCAGGTTTTCGACACAAGAAATTGCTCTAATTATTTAAATTTTTTTGTTATTTGATGTATTCTAAAGATTATTTTGCCTTAGTTTTATGTAAATCAAAAATTGTTTGATACGACGACACTGTATGTCAGAAATAAAAACAAAAAAATTTTCACCTCTTTTCATCCCACCATTTCTCAAAGGTGGCTTTGTATGATAGGCATTTTACAGCATATTGTTCTTTATATACCTGTTAACCTTTGAAAAACATTAACGTTTAGGTTTTAATTTTTTTGTTTTCTTTTACAAACAAACGGATTCTGATCGGTCTACTACTTAATAAGAATTTGTAGAAAGTAACATTGATAAACATTTAATATATTTCCACAGAGTAGAAGGAGAATGTATGGAAAGTTTTAGATGTAGTATGTATTGAATAAACGTATGGTTTTTCTATTTCTAAAATGAAGTTCACAAAAAGAACAGCTAAATATAGAAGAAAATAGAAATAATAATAAAAAACATACGTTTTTGTTGTTACGATTGTGTAATTTTTCTTTCAATGTTCTTTCAATTTCATAATATTAGTATATTGAAAAATTGTGTAAAAATGGGTAAATGACTACTGAATTGTGGAGCTAGAATTTATTTCTGTAGTCAATATATGTTTTTAGGAGTTATGGTTGAATGCAATGTAAAGCTTATGAAATATTTTCAATATGTTCTTAGTAATTTAAAACTGTTGTATTTGAAACAAGATGGTAGTGTAGCTTGCATGTTATGTTTTATAAATTGGTTTAATAATCCTAATAAAAATGTTCGATTAAATCCAATTGAAATTGAGTTGGTAGAATAGAATAGATGAAGTCGATACCTCAAAAGCTAACAAATTTAAAATAAAAGCTTCGATATTTTTTAAGAAAATAAAAAAATTATTAAGTAAAATCAAATATTAAACATTTTAAACCAAGCATAGTTTTAGATTATATTATTGGTACTTTAACAAAATAAATTGTACTTCACTTGCATAAAATTTTATATATGAGGAAGTACAATTAATTTAATAGGTGAAAAATATCCAACTATTGGTTTAATAGGTAAAAATAGAGTTTTATTTTTACCTATTAAATCAGTTTGTTACCTATTAAACCTATAAAAAATAGTTTTATTTTTACTCCGTTAAGTTTTATGGATTTGATTTTTTTTTTTTTAATAATTATGAAAGTCTTTTTACGTACTTTAACAAAGGTTCAATGGGGTTTTCTTCCAATTATCGCATGGTTCTGATGTTATTCAACATTAAATGGTACTACTTAATTTTCAGAGAGAGAATTCGTACTGTTAATGAGGTATAATTCAAAAAAATATTGAATTTACAAAAGTGGCAAAAAAAAAATATTTCGTATAATTTATCCATAAGGTTTATTATTTTATGTGCTCGTTCGTTGAAAATTGTTCAAAATCATACAATTTTTGGCAAATCCATGTTTTTAGTTTCGAATAGTTCGATATATTGACTTTTTGGAACAACTTTACAAAACATTTCTGGTTTAAAATTTGTTGCTTTATGAAAGCATGTAGTTGTTTTTTACGTTGCGAATTGCATCACCTTGATGGGGTTTAACGGGGTGCTTAGAAGGAAGCCTACAAATTAAATAGATAAATATTTAAGTATTAAACGCACACAACATAATGAGATCTGAAATCAAAACATTCATTGTAATCGATTTTCTAAATAAAAACCTCTAGAAAACCAAGTATGTGATAAAATGTCCCAGAAATATTTTCCACTTAATCGGGCAATACTAGTGTTTATAGTTAACTCTTATCCTAAATTATGCCTATGAGAAAACTATGATGGAAATACACAAAAACATATCCCAAATGATACAATACATGATATCCAACAATCTAACAGTTATAACAGGAGTATCAAATTGATTGAAGTTTTGTCATTTATTTATTTTTCAAATAAAATATCGTTACGTGAATGTCGGCTTGTTCATACCATATTATTAAATTGTTCGAAAAGTCTGTATATAATATTATGAATTCTTATCTAAAGATCTGTAATTAAATTGGTTGTACACAAAAATTTTAAAAATTTTTCAGTATACATATTTAGGTACGGATTGTGTCGTTAAAATAAGCTCTTACTCCAAATATGATATGAAAAAAGTCTTCATTTATCTTCATTTCCATCAAAATTACTCGAAATATTTTCATACCAATTTGAAATTGTAGTCACAAATTTTTAAAAGTTTAGGAAATCAGTAGGCATGGGTTTTCCAAATCTTTATTAGATGAATATAAATTATCTTGTACTTTTTTAGTTCAATATAAGACGTGGTAAATTAAAAATATTATTTTTATATTGTATAAAATTATTAACATACTTTATCATTGTAATATCAAAGAATAATTTTGTATCTATAAAAATTTTAAATTTTACTTTGATCGGAATACACCAATGACTACGTATTTTTTTTTTAAATCCAGTTGTATGGGTATATGGGTAATAGATAATGGGTATATTAATATTGTAGTACCTAAAAATCTTTCAGGTATACACAAAATTTTCAAATGGGTATTTTTTAGCATGTCATGAGAATAGTTATCTATACATGTAAATAGTTCTGTCTACTTGCTAGTAAATTCCGTGAGACCGTTTGGATTTATGACCCATCGATCTAGCTGTAAAATATAGTAGATATTTTAAATCTGAAAGTCGTTTAAATATCCCTAATAAAAACCTCCATTCAATTCTAGTAAAAACAACTAAAAATTTCGATAGAATTTAATACGAAATCGTATCCTATGCAATCCTATTTAAAAATTTGGGATAGATATTAATAGGATTTAATAGGCAATTAAAGTCATTAAAATTCATGGTAGATTCTTAGATTCTTATCGTTGATTTGTGGTATTCCATAGTATTAAATATGTTATGGGAATAAATAAATGTTCACACAAACATTTTTTATTAGGGTGATAAAATATAATTTTTTAGTTTTTAAGCTTGCAATTCAGAAAAATTCCCCATATTTAAGAGTATTTAAATCCATTTTTATTTATTTAATTATTTTTTTGTACTTGTTAAAATAGGCAGATAAGCGGTTAAATATGGTTCTAGGTGATTAATGATGACTTGAAACGTATTGAAAAATTTTACTTCATTAAAAAAGATAAATAGTATAATTGGGTTATTGATTAAAAATTATCTCTACTTTTTATAGTTTGTTGTATTTCTTTATCATGAATAATGTTGAATATGTAGAAGAAAATAATATTCTCTTAATAGTTAATATACAATTGAATAAACGTTATAAAATTTTTTTTAAATTCTCACAAGTTTCAAACAGGTTTCTGACCGTAGAGTGCTATATGCGTGCCGTAGTAATTGTAAAATATAACTTTTTGAAAAATAAAATTTTTTACATATTTAAAAAATATTATATAAATTACCAATGATATGAAACGATCATAATACATGACTTTTTTTATCATTTCAAATCTGTAAATGTTATTAATCTTTATATAATTGTATATATTTTCAAAAGAATGTGGTTGACGATATTAAATATTTCATATGATGAAACATTGAAATGAAATGTTTACATTTTTATTCAAAATTAAAATTTTTTTTTCTATATTCGATATTTACGTATATTTACATTTTTTAGCCTAAACACGCAATAGAAAAGAAATGGTTTTCTCCTTAAAATTAGTTTCAATATGTTTTAATATCATTTTATAAAAATTAATTTAACAAATTTTGTAGTACTTGTTCAACATTTCATTATAAACTTATATCTGTTGGTATATTTTTAATAATATCTTCTTAATGTTATAAAGTTCCCGTGTTACGATGTTGGTAAGAGATGAACTCCGAAACTAATTATTCGATCTTAACTAATTTTTTTAAATGTGTAATTTTTTCTAGCTTAAGAGATATAATAATTTGTATCCCAAATATTTTATTTTTTGTTGTTGCAAAATTAACGGATTTCATACTTAATAGTTTAATATCTGGATGAGCGAGCTGTGCTCGGTATTTTTTTTGGAAATTTTGGAAATTATATTACGTCGAGGCGGAAGACGAGTCCAGCACGCTAACACTTAGCCACTCCAATGACTTTAAATATTAAACAAATATATCATTACATTATAAAATATTATACAATTATAATAACAAAATCTTATTTGAAAAATATTATTCACTTTATTGTGTTGTTTTGTTGGGTTGGGTTGGGTTTAAAATTAATAAAATTAAAAAAAAATAAATTTTACTCGTCGGGCGAGCCGGGATTCGAACGCGGGATCTCTGTGTAAGAGCCTCGCACGCTACCACTTAGCCACTCCAATGACTATATGATTATAAATATTAAACAAACATATCATTACATTATTAAAAATTATCGATAAAACACAAATAAAATGACATTTTCTAAAAATGACTCCTAGTTAGATCGATTTATCGCCCCCAAAACCCCCTATATACTGAATTTCATACTGAATCGTTGGAGCCGATTCCGAAATTCCAATTATATATATATAAATATATATATTTATATATATACAAGAATTGCTCATTTAAAGATATAAGATAATTTCTATAAGTTCTATAAGTTTCTAACAGATGTCATTGGTATTACTTATCAACAATTTTTTTTTTACTAAGTTAGGTAGGCATTTACAACATTGTGCAAAAATTTTCTAATCAATTGTTGGATACTGGAAAAAATCGAATAACATCCAAATACACAATGAAGAAAAACTCTATCTTATGATAATTTATTATTGGGAAAAATAAAGGCATTGTTTAGGTAGCAATTGTATGTAGGATGATTTGGGGGAAAAAATTATATATATTTTTTGCTTATTCATTTTGCTGATAAGGTAATGCTGCTTAAAAAAGAGGTCTTATTATACTCAACCTAGGAAGATACGTATTTTCACAATCGCCATGAAATGGTTTGATTAAAAATGAACATTATTTTCCAAAGTTTTGTGACAATTGTCAAAGCACAACGTGCCTGGTTCTGCTAGTATTATTATATATCCTCAATCGAATCTGCTGAGTATTACACTTTTTAAAGAAAAACACATAAAATATCATTGTGTTTGATTCACGTACAACGTTTTTGTCTCGGTCGAATAGTTTATCTGTATTTTCGACACTGATAACTTTCTATGTATGGTTGTGTGTGTGGGTGATATATTGTAGTTTATTGCAATTTGAAAACTCAATAAATTTATTTTACTATTATGTTGCGTGGTATTACTAGTCTGTCCGTATAGATATTTTGTTAATATTTTAAAGTGTTTTGGGAATTACCAAATTTTAGCTTATAAATATTTTAAACGTTCTTGTTGATTTAATTTCAAGGTTTTTTTTGTTTATTCGTTCAGACGAAATGAATATCCTTAGAATTTAAATCAGTATAAATATTTGTAGTAAATCTATTTAACAGATTGAATTTATTAGAAAATCCTTTTTAAGATGAAAAATTATGAGAAACAGAATATATAGTAAACTTTTTTCAAACTATCAGTATCAATTTACAAAGTATAGAATCGATAAGATTTTAACCATCGACATTTTCACTGACAACTCAGTATGAGATTCATTGTTAATACAAAGCATAGCATAGGTTTCAAAATGGGGTAAAGGAAATGTAGTACATCGTAGAAGGCATGTTGAATTTATTCATCATAATTGCTAAAATGTTTTATTTGTTTAGGTTGCCAATGTGATATTTGGATTCCTAAAAATTAGTTTTTAATTAAAAGTGATATGGATTATTCACCCTAACCAAGGAATCAGGTTCAACATAGCTGCAAAAACATAGCATCTGCTAACAGGTTGCCAATTTGATATTTTGATTCTAGACAAAAAGTTTTTAACTAGTAGTGACTTTAGTAAGTCACCCTACACAAGATATCAAGTTCAATCAAGCAATTAATATTGTACTTAAATGACTAATCTCATATAGCCAAAATATTTATAGAATTTTTGCAGTCCCAAAATACTTAAAAACAGAATGACAACATTGAAAATAGTTTAATTAGAGTTAAAAAATTTAATTTACTTATCCAAAGACCATTATAAATGTGAGTTCCGAATCTGAAACATGTAGTTGTTTTTTTAGTAAATATAGCGTCTGCAATGTCACTGATAATGCTCCGTAATTTTGTTAAAAAATAAATGCATTTTGTTGACAATATATTTTATGTTATTAATCGTTCTTCACGAAAATTCTTAATAACAAATTAAATTTTAGTACAATAATTTAATTTTAATTCGTGTTATATTTATTTAAATTTATTTTTAATGGAACACAATGACTTTGCAGAAGTTACATGTAGATATTAATAAACAACCACGTGTTCATGATTTTTAATACCCACAGAGTATAGACTATGGACAAGAAAATTATATTTCTTTAAAACATTTGGAAACCAGCTAGCAGATAAACCATTTACGTTAAATTATTAATTGTTTGATAGACACTAATTCCATCGGAAGGATTAATACCGAGTTCATACAATTGTAGGTGTATTAAATTTTAGTTAACAGTTTAATCTCAATTTCATTGTAATTTTATTTTTTAAAATGTAAAGTTAAAAAAACACCATAAGGCATTGGTAGAGTGAAGCGTATCACTATTTTTGACTGAAAACTTAGATATATATCGTCGAAATGACTGTAAGAGAATATCCAGAGACTATAAAACGGCGGTACTGTAGCTGTACCACCAAGTATTGACAGCTGTCATTGTATTAAAAGTACTGGTCTTATTATTAAACATTTTAATAATTCTATCCTATTGAATAAAACTAAAAATAACGCTGGAATAAAACGAATAATAATAATAAGATGATTTATTTGGCATAAAATCAAGCTACAAAAAAAACGTATACAGTGTGTGATGTTAATCGATTTTATTGGTAAATAAACTTCATGAATGTAATTCTAAGGCACCGTGACAAAGAACACATCCAAGTTATATTTTATATCTTCAAACAAACAGAAACTATTCAATAAAACGACTTATTTCATTTAGAGTATTTACATCATTACTATTGAAAAGTTCATACAAGTTTAACGTTCTTGCTTTGAGTTACAGATTGTATTTGGATTTCATACAAGACGTATGATCGCAATTGATGGTGAAATGTTTAGCATCTCCAGGATCATTTCATAAGACACATTTATTTACCAAATTTAACTTATGATTGGGGATTTCTTTAATCCATGATCCCAATCCTAATCATGAAAAAGACCTTCTTCGTTCTTTACTAATTTAATCCAGTATCATAGAAATGTCATCCCTATAAATTTCAGCGTTTCCATTTCGATAATTTAACTCGATATTTAGTATCTGAATAAAAGGAATGCATAAAAAATATAAATTTTAATCTTCATATAAAGTCATTTTTCTTGCGTATACCATCTATTTCTTTGTACAACGCAAACTATTACTGTACTGTCATTGTTTAATAGAAATTGAAATGAAATATGTAATAACATATATAATATGAGAGAGGGAAAGAAGTAAATAATCATATCGAAAGAAAAAGGTAGAAAAAAATGATACCTTAGATGTAATTTCTTTTATTGTAAAATGCGACAGTAAAAGTGACTTAGAAGACAAAAGAGAATGTGAAAAAATTATATCACATTGCATGTAATAAAATATAAGCAGTTTTATATCATAATGCTTTTTTTTTTTTCTTTAAGATTAATTTGAGGATAATTTATATTTGGGTATAAGATTACAATTCTTTTGCAAGTGAATGTCTTTTAATGGCATTAATCATTCGTCTAGAATTTGATTGAAAATACCCAGGATAAATTTGTATACATTCATGCTTAGAATTATTCGGATAGCAAATTTTACGAAAAAAAAACTTCAATAATAAAATGGTATTACTTTTCAATTATAATAAATTTAGGCATAAATTACCAAATTCATCCTCATCATTTAAAAAGTTCGAAATTAAATTTTATTTCGGATAAATAAAGTGAATAAGATACTTAAAATTTTAAGTTAGACTTTAGCCATTTTCTACGTCGTTTTGCATAAAAGAACAAAATTTACATTTTTATTTTGCATTTATCTTGATTATACTTTTTTTTTTCATTTATTCTCCTAATTAGTAGATATGTTTATTCCATGATATTAGATTAGATCTTGGAACCAAATATTCATTGCTTTTATTTGTTACTTTTTATTAAAAATTCTAAGAGCTCAGTTATCGAAAAAGCTAATATCTTCACAATGCTATGTAAACGTGTACATTATTATTTAGTAGCTGAATATCATTTCATTGTTTACAGAATAGATGCGTATAGAGTAAGAGACAAAGACGCAATAACAATACTAAAATGTTAATACCAATAAATAACATTATTCTGTTCTTTGTATTTATAGAATAGTATACAACTTATCTTACTTATTTTTTTCATCTTTAAGACAGTGTAAATACACAAATTATTAAGTATGATCTATATCATACAAAAGAATAATATAACAAAGAGAAAATTAATCATATAGAAACTTTTAAAACTAATTTTTCTCTCTAAAAACCTCGGCTGTAGTTATCTACTATCAAATAAGTGTGTACAACTACAAATGCAGTTCATTAGGTTAAGTCTATATTATGATCAATTTGTGACACCGAATATTCTTCTTAAAAGTCTTAAAAGTCTTAGTCTTCGTAAAAAAGCACATGTGAAAAGCATTAAATTACAAAATTAACTGTCAAAACATTCATGAATATTGAGACCTGCTATGCATGTAGGAACAAGCTTTATATTGTGTGTCCCGGTTCAAGTATAACCACTATTGTATTTTGAAGAAAAAAACACCAAATAAAAATTGTATATACCCAAAATATTCTTTTTAAAAAGATTTATCATACGGTATTTCATAGCTTACTGTGATTTAAATAATACCTCTGACATTTTGTTATTTGCATAGTAATTAAGTGCCTTAGTATACAATCAGCAGTCAAAATGACTTCATTTTTACAGGAAGTGCTAAGTCCTAGAAATAAATTTGGATTTACGCTGTATGTGAATTTTAATACACCTTCCTATTAAGGTATTTCAGGAATGAAAAACTAAATATGGTTTCTAACTTCGGATAAATCTCTTTCTGATTCGTACTTTTAAACATAATTTCTTAGTTGTTTTAAACTTAATATTTATTTTTTTATTTGTTAGAAACGTTTGAGTGACTGCTTTTGTGTACTACCTTTGACTCTGTATAAATCAAAATTACGAAGTAATAAATTGGTAATGAAATATAAAACTTATTTTAAAAACAAAATTGAATTATTAATTGTACTTTGATAAATGATAACATTACAGGCATGATAGGCTAACATTCCTGACACATTGATAATGAAAATTTACAGTTTAAATTAAGGCGACCGTATGTTTGTAGGTACAATGACATTAGAGACAACCCTAAAAGACTCTCTGTGATAGTATTGTTCTTTAATGTTTATTTATTACTTCAATATGTCACAATGTTATGCTTTTATACTAGTTTCACTTTCTTATTAAAAAAAAAATAATAATAATTCTTAGATATTGTAATCGACTTATAAAAAAAAAATTTATACGAAACCACAAAATAAACAATATTTAAGTAGGTAATTAAATGCATAATTACACACGCTGTAAAAATTTGAAGACGCTTTACCGTGAGATAATTGCAATTAACAATTTTTTGTACACTTTGCATGTAAGAAGCGTGAGAAAATGACAGTTTCGCTCATCTTTGCCCTAGAGAGAATGTTAATCATTTGATGGAAAATTATTATTTGTAAGAAGAATATGTTTTGAATAATTAAAAAAATATATGTATGTGTTTATTACTGTAGTGTCAGTTTGTTATGTATAAGTTATGTAGTTAAGTACCTTGAGTAGTTAAGTACAGTACCTTGTCAAAAAACTGCCATCAGCCTTGGTACTCTATGTGTATTATACATACGTAAAATGTAGGTAATTAGTTAATTATTTTGCACTGAACTTTGAATTTCTGGGTGATAATTTTTATTTTTTGACATTTGACATGTATTGAATCTAATTTTTTTAATTTAACAAAATTTTAACCAATCCATAATAAATTTAAGTTAAAAACAAGAAGTATTCTAAACCTAAAAAGTGAATTTCAGATCGTGAAGGAGCCAAATAGGTCCTCAGTTCTTACATTAGCAAAATTTTTTTACAAAAATGTTGAATGTGAATATGAAATCTCTAATGCAGTAAGCTCTTGTGGAATAAGTTCCTGCATTTTTTATATTACATTTCATTCGTTAAAGAGTTGTTTTCGTTTTGACTATAGTGTGACTGTATGTATTTCTTTCACCATATCTTAACATTACTATGTTTACATATACACTTATATTCATGAAAAACTACACACGTTAAAAGAAACCATAATTATCAAGCTTGCCGCTAATATCAAGTTTATATAATTTGCAAATACCATTATATCTCGTATACAGAAGAATATTGAATGAGTGGCTGAGAAGATATCCGTACTCGCCTGACACCTTGTACTGCAATAATATGTATTGTATAGCACAAATAAGCTATCCATTTATCTATGGCATGCATATCCTTGTTTCATCCTTACCAAATTGTCGTGGTAGGATATCAGATCGTTTAAGATCTCTGTTTTAATAAATAAGTTAAAATTGTAAGATTTAGCGTTTGGGTGATGTTTCTAGTTTCGTAGATCGATTTCTATATACAGGACATATTTTAAATAAATTTTTATATAAGCTTATGACTAAGTAGTACATTTCCGTGAATCAAGTTTGTGAGTAGATAGTAACGAAATTTATTTCTTAAATATGGATCTGAATATGGCGAACGGGATTTTTGTAAAAGTTTTATTACTTGTTAAACATATCCTAGGTTGCCTTTTTTAGCCCATAATTCCACAAGCACTGTTGGAAAAAAAATAAAATCGAGCCAAATTACCGTAGACATTGAATTGCGGGTTTGAATCTCATCGGCGTAGTGCTATATTGCTATATAATCATCTTGCATGTGATTGTAGAAGAACATAAACGTGGTACTCATAAAATAATTGTTTAGTTGATTTTATATTTTTGATCGCTCTACGGGGAAATTAATTTCAAGTTGAGTTGATATAAAAGATAGGTTGAAGCATTTTCAGATCGGCACTTTTTTTTAACGTAAATGTGTACTTGCTAATAAATCCTACCCAAAATAAAAGTAACAACGAACCAACTAAAACTACTACAGTCTCCAATAAGAATATTGTCAAGTGTAGTATATTGTAATTAACTTTAATATACATTTATTGCACATACTGTCCTTCACTGTTCTCCCTTACTTCTTTTAGTGTTTCTATACATTTTTCTTTTTTTTTGGTGGTGCGAATGATTTTCTTTTGTATCTTATCACGATAAAATAATGTTGTATACTTAACTCACTCAACTAACTAATTAATTTATTTTTGAACCTTTTTATTCTTCATGAAAGATAAATATATCAATAGTTATATTGTGTTAATGGAAGTAGCTCCCACTCTTTGGCCTGTTCAATTATATAAAGTCCATAAACAACAAAGTATGTTTGTTTTTTTGATACAGAAGAAATAAGTGCAGGATGGTTGCAGTAAACTTTCAATCCAACAACTGTTTAAAATCAGTGAATATGGGGGTATAGATGTCTGATAGAAACGGAGATTAATAATAATAACATAATTTTGTCACCATTCTCCAGGCATACCTGGCTATGACATAAGCCCTCCTTGTGATAATTTTTAATGTTTAATTATTTTACAACATCTGATATAAGTATATTCCTGAAGTGGTTGGAGGAAAATATCGTAAATAAACACTAAAAATTGGTATGCGTTTGGAACCGTATTTTATAAGGAACTATGCTGACCAAGAACTGGAGTTATCAGGCGGCATTTATCGTAAACTCCCACAAGCAATTCGGAATTCTAGCCTAGAACCTCTTAGTCCAAATACTCAAACCCAAAGCATGTTATACACCTTTAAAAGCTCGGCCACTTGACTGGTATTGAATTGTTTAACACGCAGAACGTTAAAAAAAATCTGATATACATTTTACATACGCGTTTAGTATATAACTATCTGGTGCGCAAATTGGGGCCCAGAAAAATTATATTTTGTTGTTTATTTCTTTATTTGACTCATCCCATCCGGAATCAGACCTTCATTTAAAGATTAATATTTCTTTTTATTTATAAAAATTACTAAAAAGCTTGACACTTTTCTTAATCGTGATTCATATTGGAGTGTTTTCTTTCTGGTAACTTTGATAAAATTGATTTTTTGAAGGCAGGCTATGCAAGCGACTAATTCTGGTACTTATAATTGTTATTGTTTCACATTACTCTGGCAGCGTGATATTACGGCAACAGTGGATCGTAATGTCTCAATTTTCTTAATTAAAAATTTGAGCATCTCATTTAATTTTGCAGCTCTTAAATTCCACCATATATTGAGCATATTTAAATTCAATATTAAATACTTTGCTCTGCTAGCTAGGCGGGTGATTACTTACAATGCCTATCTCCAATGATATGTATAACACTGCACCTTTGTTGCTGCAGAAGACATTTACGAACCATTCATATGAGACTCGAACACTTTATTAGAATCACCATATATTTTTTTATTTGTTTCGTATTTTAATAATACATAATACCCACATATTTATTTGAATAATTCTGTATCATTGTAAATTGTAAATCCAGACAAGTTGAATTGAGAGGAGGATAGATTAATTCTTAAAAACAATTCATCGTATTTATTGTGTGTGACGACCATTAACTGGAAAACAAATAACAAGTAAGAATAAATTCTTAGAAGATATAACTCTGAGAAAAACGTAAGTATCATGTCCGGTATGTGTTTTATAATAATATACTTTAAGTATAAGCATGTATACAACAGTAGGAAGAGTACACAAGGAAACAAAATAACAAAAATATATAGAAAGCATTGTCTACATTTCTTTTTCAAATAATTTATAAAACATTAAATGCCCGCTAGTAAACGTTATTCTTTGAAAAATATATGATTTTAATGGAAATATTCTTGTATGCTATATAAAACAGTATAATTTTAAATAAAGGCTGATTGTAAATTCAGGAAACCTAATCAGGCTTAACTGAAGAAGACAAGTTTTATACCAAAGTTTCTATAAAAATATTACCTGTAAAACTGTTAATAAAAGCAAGCGAATCTTACAGTCCCGCACCTTACCATTGTAATAAGCAAAATAACATTGTATCCTGAAAAAAATTAATAAAACTCGTAATAATGAATAATTATTTTTAACCATTTTTTTTTTTGATTATTTTATTTATTTAATATATTTAATTTTCATTTATTTAGTTTTAATTTTTATTTATTTTTTATTAATTTAATTTTAACATATTTTAACATAAATAAATTGTAACATATAAGGGATTATTATAATTGCTTAAAATTATGTAACGCTTTTCAACGCAGTAAGAACATTTTCGTAAAATTGTTCATAAAATTATTAAATTTATGTTATCTGTATAAATATTTGAAAAATTCTTCTGCCTATTGACAAAATATTCGAGCTATAGATTTTTTGTTAATTATATTTCAAATTAATGTCATTAATACAATAAATATTATAAAAAATGAATGTAAAATACTTCATTTTTATTTTATAAAAGCCAGTGGGGGACCCGCGTGACATATACCTACTTCTAACAAAGATTTGGTACTTTTTGCTTCAGCTTAGTGTTTACTTTGTTACTCAAATAATCACTAGTTCATAAAAATAAATTCATAAAAATAATTTATTCTTAAGTGGAATGATTGTGTCTTTGAATAATGTTGATCATTTTAAACATATGATGCTAACCTCAATACCATAGGCTGTATTTCAACAATTTACGAATATTCTTTTATAAACGGCTTATTTTCATCAAGATAACAGAAATAAAATTCAATAAATAAATAAATTTCTGTAACAAAAGATTAGCTTTGAGCCTACATACTTGTGCTATAAATAGTTTTACGTAAAAACTGCAATTAACGATGTCTTATCGTCGTGGTTCATATATTTTTGTTGTCCTGATAATCTAGTTCAATTGTAGCCAAATAATTTTCAGTTTCACTTCAGTTACTTGCCGCTATTATCAATATCGCTTGCAAGTTACCCAGTCACATGGAGATTATTATTCTCCAATCTGCACTAAATATAAAATTTTGATCAGAAATTGAAAAAAATATTAAGATAGTAAATTAAAAATATTGTACATGAATTAAATACTTAGATGTTGTAACCATTGAACGATTAAAATACTTGAATCCAACTCCATAATTAAGCATTTTTCCTGTCGTCTCGATTTGGTTTTCACCAAGAATGAACATACATGTAAAAGTTGAAATAACTTTTTTAATTGTAGGTCAACATTATGTATCATTAAAAATACTTTATTACTTTTTTTTACATTGTAATTGTATATACAATTAGTTTTTCTTTTTAAAATTTTGTTATGTTATAATTTTTTATAAATAATGTGAAATATGTTACTAACATTGTAAATTTAATTACATAAATATTTTATAAAATAACATTTATTTTTACTTTGGTCTACATGGTATATAATTAAATAATTTAAAACTATTTCATTATTTCTACATTAGACGCGTACAATTTTCGGACATGAGTACTCAGTTATATGAGCAAGCTTACAGTCCGCAAATTTAAATTGTATTATATATATATATATATATATATATATATATATATATATATATATATATATATATATATATATATATATATATATATATATATATATATATATATATATATATATATATATATATATATATATATATATATATAAATCAGTTTTATGTTAAATATAAATTAAATTTATAACTAAAACCGTTTTAGTTCTAGAGTAAATTGATAACATAGATTGGACATATAGATCTATTTAGACGATGTTTAGATATGTATGAAAGATTGACAAATAAAAATTTATTTTATGTCTATAAGATCGCGTTTCATTTCGCACTAATTACCACTATATAGCCTTCAATGTTTTTATATTCATACCATGCTTTCAAAAATTTATTACATTTAGATACTTATTTGATTTTGTCGATACGGGAAAATTGATTAACTTTTACAGGAAAAAAGAATATACATACATATATTGTTGTCTGCTCTCAATATTTTTATTTGAAATTATGCAGATACTGAGATTTTAAATGTATGATACATCTAGCTGTGTGTCGTTATGAACACCTTTGTAAACTTCATTTATAGCGAATGAAAAATAAGGTGCATAGTTACGTGTAATTTAAGTAATTTTATGTTTGTAACGTTTATAGCACAAAAACTCATTTTCACTATACTAGAGAAAACTTTGTCAAAGGTTTATATATGTGATAATCATATATTACGTTTTTATCACACTTTAAAAATTCTACATGTTTGAATCATAATAATATGCAAAAATATGTTGTAGGTATATGGATGTTTGAGACTATTCTAGTTTTGGATACTGTAACAACGTAAAATTATTATTTTTTTTTTAATTTTAATATACATGATGTTTTGCTAAGTCGTGTATGCAAAAAATTCGAAAAATGCAAATCAACAAAATTGTTTCAAATGAAAGCTTAATCCTTTGAACGGTCTGGTTAATCTCAGAAGTATATCATTAAAAATTTAGATGGTTGATTGGAAGTACCCTATAAACTTTGTTTCTCACAATTTTTAGCTAAGTTATAATAAATCTTATCTCACTTATCTCAAAGTTTGCCATAACAGACTTCCTGACTCTAGTCAAATGCCAATATAATATAATTTTTTCTTCATATATTGATACATTTCTAATTAATATTATGGCTTTTATTTTTTCAGGTAAGAATGTAAATTTGTTGCAACTTTTAATCAAGTCTGAATATTTCACGTAAGTAATTTACTTGTGCATAGTATAGTAATATTCTTTGATGTTTTGATGTTTTAAAATTTGGCTCGAATAATGCCATAAAAATTAATCATTTTAAATATAGAAAGGAGAATTAAAGGTGTGAAAATGATGTATTACCTTTCTTCACAATTTATCATAAAGAATACAGTCGAAGCAACACGGAGAGAAAAACATGCTGCCAGGCATTGCGGAACCTTCTCTATCTACTTTAAGTTTTCTTTTTTTTTTTTTTTAATTTCATTTATTTATTTGTTTATTTTTTGTAAACAAACAAAACGGAAAACTATAAATACGAAGAATTTGTAAACAAGTGAATGAAACAAATATTATGTATGTAGCTAAATATTATTAATGTTTAATTTTCCCTCTTTGTTTGAACTTTCCAAGAGTGATGTTTCGAAAGATAGTTGTAGAGCTAAAAGTGTTTTGTGAATACACTATAAGTGTTGGATCTTTTGACTCGGAGGAAATGATGACTACAGATGTACAGACTAATTTTAAAAAAAACCGTTCTTTTAGACACAAAATCTCAAATCGTGTTGATCCAATATAAAGTTAAAAAGAAAAATTTGCTATTTTTTTTATTGATTTTTATTTTTTATACCTTCCTTATGAAGAAAAACGTGTTTTGACAACATAAGCTAGGAAATTTCAGTTTGGACGCTATTTTTGCAAAATAATTTATTAACATTTTAAAAATATATCCTGTTGATACGTTGTACCATGCATTTCGATAAGAGTAACGATTATAAAATGCTTATCATTTATGATATTTAAGCTTACGTGTACTTTACACTTATGCTGTAAAATATAAAATTATATATACCATAAATATATCTACATTTATTTTTTTAAACACTTCACTGCTGGTACCAAGATAATATACAATGTCAATAATAAATGCGTGTATGTAACAATTTTTTATTGGAGGATTCAGTCAACCGTATACTTATTTATATAAAACAAAGTTTTATGTACAGATTTTCAGATTTAAATTGAAGATATCATAAAAAACTTAATAATGTACACTTATTTTATTTGATAGTTAGTTTAATATTCATTTTAATATTCATTAAATTAACGTGCAATGTAAATTATAGTTCAAATCGTTCGAACTATGTGGATAAATGACACTGAACTAACTAAGCTAATATTTTCGTAGGCAATTTGTAAAACTCATAGCCAATAAAAAAAATGATAACCTTTTGTAATGCTTACATAGACTAAGCTTATATATTATACTAAGCTAAAACCTATAAGCTTTAAAATAATGTTTTCTAAATGGATGTTGTTTAAAAAGCGTGTAATATACATTGCATTTCTTTCAATTTCTCATCACAAATAGCTCAAAACATACTGATCTAAATTTTATGAAATTTGGTACGCACTATATTGACATATACACTTTGTGACGTAAAAATCAAAATTTGATTTTGTATTTTGATTTTTATACTCGACATACAGAATATATAAAGTAAGTCTAATGTATGAAACGCTTGAAATATTGACCGCACAAATCAAATTTTGATATAATTGTTCATAGAAACATCTCATTAGACCATTTCTCAAACAACCATCTAAATATATCCATTACCCAACTTAAAACAAACAAAAGTTCTCCAAAAAAGTTGCTGAAAGAAAGTACAATTGTTCCCTCCTTCATTCTCATTTAATGCAAACTTTCAAAAATAACTTCATTGTGGATTACTGAATTACAAAAACTCATTTTACCAAACAGATCAATTAATTCAAAGCAAAATAATGTTTTCTGCTCAAGTTTCTAAAAAAAATTCTAACGAAATAAAGAAAGATTCGTTTAATTAATATTCAACACGTAATCATATACAAATCAATCTTTCTGAATACGCCCTACATTTACAAGGTATAATATTCTGGAAAATTCTTCGATCCTAGCTTTCGTACTTTCATGTTTTTCGTGATTAATCCGTGAATGATTGATATGAGTATTTCGCATATATATATATATATATATATATATATATATATATATATATATATATATATATATATATATATATATATATATATATATATATATATATATATATATAGATTTGTACAAGGAAGTAATAATAAAAATTTATTTTAGCTGCGTGTTTCTTTTTTATATCCCTGTAGTATGATGCATGAATACCAAATACTATTGATATTGATAACCGTTTAATATTTACATAAAATATATTTTTGCAATATAAATGAAAATTATATATTTCTGTGTTATAGCAACGTCGATAGAAATTATACTTATAATATATTTGGTTTTTGGTGAAAATGAGTACGATGAATAGGTTTTTTTGTATATAAATTGATGATTGATGATGTTCGTTTCAGGAATAATGCGTGCTATAATATGTACTGTAAATATATCGTATATTATATAGATATGAATATTATTACCTATATCATGAGTAACGAACAACGTATACCTATCCATATATGTATATAGATTAGATTTATTTATTTATTTACAATACATTTATGTATATAATATATAGATAATACAATGTGTTTCAATAACAGCCTAGCTACGGTTTGCCTCTGAAAACTAAAAAATAACTCTTCTTGTTGTAACATATCACAATACAAAAATTTTTCGATTACCATTTATCTATTTTTAAACATTGTTATATTATTAAAAAACAAAAAACAAAAAACAAAAAACAAAAAACAAAACACAAAAAACAAAAAACAAAAAACCAAAAAACAAAAAAACAAAACTAGCAAAATAAAAACATATAAAAATATTTATTCATAAAAATGTTATTATGAACCCGAACTTACAAAACTCCAAGAATTTGCGACAGAATTGTGTTAAATCAACCTCCAATACATTTTAAAGTATTATAATCAAACGGTGAGCTCGAGAGTCTAAAATTCAAATGTGTCGTAGACCCATTCTACTCCCACCACAAATATTGCCCAGTTAGTTTAATCGCAACATACCAATGTATTATCTATTTTAATTAAAATAATTTGCAACAAAAAATTTTAAGTTTACAATTATAAATAAAAATAGAATATTTTGTCACGTGATTTAGTTAGAATGTTCTGAGATATATTATTTGCACTTTTACAAAATATTTTCTTTGTCAGTGATTTTTTCTTGAAAATTTTTTGTATTACTACTCTGTTTTTTAAGAATCCAGTAAAATAAAGTATTGCTTTTACAACCCCTAGTCCTGTATAGCTAACTTCGTTTGAATAAAAGAGAAAATATAATAATAAATGATATGAAAGAAGTTGATCCTATTTAAAGTTGAAAAAAAAATTCAGCTTTAATGGGTAAAAAGGGGTTGCACAAAAAATTTTGGTTATTGTGTACCATTCTTGAAATGTTTCAATGGTTGTATATACAATTGTAAAAAAAATTGTAACTAAAAAGTAAAAAATAGTTTAAAATTAAAAACTTCTATAAATGTGATCAAATACTTTTTCAAATATCCTATTTTTAATAAAAACTTATTCACTACCGATGGCTTCGAAATGTATTCTTAATTTATCACCTCCTTAATTTTTAAGAATCTGAAAATTTTTCCGGTCCCGAAAGCTTGCCGCCCTTAGGCCTAGGCGCAAATCCATCACTGTTGGTTGTTGGTGTTGGTTGAATTTTGTGCGAAAAATTTTTATAACATATTTTATTACTTGAGTCGCGCCAAATTTAATAATGATAAAACCATTCAAATTTTATAACCAATATTTATAGGGAATTTTTATGACAATTCAGTTTATGATTCAATGCCATTTTCTATTAACACAATTAATAAAATTATCGATTGAATAAATGAATTTATTTTGAATATAAAGTGATATAACTTTTCTGTTCGCAAGTATAAAATTAAACATTTTGTTGTATTGAATGTTATTTAATCCTATAGAATATACTGTTCATAAAATGTACAGTTTGCAGAAATTTTCTGTTTATGTAAACATAAAATTTAATTTATTACTTTATTTCAAATATATATAAAATAAACACGTATCTATATAGTTAATTTTGTGTATTACCCATCATATTTTATTGATAAAACCGTGTGAAAGAATTGAATAAGGAAAATCATATTTTTGTTTAAATTACTAATTTATTCAGCTTTATGGTTGACATAAATCATTATCTATAGTTAATTTAAACTTGACATTTAATTAATAAAGCCAAAATCTATTATAAGCAATACAACCAACGTTTTAAAGATTTCTATACTCGGCATATATAATATGCTCGTCTACCGGTCCGTCTTCAAGATAAAAACGAAAAACCATAACTAGTTAGAATTTTTTAATGGTGTAGTCTAAACTTTAAATTTACGAATGAATAAAAGCGTTTCAATACTTAAATATAGAACCATCAAAATTATTCCAATATGGTTTACAAAAGTATTTTTATTTGTTTCCACGAACAAAACACGCAAAACAATTCAAGTACAAAATTTTAATCCATGTTTCTGGCACCAATTTAAATCTAACTAGTGACTACTATATCGTTTATGTTTTGTGTATTACATTTTGTTTTTTTTTTTCAATGGAATGTATATCGATGGCAAGTTACACGATGGCAAAATGACGGCATGTTAAGCATGAATTGTTGCTTTGAATACTGCTGGATAGTGTCTTATAGAGATTTGGTATCTTGTAGAAAGATACCAAATCGTGCCTATCCAATTAAAACCAAATTTAAATGCGAATAGCACTTGAAACTTGTAAATGTTATTTGAAGATAATTTTAACATAGTATCTGAGATTATTACAATGGTCAACCGATGAGCCAAGCATAACAAGATTATATTATTGTAGGCTGTTAGAATAATGGAAATCAGCTCTTTTAGAAGCTTCGTAATTGTTGGCATCAAATCAACAACAATGGGATATTGAAAATTACCACATTTCCCTTTCTTAGAATATTATTGCAATCTTCAATCATTTTCCAATAGCAAATGATTTTCGTAGAATACCCACAGGCAAAAAGCGTATTTTAATTACTAGCATTAAATCAACAACGAAAAATTCATTGAGAATTACCTTCAAATTAGTAAGAATATACAGGGATACGCACATATGACTCAAGTGTATACGTGACTCATGTATGTTATAGCTATAGTGATGCAAGCGTGCCTTAAAATTATAAATGTTATACAATTTCAGTATGAGCTTATTTATAAAATTATGTATGAGTCTATATTCGATTATTTACCAGTTTGTAAAAATAACTAAAAATAAAAACGACCACTATCCTCTGAACATCACTTAATCTAATTTCGAGTGCGAATCATCTCTTGTTTCGTACTTAAGAGCAGATTACCTTAGTAGGATTTTTAAACTTATTTTTACATTTAAAACATTTTGGGGTTGGTAAATCGTAATGATCAATGTAAATTTTTTTAAACTGTATTTGCGAGCTCCTTCATTTCATACCCCAAACAGGACAAACTTTAATAAAAAATTTGGACACCCTTACTTTTGTATCATCCGTCATACTGATTTTCTCATCAAATATAGTCGTTTATATATAAATGTTTTTCGGATTGACATACTACAGCACACATACATATATACACTGATAAAAATTGAAGCCTCCTTCTTGGCTTTGCGTAGTCAGGATAATTATTTTAAAGCAATTTATGGTTATCATTTAATAATTACTGCTTGTATTGTTAATGAATTATAATGAAAAATTTTATCATTTTTTGTTATAACTTGCAACATTGTACAAGAGAATACTTGTCCTAGCAATTTTTTGATTTAATAATATATTGATTTTGGTTTCGATGGACATACTACTTAATAAAGACTTGATACAGTTCTAAAACTACTATAAGGTGACGGTCACGTGAGATTAGAATTTTTTATTCGTTAAAATCTTTTAACCTTTCCTGTTACACCTAAACGTACCAACGAGTTTTATTTTGAAAAATTCTTATTCTTCTTTAATTGGTGACTTTTGATAATAAGTTTAGAAGTTTAAAGGATACAGATAAATATAAACTCTGATAAAAAAATTGATCAAGTAACATCGTGTGACTCTGCATATTACGATTTAAAACAGCTTTCGGTAATCGCCTTTTACCTTAAAGGTAGAATAATTTTAATATCATTTAGTTGTGTTTAAAAAGTATGTTTTAAATACGCTATACAAATTTATTAATGTTATTTAGCGAGAGATTAAAATAAATGCGAAAAAGTTAATAAATAATTAACTGAAGTTTGATGTAATTCATTAAGCTCTTCATTGTTCTATATCCCTTTAAAGAACTTGTTTATTTCAATAAATACTTAAATATATTGAAGCTCAACATAAATATATAAAATGTTTTTAATTTACCAACCATGCGTTTTTCGTAAATAAAACATAAAAACATACAATTAAACCATCAATAAATTAAACTGTATAGAATATAGATGAAAATTTCAATTTACTGGCTTCAAGTATGCTTCCAAAATCGTCTTTCTTGATGAGAAATTAGTAATTACAAGAAAGTTTTATTTAAAAAGAAAGTCTAGATTAATTACCAAAACACACATCTATAAAAACGACCTGTACATTTTTACATGTACCTGCTTAGAATTTCCGTAGACCCTACATATTTTTTTTTATATAGTGTCTATGCAGATTCTAGATAAGTACGACGTAATGTTTCAATTTGTTATAAAGAAGTTGAAAATAATTTTTATGTGCTCATTTTTGTGTTATAAATTTTAATTTTGAAGTGGATGGAGCAAGTTTTCACCTTTTGATGTGTAAAGTAGAAAATTCATTTAGTTAATTCACTATATTGTGCAAAAAGAAAAACATATCTTATATATAAAATTTGTAACGAGGGAATTTTGCCAAACTCCTCCAAAACGGCTAGACCGATTTTCATGAAATTTTGAGTTCAAAATTTTTTTTTTTCGTCAATATTTTTGTTTTTGTTCTTTTGTTATGTGACATTAAAAAATACATACAACCCAAAATTTTCACTCTTCTATCACCAACCCCAAATTTTGAATCGCCATTTTAGTATTTTTATATGATCAATATCAAAATAATTTTATTGTTTATTTATATAAAGGCCTGCAAAAAAAAACAAATCTAAGGTTCTTCTCGCCTGACGAGCAAAGCAAGCTCTTTGAGCTAAAAGATTTCCTTAGCTCCCTTGAACGCGAAGTGTGCACGTAGTTCGATTGCCAAGTTATGACCGGATGTCGATATACGTTTTTGATGGCAATTTGACAATGAATCTAAATATTTTTAAATCTGATATGTATTTAAACTTATACGGAGACGAAGCGCAGGGTACCAGCTAATAATATATAGAAGTGTTAATTTTTTTGCTTAAATTCAAAGATATCATGATACAAAACAGTTTGGTTTTAAATCAAGTTCAAAGAAGCTAATGTATTTGGTCTACTATAAAACAAAGTTCACATGTCATCGTATACCTGCATTGGTATGTTTAAAATTGAATAAAATATCTAATGGGCAGTTTTAAAGATTTGGTGCATATTATTTTAAAAACTAAAGTTTTTTTTGTCCATTTTGAAAGGTGGTTTGTCCATTACAGACGTATGCACTCTTGCATCATCCTGGAGAAAGGCAAATTGTTTTCTTCAATTAAGGACCAATTTATCATTTAACTGACCTAATAACGACTCATAATTCAAATAATCAAAGAAAATAATATCAGTTGCATCCAGAAACACAATACTCAAAGTGTTAACAGTGATTTTACTGTCATTGCTTTCGTTGGAGCCAGTTCGCTTTTAACAATCCTTTTTACTATTGTTTCGTTTCAAGAGAGTAGCGATGTATCCATGTTTCATCTACAGCTAGTATCAAGAGACACTAGATAATATTATGCACAGGTAATCCTTATATTTAAAGCTACTACAGATACGGTAATCGTTTAATCAATACCACACTAATAAAATTATTCACATTGAACCTGTGTTATTATTGTTATTCTCAATAGACTGGCTGTAACTGCCTGTAACTAGAAAACACCACTACCGTATAATACACCGACAGTAATATTGTGCAATTGTAATTACATTTATGCGTATGTTATTCAGAATGGTTTATTTAACTTAAGAAGCTATTTAAAATTGTTTGGCATAGGAAAAATTTAATTTTCGGAATTTATTTTTACCTTATTATTTTCAATTTTATTAGTATAAAAAATATTTTGATTATTCTATAGCTGATGTTATGTGGATATTTGAAAGCCAGAGTTGATAATGCAACAAAACTGTACCGCTAAAGTTAATAAGCGTGAATTAAATCAAGCTGAATAGTTTAGGTATTTAGGGAAAGTGTTTCATTATAATGGCAGACATATAGTAGAAGTATAAAGCTCAAGTAGGATAAGCTAAAAGTGAATTCCTCAAACTAAAATCCATGCTTACAAACTCTAAATTAAGTATAGTTTCACGTATGCTGTTGCTTAAGTGTTGCGTCAGTCTTTCTATACGTATGTTAAACATAGTCTCTAACGGCTTTTATTATGAAAACTATAAAAATCAAATGGAATACCTACACTTCTTACACTGAAAATGGTCAAACGAGGACTTGAACTTACAAAAACTATTAAAATAAGACATTGGAGCTATTTTAGTCATTCCATGCGATCAAACAAGACATTTTGAAGACGCTTTGAACTTCCCAATAAAAATAATAAAAATTCATTAGTTTGTTAATGTTTTAGAAATACGTATTTCGAGTACAAAGTAGATATCATTTCTATGAATTAGGTAATCGAATTAATTCTCCGAGGAGGATTATCCGTTGCTAATTTGGGATGCTCTGCAGAAAAATTATACAGTTCTTTTTAATATTATTTATATTTCATGTCTTATATTTTCTTTTTTATTCTCAAAAAATAAAAAAAAAAAAAAACGAAAAAACGACTGAACCAATATTGTTAAGAAATTATTCACTTTTAAGCATCGTAGTCACACGTTGAACGAAAGTCGCACATACATACATATGTTTATACACACATAGACATCACTTTAAAAAAGTATGATTTAAATTCTACAGACCTTAAAACGTAAGGATATGATAAACTTCAGTATTCACAAAATAAGACCCATTACAAGAGCTTCCCAGTAAGAACCAATAGAATGCAATAGATCTGATAAATTCGAATGAAATTAACGAAGAAATTCGATGATTTACAAAGGTAAAGAATAAAATAAATGTTCTAATCTTATATGTATTATAAAATGGCAAAGAAAAAAAGAAAATACTGTTAAGTAAATAAATTTTTTTAATGAAACTACACCCTTCTAAATTTTCTGCGAGCTCCTCAGGGAATGTTTACTCTACTTTGGGGACTACTGCTCTAGATCAAGTACAAATTTGACATTTTTAACAAACTATAATAATTATAATATTTTTTAACATTTTCCAAACTATGTGATAGTTTTTTGTGGACCATTTGGTGTAAGGTATAGATTTAATATATATATGTATACATACATTACAAAGGTAATTAATCATATTGAATCGTAAAACGCATGTTAATTGGCATTTAATTGTGTCTTCATCAAATGCAGATACATGTAATAGTTCAACGGTAGCAGCTAGCATTGCATTGATCAAACAGATTTTTATTGACTTTCAGCCTATATATGTTTGTTCAGATAATAAAACGAGAACGAGTAAATTAAAATAGAATATATTTATAAGTAAAATAATTTTATAAAACCAAGTTTAGGTTTACAGTTTTCTTTCAAGCTCTTCTTTTGTCTTTAAATATGAATACTATATAATTTTTGGAAATATCCAATATTTATTTTTTAATCATGACAAACTGTATTGTTATGAATCTTTTCCTTTAGACTTCATAAATATCATGGTATAGTCTCAAATTTTGATATTGATAAATAATACAGCCTAATATTATAATATTATTATATTACGTTTCGTCAATTTTTGGGAAATATTTAGAAATATATTTTTGTTACAATTTAAAAAAAATTGAAATAAACAATTAATGTAACGCTAATCACGTAGACTAGAATATCCCGGTAATATTGCACTATTAAGTCAATTTTTGTTTTTATGAATTGATTAATTCCTGATTACTGTCTTAATCGCAATTTAATTTAATCGCAATTGTTTAACAATTTCAAGGTTACATCCTTTATTTTCGTATTAATATTAATTTTCTTTCAGTCAGTAATTTTCCAAACTTAAATGTAAGTTATACATTGATAAACCTTGTAAATTTCTAGAATGTATGAAAATGTGTAAAGTAAAATATAAAAACTCCCAGCGAATAATCTCATTATGTATCATATTTTGTTTTTATTATTAATGTAATATGTTTTAGTTATGTTTAGTCATATAATAATAACGTCTAGCCGTCATATGTAATATTTTCATACATGCATATAGAAAATTAAATACCTTGAGGCTGCTTAGTTCTACTCACAAAAAACTTCATTATAAATTAATAACAACGGCGTCTTTTTATTCCATTCAAAATACTACATGTATGAATAATCTTGTTGATCTAACTTTTATATTTGAAAGCGACTCGTGTGAGAATATATATAAAGAGAATTATTAAGACAAATTATAATCTAAAAAAAAAAATGAACATATCATATTTTTATTTAAATAAGGACAAAAAGGACGAAAAACCTGTTAATGTACATATAGTGACTATATTTGGTATATTCTATACAATTACAGAACATAGAAATTCAATGCGGTCACCCATCCAATTACTTACTGTGTATAATGTTGCTTAACATTATTGATTGGTTGAGATCAGCTTTTACCTTACCCCCAGGGGGGGGGGTTATAGAATATAGATTATTTTGAGTATATTATTTGAAATGGATATATTATTTCAATATAAAATATATAAAAATTTGTTTTTAGTCACTCTTCAATATAGTGACTATATTTGGGATATTCTATACAACAACAGAAATATATATAACTACGGTACACAGAAATTCTATGCGGTCACCCATCCAATTACTTACTGTGTATAATGTTGCTTAACATTATTGATCGGTTGAGATCAGCTTTTACCTTACCCCCAGGGGGGGGGATATAGAATACAGATTATTTTGAGTATATTATTTGAAATGGATATATTATTTCAATATAAAATATATAAAAATTTGTTTTTAGTCACTCTTCAATATAGTGACTATATTTGGGATATTCTATATAACAACAGTAATACATTACAACAGTACATAGAAATTCTATGCGGTCACCCATCCAAATTCTAATTGTATATAATGTTGCTTAACATTATTCATCGGATGAGATAATCTATAACCTTATCCCCAGGCGGTGGGTATATTATATAGATTACTTGGAGTATATTATTTGAAATTAATATATTATTTTAATATATATAAATTTATTTTAAGTCACTTTTCATTATAGTGACTATTCTATGTGTGTTACGCAAACCTTTAAAACACTTCTAATGATTTATGCAATTGTTTAAATGTTTATATCGTTTTATTTCTAAGCCCATAAGATGCAGAAAACACTAACGTGTTTTATTTTAACACACTGAGTTAATTTATTACAAAAATAGATAAGAAGTGGTCAATTGAATACACAAATTGTATACTACAAGGTTTTTAATGAGTATGTTTTTTAAATTATAGTTTACTAACTTCGGAAGTAATATCGATGCAAGTAAAAATTGATTCAATACTGGACAGTTTAGCATACCTATCTATTTATTTTTTTAAATCATCAAACTTCAAAAACATTAGCAAGAATTATGCAAAAACTTTAGTAGTCATAAATAAAAATATTTTATATATAATTAATATAATTGAAAGTTATTTGATGCGTAAAATATGTACTCATCTAATCGAATGCAGTGAGAATTTCAATTACAGTCAAATTTCCTTTTATAAATTATTAATAATAATAATTTGTATTAAAACGTAATGTATTATTATAATACTATTAAATACTACAAACAGTCATAATGGATTTCTAATTATGTTGGGTATAGCATATTATTAATTGTATACTCATTAATATGTTAAAATAATAATTAGCTTATTATACGTACAGTGTGTTTCAGATAATTAAACAACCATTAAAAATTTCAATGGAGTAGTAATAATGGAGAGGGACTATTTTCCATAGACTTTTTCACCAACCCCTAACCAACCCTTCCTCTCATCTTCCACTGAACTTGGTGCATTCACTCGACTAGCGCTTTGGTCACTAGATAACCTACTTGTGTTTTAAAGAAGGGAATTTATAGCTTCAGTAACGTTGTTTAACGTAGTATTCGCCTATTTCCGTCGAACTATAGGAATGGTTTCTCAATCTGGACTGACTGAAATATTTCATAACGTTACCAAGAAAGCGAAAAATCGTAATTGGATGAGCAATACAAATTTAAGTTTCAAAATAAGCTCTTACTCATTCCCTCCTTTGGTCAACTGATTAGTCTATTTTTGCTGAATACAGAAAAGTTTTCGAATTATCAAGAAAAAACTTATTCCTAAAATTTTCCATACAATGGATTTAATTCTTATCGATATCGTTCAGTTATGAACAACAGATATATATATATATATAAACTTACGGTGATGTATACACTTATTGTTTGCATTAATATTATAATAATTATTTTTTAATAGACAGAATACTTTTTCCAGGTAATATAATAAAACTTTAATTATTAACATGGTTTTAATTATTATTTTATTAAAGCAATTTATACTCACTATTATTGATTTTCATAAGAATAAATTTATTGTGGATCTTTAAGTGAATAAAAACATTAATTCAACTGATAATAGAAATATTCAACTATATTTAAATAAAAAAACGTTTTGTTTATCTCTTAAAATTTTCTAAGGCTACACGTATAAATAAATAGTAAATATATTGTATATACTTTTCCAATGATTTGATCAAACGACATTATGTTTTCTAACTAATAAAAAAGAATATTTATAGAAAACTAATATTTTTCCTAATTGAATATTTGTAGGTATATTATGTTTTCCAAGTTATAAATATTATATCACAAGTCAAACTTATAAGTAAATTAAATTTGTATTGCAAAGAAACTGAACTTTGTGTCAACAGTTATATGAAATCATTATATTCAATTGTACACCGTATATCCAAAACATTTGAACAACATATTTCAACAAAGAATTTAGTTGAAATATCTAAAAATATTGAAGTATCATTAATAAAAGCCTTATAAGTGAACTTAAGTTGAAAGCCTCCAACGTAAATCACTAATTTGCACAAGAAAATCGTAATGTAGAAACTCACAATTTATTATTTTAGAAAATCTACATGGTATTGATTAATCGTGTAAATAACACAAAATTGCAGCATTTAGACTTACTTATTTATCGACGAATTATTTTTAAGCAATAAATCAGAAATAAAATATCAGTGTAATCACTAAAATATATAAAATATTCTGCTGGAAATCATCAAACCCAAATAATATCCATTTCAGGACTTATGCAAATCTATTAATTACTTCGAAAAAAAAAAACACTCAGAAACTTGAGTAATATAAAATTAATTAAAAAAATATAAGTTTTGGAAATTTTTGTTTTTGTTTGATTAATGCGGCTAAGAACCCAGCATGGTAGATTTCCAAGCTCTTTCAATTTTTTAACAGAAATAAAATTTTGATTGCTTGCCTTTAGTTAATTACACGTTTTTCTACCTTCCACTTCTGTTGACTTGAATTGAACTACTTTTTTTAAAAAAGCCATACGCTTTTGACAAAAGACAAAAGATTCCTTCAAATATTGGTTCAAATTTTTTTTTACCACAAATAGATATAAATTGAGTCTCTATTAAAAACATTTAATAAAGTTTCTTGAAATGATGTGTACATTTATTGAAGTAGAAATGAATCTTCAAATAATATTACAACTACAAAATAAAATAAAAATAATATAAATCTTATCAAAGAAATGTATAGATACAAATCATAAAGTTTAATACAATATACCTTTTATGTACAGTGTGATTTAATGGAATAATGTTGTAATGCTGTCTTTAAATATTTACTTTTCAATCGGAGTGTTTGATAGCCAATGTTACGCTATGGCAAGGGAGACTTGCGTAAATTATACATTAACACTAGTAAAACATATGATTCTTTGAGAGATTAACCAATTACTTTATATAATGTCACCAGAGATAAAGTTACCAGACATATACATGAAATATACGTGGAATATATTTAATTTAGAATAAGGTTTATTTACGCTAGATAATATTGACGACCTTCCAAAATTTTGGTGTTGTGTTCATAGAATCACCTAATAAAATTATATACAAACGCCCGCCCGCCCATCTGTATTTGCGTCATTTGGATAACTCTAAAACTAAAAGGAGTACCAAACTGAAATTTAAACGGATATTAACCTGAAATTTAAATTGTGGCCAATGAATCCATGACATAGCCATAAGAGTTGGAAGAATCATGCACAAAAACTATTCGTGTCTTTTAAACAAACAATTAATTTTTAAGATGTTTTTCTTTACTGATTAGAATTACTTTCAGCTCAAAATTGGCTATTTTGTTGTATTACAAGCATATTTAGTGTGTTTTATAAATGCTCATAATTGAAAACAGTTCAAACATTTATATTCATAAAATATAATTGGGTATTTAATTAAATAATAAGTACCGACTGTTAGTTATCTTCACTTGAATTACAGTTATTAAAATTTATTTAATGATAGGAGTACAGAAATTAAAAACGTCTAAATGATATCCAAATTAAAATTTGCGTTATCAAATAAATAAACTTTTATTCATAACAATTATTAAGAATATTTTAATATATTAGACTACCAATTCTACATTAGTTAAAAACTATAAGTACAAAACTATTATTAAAGTCACTTACAAGAACAATTAATAATTCTATAATTCAAATATAAAAAAATTTAAAAATTAAATAAATAAACTTCTGAAATAAAACTAGCCCCAGATAATACTATAATTGTTTGTCTTGAATATGTAAAAATCTGAATTCTTATTTCAACTTGTCATACTCAACAGGAATTTTAAATCGAAAAACATGAATAAACTTTATTTTAAATATGATTTTGTAAGTTAATATTTCCTTCTATGTGTTTGGTGTCTCTCTTTCCATATTTTGCATGAATTGTATAATATATACATATGAAATTGATATCAGATCGTCGTCAGTTCAGTGTATAATCATAAGTTTTGCTTACATATATTATTATTATGTATAAAAGATAAGATACTTATATGTGACTATACACAATTTCCTGCCCATTATAATATTTTCATCAAATAAAAACTTTTTATTCGAATCATACAGCAGCACATCACAAACGGGCAAAAATATATTTATTTTTTTTTTTAATATTATATATAAAAAGAAATAAATTCACATGCTGTGAAAAAATATTCAACTAAATAATTCAAAGTCAATTCAAATTTCTATCTTTATTTTCAAAACGGAATAAATATTGAAGTATTTTTTTCTATAAACAAAGTATCCCAAAAATGTTCATTGATTGTATTCTTACCTTTGGAACGCCAATTCGAAAAAATTTAAAAAGCCAATAGAATCGATAAAAATATCGCTTGTTTATAATGTTAGTGACATGTGCGGCTTATAGTTAAACGTAAATTTGGCGAAAACGTGAATTTAATTTTCGTATGTTTAATAAATGAATTTCAAATAAGCCTGCCATGTTTTCGCCTGTCTTTGATACAGCTTGCGTCTTGGTGTCACTTTTCAACTTTTCCAACTTCTAAAGTTATATAATGACTACAGTGAGTATATGCAATCTATACAACAACAGTACACAGCAATTCTAGATGTTCACCCATCAATTTTCTGACTGTGTCTGTTGTTGCTTAATTTTGGTGATCGGTTGAGATCGGTAATTACGTTACGTCAGTGGGGGTCAATTTTATCATTTATTGCGTCAATTTTTGCAACTTTGATATCTCATCTAATCGTTATTACTTTAATTTAGCCAAACATTGCTGTTCAGATTTAATGCAGTTATACCAGTATTTTTTGTCCTGACCAAACGGTGATACCAAACGGTGTGCCTATCTATTGCCTATCTAGATTTAAAAATCTTCCATATGATTATACCGAAATATTGTTACTTACATAAATACTCTTGCCAAATCCATGAATCAGTTGAGTCGATGGAACTTTTTTTAACAATTTTTGTTTCCTACGTATCTTCAACTGGCTCAACAGTGCTACTTATTAAAATTAAATTAAAAAATTTAAATTAATGTCTGCGTTGATGTAAATCTTCTCATTTCCTCAAAATATCATTTATTCATCTAGATTCTTTGTAGAGATTGGTTAAATCAATAGTCAATATACGTTTAACCAATTCAAAGACAACAAATCACGTCTTATCTATAAATTTGAATTGTCATTTCTGATGAAGTACTAAATCTAAAAACCATTCTATATTTACAATACTCCTCTTTATAAGCTGTATATATTCATAACTTTTATAATATTCTAAATTATTTGAGGTTCTCGATTTAATTAATTTTAGTTTATAAATGAAATAACGAAGACGTACATTTTATATGAAACTGCAAACCAATTTCAAACAAAGTTTCTATGTATTCAAAACTACTGAATAAAGATTACTTTCCTTGTCGAAAATTTTATCTGCAGTGACTCCGTTCCTTTCGGTTTTTTACAAATAACGAAAAAAATTTTGCTTCACTTTGCACAACTTGTCGTTGATAGGTATGTTTATAAAAGTGATTGGGTATAGGAGTGATATAATGCTCTTGTTTACCACTTTAACAGAAATTTTTTTTTACAAATTTGTATACATTATAGCAAAAAAATTATATTTATAGCAAAAGAATTTCAAACTCGCTTTAAACACCTTTACAAATTATTGATTGATAAAATTCCTAATATATGATACTTTCAAGTATTTGAGTGTTTCGAAAGAATGGTACGTACGCACTTGAAAATGTTTACAAAAATAATGTTAACATATGATTATATCAAACACACCACTAAACTTGTGTAATAGTAGGTTTTATTATTATGTAACAAAATGTATGACTTAACATGTTATTGTGTAATCACTATTAAAAAGACAGTGTTTTATATAATCTAAAAGTAGTCGTGGAGAACAAAGTTTTGTAAATGTTACGTATTTTTCTGATTCATTAACGACCAACAAATGAATTTTAACATGTGGCTAGTTAAAGCAATCAAAAATTTACCAAGCTTGTTAAAACATGTGGCGTTGTGTCAGTGCAGTTAATATTCCAGTTGTATATCTTACTTCATTAACCAATAACTTTAGTAAGCAAAAAGAGATTATAACTTTTTAAAACTTTTTGCAATTTAATTCAATTGCAATTATATTTATAACATAGAAAAATGGTGTCCTAAAAACTACCAAATATTTTGCGCAGAATACCATAGTTGTCATCGCAGAAATCGAGCTTTCGATTTCCGTAGTTAATTTCAAAAATTGTGAGTGGAAGTGGTAATTTCACTATGAGTCGATGAAAACGATCTAAAAAACATTATCCACACTTCACTACTGTGGATCTGAAATAAATTAATTTAAACTGAAAAACAAACTTTTTTAAGTCTTACGAAGAGCTTATATTCAGGTATTGAGCTTATATATATATATATATATATATATATATTCAACTCTAGGTTTGTAAATTAGGTACTTAATTGACTTTATAATTCGATCTACATAAATTTCCAGTTTGCTTTAGAATTTTCTAGGTTTCTAAAAATTACTTTCATGACACAAAAAAAAATTGGTATAGAAGCATAATTAAGCCTTAGCCTAAAAGATTAATTTTCGTTAAACATAAAAGTGAATTTCATAAATTTTTCGACTAAAAACGTGAATATTTGATTGAAAGTAAATTTTGGTCTCGATATTATTGGTACTGAATACTAAAAAACAAAAATATAACTTTTTAAATTTATTTACTTTCATTTCATTTCGATTTAATATGTCTATCGTATAAGTGGACAGGTTTCTTATATATTTGTTTTAATTAAACTTTCAGAGTCTTTATGTGAGTGAACAAGTTTTCTAGAACTTGGATTCATTTACAGAATACTGAAAAAAATTTGACTAATCATTGGCTTCTGATAATGATAAAGTATTTTTTACTCGCCATGGTAAATGGTTTTACAACATATCTTGAAGGCTCATTAAATACCTGCAATTTTTAACGATATATTTTAATAGTCTCAGTTTTTTAACGTAAGTACTGAAACGAATTTTTCTGTTACAATTCGAAACTGAAACAAAAAATGTTCCAAACTTACATTTACTTATAGTTTAATGGACAGATTGAGCATCAAAGAAGTCAGAAAATTTTTTAATTCGCGTCAATTAATTATTAAACACATAATTTTTTTCATTTGTCAGTATTATTAATATCATGTTAGTGATAAATTGATTATCATTTATCGAAAAAAGCAGGTGCAGCCCATGAAGTCAGAAACCTTGAAATTTAAACAGCGCATCCTCTTACAACGCAAGCAAACAATAAGAACAAATTTTAAAAATCTCAAATTTGACAGCGATAAAAACGCCTTTTGAAGTTTATAACCAATTTTTATTCAAATAAATTTGTTATAAACTTCTCAAAGATTCAATAAAAGAACCGTTTTGGATATTTAAACATTTTGATTTTCCCCTATACATAGTTAGTAAAAATTACATTTATCTAATGGGATTGTATATATATATATATATATATATATATATATAAAAGGTTAAGTCAGAGTATATTAGTATTTACCCATTTCAGTCTCCCGTTCGTCATGAAGATAACTAATGAACATTTTTCGTATATAATAAGAATCTGTTAATTAGTTTAAACTGTGGCGAATATAAACATTCCGAAAAATGTTCAAACAGTTATCTTGATGACGAACGGGAGACTGAGATGGGTTAATACTAATATACTATGACTAAACCATATATATATATATATATATATATATATATATATATATATATATATATATATATATATATATATATATATATATATATATTATATATATATATATTTATATTTATAACTGTATAGATATTAGAGTGTTTTATGAATGCTAATGATTAAAGTAGTTCAAACATTGATGCTCAATGTTATATCGAATATCTAAAAAATTAACTCTGTTATTAGTTACAGCTCTGTTATTATTTGTGTTTTTATTTGTTTAATGTGATTAGAATAGATACAGATTATAGCCACTGTACAATAACTATATATCTAAAGTTCATTTTGTAAACATAACATAATAATAAGGCACATCGCACATGAGGTGATTTAGGTGAAATCGGCGAAATCGCCGATATCAGCGATATCGCCGATATCAGCGATATCACAGCATTTTAGTCGCACACGGAGCAACAGAAGTTGTTCCGACTTTGTAACGTTTTTTGAAGAAGGGGTAATGCATAGTCTGTTTACTAACAACAAAATATGTATATACAGTGTCTTAAAGGATGAAATACATACAAGTAATAAATAATAAATAACAAGTAATAAATAATATATATTATAATAGATTATACTTTAAGGCATTTGAAATTCGCATTTCGGCATACAAATCTTATATATAGATAAGGTTAAGACAGAGTATATTAGAATCTTATATACTCTTATATATATATATATATATATATATATATATATATATATATATATATATATATATATATATATATATATATATATATATATATATAAAATGTTAAGACAGAGTATATTAGTATTTACCCATTTCAGTCTCCCGTTCGTCATGAAGATAACTAATGAACATTTTTCGTATATAATAAGAATCTGTTAATTAGCTTAAACTGTGGCGAATATAAACATTCCGAGAAATGTTCATACATTTTTTTTTTTATCAAACAATTACCGTTTTGAATCTTTTTTAATGGTTAAGTTGGGTCATGGAACTAATTATCCCATTATACCGATTTTGCTCATTTACGAACTTAGACACACTTTTAAGATCCAGAATATGACACCAAAAGTTCAACTACCTGTCTCTTGTCGTTTTTCAGTTATCTTGATGACGAACGGGGGACTGAGATGGGTTAATACTAATATACTATGACTAAACCATATATATATATATATACATATATATATATATATATATATATATATATAAATATATATATATATATATATATATATATATATATATATATATATATATATATATATATATATATATATATATATATATTTATATTTATAACTGTATAGATATTAGAGTGTTTTATGAATGCTAATGATTAAAGTAGTTCAAACATTGATGCTCAATCTTATATCGAATATCTAAAAAATTAACTCTGTTATTAGTTACCTTAACTTGTTTTATTTGTTTAATGTGATTAGAATAGATTACTATATATTACTATATTTACTATATTTCTACAGTTCATTTTGTAAACATAAAATAATGATAAGAATTAGTATTTAATAGTATAAGATGTATTGGCTTAATTTTAAGTCTAAAGTTCATTTCTGTTTATTTACCCTGTCATTGAAATGAATGAAATTAATATTGACGCTTGAAAAGAAAATAAGTTTATAAACTCTTGCAGAACGTCATTACTGCCATAATGAAGAAATGTTGTATCTATTGCAACGTTGCTACAACAATTAGGAAAAGTTTACCTAGAGAAAGAGGTTTTTCCCTTTTTGCTATCCACAAATAATAAATTTGTCTAGAAAGTTTTTAGGTTGAGCATTTAACTGAGTAATACTATAGGTGAAAGCTCTTATGTATTTGACAACGTTGCTTACGAATGTAAAATTACATACGATTGTTGTCGCATCATGGAATTCTTACGATTTTAGTATTTGATTATGCTTATCTTACACAGTGCGATTTCGTACATGTAATTTTCTTATGGAAAGTAATCTCTATCCGTATACGACACTGCAACAGTTGCAACAATACCATACATGTGATAAAAGTATAGCATGTATTCAAAGATATAAATATTGCAGGATATTATAAGCATTTACTTAATACTTGTTACTCTTCGTTCCTTTTCTTTAAAGCATATGTATGTATATAAGAAAAATTATGATCTGCTTTATAAGATGCACCTATTAAGCCTGTTCTATATGGTCCAGGGCATGAATGTAACCTTTTTTATTTTTGTGTATAAACAAGAATTGACAAGTTTTTATTTTTAAATATTAAAAAAACATTATTTAACTGTCTATCTTTGTCATAAACATTGATTTATATGACTGTATAAACAAGAATAAAAAAAAGTTGCCCATATGATTTTAAGAACGAAGGATTTTAACAACGATTTTTTTATCACATGTATGATTTCAAATCACGAAAATCACGTCGTGTGCGACTATACATTGGTTTCCATAAGCAAATCATATGTATGATATCGCCGATTTCACGCAAATCACCTCATGTGCGATGTGCTAATGGGATTGTATATTTTTTTAACAGCATTTATTAATTGACAGTTGTAGGTCACTATGTTCTTATATTTGTTTTATTTACATTACACAATTTCAAGAAGATTGCAAATAACTTTTTGTTTTAACAATTTATATTATGATGTTTATCATTTAAGACATACAATGGAAAAATTTCTACATCATTCTTGTTTCTATGTGTCTATCAAGAAGTTTTTTTTCTGTGAATATATTGAAATTTGAAAACATGGCTTCCTCCTCGCTTGGGAGAGTAAATTAAAAAAAAATTGTGTGGTGTAGGAAACCAGATGAGAACGAAGTTCCTTATTACATAAATAATAATTTCAAGTTCTAGTTGATGTAAGTATTTTTCCCTTTATATATGATATTTCGTGCTGTGTTACTCATATACTTGATGCAAAGTATATGGACCTCCAGCAGAACAAATGATTTCTGTCATACTTTGATGGTCCGATGTGCAAACCTTATGTAATTAACAGTCGACATTCTAGTAGTGAGAGGAGATAAATTAATTTTATCTTCAATTTCAATCTTAATTTTAATCCACGCATTTTTGTTACGGGCGTTTTTTGCCGGCTAGCCCTTCCCATTGTTTCATAATAAAGTTCGTTTCTAAAACTAAAAAGAAACGCTTCAGTGTAAAAAATACTATTAATATGTTTATCTATTTAAATGCAAAGTTAAAATATTTGAAATTTGATAATTATCCTGAATAATTACCTTAAAATTTCGTAAGAAACAAGTCCATGTAGAACTCTCTTTTCTGACCAGTCAATTTCGTTGTACCATCGCTACTATTTTTTAGTATATTTAGAAGTAAATAGTGTTGTCCGCGCGACGAACAATTTAGGGTCTATATTTGTCGATCTTCTTGTGTCATGTTTCACAATGTAACTGAAGGAGAATAATAAGAGATTTGCAAGACAGTATTTGGATGTTGAAAAGTGTGAATTTTTTTTTCTTTATACGAAGTAGGGAAAATATTTCAATTGTAATTATTATGATTGGAGATGTTTTTCAACTCCAAAGGGTGATGAAATTCACTTTCCATCATAACTCTTAATTCACGAAAAATGGTAAATAAATTTAAGTTAAAATTATTAAATCTTAAGTTAATAAAATTCTTAGGAAAAAAACAACCAACTATTTAATAAGTTATTTCTCAAATTATGACAACTGTAAATCGTGTTGTGTCTTTCGTGTTCATTTTGAATAAAAAATAAGCTTTGCACCCTCACTAGCGTTTGTCATGTTGCTAATAAGCACAATAAAAGGAAACTATGCTTATAATCTTTACCATTGCTGAATAAAAAACTGTACATTTGTATATCATCACGTCTCACTAGCAATAAAAGAAAAAAACACAAACATGGGGTTTAAATAGTTTCAACATTCACCTCTATGTGTTGATTATAATAATATCGTGAAATATCAGATTTAAGAATACAAATTGTCATCGATATTCGTTTCTCAGTATCGTTTTAACGTTACCTTTCGCCGACGAATCACGGAAAAAAACCAAGTATGTTTGCTATTGATTAAGAGTCTCTTGGTACCCGCCCAGAAGTTCTACTTATTCTCACATTAATAACTGTAAATAATAATTGAAATAATAATTGTCGAATCATAATACAATTAATAATAAAGTCATAAATTGTAAGAGTTTAAAACTCGACCTTTATTACAATAGAACATCTGATACAACTTAACTATGAACAGTACAGCGTTTCAATATGCTGGATTCTTTAATTAATATGATCATCTTAATTAATATTAAAAACATATCCACGCCTACGTTGCGTTATTTGCGTCTAAATCGGCGCTCGGTATTACTATTAAAACAAATATATTGTAATCTGTTTGATTACAATATATGTTTGAGCTTTTGAGCTTGGTAACCTTATACCATTTGTTTGCATTTTATAAGTAATTTGACAAAACCTCTACTATGCGAATTAAAAATAGTTTTTTCAATAATAAAAACCAATAGGTACAATTCCTTGTCTCGAACTTTAAACAAAACTATGTCAATCCGTAAAATCTTCGAATATTTTTTATGACTTGTACATTATATCATATCAGATAGATGTCGACGTTCTCTTTGTTGTATTGTCACCAAGTTTAAACAGTGGCCATAATTTTAAATGTATTCTCAAGCTAATATAAAGCGTGTTAATAAAATCAAAGAGCACTCATTTAGGCAAAAACAAAAATATTAGCATATTAGAAGATCTAATGGACAGGAAAAGCTATACATGAACATAGTATGTTTGATGTTGTCTTCCATAAAAACTTTTGCATTTAATACGACAATATTATAGTCTCATATATGGAAGTTAAGTAGTGCTCACATTGGGTTTATGTGCTAAGAGTCACGAAAAAATTATACAAATAAACAATTTTCTTTATTATAATATATTTACGGGAAGTCATAAATGCAACAGAGAATGAAAAGAAGAACTTATGGTGGTTCATTCATACGACTGAGATTTTGTTCAAACAACATAACTGGGAATAGACATTACACAGAATATTTTGGTTGCATGCATTTATATGGTAACAAACATCACTATTCTGTTAACGCTCGTTCTGCTTGGTGTAATTGGAATGCACGTACAATTCTAGTTGACAATGTAATATGAATGCGATGTTGGTGTGTTATTTGGTTCTGTCATGTGAGAGAATAGAAAAGAAAAATTTTTGAATCGTTCTCTAGTAAATGATAATTTTATGTAAATTTATGTTAGTACAGTGTTTCTTTTAATGTTAATACAGTTATCATTAAGACCGTGATTTTCTACAAAAACTGATAAATTTTCTATAATACTTCTTTTCCACACTTTAACATGAATTAATAGCTAAATCTCAAGTTCAATTAAATTAAAAAGTTATTCTTGTAGTAAATAAAATCGAAATTCTTTAATGTGTTAGAATACACAATACATAAATTTTTTTAAATGTTTTTCAATATTTTTGAAACAAACATAATCTTTATTACAATGCCATAAGATAAAGTTGTTAAGATCGGAAGCTTAAAATCGTAAGGAAATGTAAGCCGAAAGGCACTCCAATGGCATAAAAACGGTAAAAACGTAAAATTACTAAGCCCCTTAGAACATGGGCCATTTTGTGAATAGGAGCTTATTAATATTAACGCCATCTGTCGTTGAATAAAAAATTGAAGTTGGTAAGTATGATATTAACTATATCGACAATTTAGTGTTTTGTGTTTTAGTTATCATACTATTTGGCATCAACGTTGCTGAATCCGGGACTACTTTTTAGAAAAAAAAAAAACCATTAAGTTTTTACAGTGCCAAAGAACAATGACGGGCGTGAAAATTGTTTAAAAGCTCTCCTCGTGTGTATTTTGACGTGATGTTAACTTTTTTATTCTATTTCATTTAATTTTGAAACATTAATTTGTAGTGTTCTAATTGCCCGAATATCTTATTATACATAGACGTACTCACATAAAACTTTACTGTATCAAAAATAGAAAGTTTTTTTATTAATCATAGTTATGTTATTAATCGCTTTTCACATGAAAACCATATTTGATTTATTAGGACCATAAAACACAATCAAGGACAGTGATATGTGTTATATGTTTAAGATAATTTGATTAAAAATTATTATGGGAAAAATATGTAAAAATATGTCGCTCTAACCAAATTCAATTTTTCAACACGGATAATAAATGTATCAATTCTTTGTTGTGTATTTTAATTTGATCATTACTCATCTTTTTCACAGCAACAAAAAAATAAACTATTATTTTGACACAATGTAGTATCGGACGTGGAAACTTATATAATTTATTGATACTGAGTTTTCAATTTGAATATATGTACAATAACAGCCTATAAAATTGACTCAAATTTTAGAGAAATTATACAACTGATTCATTTTTGTCTTGATTCAGGCACGAAAATTTAAAGGATTATTGCGATCCATAAAGTGTAAGAACTTGAAATGCTTTGTGAAGTCAATTTTTATGTAATTTATGAAATATTAGTTTTTTACTTCTTAACGCAAGAAAAGTTTAAAAATATGATTTTCCGAAAAATGTTTAAAAATATTTTTTTTAACGTAATATTTAAATTATCATTTTTAAGATATTATGTCTTTCAACTTACACTATGATAGCGGGAAGTACCAATTAATTTTTCGATACTTTTTTACTTCCACACATGTTTACATTAAAGTCTAGTTATTAAGTGCCATTTAAAAAAATGTTGAATACACCAAAGCTCAAAATTATGATCATGTGTCATTCGATCCGGAATGTCATCTAGAAACTCTAAACAAGATTGAAAAACTTCAACAAATTTTATAGATCCGTGTTGTAACTGTTATAAAACAATAAAATTAAAATTTGCAATATTTTTACAACGGAAATATTTTTTCTTATTATGATTTCATAGCACAGTAATACTATTTATTAATTTTTGTAACCCTATTTTTACATTTATAAAAAACGGATAATGCCTGCTCGAATAATTTTTAATTCTTTCAATCTTTAGATTCAAAAGTAGAAAAAACCTCAAATATTTAGTTTCAAATAATCAAGAGGTTTATGTTAGTTTCCGAAAATAACTGTGTTATTAAAAGCATAAAAATTTGAATAAGAACGAAAAATTTTTTTGTTTATATGGATTATTGTTCATTCATGTATCCAGAAGACTCCAAAATTAAAAAATTTTTAGTTTGCTTAAATGAACGAATCCTTTGTCGTCCGTGGTGGTCTGATCAACCATTTTTACCAAATTTTCATTACTTAATTCAATGTATATATACTAATGATATAGTTAATTGAGTTAATGAATAATAACATATTAGTGATATAAATTAATTAAGTGAACTATATCAGAACTTTGTCAGTGCATTCTACATTTTCCAGAGTTACAGGCTAAAAATTATGTTTTATATTTCATGTATGAAGTGTCCAATTGTTTCAAATAATTCATTTTATTCTTAAATGTTTGGGTTTCTTGGACAAAATATTTTCAAAGTTATGTCACTTTATTGAATTGGTATGTTCGTGATATCTTCTATACGGTGGAGTTGCTGATTTGAATGAATTTATATTATTGCTAAATTGACTATCAATCTTTTCGATGTAACAACACAAAGATTTCCTGTCAGCATATGTTCATAATAAATTTTTTTCCTTTCCATTTGATTTTTTGTGAATTTGAAAGGGAATTTTTTTCAATATTTCTTATTGTGTAGAACAGATCTTCTGCTTTTTTCTATACTACCATTTATATAATATTACTTTGTTTAGAATTCATTGATCGGTATCCAATTCTAAACAGTTAATAAATAAAAATGTGATATTTCTCATTTCTGGACAAAATATTTTAACTGATTTCAAATTTTAAATATTACAATTCAATGCGGTTTATGTAATCAATTTTACTTTTTTATATTATTTAATAGTTGAATTTTATTTTAGCCTTTATATCTTTTTGGTGCATGGATATATACATATGAAGAAAAGGTTTATACACCAATTCTTACCATAAAAAATTCACCGTAATTAACTTATTCTCACGCTTATTCTAAAACTTTCCACAGTTTTTCGCGCGGAAATTTTTAATTGCTTCGTAGTTGTAAAATTGAATAATACTTGCTGCTTTTTGTTATTCTTATAATAAGAAAATTGAATACGCAATTGATAAAGGATATTTGTTCCTGTAATTTTAATAGAAAGCTCATTCAATACTTAATGTATAAACTGTTTTAGCCAGATACATGATAAAACTCGGTGTTCGTTATCCGACAATCTAAAACTGAAACTGAAAGTGGGTCATTTTTCAGAATTTTTGCAAGGATTGTTGTACTAGCCAGAATAAAGCTAGTTGTGAACTTTCAGCTTATTATTTATTCATCATTTAAAAAAATATACCAGTATACTTTATTTTTCCATTTAAGATTATTGTTTACCAAAGAGAAATTTTAATATCGCTAAAATGAAGTCACATACGAAGTTTCCAAGGTATTGTGATATCTACTATCATCTAAAAGAAAATCATCTTATAATTGTAACCGTACCCTCAATAGATATATATCAAATATTATTATCATTTTTCGTCCATTTGTTAACTTACTAGTATTGTAAATCTCACGTGACTCGCACAGAGTGCAGAAAATAATATTACATAATTTACACAGTTGGGACTAACATGATCGTAACATCAAAAATATGAAACGTACTTTTTTTTACAAGCCATCATCTTCTTCGTTGAATATACTTCTGACTACTTAACAACGAGATACAAATACTAGAAAACTCAATGAATGCTCTTCTTATTATGATATACGTATATAGACGAAGGCAAAGCAGATGTTTCAGCGATGCAAAACCCAAACACAATTTCACTTGGTGAATAATAAAAGCCTCTGCTTTTTATCTTGTTTCAGTTTTTTTTTATTTTTATGTACAGGATGTTTTAATAAGTTAGTGTCCAATATAAAAAGTATCTAGAATAAACTAAAAAATTTATTCTAAATTTTGTCAATGGTTATTTTGGATGCTGTTGAGAATAGTCATTTTTCACGTAAGTATATTTTCATATTCTTCACACCTTAACCTGTTTGACTCGGTCAATTTGTAATCGAACAGGATCAACCAACCCCCCTTCAAAATAATTCATTAGATTTCCTGAAAATAAAAAATAAAAAAATAAAGATTGTTCAACGCAAATAGTTACACTCTAACCTATATCATTATCACACAGTTTGAGACATTTGCAAATTTCTTAACTCATTAGTTACTTAAGTTTTATCAATATTTATTGGCCGGTAGATTTCACTCTTTTATCGTAATTGATTTGTACCTTTACACATAAATATTATTGCCATCATATCATACTGTTACTGAGAAGAACATAATTTTTGAAAATTTGTTACTGCGAACGAAGCTTTTAATGTCCCAATGAGACTCAAAACCTATACAGCAAATTTCTTCTGAATGTAATAACATGTAAATGTCATAAAAATCGGAACACACGTTCTAAAGTTACAGGGCAACAAACATACATAGATAGATAAATAGATACATATTGTCTAGTTTTACCTATTACTTCGCTCGGTCAATTGTATGTGGCTGATGATATCCACTTTATTTCGTAAAATATCTTTCGTAAAATACCTTGAGTTTGAATTTTAAATTTGAAGAAATCGGACGAAATTGAAATGGCCTCGGAAAATTTATATAAGTATATAATTTTAGAATTATATTTCTCGAATAATTTAAGCTTAAATTAAAAGTTAAAAAAGAGTAGTCATAAAGCAGTGCGTGGTAAATAAACGTTATATAACACTTGGGAAATATTTTACATGAGACTATATTTATCAAAATATATTATCAAAATGTAGGGTTTCAAAGGACTGTAAAAATAATTGAAGGAAGTTCGCAAAAATATGTACAAATTACATGATGATTAATTGGAATCAGTGAGTAAGAGCCTGCTATCACACGATCTTTCTTGCTTTTTAGCATTAATGATATTGAATTTTTTTTCGTAACCGTGGACAAACTTTTTTACTTTTTTATAATTTTTTACTTGTTTAAATTTTGATTCTTTTTTTTGGAAATTTTAGTGATGACACTCTGTAGCAATGTTTTGAACTTGTATTTAGACATATGTATTTTTCAAACTGTGTTCGTTTTTATGGAAAGCTTTTTTTTATGATTTTAAAAGCAAACTTATTAGTTTTTTTCTTTCGTTTTTCTGTATACGAGGGAACGAGAATTATATAGGTTGGTAATGTAAGGTCGACTTTCAGACTACATTCATTCTAATACAACAACCGTTATTCATATTGTAATGATGTTACAAGAAATTATATATCTTTTTATTCGCATTTTTATTTGTTTGACGATTCTATTTAATCAAAAATCTATAATGGTGGGTATATGAAAAGTTTAAGATTTTAAAATAAATGCGTAGTAGATAGGATCATTCAAATGAAAATCAACTTTAATTCACACAAAATTGATGCGATTAAATCGGAACGATGATAAGGAATAATAAAAAATTGTGTTTAGTTTTTATTCAAGTTCTTTAAAAAAAAATACAAAACTTTTTTGTCGCCGGAAATGATGAAAAAGTGTACTTATATTTGGTTATTGAAAACTGTAGGGGAAAATGCGTTAATAGAAGTCAGTGTACAACGATAGTCAGAATCATTACTCCAAAACAAAAAAAAAGTAAGTAATGCTAGAGCATTTTACTGACCTCGTATTACACTGTTTAGCTTGCTATTCAGTTATATTATATATTCGACGAGAGTGGTGCATCTTAATTATTTTTTACCGCTTTTGATATAAAAAGACTCTTAAACGTTAATTATGGATTTATAATTAATTTTTTAGTTTTATATTACTCTTATACAAAAATCCAAAAAACATTTTCGTACAATATTAGAAGTTACATTTGCATTATTTACATTGTTTTATACATATTGGCCAAAAATCGGCTAATGTCGATTATCTGATTTCTATCAACACAATTTTGCTTCATGCTCTTTACAAATTTGAATTATTTAGTATTTTTATTATATACATACCAAAATAAAGACATAAATCTATAGAAAAAAGGGAAATGGAACACAGAAAACGAAAAAAGCTATAAAAATTATTTACAACTCTTCAAACTAGACTGAAGAAAACAAATATACCGATGCATTCTGTATGTGTTTCTGATCACACTCTTTGTGTAGTGGATGGGAGCCCGTTAAGAGTTGTGCATGTTAAATTTGCTTAGGATCTTAGATTGCCATTTTCCTCCATTACTCGCGTGAGTGACTAATGAGGGTCAACACTGAATTTTTTTTTAAACTTAAGCTACATTTTTATAATTTCACCCAAGACATTAAAAAGTTACCTAATTTTTTAAGCTCTTGTTGAATTTAAATCATGAATTGTTTAAAAAAATATTAGTTTATCTAATACAGTAATACTGTGAAATTGTTTATTTAATTTGAATTATTTGTGTTTGGAATTTTACAACGGTGAAGTAACGCGGTTCAATTTCAATTTTCGTCATTAAATTCTCATTGAAAATATTTTCAAAAATAATTCGCTTAAAATTATTATTATTATTATTATTTTAAATTGAATTACGCTATTTATGGAAAGTTATTTTTTTGAATTATACGATAAAAATCTAAATGTTATATAATAAGTATTAAAAGTTATGTTCAAATTAAAATAATTGTACCATCAAGGTTTTAAATAGCCTAATTACGCAAAAATATTATTTTCTTATTTATACCTCAATTTAATATACCTTAAGAATACCGCATAATAGTCTTCATTAATGAAAAATACTCCAGGCCATACACAGCTGAGTTAAACTTGTTGATAAACTCCAAAAATTTTATTCTATATCTAAGGAATTTTATATCTAAAGTAAGCTTGAACTAAATTACAAGTTCTGTGCTCAAATAACAAATGAATATATAGCAACTAACGAATTAACTTAATATACTCTAAAATGTTTGCAATTATTGACATTGTAAAAATTCTTCCATAATAAAAACATGAAGTCTTAATATGCATGAGAAACAGGGCTAACTATAAACTGAAACTGTGATGATGAATTTAAATAGTTAACGAAAAACTGTTTTTTGCTTTGACAAAATAAACATTCTCTTTGACAACATGAGACCCAATTGAATTGACGATTTTTGTCTTCAAATCACTGGATTGGATCTTCAAATCACTATTTTAAATATCATGATGGGCAGATAAATAGAAAGAAAAATAGATTAAATAGTAGTTTTTGGACTTATTGGGTAACAATTTTGCTCTTGAATGAAATTAATGCTACTACTCATATACAACAGAAACCATAGCTCACTTTCCTACAAGTGGTTATTCGATACTGAGAAATGTACAGTTGTAGACAATTTCAAAAGAAAAAAAAAATTGAAAACAAAAACGACAAGGCATATAACAAAATTATTTTCGTCAAAATATGTGATAAAAAAATATCATTAAATTTTTATTTCAACATTTAACTTTCTACTGGCACAAGCCAGGCCGCTCTATTGTATGAAACACAAAATGTAATGTAATAAGACTTTGTATTATTATTGTAGTGAAACACATAAAACTTAAAAGCCAATAAAATTTGCATTTGTGTTGAATATTGTATGTCTCTTTAAAATTTAAATCTTAAATATTTTGCATCGTACTTCTTCCTTTCTTTAATAATAATAGAATTAGATACTTTCTTCATTTTAGTTATATTATTTCTTTGTATCTTGTTGTTTTTCTTGAGTGTATCAACAAAACGTTCCACTACAATTCATTGATGTGGTTAAACTTATCGGTTTAAATGGGTTTTTAGAGGATTTGACTTTACAAAGTTGACCTCTTTAATAAATTTCTAATGTCAAATAATGAATCATTTTATTCTATTTAATTTTCGCGCACAAATAACTCAAAAAATATTTAAAAAATGTTCTGAAAATTTATAAAAACACGGCGCATTTCTAACACTTCTTCGCGAAATAATATTTCTAAATTTACAATAAAATTTTAATTTTTGTCGGAAACATAAATATTTTTTTGGAAATTTTCATAATATTTGGATACTTGTTTTTTTAATTATTATTGCACAAAAATTGACAGAATTACATCTTTGTAGCTTCGTTAGTGTTTGTCGTTATTGTAATTTCATTTACTATGTCAATTTCTCTTAAATAACACCAAATTATAAGATTTAATAAATTGTTTCAAGCAATTATCTGCAGTTGCAAAGTTATTACTTTATATCCGAAAAGCTAAGAGAAAAAAATTATATTTCGCGTTTTTTCGATAGAAAATTACCGCTTATCGCAGAATCACCATTAAGCTTTTTATTAAAGAGCTTGTAGTTTGTTCATTTTAGAATCAATTTTAATTTAATTTTCGAATTTTGTCTTGAAACTAGTTTGAAATTTTGATGGATAAAATAGCATTCATGATATGCTTATAACTTGCTAATTAAAAGTCAGTAGAACATATATTTTAATGATTCAATTTTATATTGTACTCAGTCAATGAAATAACAATGAAGATACTGGCATTACTTTATTCAAAAATAGAATATATAATACACTCACTGTAAAGTAATACAATAATAAAATGAATGTTTGTAATATATTACGTTAAGAAGAATAATATGACCGACATATACACATACATCTATCTAAATCTATCTTTAGTAAATTGTATATATAACATTCGTGAAATGCTTATAAAAAATAAAATAAAATAAAATAAAAAAAAACGAATATAATATAATAATACCTAAGGTTTCCTTTTTATTGTCAAGATTACATTATTAAAGATATTTCACTATTCTTAATGTTTGTTAAAAATTATTACATTGTAACAATGTGTATATAACGTATCTGTTGTAGACATATCAAATACTTCCGTTTTCATACATCTATCTAATTTATCAGCAATGACAGATTTACAAACTTAAAAGTACTGCAGTACAATATTTCCTATTTAAACAATACAGATTGTGACTGCTGTTGATTAACTTTATTGATTGGTCTAAGTCTGTAATTACGTTACGTCAGTCCGGGGTCTAGTACATTAAGTTTACCCTCATATAATAAAAAATTCATTATAAATTAATTTTATCATCATGAAATTAAAAAATTTCGAAAAATTAAATTTTTTTAAATTATTTGAAATTTACATTTATTGATTTTGATTTCGATGGAAATGATGCTTATCGGATTTGTAACATATTTCAAGTGGGAGTTTGTAAAATATTCAAAAGTTTGTGGGGTTTTTACGTTTTTCCAAGTAATTTTTTGAATACAAGTTTGAAACAGACACTACGAGTTAAAAGAAAGCGTAAAAAAACATAATTTTTGTATAAATATAATATAAAAAAATTATATAAAATTTAAGTGGATGCAGTAGAATTTGAACCGAGTTCTGTTGTACCCAAAAACAGCTACACTAGTCATAGTGTAGTAAATATGATACGTAATTGATATAAATATTTATTTAAAAAGGTAACGAAACGGTGACGATATTAGGGAGTTCAATGGTTTTTCCGCATTCAAATAAAAAAACTTTCTGCATTTCATTTGAGGGTAAGTGATTCAAAACAAAAAATAAATGATGTTTTCCCACATCAGGCAATTGCAAAAATCCTAATCTGCGTTTCATCACTGCCCCAGGATTTCATAGCAAAAAAGTTAGTATTTTTAAAAATTTTATCCGAAGAAGGGAAGGGATTGCAATAACAAATTTTACTTTTCTTAGCCTTAACATGGTATTAGTTTAAATTTTTCCCAAAAAGTTTAAGGATTTCGTATATACCCTAATTATGTCATATCATTCCAGAATAATTGTAATATTTTCCGCATTTTTTCTAGGATATATTAAGAAATGTTAATGTATTTTGTGGCTTTCCCCAAGGGGTGAGATTAAAGGTTTTCCTAAACTATTCAGTTTATTTCCTGAATGCAATAAGCATATGTTCCAAATTTCACAAAATCGAAAGCTTCTAAACATAGAAAGCTAGATAAACATAGATAGATACAGAAACATAAATGAAATCCAAAATGTAAACCATAGTTGGTTGAGCCACATACCTCACTACGATCGATCAACTAGTTTTGAAATACACATCTTACTCGTCAAATTGAGGTGACATTTTATAACAATCCGCAATTCAGTTTAAATTTACACTTTCATTTTTTTAGGAAATCTGCTTTTTTGATAAAATCCCATCGGTTTAAGCTAAATACTTAATACATATTGCGTAACTTCTGAGCCATTTCTAGATAAATAACTAATTATTTTGTTAAATGACTCAAATTCACTTTCATCCAACATGTCTTATGTAATATAAAAACCATCCAAATAAATGAAGACATATGTGTAATTAGTGCCCTTTCTTAAACGATAACAATGTCAACTGTGATTGTAGTTTATTTTATGATAGAAGTTACGTGAATTTCTGTTTTTTTGTTATTTCTGTAATAAAATCATGTTTGTAATAAAAAAAAATTATTTTTAGAAGCATTGTATAAAATTAATTTTTTGTGACTCTTTTGACAGATATATTTCATAAAATTAAAATATTAATGAATTAATTACGGAAAGTTTCAAAAAGTCCCAATTGTATAGACAAAAAAAAGTAAGTAACGAAGTCAAACAAATTTTAATTAATTTTATTTTTGTAGAAAGTTAGCTTCGAATTTAAGTTTCTTATGAATTTAAAAACAATTATTTATTATTTCTTTATTCTTTATAGAAAAAGTTTATATTAATTAAATACCTCTTTTTTGTGTGTGTGTAACGAACATTTTAGAGTTTGAAGATGCTTTGATTTAGAATATTTATTTTGTTAAAAATGATTAACGTATCAAGTGCATGGATAGAAATAAATGAGTCGGTTAAACGTAAATTTTTGTCTGAAATCCAAAACAACATTAAAAGCTACCCAAGAAAATATCGTAAGGTTTCATGCATGGCTACAATCAATTCCTAATAAAATTTCTCCCACATTAAACTCACCGTAAAAGTGAATAATGATTCATCAGTTTGTAAATAGGATTTATTCAAAATATGTAAATACGAGTTCAAAGACTGTGATTTGTTGATAGTATTTGTTTCCAAATTTTTAAAAGATTTAATTGCCAAAGGAATTTCTGGTTTAGACAATTGTATGTACTTTGAGCTATATCTTACATAAATGCGCCACTTCATTGAAAGAATCGAACAAGAGATCGCTTAATGTGATTTCTATAGTTTTAGGGATTAACTGCCTTTCTGTCTGCAGATTTTATACTCGACATATACACAATGTGCTAGAATATATTGACCACATAAACAAGATATAACACATAAACAATTTTGGTAAAGGTGTTTTTTAGAATCACCTAATTAGTCCATTTCCGCAAGTCCGTCTATTTTCACCATGATAACTCAAAAACGAAAATAGCGAGCGATGTCAAATTTTAGTGACGTATATTAGACTGATTTTAAGTTTGTTAGTCCTAAAAGAAACTTTTAAAATAAAAAAATGTTTGTTTTCTTCAAACAACTTTTGTTTGCAACTAAACTTTGTCTATTTATATATATATATATATATATATATATATATATATATATATATATATATATATATATATATATATATATATATATATATAGAATATTTATATATATATATATCGCTAAATAGACTGGATATTTATTTAAATTATATATTATGTCTTTAATTATCAATATTCATTGATACACGCCAATATATTGATCATCGTATGATTTGCCTTTTAAACGACATTAGCTTACTGGAGAATCGTTTTTTAGAACAAAAAATGATTTTACTGTTTTTCTTCATCTTCAAGTGGTCTTAATAATTTGTAGTTTAATTCTCTCAGAGTAATGTTCTATTATACGAATAGAAAAGAAAATTAACTAATAACTTAAAATACGAAGTTTATGATAGTATTAATAATACTGGTTATATAAGATTACTCAGTTTGAACCAAGTGCACTAATCTTGAGCTACTACTAATTAATATTTTCTTGTAAAATACATGCTGCATAGCAAGATGTTCTATCGTAAGTATTTAAAAAATTATGTTAAAGATTCCTAAAATAAAATAAAAAAATAACAAAAAAAAAAAAAAATTAATTATCATAAATTATACACAAAAAGGATAACAACACACTCCTATGGAATTACTTAGTTTAAAAATAATTTATATGAACATTGTAGTACCCTTAACATGGAAAATGATGGCCGACTTATAAAATAATCATATTTCTTTAATATACATTCCATACGGATAGTAATTTGAATCATCCCGAAAATATTTTCATATTTTATGTTTCGAGGTCATCAAAGCCGTTTAGCCAACTTTTCACAATAATGCCTGTGTGTATTTGTCCATAAGTGTGTGTGTTTGTATGTACCCAAATATTGTGATGTGATGACCCGCGCCTAAGGAAAGCAATTAATCTGATTTGTTAGCGGTAGATAGATATTCATGCAAAACGTCGAGTATTTTACTCTAACCAAATCGGTTAATTGGGACAAGATAGCTTCAGGTTAACGAAAGCTGCCAGTCTGAATTTTTGGCGTTAGGCGGATATCTGTTCAGTATCGCAGACATTACACCACAAGAGAGCAAGGAAAGGAAATTTAAATACAAGAACAACTTTTGTTTTTTCATCATCTAATAAAGATATATTCTCAGCTAATAAGATGACGTTTTTATAAGGAAGCTATTGGCACGACTTTGTAGAGTTACAGTCAGTCATAAATTACGGCGTGTTGTTTTTTGTTGTGTTGGAGAAAAACGAACATTATCAAGGAGAAAAAGGATTTGTCACTTTACAGTCCAATAAGGTAATATTTGTTAAAATGATATTGGTCAAATTTTAAACGAATTACGATTATTAAAACATATTTTTGCTTATTAAAAAACAGTACCTGGATGACCGAGCTTTGCTCGGTATTTTTTTTTTTTTTTTATAAATTGTGTTTTTTGGAAATTATATTACGTCGAGGCGGAAGACGAGTCCAGCACGCTAACACTTAGCCACTCCAATGACTTTAAATATTAAACAAATATATCATTACATTATAAAACATTATACAATTATAATAACAAAATCTTATTTGAAAAATATTATTCACTTTATTGTGTTGTTTTGTTGGGTTGGGTTGGGTTTAAAATGTAAAAAAAATTAATTTTACTCATCGGTCGAGCCGGGATTTGAACGCGGGATCTCGCACGTATAAGAGCCTCGCACGCTAACACTTAGCCACTCCAATCACTATATGACTATAAATATTAAACAAATATATCATTACAATATAAAAAATTATCGATAAAACATGAATAAAATGACATTTTCTAAAAATGATTCCTAGCTAGATCTATTTATCGCCCCCGAAACCCCCTATATACTGAATTTCATGAAAATCATTGGAGCCGATTCCGAGATTCCAAATATATATATATATATGTATGTATATATATATATGTATATATGCATACATATATGTGTATACATACATATATATATATATATATATATATATATATATATATATATATATATATATATATATATATATATATATATATATATATATATATATATATATATATATACATATATATATATATATATATATATATATATATATATATATATATATATATATATATATATATATATATATATATATATATATATATATACACGAATTGCTCATTTAAAGATATAAGATATTTTTGCAAGCTATTAGTTATACCAAAATCAACATAAAAAGTGTGGTCTTCAATCTAGATTATTCTTACGCAGCTCCCTTTTTGCAAATCTTTTTTACATTTGAAAATAAAATAAATCAAATATTTCAAAATCATACTCAAAATTATTTCAAATTAATTTTTTACGTAATAAAAATGACAATAAAATTCAATTTTTAACCCACAAATAAAAAAATATTTAAGTTATTTTCATTAAAAATGATTTTATTATAAGTTTCTTAGAGAAAATTATTGTTTTCATGTTGAATATAGCCATAAAAATATTTAATATTAAAAAAATTATGAAATTTTTTATGTCGATTTCAATTTTTTTAGAGTTAAAAAATGCAATAAAATAATATAATTTTATGAATATAAATATTTCGCAAAACAAATAAACGAGGTTAAAAAACAATTCTCAATAAACGTAAATAATTTTCTTGTGCGACTAAGTAGCTTTTGTAGTGGATGCTGATTATCTCTAAACTGAAAATTGATTCGTTTGCGAAAATGTTTCGGTATTCATTCATGGTATAACATAGCTAACTGAACTCTTAACCATTGAAAAGTTCAATGGGTATCAGATCCTATATTTACGTATCGTCTGAAATATTTGAATTATTTCACATGGGATATTGAAAATCCTTTACTTTTCTACTGTATTATGTTATATTCTATTGCTTTATATGCATTATAATAAAAGTATGCTAAAGTAACGATAAAAGCGAACTGTTGAAAACTGATAAAAAAACACCTTCCTATTTTCAATAGTTTGGCATTTTCTCTTAAAACTTAAATTTAACCCTTAATAGCATTGTTTTCAGTATATTGCAAAAGCAATATTATTTCCAAGTTATATCTAAGATATCAAAAGTATTGTGTGATTGATTTTTTTTTAAATTTGTGCTTCTCTTTCAAAAGTTTTTGTACATGAATTTTCTGATCTACCTATGTTTCGTGTTGGTCGGTCAGTCGGCGTTTATAAGTTTATATTCAATAATTTTGTTTTGCAATTTTTCCATAGAAAATTACCGCTTATAGAATCCCCCATAAAACTATTTTTACAAGAAGGAGATGGAACATAATGTTTAAGAACTTATAGGTTTCTTGATTTTTTAATCAATTTTTATTTAATGATATTGAGCCTAGTTTCACACTTTGATGGGTAATTTTTATCTTCCCTATTACCGTGCCGAGAAATAAGCATTCAAAACTTGACTTTTTACCACTGAAATAACAGTTTCTTATGAACTGTTAATCCTGTTTGATGAAATTTTAAATGTACAAATGTGGTATAGGTCTGCATCGGAGTTTAAATTGTGTCAAAAATGATTACTCTAGAACATCATTAGAAAAGAAATATATAAAATCGTGGCGGTTTTTATGTACTTTTACTCACTTGAAAAGTTTGTACAAATTTACAATTCTAATAATGAAAGCAAAATATTTTTTAGAAAATAACAAAAAAAAAAAAAAGAATTAAGCTTCGATAGCGTAATAGTACAGAAAATTGTATGTTATTGAAATATCTGCAACTCGTTTGTTGAAGACGTACCCGAACTAAAAATATTTTAGAGCATCTGCGTTTATCACGAAGTAGTTTTGAGTCCATAGCTCACGTATTTCAACATGCATTTGTCAACATGCGTATGCTGAATAAAGGAAGGATCGTCGATAAATAAGGTGGGATATAACATAATGTTGCCGTTTCTATTTTATGCAGTTTTGTGAGACATTTTGTATATTCTTCAAAAGACAATGGAAAGATTTCTTCCAGTAGATACCCTTTTTAATAATGAGGGAATTATGCCTTTAAGCACTCCCTTATGCCCGTACCCAATATAAATATATACACATGAACGTGTTTACAAATATACATACAGACAATGTATATATAATCGTAAATATGGATGCACATAGATAGGTATAGTCATAATAATAACTTGGAAAAAATATTATCGCATATTCTCTTATATTTTTTTATGTTTTTAGCATACCGTAACAAGAAATTGTCAAATATGCTGAGTTTTTCTCTGTTATTCAATCACTTATGTTGTTAGATCTTTGTGTATAGTAGAAAAATATAAAATTCGAAACTAAAAATAGAGCTGACTAAGAAAGAGTTTATTTGAAAATTTACATTGAAAAAAATGTATCTGATTGAAATATAGAAATATAATTAATCTCATATCCAAATTGTATCTTATTCGTTGGTGACATACCACATATATAGCAATTAAAGTGAGCACAGTTTTACATCGTGAGAGAGTGTTGTATCCATTATTGACTGTGATTTTTTAATTACTTTCAACAATAAGACAGAATAAACTGCCACCTTTAATAATCAGAATTCATACAAAAAATAATTACAACATTAATCACTAAATGATTTCTAATTACATACTCAGTTATTTACAAGACCTCAAATTTAGTTTATTTTCTCACGCTTTTCTCACATTTTTAGCGTTTGGTTTTTATTCATGATATGCCTTTCTTTATGTAATAAGTTCCGTTCTAAGTCTGTAAATGGTTAGGATAAAATAATATTAATTTGATTTTTATCTTTATATTTTTCATACTACAGTTTCATGCAGACATAAAGTCTTTTCTCGTCTCTCTTATCAAACTATATAGAGATATTGTTTTCAAATTCGTACAGTTCGCAAGAAATCAGTATTTGTAAATAAATAAATTAGTTCAGTATTAATTTAAAAAGTTTTATTTTTATTATCGATAAAAATCAGATTTTCCTTATGTCATGGATCAGAAAACTAATACATTAAATGTTTACAATGTAAAAGTCATCCTTAATTCTTAAATTTTTACTTTTTAATACACATCCGAGCATCACTTAACTATATAAATGATTATTTTGCCTAAAAACAATTTGTTAAATATTTTCCGGATACTGTAGCTTCGGATGGATATTAATCTACCTTTAATTACATTTTTACATATTTTTAATTAAATTTGTTTTAAATATAATAAGAACACATAACTTTTAATGTTTTTATTTCTTAATTACTGTCTTATTTTTTAAGTAGTCGATCAAATTTGGTAAGACATTATCAAAACATACCATCGGCTCCAATATCATAAGATCAATGCTAAATATATCTACTTAAGATGTTAATTATTTACTGCAATTACTATATACCCCCCCTCCAATTTTTAGGAATTTTGAAAATGTAGTTAAACTACTTATTAAAAATATCAAATCGTAACTAACAGAGACTGATGTAGCTATATTTTCAGACCCAAAGATTATTTTACACCTGGAACATGTTTACAGTTGCAAAAAAATGTTTCAAACAATGAATTATATTAATTAATTATATTTTTATATTTATTATATTATTTATTTGTTGCAATTTTCATTAAAAGTCCAAATTAATTAATACTAGATTCAATCATATTGCAAAGGCTATGTATGGTAGGTACCTTCAGTTAACTCCAATTAAGTATATAATACAATACAACAACAAAAAAAACATTAATAAATATTTAAAATTGTATTATGTAATTGAACAATAATACAAGTAACAAGTAACAACTAATTTAAACAACATTTAACTATAAATTGTATATTATTTTTCACACGCGACTTATATATTATATAATAAATTCCACTATTAATAACAATTATTATTATAAAGTCATGTATGTTTTGTATACGTACTTATATTTTATGAATTTATTTATTGTTTGTTTAAACTATATGAAATCATATAAACAGTTTTGATGCTTTATATTTAAAAACAAACTTTATGGTTGGTAGTCAACGTATTATAGATCAGACGTCAATAAACAAAATAATTAAAATACAAAACATAAAAAAAAAAATTGAAATATAACATGAATAATAAGGCATAAAAAATTAATAAAATAAAAATAAAATTTTGATTATTACGTTTTTAAAATAAAATAAAAACTATAAAATAATTTATATCTCAAAGATTTAAAAGCTCAGAATACTAGACGCTTAAAACTTGATATGAAAATTCATTCTTACTACTTGCAATGATCATGAAAATATTTGTAAAATTAAACATAAGCACGTGAATAAAGTATTGATACATTAATACCATTTTAAATACACTGTAAATAATATTATGTAATAGTTTTCTTGTTTACACGTTTTCTGATTTTGAATGCACCACATATTTCAGAATGATTTTTAATTGTTTAGAAATCTGAAAATGGGATTTGGTTTCGTTTTTTATCAGATAAATTTAAATTGTCTTGTCTTGTGTAACGGAATATGTAGGAACAATAGAAACAATTAAATTTTACAACTTTACTATTAAGTATTAATGTCATAATATTGCGCTTTCGAGCGGAGTGGTCGAAATAGTTTAGACGTTCAACACATTTATGAGCGTGTTTACTTTGACTAATAAGTTATTAATTTGATTAGCTCACAGTTCGAAACTCGGAGCATTTAATTGAAAAAACTGTCGATGGATGAAATAAATAATTCGCTATTTGTTGTATGTAGTTCCGTTCTGACCTATGTGCGCATAGCTCCTTTCAAAAGACGCTACTGCACAAACGCTACCTAAAAAATCTTAGTCTTCACTCATAGCCGTAAAATAAGATTAAAAATAAAGATATTGATGCCCTATGTAAAAACAAAAGTAAAACATCATTATTATTATTGGTATATTGCAGTATCATCGGATTCCTAACTATATAAAACTGCAAATTCCTTACCTCTTCTAGAAGTCTAAGATCAATTAAAAAATAAAATTGGCTATCCTTTCTGTACTCGCAGATGATCTAGATGATCTATCTCATCTCATCTATATGATATCTCATATATATATTTTAAAATTCTTTAATTAATTAATTTTTATTTTAATTCTTTTAATGTATGTATTTATATAATGTACGGTAAATATAAATTACTGTGTATGAAGTAATTTATGTAACCATTTTGCATTTTCAGTTATGTACATATGTACGTATATGGATCTGTATATTTATGTATCTATGTATAAATGTATGTATCACTTATATAACCTTTTACACATTTTTGTATCATGTTACACATAACATGTTACACATTATTTTATAATCTGTCACACAATAACATGTTTAGCTTTTCATAAAATCACTTTTATATAAAAATATATAATTCGTAAATAATATAATCAAATATCAAGCACTTCCGTAGCTTTCTGGTACATGATAACACTGTTACGCACTTCCGCCCCTTTTCACGTAATCACTTTTATAGATCGGGAGCGGAAAGATCCAACACTTTAAAAAGTTCGTACAAAATTGTGACGTATACAAACTATAGTCCAGTTTTTATTCCAGGTTATTATTAATGTAGATTGTAAGTAAGAAATTAAATTATGGAAAAAGTTTTTTTTCTGCATGAGTTTAGCGTCTAGCCTACATGAAATAGTTTTTGATGTTTTTACAAACAAACTTTTGGTTGTACATATTATTATTATTATTATTATAGAGTATAAACTACATATTCTATTTACAAGCAATAATAATCATAACTAAAACACAAAAGGTACATAGAAAACATGAATATGAACAGAGAAGCAGTTTAAATAAATGTTTTCTCAACTAGTCACATCTAGTACAGAAGAGAAATGTTACTACACAAAAACAAACTTACAAAGTTGAATCTGATTATTGTATATACAATAATAATAAATTTTATTTTAGATGATATAAATGTTTTGTAATTATACTTGTGTTCTGCTCTACTATCTAGAGAATTCAGTTTTTATGCTCAAAATATATTTAATATATCAAAGTAATATTAGAAGTAGTCTATAACACTTGCAAATATTGACTAAATAAACAAAATTTTGGTAATCATCTGCTATCAGGACAACTCTATATAGCAAGCTTGGTGGTGTATTCAAGATCTAAAATGGTTCCAATGAATGCATGACCCAACTTTTGAATTATAAAACATTCAAATATTCAAAGATAAAAATGATGTGAAATTTAAAGATGCGCGCGTATCACCGTCACACAAAATTCACAGGTTGTAGATGTTGTTATGATTTTTGTTACACTTCATGTAAGAAAATATATATTTATTTATTTAATTATTCAAATTTAAACTGAGTTTTATTGATTGTATTGACTATTCTTCTCCAGCCCTTTTATTATTGTATTGTAATTAATTATTAGCATGCAAATAAAAATTATTTGTTATTGATGCCAATGAAGTATAACATCTGACGCGCGTACATAAGTATACGCACCCATTATTATTTTAAACAACTTTCATTTCAAATATATTTTCGTATAATTCACATATTAGCTAAACTCATATAATTGCGATACATATTATTATATATGTATTTATAACCGTATATACTGCATATCATGACTATCTTATGAAGTATTATGATTAAAAATAGCTTATACATTCATATTCAACCATATTCAGAGTCCCTTTACAATTAACTCTGTTAGTTTTTATGTTAATTTTTAGGGTTCCGTACCCAAATTATGAAACGGGACCCTATTACAAAGACTCCGTTGTCTCTTCGTTGCCTCTCTGGCCACTGGTCACCAAGTTGTAACAAATGTACCGTGAAAGAGAGTTAAAATTTTCACAAAAGATGTATTTTTGGTGGTGGTATAACAACAAAAACTTAAAAACAGATTAAAAAAAACATATTTAATGTGGGAGGGATTATTAGATTATAGTACGAAACCTTCATGTAAGACTCCAATTCGCACTTGGTCGGATTTTGTATTTTTTATACAAATTTTACAAATATTAAAGTATTTCATTTTACTAAAATTACAATACTAAACTAACTCTTCCATCATTAATTTCCGTCGGTTCATCATTAAGTTTGTAAATGAGCATAATTGATCAATCGGGTCCAATAAATGCATATATCAAGTATGGATTGCTAAATTATAACAGATTGAAGAAAATTTAATACAAAACATGTTCAATTCTTTAAATAAATTTTTGTTTGATGTATGGTGGTTTTTGTAATTGATATGAAGTTAAATAAAGTAAGTAGACGGAATAAATCTCTTTCTCCATCTCTCTTTGAGAAAAAATGTTTACAAAATACCAAATTTTTCCTATATTCTATATTTGTTGACTATAAATTACAATATTGTTTAGGTTAATATAAGCGTTTTGTTGATTGTTTGAAAATATTGATATTAACCGAAACAATATTGTTACAATAATTTTTAATAAATTTTTAATATATTTAAAAAAAAAAAAATCGGAAATAAGCTAAATGTTAATTATAAAATAAACTTTCTTATTGACATAACTTGTATTTTCTAACTATTGGAAAATCAAATGTCATAATTTAGTGTTTCTATATACATATAAATTTAATTACGCCGAAATTTTAATGTGATGCGGTTTGTAATAAGTAATTTAGACGATAGCGTCTATTAATTTGTATGCGAATAGAAAGAAAACTAGGCACATAATATCTACATATGTGTGTGTGTGTGTGTGTGTAGCAGTGTGAATCTTATTGCGTATTTATACAGGATGTCGATGACTCGATGTGCCAGCTTTAGTAATATAATAAAAAGTTATTGGTATAGAACGCTCTTATACATATTTTATTACAAAATACCAATACTTAACAATATACAAATGCCAAATAGCTACCCATTTGCCCAAAAAAATACTGTTTTTGTATTGAATAATTATGTAGTATTGCTATAGTGCCATTACATAATTGAAAAAAGAAATAGTGACTAGCTAACTATGCTACAACTTACTCCAAAGTAATAGCCTCGATCATATTTAACAAAATCTTTTTAACTTTACTTTGATATAACGATTACGTTATTAATTATATATTTCTTGAAACATATTAGTTTCGACCTTAAATTCATTTTGGATGAAATTCACAAAATGGCACCAGCTTGAGAAGTACATATGTTTTAAATTACATTTCATGTCAGAATAGAGTCTTTAAGAGTAAAATGGATGTTTCAAAATAAAAATCGAACTAAGGAGACTTCAGGTTTATGGAAAGTATCTTTTGAAATATTTTTTTAAATTTAAGTGTCATAGACTTCAGACATAATAAGTGTCTTTTTGTCGTATTTTTCATAAATTATTTATTTCTCAGAAACCCTGTTGTCCCAACTTATTAAGATAAAATAATAGTATCTTTTCAGAAATTATTAAATTTTCAATTAAAAGCTATTTCAATTTAAAAAAATCGCCATATTTGAAAAGTTTTTTATTATTTAGAAGAAAACTTATGAACCGATTCTTATATTACGTATGTCGTTTTATAGGCTTTGTTTGCACCAAACAGTTTTGTATTAAGCTTTTTTATATTAAATATAAGAATTTTTCAAATTGTAATAAATTTTACAATCATTGAATAAATAATTTAATATTTCAGAAAAAATGCTTCTAAATACTAAAAGAGGCCAAAATCTGGAAATTGAGAAATAAATAATTCCTTAGAAGTCAGATTGTTTATTGAACAAAAACTCTTCATAAACCTGTGGAATTATTGTTTTAAAATATCCATTCTACTCTCTCAGAGGTCTATTTTGACATGAAATTAATTACTGTTAACTAGTAATATCAAATAATTGTAACGAGGTGGTACCATCTAGTGAACCTTTTTAAAGCTTTACAGGTGAAAATTAATAACGAAATACAATTTGAATTTTTTGTTTCGAGATTTTGAACACTCTGTGTGCGGTATTAAATAGAAAACCATCAACAACTATCGTCATTATGATAGAAAATTTAAACCACAAACAAGTAACTCGTTAAGGATACAATAATATCACGCATACTAACACCATACAGCAACACATTAATTAGTTAAAATTTTGATGTCATGACGTAGACATAACTTTTGAATAATTAATCGAAAACATATAGTTCGCGCATGATTTTATGCTTTCAATGATTATTATTGTTCCACATAATATGAAATAATGAAAAATTAATATTTAATTAAGTGTATCAGCCAACTATGTTATTATACCTCAGGGAATTATGAATTTTTTTGTATATATTAACAACTCAAAAAACATAACTTTAAATATAATGTTGACAGAATTATTTAAATAATTTAAATCATAAACAAAAAACATAAGATCTGCTTTTGCGTTTAATAAGCATTCGTAATTATTATTATTATTATTATTTTTTTTCGACTATTTTTACACCGGAGGTTAGTTTTGTTAATTATTTATTTATTAGTTCGTAGATTATCACAAGTTGTCAAGTTTTGGCAAATAAAAAATAATTAGTTAATAGTTTTATTCTTTTTTTTTTTTTTTTAATTTCTGGCTTAAGCTTCTTTTAGCTATACAGCCATTAACTAAAGAGGATTATTATTATTATTTTTTTTTTTTTTTTATACAACAACAGTACGTACACAGTACTGCTAGGTGGTCACCCATCCAAATACAGATTGTCACTGCTTTTGCTTAACTTCATTGATTAGTTTGATTCATTATATTTTCATTCCAAAAAAGAAAAAAAATTAATTTTAAAGTAATTACAATTTTGAAACTTATTCTCACATTCAGAAAAAAATTGCTTAAAAACTTATAATGCTATAAGTTTCTTTCTTTGTTTTTTTCTCATTTCCTTCTAGTTTCTTTTCAAATAATATATATATATATATATATATATATATATATATATATATATATATATATATATATATATATATATATATATATATATATATATATATATATATATATAAACTTAGTTTCGATAATTAGACATTCAATCTTAAATGAGTATAAATATATTCGCTTTCATAAAATAAAAGTGGTGACATTACAACGATAATTTGGTCTTAAATATGGTTTTTATTTATACCTTAACATTTGGGGTGTATAATTTTGCAGATTAAAAAAAACGTGTGTGGAAAGTATTTCTTTTAAATACTAGCTTTTCTTGTACAAGAAGGTAAAAGAGCTATGCAAAAGAATTTTTTCTGGATTTTTTTATATAAAAATAAGAGAAAAACATTGTTGGGCAGCAAAGAACAACAATATTACAGCATTTTTGGACTTTATTATAGTGTCATCTAATTTACTAATAAGGTTAATTTCATTTCAATTAAACACCGCAAAACACATTAATTTTAAATTGCAAGGCATGATCACAGGTAGACAGGTAGGTGAAACTAAATAAAAGCTTGAAAAAATAAAATAAAATTGTTTCTTTTATTCAAATGCAAAGATAATTCATTAAAAACGAACAATTAAAATATAATAAATGCATTCAAAATAAAAACAAACATTCATGCGTGAATGTGATTGGCTGATTCCATTTTATTATCCTAACTATAATTATTAATGATTATGATAATAAATGTATTAACTTTGAACTAAATGATGAATAATAACATTACAATATATATGTGTAAAGTTTTGTAAATAAAATTATTTGTATATACCTATAAATTGTTTTTAATAAACTCCATTACAAATTAGATTAAAATGTCAAAATGATTTTGTGATACCTAACGTATTTATTACTATCGCACAGTCACTATTACTAGGTTCATATATTGTGTTAAATATCCCTTTATATTATGAATAATATATAATTATATTATATAGGCGCATATATTATAGGTGATATTATTATATAGGCAACTACAATTAATTCATGTGTATGTGCGTAGAATTTATAATAGATATTTCTATTCGTATAAACAAATTGTATTTTCATCAGAATATAATTTATCAACATAAATAAATTATTATGTAGAAATAAATAAATAAATTAACATTGTATTTAGGATAGTGTAAAATATTATGGTAAGAGATATGATCAAAATTTTTATGTGATTGTAATATGTGCGATTAAAAACTGTAGAGATGTCGTAGTAAATAATAAAAAATAAAAAATAAAAATATAATTTCAACGTCGATTTGACACTGATAATAATTACTACATTATAGCCGAAATACTTCGCCATTTTTAATATAAATTGGTCGTTGTTTTTGGCTGATTTCAAATTTGGCTGCTATCAATAATGTCAGTAATGGTAAGAAATATTCTTCCTTTTCATTCCTAAATTTTTTAAGCTATTGCATAGCTTCTATCGCGGGCCTTGAGCGCGGGGACCGAATCCAGAAATTCCGTAACGAAAAAACCTGATATGTTACAAATCATCATTTCCTTAGAAACCAAAATCTAATTTTGAAATTCAAAATAAAACTTCTTTATCTATTCAAAATAAAACTTCTTTATCTCTTCTCACTAGCAGTATGACGAACTGTCAACTATATAAAGTGTGCATATCGCATTGTTCAAGTATAATGACATAAAAAATGATATTTATGAGCAAACTGAAAAATTTTATAATATAAGTGTCAAACAGCATCTAATCCTACATGATGTACGAATCTACGACGCCAAAAATGCTCCATTTGAAATTAAGCACAAACTACCCCACAGCTTGCTGTGGAATAAATGTACATAGTTTTATAATTAGATGTGATACCCAGAAACCAATATCGAAACATATTTATAACGACACCATCAATACTAAGCTAGACAATATAATAAAAAACTCTTCTGTGCATATTGTTTTAACTAATAGGAACAGAAAAGCAAAAATTGTATCTGACATGTATAACACTGAGTACTATGTAAAACCCAATGATAAATAAAGAGAATTTTAAATCGTAAAAATGTTCAAGTATTACCGGAATCATTGCATAGCTTCTATCGCGGGCCTTGAGCGCGGGGACCGAATCCAGAAATTCCGTAACGAAAAAACCTCACGCTCCCCACTCCGACGGGCAAGGAGGTGTGGCTTGACGAATCGAGACGAGCTGCTCCGAAATCGGACGAATACATAAGCAGCTGTTTATGAGAAAGTATATAGGTGTATAGGTGTAAGAAAAAGCAATACTGCATGAATAAAATAAATAAATAAAAAATTATAATTGCATAAGTTGATAAAAATGCTATGCAATAGCTTTACCGCGGCAGTCCCCGAGTGCCACACGTCTTTTTTTTCACATTATCAACTTCAAGATGTGAGCGAAGAGTAATTTTATGTTTCGAGATCGATATAAAAGGAAGTCTGGAATGCAATGTAAATTATTAACCGATTCTTGATCAGTTGTTGATTCAGTAAGTTGGAATTGTACCAACATTTAACTCTCTGAATGCTGAATTTTTCTAACCATTAACGTTAATTAGAAATAGTAGCTAGTGGTCGACGTTACAAAATAGTAAAAATGACATATTCCTAACGGGGATGTTAGGAATTCTTTAACAACACATTATCAATCGTACAATTTGTTCTTATGAAAATTTATAAAGATCATTAGTTAAAAGTACGTTAGTTATCGTTAGTTATCAGTATCAGTACACATCAAACTTAAGGTTTGAAGTTGGCTTTAGAGTACTTTTAAAATAACTTGAAACCTTAGTTGACAATTGATAGTGTTAAATAGTTATTGACATTTTCTCCTTGTAGATACATATAAGGGTATCGATATTGCATTAGACCACCGTTAGGCCAAACTTAAGGTTTTTTGTTAAACGTAGGCACATTTTATCAAAATATGAAATTGAGTATATTAATATGTCAATCGAATGACAATATATTATTTTGACATTATATAATACAAAAATAATATGGAAGTGTTATAGAACTGCATTATTTTTTGCTCCTAACTTTATTGCTCTTCCACTGTTTTTGATAGTAAATACATATTAAATAAGTAAACTATTACAATAAAAAATACAAAATGATCCTTTTAGTAGTTCTTTTACATTTACAATATCATAAAAATTTTTTTTCTGTGTTAATAACATGAAATATGTGAGTGTTCTTTAAGTTTTTATCAAAATAATTAAATTGCAAACCAAATTTTGGTAAAAGTCCACTTCATCTTAAAGTCAAATAATTAAACATTAAACTTATTTTTAACTGAGTGTAAAATTTTAGAACAAAAATGCAATGTAATTTATACTATTGAAGTCATTTTTTTTATAATTCTTATCAATGTTGAACAAGCTGCTTATATAAATAGAAAGATATCGTGTAATCAATTAACCGCCCCTTTATTTAATTATTTTTTATAATTATTTATAATTTATCAAACTACTGCTACCTAGATCCAAACCCGCAACCTCCAGTCTAAGAGTCAAATGGATATAGATCCTGACTCACTTGACCACTGAGCCGGTTTATCAACTAGTATATACCTTATATATTATTTATCAACTAGTATATACCTTATAATTAGGAGCAGTCATATTCACTAGGTATTCAATACATTGAATTTACTGATGTTATTTATATGTAATTTTCACTTGTCTCTAAATAAATCCATTTGAAATTATATTACGTACGTAGAAGAAAAAAATATGAAGATTAAATCTGATAATTTACGTGTCTGTACAATAATCATTTTATATGAAAATGAAAATTATATTTTTATTGGAGCATGTGGTAATAATAAATATCAGTGTTATAATTTGAAATGTCAAAAAAATAAAGTATATCATTTGTATGAATAAAATATTTTTAAAAGAGTTCACTATTTTTTATTTTAATCTATCTATGATGGCGTAACAACTATTTTTTATTTTATTTTATGCATTTTATAAAACTTTTATAATAATAATATATGTTGATGAGTTAATTTTCAATGGGAATATATATTTTATTTTATCATTAATAATATGTCGAAATTGACAAGCAATTATTATTGAGTTCAGTATAACTTATTATAATAATTTTATAGTTTGTGTATTAATATTATATAAGTTTAGAAAAATTACGAGTCTTTCATGGTGATTTTTCGAGAAACAATTATCGACAATACTAATCTGTTTATGTCCCTATATCTTAAATAGTTGATTAAAATAATGCAATCGGTGAAGGTCGATTACTTTTGCGTTGCCATGTAAACTCCATTTTGCCAAGATCAACCTGTCTGATAGACAAAAAGTTTTGCTGAATCTCTCAACTTAAAAAAATTTTAGAAAACATTTAATAATAATACCTGTTTATAATAAATACCTTTTAACACAGGATATACAATCGCAGCTCTTTCGAATCCAAAATTCTTCGTAAAACATAATCTACGAAGAAATAGTAAAAGGTCATTTTAGCGTAGACATCGAAAGCTGAGACAGATTAGCCATAATTAAACTAGTGTCAATTATTTTCTATTTAGTATGAGCTCCTTTACGTTTCTGTACTCATGTCTTTATTATTTAATAGGGAAGATGCACAAATTTTTTATCACTTCAATTAAAGTGTCTTTACTTCACGAACATACACACATTTGATGGAACAATCTTAAAAAATAGCCTTATAATGGACGTTCAAAATTCTCAATTAAAAAGAAGGAGATTTGCATTTATGACGTCATACATATTCATCTCTATTGTTACTATACCTAAGGGTCATTCTACAGTAGTCATATCGATGTCCATTACTCATATTTAGACTTAGTACTCTACTTTCCCTCATTATTTAGATAAATAATGTTAGAATGTACATATGAGTGAATTGTGAATAAAAATATTATATTAATTACATTAATATTAAAAAATTATGTTGTGTGATTTTTCTATAGAAAATGACCGCGTGTCGTACAATAACCATAAAACTTTGAAAGAAAGAGATGGAAAACAATTTTTAAGAGCTTATAACGTATTCGTTTTTGAATCAATTTTAATTTAACTTTTGTATTTTGTTTGGTTTTGAGTCCAGTTTCACATATTGATGGTAAAATACCAAATTTTTTTTTATCTCATCTTCCCGTATTTTGTTTTTATTGTTTTGTTGGATCGATTAAATTAAATCTGAGATGTATAAATTTTTGTTTATTATAAAGATTGTTCTCATCCTCGAAGACAGAAAAATATTTCAAATTGTGGTTAAATTAAATTAAACCTTATCTATTATAGCAAAGATTTAACTAATTTACGATTACATTGTATTTCAAATTATTTAGTGAATAATATCCAAATATCTGTTTGCTTTAATATGTGTATTATAATTCCAGGAGAACCTTTCTATTAAATCATTAAATTCTATTTATATACCCGCTCATACAAAAATAAACACTTCGTTTCAAATGATATCTTTGAAATTGCAGAATTGTGGCCAACTAAAATGACTGTTATAGAAATATCATCGTTTAAGGTAATCCTATTGGAGAAGGACAAAATTAGCGTAACAGGAAATCGTTATTTAACTATTATACCTTCTACATAATTATGGATTTTTATTTTCTTCAGCTACATCCATTAAACCAGCTCGAAATAGTAAAACGGTAGGGGAGAAATAGCCCCAAGTTTTACTTGGTTAAAATTTAGTTTAACGGTAGAATTTTATTGATGATATTTCATGTTGCTAGCCGTCCGCTTTCAACACATTTTAATGCTCAAGGAACATAACTGCCCATAGTTGACTACTATTATATCCATTTCTCTAATATTTTACCCATAAATTCTAGTCTGTTGCACAATCCTCAACGAATATTACCTAATAGACAACTTAAGACGAAAACGGTATTTATACTATCAGAATGACAGTATTACTTCATAGTCCTTAAAGTAGTACTAATTCAAAAGCTTCAAGTTCACAAGCAGCAACAAAACTGTAAGGAATATTTATTAGAAAAACTATTAAGCTATTGCATAGCTTCTATCGCGGGCCTTGAGCGCGGGGACCGAATCCAGAAATTCCTTAACGAAAAATCCTCACGCTCTGAATATGTAAACCAATTAAATTTAAGAGGCGTGGTTTATATTTTATTCAATTCTTTATATAAAAAGACATTGAAATTTTGGTGGCATACATTACTATTCTATTTAGTGGATAACATCTATTTCTTTCCTGTTGGTTTAATTATTGTAAATAAACTTAACACCACGCTCAAAAAGTGTAACTTGAATTAATATCAAAGAAAAAGCAATACTGCATGAATAAAATAAATAAATAAAATAAAAAATTATAATTGCATAAGTTGATACAAAATGCTATGCAATAGCTTTACCGCGGCAGTCCCCGAGTGCCACACGTCTTTTTATTTTTATAATAGAATTCAACTCAATTGATTTTCATCCAAATATCATCAAAAATAGCCAACATGTGCCTTCTCAACCAAACAATGACATGCTCAGAAAGAATCATTTAGTACCCAACAAAAGCAGTATCATAGACTGATTCTTCCAAATGAAACAAATACGCATCTTACTTTTGAATACCTTTGTAATTATTCAGTTTTGTTTGATATCAAACCATAGAAGATACAAGTGAACTACAAGCGCTAACTGAAAATGACAAACGTAACAATTATTTTAAATGAGATAAATTGAGATTTAAAATTAAGATATATACCCTTTACGAACTTTTCATGTAGAGGTATCATGGTCTTATCATCATCAAATCCTAACAATGCTTCCGAATACACCAACCACAATTCACTGTACGGTCATATACAATACCTACACTCTATGGTAATAGTCCATTTTGTAAAATTTATGTGTGCCGATCTTGTACAGAGCGTCATATTAAACGTGTACAATAAAAAAGAGAACTTTATAAGAGAACACCAATTGTGTCTTGTATATAGTTTCAATTCAATTCAATTCAATTCTTTATTAATTCTTTATGCTAGAAGGTCTTAAACTCTGAGAAAACTTACGTCTTTTTGCATATGGTTTCTTCTTCTGATCGAGAAGTCATAACTTTCAGAATTTTCAGCCTTACATAAAGGTAGCCCAATTTATCATCTCTTCAAAATTCAATATATATATTTCAGATAACAACAACTTTAGGTTAAAAGAGTGTGTCAAATATTTTGAGGTTGATGGCAGAAATATTACATCCATTATTGTCTAAGTAGTTGGAAGACGTTAGTGCCAAAGGAGAGGAGGACTAGAATCAAATTTTGACAGTGACATTTGAAACTAAAAAGACATGCAGGGCAGCAAGAGAAGCAGCAGTGACTAAGGATGGCGAAGTTTAGTTTCAGTGTTTCAAATAAAATGAAAGATAAACTTGTTTTCGGTGAATATAAAGTCCTTTTAGTTTTAGGATTTTAACCCCAATTAATTTTATAATTTACGCTGAATTCTCCGTTTACGCGGAGGCTCATTACTGCGGACAAAATTTGACCATAACCATTCAATTGAAAAACATTATATTAAACAAAAGAGTATATATGCGTGTGTACTATAGCCAGATCTTAAAAAATATTAGCATTCTCGTTATAAACTATAAGTTGCCAAATTTCATACTTCTCCACCCGCCTAATTTTCGCAAAAAAGAGCTTCGTAAAAGTTTTGACTTCACGCATTTTGGTAAACAAATCATTTTTAGGGGCTAACATGTAAATTACGTTTAGGAGCTAAGGGAAGAAAATGTCTGTTTTTTAATCACTATGAAAATTCATTTCTCTTCCTTAGTGTAACTTCGTATAAAATAAAATTAGAATATCACTCTGTACTTGATTCATGTGTCTAAATTATCTAATCCAATGGCATGGTAAACTTCTTTATTATTTATCACAACTAAATAGTGAAATAGGTCTAAATGAAATTAGCAAATGAAAATGAAAACCATACTAGTAGGATTATAAATTTTGGCTCTAGTTTTACAGCACTAACTCATTAGGTATATATAAACTATTTTTCGTATGTGTAAATCCAGAACACAAAAATTGAATTATTTGGGAAATTTTAAAATCAGAAATTAAAAACTCTTAAATGAATATTATATGATAATGTTAATTTATCTCATGGAGTTTATCCCTTCTACTTCTACTCATGGCATCCCTCTTACTCAGTTGTACCCGACATAGAACTTTAATATTACCACATTATCTCATATGATCATAATTATTTGTTTTTTTTTTTTAATTTTTGAACATTTGTTTTAATTTTATTAGAATAATGTATGGCTGTAAAATGGTTTTTTTCTATAAAGAACGAATTTTTTAAAAAACAAGTGTGACGCACGAAGGATTGTTTCCCTATCATTATCAATGCCTCTCCTCCCCTAAATATTTTTTATTTTATTGTGTTTTTTAGTATTTGTTTTTATAACGATAATAGAAATAATCATCTTTAAAAATTTAAACTGTCCTACTATCATAGATAATGAGATACAGCCTGGTGTCGTCTGTGAAATAGATTTATCATTTGAATATTATATATATAGAAATTCTATGCGGTCACCCATCCAAGTACTAACTGTGTATAATGTTGCTTAACATTATTGATCGCTTGAGATAAGTAATAACGCTACCCCCAGAAGGGGGGTATATAATATGGATTATTTTGAGTATATTATTTGAATATTAAAAAAAATATATATATATATTTTTAATATTCAAATAATATACTCAAAATAATCTAAATTATATTACGTATAATGTTGCTTAACGATCGGTTGAGATCAGCAATTACGTTACCCCCAGGGGGGTGGACATATAATATAGATTATTATATATATATATATATATATATATAGATATATATATATATGAATATTATATATATATATATATATATATATATATATATATATATATATATATATATATATATATATATATATATATATTTTTTTAAAATTTGTTTTAAGTCACTTTTCAATATAGTGACAGACGAACTGTCAAACAGATAGATATCGGAGTCTTAGTAACAGGGTCCCGTTTAATATTGTGGGTTTGGAACCCCAAAAATAAAGAATGTATATATCTTGGCAAATAGACAATAATTTTCTAATCAGTATATACATTCTATTTATTATATTCCATTTTACATAGGCATTAACTTAGAATAAAAGTTAATATAAGACTCTTCTAAGGAAACTTTTTTATTTTATTTTATTCATAAATAGTGGCTTTTCAATAGAAATGTCATGTTGAATGTTTACTTCATCACATTGAATGAATGCACTTTTCATTAAATATGCATGTTAAGCACACACATGCACTGAAATGATCAAAATAAAAGCAACGAATAGAAGATAAATAAATAAATTGATCATTTAAGTTTTTGACTATTAAACGAATGTTTCTTTACCAAAGTTTTAACTTTACCGAAAATACTCAGGTATTCAATTGAATATAACTAAACAAACTCTACTCGAAAAAAACGTAGACAATATCACGTTTCTGGTACAGATTTAAGATATGCATTAATTGTTGAAATAAATAGTGGATAGAGGAAGTGAGGTAGATTCATACAGTTTTTACTTATCAGCCTGTAAAAGAAAAGCCACTTCTGTTATCAAATTTCTAATTATACTGCTGCATAACATACATATTATTTAAAAACAATAGATTAGTCAGGTGCCGCCAGTTTAACTTAATTAAGTAATAAGTGAATTTAGCAAGTGTAGAAATCCTACAAATGTGCCCCGCATGTAACGGTTCATACATTTAAGCACATTTTTGAAATTTCTGTCTTACTCGATTTTATGGAAACTTCCTATCGCTTATCAATACTAGTTAAGTTAATTATTATGTCAGCTATTCGGAGCTATAACGCGGAATTTGCTACCAGGAATAGTTTAACTTTTATTTTATTTTTAATGAGGGATATTCATCATGGGGTACATTCATTCATTCATACTGTATGAATGTACCCCATGGATGGTATTATAAGAAACAAAAGTATTTTCTGTAAGAATGTGGTCCAAGCTGGAATGTATGAATGTACCACAAGATGTTTTAACAATGCTTTTGTTTTGTGTTATTAATTTAAAATGTTATAAAAATTATTAACGTATTTCATTAACAGCTCCAAGAGATATTTGAATGCAAAGTACTCGCTAAAATTACATTGCCTTAGTAGAAAAATACATTACTTTTGACTTTATATAAGCTGCGGTCGCACTGTCAGTTTTCTACCAAAGGCGAATGAATACTTGATGACAAATTATTTACATAAAAAAGAAATATTGAAACTGTAGTAATGTGTTCCATGTAATAGTTCACCCCAGTTCTCCCTAAAATTATATTTACTTAGAACGTATCTTTAATTATCTTATTCTTTCTGTATGATTGCTTGTTATATTAAGCTCTAAAACGAAATTACAAATTAATCGAAAATTCACAAACATTCAAATCGAGTCACTGTTTATATAAAAGTTTTTTTATATTTTATTAAAAATTCTTAACCAAAAATTGGGTGAAATAAAATGGTAAATAAATGAAAAAAGGAAGTTTTAGATAATGTTTCACATAAATTTAATTATCATTAGGCATAAAAAATATAATACAAAATATAATGTCATGATACGTTCCAAAGTGTAATTTTTTTATATATATTTTGAATTTATATTGCATGTCAGAGTTTTGATTCATGAAAGGTATATGATTGTTTGAATGCGATGTTTTTATTTCGAATATAAAAATTCAATTTATTTGTAAATCATATCGACATACGGAGTATATTTGTTGATATCGACTGTATAGAATCATTGATAATGCATCTAAGTACTTCATATCAAGTCATCACAAATCTCTCAGTGATACTTTTTATACTTCAATATAAAGACAATAGTTTTGGAGACTGTAGTATGGCAACCATATTCTGGAAGGAATATGTACGCTTATTTAAATTTAAAAGTGTTGAGGGTTGAGTTGCGTCAAAAGGGTAAGTGAAAAACTAATTTCAAATAAAAATTGTATAGAGTAAAAATTGTATAAAAATTGTATAAGATTTAATATCTCTTCGTTTAGGCGATTACTAAAAAGCTAGAAAGTTTCACAGTTTTCTGAATGTAATTCTAGATTCTCTAACTTCGTTATTTTCAATATTAGCCAAAAAACACAAAACAGAAACTTTTTTTATGTAATATTTGATGCTCAACAATTTTTATTTAAAACTTTTTTTATATGACTGACATTCTTTTGATCTCACTCTCAAACTGTATGAAACATTTGAAGGATTTCTGTCCTTCAGAAAGCAGAAAAAAAAAATTATTAAATGGTGCCTTCATAGTTAAGTAAAGATGAAATCGAAACTTCACGTTTTTATCTTTCATGATTTGAGCTGCAATGATTCAGTATTTTATATCAATATTTGCCTACAGAGGTTGAGAGATGTTCTCACCACAGATTTTACAACCTGTTCATCGTTTTTGCATTCACAATAGGAAACATATTATTTTATAAGAAATAACTTAAAACGTATGTCGGCAGTCAATAAAAATGTATATCACATATATATATATATATATATATATATATATATATATATATATATATATATATATATATATATATATATATATATATATATATATATATATATATATATATATATATATATATATATATATATATATATATCGAAAAAAGATGAAAGAATACTGTATGATAATACAGTATAATAATTCATGATTTTAAGAATTTCGATTGAATGAAGAAAAAGAAACGTATATTTTAGAAAAATTCTTAGAGAAATCTACTCTTCAAAAGAAGAGGTAAACATTTTTTCTCAATTATCCGTTTAAGATTGCAGTAAGTGACAATTCAGTTGCGCCTACTAGTCTGCCTAATTTTTGCCGAATCAGATGTCGCCAATACAATAGAAACAAATGGCATAAATGCCATAAGCACAAAACGAGATACATTAAGCACATTAAGGATAATTGTATCTTCGCTTTCGCCACGCCACTTTCACATCTTTTGTAGCGCACTAGAAAAGACATGCCCCTTGTGCACCTCATGTGTAATTACATCTAAAGCTCAACAACTTATTTCTTTCTTTATTATCCATTCTACATATTTGTCAAATACACCAAACATAATTGTCTTCTCTTGTTTAAAAAAATTGAAAAAACTATGATATATCTTTGATTTTCTATATTAGATTCTGTATATACACACCAAATCCATAAAATCACTTGAAGGCATGAATTATGAAAAACAAAAAAAAACTGTCGAGATTATGAAAAAAAATATTATATAAAATTTAATGTTAATATGTTGTTGTTTTTATAAAAAGAATTATAAATAGTTTTTTAACACCAATCAAATATTATTTAAATTGTAACATTGGCAATTTCGAATTCAAAATTTTGATAATCATTTTGCATTGTAATTATAAATATTAACATAGAGTTGGCTATTAAATAATTTAATAACAGTTATAAGCACCTTTTCAAACAAGTACGTAAATATTATTTTTAAATATTATTATCAAAATAAATTAACTCTCAGTATATGTATAAAATTTTGTGTGTGTTTGTATATATGTATGAGTGTATTTAATGAAATAAGTAGAATAATGCATTAAAAATTTATTATTCATATATGCATTAAATAATAATAATAATATAAATCTATCCTTAGAAATATCGAGGCGTCTTTAGCATGTACATCATGCATACTTTAGCATTGATGATCATGACTTATGCGTAATTATTACATCTTTATGCCATAGAAAATACAGGTTGTAATCCACACCGTGCATGACAATTATTTTCTAGATTTAATACGATGGCCAAGGAACCTACAAGGCAAATTTTTTAAGCATTCTCTACACATACAATTTCTTTTTCAAATTGAGTAAAAATAAATCAAAATTTAAACATAAAATAGGTAATATGCTCAGTTAACAACAATTTCTCAACGAGTACCTAATTTTAACCCATTCGGTATTCATGTCCCTTAATAGTACCAACTTATTTCATAATTAAAGGACGAGAAGTCTTAACAAATATTTTCTTTTCGTTTTTGACTTATCTTGATAAAAGACGGGAATACGAATATTGATGAATTATAGGATTCTATGAACACCCCTTCCAAATTTTTAAGGTTCAATATTTGCTTGGGTGACTTAATATACTCTGACATATTCTCTATCTATATATAGAGAATATGACTATAGAGAGTCTAAAATAGACTATGGTTTGGAGTAAGACACTCTGTACGCAAATAGAAACATACATCTACATAAACTATTAGATATTTTAATGTTTGTAATAATTATTATTATTTAAATAATAGTAGTGAGAAAATAATGAAGATATGAATATTATCATAGCAATAACAATTATTTTATATAATTGTGAATGATAATAAAGCGAATACAATAATAATAATAATTTTATAGTTATATAATACATACTCACTCACATGCAAACCATATAAAATTATAATATTTAATTAAAATAAGTAAAGAATATTAGAATATTTCTATAATTCATATTAAATATTAATTATTATTACTATAGTAATTATTTGAATCGTTTTATTTAAAAGGCAAGATCTGTGGAAATCTTATGTATGTTTAAGAATATTATTGAAAAAAATTCAGTTATTTTTTATTTCTTGTTAATTTTGTATTCTAAAATCTATTTCTATTTATTGATAGTGAATTTCGTAATTTATTTTCATTTAATTTCAAGATGAACTAGAAAATCGTTATTATAAACGTAGAAGAGAGAGAAAATTCAAAAAAGAAACGCCTTCAAAAAAATAAATTTAAAAGTAAAAATAATCATAAAACTTCTATAAATCGTTTCCATGTGACCAATTACTTTTCTCAGTCAACGCCAAAAAATCAATTTTTTAGCTAAAGAGAAGATTGACACTGGCTTTAAAAGGTAACTGGCCACAAGGAAAATATTTATAGAAGTTTTTATTTAAAATTATTTTTAGATCAATTTTAAAGGCATCTCTTTTTTTTTAAATATTTATTTTTTACTTTTGAGTACCTTATACAACCAAGAAAAATTTTTCAATGGATGAAATTTAATAATTTGTTTTTTCTACTTCTGCTCCCTTAGGAACATCTTGGTTTCCTTATCATGGTACCACCTTTGCGATATCTCCCGTTCAACAAAAACGAAGTTATTTGTGAACACACATAAAAAAATATATACGCTGTCAAATTAAGCAACCTCTTTTTTTAAAGTCGGTTAAAAATAACTATCGCATTCATTCAAGCTTTGCTATAAAAATTTTCATTGCAAATACCTTGAAAAATAGTTATTCTATTTTATCAAAACATTTCACAAAAAATTGTATCTTCCAAGCTTACAAAAATTTGTCATTTTACCCTATTCATTTTCAGAGAATCCAAGATCTGATAAGTTGTATTTATAATTAATTGATCTCAATATTATTTTGATAGCAATCGCATTTCATGAATTTCCCATACTAATACATGCATTCATAATAAACTCATTTGAAATGAAAATAAACTATATTTATGTAAGAAAATGAATTCATCTTGCACATACATATATTTAAATAATATCATATCTGTTAATTTATACAACGTGCAACTATCATTACTGAACTTAGTTTGCAACAGATTCATAACATTAACAGAGAATAAATAGTTTAGTTTACAAAATGATAATAGAATAGTTTGTGCATCTTATATACTAGCTTTTGTCTAATTCATTCATCTAAGCACAGCCAGTATACACTAAAATCTAGAAATTTATACTACCAAACTGTTGTTGTATACACAGTAAATAATATCTATGATGATGATGACGGAACAAAAAGAATATGACGATATAGTTAGTTGAAAGATACACTCTTGCAGTCTCTGTGTTACAATACAAAGAGGTAACAACAACGAATAACAAACATATTGTTATAGTTTTGTATATAATGTGTAATGTCGTGCTAAAAATGTGTTGTTGTATAATCATGCTCAAAAAAAACGCCCTCAACTTGTTAAAAGTATATCCTAAAAAAATTATTAAGTTGTTTTTTTTCAGCTCGCGAAAGTTTAAATCATAGCCATGGTCTTAAGGTTAATTTCAGTATATTTGTCTGTGCTTAAGTTATTAACAAATATTAATCATAATAATGAATATTATTACATCTAAAACTCACGTTGATGGAAACACGCGAACAGCGACAAAAATTTTCAAATTTCTTTAAAAATTACCTACAAAGTAATCATAAATGTTTTCATTATTTTGGATTTGAAGATATAATCTGAACCTGAATAGGCTACGATCGATATCTCAGAAAATACTTACAAATTTATCAAATGGATCTTCTTTTGTTTTTGTTTAGGTCATAATAATTTAAAATCCTATTTCAACTACATTCTGTAAGAATTGTAAAGACTTTTTCATATTTCTAAAAGAAAATTACGAAAAATCTAGAACAGACAATGGTCTTTAATTTCTATTAAACTTATCTAGGACAATTTGGACAAATTCAAAAATGACATCCATTTAACGATAAGATGGATCGTGTTTAAATAAATAAATAAAGCAAGCGTTCCAGTACTTGCAGATGCTGTGTATCATCTGCCAACTTATCAATGAAAATCTTTGCCATGAAAATTGAATGTTTTTTTTTTCCTTAATGAATTATGTTTTTCTTTAATTAATTTAATAATTAATTTTTTTTTATAAATAATTTTATTAATTTTTTTACTTTTTTATTTTATTTTTTTAATTTACGATTTAAAAAAAAAATTAATTTTATATTTTCATTTCATTTTTATATTAAAATTATTATTATAATTATTTTATTTATTAATTTTTTTTTTTTTTTTTTTTGGAATTTATTTATTATATTTTATATTATATTATTTTTACTGTATTGTTTATTTATGTACCACATTTTTGTATCATGTTACAGATAACATGTTACAAATTTTTATAACGTGTTACACAATAACATGTTAAAATATTTATGAAAACAAAAAAATTTTTATGAAAAAGCTATTTTGATGACTATTCACCAAATATTATTTCAAAGTTATTTCCAATGTTTTAACTGGAACCATTGCTCTAAGGATAATTATTTTATTTTAATACTTATTTTTCGTAAGTAATCAAACTAATTTTCATTTTCACATTGACGCTTTTACATAATCAAATATAATTGGAACTGGTACCAACAAATCATTTGCAATAGATTCAAATTTTTTTAAGCGGACCAAGATTTTGCTGCAAGCATGCATACGGTATTTTGTATAATGTTTTTGGATCTTGCCACACTTTTGTATATGATGCATGTTATTTATCATGCAAGGAGACTATAAACTAAACTATTTGTATGTAAAGAACATTTACACTTACTTATTCCACCTACAAAAGCTAACAGTACGAGTAGAGATATTGTTGTTATTTTATATTTTGTGTAGTATAGTTTTGTTATACAACTAAGTAACAAGGACTTGATTATGTTCTTGGATTCAAAGTTGTTTGTATCCAATTATATAACAAATATATATTCTATTTTATTTAGCAACTTTCCAGAAACAGGGCAATTCAAAAATACATTAAACATATATTGTCTCAAAATTTCAAACAAAAACATTTGCGCTTATTAGGTGAAGGTCGTAATTAGTCAAACGCGTTTTGTATTGATGATATATTTTATGATAATATATATAGTCACTCCTTTGAAACTACTACTAGATCACGGCAGGTAGAAGTCTGGTACATAGATGTGCGTAGACCTTTTCTACCTACTAATCAATCTACTCCCTTACCTTTTCCAATATTCTACTATTTAAGGTACATGTAATCTTCCTCTATCAAAGGAAAGATATCTCTATCTGAATCTGGGGCATTTCCGGGACCCTCAAGAATCTGGACCGAATTTACCACCCAACAGACTGATGAACAAGTACGTAGTAGCCGGTAATGACTCCAACTTGGAGCCTCGTATCCTTATAGTGTTGGCTGATCAGCAAGATTGACCATGCACCATTACACCGTTATCATATAATATCCCAGTAATACAACCTATAGTTGGTCTTCGTGTTCTATTCATAACCTTCTGATACCAATAATTAAGGAAAAAAATGATCTTCCAGTTACCTATAGGTACCGTTTTGACCATGGAGCGACTATAAAGCTCCATCGCGAATCAATTTTAGCTATAACTTCAGTGTTTTTTTTTTATGCAAATTGATTTTGGGTGATATGAAAAGATTATCTGTGCCTCCAAAAATTCAGTTACGCTGTGTTTTAAATGTTAATATTAACACTACACCTATTAATGTTTATTAAAATTGGATATATTTAAGAATTGCATTATTTACGTATTATATGTTTTTATTTTAGAAAAGCCTTGGACTGAATAATAGAAAAGTTAATATTATATTTTTCGCTTATTAAATCCTGCTTATAAAGGGACGATATCTGAGTATTCCAAGTTATTTTAGAGTTTGCATCGATCAATTTATACTGAAATATTTCATTTTATAATTTTAGGCAAAATTCGGTCAAACCAATTATCAAATATTTAAATTTTTTTACAAAATACTGAGCTAGGCTTAGCTAGCTAATCTTTTCTGGCAATACAAAAGTATTGATATTATAAGCAAACAATATCTGTAAGCAAATAAATTAAATAAATACTGTAAGATTTTTGCATTTACTAAAAATTCATATTTCTATTTCTTGAAAATGATCTATAACATTTAATATTTTATATTGTAATATGTTTATATGACTCGCCTATTTAAAAGTTAGCGAGATAGAAAAGAGAACTTAAGAACATTAATTGTTTGGTTTTTAAAAACAATCAACTTCATCTGCACCATTAGTTTATTAACTAATTATTTTCGTCCTAACTGAAGTCTAATGAAATCAGCGCTATCTATTTACTTTAACAACTATCATAATAGCTCAAATATTGAAGCATATTCAAGGTATCTAATTAGTTTACTATGTTAGTTGTTATCTAAATTTTTATATATTTATTATTATTATTTTTCATAATGGTGAACTTTTCATAAAAATATTTTCTCCTTCAGTAGTATTTGTTCTAAAATACTAGGTTTTGTTTAGTCGTGTTATGATGGAGTATTAACCAAAAGTAATTTGTAAATAAGTACATATTTAAACATTTAGCTTACATTCTAAAGCATTGTATTATTTTACTAAATATTTATTTGTAGTAAAATGCACTTTATTTTGCATACTATTGTGTTATAACATGTAAACTTTAACATAACCTAAAATTAGGTGTATAATTAACTAAATTGTTTTTTTAATACAAACCAATTTATTTAAGGCATTTACTAATTAATTTTTCTACATAAGAATTGATGTGTTTCTGATAGGTCAAGGTATTTTAAACGACATGAGTAACAAAAATTGTTTTGCATTAAATTTACACATACAAAGCACAAAGGTAGTTTTCAACGATATAAAGTTGTTTAAAAAACTGTAGAAGTATTAACCTATCTATCAGCTGCAATAAATGTTTTAAGTTATCAATATTAAAACACATATGGGATATGAATTCATAGTGTTTTGTACTTATTTTTGGATATTTATATTTCGCGTTTTCGCTATTGGAAATAACTTTGGAAAATATATACAGATAAATAGATAAATCAGGAATATTTTGAGCTTAAATAATATAAGTAATTTACGTACTGTTTACTAGAAAATAAAGAAGGGAATGTAACACAAAGTCTTCGTTAATATTAGTATACAAGAGTTGCGATTTGTATTATAAGCCGTATCGTCGTCTTTACGAGTTGCATGTAAACAACGTGAATAGCCATGTGTACTGAAGTACACGAGTTGCATGTAAACAATGTGTGATATTAATTAAATTAAACAATGTTTGTTACAGCATTATAAGATTTACTTCATCAATACAACTAGTATGTAAAGCGTTCAATTTTCTTTTGTACCAAAATATGGCGTTCTCTCTCATATAATGAAAATTACCTTTAAGCCTTATACATAATAACATTTTACGATCTAGTCTTTTGTTTTATGAAAAATCATTTCTGTACATACCCATTGTAGTTAAGTTGGTTAATAACGGACATGTGTAAGCCAACATGAGAGCATTATTTCATTACCACACATCACTAGCCCGCCAAGTAGGCTAGCCTTGGCAAAAATTGTGTGACTTATCGTATCAATTATGTGTGACCTGTACCTGATAAATAAAAAATAAATGTAATAGAAGTTTGGCGCGATCCATGGCGCGCACGCCACTTTAAATTTAGTCAAATAGAAGAGACTTAGGCAAAACATTTTAGTAAAGGATTTACGTATAAAAATGCTACTTGTTTTCAATAGAATACATATTCAGATATCATTTAAAACAAAAAAAAAAAGTTAATAAAAATTAATTAAATTATACCCGACTTCATTATAATATAACCTACCACCACCTACCCTTCAAAAACGTGTTTCAGTTTTATATTCGAAACAAAGAAAAACACATAAAAGTAGTATAGATTTTTTGAAGTTATTTTTTTTTTTGTCAAATGGCGCATGACCCCGCGAATTACTATTGGATTAGGCAATTAACATGAACTGGCGTTAATACAAACCATTTTCGTAAAATTTTCTTTGTCGGAAAACTTTCTATAACAACCCTAAAAATTGAATTTTTTAACTATTAATATTTAAGGTAAAATGACTTGTGGCCCCTCAAATTATGATCAAAATACTCGTTTAAGATCAAAAAACGGTAGTAAAAACCATTTGATCGAATTTCACCCCATCGGGAAATCGTCCAGAACCCACCCACCAATACAACTTTTTTTAGAAAATAATTTTTTCGGCTTAAATGGCCTATGACCCCGCGAATTATTATTGGATTATGCAATTTACATGAACGGGCGTTGATTTAAACCATTTTCATAAAATTTTCTTTGTCGGAAAACTTTCTATAACAAACCTAAAAATTGAATTTTTTGACTATTAATATTTAAGGTAAAATGACTTGTGACCCCTCAAATTATGATCAAAATATTCGTTTTAGATCAAAAAACGTTATTAAAAACCATTTTATCGAATTTCACTCCATCGGAACATTCAAATCAGGTCAAAATATTTATATTATTTCATGTGAATTGGTGGTACCTCCAGTATCTACTATACCTACCAATAATTAATAGATATTACCTAATACCTAAAAATTACCTACCATATTGGTGTATTTTCTGCCATTTCATTTGTCTACTCTACATGATTAAATGTTCCATGACAATAATAAAAACATTAAAATATCCCAATTAAACGATCAATTATTTCAACGGTGAAATATCGAAATTATTACAAAATATCTCCTTATCAAAATAGTTTCAAATAAAAATAATCCTTACATGATTGTTTTTAGTTTATTTAGTTTAATTAATGTAATATCAATTAATTTAATCCCAAATTCAACCGCATATTATCACGATCATAAGATACCTTTAGTTTTTTAATAACAGGGGAGTACATATTACAAAACGATCCAAAACAGTAGTGAAATATAATGAAATAATGACTAACACTTTAATTTTAAACTTTTTATTTTTTACAAAATTTTACAAAAGTGAGAAACATTGATTTTAATTATTTATTTTACAGTCTTATACAAACAAAAATATATACAAATTTTATAATCAAAATAAATACACCAATATTAGAGAAAAATTGATTTAATTATTAATAGAAAATAAAATTAAAAAATAAACGGGACCTGAAATATAATTAAATAATCAAATCAAATTAAATTAATAAATATTTTAATATATCTCACCGAATTATCGCGTCTTGTAAAACTAACCTTACTCTGTTCACAGTTATATATTTCTATTACTCTTTTAAATAATAGAAGTTGCTGCTTGAATATGTTTTACAAGAACTGAAAAATAATAAAATGATACTATAAAATTTTTCAAATTAATAAATATTTTAATATGACTCACCGAATTACCGCCTCTTGTGAAGCTAACCTTCCATTGTTCTTCCATGGCACTTCATTAAACACAAATATTAAGTCAAACTCTAACACTATCCAGTTTTATGTCACTTAGGTTACAGTTGGAATTGATTTTCTTTTAAAAATAAAAACCAAACATTCTCTACAAGAATGTGTATGTTTTATATACCTAAGCCATAGAGATAACTGCCGAAGTTTCAGTCCGGGCTTACAAATATCATGACTTGGTACGATCATCCTTTGCAGAACTACTTCATTGGTACACACACAATCATCGGAGAAATAATGATTTTTATAATTAGTATAAAATCTAATTCAAACAAAAACCTATTCAAGTATGGTCAGTCACTTAGGTTACAGTTGGAATTGATTTTCATTTAAAAATAAAAACCAAACGTTCTCAAGAATAATGTGTATGTTTTATATACCTAAGCCATAGAGATAACTGCCGAAGTTTCAGTCCGGGCTTACAAATATCATGACTTGGTACGATCATCCTTTGCAGAACTACTTCATTAGTACACACACAATCATCGGAGAAATAATGATTTTTATGATTAGTATAAAATCTAATTCAAACAAAAACCTATTCAAGTATGGTCGGTCATTCAGTAGTTTACAGGTCGAATTGATTTTCTTTTAAAAATAAAAACCAAACATTCTCAAGAATAATGTGTATGTTTTATATACCTAAGCCATAGAGATAACTGCCGAAGTTTCAGTCCGGGCTTACAAATATCATGGCTTGGTACGATCATCCTTTGCAGAACTACTTCATTAGTACACACACAATCATCGGAGAAATAATGATTTTTATGATTATTATAAAATCTAATTCAAACCGTTTAACCGAATTACCGCGTCTTGTCAATCTAATCTAACATTAGCCACAGTTAGTCACACTGTTTAAATTATTTAGGGAACCTAAAAATAATGAAATAATAATAATAATAGCAAATTTTTTTAAATTAATGAATATTTTAACATGACTCACCGAATTGCCGCGTCTTTTAAAACTAACCCCACAATGTCACTGTCAAATATTTCTAACACTGTTTTTAATTATTGATGTGTTCACTTCAACTGTCACTATGAAACTGATAAAGTTCAAATCTGCAAATTATGAAATATTTGAATTTGACAATCGGAGTCTTTTAAAACTAACCTCACAATGATCACTGTCAAATATTTCTAACACTGTTGTAAATTATAAATAGGACCTGAAAAAAATGAAATAAAAATTATAATAGCAAATTTTTTTCAATTAATCAATATTTTAATATGACTTACCGAATTGCCGCGTCTTTTAAAACTAACCGCACAATGATCCCTGTCAAATATTTCTAACACTGTTTTTAATTATTGATGTGTTCACTTCAACTGTCACTATGAAACTGATAAAGTTCAAATCTGCAAATTATGAAATATTTGAATTTGACAATCGGAGTCTTTTAAAACTAACCTAACAATGATCACTGTCAAATATTTCTAACACTGTTTTAAATTATAAATAGGACCTGAAAAAAATGAAATAAAAATTATAATAGCAAATTTTTTTTAAAATTAATCAATATTTTAATATGACTTACCGAATTGCCGCGTCTTTTAAAACTAACCCCACAATGTCACTGTCAAATATTTCTAACACTGTTTTTAATTATTGATGTGTTCACTTCAACTGTCACTATGAAACTGATTAAGTTCAAATTTGCAAATTATGAAATATTTGAATTTGACAATCGGAGTCTTTTAAAACTAACCTCACAATGATCACTGTCAAATATTTCTAACACTGTTGTAAATTATAAATAGGACCTGAAAAAAATGAAATAAAAATTATAATAGCAAATTTTTTTCAATTAATCAATATTTTAATATGACTTACCGAATTGCCGCGTCTTTTAAAACTAACCCCACAATGTCACTGTCAAATATTTCTAACACTGTTTTTAATTATTGATGTGTTCACTTCAACTGTCACTATGAAACTGATTAAGTTCAAATTTGCAAATTATGAAATATTTGAATTTGGCTCACCGAATTGCCACGTCTTTTAAAACTAACCTCACAATGTCACTGTCAAATATTTCTAACACTGTTTTTAATTATTGATGTGTTCACTTCAACTGTCACTATGAAACTGATTAAGTTCAAGGGGAAGTTTCTACTGATGGAGGCTTTACAGGACTGAAATATCATGAAATAATAACTTTAAAACTAAAAATTTCACGCCCCTTAATAGGCTTGAACAACCTACTATTTGGTTAATAGATCAACGACCTAACGAATTGCGACACGAAGGCTTGTTACAGTGATCCAAATTAGTAGTGACATATAAATAATCATCAATTGCTCTATTAATATAAAAATTTTGCGCCGTCAAATAGTCTCGTAACCACGACCGTTTGGTTGTTATCACAACACTGTAACCAATTTCGCCACAGAGGCTTGTTACAATGACTCCAAAACAATAGAGACATATACATATATAATCAATTAATCTAATTATAAAAATTTATCACCCCGGAATAGGAACCGAACCGCTGTCCTATCGGTTGACAACCCACGCATTTAAACAATAACGCTAAATTGTCTCTTTATATGATACAAAGAGAATAGTGACATATAAATTAATAATCAATTAATCTGAATAAAAATATTATAAATCGCCCCCTAGATTCGAACCACCGACCTTGCGACTGAAAACTCTACACACTAACCAATTGTGCCACATAAGATTGCTATCAAAATCCAAAAACATAAATCCTAACTTGTTTCAAAACCATGTTTTATAATTATTTTTTTAAATATAAAATTCAACTCGCCCAGGCCCCCATATTTTGACACATTGTTTCACTTTTTTGATAACCTTTGACTGAAAAAAATGTTCAAAATACAAATATACACGAAAAAAGCTCAGTGTTATCTCTTTATTCGTAGATAGAAAAAAAGCTCTCCAAATACCTACTTTAATTATTCTTTATACTTTATTATGCTATAATAATTCTCAGTTGATTGAATTATACAACTATTATTTTATAAAATTATTTTAATAATTAATATATTATGCAAATTTTAAGATGAAAAGTTATAAATGTTTTATTTCGTTGTTAGATTTTGATTAATATTAACAAATACTTTCTATAAAATTTCTTTTTTTTTATATATTCAGAAGTCTTCGACTTTATTCTATTTGATTTTTATAGTCTTTCAGTTCAAAACGCTTTTGTTTGATAATAAAATTTATGCATTTCATTTGTGTTAAACTTGTAGGATGATTAAAAATATTCATTGAAAATTGATTTATTTAGAAGTTGCAAACAATGCTTCCTCAAATTTGGCATATTGATTTCTTTTCTACCATTTAGTTTACAACACTATTTCAAATTTTTCACAAAACCCAACCATAAGTTTGGTATTGTTTTTCAGATATTTTAAAGGATTACATGAACTTCAAAAGCTCAAAATAAAAGTATTATTTTTTTAAATGTTTTTCTTATATATTTTGTATTTACATTTGGAAATATTTTGTGAATTTTAAATCAAAATTTTAAAAATGGTAATCTATTAGGACCATTGTCAACTCGATCGGTAAATATCCACAAAAAAGTTTACACATATTGGTATCAATTTTGAAAAGATGTGTTCATTCCTAATGTCATTCATTATCTTTCAAATTTGGCGTACATATAACTCCAAAAAATAATTACCCAAACGTTTTAAATTTTGGTATGTACAATATTTACATGAAAGCGGTATGTTGAAACATTTTTTTATCTAAAATCGAATTAAAATTGTTACTTTAGGAATGGTGGGTCCTCCGTTTTCATGTGAACATTTTGCTACCAAATTTCATAATATTTGGATGAGTATTATTCAAGTTAATTGTTGGCAAATTTTAAATAGCTGAAAATAAGCAAGTGTCACACCATTATTACGTGTAGTTAGTTGAGTATTACGTAGAGTTATAAATAAAATTTAAAGTCAATTTATAATGAAGTGTAATAAATAAAATAAATGATTGATAAAAATTGAATAATTTTTTGGTAGATTTGGTGGATTTAGATTCGATTAAAATTTAACTAAAAGAAAACAATACGTGAACAATTAAAAATCAATCAATCGACCGATTAATTGCAAATATATTTATTTATAAGAAATCAATCAAAGACCCAATGTTTTTTTAAATTCTTCAAAAAAAAAAAAAAAAAAAAAACCAAAAAATATTTTGCCATAGAGGCTTGTTACAATAACTCCAAAACAATAGTGACATATAAATCAATAATCAATTAATATAAATAAAATATTTTAAACCGCCCCATAGATTTGAACCACAGACCTTACAACTGACAACTCAACATACTAACCAATTGTGCCACATACGCTTTATAAAAAAATCCAAAAACATAAATCCTAACGTGTTTCAAAACCATGTTTTATAATTTTTTTTTTAAATTTAAAATTCAACTCGCCCAGCCCCCCATATTTTGACACATTGTTTCACTTACATATTTGATAACCTTTAACTGAAAAAAATATTCAAAATACAAATATACACGAAAAAAGCACAGTGTTATCTCTTTTTTCGTAGATAAAAAAAAGCTCTCCAAATACCTGCTTTAATTATTAAAATAATTCTCAGTTGATTAAATATACAACTATTATATTGTACAACTATTTTAATAATAAAAAATGTTTGATTTTGAATCTAATCAATTGTTATCTATTAGGTAGATTTACTTTTAATTAAAGACAAGTGTGGTCCTCCAAACATATTTGTCAGTCTTAAAAAGACTGATTTAGATATAAAAATTGCTAAAGATGTGTAAAGTCGTTATAACTTGTACTAATTAATGAAGCCAGTACGGAAGACGAAGACAAATTGATAAAAAAGATTAAAAAAAGATCAAAATTAAACAAAAAAATCGATAAAATAATCGATTTATGCAGTGATAGCGAATCAAATATTGAATTAATAACAAAAAACAATACACGATTGCACTATTTTAATTGCCGATTATGTCGAAAATTCATTAAAAAACGACTTGATTAATAAAGCACTAGATGAGTTAATCAAGTCTGATGAAGTACATTTGTACACAGATGTCGTATGTACACATAGAAGATAGTATTATCGTTTAAATTTGATGTATGCGATTAGTTACCCCGACGTATTATCGCATTTTATAAGAGTGAATGAATTATATATATTGCTTGAAATGTTTAGTTTCTCAAAGATTGTTTTTCCTTAATAAAAGAAATATGGCTATTACTCCATGTTAAGGAGGGGGGGGGGTTAAAATGAAATGAATTTAAAATTTATTTTAAGAAAATTTGTTTCAATATAAGCAAAATTTTCACAATATAAATAAAAAAAATGTATTGTGTTTTTTATGTTACTAATAGATATAAAACAAGGTTTTTTTTCGAAAAATTACGTCGGCCAAAACATAGAATAGAAACGAAAGATAATTGTTTTTCATATGAATTTTTTACTTAATTCTTAATAAATAACAAATGTTAAAGGTATGTTTCGGATAATTTAAATCTCTGAAAAATTTCCTTTCTTAGAAGATCCAACATAAAGATTTTATTGAAAAATTGTGTAGGTCTAAGAGAATAGAAACGACAGTTAATTTCGTTTACATGCATTTTTTACTCCATTTTTACTATATGACAAATTTTCAAAGATTTTATGGGTATGTTCCTCCGGATACTATAAATAACTGAAAATTTTTTTTCTGACTAATAAGACCCAAAAAACCCAATTCAATTATAAGACCTAAAAATCTTATTCAATTTTTTAAAACAATATTTTGTCGATAACCTTAATAAATAACTATTTTTCAAAGTTTTACACGGGATAATTGATGCTTCTTAAATTTGAACATTGGTATTTCCAGTAATGAAATGATGAAAATGATTTATACTAAATTATTTTGTTATAAAATCATATATCTGATCATATAGCGGGAAAATAAGTTTTAAATGATGATATGATGAAAAATTATTGATATCAACTTGTTTTGGATCATAGGCCATTTAAGAAGAAAAAATGATTTTCTGAAAAAAGCGTTTTGATCTCAAATGATTATTTTTATCATCATTTAAGGGGTCACAAGTTTTGTTTACCATAAAATAAAAAGTGAAAAATTTTCGATTTAAAGGGTTGTTATAGAAAGTTTCCGACAAAGAAAATTTTAAGAAAAAGGTTTATATTAACGCCTAATCATGTAAAATATATAATCCAATAATAATTCGCGGGGTCATAGGCCATTTAAGCCGAAAAAATTATTTTTAAAAAAAAGTTGTATTTGAGGGTGGGTTATAGACGATTTTCCAATGGGGTGAAATTCGATAAAATGGTTTTACTAGCGTTTTTTGATCTAAAACGAGTATTTTGATCATAATTTGAGGGATCACAAGTCATTTTACCTGAAATATAAATAGTTTAAAAATTCAATTTTTTGGGTGGTTATAGAAAGTTTTCCGACAACGAAAATTTTACGAAATTTGTTTGTTTCAACGCCAGTTCATGTTAATTGCATAATCCAATAATAATTCGCGGGGTCATAGGCCATTTGACCAAAAAAATTAACTTCAAAAATACTATACTACTTTTATCTGTTTTTCTTTGTTAGGAATATAAAACTGAAACAATTTTTGGAGGGGTAGGTGGTGGTAGGTTATTTTATAATGAAGTCGGGTATAATTTAATTAATTTTTATTAACGTATTTTTGTTTTAAATGATATCTGAATATGTATACTATTGAAAACAAGTAGCATTTTTATACCTAAATCCTTTACTAAAATGTTTTGCCTAAGTCTCTTCTATTTGACTAAATTTATTAGTGGCGTGCGCGCCATGCATCGCGCCAAACTTCTGTTACATAAAAATAAAATGTATAATAGATGCTTCGATACAATACTTATCATGCTATATGTTTTAGATATAAATATACACTACCAATAATGGACACAAAACTTACTCGCAATGTACAAATATACTCTCTTACACAGCTATACGTGCGTAGGTCTTCAACGAAAGAGTTTCAATGTGGATATGCAAACTTTTTTTTCGTGATAGTATTTTCGATTTTGTTTTAATAACGATATTTATTATTCATTATCGATTTTTACTCAATTTAAACTACTAATCTTTTATTATATTATGTATTTGTTCATAAAGTTTCATCAAAATTGGATGAACTATCTAAAATAGAACAATCCTGACTTTCTCCACTTATGTTCACCACAAATTTATAAATCTTCGTTCATTGTTTTTTAAGCTATGCGCGTTTGCTATAATGGGTTTCACAGATTGACCAACATGACACAAAAATTCCAATCGGAGAAAAATATATAATTTTTTTCTTTTTGTGTAATATTGTTATAGTTAATTAATTATACATTACTGCATCATTATCTTTATGAAATATGTACATGTTATTTTAAATGAATGTAAAAGCAAGTACTCTCTAGAGTTTAGGTAATACCTACACTTGGACACAGTGAAATTAAATTACATTTCCCAGTATTGTATGATGGATAGTATTTCACTATATATGTTTTGCATATTAAAAGTGTTTTAAATATTATTATACATAAAAGGGTATTATTATCAATAATTTTGTCATTTTACAGGATGCGCAAATAAAATTTTAACAAACCAAATTAGATTAAATACATAAAAGATCAAGAAAATTATTATTTATAACAACTTAATTACGTATGTCTATAAAAGGAAAAAAATTTCGACGATTACTGTGACAGTATTAATTTTTTGTAATGTTTCTCAAAACAGTTAAAAATTTATGTATTTTAGATTTAAAACATTGTATATATTTTTGTGAATATTTGGCCTAGAACAAATAATAAGGCAACCGATTTTAGTATATTTTATTTTCGTAAACATTTTCAGGCGATCGGACATAAATAAATAAAAATTGTACTTATATAACTATTATTTATTGCTAGGCAGCTTGATACTTATCATTAACAGACCTGATCAATAATTCAAAAAAAGGTGTTGAGTGTTTGTTGTAGTCTCTGAATCTCCAACTCAACCAATTTAAGTATTTAATAGGTCAAATGATAAGTTTTGAGTAACTGAGTGTTACTAAGACAAACACGAACCTCATTCTTCACTACTACTGGATATATTTATTAGAACTCTATCTTCATTATAACTGTAGATATTGGGATACAAAACTATCATATCATCGCGTTTAAGTATAATCTGAGAAAGCCAAAAGAAAGATGTAATCCTTAGATAATTAAATATTTAAATCAAGGTTGTATTATGCCTGGATACATACTAATATTTGGTATCAAATATATTTCTGGTGGAATACCGTGAACCTTTAAACATAATAAATAAATTTTTGTATTGATCATTTAGATTAAGCAAAGTATTCGAAGCAAACCGAGCACCAGTTATATTAAAACGATTTAATTTAATGAATTAAAATAAATATCATGATACTTTAAAATCTATGAAATTCATCTGTAATAAAACATACACAGGCAAGTAAGTGTAGGTCATAGAAAAATTTCTTATATTATAAAAAATCTTTGTATTCTTTTAAATAAAAATAAATATTCTTTCAAATATCTATAAATTACTTATTTTATTATTTTCGATAATATAATGTATCCTTTTATTTCCCACAGATGTCGTTTCGATGTGTACGATGTCACTCCCAATTAATCAATCATTAGTTGGTTTTTTTTCTTATAATTAACTATTTCTATTTATAATTAAATATAGATCTAAGAAGTAAATTCAAAAATCATCAATTTAAAAACTTAATATTACAATTCTTCAGTCGTTAGTGCTCTTAGTAACAGTAATGTCACCCTATATATTGATCCCTTTTCTTCATAACAGCCATCATATCAAATATATGAATTTCAAAAACACAATCTTCTATACACTTTAGAGCACAATTATACTAAAAGATTGTTGAACAACGTTTGAATTGTAGAAGAATTCTGTTCGTTGTCCATTGAATTACGTAAATACATAAAACTACCATGGTCTTACATATCCATTGTATATTTATACTATGATCCTAGTACATTAGATATATACGTTTTTATTACTATATTCATTTCTATAGATCATAAAATTGGTTTATTAGTTAGCAGAAAATTTATTTTGTAAAAGAGAAATCATACGAAAATGAAAAATTAGAATGATTAAAAAAATTCCCCAGAATAAAAGAGATCACTTCACGGTCGAAGAAAACGAACGGTTGTGAATTTTCCTATGAACGAGCCTCAATTCGTTTCTAGAGACCAGAATCCTATATAAAAAATACCAAAAAACTATTTCCATCGTCTTGATTGAGAATGAGAATCTATGAATAAAAAAGAAGGATACAGAAAACTTTCGACTATGTACAAGAACACGGTATACATTTGAACTTTCAATACGTTTGAAGTTCCTCGTATGTAAATAATAATAGACCTATCTTTCTGATGTATAACAAATTAAGAAAAACTTTCCGCTTTTCTGTATATAGATGCAGTCTTCGTTAGGAAATTAAGAAGAAATAAACCAATCATGATAGAAGGTGAATAAAGATGTCTGTTAGTCATTTTTTTAAGTTTATTATTAGCTGCTAAAAAGGTTTAGAATATAATAACTTCTATCTACTTTCCAGAATATTAACTATTACAACTGTTTGGTCAAAAAATTGTGTGGCACAGCGCGATTTTTTGTAATATACATAAATGAATGAGCGCAAATTGATACACTCATAGCAGCGCTGTGCATTGTACGGTAAGAATATTCTTTATATATTACCTTATACTGGGCGAGAAAAATGCGTGGCAATATGCGTTCTGAATCACGATGTGAGTGGCGCGATCGCATCTGATCTCGTCTCGTTATGCTACACCCGCCGCAATATGCGCCAAGTCTTACTTTAAATTATATATTTTTTAACACATACAAGCTTTATGGATATTATGTTCATCTAAACATATAGAGGAGTGTGATGTAATTAAGATTTTCATGCATATCAATTTTAAATCAACAAACATCATACACATGAGACCATTTCATTTGCAAAAGTTCTATTAAATGTATAATCCTTTTTATAATTTGCATTTAGAACATTTTTGGAAAACAAATCTTTGTGTAAATGAACATTTGATTATCAAGAATGATTAGTACAGAGCAAATAGTGACATTTCTTCGAATACCAACATTTTTTAAATTGTTTAGTTCAATATTCTATGCAGCAGAGTATTTTTTTTGATTGTTTTGTTCAAAATTTGTTTTTAAAATGAGTTGACATTTGCGCGCTTTTAAATATACTATAATTCCTCATTTTTTTAAATTTGTAACATGAAACTGCGAAATTCGTCATTCAGAAATATTTCGGGATGCTCAAATATTTCGGTTTTTACCTAAACTGATTTATAATTTTATTTGGAAAAAATCTGTTTAAATTAAACTTTCATCATACCTTATACAAAATTCTAACTCAGATAAGATACCTGCTTAAAAACTGAGATGCAAGATTGTACTCGGACATACATTGCAAGTTAATTAAAAGTGTTAAAAATATAACGACAATTTATACACGGGGGCTTTCGAGGTCAGTGATTCTATTTTTGTAAGAAAAATTTAATTTGATAATGGTGAATTTCATATGACCAAGTTTTCTCGAAAACTAAATTCCTACCAAAAATAAATAATGAAGAACAACTTAATATGTTTAGTAGAAAACGACTTGTTTTTACAACTGAAGATAATTTGTGAGATTTTTGACAGTTGCTAATGACAATTTACTCAATGCAATATGATAATTAATCCTACACTGGGATAAAATTGTATAAAATAATGATTCACAACCAAAATTTAAAGAGTTCTGTGATATATGAAGCATGTTTACTTATTTTGAAAGGACTATCGGAAAAACATGGTTCTTTCTACCAGGTTTTTCTCCACTTTAATTTATACAATTAATTAAAATTGTAAAATGTATGTCTGCATAGAAAAAATGTTTTTATTTACCCAAAAATGTCAACGAAGGTCTTTTTTGTATGTCTATATTTTAACCACTGTTTTATGTAAATTATTTTATTTACTATGTATTTATTCGAATTGAAAAGGACCGCATATTCTTTTATATATTTTCCATTAATTCCTTTACATAATTTGCACTTATAATATATTGGGAGACCAAGCCACGCTTTGCTGTGACATTTGTCATAAAACTTTCAAAAACAATTTTCCCATTTAATCAAACTATTTCCTATCCATAACAAAATACAAAATCTGTCTAGCCTGCATAAAAAAAAACTTATTAAAAAATATTTTTCATATAATTTTCAATAATGTTCAGTAAATTATTTAATTTTGAATGTCTAAAAATTTAAAACAAAAAGTTTATTGTATTTGGTATAAATTTAGGATAAAATCATCAAAGGAAGGGTGTATCATTGAAGTATTATTGAGTATTTAAAATAATTTTATGTATTAAATTTGGTTTCATTAAATAAGTACTTGGATGGGTGAACACATAGAATTAAAAAAATAATTCTGTTGATTGATAATATTTTTACTTACCTTATTTTTGATTAAATTTATACAATTTAATAATAGTCATAACTTGTTTTCAAAAGTATGTTCTAAAATTCTTTATTTACATTTAAATACGGCAATTCACAAGTGGTGTTATAAAATTCAATAAAAAAAATGAACAATAATTTGATACGCCATTTGTTATTTAAAATAATGGATAATCATGATTAGTTTAAATGTTTATTTGTTTTAATGTCTTTTAACTAATTTAAATTCTTTTAATCATTCGAATGTTAACTAATTTAAATTCTTTTAATCATTCTAATGTTAACTAATTTAAATTCTTTTAATCATTCGAATGTTTTATTTTATGTTTATATTTTATACAAAAAAGTTGAATACGTAACATGTTAAATTAAAAGCATTTATTGATTATATTTTATATTTTATTATATTTCATAAAAGAGAGTTGTTTTATAACCATTAGTTGATATGTTAATTGTTAAGATTTTTTATAGTTTAATTTTAGTAACTCAAAATAATTGCTGTTAAAACTGTAAATCTTAGCAAAGCTTCATCTTGCATAAGCAAGGCGAAGTGTATTTGTGTAAAGCCGTGTATTTAACTGTACCTTTACTATGTTTATTAATTGCAACGTATACATATATAGACTTAATTCAAATCAGCGCACGAATCCTTTGTAAGAGGGGATTCTGTGTTATAACAAGTCCAACTTAAAGACGCTTCATTTAATATTTCAAAATAATTTCCTTCTTGTGTTCCAAATTTATTTATTAGAATGATGATATTATATAGACTTCAAAATGAAATTTTTTTTGTTTCAGGTAAATATTTATGAATCAATTTCCAATTCAGATTTCTAATTAACAATGTAAGTATTTCTACTGTAAGTATTGCTAATTAACAATTTGTGATTGATTATATAAAAAATGTAAATTGAGTTTGATTTTACAACAAATTCGTATTCCCAAAAATACATAAGCACGACTCTTATTTGTGAAAATAAACCTTTTAATTAAGTATTTATTCAAATTATTAGCCCGTTATTTAGTCGAATCATTGGGCAACGAAATATGTCAACATCTGACAACACTTCAACGTAACTTGATTCATCTTATAAAAACTGCTGAACGTATTGTTCTAATCAAACAGTCTTTAGAGGTTGTACACACTGACTGAATAAGGCTTAAACAGAAATATTGCTTTTATTTATTTATTGTATATGTATTAGTTCTTATGAAATAGTTTATTCAGCATTCATCACAAAAACGCAAATTTCGAATTCTAAAAAATTAATTTAATAAATATTATTAACATTAAGGCGGTAGTGCCATCAATTTTACATATTAGTAATACATTAATTTTAAAGATAATATTTACTCTGTTTTTGCGTATTTCATTCAAAAAGCTAACCATTTGCAGAATCCCTTGCTCATATATAGTATTCAAAATACTTTTCAAACATATTAACCCTCCTCTCTCATATCAAGTTAATTATCCTCGTTGACTCCAAGACTATTAAAGGTTGTATAATAGCAAGATTCCCACATTTATCTTCCCGAGCGGAAGTTAGCTGGTAATTTTCTCGTGTTCTTCTGGGTTACTGCTAGGTAAGGTATTCCATGTCAATACAAAGTGGGCAATTTTGTTGAAAATGTCCAAACAAGTCATATATTTTATATTGTGAAACAGTTCTGTACCACTCTTCTATGTCAACACGTAAGAATTATTTAATATAATCTTAACTCTGCAGAAGTAGATAGAATAATATTGTGCTATATTAGCATCCTTTGGTACCACTAAACTTTGTCTCACTTTGAAAATTGTAAAAATTAGTTTCCCCACTCTAAAAAGTGATAGAAAAATTAAAAATTAAAATTCATGATCGCGGATCACGACCCGAAATCAAAAAGGGTGATTTCAAACTGAGGGTGATTAAAAATATTTTTAAATTTTTGTCCATCATCTCTCTGGGATTTTTGAAGCTACTGATTTTTGATCGCGGATTTGTACTATATAGGGTTGTAAATATAACCTAATGTTTTTAATTTTCAAAGTGAGACTGGTGCTAGCTGAATGTTCCCGAAGGTCAAGGGAACACTTACAAGAATTTTTAAAATAAGAGTTGTTACCCACATTCTCCGGATTATTTACTGGGATAAGATCAACCATCAGACTATATTAAATATTGAATCATTCCTTATGTTAACACAATGTACAGTTATCGTAAACAATATATCTAAACGCATCATGTCATAATAACACTATTGTTATTTCACATGTATACTACATAAATTATGTTATATTATCTATAATGATTATATTATATTATCATAATATATTGCACATGTTCACTTAATGTTTGTACCAAGAAATGAAATACTTCTTGGCTACGAGCTTATTAGTGATGCGTAATATTGAATGATTTGTGATATTAAATAATTGAATATGTATATAGTATAACAAATATCTTGTAGCATCAAGTATATGATGCAAGTCTCTAATTACATACGACATATTATTAAATATGATGCTTGGAAACATGGAATATACAACCTAACGGGTTGGAAGTATATCAATGACTAAATTATCAAATTAATTTATTTTAAAACAAAATATGTTTATTTGTCATTCAATACATTACTGAATAAATTAAATAATTATACCCCGAATTTTAACTAATAAAATTTGGTAAAAAACATCAGTACCATTTATATGGTAAAAGTTTTTCATGCCCAATGTTATGATTAAAGAAAATTATCGTCAATGCGTTGCCTAAAAATATATATTCATGGGTTTGTTTCATATATCAAGAGCTTGTTTGGCCGCAATTATTTGAAAAATTGCCAGTCTGATTCCAATAAATTTTTAATAAAATGCTTATTTTTCAAGGAAGGCTATATACAATCAAACAATACGCTATGTCCGTAGATTTGGACATCTGGTTGTTTATGCCAATGAGCTTAAAAATTATTATTTTTATTTTACATACTATCTGCTTGGGGAGGTTATAAAGTATTTAACAATAAGCTACGACTTTTGATACCGAATTTTACCACTTTCTGTCAATGGAGTTCAATATACCAAGTGATATAAGGTTGCGTTTTGTTGTATTCGTATAGATTAAACAAAGCCCTGAAAATCTATTTGAGGAAACCCATTAGCGATGCTTTTCTTTAATTTTCTTATTTGATAAAAATGGATTTCTATCCGGTGGATGAATATTTATTTGGATAACAGATGGTCGAAGAGTATTTCAAATATGAATCCTTTACTATTATATTTGCGATTACATTTTCAAATTTTGGTTTCAAAAAAAGTATTATTCAAATGAAATATTTTAATCATATTGAAAATTCTTATTGGATTATTGAACTTTCAACCGTTGTGTAACAATACCTTCAAATTTATAAATTATTTAGTTCGATTTAGTTTTGAAGTTTAGTGAAAGGGGAGCCAAAAAGAGTATTGTTTGATGAATTCGATCGTGTCAAACAGATTAAGCAGACGATCAGATTAGTAAAAAAATCGTTAATGGGATTTAATCAACCACGTCAGATAACGAAATCAAAACCTTTTTGCATATATCCTTTCTTAGAATCGTCACATATGAAAAGTCCTTTAAATGGGAGTTTTTTTCCGATTCACTCAATATCATCTATGAGTATCTGTGAGACTCGACTAATCTTTGGTTCTACCCATTGTTTCTCCCGCTAAATACACCGCGAGATTAAGAAAGTCGTTTCAAACGACTGTCAGATGTCCATTTTTTTTTCATTTTTAAACATGCAAATCGTCAAATGTAAATCGTAAGTCCTTTGAATGGTAGCTCTATTCGGGTTCACTTTAAATGTCAATATTTTACACACCTGACTACAGTTTATTCCAGTTTTTACCTTTCCGCTTAGCCCCACAAAGCAAACCAGTAGATAAATATACCACTAACCTTCAAGATTCAAAAAGGCACTATGACACTTAAGTAAATCCTTTTTAAATCTCGTGGGCACCCCTACCATAGGTTTTCCCCATTAATCAATATGAAACCCAGTTATATTGTCATTTCTAATCGAAGACACTACTATGTACACTTGTACTTCTTTCGTATTGAATGAATATAGTTAGTATAATTCATTCTAATGAAAATGTATTATATTGTCAAAATTGTAATATCCCCTTGTCATAGTTGAATCATTTCATTACAATCATTCATAATTACTCCCCACTTCAGTAAAACATACACAATCATTTGTTTGAATTAGTTTGTGAGATAGATGATGACTCTGCTATTATTAATTAAATAAGTATATAGGATGCGTCTTAAAATGGAGGATAAATTTTTAATCGATAAAAAGTGAAAATTCACAAGAGAGTAGTTTTACCTTAGCTTTATTGCTTTAATTGATATCGATTGCCAGATATTTAACAGATATTTAGAGGTATAATGTTTGGTAATAATCGAGTTATGGGCAAAATTTTTGCTGACAAGTTCGTGTTTAGTGATCCAAAAAATATGAAGGGTGATAAAATCAAAACCGTAGCAAAACTTTCTACTAGCTAGGCAATGTAGTTTTAAAATTGATTAAAATCATTGACAATAATTATTTTTATAATTTTGTATGGATTGTTTGAGAATAAAGATGAGTATTTTATTAACGGTATCACTACAGTGTAACAATATAAATTTTCCAGTCGTAATCGTCAATTGTTTGCGAACTATATTTTGTAGTTCTTGTGCCATCCCTAATTACATCCACGCTTACATTCAGATTAATGATTATCGTGGAGTGTTTCCCAAAGCAAAGAGTTGATTTTAATATTTCTTCATTTTTATGTTTCTTTAATTTGTAGTCTTTATTCCACACCCTGCATAGCTTAAAAACAACAACTTAGGTTCTAAAAACCATACAAATATGCTTTTATTTTGAATATCCAAAATTTAATGCCTGTTGAAAGAGCAAAGTAATTTAAAAATAAAATACTTTTTATTTTTATTTTTTCCATAAATAATAAGAATGTATAATCGAACATTGGATAAAAATTCAAATGGAGCAAACTAATACAAACAAAATGGGTACTAAAAATTGTTTTCATAAAAATAAATTAAACATTTATATTAATTCTACTTTGCCCATAAAATAAGAAATTATCGTCTTCAACATTTATCCTTACACACTTCAATATGCTTTATTGAATTGTATTAAAATGACCGTACCTTATTTTAAATTCTGATTTTATGTTAAAGATTTAAATAATCCAGAGTCTGACGTAACTTGGATGGGTGACTCCTAGGAATTCTCTGCTCTATTGTTTTATAGAAAACTATCCACTGCAGGCCATTTATGACCTATGTAGTTGAAAAAATAACATTAAAAAAATGTAATAAACCAGAAACTTACTGTGATGTTTTAAGCTAAGATATTTACCTTAGAATTTAGGTAGACTTTTGTTGAATAAAATTTTAATAATTTTGTCTTTCTGATTAAAAATGAATTAGCTCTGAAATAAAAAAATTTACCAAATAAAAAATTCTAGTCAAAACTCACTTTGAACTCGGTTGGACCTAGCAACTATAGCAGTATAGCTCAAGGAAACTGTACTCGCTGTGTTGTACAGATCGCATATTCACAACAAATTCCGTGGTTACCATTCAGGAAAAAGTGCATGAATTAAATACAGAATATTTAATTATCGATAGTGCCAAGAAGAGCTCAAACTATAGTAATGTCGAACTTATCTATACAAAAGGGAAAATGATTAACTGAGCCCCAAGCCACGTAGTACATATCCGATAGGTATATTAGAAGTCCATTATGTTTCAATATTAAAATGGCTTATGGGGATCATAGTATTCTCTCACATTCTGTGCGGCGCGTTATCTGTACTCATCTAGGTACAGCAAATATGCATATATTTTTCAACGAACTTTACGCCCCATAATAGTATAAACTAATCTTCAACGAATATCTTATTTAATTGACATTGTCACAAACATTATATTGTCAGAATTCGTCACAATATAAAATACAACCGAGAATGTGGTTGAATAGGATGTAGTAAGTATATTGGTATGAGAATAAGTTCATTTCATAGTGTGAGTTGAGTATTATTGTGTTTTGATGATGATATGTTTCGAAATTATTATTGTTATGTTGTTATCAATAACCTGCCAACTATATATTGATCCGTTGATATTCTACCAAATACAATTATTAGTTATTGTATACAATGGATGTTTAAAATATAAAATTAGTAACTATTTTAAATATGCTTGAGGCTATTTGAAATTTATTGTAGCAAATAATATTCAAATGGAGGGAGATGAACAGAAACATGAATAGGAAGAACAATCAATTTTATATACCACAAAATTACATAAAGTAGGAAAATTAATTGAAATTATGGAAATATTTGGTAGTTTTGTGTTAATTTACCAGTTTTCAAAAATATTTTTTTAAAAATAAATATGGGATATATAACAAATATTTATATTTTATTATGAAGGAACGTAAATTGAAAACTCGAATTAAGATCGTTGAAAATCAATGAACTATAAATTTGTGTAATATATTCCATATTTATTTATAAAAAATCTTTTTGGAAACTGGAAAATTAACGTATTACATAGTCCGATATGAATTATTCTGTTTTCATCTGTATATTTGGAAGTTGGTATCATTGAAACAAAGTTTTAGTGATTGTTTATTACCCTTAAGATCAATTTTTAGTGGAAAGACAACATTTAAAAGTACCAATTTCCAGAAATGAACTTAAAAGTAAAATTTAATTTTATTGTGAACAATTATCTTTTAAAGTCAGCTTTAATCATATTCTTTGTAAAAATTGATTGAATTGATTCCGGTATCACAGTGTAATTCGCATAGTGAGTTGTATATTGTGTACTAGCTGGTACTCGCCGCTGCACACCTGTAGAATCACAAAAACATCAGATTTAATTATAGAGAATAGCTATCCACACGTTTTTCAAACTGTTTGGGTATGACTAAATAACATAAGAATATATTATGCACAATTCGAAGTAAATTGGACCAAGAAATCACTTTAACCCATGCAAGCTTGTCTCCTCTCTTTTTTCAACCCCTAAAAGTTACCATTTCGATAAACATTTCTTATCGTATGCCCGCTCCGTGTTTGGTGTCGAACCAACAAAACGTTCGATTACTGTGGTACTTCTATATTTGATGAAAAGTATATGTAACTCCTTAACCACGAATGATTTTGGCGATAATTGAATGATTTAATAAACACAATTTATATAGTTGACAGTACGACATACTAGTAGTGAGTAGAGATATATAAATTTAATTTTGAATTCCAATTTTAGACTCTCGTTTCGCTGGAAATGATGCTAATAGAATTTGTAACATACTTAAGAATTTGTAAGTTAGAAATTAAAATAAAAAATTTCTCCCGTTTTTCACCCTCTTAGAGGTTAAAATGGACCTAAAATCGTTGTTCTCCCCTTCTGAGATAAAATTTCCTAAAATCCTTTCTTATGGATTCATGCTTTTGCAGTTCGTTTATCCGTCAGTGAGTCATTCAAAACAAATCATTTTATATGTACTTGTATGCATGTATACGTTTGTGTGTATTCTATAAATTAACACGAGTACGCTCTTCATTATCTTCAGTAAAAGCTAAAAAAGACAATTAACTTTAAGTAAAATTTGATGCTCTTCAATTCTTATTTGGAAATTTTTTCTGTAATCCTTACCCGTTTTGAGATTTACCTAAGAATTTTAACATTTTAAAAGCTTTTCTTTGACAGATATCGCAGACTTAATCGTTATTAATAAAGTTTTCTTGCACCGGAACCGGGGAAGGGTGTTAAAACATAAAGTATCTAGTTTTCATCTTACTGGATGCAATTTAAATTAAAAATTTCATCACTGGGGTGTTCATACTAATTTTATAAAAGATTTAAAGTAACGATTCAAAATATATTTCATTCATGATTGATGTGCGTACATACTCTACGTGTTTCAAAATTGATTGAATCGCTGTAACAGTACTCGTAGCAGTGAATAGGAAAGTATGTGATGTTGCGATGATTGTGACAGTAAAAACAGTAATAATAGCACATAGTGCTTATAAATTTATTGTCGTATAGTAATATAAATATTTTCTTTCAGTTATTATATATATAGTAGTACATTTTAATAGGCATTTAAAAACTTTCTAATTTCCAAATACAAAACAAAAGGAAAAAAAACATTAGAAACGGATATAAAATTCAAAAAAACAAAATTATTTGCTTCTTCGATCCATATTTTCTTGTTTTGTAATATAAAGGTATCGATATTCAATAATAAACCAACCACAAAGTTGAATAATATGTTTGATCGTATATCGAACGGACGTTGAACGAACTATATATATTACAGTTTTTTTTTTTAACTAGATGTATGGGCACGCATTTAATATTATTCTGTCGTTTGTAACATTGATCGACATTATTTACCAATTCATTTGATTTAAAAAAAATTTATGCTTAACTTAGTATATGCATATATTTTAAATGGTCTTTTGATCTTGAAACGAATGTTATGTCATGGAAGGATTGTTACCCATATAAATAAAATTTATGTATTTAAAAAATACAGTTTATTGATGTACGCATGGTTTGCCTGATGATTTGGTTCTTTATTCAATGTGTGGTATCCTCTTACATTACGAAAATGGAAGGATTAACAATTGAAAATTGACCATAAAATATTTTAATTTGACTCTTCTTAAAAGATTTTAGTAAGCCAAAAAAAATGTGAAATCAACCTAAACAAAAAGAAAATGGACGAAAACCTTCTAGATTTTGAAACATTTTAATACGATCAAAATTCATGTTAAATATGAAGAAAAATATACTCTAAACTCTATCAACGCAACTATTAGTTAAATGCCATCTGTTATTTCAAGCCTTATGATAACAAGAAAAGTGAAATATTTATTTTAATAGCCAAATATCGATGTTAAAATCACTGCTACTAAAGCTTCATATTGATCAAGCAATTTAGTCAAATAGCAGGTAGTTTAGTTACTTTACGTGTGTGAAAAGCAATATTTTAGTAAAAGCAGTTTAGTAAAATTATACTTTTTGTATGCAAGTAATATCCCACTACTGTTCAATTACAAATATATTATAATAAATAAATGAAGGAATCTGTTTGACATTTAAGTGTTGTTCCAGTCATATAATATACCTAAATAATTTTATGCTTTGCAATTATATTACATGACTCTTTTCATAGTTTACATAAAATTTTTATTACTTGACTAACTTATCGAATTATAAGTGTGAACGATTTTGGATCAAGTGTAAAGTGTTTATTACTAAACTATTTTCTACTTGACTAAACTAATTTACCAATGCGAACAAGGCTTTATTTAGTTTAAACCATTAAAAGATAGTGTACGAGTTACATAATTCACTATATAATTACTATACAAAACGTTAAAACTACATTTGTATATAATCTAAAAAAAGTTTCATAATTTATTTTAACTAATCATCAATATCAACAGAACCCAAGTATACAGAATTTTATATTGGATAAATGTTAAAACTGATTATAAATTATTGATTATATATTTAATTTTTAACTCAAAAGTTTTCGCATTATTAGGATTATCTGTTACATACAATGTACAAATGTTTTTTTAACAGTTTGTTGATCCATACACTGACGTCAATTCAAGTATACATAAAATGGTTATAAATAATAAAATATAAGCAGCAATCATTTTTAATTTATATGAATAGGTAACAGCATACAATCTATCACAGTCATATGAAACGCAACATAAATTATTATTAACCTAAAATGCCATAGGAAATCTACACTAATACTTCATACTGTGTCATGTATTCCACACCATTCCTCATTTCCCCATATACTACCTCATTTTTTCGCATTTATGTACATACATCATTTATACATTAAACGGGGTATATAATATATTGTAACTCTGTACGTGATTTTTAAATAATAAAAATCAATTAAAATATTTCAATGGTTCCGTTCTCATTACCTATAATGTTTTTGAAATAACGGCCATAAATTATTTTTGATTTAAGGGGCTTAGTTCGTTGTTATTTTAAAATTTGTAAGATATTTATGAGCTCATTATTTGTTTAATTAATAGAAGTTATTTCTTCAGAACGTTTAAATCAGATTCTTAAATTAATTTAAAATGTTTTTTCTTCTCCAAATACTTTTCAAATTCTTCATTTAATTGTTCAGTAGATGTAGTTTCAACGTTTTGTGTACTAGCTTTCATGTAACTCGTTCAATATCGTATATGCACTGAGTGCCAGTGAAATATTTATTTCAGCATATCTGTTAAAATATCGTTTTTAAGAAACGATATTTCGATATATTTTTCAGATTTTAACGTTATCGTTTGTATCTACAGTTATAAGATTTCGGAGTCAAAGGTTCATTCACATCATCGTGTTGTGAATAAATTGTAGTTTTTTTTAATTTTTAACCGACGAAAAAACAAAAAGGAAAAATAAAAGTACGACCACGCATAACTTTTTACAAAGTAGTACTGTTTTGATAGTTTTTTTTAAATATATTTTTTTATATTTCAAAGGGTATACCTCGAAATTGGCACCTTATAAATATGGAAAAATAAAATTTTTACCCTTACGGTGGGAAAATTGGAGTGATTTCTCTCACTGATTTGAATACTGAGGTGTGTATTACAAAAAAAAAAAATAAATAAATAAATAAAAATAATGATAAAAAAATTTTTAACAAGACAATTTAACCACCAAAAAATCTGAAAGAAAATTTAAATTTTAACAAAAAAATAAAACCAGAAAAAACTGTTTTATTTAAACAAAAAAATTTTATAAACCTGTTTTATTTAACCTTTAGAACTAAGTTCTTAAAGAAATGTAAGTAACATAAGTAATTCCTTGGTGTCAAACAAGCAAATTATTTAATTATGAATGCCTGATGCGCAGCCGCTCAAAATTATTTATTAATGATAATTAAAAACTCATATTAATTTCAAAAATGTATACTTAAGTTAGTTACATTAGTTTAAGAACTTAATTATTAAGGTTTATTTAAAACGGTTTATATAACTATTTATTTTTATCATCGGTTTAATGTTTTTCTTAAAAAGTTTTTCATCTAGTAAATTACTTCCGTTCGCAGTAGTAACACAAAATCATACTGTGTTTCGAGTATGTGGGTGTGTTTTAATTATCCCTGTAGAGATAATAATATATCATAACACGTAATATGAGAATAAAATATATCATTTCTTATCTTGAATCATCATACAAAATTGTATGAGTTTATGAATTTTTCTTGATTCGTGACTTACATTAATCTCGTGCATGAGAATCCCATATGCAAATTGTATTGTCTAAATGACACACATATTATATTATACAATTTAACCACTGACGTAAAAATTTATGTCTTCCTTAATACTTTCATAATCATATTATAAAAGAAAAAATTTAAAAAAATTCACTGCCAATAATGTACTCAAAATTTTCTCATCATTAATGAAGTATTTACTTATGTAGCTATACATTCGGAGCTGCTTAGTTATTTTGGGATTATTTACATCTAAATCGCATAATTCAGTAACATTTTATATGAAAGTAGTATAAATTATTTTTTCTTTCACACAAGAACGTACCTAATTCCCGTGTTTGTAAAATGGAATATAAATATTCATTTGTAGATTTGGAGTTTGAGACTAATCTAGTAAAAAAAAATTCCTTTCTTTATTATCTGTATGACTTATCTGTATGATTGAAAAAATAAAATTTTTTCGAAAATACTTATTAACTAATTTTTGATGGCAAACATTCGTTGAACCTTTCCAAGGTTTAGCATCCACGACTTTTGTAGCTTCAGAAGTTTTTAAATTTCTTTTTCTAATTTACATTACTGGAAGCATTCAAAGCAAAAATAAGTATTATTATCACTTCCCAATAATGAGAAATAGTCCCGGTTTCAGAAAAACATGAATTTGTTCATTCATATATATGTATAGAATTTAGTACGTATTTTGACTATGATAAGTTTAACAAGTTTTCCAATTCAAATTCTTGTAAATGGAGCGTTTTTTTCGAGAATTTAAAATTATCGATTGTTAGAGCAAGTTTAAAATACACAGATTATCGTGTTTTTTTGGTAGGAATATAAGCCATTAATAAACAAAAAAATCATTTGAAAACAGTTTATCCAACAAACAGAGAGTGTTTAGTTTCTCGAACAACTTCTTCAGGGCTTTATAATTGAACCTTTCGAATAAAATAACGAAAAAAAGAATATATTCAGCTTGTGCACACACAAAAAATCAGACCTCTTGAATGTGATCATCAGATTCTCTGGAAAGTAAAAAGTTATTATGCTAAGTGTACTTTAGCGTTCTAATATTTATAAATGCCCCTATATTACTAAACGCACCTGGCGTCTACCTTTCAAGTCTACTGAGGAACTAATCTAAGATGACCTTTGCGTATCTTATAAATACAATCTCGAAATTCATTTATTTCATTTTGTATATTTTATACAATTAATCTGGTATTAAACGAAACTCGTATTGAAAATAATCTCATCAGTTTGTTAATCTATCAAATAATGTTTTCTTAAAAGTTTAAATGTGATACCAATGAAAAGATTTAATGACAAAGCATGTAAAAAATATTTTATAATTGTATATGTTGAATTAAAAAGCTTTCAAAACTTGAAGTGCGCCTGTATATGATAATGAAAAGCAAAATAATTGTTATAGACATTTTAATCCAAACCTGATCATATCTAATATGCAGTTAATATTGAAAGTATAAAGTTATATATTGTCTAATATACGTTATATTATCATCATACATAGTTTTGTTCGTGGGTATAAAACTTGCCTTCATAGTCCACAAACAATGTTTCATTTTGGATAAATTCCAAACAATGAAACATCTAACTCTCTCTTGTGTTAATAAAATGCCTGAATGAAATAACACGTTAAAATATGCATAATTAATAATATTTTAACATGAAAATATTCAAGAATCTATTCGATCATACTAAATGAGTCATTAATTTATTGACAATCATATTTCATTATCAAAATGAAGCTTGGAAATATTTCATCAAAAATATATAGCCTTCTAATTCTACTAATTTATTTAGTTAAATTTATTTGTTAATAACGATTTTACTTCCCTCAAATCAAGGTATTTTATATGCCTATATTTTTCCAAAAAAATAGGTTAATGTCCAAATAAGTAGTAATGAATAATTAAGGTTCGTATAATTTCAAATCAGTGTTATAAAATTATAACATGCATCTACATATTCATTTTCATCAAAATCGATTGAATGGTTACCAATATGTCGGCCTTCAAAAAGCTCGGTACAAAATATATTAATAGATATATCTATGGAACGGCTTGACCAATAGCGTTACATTTGGATTTGAGGTACATTATTATTATTTTATACATTTATGTAATTTATTTGTAACAGTAAGTAAAATTCTCTGTAACACAATTTAAACCACTAATGCACACCTATACCACGCATGTACATATAAATTTCATCAAAATCCGACGAAAGTAAATTTATATATTTTGAGCGCTCTATCCTTGAAATATTAATTTATAGATACGAAGTTTCTAAAATGGGACCACCTTGAACATATCCGCATTGCTTACTACAATAATAAATATTTGTGCATTGATTCGTTTAACAGACCGACGAATTGGAAACGAATTGCCGAGGAAGTTCTGAAACTTCGACACATATTACAAATGAAGCAAAAAAAGGTATACAGTACGTCCGAGCTCGGCAGTAATAGAAATTTATAAAACCAATGTCAACACAAATTTTTATATACATTTCTTTCAGATTTTTGCATGTTATTGCGGAGTTTGAAGAAAAGCAAATTTTATAAATTCAAAGTCGACTAGGTATAATGAATTTGCCAGTAAGAAACGACATCACTCAGCGATTAAAAGACCTATTTTATTTTACTTTGATATTAATTTTAATATCTTTATTGTAACACAAGAAAAAAAATTCTATTGATAACAATTTTTAATATTGTATAATGAAATTGAAAGAAAATACATAAATTTAAGTATTTTCTTTTTTTCTTTATTTCTTTATATCCATCCAATGATTGGCTATTGGTTTTTACGAATACTTATTAAAATATTTGAATGAATTTTCTTTTAACATTTCTTTAATTTCCAATGATTATTAAACTTTAAATTGTTTTATCAGATGTAAAAATAATAATCTTTGTGACAAGTTGTGAGAATTTATTAATACCATTTTATGATGGATATGCAAAATTCCGTACCATATATTCGAATTGGTAATTGTTATATTTGTTTCAACCAGAAATCATTTGTTAAAAGCTGCATTCATTTATGCAGGCTGCCCTCCGTTAAAAAACTGTAAGAAATTAAAGGGATAAGCGATAAAGTTATTACCATATATTTTTTCATCAAATATATTTTTTGATTATATGACAATGGCCATTAATTAATGCATTTATAATCGATGCAAAGCAAATCATAAGCAATTTTGTGATACCACTAATGAATACGCCTATTGTTGTTGTGAAGTTAATTTATGCTTACACAAGACTATTTAATCAAAATCGATACTAACCTAACATACACTAATAACACGTTCATTATATTGAATGGTAATACTAGGCAACGAAGAAATAACATTTCTCAATACGGTCCATTCCAAATCTTCAATTGTTGAGCGCTCATATCTCCAATTTTGATGCAAATATGCACTAATGTTGTTTTTCGACAAAGGAAAGAAAATGATATACTTTTTTATTGTTCATTTTCACAAATAGAAAATTACAGATTTATCATATTCACATTTATTCTTGGTATAAAAGTTTTCTTTGGAATAAAATTTTAAAATTTTGGGTTGTTCCGTTATGCAATATGACCATTTAGGAAAAATCATGCTTTTTCATGATTATTAAAAACTCAAAAAACAAAAAAATAAAATTTAAATTTTAAACTTTAAATATCAACCTTTTACAACGTCATTAGATTGAGTAATTACTTAATCTATATCAAATGAAAGCTTGTCGTAAAATTTAAGAATTCCTATTTACTTAGTTTGAAAATTTTAATAGGTAAAATCCTTCACATCGAGTTATTTAATTTATTTGTTTATCTACAGAAGTAAATCTCGTTCCAAGATTTTATATCATATAAATGTGTAATGACGTTAAAAGTTGATAGTAAAAGTTTTAAAGTCAAGTTTAATTTTTGTTTTTATGGCATATAAATAAAAGCTTGTTTTAAAAAATTTTTTATTTATCATGTATTTTTTACTTTTTAGTTATCGCTAGATAACACAAATTTAGATTTTACAGCGTTTCATAACATTTAGTTTAAGTTGGAGGATATATGCTTCAAAATTGACTTTCAAGCTTTAGAAGTCCGCCATATTGGATTTAGAGCGCCCATCTTTGGTGAGCGACCATGTTTTATTTAGAATGTTATAATACACTGAACCAAGCATTGCCATTCAAACTGAACGTGTATACAAAATTTTAGCACAATCGATTGGGGATATCTGTTTTAAAATTGAGTTGCAAGATTCAACCCTAACAAATCATATACATTGTACGTTAAATAAAAGCTTATTATAAGTAATGGAGTTGCAATGTGTGTTGGTAAACGAATTTGTCTATCATTAGAGTCCGAAATAAAACCTATACACCGTTAAAAAAAATGTACTTAATTAAGCAGCTGCAAAAAGATATTTTATTTTAGAAGTAAAATTCTAAAAGTAGAAGACTATAAATACTAACAAGTACTTTTTATTTTACCAAAAACTATATACATTATTTGGCTGTTAAGGTTTATAGCCCACATAATATTAAACAATCACTTACTTTACCCTACTCTATATTATGTAGTACACTTAGTTGTAGTATACTCGTAGTCAATTTACTTTGTAGATACAGTTTCATATATATTTATTTAACCAATCCCAAAACACCTTTCTCGATATTCTGGAATATTGTTTTCAATTAATTTTAATTATTTCAAACATTTCTAGAAACTATATAAGATATTTCACAAATAATTATTATTTAGTTTTGAAAACAATTTTAATTGAATGTGGTTGTTGTTCTTCAGTATTTCAACGAAAAATGTAGGTATTTATTATTATTATTCTTAATTAGAAAATAATTACGTTTACAATAAGTATTTGAAAAAATTTTAATTATAATTCTTAAGCTCTTTTCACATTGGTAAAGTAATTAACCTCACCGCTTTTTAATCACAAATATGAAATTAAAAAATCGGTTTTCATTTTGCTGTTGTTTAATAATTACTTGGTGTCGAATAAGATGGTGTCGTATAAGACACCATCATTCAAAATTCCAAGCTTCCAGGCCAAGTATTATCGGCTCGATATGTTAGTCAATCAGTTACCTTTTTATATATGTTAGAGAGATTCTAAATAAAAATAAATCTTTGTATGAATCGCAAGTACATGAAATCGTTTGATCTCCCATTCCTTTCGCCATTTTTGTTAAAAATATATTGAATCATTCATTAACTATCATTCAGCAAACAACCAAATCAGAAAAACTGCAAAAAGAAGTCTTTATCTAGACATCTGTATGATTCTCATTTATGACACGATTCTTTTTTAAGATGCCATAATTAAGAACTCTTAATTTAGAAATCTGTTTCTGACTTTGTGAATTGAAAAATCAGAATTGTGAATTTTTTATGAAGTTGATTTTCTGATTTTCGAAAGTTCACGAACTTTAACTTACTTTTAAGAAGACGTCACCAAAATTCCAGCTCGTTGACCATTTTTGTTTTTGAGTTATTTTGAGTGTACGTGATGACGGACGGACGACACGGAAATGGACTAATTAGTTGTTCCTATGAAAAATTTTTTTCTAGCGTTACAAATTTACTATACTCTACCTTAATCTTTTACACTTTTAGGTACTGTTACTACACTAGTTTTCGGTAATTAGTCGATATGAACATTTTTTTCAAAATTTTTTTGACATTTATACCAACATTAAATTAAAATATAAATAAATAAAAAGTATCGTTATTCATGTTTATCTAATCTAAAAACCTTTTACATTAAAAAATGCTAATTTATCATTTGTCTTTATATTAAAAATATATTCGATATGTATTTCATTGAAATATGGGTACATAAAACATTGGTAAACACGTTGAATATATCCTCTGCTTTCATTTAGTCGTGTTAATTTAATTATCACAAAAGGGATCATTTCAGGATTTCATATCCTTCTACGATAAAAACCGTTGTACAAAATAAACAACTAAGTTACATCGAAAAATAAGAATATGTTATAATATATTACATGTTTATTATATTACATATCAATACAAATTATTTTGTTCTAAAATTCTTTTTTCAAAAAGAACGATTGTCTTTGCTTGATAGATACATTATTTATTTGTTAAAAAGCTTTTTACAATTTTATTTTAATGTTTATACTGCCTTGGTGTTTGTGAATATACGATCAAAGATTAAATAAAATTAGACTCATTGTTCACTTTCAATTCCAGAAGACATTTTAAATCGAATAACAGTTCTAATAAACTTAATTCCTTTTCCTGCTTTGCACTGCCACCATATTTTCATGAATGAGCCTTTAATTTTTTTATTAATAATTTGAGTCTAAATACTTTTAAATAGCTATTTTAATGCCGCGATAATATATTTTCTAATTTTAAAACTTAGAATAAGTTGTTTTTAAATTTTTTTTCAATAAAAACAACCTAAGACTTAAGAATTTATCCTAGTGTGTTGTATTTTTCTATTTTGGGTTAATTTTTATGATTTGAAAGTACATTGGATATTCAACAACAGTAAGAGGTTAATATGATATTTCATATGTTATTATTTATGCTGATAAATAACTCATGGACAAATAAATAATAATTATATATAGCTTTCATTATGAAAAATTATATTTTATGGTATTCAGAGTGTCTCAAAATGATGTTCTCCTAATAATTCAGTTACCATTTTCTGACCTGTGTTACCTGTTAGTCAATGTTTGAACTATAACCACGAACATTATTGAAAATCTCAAAATACGTTGACCATTCCGTGATAAACTGAAAATTATATTATATTGTGTGTATAATATGTATGTTTATTTCTTGAATTATTACTCAAATTGCTTCGAACAGTACTTTTAAATTTTTGAATTTCTTCGGACTTTTACTGTTCAACAAATAGGTCATGGATCTACAGAACAAAAATAAAATAATAAATAAAATTGAATGGAATTAAAGAAGTTCTGTTCTTTCTTATATTGTAACTTACAGTTTTTTAATGTCTTCGGACATCAACAAATAAGTAATGCATCTATAGACACAAGTAAAACATTAAACAAAATTATGGAATTAATGAACTTCTGCTCTTTCCCATATCTAGCAAGATTAATTTTATGTGGTTAATTAAATAGAACCGCAAAGCCTTATGATGACTGCCATTTCAGAAATTAATAAAATGAATTATTTTACGATGTTTGTATTACGATGATATTTTTGGCTATATTTTGGCAAAATAATTGCATTTCATCATTGCCTAGCCAACTGGCAATTTGATATTAGGTGCTAAACCAACTATTTAAATAACTTAATTGTAAAAAGTGCTTAAAGGAAGCTTTTATTAGCACTTCAAACTTATTACAAATAGACTTATAAAATAGGTTTTTAGCGTAGTATCTAAAGTCAGGTTTCTTATTGCATATTTCTTAGTGAATATCTTATTCCTTATACGTGCTGTTTAACGAGTAAAAAAGAACGCTTATTATTCGTTTGATCAGAAAAACCACAATTAATTACCAAAAATGGTTAGTTGGTTAGTAGCGTATGACCGAAAAAATTCATCTATATCAATTAGCAATTAATATCATACTTGCATGGTCATAAATTTGTATGGCCTATTAAGTTTGTAAATGTTATGTAATCCATGTTTAATTTTTGTATCCTGAATATTTCATTTTCTTCAGCATACCAGTCTCGATGAATGCTACCGTAATGATTTATCAAAATGTGTTTTGTTCCTAAACAAATTACTAATGGCAAACTTATTATTTCTTATTTTCAAACGTCAGCTTAATATACTTCTTCATTTATAGAGAACATTGTGTTTTAACGTTGAACAAACATTGAAAAATTTTTATACATTACTATAAAATAAAAATCGTATGCAAATACAACTTGACGTCTATATGCAAACAAAAGGTGAAGAATGTCGGAAATTATATATTGTTTATGGAAAAAAAATGTTTGAAGTTGTGAAAATGTGATTAAGATACAAATACAAAATAATCTGAAGATTAGGATACAAATTTAAAATATCAGTATTAGGATAATTATAGGGCTTATATGTAACGATATTGATACAAAGCTTAAAATTATTCAGCATTTATCCAGTCACTCTTACCAATTTCCGAGTTTGAATTTAGTATAAAAGTTTTTTATTTAAATGATTAAATATTAATATTTATGATTCTTCTACAACAAATAAATATATGCAGTACAAGATTCAAAAACATGTGTACAATACCTGTATACAAGTCATGACGGTAAAGCATGATGCCTTCTTAAGATGTATGTGGTTGACTCTTTGAACTTACAAAAAAGATTCACTTCAAAAGTTTTTTGAATTAAAGAAAACCAGTCTATTAAAAACCATGAATCGCTGGATAAAAATATTAGAATTTACTAATATACGATTTTAGGATTTTTATTTTCTATACGATTTTTATTTTAATTTGACATTTTTATGTCTCCTAAAGCCGCTTATTACGTGAGGTTTGAAGAACTTCCTACTTCTTAGTGCTATGAAAATTATTTTATGCATGTATAGACCAAGGTAGAAGCCTTAAAATTGTAAAAGTGGAAGAAAATTATAGTAGGATGAAACCCATTAGAAACGCAAGATAATATGATAAAAATGAAAGGAAAATAAATTATGGACGATCTGAGTTGGGGAGATAGGAGGGGGTGTGTTATTAAAGTTAAAACAGGGTTTATTTGATTTCCGGTAAAACAACAAGTCCTATGGAAAAAAGTTAATTTGTAAAGTTGTAGGCAATAAAAAGATCCGCAACTTTTTTATTTACACTTTGTTCACATAACCTCAAAATTTTTCGATTGAAAATTAGTGTTATTTTTTTATATTTATTCAAAATACATGTGAATAAAAAAATATTTTAATTCAAAACCAAATACAAAAGTTATAGATATTTTTATTACCAACAACTTTGCCATTTAACTTTTTTCCATGTAGTTTGGCCGAAATAAAAATCAGATAAACCGAATTTTACCCTGAAACACTCACCCCGTCCTACTACCCGAACTCAGATCGTCCGTAATTTATTTTCCTTTCACTTTTATCATATTATCTTCTCCGTTTCCAATTGGTTTCATTCTACTATAATTTTTTTCCCTTTTAAAAATTATCTACCCTGGTATAGTATATATAGAGGTAAAACATTATAAATATTGAGAATCATAAAAATTTTATATTTTTAATGTATTCCCATTGTTAAGTAATTATTTATTTTAAAAACGATAAATTTTAATGTTCCTTATTTGAGTTATGGATTGTTATAAACAAATAAATAAATTTATTATCGTACAAAACATGCGACTCTGTGTGATAAAAAAATATTGAAATATTATATTAATATAATTTCATGTATCTAAACATGAAAGTATACTTAAATAAATGATTTTTCATATAGTTAAACGATGTTAGTTAAACTTTTAATATAGTTAAACTTTTCATCAAATTTTATTATATTTTTGATTGTTGTCGTAAATATATCAGAAAGTTTTTATTTATTTGTATTGAAAAATATTTAGTGAAAGATATCTTTAACTATTAATTTTCATAGTTATACAGATGTAAAAATAAAAAATTAATATTAAATGTCTTCCAAAGTGCGATCATTATTATAGTTAAAAAAGGTGTATGAATGTTTATTGAAATTCCCTATAACTATAAAAATTTAACTTCAAAATTTAATTGACTTCTTTTAAATTTTGTTCTCAAAGGTTCCCATGAGTTTTAAAATATAGATGCACATGATAATTTGTCCGAGATAATAATAAACCATGGAAAATTTAAACAGAAAAATTATCATAAATAAATTGTTTTAAACCAATATCTTCACACAATTTTTATTGTAGGATTACCTACCATTGCCATATCAGATATATTCGGCATATGAAAATGATCTGAATGTTTGCCATATCTCCTTACAAAATTTACTTCAGTCTCAATTTCTCTTATAACTCTAGTTACATAATAAATTTGTTTCCCCTTTACTTCAAATTAAACAATAATAAAATCGCCTACTTTTGAGTGCGGCAAAATTGTTGGAATCCAACGTTTGGCTGCACTTCACTACATAATCGACTATATTCTTTTCTTGTGCTTTGGTAAATATCTTAAAGATTGCGTAATAAGGAATAAGTTTGATTGATTTTTTAGGATCAGGATTCGTTTTTAATTTCCTATCTATATAACGTTATAAATAGAATACCAGTCGATTCAGCATCAGCTCTTATTTTCTGGCCATTTTATATCAGTTTTAGAGCGTTACCTAACTGTTTTTCAGTATGAAGCCCGATATTGTTTTCCCTTAATCGATTTTGACGTATTTTTACCTATGAAGACAAAAAATTATAGTTTACAATGAATTTAAGAATAATGAGCGAAAAAAGTCATTTAAATTTGCTTATTCACATTAAGATACAACAGATTTTGAAACCACATTAAGAAAATGAGTTTGCTACTTAATGAATGTAGTGTGACACTGTCTTCTAACTTAAATTTTGTATTAACAACTAGTTATAAATAACAGTGGTGTAAACAAACGTTAAGCAAGCGTTATCGAATTGATAACCTCCTTATTTTAGAAGTTGGTTATTAAATAACCAATTAATATATATAAATAATATAATAGGTTACAGAAACTTCAGAGCAAGAAACTATTTGGAGCTTAAAAGTTCTGTGTGTTCATTGAGGAGGTTTTTTGCTCTTTTTTATGTTTGTACACCTCTATTGCCTCTACTACGTCCAAATTCTATTTATTTACAAATATATTATGTAATTCTACATACCAAAGTTCTTAACAATCAAAAGTTTAAAACTTTATATTTATGTATGTTCTTTATGTCTACACACATCATATATCTATTGGCACCGTGTATATCATATGGAAGGAGAAGCTCAACCGAGTGACGCGGCGCTAGTGGTTAAATGTGTAAAAAAACATTCATGAAAAATTTATAGCAATGTGCAAAATTAATAAATATCATTAAACAGTTACTAATTACCTAATAAACTGTGTTACTATGTCAATAATTGTATCATTTTTTTTTTTTATTGATATTTATATCAAGATCACATTACTTTGGATATGTTTATAATATTTGTTATAATCTATATTTCTTGTGAAACGCCGTGAACCCTGAAACGTAAAGATTATATATTTTTATTGATTTTTTTAACGCAAAACATCCAAAGAAATTAGAGCTCCGATTATATTAAAACTATATTCTCTACGGTTTAAAAAAAATCTACTATTACTGAATCAAAAGCATTAATCAATTAATTATGTATTATTAATTATTATCACGAAAGTATAAAATTTATGAAATTCACCTATGATCGTTTACATAAGCAAGAAAATGCTTCATAAAAAAAAATCACATTCATTTTTTATAGTGTTTATATTATTGTTGTATAAAGACACGTTTTGTAATCATTAGAAAAGAAGCTATTTATTCATTTAAATAAAAATATAAATGGTATCAAAAAAGCTGTAAATTAATTATTTTAATATTTTCAATATTATAATGTATCCTTTCTATATTGCAAAGCGCCTGAAAAGTTATTGCCTACAGATGTCATTTCGATCTATACGGTTGAGATACCCCATATGGCAGTTTCCTTTATAGCCATAACTAATATCTCATCTCACACATTTTTAACATGTATTTCAAAAAATTAATAAACAAATTATCTCATCTTTTATGACATGTAAACAACAAAATATATTGTGTATCACCCATTATTTTGAAAACAGATCCATTCATTTGACTAATTAACTAATTTCCACAAAAATGATTAACTATATAGCTGTAGGTACGTATACAGAATGAAAGCTAAAAATATCTACCGTTTTAAAAAACTAAATAAAACATCTATTTACAAAATAAATATAAAAATAATTTCATTTTGTTGCTTTTTTAATAAATTAAAAAGCATACGCAAAAGAGTACAGTCGAATAATTCTGAAATATTAATTATATGTCGTAGTAAAAAAAAAATATAATACGTTCCTAAAAATATAAAAATTGTTATTTAAAAAAAAAGTCAAATATAATTGTTATTTTACAATAGAAATAATTTACCAGAAGCAATTTTATTTTAAAATGCTTAGAAGGGAAAGAACATCTATTAGTATATGCCGGGAGACCAGAGTTGAACGTCACATTTTTATTTCAGTTTTTTAATTGTATTTTTAATGCAATTGTTGAGTTAGTATTAACCATTTGGAAGAAAATTGATTTAATGTGAACAAAACAAAAGTAATGACATTTTATCTCGCGTTAGGGTATATTGTCAATATATATATGTAGGATACATTGCCTCTAATAGTTCCGATCGGTATATTTCTTATCCCTTTTGTGACGGTTCTCGACTACTCGAAAAAAATATTAATAGCTTGAAAAAAATAATAAATAAATAAAAAATTACTCTTTATCACGTTTAAATATAATTAACTATGATAGTGATAACTATATTCAGTCCATACTTTGAAAATAATTATTCTTCAAATTGAATATTTTAATCTGAGGATTTTTAAAAAATTTACTAGATTTTTAAAAAATTCACTAGATAGAACATTACGACATATCATCTGTCTTATCAAATTTATCACGCAGTCTTCCAATCTCTTCAGAAATAGGGATCAGCTTAAAATTGAATTTCTTCAGCATTGAAAAAATTGCATCCTTTTCTTTCGGTACAGTCCCCAAAAATACTTTTTTTATGTGAAAAAATATCATATTACTAGCGGATATAGGAAAACCAGGAAATTTTTCATATACACCTCCTTTTGGGTAGAATCTTCATAAATACCACCTTTTTAACCTTAAGAGGATACGTTTTTTTTGCAATGGTGAAGAGCGTAGAAAAAGAGGAACGAATTTTAATCGATGTGAAAAAATATTATCAGGGAAAATTAGAAAAATAACATTGTAGTATAATGAAGTTATCATAAGGAATTAAAAATGATTATTGCTTCGGAAATATTATATGGAATTTATGGAACAACATTATCATCTGAATTCACTTATGAAGCAAATCCGATTTTCATTCTGTGAACTTAACAATTTCAGAGAATTATAAATAAATCGTTTTTCAGTGTGATTTCCTTAACGAAACGCGTGTTTTAAGCTTATGGAATTTTGTTTTATATCAGTCCCATTCAAAAAATGGAAAACACTTGTTTTTCTTTCGTTATTTTTGAGATCTAAAGCTAATTATAGTTTTTAATTTATTATTTATTCATTTAAATCTTTTGCGTACAAAATACTAAAAAATAAATTTTAAAACATTGAATATATCATTAACTTCCGTGTAGGTTCCAAATAGTGAAGTGATAATAAAATATATACGAGAATATCAAATTTTGGCACTTATGTTTGGGCGTGATATATTAACGGTATTAAATTGTGTTTGCATCTGGTATAATTCACAAATCATTTAATGTACAGGGAACTAACTTAATGTAAGGATATCAAAAATTACATATTCATTTCTATATTTGATATGCGTACAAGGAAGTAATATACTATCCATATGACAAACCTATTCATATTTGACTTTGCCTACTTACTATTTCTAAATTATTTGACCTAGATTATTGTTTATTTTGTTGCGTTATGTAAACAATAAAAACAAAAATATTTTTCTTGAAAAAAAAATATATATTTATAAAACTTTATTGTAAAACACAAACTGTATTTATGTTTTGTTTTTTCATCTTGTTTATTTAAAATTATTAAAACCTACATATTTTATCCATATTTTTTAATGGAACGAAGAAAAATAAAACCATATACTAGAAAGTCAAAACCTCTATCAATTCTTAATGCGTGTATTTTAAGGGAGTTTATCTGCAGAAGCTAGAAGCAAACAATTTTCCAGCATAAATCACTAAAAAAATAGTTACCAAAAAGTTATAAAATTTGGTATGCGCAATATTGATATAAAAATTTTGGGCTTGTAGAAAACCATTTTATAAATTTAAAATAAAATTTTACATTTAACTTTTTTTGGGAAAAACTCTTTGATAAGCACTAGTTTTTTCTATCGATATTGTGCATACCAAATTTTCTAACTTTTGGATAATTGTCTTTTGAGTTTTTTGTGTTAAAAAAAATTGAATTAAATACAATTTATATTACATGATACTTAAGTATAGCTGTTTCGATGCACACGTCTTTAAGTCAGGACAACAGCCTAAAACGGCTTAAAAGTTAATAAACGGCCCTAAGACAGGTGCGTCTATTAGATGTGAATATACATTGATGATTACTAAAACAATAATGTAGAAAAGAAAAATAAAATATTTCAAAAAAACAAAAAACAACTTCGACTAAAATAAATAAAATAACGACTTCCACAATTAATTTCTTGATGACCAATTAGGCGGCGCATATAGTATTAATAAATTAGAAAAACAAAGATTCGTTGTCGCTGACTTCGATTGGTAATTTCTCACAAGAAAATTATTTGTAGAAGTAATTATTTCATTTAAAATTATTTTATACTTTTTATTCAATGTTTTTTTCAAAAGTTTTCAAGAAATTTACTGTCAGAAGTATTAAATTTAAAATATGTTTTACAATTTGGTACATTTTTTTAAGTTAGCTCTGATTTTTTCCAAATTTATTTTTCTTAATAATGGATTTGAAAATTTTCCAGGAAAAATATTATTTTTTGTTTCAAATTTATTTTTATGATACGGCTTACAGGAATAGGTTTATATAAAAGTAAATCATAAATGGGAATAGTCGGTTATAAATCCCACAAAAAGGTATCAAATAATCCGATAATCGTTAAAACAAGATGTTAGTGAACAACATATGACAGAAAAAAAATTGAAATCAAATATGAAATACAAATATCCTTACGTATATCTTACAGTAGTAACAGTAAGATATTCGTCAAGCGTGTTTCTATGAATTACAAAGAACAACTTTGTTTACCTCAATAAGTAAATAAATTTTCTGAAACAAGCATTTAAATCACTGGTGATTATTAATTCTGATATGTATTTAACTGCAGTACAAATTTTACAATAAAAAAGAACCGGTTTCGAAAAAATAAACTAAAAATTGAAAAATTGTTTTAAATCAAAACCTTCAATAAATAATTTCCTTGTGACCAATTGGCACCGGCTTCGACAGGTGTCGACAATTTTTAAAATCTTTACAAAATGATAAATGACATTGTCTTTGTATATAATTTATATATAATACATAATTTTTTTGTATATAATATATAATTAATAATTGACATGGAATTTTTCAAAGAGTTTTGTTTTTTTTAATTATTTTAATATCGAAAAAAAAAAGAACAAAACAAAACAAACAAAAAGTTATCGAACGACAGAGAAGCAATGTTGAATTCCAGTTTGGGACAATATTTAAGTAAATAAATCAAATATGATGCAGATCGGAACTGTCTTTCTGTATGGAGTCTGTTGGACCTAATGTGACCATTATGTTATTATTTGGCGGTGTGACCGCAATGGGTTAATGATGATGCATGTCTTCAATACCTTAACGAGTGTTGGTTAACGGTATCATTGATTCTGCATGCAAGATATCTAAACTAAAACTGTATACATATCCTTTATCCTATCAAGTGGGTTTAATAAATTTGAATTGTATTATTTATTATAAATGATTAATGGGCCTTGTACTTTGTTTCTACATGTTCAAATTAAATGTTAGTTTTCTTTTGAAAAACAAAAATATTATTATTATTATTACTTACAAAAATAACAACGGCTGGCTACTTCAGTAATGGTGTGTTGAAATATGTATAAATGTGCTAACAAAATAAAACAATTTAATGCCACATTATATTTTATTAGTCAGTATAAGAGTGGTCGAACAGTTGGGTAGTATGTTGGTTAGCGAATGTGAATCAACCAAGTAGTTGAAAGTAAATATATAAAGTACAAAATACTATATTTAAAAACATTCGAGACCAAAATGTATAATACAGAGTGAAAAGTACAAATTCAAATTTAATTCTTAGTCTATGTAAATCACAGACCAAAGCAGTCGATAAGAAGGATTCATTAATATGCTTGATACTTAAATTTTATAGAGAAACCTATCAAGTAAGCTGCCTAATAATGTTTTGCTTGGATTAGCTGAAGGTTTCAAAGTATGAGACTCACTTAAACTACCACGATTATCTTATACATCTGATGCCGATCAGAACAATACACTTGAGGTCTATCCAAGAGGTCTTAAAAACGATCAGTCTCTAAGATAAGAAAACTTTTATGATGGATTTTGTAGTAAGATAAGCTTTTATTTATTTATATTGTAAATTATGATTATAAAATTTTTTAATCCTATAAGTTTTTCGTAGTTTCATTCTGTATATAATGAATTAACATATGACGAGATACTTTATTTCACAGGCTACTTTGGTTGTGTTACTAACTGTTATTTTATTGCTAGAAACCATCATACTGGAGCAATAAAGTATATTTTTTAAAAGTGAACTTTTTAACTAATATTCTAAGATGTATAGAGTGTTTCAATTGCAAGGAACTAAATTTTAAAACACTTTCGCTATACATTGGCCAATGGACCTAACTGTTGTACTTTCTTGATAGTACGTAAACAGCTGTATAAATCATATAGTAAAATTTCACTCATTAAGCTTTTAAATATCTGTGAATGACTAACATTTTAAAAATACTCAACTGATGAGTGCAATCTTATTGATCCATCATATTCAACAATTTCCTTAAAACTCTCACTTTATTTGGTTAAAGATAGAAATCAAATACAACTTAGCTCAACATTTCAAAATTTTTTTTGGAAATAATATATGTTTAAAATAAAATTTGTATACGTAGGTAATCTTTCAAACATTTATAAAGAAAATTAAACACATATCCCCTCTTCTTTATACAAGTTTGAGTCATAGCTATATGTTATTGAATCTGGAAAATATTGGGAAAAAAATTAATTTTTTTATTTTGTGTTTGGAGTCAAAAAAATCAAATAAATTTTACTATGATTCATTGAATATACAATAGCTTGGCGAATTTATTTATCTATAAGTTTCACTTACGGTACGAACTTCAATTTTAATTACAACTGTAAACATGCACATGGTTAAAATATTTGACGAAATTTATGAAGAAATGTCACTGGCATGAATACTCAGCTCTAAAATGTGCAATTTACAAAAGTCAAACTAAACGTAAATTGCTTTCCACGATCTTGGGATTTTGTAGATACCTTAAACATGTCATGGACGTCGTCAAATTGAGGTGGATTCGAGTAATTGCCAACGTAAACATTAGTAAGAATCGATTTAGTATATTTTTCAAATATACAAAAACAAAAAAGTTTGGTGTATTTACCAAATATACAAAACAGCTTTTTTTCCAAATTCCTCACAAAAAGTAATATAAAATTGAAAAATCGTCACACCTTTTAATAATTTCATTGATTATTTCAAGAAATATCAATATTGACAGGATAATTGAATTGGTAAACAAACAACTTGGTTAGTAAAACCACTGTGGCAGTAAGCAAATAGGATATACACAATGCCGCTTCGCTTTAACCACTAGAAACGTGAAAGTCTTCATCAGACGTCTCTTTTATGTGAGTGGGGCCATATACTTTTTACAAAAATTTTATCGTCAATTCGATCACACTGTAGTGCTATGGATAAATGTCATTATATCTTAATGGATTTTTATTATGTTCTAATATCTTTTTATTAACAGACAATGTTTTTAATTCCTTTTTACTAAACTGAACTACCGCAGCAATGTAAGTGTACAGTTATATGTATTTATAAAGTTTAGTTTCACTACAGCATACATAGAAGCCTAAATGGCTTCGTCATACTCATATTTTCATTTTAAAACTTTTCCATTTTCAACTACAATTAGATTTTCTGTAAATAATATACTAAAGCTTACATTTTCTGTTTTTGTGCTCATAAAAGCGAGAGATTATTGCAAAAAAATATTAAGAAAACAATGGTTAGTGCCATTACTATGTTATGGTTCATTATTTATTACTTACGTATATTCAAGTACCAAATTTAAGAAATACAAAAGCAATTTATAATTGTATTATTTTATTGCTTGTTTACAAAAAATGTTTTAAACCGCGGTTGCAATTGCGTTTAGCTTTTTTAGTCTAATTTTGATATTACATCTATCAATGTACTTCCCAAACGACTAAGCTAAACTTGTAATGAAAACCAGACATTCTTGTGAGAACATAGGCGAGACCAAAGCAAGGTTTTTTAAAATTACTCTCCAAATGTGAGAAGTGGAGTTTCAAATTTTTAAATTTTAATCAAGGTCCACTCCAAGCTACTAACAATAAGTGAGAAGCTTGAAAATTACTTACAAGACAGGTAAAAGCTACAAAACACCCGTTGCCGTCTTCATCATCAGTTTTAGAACTGTCTTCTTTTCTATGAAAACCAAAAACCAATAGAATTAAAATTCAAATAATATGTAAAAATGTTGTCTTCGAAACTTCAAACTTTTAGACTAAAACATTATTAAATTTGTATCATTAATTAACATTTCAGGTACTAATAATAAATGATAAATTAGCCATAAATTGCTTTGGAATGAATATGCCTAATACGACTAAGGCACAAAATACGTAATGATTTATTTTTTGGGTATATGAATAAAGATAAATGACTGACAAACATATCAACACAGGGCTGAAACTGCTTGTCCTAGAAGCATAAAATTTTACTTGGATGTATCTTATATGACGTAAGTGAAAACTAAGAAAGGATTTTTGGAACTTGTTCCACAGAGAGCTTGTAGCAGAGGTTGAAATTTTGATATTCCAATTAATGCACGGATCGCTATCGGGAAAAACTCAAAATTAACACCATAGTATTCTGATATAAAAAAAAACAGATGATCTTGTTAAAATGTTATTGAAAAATAAAAATATTTTTTTGAAATTCATTCAAAGGTTATATCAAGCTCAGCCTACAACGTAGACCACAAACTAACCGAAGTTCAACCGAGATGGAAATAACGTTTAAAGTTTCGAATGTTCATTTTTTTGTCTGTTTGGTGGAGTATCTTTGGACCTATTAAACTGATTTTTAGAAGTATTCGAATACATATTGAAATATCTAAGTCGGAAAAAATTTTCTGCTTGGCCTCTTGTACACTGCCTGAATGCTTTGAGATGCGTAAAAAACTCTACGTCTTTAAATATAACAGAAATTCCATAAAAACAAGAATTAATTCGAAAATTTTCACATATGTTCGTTTGGATGTGCAAAGTGCGTCGTCATATTAATGCGTTCTTATACATAAAAAAGTTTTTAAAAACAATATCGCAGTTTTACTTTCGAATATTTTCGAATGAGTGCAAAAATTTCTATTTCATCTATTATTTTGTATTTATATTATTTCAACTAAAATTAATCCTTAGGAATAACATTAAGTTGTATCATAAGCGTTATAACACAAATACACTAATATTCTTTGTATCATTAGCATAACATAACTAACATTTACAGTTCCATTAAAAATTAAAGTTGGGCTCATCTTCTACAAATTAAAACATAAATGATTCATTTACCGATATGACGCAGAAATACCCATTTATCTTATATATATTTAAATGAGCAATATATATAGATATATATATATATATATATATATATATATATATATATATATATAATTGGAATCTCGGAATCGGCTCCAACGATTTTCATGAAATTCAGTATATAGGGGGTTTCGGGGGCGATAAATCGATCTAGCTAGGAATCATTTTTAGAAAATGTAATTTTATTCGTGTTTTATCGATAATTTTTTATAATGTAATGATATATTTGTTTAATATTTATAGTCATATAGTCATTGGAGTGGCTAAGTGTTAGCGTGCGAGGCTCGGTCATCAAAGCTCGGTCATCCAGGTACTATGTATTATAAGAGATTAATTTGTATTGTGTGTATTTATTAGAAATTATTTTAAATTAGGTAATCAACTTTTTATAATAAAATAAAAATATTATTCTTTATTTTTCGCCTGTTATAAAAATAGTTAAAAAAGGTAATTACTTTATTTTTAATTATATAAATGAATAATATGTAATTAACATTTTTTTAATTATACGTTTTTATACTCATTAATACGTCACTACTTGTGCTGCCCATTTATATTTTATAAATAAAAAAAAGTGTAATATTATCGTATAAAATCAATATAAAAATAAAACTTGATAATGGTGTTTTTATAGTTCTTTTCAATCAAAAATATCATTTAGTATTTGTAATGTTTTTTAGCAAATTTCTCAAACAAAACTTCAAAACTGATATTTATATAAAATAATTGAATCCTACAAGTATCGAAATAGTGGTATTTTTCCATTTTGAAATCTTTAAAATTTAAATATCAATATCTTCATTATTAGACTTTAAAATTGAAAATATTAAAATTGTATTATTTAATATCTAGTTTTTTCCAGATTCTTTTTAAAAAGTTGATTTAACTAGCCAACGATTGATAAGCAATTATTCATAGAATATTAACAATTTATATAAATATTAAACATACTACAGAAATTTTGGAATTTTTTTTTATTTTTACCATTTGTTTTTAATTTGATTTGAACACTAAAATTTTCAAACCAGAAAAAGAAATGGATTTAGGCGTTAGGCGTATTTGATATATTTGATAAATTTATTAAAAACTTTTAAAAGTTGTCAAAAATAGGAAATAGTATCAGTATTGTATTAACTGAGTAAGTTATATAATAAATCATTCAACACTTTCTCATTTTTTTTAAGTCAAAATTATGATTGATGTTAAATCAATAACTGCAGATGGAGGGAGGCCGTATAGAATTTATTTAGAGCTTTTTACAAAGTTTATTAAAAAATTATTTAATACTTTGTTAAGTATTGATAAGAAAATACATTTATAATGTTTAATGAACTGTGATACTTTTTTCTTTCTGTGTACCAACAAATTGTTATGTTTTTGTATTCTTAATAGCTTGATACACTTAAAATATTTTAAGTATCAATACATCAAATTACATTATTATTAAAAATTGTAAAAGTTTCATTTTTACATCATCAATATATTTTCAATATGGTGCAGCATGATATTAATTAAAGGCTATCTGAATGGTACATTATGCTTATTTTACGCAAAATTCGTTCATGTAATATTCACTTCGAGGAAAAAGAACTATAATGTGATAGATGGTTCAAGATTTTTTGGATTTTTAATTGGGATGGACTTATATTTATTTTATTATATAGAAGTACATTTTAGGCTAAGTTTTTATTTGTAAATGTTTGCACAGAAAATTAAAAAAAAAATTATTTTATTTATTGATATGTGTTGTTATTCATTTTACACCAGCAGTGGAACAAGGGACCATTGGCATAAGAGCTCAGAATGCTATGGCTTAGCAATTCGATATTATTCTAGCATAGTAGAAGACAAAAATGATATTCAGATCATATAAAACTCGACTAAATGAATTTGTTTTTTTGTCATTTCCTCTGTTAAAGTGTTGTAATTTTAATGTTTTTTAATTAACACCTTAAATATACACAACACCATAATTTTTAGTATTATAGAGCTGACATTATAAAACACTATGTTATAATTAAATTACATAATATACATAAAAATAATTTTGAATGAATTAATATCACAAACCTAATGCCACTGAATAACTATATAAAATCTCATGCCAATATATAAGTAAAAAGCTCCAACAACAAGCTAACGAAGCGTTACAGCTTTAGTGGTTTCCTTAACTAGAAATCCCCTTGGACAAAATATGCCAACTACTAAAATACATACATATTTGAATTACTACTATGATATTTATATAATCATCTTGAACATCCGCTTATATACTCTCTTTTGCCTCTGTCGTCTTCCGTAATTCAAAAAAAAAATTTTTGTAAAATTATTTGAATAGAATTTTAGTATTTATTTACTACTAGATTTACACATATTACTAGATTTTTTTATTTTGAATAGATGAGAGGTTTAAAATGGATGAAAGACGACGATCAGTAGCGACGTCAGAAAATTAAATTATTTGCTATAAGTTTGAAATTTAAAACCATTCAAAAACGTGTAAATTGTTAATAAAAAAGAACCGACTTAAAAAAATGAACAGTAAAAAACTATTCGGAATTAAAAATCTTATTCGTGTTTTATAAAACCATGGTAAATATGATACTCAATTACAAAAAATTCCTTTTGCACCCTTTTTTTCTTCTTTCTTCCTCTTAGAGCTGGAATTGTTGAAATTTGAAAATTATTCAAATCAGAATACTCTGAATAAATTTATATAAGAACATGACAATGTAAATGTAACAATTGAAAATATATATAGATAATTAAAAAAAAAATTAAGATTTAATATTTTGTCTTAGAAATATAAAGTTTTTTTTATAGATTGTAGATTAGGGTTAAGACTACAAACTTATTTAGAAAACATTTTCTATGTTGGAACCTGTCGAGAGTTTTTTTAAAGGAAATTTAGCAAAAATAGCATAGTTAAATCAAGATTTCGTATTTCTAAAGTTGCAAATTATATTTCAAGGCTTTCAAGAATGATTCAAATTTATTTATTGAAAGTAGATGAGGGTTGTTGTAGGGACAGGTTAAGATGAATGTGAAACAGAATGTGAAGAGAATTATTTCAAAATTTAATTTTTTTAATATTTCTGTTTCTTTTTTATATTTTTACTTTAAGTTTTTGATTAATATATTACACTTCATATGAATTGAAGTCAATTTCTAATTGTACACAAATCGGTGACATTCTTCTTATTTCGAAGATATTGAATAATGGCACAACATATGCTAAACCATAAGGCTGAATCAAAGATATTGTTTGGTTTGAAAACAGTATTAACAGGAGATAACCATCGATTTTTCAACAAGTTTTTCGTCTTCTGTGTATAGAATTTACTAGTAGAAAGCATGAAAACACTATGCTGTAAGCGCATGAAGTGTGTACATAGATGTATAATACAAAAACGTATAATTATATACTCTACTTTGGTAATACAACCTAACATAAGCAAGCTCACTACTAGCCTAGACTTGTGGTCTTATAAACATAAAGTAGATTAAATAGATATTGAGGCATGTTTATACCAAGAATGTTTATCCCAATTTAAGGGTTTGAAAATAAACCACTCTTCGTGGCGTTCAAATATAAATCTATTAAAGGAAATACATGCCTTGGAAAATTAAATTATCTTATTAAGAATTTTTCATTCGTGTTGGGCTTTAATTAAAACAAAAAATAAATAAATATTCACAAAATTTTTCTTTTAAATTGACCAGATATATATATATATATATATATATATATATATATATATATATATATATATATATATATATATATATATATATATATATATATATATATATATGTATATATATATATATATTTATAAATCAATTGCTGTTCGTTAGTCACGCTAAAACTCGAGAATGGCTAGACCGATTTGGCTAATTTTGGTCTTGAAATATTCGTGAAAGTTCAGGGAAGGTGAGAAACATAAATAATAAGTAAAGGAAAATACTATAAACGACAATTTTATTTTCGAATACAAAATGTTCCTAGCTGTGAAACATATTTTGTCTTTTTTTTTCTCACATGTTACAAATTATCATTTCCATAGAAACCAAAATCTAATTTTGAAATTCAAAATAAAACTTCTTTATCTCTTTTCACTAGCAGCATGACGAACTGTTAACTATATAAAGTGTGCATATCGCATTGTTCAAGTATTACCGGAATCATTCTTGGTTCAGGAGGTCCATATACCTTTCATCAAGTGTATGTGTACCACAGCAAAAATTATCGGGTGAACGCGGTCCCGGGTGTATCCCAGCAAATACCAGGTAAATACCGGGTGCATATAATGTACAGGGTGCACACTAAATACCGGGAATCCGATAAGAAAGGATTTGAAATTCTTCCCCTAAGGGTAGAATTGCATCCGTATGTAAACGATGTAATATTATTTATTAAAATGTGAAAAATAAAACAGCAACGCGTAAACCGGGTGGGTATGCTTCAAAATATAAATTAATATCATAATTTATTCTGATTTGCCGCAGCTTCATTATTTAGTTATAGACAGTTGTGAATATGTTATTATATTTAGGACGAGATAGATATTGATGTTGATTAGAAATAATTTTATATAACAAAACAATGTTTACCCAGGTCAGCTATTCAAAATAGAATTTATTTATCTCTTCTTTTCTATATTAGTGGTTCTGGACTTCCTTTTACTATTTTTCATCAAGTATATGAGAACCACAGCACAATATACACGAATTGTGGGTGCACGAGTACCGGGTGTCCCACATCAAACACGAGTGTATATATAAATATTTCGTGTCACGGGTATCCCACACCAAATAGTGGGTTACACATCAAATACCGGGCATCCCATAAGAAAAGATTTTCTAAAATTCTACCCCTAATGGGATGAAAAGCAGAGGCAAAGTTTATATGGGACAACGGAATTCCTTCGTCCAATCTGCTTCAAATTTTGCATGCAATCAATGTAATATCAATTGTCACCGCAACGTGTCCGGGTATGCTTTAAAATATATATTAATATCAATATTTATTCTAATTTGCCTTAGCTTTCAGTATTAAGAAATAAAGGAAAGTTGTTAAGAATATGTTATTATACTTAGAAAATGTTGAAGTTAATTAGAAATATGTGGCAAAACGACGTTTGCCGGGCCAGCTAATATATAAATATAAATATATATATATATATATATATATATATATATATATATATATATATATATATATATATATATATATATATATATATATATATATATATATATATATATATATATATATATATATATATATATAAAGATATAATTTTCTAAAGGCAGAAATTGAATGTAAAATTAAAATTATAAAATTACACATTGAAATAATAAATAAAAATTGTTTTTTTTTTAGAAAGTATTAAATTATAGTAACAAATATTATTATTCAGAACATTACTACTAAAAAATTAAAATTTTCTGTTGCAATAATAATTTTTTCATTAAAGAATAGTATATTCATAATTGTATTTGGTGAATACAAAACGAGTTAAAGAATAAATAATAAAAATATTGATATGGTCTATAAAACTGAAAGGTTCAGATGTATGTTTATGTTATTTAATTGTGAGTCACCTAGAGTCATATTGTGAATTGATTTTGATGAAGCTTAGAAATTACTTGACCAAGAGCCAGAAGCGTATATTATTATATTGCCATTTTAGAAGTAAAGAAAAATTTCAAATATGTATAATTGAATAAAAATAAGGGGTCACGGTGCGACCCATAAGGTCTAGATGCCGATTGAGAAGAAATGAAAGAAATACGGGTATTTTTGCGCATTGCTTAAGTTTTTTTTTTAATACCAACAAAAAGCGGCTGAACCAATTTTGTTAAAAAATCTTCAGATTTAAGTAACGTCGATATTAGTTTTCGAGATGATCGAGACAAAAGACTACAAACGTACCAACGTCTATTGGTACAGACGTTTACACACACACATTCTAAAAACTTTGGATTAGGTGATTTCTTGTGTGCTTAAAACGAACTTTCCGGTGGCAATATTTCCTTCAAATTGCAAAAAAATGTTGTCATATTATTTTTCTAATTGTTAACAGAACGCTCTCAATCTTGTTAATATTTAAAAAATGTATATATTATACGACTTGTAAAGCTAATTTAAAATTAAAAATATTCATCACTTTAAATAACTCAGATTGTTGAAACTATGATTTTTATGGTAACAGTAGTACTTTACATTAAGCGAGGCAGCGTTCATAATATATACGGTATTCATACCGGAAAGTAAGGAAAAAATTAAGATAACGATTAACAATGTGAATTTTATGGTAATTATGCTATTTAAAAATGAATCACGTGGCTGAAAAATTATATCATACATTTATTATATAGATATATAGATACTACAAGTATTATCATACCAGAACGAACGTATTTTATGATAAATTATTACAAGAGAAAAAAAGTATTTCTTTTAAATTTCAAATAGTTTTTTCTAAAATATGAAGTATTAAGTTAGAAAAAATTAACAATGACTGGGTATAAATTATTGTAAAAAAGAAGCCTCTTTGTTATTATTTAAGGTTTTCTCATCACTGTATTACGAAACTTCTCAACAAACTTCCAAGATCTTTCTTAAACACAAAAAGGTTTTGATATTTTTAAACACGTTATTGTTATCTCTATATATAAAAGCATAACTGACTGCCTGACATGAGCCTCAAATTTTGCACGAAGGAGTCTTGAATAACGTAAGTGATTATTAAAAAGAGATTTTTGGAAATTAATTCTTTAAAAGGATGAAGATGTAGTTTCGGACTTTTATATATCGATCAATGTACTGTCCCAACCGTTAAGAACAAAGCTTCAAATTAAGACCAGAGGATTCTGTTAGAACATATGCGAGGTCAAGGAAAGAAATTTTTGAAATTCATCTCCTAAGCAGGTGAAGAAGCACTTCATAATTTTGATCAAGGTACAGTCTAATCTGCTGAGTCAGCAAACTTTACATTTTGAACAGAGAATTCTGTTTTAATGTCAATGAAGACTATTAAAACGATATTTTTTTAAATTTAAACCCCAAATGAGTGAAGTGGGGGCTCATATTAAAGTTAAATCTAAGTCACCAAATCAGAAAGCTTAAAATTTTTGGATCCTGCTATATCTTAGAAAAGGATTATGTTTGGAAACAAAACTACACTAATCCTTCAACAACCAACATACATATGAGTATTTTTGCACCTTATTTTTATACAAAATTTCTCAAAGTCATTCGAAGTAGGTGCCTTTAAGTTCTCGAATCCATTATTTAAGCATCTGTCTCGTTTCTTGCAACTTTATTCAAAGCTTAAGAGTAGATGTAATTTTGAAAAGAAATTAAGTATTTTCAAGCTAATTTCGATAGATTTTGAGGTCGAGCTACTGTTTGTTAAAAATCGAAATTAAGTTGAAATTATTGTATCGTTACTTATCCACTGACTCGATACTCGATACTCGATGACTGAACGATACGACTTTTATCACGTTTCCACATATTGTGTTCTACGAGAAATTCTGGTATGAGCAGAACTAAACCCGATAGTAAATAACGGCCTTGAATAAAAAGTAAAGTATAAAAATTCCATAATATAAATTAATTAATACATTAACAAACAAAAAATAAAATAAATAAATAATAATAATAATAATAAAATTATTGCATAAGTACGGTAAAAATGTTGCATACCATTAACTTTTTTATGTAAATTTTTACTAACAATTTCAATTTGAAATTTTCAGCATAGTAAAAATATATTAGTTAAATGTTTAACGTAGATACATGTAGATTAGGGTTAAAGTTTGTCGACGTTATCTTTTGCTTACAAGAATGAAAATGTTTATAAAAAAAATATTACACTCGAAGTGAATTTTCATACATCTTTTTTTATATGCATCATACATATTATACACGTATAAAAATCTACTTCACAATTCGCGTGCTATGTGCAATACCTTTTATTTCAGGCTCTATCATAAAAAGATTACTTAAAATTTTACTGAAGAAATAATATTTCCATTTTGAAGATTTACAGCTGAGGAGTATTTGTCACCATGAAAATATTAACTTATGAAATTTTATGGATTCCATAGTTTATAAGATAAAACAATAGAATTTATTACCTTTTCCGAAAAAATTTGTGAAAAATTTAACATTTTTAAATATTTTTAAATATCTTATAACCAAGAAAATATAACAATAATGAGAATTAATGGCATAAAAACTGCATTAATTGAATTGTCTCATTCTCTCGCACGCTACATCCTATAAATATTTCTGTCTCATTTTCTAGCAGGTTTAATCCTATAGATAGACCGTGTTTTTCTCTTTTTATTGTCGCTTTTGCGTTTCAATAAGTTTGCAATCACCACGATACTAACGAAGTTTCATTTCAAAAATTGTTTTAGACACACATAAGATTTTGTATTTGATCATTTCTTCTATTTCCAACAGTTCAACACCTGTCTAGCGGATATATAGAACCCATCAGAATTATTTTTAAACCATCATTTTTGAATTCTGTATCGAAGACAGAAATTTTATGGATAACAATATACAAAATTTTATTACATGTATATAAAAGGCTAAAACAAATGACTAAATAGAAAATACCCTCGCATATAAACAAAATATAAAAACAGAAGAGGAGCTAGATTAATTTCGTTTAACATTCAGTTCGTTGAGTTTTCATTACTGCTTCTTGTTTTTCTGTTGCTTGCATTATTTTTCTACCTACTCGACTAGTTGACGAGTTATTCGGTTGATGCTCCTATAGGATATATCTATCTAACTACTACGAACAAACGATGGTTGTTGCTTATAATATCCACTTGAAGTGCTTCTGCTTGTTTGCTGTGATGCTGCGTAAGTTAAATCTTTTACAAAAATTAGTATAATAAAAAGTAATTTATTAAGAAAACTTTTTTTATGACATGTTTATCTTTATACGAACAACTCTAAGAATATTTTTATGTGCATAAATGAATATTAAGTAGCACTAGAATAAATAAACAACAAGTTGTAGTGGATTCCCCTTAAATACAGAATATCAATAACTTTCTGATTAAGTAACACAACAGTTTTTGTATCCAACGAATTCTGTTTTCTGGATCTTATTATTATAAAATAATCGTATATATGTTTGTACACCATTGAATACACAATTCTTTGATGAGACCGGTAACTTGAAGGGGTAATCACTTATTTTAAACTTAATATGTATTCATATACAGCAAATATTTGTACACTAGGTGATATTGTCAATCTTCAGTATTGAAATAATAAGCGACATAGTAACTATAATTGATTCATTACAAGGTTTTTACTTATAAATGTTAGTCCTCACAGTATTGGGAAATATAATTTAAAAAAAAAAATAATAGAATTAATTTTGACTCGGTTATGTTATAAAAACCAAATAATTTGTACTAGTCAAGTTAGCAGAGCAAAGTATTCAAACTTAAATATGCTCAAAGTTAGGTCTGCTTAGGTGCTGTAAAGTTAAATTAGGTGCTCAAATTTTTATTCAAAAAATTGAGTCATTCAGATACACTGCGACTAGTATAAATACTTTGTTAGAATATTTTATTTCGATTGGTAATTTGAAATAGGTATAATTCATCAAAAAATGCAAATATTTATAAATCATATTCGAGTATTCGATATAATATCGACATTATGTATTTACAAAATCAAAGTTCGCCCTTGCATACATATTTAAAAATAAAATTCTCTTATTGTTATCTATCAAAATGCCAAAAATTTTTTTTCGATTTTCAAAGTAAGAACGAAAAATTTCTATCTTAAAATTAAAAATCTTAGAAACCGGAAACAATATTCACATTGTAACAAAAAAATTAAAAGTAATGAAAAAAATAAATATTAAACCGTTTTAAGTATTATCAACAAAAATGTAATTTTCTTTTGAACAAATTCGTGAATGTTTTTTAAATTTATATCATGTAGTTTTACTATATTATTTAATTATAAAAATGAAATAATTTCTTAAATTTTTCATTTCTTATATTTTTATACGGTAGATCTTTCATACGGATATGCAGGTAATTCATGTTTTGATTATAATTTTGTCCAATGATTTGAATTCTGAAATAAATAAATTCAAATTATTAAAATATTTTTGCTGAAACTTCCAATGTAAACAACCATAATACATTCAAATTTTTAATTTAAAAAAAATCATGTTATATTATTCTTCGGATTCATTTTTGAAAATCTTAGACACTTCACCTCGGTTTCAAGAGAATAAGAAATATCATATTAAGACAACGAAGTGAGCTCTCTAATGCTGTATATTAAATACTTTCTATAATTAAAGTTAATCCAAAGAACTGATTAGATTAAAAAAGTTTAGCTCCCATAATTGAAAATTTTACAAGATTTAACAAAATATAATCCAAACTCGTCTTACACACAATACTGTTAGGTATTTCTTGCATACGTTTCCAGCCTTGAATTCTAAATTTAAATTTTTTGACCATGAAGCCTGAGTAAAACTAACTGGCTCCATTTTTGATTTTCAAACAATTTTGCTAGACAAAAATGAAACAGGGTAAACTTTGCAACAGTGAACCAATTTTTACTTGCATCGATATTACTTCCGAAATTGTATAAATAAATATTCTTTGAAAAACAAAGTCAAAGAAAACCTTGTAGTTTTGACTTAAAATTGGTGTATTAAATTCGACTTTTTTTATATCATATTTTTTACAAGAAGTTGGAAACGTTCACTATGTGGAAAAGTTCTTGATAGAGTATCAATTATCATATAATTTTTAAAGGGTTTTCGAGAATGGTCCACTAGAACAACCCATAGCGCATTTTACGCTTCGTTATCATTATTTATCCTTTCCTAAAGTCGATTAAATAAGGATCCCAAAATTAAAGCAGTGATATTGGAAGCTTCAGATTTTTTTTTTGTTTTTAACAGATCTGACGCTTAAAGCAACAAAAACTTTTTTTCTCGAATTCAATATCTGATTTTTGTTGAAGGTTCAATTTTTTTTACACTATTTCTTTTTCAATCACAAAATAGACGTGTTCAATACTTTCGAAGTAACGACAAGGTAGCATTAAATTAGCACATTAAACGTTAGTGTAACCTCAGTCGACATATATATACATATATATACGGATTCTCTATCATTTTGTAGCTTATTTTATTTTTTTACCACAACTTTAAGAAGCAATTCTCTTATGTTTTCGGAAGTATGTAAAGTAGTAGTTCACTATATACTTATTGCTCATGACTCACTGTTAGGCATGAGGCATTATTTACTTTACGGTTACAAATCGAAGCTGTCTTTTATTATATACATGGTTAAATGCCCATGTTAAAAGTATCACATAAAGTAATATTTAGTCTAATAATTTGATATTACGATTAATGTTTAGTCTAATAATTGGATATGCGTAAGCAAGTGGAACCAAAATTTAAAAAAAAAATTATTTTACTTTTATACCAAAAAATATTTTTTTAATAGGCTTTCCGTATATTATTGACAACGGGTTAGGTAAATGCTCTTCAACTGTTGTAACTACAATGGATAGTTTAATTGTAAATACTTTAGGCTCACTGCGGGACGGTCGTTCACTGTTGGAATATGAAAAAAAATCGCCCTACATGAAAAAAATAGAAATCATTAACTTAAAATGAAAACGCCGTATATTTCTATAATAATATTTTTAATAATTAAAACTAATTACAAATAAGATTAATAATTAAAAGAAAATTATACTTATACGTTTTTTTTTTTGTTGTTTCATAATTTGTTTTTTTTTTTATCTTTCATAATTGCATTGTATAAAATATTCTCTTTAATCAACAACAATTTCCTTGTTAGAAAGCAACAACAGAAATAATTATTACATGCCCTCATGAATTATATTACAAAAGTAGAAAACATCCAATCGGTTAAGCAGTTATAAATACTAAATAACAAAGATTAAAATGTAATCGTCGAATTAAGCTGTCATTCCAATTTTAATTTATCAATTGCATTATCAATTTTAAAAAGGAGCATCGTAACTGCATTTTTAAAATATAAATACGCTTTCAAAAAAGTGAACTAAAAAGTAAGCAAATAGTTTCAAATATAAAATTTCTATAAATAATGCCTTTGAATATATTTTTAAGGTAAAGAATATGAGTTGCGCTGATTTCAAAAGGCATTTGGTAACCAGGAAAGTATTTATAGAAGTTTAATTCTAAATTTTGTGAACAACAACGTTTGTTAAATAAAATATGTTAATTATGCGAATTTGAGCTTGAATTGTGACGTATCTTATGTAATTTAAAACTGTTTATTTAAAAAACAAATTTTCTTTTTTTTTTAAGTTTTATTTTATATTTTATACTTTAAAAGCTGCCAATTCTATAGGCAGATTACTGATGTTGAGTTCACAAAGGGAACCTTTAGTTTACGCAGCTTTTATATTATAACTTCTATGCGTAATTGACTAAATTAAATTTTCCGTTTAACAGGTTTTTTGTTTCAGTATCCTAGAAAAATACATTTTCTTCTTGTAATTTCTGTTATATTATTTACATTATATTATTTTTACCTACGTTTTTCATATTATTTTCTGCAATAATAAACAAATAATAAACAAAGAAACCAATTTTAATAATTAAAACAGATAGACACTTTATTTATTTTCTGACATTCTGATTATTATTTGTTGTCATTACCATTTTCAACTTGATAGTTTCTTTGATTCAACAGGAATAGGTTTATAATTTATTAATTAATTTTTAAAAATGTATCATTAAAAATAAAATATATCTTTTTAAATTGATATAATTACAGATTACAATACCTTAGATAGATAGTGGATTCTTTGTTCTCAAACAAAAAAATTTTTCGTAGATGTCTCTGCATTATAGTAAGCCATCTATCACATTTTCTTAAGATTTTAGAAAAATATTTTAATCATTACTATATCAATGATGAATTATTTATTTTTTTATTATTCCTAAATTGAGCAATTTAATTGTAAAATTTTCGATGTATTTAAATCTTACATCGGTCTCTCTCTTTCTCTGCTAATTAATTTAATGTTTATTGATGATTATTTGTTAATATTAATAGATCGATTTATCAAATAATTAATTATTTTGTTATTTAAATGTTTAATGCAAATAAATTGCGATTTTTTCCCCAATTTCCTAGATCAAATTATTTTGTATTTTATAAATACGGCACGGCAGTAACATCTCCTCAGAGAATCATTACAACTAGCTAATTCATACTCATGATGACTACTTAGTAGTCAAAATACGTATTTATAAAATACAAAATAATTTGATCTAGGAAATTGGGGAAAAAATCGAAATTTATTCGAAAAATCCTAGGGTTCTCATTATAAAAATATATATAATAATTATAAAAAAAAAATATTTAATGCAAGTAGAATTGCGATCAATAGAATATAAAAGAAATGTTAACATATAAATAAATTGGTTAATAAAAACAAACAAGTTTTCATTGAAACTTTTTTTCATAAATCAATAAATATGACTTATAAGAGAAGCATTCGATACGACTTTTTTGTATATGCAATTTTTAAATTTTCCTCACCAAAACCAGGAATTGATAGGCCAGTTCTTAAGCTCAGCATTATAATAGCAGCATAGTATTCAGGTGGTTAATGAATAATTATATGACTATTCATGCGTGAAAAATTACAGTATGAGTTTGGCTTGTACCTAGATGAACGTGTTCATACATAAATGTCGTAAATCAATAGGGTACTTGCAGAAGTGAAAAATAAAGCACTAGATTTGATAAAAAATTATAATTGTAGAATTATTCTTAAATATTATAAATTTGAGTCATAAATCCACATGATTAATTTATTATCTTAAAATTAAAATTCGATATTCGTATCATTATATCACGTGATCTAATATACTATGTTGTAATGAAGTAACGTCATTTTGGTAAAAATTATTGTTGCCATATGTCAGTTCAATCTAAACAATTATCTTAATTAGTAAATAAGTATTTTAAAATATTAGGTTTAAAAATTATATTAAAATATAAAGTATTTTAAAATGTTTTGTTCTCAATGAATTATGATACTAGAGTAATATACTATTACTCTCAATATCACATATCAATACTACGTCACCAAAATGGCAGGGAGCGTTTTTACAGGAATACAAAAGGTTTAAATTTTAATGTTATTTTATGGCAAGAAATCATGTTTACCAGGTAAAAATATTTATTTTTTGTGATTTATCATTAAGAAATCAATATTATGACGTAATTTTTTTAATATGGTAAACTTCCCTATTATTTGTAATGAATATACTAGCTTATAAACCATATATGCTAGTATATAGCTTATATAACATATACATATGATGTTTAATACAAATATAATAAAAATTAAAAATAAACAACTTTTTCCAACTAAATGTGTTGGATTAAATCAGAAACAATTATTTGCTAATTCAGAAATTATTAAAATAAATATTCACAAAATTAAATTATTATTATTATTATTATTAGAGAATAATAAGTACATTAAAAGCTGCAGGATTACTGTTTAATAATTTGCGATAATTCGCATATTATTTATTTTAAATTATTATTTAAATGCTTGTATGGAAATTATTATTAAATTATTAATTTATGTTTTTTTTTTAATTTAATAATATTAATAAAGTAATAAATTACACGTCCATTGATATAAATAAATACAATGGAGTTTTTGTTGTTGTTGTTTTGTCTTTTTTTTTTGGTACTTTATGTTTATATTTCGGTAATATTATTATTTAAATACAGTTTCCAAGAATTATAGAAACGGATAGTGAAAAAATTAAATTACAAACGAAATAACAGTATCAAATACACTGTCAATATTGGACACAAAACTTTGTCGCAATGTACGAATATGTGCACTAAAATGGGTAAAATGGTAAGTATCCAACAAATAAGTTGCAATTTGATGTGTGGTGGAAAAATGTATTTCTATATTTTAATCATAAACACTGTTTTTATTTTTATTTTTTTTTTTTTTTGTTTAAATGTAAATTTTCAAATAAAATGTTTCTAAACGGGTTCCATTATTTTTTATCTACAAATTTTATATTTTTCAAATAATACCCGACGATCTAATAATATAATACTCCAAAATGTGTTTGCAAAAATAAAGCCAAAGCTTAACGATAAAGTATATTAGATACAGACTTTTTATAAAAATTATAATTGGAAACTATTATACTATGTAATAAATAATACCTGCACATTACATTAATTTTTATAAGATACAAGCATTAATGTGTTTTAGTATAAATATCAATAAGTGGTAATAATAAATTGAATTACACACGTATAAAGTTTTATAATTAATAAAATTGAAATCACAAAATTTCTTCAAAATCGGATAAATGGTACAAGGTATATCAGCATTTATATGAGAATACTCTTTATTGAACATATTAAATTAAATAGATATATCTGTGTAACGGCTTGACAGATAGAGTTTAAATTGGAATATGATCCATTTTTCAACATTTCATAGAATTCTTTGTTTCAATAAACTGACTTTACATTTGACCCGTTTATGTGTTGCAATTTTTCTATAATAACTAAGCCTTTGAATAATTGATTGTGGTACAATTTAAACTACTAACGTAAACGTATATCACGCATGTACATATAAAATTTTATCAAAATCGGATAAACGGTTAAGGAAATGTCAATATCCAATGGAAACAAAAATTCAGTTTTGAAAGCTAGATAACCGGAACGGTAATAGATAAATGAGATTTTTCAAAATAGGAACCATTCCGAAAACCTCCACTATAATTTAACAAAAATTTAGAAATGTTGGCTCAGTAATTTTATAGTTATAGTTTTTACAGACTGATAAGCAGATAGTTTTCACAGACTGACAGACAGACAAACCGTCAGACTAACGGACATGACACGAAAGTGGTTCAGAATGTTCCAAAACGTCGACATACAAAATTATAGAAATAGCAGCAAATAAATCTTTTATTTTTAAATCACGAACACAATACTTCCTATATTGTAGATATAAGTCGGAATAAAAATAGTTTACTCTGCCTTATTATTAATTCAAGGAATGCAAATCATGATGTGGTTTCTCTATGAACGGAAACTTTAAATAACATTTAATCTCTATATTTCTTACTCCAACATTCTTTATTATAAGCCAACTTACAATTAAAACAATTTCTAATTTTTTTAGCTTTTAGAATTACTGAAAGGAATAAAAATTTTTGAAATAACAAAAAAAATGTGGGACGAAATATGAATATGTTGCAGTAATAGCTGCCACCGTTAAATACTTTAAATTGGACGTAAAATGATAGTAATTTTAATATTTAGTGTGCCATTTCATAGTTAAGGCATTATCCCGTAAAACATGAACATACTCGAAACAATCTATTTCTTATGGGGTAAGGGACCTATTAGTACATTATATAAAAAAATGAATTAAAATTACACAATCAATAAATATTAATAGGGAATACGGAAAAACAATTGTAGTATTTTTCCATTGTCTCACAAAAACACATCCTATCAATTTAAGGAAAAGTTCATTTATTTTAGCTTTTTAACGAAAAAAACAATTATTTTTTAGCTTTATCACTGTGTTAATACCGCTAATTAAATCTCGAAAATATATGTGAAGAATATTTTCTCGATAAAATGTCTAGTATCAATAAATCAAAATACTGTTCAGATTTCGAAGAATTTCAAAATTCAAATATCAAAATTATTGGGGCACATATAAAAATTTTGGTATTTTTTATATAAAATGAAAAACTTGTGGAAATGAAAGTGAAAGTCGTATTTTATTTTTGCGTGATGTTCTTCATAATTTATACTTAGTTTATACTTAGCATAAACATAATTCTTCATTAATTTAGGTCTAAAATTTTTGTAGAACATATTTACCACAGAAACAAAATTCCGGTAAAGGTGTGCATAATACACTGATTCCGGTAAAGAATCACTTAATTAGTCCATTGCCGTTTGTTTGTCCGTCGGTCGGTCATCAAGATAACTTAAAAATGAATATAGCTTGAAAGATGAAATTGTCGTGGTTTATTCTGAACCTAAAAAGTGAGTTTAAGTTTGTTAATGAGGAAAATCAGTCCATTGGATTCAATGGATTCATGAAACTTATTTAAACCATAAAAGATAGAAGAAAAATATAAAAACAATAATTTTTATTTTTTATTTTTTAAAACAGACAAGTTTTTGCTGTAACAGTTTTTCGATAACAATATCCTAAATAATGTGAAAACACCAATACTCAATTATAAATCAAGTATCGAAAGGATTAGCTGTATTTATTGTTATCTTCATAATAATAATCTTGTTTCATAATAATTATTGTCGATTTTGGTCCAATCTCCTCTATACCATATATTAAATAAAACCTATGAATTATAATATCTCTAATATAATGATATTATTCAGAGAATATTACTTACATAAATAATGTAATTTTATAGAGAGGTATTTTACCTTTATAATATAAAATAAATATACTTATATATATTGCATTTATGTATACGTTAAGAGTTACGTTCAATTAAATATTTTATTAGCTATGAAATGTTATAATAAAATTGTTCTCCATAATAATATTTATGTTGATATTATAATATACTTACTAGCAGACTCTGTGACGCTTTTCTGTGACAATAAAGAAGTTGCATTTTAATCACTACAATTGAAGCGCCTTGACTTCATGTACATGGATCTGAAATTATTTTTTTTTTAAATCTTTAAATATAAGCAATATTTATAAAAAATTAAATGAAAAGGGTAATATATGATTTATGCCGTCTCTATATGTCTATATGTCATGTTTCTTTATAATTAACATATTTAACATCGTTTTCAATAATGAGATGTATACATAATCTTTGAGAGCTTATAAATTCTTTGTTTTTTAACAATTTTATTTAATTTTTTGATATGGTATTGAATCTAGTTTCACATTTTTATATCAAATATTCCAAATTCAGTATTATGCAACTACCCTATTTCCCCAGAGAATTTTACATTGTTTCGAAAAAGGATTTGTTATTTTGCTTTCATTAAAAAAGTTAGGTGTTTTTTCCGGTTTAGCTTATACGATAAACAGAGAGGGAAAATATCAAATTTCTTATTTTCTTATTTGTTTAAAAAGAAATGTCTATTTTTTAAGTTGGAAAAAATCAAACACTCGAAAATAAATTTTCGATCAGAGAAGCATCGGAGGCCGTCATCGTGACTCGGGAATTCTATACATTAAGATAAATATAAAAGTATCAAACAATGTGAAACACAAAATGTTATTTATTCTTATACGTATATGACTATATAAAGTAGCATAGGGCTTGAATATATTATTGCTGTAAAATATATTAAAATTGATGAGATATGACACCTTTATATTTTATTCTTAGTAATACGTTCAACAGTATCCTATGAGATCTAATTTTGCTTCATGCTTCTCTGACTGGAGCATTTAATATTTTATCATCCGTTGCTATTTCTTACACAAATTTAAAGGAGCATAGAATTCGCCAACTATTTCTCAGTGAGCAATGTTTGTCATAATACAATAATTCAAATCGAATTCGAGAGAGGAGGAAAATACTTTAATATATAGAAGATATTAAAAAAAAAGTACAATTTATGTCAAATTACAGATACATTCTCTTCCGATTCATTTGCTGCTTAAAAATTGAAAATAATATTATTCAATTTGAATACGTAGCTTTAAGAAAAGCACTAATCGTTGTATTAAGGCTCCACAAAAGAGATTTAAAAAAAAAATCAATAAGTGCCTTCTACTTCATGTGTTAGTGAGTGTTACGAAAATTTGTGAAAATGAAAAAAAAAAAATTTATTGTATTTTGAGGGTACTTTTGTCCCTAATATAACTTAAAAAATATGCATTCTACTCCCGCAATTTTTAAATAGCTCACATTTTTCAATTTTTAAATAAAATGTATAAAAAAAATTAGGTTTGATATAATTTATTGACAGACACAAATCAATAAACAAATTTGTTCCTTACATTACTGAAATAATAATTTTAAAATTAGCAACACTAATACTAAAAAAATTTAATAATAATAAAATCAAAATATTAACAACCAAGAATCAAAAATAAAATATTATTCGGTTAATATCTAAATTTTGTTTATTGCCTAGTGCACATGTCCATCAATTTGACTTTTCTTTTTTAAAACACTTAGACTTTTCTTTTTTAGAAATATGTATATATAATTTATATATTTGACCACCAGTTGCGCCTTTTAAAAATGTTCCACATTTAAAATGAATGTTGTCAGAGTTCTCTTATCATCTTAAACATTAAGAAAATAAATGTTTAATGAATACATTTACAGATTAGAAAAACAAAATATACAAGTAGTTGCAGGGTTGCAATTATTTTCATGAGGAAGCTATACTTCACTACAACAACAAAAAATTTTCAATACCGAATAAATTTGCTATATAAAAATTGGTTTTACATGAGCAATACATAAAGGATAAACATATTGGACAACAGGTGGCAGTATAACTTGAGGCTACACAACCAATCCTTTAATAAAATCGACATTTTTTTCTTTATTTTTGTCGGGTTTGTTACAAGTGTTAAAATAATTTATCTATTTTTTATATTTTTTTGTATTGACAAAAAATCAATATAATATTTTATTACACCATATTTAATATACTAAATATTATGTTTATACAAGCGAATGGTCTTCAAAGTGAGGTATGTAGAAAATTGTTAAGGTCTTTCGAGGAGAAACGTGGAAATAAGAGATTTATGAAGCGAAAAGATGTGGCTATCTGATTTCTTCTATTGTTTTTGTAAATTTATTACTATTAATATGGATCAGATAAGGGAAAATTGGGATAAAATGGGACATAATGGGTCATGAGATTTGTTATTTCAGCAAACTACATATTTTTTTATAAACAGATTTTAATCGAATTTAGGAAACATAAATTTTATGTCGATTCCTTAGATCATCTCAAAAATGTCAAGATATTTTGTTGGCACTTTTTCAGGTTAAATATGATTTGTTAGCCGCGACGATATCACTTACTATATTATTGGATTACATTACTTGGAGATATGACTGGTCCGTGTTTTTTCCTTTCCCATATACATTAGATGATACTTTATAAACAATACCTCCTATCGTTGTTCACCTTATGCCTTATTTGTAATTTTTGATTCAAAATTGCTTCATAAACGGAGTTTCATCGAAACTAGATACCAAAAATTTTATCAATTTTCTCGATTTTACAGGTGAAAATTTTCCTAAATTTTTTGATACTCAGAAAAAACGAAAATATATGTTTTCGTTTAATTTCGACAAAACTCTATTTATAAGGTTATTTTGTTCAAAAAACTTTAGAAATTGCATTAATTTTACAATTTATACGTAGTTGATAAAAGAAAACTGTGTAAAAACAAAAAAATCTGTTTGTCATCAATTTCGATAAAACTTGATAAAGTTTTATTATGACCCAAAAGTCTTAAAAATTGCGTTAAAACACAAAATAATGGTTTTTTTTTTAAGGTATCTTAAGTCATATTTTAAGTAATATCCAAACTTTAATAACCCTAGAAAAATTAAAAATAACAAAACAAAATTTTTAATACTCTTCGTTCAATACAGATTTTGTTCCTTATATATAATTTATAAACCTTTAATTTAAAATTAATAACGATATAAACCCTTAATTTAAAATTAATTTTAAATTAATTACGTTTTAAAATTGTAGCTGAATTAATATACTAAAATTTTATATAAATTTTTTTAAGCCTTGCACACTTTACTAAAATAGATATATTTATAGCCACTAAAACAAATTAGAATAATTCAGAAAACAAAATAACAAATGATCCTTTAATCCACACCACTGTCATCAATTTTTACACTCAAATATAAGCGACCTTATACAACAAAGTACCTACAATGTTATAGAATAGTAATTACGATATGCAAATCAAAAATAGATAAAAATAAATTACAAAAACACAACCCACTCTATACATAAATAGATATATTCATATTATGTACAGGCTGAACTTCACGTGAGAGATTATAGAAAATCAGTAACTTTTTTCAAATAAAAATCAGTTTTCATAAAAATTTCTATTTGCATCTTTTTATTAAATTCCTTCGAAAACATACATGTCAAAATAGGCGCAAGTTCCTATAAAAAGATTTCGACTTATAAAAGAAAAGAGATAAAAAATTATGTCCCAGTTACTTAATCAGAAAGTTAAATTTTGTTCCGAGCTTTTTCATGTGTCCTCTTAATATTGCTACTAGCTATTTGTTTACGATATTTCAATTTTTGAAAAATTATTCATTATTAGTAGAATCGTCTTTCGTCCTTTAATTTTCTTCTCTTCAGCTTGGCTATAAACTATTAATTACGTTCAAAGTATATGAATAAATTAAATAAAATTCATCGCCTAGCTGAAGAGTAGAAATTTTGAAGGACAAATGACTTAATAAATAAATTTTCTAGAAAAATCATCTAGAAATATTATTATTATTGTAAGTGGACACAAAAAGAGCGAAATTTGCAGAGCGTAGAAGAAAATTAAATTTTCTGATTAAACAAATTGAATATAATTGGTCGAAATTATTGTATTGAAACATTTATGATTTTGAGAATTACATTTATAGAAAAGCCATTTAGAATTTTAATAAATTTTCGATTTTTTTCCTTTACCTAAATTTGAATTTAAATCATCTATCTATATGGTAAGTACTTTACAATATTGATACGTCAATGAGTATGTAACTGTTAAAAATTTCTGTTAAAGTTTAACGTAAAAGTTTGAAACTTACAGACAATACTAGATTCGTATGATTTTTAAAATTTCATTTCATGCAGTGTGCAGTTGGTCGTAGATTGAGCTGGCGCACTAGATTTAATGTAATAATTTTATTTTTATTTTTTTATAAAAATAAAATATAATTTGTTTTTATCCTCTTTAATATATAACGCAAGATTTTTATGTATCATTGTCTGTTAAACAACAACATTGTGTACAATTTTTATGATATTTTAAAATTATTTTTGAAAATTTTCGTTTCCTTTTTTACTAAGCTCTGTTTTTTTTTTTTAAGAATTGTTGTTTTGACATGGAAAAAAAATTGTATTTTGCTGGTTTGCCAACCTGTATGTATGTATATTTGAGTTTATAGTTAAAATAAATGGAAATGCAAAAGGTGTGGAATTGAACATACAAAACGAACAAGAATGACATACAAAATGTATACATTCTAGTTGTGGTACCTCTCTTGTGAACGTTTTCCGAGTACAAAAGCAACACCTTGCGGATAAATTGTCGTGACATGATGTATGACTGTTTATGTAACAATATAATATATTGGAATAGAATAATAATTTTGTAAGATAAATTCTGTAAGAGATAATATGTAAATATAGGTTGCGCATTATCAAGCGTATGTTCACAAAGGTATATTTTACGAGGAAAGAATCAAATTTGAATGGCATACAGGTTATATTTTAATAAAGTAACGCCATTAACGTTGTACGGGTCGTCGAGCATCACTAAAAAATAAAAGGAAATTTTTTATGTGGTTTTAAAGTGCAAACACTTGTTAAAGACGCTCTATTGACAAATCTATGTTTTGGGAGAGAACGAAGCCCATAAGTTGGAGTTTAGTTGTATACCTATGACCAAACTCACGTTCTTTAATGCTTGCATAGCACGTGAGTTTTGTCATATTCCAAGCTGGTTGTATAGAGCGATGTGGTCATGTTGACGCCAGTGCTTTTGTTGTTGTAGTTATTTAAGCAACAAGTAGGTTCGATTGCTAGAAGCCATTTTGGATTGTGCAATTGAATTTTTATGTTGATTTACCGAATTAAATACTAGTTTTATTGGAGAAGTGAATCTAACAACGCTGTAACATACATATCTTATCTGCACGTATAGTATATCTGGCAGCACAAATGTTGTTCGTGGTAAATTACATCCTTATATAGGCCCAGGCATTTTTAATTAATTTATTTTAATAAATCTATTTTTGTTTTTTTTTTTATAAAGTTAACTTTTAACTTTCGATACGGATGTAAATATTTGCTCTTTTTATCACTTAAAAGAAAATCTGCAAAAATACCAACTATATTTCTAGCATACTAAAATGATGCAGTTTCTTTCAATCAATGTCAAAAAAAATACTGTAATAGATATTTTTATTTTTTTATTATATCAACCAACTTTTGGAAAAAATCTTCAAAAGCACAAACTGTTTTTTATACAAGCTAGGTACATTCAATTTTTTGCTCTCATTTTGAAATTATCAGCGAAAATTTGAAAAATGCAATTCTTATTAACTCTCGTCTCTTAAAACTCTCAAAATAAATACCCAAGAGCTCTCTAAAAATACAAAATTTTTTCACAAGCTAGGAAGTGCATCCCCATACCTTTTTGAAAAAATTCAAAACTACCTTCATTTATCAAGTTACGAAGACATGCACTAGAGTATGTTTACAATTATCTTTATTTGACCATGACCATGATATTAATTGAATTCAAGCATTCAAAAAAAAAAAATGTTTTTTTGGAAGTTGTTATCAATAAAAACACAATGGTTCACTCAATATACATGTATTATTCTAATAGCATTTATTTCTGAATGTTTTGTTGAAGCCATTTCTGAAAGACACACATACATGCATACATAGTCATATGTCACGATTGGTGAAATGGGTGGATTATTCTACTAATTGCAGGATCGTAAACGAGCTTAAATTGTATTATTAGATTTGAACAGTTAAAATAATATTTCCTATAAACGGTAAACGGTAAAGGTATATAAGGTATTAGGTATTATTTGTTGTGAAAACTTTCACGCGTTACTCAATATTGATTTCATGACAAAAGTATTTCATTTCAGTTTAAAGGTTATGTGACTCATGATAAAAAAATGGTTTTGAATTATATTTTTAATGAGAATTCTTTTGTTGAAATTCTTAATACATAAAAAGTGAATGTAAGAAGAGATAAAAAAATGAGTCACTAATTAATTAAACAAAATAGTGGTGCGAAATGTAAGAAGACGCTCGTCCTCCACCAAAGCAAAAAATAATTTCCATATAAAATTAAAAATTTGTTAAGGCTTTTGTGGAAAATGAGTTATTCTTCTCAAAAATATCAGAGAATAATAAAAAATAAATGATAATCAAGAGTAATTTTACAAATACCTGTCAAAAATATGAAGCAGGTTTTAAAAGAGTTTTGAATTCCACCTATTATTGCATAAAAAAATGAATAATCTGAATTTAAATATCAATTATCTAATATATTTAATAATTAATCAATATCTCTGAAATGACTGGATCGATGGACTAGCAATTTGTGATAGTAAGTTAACTTAATGTTTTTCACGTCTTATTGTTCTGATAAATATGATTGGTCTTTAAAAACAATGTTCAAGAAATATCGAATTTAACAGAATGTAAATTACTTAACAAAATCTTTACCACGCATTTGCATAAGAATTTTCATCAAAATCAGATAAACGGTTTATAAGATATCAGCATTTAAGGCAAATAAAAACCAAATAAAATAGGCCAATCCAGAAATTCATAAATATCCGATCAGAAATATCGAAATAATGCGTGTTCGTCTGAACGAGTTTCAAAAAAAGCTCATGAAGTTCTAAAACGTCGCCATATTCAAAGTTTTTCCAATACTTCCGATAATCGATAGATACAACTCGGAAGAAATATATTTTGGTAAATATATAAAAAATAAATCCTATTTTTTACCTAGTAAATATGGAACCTAGTAAATAAAGACAAGATCGAAGATTATGAAAACATAATGTATATCATTGGCTATGAGGTACAGTTTTTGCTTGGACATATGTAAAACTGGAGAGGGATGTTTCTTAATGGTGAAATGTTTTTTGGCCACGAATAAATTCTAATGTATGTGATTTAAAACAAATATTATATAAAATCCTTATTAATTTTATGAGTTTTACCTTATTTACGATTTTTATAGCAAAATATGTAGGTAAAAACAATTTTAGGCCAGATAATAAATTTTATTCGAAGGAATCTTTAGATTATAGGAAAATCTTAGCTCTTTCCTTAAATATTTCGGCATTCAATTTGATTTATTATAATATAAGGTCATATTCGTTTGGTTAAGGAAAATTCACTAAACATACGCATTTTCTACATATTAAATTTTTATTATTATCATGGTCGTATTTTGCAAATCTTGATTTCTAAAAACTTTAGCAATTTAATTCTCTCTCGCTCAACCAACCATATGCAGACATTGAAATAAATTTATTTTTAGCATTAAGTCCATTTTTGCATGTCCGTCCAACCATCATCAAGATAGCTCAAAAACGATAAAAGATAACAAGCTGTAATTTTGGTAATGTATAATACGCTACACGCATAAAAAGTGAATTAAAACTTGAATCATACATGATGGACAAAATTTGAAGATAAAATGTTTGTTCTCTGAAAAGAAACAACTTTTGTTTGAAACATTTTTTCGTAAAATGTTTGGGTTCATCACAATTTTAGCCCAAATTTAGCTAATAAACACATTATATGATAACAATACTTATTATAATTATATATTTATTTATGTATGTAAAGACTGAATATTTAGATAATTTTACGAATATTTGCACTCTTAAAAATCAAGCATTGATAATCAACTATATGTCGAGTATCTAAACAAATTAATTATGTTAATTATGCCTGTTCGAGTTTTACTTTAAATACTGATTCCAGTTTATTGGGTGTGGACGTACCTTAGTTATTATTACTTAAATAAGTATATATATATATATATTTGTTTATGACGAGCAAGTTTGGAATTCATTATCCGAAGTGAATTTAACTCCACAAATTATATCTTCAAAACAATAAAATACGTAATATTGTATACCATAAACATCAAAACAATTTAATTTCAATTTCAAAATAATAATATTTCTTTAGCGTATGTGAGATTGTTTGTTGGTGATATCTACTTTAAAATCTATGATATAATAAAGAATATTATCAAAAAGTCATCCTGTATCATTTTACATTCCACATTCTAAAACTGAAAAAAAAATGTATTTAATGAAGCATAAAAATTAATTATAAAACGTATGGATTTCGTTTTATATATACATAAATTCAGTTTTATCAACTGTTACCATTTACTTTTTTGTTAAAATATGGTGCAGTTTTTTTAACTTCCTCATAAAGGAAATTATAGGAATCACCCAGAAAATCGCAACCAAAAATAGAGTTATATTTTTATTTTCCGAGAGACGTAGTATTTTTCGCGATATTTTATAAATTGTGTGTTTGTGTGTGTATATATAATCGCGATCATAAGATTTTGGGCAAAATTCGTGTGTTAAAACCTATTGCCACATTTAGAGATCAAAGCAAATTTCAAACCCAAAAGATACTTGTTTTTTAAAACTTTTAAACATTTTTTGCATGAATATTTAGATTCGCCACTACTCAAGTTAATACATTTAATTAAAATATGTATCATATTCATTTATAATGGAACGGTCTATTTGTTACCGGCACCGATAACGAATATTTTCAAGTAATAATGGTGCAGCCTTCCAAATTAAAATTCGAATATAATTGCCGGCGCCATTCATTTTACATGTAACCGGTGGTTGAAAGTTATCTATAATTTTTATAGCTTTAATTTTGACACTTCTACAATAGTTGTGATTTTAACATTACATGATAACATGATACAATTTATTCTTCTTTGGTAGATATAATAGTAGAAAAAGTTGTGATTTATGAGAAAAATACTTTCTATAAATAGTGAATGACTACTTTAATTTCGTATAAAATCAATTGTTATAATATAAAGAAGTTTAAAGCAACACGTTGTATCCCTTTGTTTAAATTTACTATATGTAACATAATATCAAATTTTGTCGTATTTAAAATATTCTTTAATTTTTGTATAACATTTTGTAAATATTATTAAACTCGACATATATACAAATCTAGCTGACCAGGCAAACGTTATTTGCCATAGAAACTATTTCTAATCAACATCAACATTTTCTAAATATAACAATATACTCACAACATCTCTCTTTTTCTAAATAATGAAGCTGAGGAAAATCAGAATAAATGATGATATTAATGTATATTTTAACCCGATCACAAAATGGAAAAATTTTTATTTTATTGTTTTCAATATTTATCACTCTAAAGTACTCTATCTTGAATAATTTCTTGTCTCAATAGTAAAATTGATTTTAGTATTCTGTGCTATAAATACAGAGCACTTTGTATTTAACTGTTACTGTAACTGTAAAAAATTTGCATATGAAATTACCATCATTTTGAACAGCGTATAACAAATTATATGAGGTTTCCAAACTCGAACATAGTATATTTTTTAAAATTGTGGCTTAACTTGGGGCTTCAACGATTGAATAATGAATGCATTTTTTCATAGTTAACCAGACATTTAACCACAGATGAATAAATTCTTAACTTTATATTTTACTTATCCAAATAACTGTAATTATAATTCAAGTATTTTTCTTATAAATTTCAAAAATTTCTATAATCTGGTCACTAGGATAATTCCTAATGTATTGTAATTAAATAAACGTTTTAACAAACTTGATTTTCTGTGCCAGGAAGTTTTCGGTGCGACTTTGTAGAATCGCATCCATTACATCTGATTTTTTTTTAATAGTATAAGTTGTGTTATTACAGTTTTTGAAATATAAATATTTATATCTATATGTAGTTTTAATATCAAATCATAGTAGTTCGTTTAATTTTATGCTTACAAGGAATAAAAAGCTATATGATGTCTGATGTATTCAAATCTCTAATATAGAGAGATTGATGAGTAAACAAATATTACTAGTTGTAATATCGACTTTGTTTGCTACATATAATTCACTTAATCTATCTACACGATTACGCTACACATCACTCGGCAAATTACTCTTCGAATTGGAGTATTTGAAGCTTGAACAAATCAAATATGCGTACATTTTTCGAAGCGAATTAATGCCGAGTATACTATTCCGATTTGTAAGGATCATATATCCAATATGTTAATTCTGAGAAAAAAATTCATAACCACAACAAAATATAGAATAATTTCACTGAAACCAATTTTTATTTGTTTTATTGATTTTATTTGTTTTAATTTGTTAAAATTAAATATTATATTTTTAAAAGTATAAAGAACATTTATGTGTATTAGTGCACGGCATATTGGTTGAAATTCTGTCATTATTACTCTGATGTATGGAAATGCCTACACAAGTCTTTTTACACAAGAAGTCGATATAGTAATATGTACGCATGTTTCACCGTAATAGTTATTTTATCATAGGTATAAATGGTTTATATAGCATAGGTATAAATGGATTCGTTTTTAGGATCTGGGTGACAGCTATATTGGGAAATATTTTTGAAGAATATATATCAATAAATAAAAAATCTCAACGAGTAGTTTTATGAACTGAAACTCTCCTACAGCAATGTGCTCTTAAAATTACGAAACATTCCAAAGATTCATATGCGAAATTAGATTTTGTATAATTCAGTAAATGGCCGTGGTCCCATACTACTTGTCATCCCTAATGTGTATTAATTTTCACAAAAACTGTTTCTTCAAGATAGCATGAAACCACGGTTATCACTTTGTCTTCTTTCAGATACGAATCTTTCTTTGTTTCGTTTGTTTTATTTTTAAGTGCACATAGTCGTTTACAAGTTTAAGTGCACATAGTTGATACATGTTAATTCTGATGATGGGTTAGTGCAGTGCCACTATGTTTGAAACAAGTTCACCCTACTTGGCGAAATAAATGAGGAACTTTAGTTCTAATAGATGTCGCATGAAAGATATATACAATAATGTGTGGAATTTCATGTTTGAAAATTTGAGAAAAAAATGATATTTTTCAAATTGTTCTTAATGAAGAACGCTGAAGTTCGTTTGAAATTACAAAACAAAAAACGTAAGGAGGAAAATCTAGTGATAATTAGAAGAAGATAGATAATGATCAGTTTTATCGTTGGTCAGTTTTTCATATATAAATTTTACATTTAATAAAGATATTAATCAAATATGAATTCAAACAATCCAAAAATGAATTGATTATATATGTTCAACATACAATGCTCCCAAATAGAAATACAATAATATGTGCCCTAACAAACTAATTCCCTAATGGAAAAGTAAAAATTAGTAACAAAATTAAAATGCGGTATCATTCCCAACTACTCAGATTGCATAAAAAATATATTGCATAGACAGGTAAATATCATTATAGAATTAATTGAAATTTTTACATATCTGTATAAAAATTTTAGAAAGCTTTAATAGAACTTGTTTTAAATGGAAATGAGATTCAATCTCTATAGTTTTGTTAGATATACCTAGTTATATTTAAAAAAAAAAAATATTATAATAGAAGTTTTAAAAAAAACACAATTTTTTTTATATTACATGCAAAAGGGTTCACTAAAACTGGAAACGCAACAACCATGACACACATTCAAAATAATACACTTATTTCGTAGCAAGGGATGCAAATTTTAATATGGCAAATAATAGAATAAGAGTTGGCCGTATAAAAGTCCTAGAGATAAGCTTCATAAACAATCCTCCGTAATATAACTCATCGTCCTAAAGGTTTGCACATCTCAATCTGTGTAATTTTGCCCTCATACATGTTACATCCGTTTGGTACGTTCATTCTTGGTAAGTTAAATGCCTCAAATTTATATTAAAAGAAACGTCCCAATGAGTAATCATATAAAGAAAGTTGGTGGTCAGAAGCGCAAAACGGTTTTTACACTCATGTAAGCAAAAAAGGCCAAATTTCTTTCCGTTAAATGTTTCAAATTCTTGAAGAAATGGTTTTAATAAATTTTAAATTATCGAGTAATTGGATTAGAAACCAGTCCAGAAAATACCAACCGATCGATCGTAAATCTTGATGAAGGATGGACCAAGGATTTAGTCTATTTATTTTATGATCTGAAAGTCTTACTATTAAATCTCACACTGTTTCTACTCACCAATTAAAATCTAAATCTACAATTTTTTAAAAAGCTCAAAGTTCAGAGAATAAATCTCAACCTTCAAAATACTCCACAAATTATAAATTTTCGCTCTCGAATTGATCTGACGACAGTTCGGAGAATAAGAAACTTGGGCAGCTAAATGACAAACAGATCTTTATGTGAAATACGAAACTTTCATCATACGTTCGAATTTCCAAACAATATTAAGATTTTTTACTTTTGTTCCAAGTTTATTTTGAGAAACCATGTTATTTATATGTGCAAATTTTCGCAAGCATAATCATTGCTTAAATAAATTTTTATGACTATTGACAGTCTGCCCTCTCAAATATTTGTAGAAAAACGCTTTAATCGTACTTGTGAAAATCTATCATCTGTTTTCGTGGACCATCTTGCATTATATATATATATAAATGACTCTTACTGAAAATTTCTTTTCTACAATGAATAGTGTCTTAAAGGTAACTCCTTCTAAGTATGTGTCACAAAAGACATAGCCTTTTTAATATAACACTTGTATATTATGTATATGAAAACAATATTTGTTATTCTTTGTATAAAGGCGCAACTACGAGAAAAAATAGTTTTATATCAACAATATCATGCATTTATAAACGAAATATGAAACAATATACTTCATCATTGTTTACACATAAGAAGTTTTATTACTCTTCAGTTTTACATGCTAAACTAATTCGATATGTCAACATGTCAATTTATTGTTTAAATTAACCTTTAATATATTAATAGCCTATAAGACGACAAAATAGAACACACAATACAGATAACATAGCTAAATTTTCTATATTATGAGTTTGGTTTATACGCTCTAATTCAATGAAAAATCATTCAATTGTTAATTGATTAATTACGATTATAATTGACTTTGGTAACCACCTTGATTAATAAACTTATGTAGTTTTTAGAGTAAAAAAGCTGGATAATGTCGGTTAATATTCTAAGCTGGTGGCAACTTCATTTCGCGTATACTAAGCATCCTTAATTATTTTTACTCCCGTTCTACCTATACCTCTCTTCTACTACCGTTCTTAGTAAATTAAAAATCAACAATTTCAAAAAACGAACTTCTAGCAATATATTAATTAAAATAAACGAACTTTCACTATATGACATGATTTTAATTAGATTCCTGTGTTTATATTTGATTCTTTTATCTCTTCAACTAATGATCCCATTTTTAAAATTGTATGGTAAAATTTTCATCGTTTTAGCTTTTTTGCAATTTAAACGGTTTTCAATAAAATTTTCGAATCTTTTATAATTATGATTCAATATTTTATTTAAAACCATGATTTTAAATTTATTAAAATTCAATTGTCGGATAACTTCGGATACAGTTCCATAGGATGATAACGAGCCCTTAAACATACATACACACAACTAGAAGTACAACTGACCTAATATGAAAACAATTTCAGAACCTCACATTTTTTTTCCTTGTCTGCTGCATGTGAAATGTTCAAAATAATGAATGTTCAATGAATATTATTTAATGTAATTTTACTCATCTCTAAAGTAGAATGTTCAGGACAAAAAAAAAGTTAATTTAATTAAAACAAAAAAAAAAAATAAATAAATAAATAAAACTTTACCAAAGCTTGTTAGCGAACTTAAAATCCACTTCATTAAATAGAAGTGATCCTATTCCTTGTATTGTTTTTCTTTTGAATTTAAATTATCTATTTTGTAAAACGTCATAAACGTCTAGTTCTTAAATTTAAAACAATCGTAAAACTTATGCATTCAATTTAACGACTGTTTCAATGTTTTATTAAACTGCAGTAAAAATACATGGTTTTTAATTTGAAAATTAAAAATAAAATACATTTTACAATATATTCTCAATTATCTTTTGTAATTAAGTGTGTAGAAACATGCTTATATACAGTTATCTAAACCATTTTTAAAGTCAACGCCACATTACCTGTAGGCATTACAGTTGAAAATTATATTTTCATCATGATATTTTGTGTCACAAAAATTTAATACGTATGCTCAGTGAAATTTCTCCTAAACGATTTTTCCGGTTTTTATTAACACAAAGCCCGGAAATATGACAGCATTCCCGGATTTTAGTTTTTAGTCGGTTACAATAACTTCCCTTTCAAAGATGTTAATAATAATGCGAGTGGCACCATTTAAAAGTCCCTTACTATTTAACATAAAATTTACAAAATACCAAAAAAATTAAACAGTTTTCGAGGAATTTTATGTCCAAATTTTACTATATTTCTAGAAATATAATTCTTAGATCAAGAAATAAAAGTTTAAAATCGGATTTTGAAAACTGTTGATTCTTTTATCATTTTGAATCAACTTTTGACTTGCTCCACAAAGAAAATCATTTCATTTTACATCTGAGTTCTAAACAGATAATTTTCATTAAAAATTTTATTTTAAATGTTTTATTTTACAAGGTTGTGGAAAACCTTTTAATAATGTTACCTCGTTTCACTATCTAGTATTTCAATGTTTGATGAACACAGCAAATGATTTTTTAGGCATGAATGTTGAATATTTGACCTTTATACAAATGCAGCAAAAAGGTAATTATCCAATTGAACTTGACTATAATAGTTTTGTATAAATAGTAAACACTCCAGGTAATCATTTATCCTTTATTTAACATTTTCTTGTTTTCCCATTTCTATCTGCAATAATAATATATTTAGCCTTCAGTTATGTAATTCAAAGAGTTTTGTAGAGATATATAAAATAATGAAATTAATAGTTTTGATAACGTTATATGTGTATATTTATATAGAAATATGAATGTATGCGATAAAAGCAGCGTTCACCTAGTGAGACTTCGTATAATATTATTTCAGATATAAAAACAACTATTATTTAGCTTAACCACATTTATTAAAAATTAATTTAATTTAATTTTGTATGCATTTCAACCAACATGGCCATCTTCAATATTAATTTTCAAAAATCGTATTTATTTATAAAAAAAGTTATATATTAACATAAAATTGTAGATATTTGAAAAAATTAAAATCGTTAAATAGTACAAATTTAAGTCGAGTGGTACAAATATGTTTGATCATTTAAAAATATCTTATTATTTTTTCCTAAACGCAGTTAAATAATAAGTTTCCTAATTTGGGATGATCTCCATGCCTGATTATTCTATAAACTTAAACAGTCCTGACACATCATTTTATATTGACCAAACGTTATGTTAACCATATTTTTACTTGATTAATTTATATTTCGTTTAATTGCATGTTCGTTACGATTGATCTCTAATTTTGGGTTTTTATATTCAATGTAAAATGATATGAGGAAATAGGAATACTTCCAATCTTTTAAAATCGTTATGAAATGAAATTATCATAGCAAATATCATTATTTTGTTTTCATTTGAATCTCGTCCTTTTTATATAATCAAGGAACATGGAGTTTTTTTATTCCTGTGTGAGACTTGTTACTCACAGACCTAATATTTTAAACGATTTTGTTTCATGGCTCAATCTGCGTTTCCTTAACACTCGAGAACTATACTTGTCTCACGTATCAACTATAAAATTTAGAATTTTAATTTCTATTTGCAATTTATTATGAATTGAATAAAAATTGTTTAAAACTTAAAACTACAAAATTTTCATCTATAATATTGTACAAACCCTCTTATAAAATGATATTCTAGAAAGATGCAAAAATAGTTTAAATAAATAGTTTTCATTTGTTATTTTATTTTTTGTTTCGTAATTTATTTAATATATACTATTTACAGAGTGTAACAATATATTCCTGAAGGCAATTTAGTCAAAGTAAATTAATTTTCTAGCTGGTTCAAAGGTAGTTAATTTTCTAGCTTTTGTTAGACTTTTAAACTTATGATTGTTCGTATCGAAAAACAATTTTGAAAAAATATCTTCTTCAAGATATATTTTTAATAAATAAATGATGTCGTAATTTTTAGAATAACATGTACCTCTTTAGGTGAATGCATGTTTGCGAATGGTTAAAGATAATAACTTTTAAGTGAATAGGTGTAAGTTTTTAGCAAACACACAAAAGAAATAAAATTAAATGCAAACTAGCTGAATAAAATAAAATTCAAACTAGTTTTTATAATACTTCCCAGCAAGACAACAAAGCCAGAAAGACTTTGTGAAGACCTCAAGAATCTTATAATAGCGTTTTTATGGCCACTTTTTGAAGAACTCTTACTTTAGTACTCTTTACTATTTATTCCTTACTCTGAAATAATAATAATAATAATAATAAGTCAGGATTTGAAGTTCTATTAGAAGCCTTTTTTCAGATTTTTAAGCTTGTTGTTTTTTAAGATTGTTTGAGCAGATCTACGATACAGGATTGACGCTTCCAATTTCACGGTTCATTATTAACCATTGTTAGGTTTTTAGAAATTGTAAGGAAATCATATATTATAAATAAATATTATTTGGTTAAATATTTATTTAATTGTATAATTTATTTGCTAGATTTACTTATTTATTATTATTTAATAACCAATTTTCACAAAATAACCATATAATAAAACAAATATTATTTAAATGAAATAAATTCATAAATGTGATAATTTCAAACATTTATTCATCCAATATTTATTTATATGTACCTATATAAGTATATTTGTATTTACAGTACTTTAATACAAGATAAAGCAATAGTTCATTGATACATTAATCAATTATAATTGTTATTATTGTAATATATTTTGTGTGCAATGTATTTAAAAATTTGAATTTTACTTTTTTTTTACTCTTTATGATTTGATTAATTGGTCCTGATATGTCATTGAATTCATATTGTTCACGATACCAGTCTTAAAACTATTATCTGAAGATAAAATGAAATCCCAAATGACCGTCAACAATATTTAATACATTATTAAAAAAATATTCGTGGTTTATTACTAAATAAGAAATAAAAACTATAATGGACTTCTAAAATTTTACGCTCGATACAATTAATCAATTATTTTGTAAAAGAAGATAATTGAGATTTAATTTGAAAATACACACATTCCATGTTCAATTGGTATAAGAAAATTTCATTTCTTTAGAAAGATGGTATTCTCGATTTATTAGAAAAATTGCATTTTATAGTTGAACAAGTATCCTTCAATATTCAATCTCAAGCATTTTCTTGAAAAGGATTGTTTCCATAGATAAGCGTCCAAATCATAATTCCGGTAATTTTTTTACTTCAAGAAAATATAATTTTTAAGATAAATTAGACTAGGAAAGTTGACAGACTTTGTATACAGTGGGCATTCAATAAAAGACCGAAGTATATTATGTAGTTCTATAATAGAAACCCATATAAACCCGCTTTAAGTGATTGGTTTAAAGTAATTCCGGAATCTTATTAATAAACAAAAGGGCATAAATGCGTGTATATAGTAGTGTGTAATATAAGCCACAGCTCTTATATATGTGTGTGTAATAGTGTGTGTAATATTTTTTACATTGATTTAATGTATTTTTTATACATAATTGAAACAAAAAATATTTTTAATCTCCAGTCTCTATATAAACCAAGTGTGCCAAATTTCATAATCCTTCGTCATAATTTTCGTAAACACGGGTACAAAGTTTTTGCTTCACGTATTAATATATAGATAACATTTTTTAGGTCCTCACGCCAGCTTAGATTACTTCTGAGTTGACACACTCATAAGAGTTGTAGAATTAACATTACATTTATATTTCTCTAGAATATTTCCACAGCTCTCTTTGAAATATTTGCGGGCACATTGCTAATATAGAAGTGGTGGTTTATAGAATAAATCCATATAATTGTTTTGGGAATTGTAATCTTAAATAGAATGATAATTAATTTCTGTTGCCACTTTTTGATATCTTAGTACGTATCATCGCATATATATGCTAGCTTAATGAATCCACTCATCATCGCGTTCGAAAATATTTACGCCTCTCTTGCGTCCCTATCATAAATACATATATGGTAATTGTTGTATGTATGTTATATGGAAAACATAATAGTAATTTATTCCATCTGAGTGATTTATTTACCTTCGTAAAATCTAATATCTAACAAATGAACTGTTGAAATTGAATGTTTAAATGATAAAATATTGTAAATAAATAATGAGCTTGGAAAATGATCTAGGTACATTATTTGTTAGTTCATTTTATGATGTTGATAAATATTCTACCAATAGCCAATCTCGTAAATGCCATAACTATGATATTTAAGAAATTAGACTATAAATTCTATAATAAAGAATATCATCATGAAACATCTCGAAAGATTATAATAGGTTTTTCTTCAAAGAAAAAAGTGCAAAAATTCGGTAATTTGTTATTTGTTTTAATGCAAACTTTTATACAAAAATCAATCAATGTATGATTGCTATGATTGCAAATGCGATTTTTTAGCCATTTTAAATTTTGTGCCAATAGAAATGGCAAGTAGTGTCTATTAAATACATTAAAATTATGACACTCGGCTATCCTAAAGTAATGTGGGTACTTAGCGAGAACTAAAAAGTAACTTTTGACTTGCGACTAGAATTGATTCAACAATTATTTTATGATATTAATTTAATTATTTTCTGTTTCTTATTTGTTCAATATTTAATAACTTTCTTTCTTTTTTGCAGGTAAGGACTTAAGGAAATAAAGATTTAACATCAGTAAGTATTACCATGCAAAAACTTTCTAAATTGATTGGTTTTTATAGCTAAAATTTCTTATTTTTATATCATCATGGTAATTAGTATTTTTGAAAATTTTATGCCATTTGCTTAGACATGAATTTGGTCATAAAAATTCCGTGTCTGGCTCGAATACCAGAGCAATGAGCAATGCGAAAAAAATTAAATATTATAAATACAATAAATCCAAGTAATGCACAATAGGATTGAATTTGTAAAAATATCTAGTTTGAAATTTAAAGAAAATTTTAAAATATTTAAAACGTTTTCAGTTAGCCACTATTGTTGATTTGAATTGCCTCTCTCTAATAAGAAACATCTTGAATAAACAAAACTAAACTAAAAATTGTATTGTCAAGAAAAGAAAATAAAAGCGAAGATAATTATAAAAAAATGCCATCATGATTATAAATTAAACAAACTATTTCTTCGAAATTATTATTTTAAATTATTGACTTAAATCAGTTGATCAATTTTTGTATCTTCCTCGCCAATAAGACCATTTCTTAATAAGGATTTTACTTATGAAATTTATGTACAATGTATATTTAAAAATTCGAATTCAGATACCGCTTAACACTTTTTCATATTGTATCTTAAAAATAAGGAATGCTGCCCAAAGTATACGCAATATACGCTGTGCATACTCTATAGCATTGAGTTCAAGGTCCACCAAGAATTTTAAATGCCCTGTTGTTATTATAAATAGGTGTAATTAATTTATTAGAATAGTTTCAGTTTTTGACAGTGCACTAATATGTATGTTTAAATCAACGTTATTATTTCGCGTTTCAATTTAATTCAAAATTTTGTAATTAAAATAATACACTGAGTTTCTGCTTGATTATATTATATTTAATATTTGAATAGCAGAAAAACTTTGATCATTCATGCCTAAAATATACCTCCATCATACATTAAATTTATATGAACATTTTACTGTATAGTTTAAAATTGTATTCTGGTAAATAAATACCTTTTATAATTAAAATTAATTTCACATTAACTATATTGCATATGTTCATAAATAAATAAAAAATTACCTTCTTTTTTTTTAATATTACGGATACTAATGAATAACTGCAGTTTTTTAAGATTTAAAAATCTAGCTGTATTGAAATTCAGAAAATAGTACAGATATACATTAATATATAATGTCGTTAATAAATTGATGTAATTTTAGTATATTCTACAACTTTCTTTATTTCGAAAACTTTGCGATGCACTGCAACAAATAACTATTATTACTTATTCTCAGATAGAGAGTAAACTCGTCGAGCTGTATATACCTGTAAAGTTTGTTCTCGAAAAACTCTTCAACGTCCTTCGTTTTCATGTCCAGTTTGTAAAACAAATTTCATAACATTTGTATCATTGTTTGAGTTATTTATACGCGATAATTGAAAAAAATACAATTTGTATTATATCTGGAGATTGTCTTTATTATAGAAATCTGTGTATCATAAACATAACCTACGATGAAGAAGTGATTTCAAAGTTGAGTGGTTTAGAAAAAATTGAGACTTCTATGAATCAACTATAGTAAATATTTCTAAATTTTATTTTATTTTTTTAACTTAAGTAACTTTCAACTACTAAGGAGAAGTGTCAGTGGATATATCCTAAAACAACAGCACACTGTATTCCTAACCGGTCAGACATCCTAGTATTGATTGTATCTGATGTTCTGATGTTGGTGATTAGCGGACATCTGTAATTACGTTTCGTCCAATTTTTGTTTTTTTAATAATAGTAAACATAAATATTGACAAAGCAACCTGTAGTAAAATGAATATGAAACATTCACAAAATGAAACATAATATTCATTTCTACTGTAGCAAAAAGATTATTAAATGATAATTTTATCTAAAGAAAAATATAAAAAAAGCACACAAATGATTACAAAACAGCTTTCATTGTACGGCTTTTACAAAGTGAAACATTTATTTTTTCGATACAAATTTTTATTTTTGTTGAAATTATTGATTTATAAAAACGTCATATAATATTCCTTATGCCATAGCAATAAATCAATAATTTTCTAATATTGTGATTCAGACTAATTGTCTATTAAATAATAAGCAAATATTTTTGTGGAACAATTGCTCATAAACAGCAATTTTAATGGAATTTCCAACAGATATTGAATTGAATAGTTCTTTTCTTGTGCTGCACAAAACGATTAAACACTATTTTCGGGAACAAATAACTCAAAAAATAACTATACAAATGTAGTAAGATATGTCATATACAAATCTTAACATGAAACGTATAGCCAAGACGATGAAGTTTTCCTAATATATATCGAAATTCGTTTTAAACAAGTGAAAAATTGGTTACTCTTAAATGCTTTTATTTGCCTGGAATATGCGTATTCGTATGCATTATTTTACCGATAAATCTCTGAAATTTGGCGTGTTTCACTTTTTCTCGTTGAAATATTTTTCTATGCAATCCATATGGAATAAGCTCACAGTTGAAAGCTATCCAATTGGAATACTCTTTTTTTTCTAATTTTGGAAACTAAAATTGCATTATAGAAATTTGTATACTTTTGCTTTTCGAGGTTTTTTGAAACTTCGACTCTCTATAACTTCTCAATCTTTTTTTGTTGTTGCAAATATGAGAATAATATATGTTATTAAATGTAATAAAATATTGTCATTTTCTTTGTATGTATTGTGTATATAGTTTTAAATTAAACCAAACAAAGATGCTAATATTTATTTAGATTGCTTTTATCTCATAAAATTTAATTGTTTGTAAAGGAAGTTTCAAAAGAAGTAAATAAACTTAAACTTTTACATCAACCCAAGGCATTAAAGAGCGTGAATAATAGCTTTAAAAGTTGCATCATAGGGTATAAACAAATGAAAGAGATTATAGAGAACACGTTAAAATATTTATTTCCATATATTTTAGAAAGTATTTTCACATTATTTCCACAATATTTTCATAATTTATAGAAAATTAATAGATGGATTTTCAAAATATTTCCCGTACTAGAACATCCTAAAGAATATAGACACTTCATCACAAACAAAAATGTTGAAAAAAATTAATAGAAATTTCAATAAAATTTACTTTTTGTTAAATATTTTCGTTTCGACTTAAAACTTTTGATGCATTTATGTTCTATCACATGAAATTTGACAACTGCGAATAGAGAGTAAGGTTTTGTTGAAAATATGATTCTCGAAAATTTACTATCAACTTTAGGACATAAAAACATTTAGACGATTAGCATTTTATGCGATAAAATCTCCAGTTTAAATATTTATACATGTAACTTTAGTACGGATAGTGTTACTATGATAAGCTTTAGAATAATTTAATGAAAGGAAAAAATTGTCCTACATACTAATTTTATTATAGGTTCTGATTACGTAAAATGGTTCAAATAATTCACATGCTTATAAGTTAAGGAGTTCAATAAAACGTACAGTTTTTGCCTTTTTTCGTCCTAGTAATTTATTTCATATTTCATATTTACTTCATTTCTACATAGTCGGTAGTTTGTCGGCTAGACGTAAGTGCATTACAAGCAAATTTTGACATTTATACCCGTTTATGTCAAAAATACGTTGAAATTCGCTTGTGTTCGCCTAGTAGACAACTGACTACCGATTATGTAGAACGGCCTTTAATCGAACACAGTGTATACAATTTAATCTGAATAATATTTTTAACCATAAAAAGAAAAACTATTAACTATATACACTGCACTTATTAATATCATTGTTTGAAATTATAGCTTCTTTTGTGTTATTTAATTTTAAATGAGATTTTCTTTCCAAGTTTTAATTTATATTTTAATACAATTTTATATTCAGCAGCTCACATTTCTTTGAATCAAGTAAAATATGACTCTTTATCAGTGTTTCATTTGGGCGTATCAGTTTTCACGAAATAATATATTGCATTGAAAAATAGAATTTATTGACCGAACTTAAAAAGGTATTTGTTTTAATATTGACCATTTTGCATTTCATTTGTCGTTGTCTGTGTGTCTATGTTTGCTCCGCTGTAACTTTCGACGCGTAGTCCGATTTCGATGAAATTTTATACACACGTTGTATATAAATTTTTTTATATAAATTTGAGGAAATATCATTTCCAAAACAAAGAAATTTTTATATATGCTAGAAGAAGAAGTGGTGTAGAATGAAGTGAATAAGAAAACTAACTATAGGCTAAGTTTTTAACTATAGGCTAGTTCTAAGCCTACAGTTTTTTAACTATAGGCTTAGATTCTGTTTTTTTTTTTTTGTAATAAATTTGTTTTTATCAGCGAAAATAGAAAACTGTAATTATTCATCTCTCACTTTTGAAATCAAGAAGACAAGCTGTTTTTCTATGGAAATTGGGAAGGAATGGTGTTTTGTTACTTCTAGGAATTTATGTAATTTTTCAAAAAATTTTATCTTTAAAATCACTGTTCAACCCGTACTATTAATTTCATATTTATAAATCCCATACTTAAGTTCTGAATATTCACCAAATTTATGATGAAATGTATGTTTTAAAATTAAAGGGTAAATATTAAAATTGAACATCAAAATTTGAACAAAGGTTGTTTTCAGCCAGTACAGTACATTCGCCTAATCACTATGATATATTAATTATAGTAATTAATCATTCAAATATTTTCAGTTAGATGTTTCTATACATACATGTACAGCGTGTGTAAGAAACTAGGGTTTAATTTCATTCTCAACATATTTTTTCCCGATAATTCCGATCATTCACGAACAACTGCGACGAGAACTTTTAGATGAATCTTATTACATAAGTTAAACGTCTTGATTAGCTGCTTTTTTTAATTTTTATTTTTAAATTTTAAATATAAACATTTTTTCATTATGATTTGAATATTAAAAATTAATTCCGAATTCTACGTACCAGCTTATAAGGGCATAGGTATTATTTTTGATAGCCAGAATAGATTTAAATATAAAAATATAGTTACAGAAGAACTTTATAACGCTTGTACATGAAAAATTTTATCAAAATCTTATGAACTATGTACAATCGATATCGTCAATTTAAGACAAATGTAGTTGTTACCCCCCATCGCTGTATATTCGGATCGGTAATCTATCATTGAGTGCCAGACAGACAGAAATGAAATTACAAATTTTAAAAGGAGCAAAAACATTGGATTTTATAAAAAACAAAATACAAAACTTCTGATAACGACACATATACATCGCTAATAAAAAATATGTGCCAAAGGTTTTCGTGTTCCTGTACTTTACAAATATTCGAATACATGTATGCATAAAATTTCCTTTTCATAGAATGTAATCTTCGAATAATATAATTAGCCCCCTTCCTGCTATTTTATTACATTCCCTTTAAATAATATTATGTTAAGGGCATGAATGATGTTATGTAATATGCTTTCATACACATATAAAATTACAATTCAATTTTGAAAATGTTTGTACTTTGTGTTTAGTTGACATATGTGATGCCTTTCAGATTTCTTAAAAAACAACAACTTTAATAAATAATAATCAAAAGTTATGTTTTTCACATACTGTTTTTGGTCCTTCATTCCACAGAAATGAGAATAAAAATACATTTTACAGTTTATAAAATCATGCTTTTAATATCATCCAAGGTAAATTTTTTCCCTTGCAGCATTCTTTACTTGAATGCTCCTCAACGTCTTTTAGTTATCTTATGTATCAATTTTTTATATCATCATAATATGTAATGGTAATGGCAAAATTTTGTATTTCTTTCCTGATTGTTTCAAAAATCAATTTTCTGTCTGATCGTATATTGAAAGCTACGATTTGCTATAGGGACTGTAAAGACTGCAAGGTTTTTCCCATATCTTAATCTGAAGCACTCGAATAAATCAGAAAATCTCTTCTTGTGCTCAGTAACGTCCTTTTTTTAGGTACAAAACATTATATTTATTTAATATAATTAAATTAAATTGTCTATAACGATTTTGATTTGTAAACAAAAGATATAAAAGTTAAATAAGCTATCATTGAAAATTACATAATGAACAATTTCTTATAATTTAAGCACGTATAATTAATTTAGGTACTATTAATTGAATAAAATCAATAAAATATTATAAAACATTATTACAACCATATTTAAATGACACATTATAAGAAAACACCACTTTCAAGTAGGCTAATGAAAATTTAAAGGTAATAAAATGAACATTTATTAGAGTATTAATAAAATAATACAGAATGTAATTGAACTTATTATATTATATTGGTAATTTCAATGAATTATATATTATATGTTCTCTTTATGTATCTCACTCAAATAAAATAATTTACTTTGTTCTTTTCATTAATGCTTTGTGATGTGTTTTCTTCACGTTTATTGTATAATAAGTATTTAATCGACAATGATGCCATCTTCATCGTCCTTTATTTTAAATTCATTTTCTACTAAAATTCTTATTGGTGTATCTCTTTTCGCTTTTTATTAATTAACAATTAAATTAACAAAAACATTGTCACATATACGACTATACTGTGTATCTAAGGGTGTTTTTTTTAGATTGAGCTAATGTGAGCAGAGCACTAGTCCCGCAATTTTCATACCATTGACCTTTGATATCCACATAGCAGAGAATTTGTAATCATTTTACAATTCCTTAGTCGTTTATAATATAAATAAACAAGTGATTGAAGTGTCTTTATAATTTTTTTACTCTCACCCATCCATAATATATTTTTAACCGATTTCAAAAAAGGAAGGGGTTCTCAATTCGACTGTATAATTTTTTATTTTTATTATTACTATTATTATTATAATTTTTTTTTTTTTTCTGAACTTTCAACCGATTTTGATAAAAGAATATGAAGGCTGTGAATCCCATGTGGTCCCATTTCAATTTCGACCAGATTTGATATCCCTAAGGTCAAGGTCAATAACAAATGTTTAGTGATATGTATTTGTGCGGATAACTTCGTCGTTTATGAACACATTTTGTTGATTCCTTTTTTGTTGGAAAGTAGATATGGTTCTATGATAAGTAAACCAGGATCTGATGTTCCTAAGAGGAGAGAAGGTGCAAAAATTATTTTTTGGTGATTACATCTCATCCAAATGAAACATTTTTCATGGTTGTATACAAAACTCAACAAAAAATTAAAACAAAAAAGTTAAAAATTAAAAAAAAAAAAAAAAAAGAAGTGTGAGAAAGATTGAGGAAGGTGATTGGTCAAGACGAAAAATTTAAAATTATTATATTTTTTTTTTTTTGTTCATTTTTAAGAATGAGGCTTTTTTTTTTTAAAAAAAAAAAACTCTTTATGTTTGTGTCAAAGATATAAAATATTTCAAAAGCGCTTTCTAACACTTACAACTTGAGCATTTTACAAGTTTTTTACACTACATTCCAGTATGGATTGTTAGTAATGGGCGCTCACCTAAGTAAAACATTAATCATCTAGCAAACTTCTCTATGTCTATATCATAAACAAGCTATTACTCGTCTAGTTTGTTGGGCAGTTTAAACTTTCTTCACAAATATAATTTCACTTTCACTGTAAGATTTTTTTATAATATGTTCTAAGTTAAATTTGTTTAATAATATTTTTGAAATAAAATTAGTTTAACAACCAGTCTGATACAGAATAATAATAGAATATTTTCACCAAGCCACAGACGTCTACCAGAGAAGTCACCTGATCATTAATTTTAATATTTATTTATTGAACTATTTCTGGTAAATTAAATTAACGATGGGATGGAGGAACTTATATTGAGTGAAAATTTATATTGAGTGAAAGTTTTATTTTGCACCTGCAACTGTTTTATCGACGTAAATAAGTCAAATTAGTCCAACATTTTGAAGTATTATACAAACAAAAATTCGAATAATAACTGACCTAAGTACTCTGTTTCACAGTTTTGAACTGCATTTATCCTTCTCTTGATTAAAACTTAGTCCATACTTTTTAATCAGCATAACTTTTGTTGCATTCTGTAAAACCAAAGAATAAAAATGGTTATATACTCAGATGATAGTGTTGTTGGTAGAAAAAAAAAGAGATAATCTCAAGAGTAAAATAAATAACAAATAAATGTGTACGCGTAGCACAAAACCAAGTTTCCGAGTAATAATAACAATAACTTGTTTCATATACTAAAACAACATAACACAATATTCTTTCACATTATTTTACACTTTTTGAAACGTAAGTGATGAAAAACACGTTGAAATTTACTCGTTTGCGATACGAGTCAGCAAACACAAAATAAATTTAAGCAAATATCCAATGAAGTATTTACGTATGCTTAACGGGAAAAGTTCATTACCACTGGAAACATTAGGAACAAGTACTTTACATGATAATAATTGAAACGGGTTAATTTATTGGATGGATTTGCGGGACCCCAATAATTTTAATTAAAACGAGACGAGAAAAACAATTATTGTTGCTATCTATATAATGTAAGGTCGCCTTGTTTCCAAAACTGCTTCTAATTTCTTGCAAATTCACGAAGGTGGTTTCAACAAAATATATGATCGGAGAAGCAATTCAATGATTTATGTACGCAATAGGAACCATTAATAAATCAATATAAAGTCTTTGAAGTTATTTATTTCAGATTTTTAAAATTTAAAGTCAAGACTACGAAGTCTGGTCATTCATGTTAAGAATTTTAAAACTACTAACCCCCCATACAAATATATTAAAGCGGATGTCACGAAAGTATGCTGCCTGCAAGATCGTTTCTCGAACTAAGCATGTTAAGACTTGTTACAATTTCAAGATATCGAACGAAATATTGGGAAATCCGTATTTTTCGTTTCTATTATCTAACTATAATTAATCAACATCTAAGAGAGTAAAATTGACTATATGAATTTGATGTTTATTACAGTTTAAGAACATACTCGATTTTCACGTAGCTCGAAGAGAATTTTACAATGGTAAAGGACATGACACATCAAATATTCAGAAAAATTTTATAGTTGTATTAGTGTTTTTGTTATTATTACATACCTCTCCGTATGGCATAAGAGATATTGTTTGAAATACGAGATAAAACCATAAAATGTAAGATTATATATAAAGTTGAATAACATACACTCCCATATAAATATATTTATATTAGATTATATATTATATAAATTGTTTATACAAACAAATATGTATAAACTATTTTTATTGATAACAGGTAACATATTTATTTTTCTGATTTTCTTTAAAATATAATTCGTAGAATTTATACGATCCGAGATATAAATATTAAATATTAACAATAGAATACGTATAGCTTTATTAAAATCTCGTATCAATTAATTCATAAATAAAAGTCATATTTATCGTTTTACCAAATGAATTTTAAACTACTTGTCAGTCATAATGTTTCATTAAAATTGATTAAATTGAGCATTACGATAGACTTAATTATATTGAATTTTTACTTTTTTTATTATATAAGCAAACTTTTATTTATTTATCGACTTTATTTTACACAAACGACCACTCATTTTTTAAAACTAATAAATTCATCGGATAAATAAATTTTTATTATAAAAAATTTCCGACATTTACGTGAATCTGAAAAAATTTTGTTCATCTATAATCTTGACAAATTATTACTGATACGAGGTTTGATTTACCAAAAATAAAAAGATTGATTGTTTTTTAATGGTATTAAAACAAAACTAGACCACACAAGCTATTAAATTTTTAATTTTATTTGCGTGCATTCATAAAATATTGACATTAACGTTAACATCCGTTTAATTAATATCATGTTGCCTTTGTTATATTTTAACTTTATATATTCAATAAGATTTATTGTTACGAAAGCTAACGGTAGACACGAAATTCATAAAAATATTTTTAATATCATTATAATCAAATAATTTAATATGTTAAAATTTTATATATATTCTTAGTTTGGATAAATTAATTAATTATATACAATATGTCTGATCAATAATAATAATAATAATAATAATAATAATAATAATAATAATAATAATAATAATAATAATAAATTTATTAACATGCCGCGAGGCTAATCAAATACATTCAGAATAGTAACTTAATTAGTAAATATAATATATATTCTAAATATAAAATCTCATTATCAATTACACATTGAAAATCTCAAATTTTTTCTCGGTCACAAAAAAGAAGTGTTTCGAGATATGAAACACACTTTTTCAAATTCTATGCATTTATTTTTCAAGAATACAAGTCAATCAAACGTAGTTATATTTGAATTTGATAACCAATTCCCAAATTAGAAATCAATTCGTGTTCTGCAGCTTCTCGACATTCTCGACATTAAAAGATGCTAAATTTAAGACGCTATGAACTTTTTTATTTGATATATCTGCATATTTTTTATCATAGCAATAAAAAACAACAAATTATAATCAAGATCATTGCTCTTGGCCTATATTACCTATTTTAAGATTAACTGTTTATTATTTGTCTAGATATATGCCAGATATATGTTAGAATAAGGCTTTTAAATTATTTTAAAATCAAATTTACTGGAAAATATTTAAAAAAGCAAAATAAAATTAATAATAGAAACGGAAAAACTAAAGTCAGCTTTCAGTCGTAGCAAATTTGACATAATAAAAATATGTTTTTTTTTTATAATATCAAAATCTAAATCGTTCAAATTCCTGCGAAATAACGAGAACCATTCATTCGATTTTGATAAAATTTTCTATGTAGATGCATGATTTTAAAGAAATGATTTGAATTTTGTTTAAATTGATTATTCTTGATACTGATGGAATAAAAATTTTTTAAATAAAATTAACTTCGTTAGCTTAATGCCGCAAAAAAATTTTACTAGATTGATATGTAGAAATTTCATTTTTTCATATAACTTTCAAATTTATAATCTTTCGTTGAAGACGTAATAGACATAATATAGTAAACATATTCGTCATGATACATTTTTGAGTTGTATACCTTTATTGACAGTATATTATTTCTTACTGTTTTAATTTGTTTTTCTTATTTTAAAATCGACTTTCAACAACTTAACAAAAACGAAAAAATATATTTCACATTACCAAATGAACGATCGTATAATTGTTTGAAAACAGACATTTAAAAGGATTATTTAGACGGGAAAAAACTGTTTAATTTATAAAGGATACTTAAAACATTATAACAAAATTTATTTTTAAAATGAACTTTATTTTAAAACTACGTTTAAACTTTAACTAAAGAAAGTATAGTTTTCTTTCAATAAAATTTTGTTGATTTTTTTTTATGTACACATAAGAAATCCTTCACGAAAGTTTATATTTCCCCAACTTTAATTAATATGTCAGAACTATAAAATTATTTAATACATGTAGTAGACATATTGCATATTTAAATAGAATCTTAAGGAGTTAAGCCATAAGTAAAAAGCCATACTATTTTTTTTTTTTGTTTTTTTTTGTTAATAAGGGACTCAAAAAATTTGAATTGAAGATATACAATTTCATGTAAATTTACAAGGTGTTGAATCATTTCTTTGCATGTGATGAATTCACTTAAACTTTTCGACTAGAAAATTACTTATTTGCTTTGAATTAAAAAAGTTTCCATACGACAAAGCTTTATTCAGCAAATTTACCATTTTCAATTGGTTTTTTTACTGATATTAATTTGCTATATTTCTCACCCAATAAGAAATTTAAGCCACAATAATATAACAAAATTGGAAAATTAATAAAACTGATTCATAAACACAGTAGCTATAAACCCTCAAAGGTTATTTTATTATCAAAGATCGCATTCTTAAAAATTAAAGTACTCTTTATGGATATACAACCAAGTGTCGTCATTCATATCACACATCCCTCTTAGTTTAACAAAGAGTTTTGAAAATCCATTTCTTGTTTATTTTCAAATATTTTTTGAAAATATTTGATTCCCTATTCATGAAGTAAAGACGCTTCAATTGATGTTATTAAAAATAGCCGAATACCCAATTGTACATGCGTATAGCGGGATTGACACAAATGCTCGTCAAGTAAATTTTAATTGCATGAGGTTTAAATTTTTATTGTTGAGGTTTCTTTTTCGACTTTCTTATGAATTTAAAAACGTCCAAAGTCTCATCACATTATATAAATCCTGGATGCAATCTATCCAAGAATATGCTACCCCTGCCTGGAACTTTTAACTAACATCTTAACCACCGTAAAACGTTTTTTATTTCCTTTCAGAAAACTAACTATAATTCCTTTTCATCACCGGACACTGGAATTTTCACATAATCAAATTATCGATAGCTTTCATTAATGTTAAATGAGATAAAAAATTCCGAATCTAAGATTTATCTACTTCAATTTGTCTGATTTATCTGTTTCATTGGCAAAACAATATATTTTTTGTTTATAATCCTTTTTATGTTGATATCTTCTGGGTGTTACGATAGGCCATTAAACACCTCACTAAGCTGCAAATTGAACACTGAACCTGTAGTTATAAGTTCGATTCCGCCTTCAAGTGTAATGAATCATTCCATAAAATAAATATGTTTATCATATTTCATGCCATGAAATGTCATAATTTATTCAAATAATTTTGTATTAAAAAAAATCATTAGTCAAGGATTTCATCATTCTTCTGCTTTTTGCAAATTCATAAAAGAAGAACTAATTTAAAAGTTTGCAAACATTAAAGTAAAAAACACTGTATTAGAGAGATTTTAAAAGTTGGTTTGAAGAAATATGAAATTTTCATTTACTTTTGCATTTTTGTGTAATTAATAGAATTTGAAAAGCTTACTAAAAATTGTGGCTTAAAAAGTCACCTTCTTTATCAAAGCGTGGTTTAAAATCATTTGATTCCTCTTAATTTCTGATCTTATCTACCTATTCAAGTTATGATTTCATCCGTTCTGATTATTTGTTGAACAAAATATAATAAGTAATCTGTAAAGTATCTGAAATGATCGCTATGATCAGTGGTGACAACTATTTTTATTTTTACCGTTTTAGTTTTTTATTTATAAATTAATTTTATGAAAAAGTGAAATATATTTTAATCTTATATAAGTTATTTAATTGGGCGAAGCAATTATTCACAAGAAGTTAAAAAAAATAAATATTCAAAGGATTTGTTTATTCTTTATTTTCATTTAAATATTTACTTTTTTTTTTATTACTTTTTTACTCTTTCGTAAAATAATTTTTAGTAAAAAAGTCTTTTGAAACTAATATAAAAAGTAGATTATAAAACAATTTAAAAAACAAGTACACCCTTCGAGTGAGGATAACTGTAGTCCGTACTGTAGTCATCTAATGTCAACAGTAGTAGTAGTATTAAATGTGTGAATAGTAAAAAATGTATATCTACTACCCACATAAGAAAATCATGAAGAAAACATGAAGTTTATATATATTCTTGTTATGTGTTATGTATAGGATGTTTTTAGAGGTAAGAAGGTAAAATTATTCCTAAAAAAAAATCACAAAATTTTTAAATTATTATCTATTGAATATAACAAATATACTGATGTTCATATAAACAAGTAAAGATAATAACTACAAGAGTTAATTGTTAAGGCACTCAATATAAGATTACATTTCATTCTTTGGATTCATATATGTATAATATATGAATCCAAATTTCATATATGCATATATGTATAATATATGAAATGTATTGTTATTATCTTATAATATGTTTTGTAACCTATGTAAGCACACGGATCAAGGATCCAGTGGACCCAATGGTCTGATTTTGCTCATTCACGAACTTAAACTTACTTTTTATGTCTAGAGAACGTCACCAAAATTTCAACTTATTATATCTTTTTGTTTTTTATTTATTGTGGTGATAAAAGGATGGATAGAATGTCGGAAATGTACTGACTAGATGTTTCTATGAACACCAATATCAAAATTTTATTTGTGCGATCAATATTAGGTAGCGTTACAAACGTTAGATTAAAATTTATATATTCTGACATATGTATGTCGAGTAAAATGAAAATTAAAGTATCTTAGCTTTAATTAATGTCAGATACTAATAAATAATTAATGCCAGTGTAGTGGCAAATTGAGTATGCAGAAAGGTGTTAAAATCTCATTATATCGTCTTGACCCCAACGAATATTGTGGTGCTTAGAGAAACGGATCTCTGGATTAATTTTAGATTAGAGAATATTTTAATAAATAGTTTACTTATCAATCGAATATTAAGTAATTTCTTAAATTTGACATGAAATATTCATACAAAATTTACAATCAAAACCTAATCTCGCTAGCAAAAATTAATATAAAATTTAATATAAATCTTTTTTATCATCTAATTAACGCAAACTATAATATAAAGTTCATTATTGGCAGTCTATTTCCTTTGTGACTACTGGATAGTTCTTTGATGTTAACCGTTTCGTTTCTGAAAGTTAAATTAAATATTTTCTTTCAATACATTTACACTAAAGGTACAATCTACTTTCAAAACTTTTCAAACTGTTTGTATAAAAGTTATTTGAGTTAGCTGAATAAGAATATATGATGTTGTCAGTTGCCTGCAATATCATAGTAGGTATAAAACACTTGTAAAGCCAAGTTGGCCGCACGTCGTCACCAATATAATAATCATAATATATACAGAAAACACACAATTTCTCTTACTATAAACTAACCACCAGAGTATTTAAGATGAATATTCTTGTCTTTGTAAATACAAGAAGATTTAAGAAATTTGTTAATTTGATTTTATAATCACGTATTCACTTAAACTTTGACAATTGAATCCAATGTTTCTACTCTAATTCTTCTTTTTAAATTTGGAAAAACTAGAGCTACTGTTTCATATTCATTTATTTATTGAAATAGTTTTTATTTTGATGGGCAAATAATTGAACACCAGGAATATAATAATCAACTTCAATTTATTATTTCACATCGTAGCGCGGTGTCTGCCTCGGTATCCTTTCTCGCTGGGTTGAGCTTACATAAGGCGGTTGTGTCACTACAGTAAGTAATAGGTACTTGAATATTTATTTAACTTTAGGTATTCTAATTTTTCGATGAAAGAGCAATTTCGACTTCGACCGTTTAAAATGTAATTTTTTAAAGTCTAACCGATAACCGTAATTTTTCATTAAATACTTTATAATTAATTTTTATGAGGTTTACAGTATTTTGTTATTTATTTGCAATGTTTTTTAATCTTTGATGTTAAACTACAGCGGACCTTTGACTTTTGTAATGACTAAACCCAATTTTGATTAAGGATTTTTTTTGATAGAAAGTTTTATTATTATTTCAACTTTTATAAATCATTAAAAAAATATCATTTTAATCTATAGTTTAAAATAATTTTTCATTTAATCCTTAAGACTGAATACTTTTAACTGTTTAATTATGATAATTTGTGAAATATGGACCTTTAAATACCTGTGAGTCTTGAAGACGTATGATTATCTTATTACTAACAATAAAGGATTTCCATTTTATGGTTAAATAATAAAAAATGAATTTTTAATAAATGTATTTTAAAATAATTTTATATAGTAACAGCTCTACAGACATGCAAGTAATTTATTTAATAATTGTTCAATGATATAAAACTGTTTAATCCTGTATGTAATTTACAATTCAACATCGACTTCTAGAACTATTCAAAACTGTGACTATTCAACATAAAATTCGAACGGTATATTGAAAAATTTCATTTGTATATACCATTAGAGTTAAAATTGAATATAAATGCAGAACATTATTTTCTACTGGGTAATTAAAAGACTTAATTTTCTTGACAATTTCGTGTTGATTGCAAATAAAATACTTGTGTACATTTGAAACATGTTCATTTATATATAAACAAATGTAGGTTACTTGATTGTGTTTGAAAAAGATACCGAGTGCCTCTATTAATGAAAAGAATGATTATTAGCATCGTAATAGCTTAGTTTAAAAGTCTAGTAATATAGATAGTTGAACTATTAATTCGATAATCAAACAGTTTATTGCATTTACACTAAATATTGGCGTCAAAATTTATTTCATATGTATTTTATAACATAACCTAGTTTCTTGCCCTCCTCTACCACATCTTTACACGGATGGGACGTGGCCCGGAATTATGCCAGGATCGGGGCTTTTTGGACCAAGAAAAATAAAGGAAGCGAATCTCTGTCTGTACGACACGGTTTATCGAAACAGACATCTTCATTTTTTGAGAGGTATCTAGATCAATAACACGCAGGGCTATAGTGCTGTGGACATCAGTATTTTCTCAGATAGCCATGTTTCTGTTCGGACCCTTGACGCTTTAAGGTTTCAGTCGAGTATTGTTCTTGTATGCTCCAATGAGCTGATTCATCCGGCTTTAAATAATATAGTTTGGTAGATCTGGGTTCCCAGCTAAACCATTGACTGTTGGCAGTTGAAACTTATCCGGGTACATTTGAAAAGAATAGTGGATCGTGTGACAGGGCACTGTCGGTTAAAGCTTCATAATTTTCAAATCTCTGAGGACCAAAAGGTCAAAGTGCAAGGGACGCAGTTGCGGTTTCCATCTTATTATTATCTTATATTAGCATTATATTCCACTGTATTTTTAATTTTTAAATGACTATTAATAATAAATTTACACTGTATTAGCAAGTTTTGTACAAAATATTGGATTTACCTCATATTACTACTAAGCACGAGGTAAAAGGAATTTTTTTTAAGCCTATCGATTGTATGTGAAATACGCTTTAACTTCGGTATCCGTATAATCCAAAAAATAATTGATAGCAAACTGCGGATATCTCTTGAATTCGTCAAGATTATATTACTCAAGGATATATTTATTTAAAACCACGATTTTTTTGCCAAAATTGTACTTAATCCCATAACAGGAAAAAATTATCACATTTTTAACGACTTTTTAGTACATATCCGCAGGAGATTTAGTTGCAAAAAGTATTTTCTAATCATATTTCTGTATACTTCTGAAAAATCGTAGGCTTAAGAAATATTATCCTAGGCGCTCATGTTGATCTATTGAACCTCTATACGCAAAATTATGTGTGAAATAACAGAAATCTACTAAGCCTTCCTGTCCAAATGTAAACAGATCAATGGCAGAGGTATAAACATATGTCATACTTACAAACAGGCATGGTATCATTTTTAACATTCCTTTTTGTCCATTCGGCTTCGAAACGCTACAATGTCCATATTCCAAGAAATAAAATTGATGAACCTAGGATTAAAATGTTTTTTTTTTTTACTACTATTCTCTAGTTAAGAGCTAATTGCTTTTGTTTTCATAAAATTTGTATTGTCTATTAAATTTGACGGCACTGTATTTAATTTTATGTATAATGTTACTTACCATGATATGCTGATATTTTGAGAATAGAAACGGAAATAATTACATCAAATTTCCTTGGGAAAATTGTTTAGAAAAGTTATTGTTATTATTTGAATACATGAAAGATAATTTTAACTTGAAAATATATATATATTTATTCTACATAATTTATTTAAAAAAATATTAGTTTTGGTATTAATGATTTGTAAAATGAACATGTTTATTTATTTTTCTTATGTATGTTTATTTTACGAGTAGTGGCATTAGCGTGAACGTAACTGCTTCAAAAAATAGATGTATTGATGGCCACACAATAGACTTCAATTCTAATTGAGTTCTAAATCTTTCAAATTGTTGAACAAATTCGAGAAATGAACTTAATTCGAAAAATTTTTTAACTACTACCAAAAGTACCAGAGTCTCGCCTGCTTATATTTATTATTAAAAAAATGATATCTATTTTCTAGTTAAATTTGCTGTGTTAAATAGTATTTGAATGGGATATGACATCCAATTCGCCACAGCCGATGGTCGTTTTGTGTAATATGGTACAAAAATAAATTTTTAAAGCAATATAAATAAATGAATAAAAATATTACACAGGATGTTCGGAGGCCTCTTCTCAAAACGTTTACCACTCTATCATGGCTCATGACTGTATAATTTGAACAGATTAATTTACTTTGTTATGTGAGACTATTCACTTACGCGGATATTACATGGATAGTCAACGTTGCTTATTAATAGACAAATGATTTTTATAAATTCCAAAGTTCACCACGCAAACGGAAAGTTTCAAGTGATTTCCTAGGTTGACTCATAAATTTTTTAAAAACAATTCAAAATGATTTACTATACTAAACATAATCGGTCGGTGATAGGGCTATAAAGGATTGAAATGCATTGAATAGAATTAAAACTAAAATTATTTTCAATTTTTTTGTTTTCACAAGAAAATGTGGTTAATGACTATATGCAAATTATTTTTCACTTACATTACTACTTTCTTTACCTTATTTGTTTTCAAATTGATTGAGTACTTGTGGTTTAACAATAAACATACACGACCAGCATCAATCTGTACCAACAACATGTAGATAGTCAAAATAAACATTGACCGGAAAATTGTGTTATTGTGACCAAATGATTAATGGTGTATAAATTATTTATTTTAATGATTATAAATAGTTCAAACATTGATACTCAACATTCCAACATTTAAGACTGTAGTGTATTTACTTTGCGTTGAACCATTTTTATAGTAAAATATGTTAGTTTGGTTTTTAAAAATATTTTTGTCAGGTATTTCATTTTTGTAGAAACTTATTTTTTTCATACAACTTCAATTTCCAAAAATTTATTTCGCCACTTTTTGAACTCAAAACAATCCAAAACCTAAACTAAACATGTATAATAACATTTTTGGCCGCATCTTGTATTTTGATTTGATTTCGATTTATTTCGAAATAACTAAAAGAGAGAAATTATAGGCCATTCTTATAAAAAGTGGACACTTTTTGATTTTATATTTCTAATACTAAACTAACATATTAAAGTCGTAAGAATTCTTGAACAAAATTGTACCTTTCTAGCCTTTTTTGGCCAATTTAAGGAGATTTCTGTAACTTGTTTAAACTTGTTAGTTTTCTTTAAAATTGCTATAACTGATTTGTGATGATTCACTATAAATTGCTAAGCAATTCTAAATTATCTTAATTTTAACACGATTTAGAGTAAAATGGCATAGCCATGGGCAATATTTTAAGGAATTCTTCTTTTCTTAAGTTTGTCAGTAATATTTTTGTAAACACATATAATTTCGAAGAGGCCAAAAACATTCAATTAACTCAATTTTACTGTATTCTATGCTGAAAAGATTTGAAGTTTGCAACAGTTAGGCTCAAAAATCTTATTAACATATTTTCATATTTATTTGATTAATGGATATCTATATTATCAGCGGGCAATATGGACTGAAAAATTTTTGCATTTACGTATCCTTGACTTTGTGGTTCACCTTTCAAAATTATATCGTCTAAGCGGTGTGAGATATTGAAGAACTTTTATTAAAAAAGGTATTCATTTTATGAATATAAACCGCTTATATTTGAAAAATTTTTTTGATTACAAATATTTTGGGTTCATACAATTTGGGCCATACATTCTAATAAAAATATTTTTCTTTAATTTTATATAAGCCTAAAATTAAATTTGAAATAATTTTAGGACATTTGTATTGAATTTTGTCAATTATAATATTAGATGGAACTCGAGTGGCTAGAGCAAACGTCTCCGCACATTACTTGCGGTCAAAGCTACCATTGAAACCAAAGACCGTGCCAAGCCAGAATATCTAAATACAACGTTGTTAGTGACCCAAACTTTAAGGCGAAAGAACTTTCTCAATTCCTACCCCGGAGTAGTGAACAATGAGGTCGAAGGCCAAGGCCAAACCAGATCACTACCATAAATCACTGTAAAGCAATATTATTTTCTTAGTCTAATTTCTATATACAAATAAATGCTTCTTTTTATCGTACATTGATTTTCGACGTTTTCAATTTCACCTATTTTTAAAAAAATGTTAAACAAATTCCAAGACTTTGCAGTAACATTCACAGCATTTACAATTTATTTTCCATAAATATTAAAGAAAAAAATTATTTATAAAAACGACTTAATAAAAGAACATGATTTATTTGAAACATTCTGTAATATCACTAGGTTGGTATTAGTATCAAGAAACGAACAGGACATCTTTGTATTAGTCTTTTATTCCTCTACACTAAAGTAAGCATCTATTATTTTAGAGATAAAGGAAGTTTGTCAAATGTGGAATGCCAAATGATATTTATAATAAACTTCTGTAACTTGTTCGAAAATTAACTTCCGAATGTTTTCCAATGATTGCGGAAACAAACTGGAAAACTCAATACTGCGATAAATGGTATACTGCAGTTTTATAGGGGTAAACTACAAACCTAATTCGGTTTAATATTATGATTTTAGTGTACTTAGAATTTTTTCTGCTTTGTCAAAAATGCAAGAAAGCGTTCAATAAAATCCCTGATTGGATATAAGTCGTAAGTTTTACGTGGATGCATTAACGTATACAAGTATATTCGGAAAGTCAAAGTTATTTTAATGTAAATTAATTATTCATAGGTTATGATTCAAAAAGTATGAACTGTATATATAAATTCGCGAATAATACAGCTCATCTCCTGTTAACATCTCTGTTTGGCAAACTGATTTTTATTAATTGGTGACTATTGGCGAGTGGTATTGTCGATAAAAATAGTGACAGTATGATCTGACCCATAGGTAATACGTAATTAATTTCAATAATTAACCAATAATGAGCACGCTTTTCGAGAAAGAAGAAGAGTGGAGTGACTGTACTAAGCATTAGACAGAGAGAGAAAGTGTGAGATACTACTGCTAAAATTATTAATAATTATTGTTATAAAAATCCGAGTTATTCCACTCCATCTTGTTATTATCGTAATTTATTACTAATTACCTATGGGTCAAATTAAGAATCAACAAGCACTTCCAGTATCAGGAAGTCCTTTTTTTTTTTTAAATAGTTTTTATTATAGAATTTTAAATGATTTCAATATCTAAACTTACGATGATGAATATACGTAATTTTATTTTGGTGAAAATTTTTGAGATAACATTTTTTTTTTTTTTTTTAATTTTCAGGATAGAAATAATTCAATTCAAGTTTTGTTATTTTATTTTAAAGTTAACTAATACCGACGGAATATTGCGAGCGAAGCGTGATCTTCGAAAAGATTTAATTGAATGTTTAAAATGTTCTGATTTCTTTTTAGATCATTATTAATGCAGTGAGGTTTTATAATTTTTAAATTAAGTTTTTGTTTTGTTTTGTTTGTGTTTTTTTTTTAGTCACTTTTCAACAAATTAATTTTTTTATTTAGCCTAATTTTAAATAACGACTTCAATACTTTAAGAACTTTCTGTTTATGGAAGGCAGTGACTATATTGACTATATACTATATACATTTACTACATAACTGACTGCTTTTACTGGTTTTCAGTGTTATATTCGTCTTTTTCGTATAAACCTCCATTATAGTATTTTATTTGACTCATACCATTTAAATATAAAATACAGCATACATTTGCTTCTTCTTTATATGCCGGTTGGAATTTTAATATCCACATTCCAGTAAGATGCTATATGTCGTTCGTTGTTACTATATGGTAGTCAATTCTTTGTACCCTAGTATAACCTGTATGCTGGTTTTACCAATATCCATACAAAGTGCCGTAAAAATACTGATCTAGTGTGTATGTTGAATAATTTTTGAAGTGAAAAGTCTTTGTATTTTAATTTTGAAAGTTTGCTCTAAATTGAAAAATTAGCTTAGAAAGTGTAACAAATACCATTTAACGATCAAAGTCTCAAAATCTGGAAGATTTAAACCAAAAAATGTGTTACATTAAAAAATCTTCCTACTGGGAGGTGAATAATGAACTAACAAGATCATTTTCAAAAATACTATTTAAAATCAATGATGGTAACAAATAATGCATTTTTTTCTTCCAATTCTGATTGGATCTGAAGAGAAATTCAGCAAAATTGAGACAGAAGAGCAATTCATCAAAATTGAGACACAAGAGACAGAATTTTTGCGTCATTCTGTAGTACTCTTATTACCGTTTCTATAGAATATTTGCCGATAACGATGGATAATGAGATATATTGTCTATTATAATATTTCAATAAATTAGAAGTCAGCCAGCGACAATAACATCAACTTCTCAAACATAACCAATACAAAATAAAAATCTGCGCATACTCGAAAATCAATTTAGAAGCTTCCTGAATATGATATATAATTGCTAAAACACCGGCGAGCCTTATTGTTTAACTTACATTATCACAGCTTAACACAGTTTGTAAGAGAAGGCCAGATTTCAAATATGAACTCGTAACTTTTTTTGTGAAAAAAATGATATTATAAATATCAGTGTCAATTAATTTTGAATGATATTAAACACCTTTATTTTTCGATAATCATTTTATTATAATTCACTCAATAAAAAATATAATTATTTAAATCAGATCGTGAAACTGTTTTAAACAGTAGATAACCGTAGTTTATATCACACCGAAAGTAGAATAGGGATTTTTATAAATATTTAAGAACTTTTGCAGATATTCTGTACTGACCTTATATAAGTGGCTTATTATGTATTTATTTACTTATTAAATGTGTGAAATATTATCGATGCCGGTAACGTTTGACTCGTCTAGAAACTAGTCGAATTAGAATGGAAAGTTTACAATTTTTTTAAAATTATATTCCTTTATTATCGTTCTAAAAATTTTCATGTCGACCAACAAAATTATAATATCTTTAAAATAAATATTTTCTTTTTTTTTCTTTTCTTTTTTTAATTTTAGTCTTACATTGCATTATTAATAACGACGATTTTCATTTACAACCTTATTTCTCACATTTGAATTCTTTTTTGGAGTTTTTGGAGAATGCTTGGTAATATGAAACAATACATATCTTATCGATTTTTATTGAAATAATATAAATCATTTTGTTTGTTAACTGTGGAATTTATTCCTGGTCAGCATAGAAAACTTATAACTTTTTCTAACTTCTCCAAACATCTTACCAAAGCAGGTCATGAAATTGATATTGAACACAATGTTTAACATATTTGCGACAACAGCAAAAAATAAAATTTGTTAGAAGCCCTTGAAATGAAGAACATGAATAAAAACCCAAATTTAATAATTTAAAAAAATCAAATAGACCTTTATAACTCCACTTAATTAAATTTAAAATTATAAATATCGAAAAAATATTTATCATGTCCACCCACAGTTTCTTCATTCAAAATTATCTTACCTAATTTCCCTAATATATTTCCCAAATCAAGAAAAAATTATTCGAAATCGAAAGTGCACTCGTAATTTTAAAGTTTTTTAAAGTGAAAATAAGTTAAAAGTTTCCATTGTTATTTTATCCTGATTCATAGTAGTTTATGGTTATTTTAGATCATTAAAAATATATTTCCTGGCGAGTCCAATTTTTAATATAATTATGCTTACAAATTATGTATGCATAATTAAAAAATAAAAACTTACATAATTAAAAATACATTAATTATTTCCTTGTTGTTTATTTAATAATTTGGAAGTTTATAAAAGGCACATTAGAAATGTGTCCGTGGCATAAACAACCACCCATAATTTTTGTCAATAAAATTTTGAAATAATAAACGATTTTCACATTATTTGATATTTTACCGTACCGCATTAAGTAAATAATTGTTTTTTTACTAACACGAAAACTTATTATTTCATAGTAGAATTTCAAGATTTTCTCTATTTTAAAGAGGTAATAGTTGACTTGGGCAAAGGGGTAAGAGAGTCATTGGAAATATTTCTTGTAACTCTTACTTTTTTGACCCAACTCTACTCTTTTCTGTTTCAAATATTTAAAGCTGATGATGTAAAGAAATAATTTCAGTCTAAACGTCAGTCTCCAGATTAAGTATACCTTAGTACATCGCTGAAAAAAAGACTCTAGCTCTTTAGACCTTAAAAATGTAAAGTGATACACGTATAACTTTACTGAATTACTCCATCTCACAAATCACTTCAATATTTGATAATCCCTCTGTATTATCTATTTTAATTTTACATGTAAAAAAAATAATTGAATTTGTAATTTGTGACATATTACTGCGTAGGTAAAAGTATAAAGTCATAATATTATATAGCATCGTTTTAGGTTTATTATAAATTCTCAAAGTTCTGCACATTCATCCGTTGAACTAGCTCTTAGAGGATGAGTCTGAAGTATATCTACCTTTCTGACATATATACGCAGTCATGATGATATTCATTCTATTTAAATAATTTTTTTTTTTTTTAATATTCTCTAAAATTAAATTAGTTTTTATTGTAAGAAGTACTTTTCAATATAAAAATATATAAATACCCATTTTTCGTTGATGTTGAATGTACCAAAAGAACCACAATGCAATTTAAATTTTCGAAGAAAACCCCACCATCTCTCTTTACCCGAATATTTATAAAAAAAAAAGAAAAAAAGAAAAAAAAAATAGCATACTAACAAAAGACCGTTTTGGATGTCTTCTACTTATGAGCTTCAAGTATTTTATTCCTATTTAAAAAAATAATATTACCATGCTTAACTTCGTTCCGAGATACAGCCCTCAAAATTGACCACTTTTTTTTCAAAAAATCGTATTTATCTGATTTTGGTAAAATTAAGAAAATAAATTTGCGTAGAAGGCAAACATTTCTGATAGATTATTTATCATTCAGGAAAATCACTTTTGAAAAACAAGTGAAGATTTCAAACAAAAGTAATTATTTTCATACAAGAGATTTCGTATTTCACTGTTTGAATCATTTTTAATAAGTAGTCATTAAAATACTCGGTCTATACATCCATAGAAACATGTATAATAATATGTATTGACATTTTTTACCTATAAGCTAAATTTGAGCTTAAATTGTGACATTTCACAAAAAAATGTATTAAAAATAATTCGTTTATTTAAAAAATAAACATTATTTTTTTAATAAATTATAAATTCTTATTGTTAAAAAGTTGGGTCTTTAATCGATTGTATCAAATGAACCGATTTTGTTGTTTCACAAACTTGATCTTATGTTTTATGTCTAGAATATACCACAAAATTTTCAGTTTGTTTTTTATTTATATGGATGACAGGCAGAGGGACGAACGAATGTTTGGACGAACATGCGGACATGGAAGTCGGGAATTCAATCAACACCTTCATTGTTCCAAGATGTTGTTTATGTGGTCAAAATTTACAAGCGTTGCAGACTTTTGGCTAAAATTAATGTACTCTAGACATATTATATATCTCGAGGATAAAAATAAAATTCGAAATGAAGACACGTCAATAATGAAGTTAAGTATGACGCATAGACAATAAATGAAGTGGTATCACGGGGAAATTCTTTTGATAATTGTAGAATATATAATAAACACTTTGTGCTATATATACTTGATTACATAACCAAATTGGAACTCATTCTCATCCCACTCAGGGAAAGTTAACAATAAACAATCATTAAAAAATTTTTAATTTTGATACCACCTAAATAAGTTTTTGCTCCTTCCCTGCCCCTTTGGGATGGAAATTTTTCTGTATATTATAACGGAACCACTTCTAATGTTTCCGCTATTCAATAAAAAAAAATCACACGATACACTGTACAACTCCGTGTTTTGCTTTTACAATACAACAAAAGGAATGGAAACCATACACACTCATTACTTTTATACGAAAATTTGAAAAAGAATTTTGGAATTTTTGTGCATTACAATTAAATAAAAAAAAAATCGTTTTTTTTCTTCATAAAATATATTTTTATTCATATGAAAAATTTACAATATATATATTTTTTTTTTCATTTTATATTTCCGTAATAAAATAGCACTTACCTTCAAATACATTTATTACAATAAACCACTCATGTATCGGGTGGATAAAAATTGTTGTTGTTATGGTATATCAGCTCCCATGAAGAGTTGATTTTAAAGTAATATAAAGACTATACACTACTCGAAAGAAGATATATAGAAAAATCACGAATTAGGAGCCTTGTAGAGTTGAAAAAAGAAAAATTGAGAAACGACGGCGAGAATAATTATTGTCATATCGATTACTTACTGTCTCTACTAAACCCAATAAAAAGTGAAACCCAATATTTTTATTAGAATCTCCTGGAAAATAAATTATGAATCTAAGTATTATCATAGTATATGACATGTTTTATTAACTATACCCATGATCAATAGTATAAATTATCATAAATAAATTCGTTCTCCAAGATTTAACCAATCATTGCGATCATCGGCAAGACGAAGAATTTCTGTACTGTTTAAATTAAGTTTTTACTTTTTAAAAATGGCATGCGTTTTTTTCTGTTGGCGATTGATCATCGTTAGTTGTCTCGATCTTATTTAAATGAATTCCCACATCTAAATTTTTCAACACTTCGTAGGAAATATGGTGAGTCCATTATTCTTTGATATTGCCTTAAAATCCACATACATGTAGACAACAGCAGCTTCAACAAGAAGAACAATAAATAAACAAAATATAATAGTTATCTCCATATTATTTTTGCCAAAAATATTCTGAATCAAAGGTTACTTTGACAACAAAGGGTCGTAATTAATTATAAAAACAACTATAGGGTAGTTATTCATAAGCATCAATTCAAAAAGCATTCATCACTGCTGGAGCTTCAAAGCATTCTCCAAGTATGCAATTTTCTGTAGATGAAGAAGAAAATAAAGAATTTTTGATACTTCGGTATCGAACAATTTAACCGATGTGTAAGTTCTCAAAACTGGAACATAGAATATAATACAGACCGCAATCACTATTACACCATCCCAAGTATGGGGACAGTTCTAAAAAAATAACAACCAATTAAATGACACTAGTACTGCAAAATAACTATAGTCTTAGTATAATCGGGAAAGCTCAAAACATAACCTTCCTTCCATAAAAGCTCATAGAATGAGAAGGTTTTCACACATAGAATGCGAAGGGTTTTTAGATGTACCAGTTATGATCACATTTGCATTATTCTTGACTTTTAGATGTCAATACTATGGAAGATATAAGCAAAATTATTACAGCCGTATCAATTCTATCTAAAATGTCATTTTGTCATTTTGTCGTAGGAGTCTCGATAGCGTCAATCCATATCCGAATATATGTTTGGGTCAAGGACTATTAGTTACTAAAAACACTTAAAGGGACACTCCATGTTGACAAAAATATATATTATTATACTATAAAATTTTAAAGCCAATTTCATGATGGCCCATAAAAAATAAAAATTTTCTCCTACACACAATGTCTATAAAAAATACTTTGAATGATGATTATGTCGAAAAAAATATTTGAAACAAATTTTGTAAAAGAATCATAAAATTGTTATAAAAAGAAAAATGTAATATGTTTTTTCTTCGGGTATTCATCAGGTAGGGAGGTGAACACAGGAATAGATTTTGTAGTGATTGTTCTGAATTATTACAAACAAAAACGTGTTTTATTGGTTTTAATTTATTTAATTGTTTCTTTTAAAAATTAATTTGAATTTTAAAAATTAATTTGAAGAATTTATCATCAAGCAAGTCCAAATTCTGTAAATGCAAACCTCTGCCAATAAAGAAAACTTTCAAAGATGATTATGTTAATACAATTTTAACATATCAAATATGATTTTTTGACAAATTAGAGTCACATGGGGTTTTTAGACATACGAACTAATTTGTGCTATCTATTCTTAAACGTAATTAAACCAAGGGTACATACCTCTCTGTATTATCATAATTAAACATATCTCTCAGCATTATCGGAAGTATTAGCAGAAAAATTGTCGAGTGAAGTCCGCTAATATCCTCAAGACCATTTATTCAACCACGGTAAAAAATTGATTGTATTCACTTCATTAGTATTATCAAAATTGAGTATACCTCTTTGTATTATCGGAATCATGAGCAAGAAACTTGTTGAGTGGAATATCTTTAAGACCATTAAATTGATTAATTCATATAGAGTAAAATATTGAATGTGTTTACATTAAAACTGAATTTTCTAATGAGATTCCACACATAAAAATTAAAAAAATTATACATATTTTTATTCCAAGTTTCATACCTCAAATTTAACAAGAAGTTTAAATGAATTCTTTGTTTTGTTACATTTTCATTTTCATCTTTTACTCAGTTTTGATAATGGATATAAACTTTTTTTTTCTTAAATTTTCTTATTTGTTATATTATAATATATTAGTATAAAGTTTGTAAAATTAGAAAAAAAAAGTATCACCGTAACTAGAATCACGTAACTAGTCCATTTACGTCATTAAGAAAACTCAAAAATTAAAAAGCGATAGTGATTTGAAATTTTAGACATAAAAAAAAGTTCTTGAATGAGCGAAATATGTCCATTGGCTCTAATGTATCAATAACACAACTTTTTATTCATTAACGACAGAAGAAAAATGTGAATGCAAAAATTGTTTGTTTAAAAAAACACATTTGTTTTCTGTAAACTCTTCTGATACGCCAAAATTTCAGGTCAAATTAACTTAATAAGGCTTATATTTGCAATATTATTATGCATGTATGTTCATGATAAATATTTTTAAAAAATAATTCAATCATTGATACTTAACCATATGTAGAGTATCTAAACAGTTAACGCTGTTGTTTGTTAATTTTATGTGTTATTTTAAGAATTTCATTTTCCTTACCCTTTATCTTAATCCAGGTAATAAACTATCTTCGAGACGAAATATTTAATAGTACACAGCTTTTATAAATCCAATAGATAGTGAGTGATGTTATTTATATTATTGACATAATTTGTTTCATTCCTCATTGGACCCAATTCTTAAGTTAACGATGGCAAAGTCACGGACAGAAACTAGTAATAAATAATTTATTCTAATAATTTTATATCGGACATTCAAGTCAATGCCAAAATGGAAAAACTTACGCGCTATATAAATTATACATAAAATACTTTATTTGTTGTCGACAATTGTTTCGTGATATTTATGTGTCTTGTTATGACCGCCTAAAAACTATATTTTAACAGTGTTTTTAACAACTCATTACAATTACCATCGGATATAATATATTAAAATAAATTTATAACAAGTTGAGATAATAAAAGACAAATATCTATAATACACCCATTTTGGTTGTAACTAAAATTGTGTGCCAAAAATTCAATAAAATAAATTATATAAAGTTGTTCAATGTCAAATATACTTAAGACAAGTCAAATTTTTTTCTGTAAAGTCTGAAAATATTCGTAAAAAGTCTGAAAATATTGAAATTGCACGTTTAGAATAGTTTTCGGTTTTTTGAAAACAAATTTCAAATTATAATTTATTATCATTTGTTTTAAGTTCCATTTTTGCTTTTTATACGAACAAGTTTGAAAAATCCCATACAAGAGCAAAAGCAGAAGCTCAAATAGCATAGAATATAAATGAAACATGCATTCTAGGATCCATATTTATGGCGTGATTAACAAATTTTTTCAGTTGCAGGCCTTATGTCAGATTGTCATGCTTGCGTATGAGACGTCACAAAAAAAAATTGTCACCAACCAGCAATGAAGTTTTAATCCAAAAAAACTTTTGTAACATTTCTTCCTTTATAAATTTCATTGAGTGTCTTTTAAATTTCATACTTACCACTATTTCAACCCAAAGTACAAATAATTATAAAAACTATTAAATAATTAACAAACTTTTTAATATTTTTTTAAGTAAAAAAGTATTAGGAAAATTTTAAAAAAGATTGCTCATGTGAAAAATAAAAAAGAAAGTAATTTTTTTATTATTTTTCTTTCGTACCACTGTCAAAAATTAAAGTGACAAAATTTATTTTAGTTTTTTAATTTAGCTTACGTTCAATTTCTTTTCACAAAATGCTTTAATGGGTTTTAATTTCTAACTTATCTGTAGAAGAATAACGAGAAAAATTTTTGTACTTTTTTATCTATTTTTAATTCATTTATTAATATTCCGCGATGCTTTTACATTCGATACAAAAAATTTCAAGAGCTTATAATTTTTCAATTTGTTACACATAAAGTTTAAATGAATTTCTTTTTTCCAAAGATTTTTTGATAAAATAACGCACATACTCATTTTATGGCTTGATTAAAAATATTAGACTAATCAATATATTAATAGGTAAAACTAACTGGGCTGGCGGAGGAGTAAGACATTTAGCTCACTTATAGTTTGCATAGAGCAGGACTGAAGAAAGCTAATGGTTTTTGTAGTTATACATAAAAATACATTAAATAAATAAAAAATATTACACACACTATGGCACACACATATATAAAAGTTGCGGCTTATATAACACGCTACTATACATTCGCTCATATAATATTTTGTTTAATATACTGTTTTGTTTAGAGGCGCCCATATATACTGTTTGTTTAAAAGCTGTGTGATGATGGTCGAATTTCGATCGCTGTAATAAGACTTTAGTTTTAATAAATAAGCCATCCAACCTATAATTATATCATTCCCAATAATGTTTCTATATTCAATTCAATTCAATTCTTTAAGCCAGTGAGAAAATTTGTCTATACAAATACTATGATTACTATGAATACTGAATACTTTGCCTACGCAAAGTATAATCATAATTTTCCCTGTAATTGTATTTCGATAGTCATAGGAATTTTTCGCTATAAGATTTTTTAAAAAAGCAATGAAATGATTTTTTTTCATTTCGTTATAGATTATTCAGTTAATTTTTTTATTGATATTTGGTTCTATTTATTTTTTGTTCTTTTAACTTTTTTTTTCAATTTGATCGTTTTAAGTAAAAGAACGGTTTAAAGTAACAATTTGAAATTTACAAAGCCATAGCAAATATATTGAGTTAAAAAAGCCATCTTTACATTAGTCGTTTCACTATTTGTAACTTGGGAATAAATTTTCCAATAATCCGTAAGGAATATGCAAATCAATTTGTTTAAAAAGAAAAGGGAAAACATTAGTGATTTATAAAACCGCATCAAGTCTGAAATTAATCATAAAATTATCTCAACATAGAAATTACGCAATGAAATAATAACATTACAATATTTATAAGTGAGAAAGACGATGATAGATGATAAATTAAACTCAAATATTGTCTCTGTGGATGTTATTGTTATTATTAAAATAATAATAATACTATTTATCTTTGTTTATTTTGTGGAACTTCTTTAAGAAGTTGTTGGTTGGTTAATGTTGTAAAATGTTAAATATGTATCTAATTTGCATAAACAAAGTTAAATTCTTTATTATATTTATAATATGTATTATGTTGTTTTATTTTCATAAACCACAGTGAGTTTAAAGAAATGATAAGATAATTTTACGATAAACACATGCTTTGTATGACCTGTGTTTACATAAAATGTACGAAGGTGTATTACATTTAGTCTATTGGTTGAAATGCTTAAAATATCAAAGGTAACCAGAAAATTGTAATTAAGGTATAAAATTACGATAACTCAAAAACAAAAAAGAAGGAAGGTAATAATTTAGACAAATGTCTTTAAGGCTTCTACATCTTTATGCGTATTAAATTCGGTTATTCGTCTGATCAGTTCCATACATCAATGGCATATCTCTTAAGCCAATGTTAATAGAAATAAGTACAAACACAAATGTTTATTTTTACACTCGACATATATAAAATATTCAACAGTTTAATGATCTTAAAATTTGGTATCATATTCTAAACCTACAACATTAGTTGAATTAAATGAGTCTAATCGGTGTGAATCCAATGACACAACTTTAAAAGATAGAAGAAAAATTTAAAAACAAACAACTTTTGTCTGAAACATTTTGGCATAATCTGTTTAGATTCGCACCAAATATAACTAAAAAGATAAAAAATTATAAAATATGTAATTACTACATTTGTGTTTATAACTTTAGGGGCTATGCATTAAGTGTACTTTATGCAGAATTAACACTGTTAGCTATTATCTTCACTTAGTCTATTTAAAAAAATATACAAAAATATATGCCTGACACCTTTTTTCATAAAGATTTTAAATATTTTACAATAAATTTCATTATAATGGTGGCGTATTGAAACAAATATAATTAATCATTGCACAAACTATCAAAATATTAGATTCTTAATATCATTCTGAACTTTTTTTGAGAATTTTAAACATTATCACAAACACTTCAAATACTCTTACTTCTCTGTTTAAGGTTTTAAAGTGTTAACACTAGCTTTCTTTTTTGAGCTTTAATTTTATAAATTATGGTAGTTTTATAATATTAAAAATGTGTGTTGAACTACTAATCCATATTTCTGCAAGTCAATGATTATATATCGAAAATGATATTCCTCGGAATTTAACAAATAACAAATAAAAATTGATCAGAAAAAGTTGTTACATTAAGTTGACAGTAAAATTCGCGAATTAATCGTTAGATGTGGAATTAAAATTTTATTTCTCTTACCATAACGGAGAAATTTGAAAGCTGAATTTATTGTCAAATTAACGAAGTAACTTTTTATTTCTATTCCAATTTTTTAATATGCACATAATTAGCCGCTAATTAAATGTAAATTATTTTAAGAAAAAAATTTTTATGACACTTTCCATTACGGAGAAAATTGATGTCTCGGTAATTTGACAGTGAAATAGTGAAATATCCATTTTCTCCGTTATGGTAAGAGCGACAAAATTTTTTGTCCACAACCAGTAAACGATTTTACGGAAGCTAATTATGAATCTATTTCCAATTTAGTTGAGGAAAGTTGTATCGCTTACTTAATATACACCATTTCAAAGTCACCGAAATGAAAAAAATTAATGTATTCTATTAACTTTATATTAATGTATTATTGGACCAAATTATGAACCTTTACAATAATAGCATTTGTTAATTAAATTATGCTATTTTCAAAATAATAACTCAACCATGAATAATTATTTCAAATTATTCTTTCGGATATATTCGCTTAGTTTATGCTTGTACGTGATTATTATTAATTCTTTTTTTTTTTATCTAAGACTAGTAGGCAGATATCATATTTAAAAGTTCCTCACAACCGACTCAGCATCAATGAATATTAACTACATATATTTTCATACTTATGACTGTTAAAAACCCATTAATAAAATTTTTAGTTTTAAAGAAAAATCAACGTTTTCTAGTTAAAATTATTGTTTGCAACTTTTGCCAATGTACAAGTCAATATTATAAACTGAAGAAAAATTCTTTCTCAAAATTTTGTTCGCCGATGACAGAAACAAGTTAATGTTTAATAATGAAAAAAGTCATAAACTATAAAGCCAAATATTCTACATAAATGAATTCGATCGAATATTTGAAAAATTATCTGGACTGTTTTTTGGAACACACTGTTTAGTCTGTCATATGCTGGTATTGAAATATACCGTGAAAATGATGTATTTCACATTTATTTACATGCTGATTTTATTGGTTGAAACATTTTAATGGTTATGATAGTTTTTATATACTGCACATGGATACTTACATCCAAACGTATATGAAATTTATGAAAGTGTATTAAATTTAGTCTAAAGTTTAGAGTGCTTAAATTATTCAAGGGCTTTGACAATTTTAATATGTATTCATAAAATCACCCACTCAGTTGATTCTATCGTGACGATAACTTAAAAATAAAAAGAGATTCTAAACTAAAATTTATATTATCTATTATAGACCAACAAGCATTACTTAAATTTTCCGAAGAAGAAAAATCATGCAGTTAAGTAGCAGAGAAAGAACTAGCAAATACGTGTTTTGGATTTAATAAGCTGTATTTTGAATTGTATAAGATTCAAACAGAAAATATCTGTTGTTTTAAAAAAAAAAACTTTTTTTGGTCTATTCCAAATTATTCCAAAATCTGTTAACATTCGCCATAAATTCATATCAATTAAAAATTTTACCAAAAATTTGATTTATTTGCAGGCAAAAACGATGTGTGTACTCCTTACATGTACCAGAACAATTATGCAAATACAAGAATGTGGTACAAATCAAACCATATTTGGGCAAATAGTGACAAATGAAAATGATCCTATAAAGATCTTGTCTTATCAAATGGCATAGAGATGTTTGCAACTATGTAAAATTTGGTTCAGGATACTCACTGCCTAATGAAAATTCAACAAATATGTGCACAAAATCAATCTTATTAAGAATCATTATTGCAGTTATCATGGCAAAGAGGAAACTGGATAATATAGTATGTATCAATGGGTATTGGAAATACATTTTTGGTACCTATAGACTGATCTACAAGTAATAGTGCCACTAAGAAGTATCCTTGAGTTTATCAACACAATAGAACTCTTGAAGCACATCGGATCAAAAATATGTAAAAAAACTAAATTGGTCGAAACAAAAAACATTCTAATGATTGCATACTGATTAAAAATTAACAATACATCGTCACTAACGTATGAACTCGTGGTGTCAGCCTAGTAATATGTAGATATTTTTAGTTCCAAACAAGAATCTTTTAATTTATAATATTATAACAATCAATTGGGTATGAAAGTTTTGTATCAAGACTGGGCAGTAAGGTTCTACGTGGCAGGCATTCATTGTTTGAATAAACATTATCACATTCTTTAGATTCAAAGACAAATATTTATCAGCTTACTTTTTTCCATACGAAACATCAAAATAATGGTAGTAAAAAACATCAATAAACGCTATTCAACTAACATACAATCAGAATTCTCGATACAACAGTTCAATAATGTTAATTCGATACTTCGTAGAGCACTATTTATTTATCAATTGAATAATATGTTTAAGAATATTTCAGTGAGATATTATAAACATTAACATATAGTATATAAATTGACTTGTCCAATGAATTAGTTACCTATTTACGATATAACCTTATTCATCAGTACCAAACCAACAGTTGAAATTACTTGTAATGGAAATTCTTTTAAACATGTTTCAATCTTATTAAATAAACTAATAGTTCTTTTATTGCTGTATAGTTAAAGACATCTTTTTTTGTTAAACAATCTGTATAATATGTATTATAATATTGAAAACATGACAAAAGAGAATTATAAAGATGTTTCTTCTGCAGAACAAGAAGAATAACCAAGTTATATATCTAATTTGTATATTATTTTAAAATTAAATGAATATTCTATTTATTGTCTGTGTGTTATTACATACTACTCTCTATATTTTTGATGAAGATGATGATGTTTGTGAAGGCTTAAGTGGAAGAAAGATAAAAGATATCATGTGGCAAGAAACTTTGTTATATAGTTAGTAAATACTCTTCTGTTAAATATAAGTAGTAGAGCTCCATTAAAAACACAAAACTCTTACATTAAATTGCATATAAAACTCGAATATTATATTAGTATCTTTTGGCATAGTAATTTTTTATAATTCATTCAGAGATTTCTACAAATGACCAAAATTTTTTTTTTTACAGTCTGCAAAACAAAAAGCGGGTTACCAAAAACGAGCTTGTATTCCATACAGTATAATTAATAATCTATTTTGCGGATATCCGCAAGAAAAATGTAAAATTAGTTTCTCTTCCAGTATATCTTCTACGAATCTTTTGCGTTATTCAGTTTCTATATGAATAATTAAGGTTTTAATTTTCTTAAAAATTACATATTTGGAAAACATTTAATATTTGAAACCTTGAGCTAAGAGGTAATTCTTATAGCTGCCTACCTTAGTATAAAATAGTATTTAGTTTATTTACTATATTGAAATTCAAATTCATTATTCGAATTCAGTATTAATCAAATCAAATAATACTTACGACCATATGATATCACAAATCACAATGACATTTTACTAAATATAAAATCACTTTTCAATGAAATCCGTATCCGTATCCGCGAATCTGTACTCTGACTATCCGTATCGTATCCATATCCAGATCTCTATTCTAAACGATCTGGAAATTACCTATTTTAAGCCCAAAAATTATGAACTTATTGAGTCTAAATTGCCTTAGAAAATAATTTTAACCAATATTGATTTAATATTTAATTTTTAATTTTTGTGAATTTGCTGAAGGAGGCACGGAAAAAATTTTGTAGTTTTATTGCAACTTAAAAATTTTCATCAATTCCCCGTTGATTTAGGAAAAATGGTCACATTTGGTCTCGTAAAGATAGACATATGCTTTTCTTAGTATGATAGGCATTACACCTAATCCAACTGTATATCAAAGTTCAGTAACAGTTTCATTGTAATTCGAGGATGCGATATTGTGTAAACATTTTATTTTGTATTTTCTGAAGATTTGCTGAAGATAATTTGCTGGGTTTTAACCTCTTAAATAATATCCATTTAATCACTGCAGGGATACTTTCTGCCATATCGTATAGCCCTGTGTTTAGTTAAATTCAGAATGTTAGTATTTAATAATTGCTAACAGCTTTTTGTAATCTGCAATTTAAAAATCACAAGTGATGTGAAACTCAACCCTATTGGTACAGATCGATTTAATAATCACTGGTGATAAGACAATGAGACCAGTATCATTTGTATCTGCTAAACAAAAATAATATTTGTAAATTTTTACAAAAATAATTTTAAATTCATTTTAAGCTTTACTTAAATTATTTAAAAGTTTTGGTACACAATTGAAGAAAAGGCATCTCTTTAATGATATTACAACAAAAAGTAAACTTTTAGGAAAATTCGTTGAAAGTTATGAAGAAGCTATAGACATAGAAAAGATTTTTTGTACACAAAATGGTGGTTGGTTTATAAATATAATATATAATATCTTTGTATATATAATAAAATATAATAAACAAAATTATATTACTTTTCATTATATTTATTAGAAATATTTTATTCATTTTCATTTACATATATTATAAACTGTTTTTCATTTTATTTTATTTTATGTTTTTATTATTTTCATATTCCTTAATGAAAACATATTAATTTTATGTGTTTACAAAAATATTAAAAGGTAAAACGTTGATAAACAAACATTGAAATATTTTTGTGTTGAAAAAATAAAATGGAATTTAACCAAGTAAAAAATAGTAGCCAGTTGAATAAATTGTTTGAATACCGTATTTACAATAAATTAAGAATGCTTCTGTTATTTTTATAATATGTAAGAGTATATTTATATACTCGTCATATATACGCAAAATGAAAGATGGTTATTCTAATTATTTTCGGAACCTATAGGTATATTGTAAGATTTTATGCTTAGTTCGTTTCTATTAACGTAGGCTACTAGCAGCACGTGATATTGAAATTAAATCAAAAAGTAACCGGTTAATGTGTTTTATAAAGGGAAAAGTTTTTTATGTGAACTCATCTTATTTCATGGCGATAAAATTTGAATACGAATTCGTACTTTTATATTTGACGCTGATTTTTATATTTTATGCATTCATTTTTATATCGATGTGGCCATCTCTCCCAGTTGATGAAGAAGAAATGGCCACATTTAGTCTGATAAAGATGGTCACAACAGAGTATGGTTTTTGAATCAGCCCGATAGACATTACACCTAATCCAACTGTATGTCAAAGTTCAGTAACAGTTTCATTGTAATCCGAGCATGCGGTTATAACTAATTTCATAGATATTATACGTTATACAGTTTAAGAGTGTTAAGTTATGATTTTAACTTCTCAAACGCTTCTAAATATGTATTGTTCAGATCCAATTATGTCAGTATATTCGTATATTCGGGTTTGTTTGTCAAAAAAAAAAAAAAAAAAAAAATATATATATATATATATATATATATATATATATATATATATATATAAATACATACATATAAATATATATATATATATATATATTTATATGTATGTATTTATATATATATTTTTAGAAATCCTTTGTAATTATAAGAATTATAATTATAATGTTGTAATTAAAATTTACATAGGTTTATTTGTAATTATATTAACAGAGGACCTCGATTGTCTTATTAAACATACAATTTTTAATATCTTCGTTAGAATAAATAAATTGGATAAAAACACCGCCATTTATTAGCAGTTGAATGTATCAAAATTTCTAACAAATAATAAACGAATTGTCGCTATCATGAACGCTAATGTCTAATCATCGACATCGTGCATGTTTGAATAAAATAAGTTTAAAATATTGAAGTAAAATTGAAAATTAAAAGTTGGTAAAACAACTTTGAGTACTTAAATAATAGAAAATAAACTTGGTTGATAGTTTTTCTCGTAATTTGTTTTTCATACCTATTTATTACAAATAGCCAATCTAAACGATCTTTAAAAAGATAATCATCATTTCTATGACAGATATTTACACTAGCTTCAATTTAAAGTAACACCATACCATAACAATTTATAACTAATAAATAGATTATTTCAAACCATTAAATTTTGCTATTAAATTAAATGAATAATGTGTAGTTATTTTCTAGATAATAAAAAACACATACTTTTTGTATGATTTTATGTGGGTCGGTATTTTATAAACTAATTGGTATGTGGGTGAAAGGTATTTTATTTTATTTTTCAAACAATAAATGTTTAAAAAAAAAATTTGCAACGTCATCTTAATAAGTAACGTGTTGGTATTTTCGATTTATATAAAGACTTTATTTTTAAATCACTAAACACCCACTGTAAAGTATAGAATTCGTTTATTTATGCTTAAATAATGTTTGAAAAGAGTGGCTAACACAATTTATCAATCTGTACCACAATTTATAATCAATCCATGCAATGGTCTCATTTGATTTTCAGTTATGGACGTTCTATTCACAAATAAGATGTTTTAAATAGATTTTTGATTATTGAAGATCTATTACCGATTATTTTTTTAAACGAACATGAAATTATTGGAGATTATGGGAGAGAAAATTTGTAACACAAAGGTTGAGGTTGGATCATTTTGATTGACTTATTGAGGCATTAAAACAAGACAAAAATATAGTTATTTGTTTTTTTAATTAATAAACTGATGTTCTAGTTTTACAATTTTTATCTTTGATACAAAAGCGATCGAATATAATTGACGAGTAATAAGATAATTGAATTCATCCATTCTAACTTAATATTTAGAATTCAAATAATAGATTCTAATTTGAGAGTTGGTAATTCCACGACTATTTTTTTATTTTTTATTTTATGACATTATATATTTTTGATACAATAATTTATCATAAAATTTATTATTTTGTTTTTTTGTTCACGTATGTTATGGATTTTTGTGAAATATCGATCCAATTAATACAAAATTGAATAATTGTTAGTTTATTGAAATCCCTTCAAAATCACTCTGTACAACATGAACGTTACTTTAATATTTTATCCCTAATAGAATGATTTTTGTATTCGCATGAGCACTAGGTACCTTTTAAAAAAGCTTTTTACTTCCATATTGTCAATGAGAAAATAAAAAATTATTTGCGAACATATCTTCAGGAACGTTAACCTCCGGGAACGTATTAATTTTCTTTAGTTAACTGAGTTAGACGTGCACATCAGGCATACGCAAACACAGCGAGATATTTTAACGGGTAAATTTTATTGAATATAAAGAGATGAATTTTTTTTTTGTTAATCTCCCAAGTCAATTTTTTTAATGTTTACATGAGAAAAATAAACTAAATATTATTTTTATAACTACGCAATCAAAATTCTTATCAAAAAAAGACAATTAAAGATAACAACGAACAGTCACACTTTTTAAATACTAGGCATTGTGTTCTGTATCAATGTGACTTATTCTTAATTATTAACATGCATACTAAATATTCAACGCAAATAGTTAATAAAAGCTTGTTATATTATAATATGCAAAATAAACAAGTAAGTATTTATTAGCTGAAATTGTAGTGAGAGTAATAAAACAAAAGTTGTTTCTTTTTAGAAAACCAATATTTTTGTTCTTAAAGGTTGACTCATGTATCTATTGGATACAATGAAATTTCAACTTGCTATCTTTTTTCGTTTTTGGGTTATCTTGAAGGTGAATGGGCAGACATGCGTAAACAGGCTAATTATGTGATTCTATGAAAATCTGTACCAAAATTTTGTTTGTTCGGTCAATATTTTTTAGCCTTACAAACTATAGACTAAACATAGCATACTCTGGCATATTAATTATATATGTCGAGTATAAAAAAAAATCAATAAAATAAAATAGTTATCTATCAATCAATTAACAATGGATGTAATATGTGATGCTGTATATTCTCAATTTGGTTTTTACGTATATGAATATTGTATGTTCACGACGTAAAATAATGAAAGTTGATAAATCAGTGGATCTAAATACATATATACTACGTATATATTATGTATATATGTTAGTATCAGAGTGAATTGGTATATTATATTGTAGGCCTTATGTGTAGCCTATATGCTTACTCTTGATTCCTTCATTTTCCACATCAGTTATTCTTTATTCCAGATAAATGCTATTTATTTGAAAATAATATTAACTTAGTCAACCACAAATGTTATAGGAACCAACGCAAAAACGATTTCAAAAATACATAACATGGAATAAATGAAATAAAATAAAATTTTTATTATTGATTTTATTGCGTAGAAAACATCAGTTACTTGGTTTTATTTTGCATTAATGACAAAGCCATTCTATCGAACCCGAAACTTAAAGTTTTTCAAAAATCGTTCAATAATTTTTCAGAAATCTCTATAAAATTTAACTATTCTGTCAAGGAAAATGTACGTAATTCAAACAAATACGGATTCAAGTTAATAAAAAATGATACATGGATATATCAATAATACTAATTTTTAAAATACAAAAAGCTTTACTGTTGCTTCAAAGAATAAGAGCTATTAATATATTTTATATTGAATTATTAACAGAAAAATTAAAGTTGTATTTTTCAATATATGGTGGAAATACAAGGTAATAATAAAATAATAATTTCAACTTATTCGGAATCCGGAAAGTGGGTCAAAAGCAATTTACAAAATTTGATGGCAAGCAGACACTGTGATAGCCGAAATTAAATAAAAAATAGCACAATAATATTTGTGAATTATATAATATCTTAACATTATTAGTGAGTTGCATAACATTATTTTCATCTCAAACGGAAACCAAGAAGTTGGAGAGATTTGATAACAGACAGTCACTGGGACAGGTTGAACTTAATAAAAACTTGTAAAAAATTATAGTTTTTACTCTTTTACAGATTTACAGATTGAATAAGTTTGGTAAAAAAAATCACGGGGTTATATTTTTATACATGTAAGAACTTATAATTTTTGATTTTGAAATGGAATATGAGTGGATATATAATGCAGAAATATTCAAAGGTAAAGTTATGGATCAAGTTGAAACTATATACTGACGCAAGAACTTAAAATTATTTTTAAACATGCTGTCAGAATTTCGTCAAAACGTTTTATTTTCATAAATATGATCTGAAAAATATTAAATAACTTATGATATGTACAAACTAAACACATTTTCACTTTAGGCTTATTAAAATTCAACTATAACAACATGCTGAAAAAAAAAACCAAAAAATGTGATATTGGTCCGTACTTATTTCAGTGTATTGATTTAATTTTCATTAATTCTAAAAGAGAGAACTGAGCTTTCTTAAGAGACTTTTATTTATTGTAGTAATTTATTAGCAAGCAAATAAATACTTCCCAATGATATTACTACTATTAAAAATACTAAAATAATAACACAAACTAAAATTGAAAATCATTTTTCAAAACTGAATACTCATTTATCATATTGTTCCAAAAAAAAAAATACTAAAGTAAAGACATCATTATAAACACGAAAATAAACATTATAAGAATACGAGTATATAAGCTGTTCCTTACAAATGATATCTGTAGTTTAACTATACCACAAACATTAAAACGTTTAGGAGATTATCCTCAAATAAAAAACTTTGTAAACTTACTAATTAGGTACTCTAACAAGCAAGCGAAATCCAAATATTGACAGAATTACATTTTGAAATGATGGTTTCAAGAATTCGTTAAATTTTACCGTCAACTTAAAATTAATAGAAATACACTGTCATTTTAATAATATTTTACGGCTGTTTTAATGACATTTTACTCCCAGAAATAATTTATTTTTGTCTATTTGGACCAATGTCTCACACAAAATTGTAGGGATTTTTAATATTTTGTTTATCAATAAAAATAATAATACTTTGTTTTGAACCCGATTTGAACAAAACCGATATAAAAAACTCAAATTTCCATACAGTTGTGTGGATAATCTTTCTAACAATGATCCAAGGATATTTTTATAGAGATATCTAGGTAACTATTTGAGGGTTCCAGACTGCTGTTGGCTCAACAAATTTTGAGTTATGTGCACACACAGTTTTTTCAGAAAATTCTATCTACAGCAGTATGGTTATGATGTGGCATATTAACAATATATTGGCAGATTTAGAAAAATTTGTTAGTAGAGGTATCTACGTAGAACAGCTTTATGAGAGTTTAAAATTTCTTGACGTTGGGCAACTTTTAAGTTCAAAATACACGTTTTCTAGGAAACTCAAGCAAGAACTGGAGATTGTAAAAAGTATTTCGTATACCTTATGATATTTTTTTTATTAATGAAAATTAAGTTTACGTTAATTAATATCTTGAGATGATTTAAAGTTCTGTGAAATCAATTTGTCTATTTCAATTTTCAAAAGATTTCTATCTAGAATTGAAGATTTTAAATAATATTTCAAAGGGATATGTAAAAATGTATCTCCTTCAGATTTTGACATTAACATTAGGAAAGTTCTAAATTGATTAAGATTTGGTATATTTAAGGAATAGTATCTACGAATGTATAACGTACATACAATACCACAATGCTTATAGCTATATTTTGATTACGCATTGCACTTCTAACCTACACTACAGTATTTGCACACATACACTTAATTATTATACTATACACATAAATTATTACCTTAATTTTTTTAATTATTTATCTAAACGGTGTGGTCAATTAATTCAATTTTTATAGTAAATTAAAACAAATTCATCTTACAAATACTAATTGCTACAAAATGGAAATATAAGAATAAAAATAAATATTTTTGTCCTTTTCTTGTACTTCTCCCATGGTACAAAAAAATGCGATTCTGAATTGCAATCATACCACGTTGGACTCTGAAAATTAATCTCTTCAAACTTAAACAGCATGTGTATGATGCATTTAATTTCGTTCATTCAAAGTTTGAAAGATTTCTTAACATTTTGCTTCCATAACCAAACTTTTATAATGTAGTTCAGTTTATACAATTTGTAAGGCTTTATTAGGTAGAACACATTTCTAAAATATTTTCAGTTTATTTCATTCAATGCTATAAAAATATTTACTTTATTTAATATTATCCTTATTAGACCATTCCGTATTTATTTGTGCCCAAATCATAATGATAGTTAACGATACCAAACAACATCTTAAAAAAAAATAAAACAGCTACTAATAGATTAATTCTCTGTATATAAATTATTGTATGTTTTTTAATTGAACATCGATAAAATAAATAATACAGAGCAAAGCTTCGGTTAAAGCGAATGGTAGGTGGTTCACGCTGACATTGTGACATTGATTGATGAAGTGCAATCGTTAAGATTGTCAATGTCAAAAACACTTTCATTCTCTCCTATAAGAAATTTTTCATTTAGTATTTACTTTTAAATGAACAATTTTTTTGTATATTTCAGTTTATGTAATCAGATTGTACATTTCCTAAACAGTTTTCAAGAGCCTAAGATTAGTTATATTTATTGGTATAACTATTGGTATAAGTGGATAAAATTATACATTTCTATGTATCTTCAAACGTAACATATTCCAACGTTGAAGTGTTTGTGAAGTGTGAATATTGGTAATAATTTTGGCTTTGCATGGCTATGCAAAGCCAAATGATGACTATGCTTTGTGACTACAAATCATATAATTTTTATATTTTTATATTTGACCCATCTAACTACTTAAATAATAGCTTGATTAATTTTAATCTTTAATCTAAGTTCATCGTTTATTTCGCGTACTAATGAATAAATACTTCAAGAGTTGAATTTTAAAATATTGAGGTAAAATTTGCAAAATAAAATATTCGTTTCCTAAAAGCTACTTTTATATAAATATCTACAAATTTCAAATAGAGAGAAGAAGATTCAGTTTTTTTTCTTATTTTTATGGAAAAAACATTGCATAACAAATTCAAAAACATTTTGTGCGAAATTTGGAAAAAAAAACACAAATGGAAGTTCTACGCAAATGTCCGTTGTCTGATACTTATAATATTTTTTTCAAATTACAGGTTATTGATAAAAGAACACATGCCATAATTAATCAACTAATCATAATTAATACGTGTATATACGGTATGCTTATACAAGTACTTCAAAGTTCGAATAATTTCAATTTTAAAAAGTCCAATTGACTAGTTAATTGTCCAAAAAAATAAGAGACATGTGCCATAAGCGCTAACAGCAAGATCCTCACCACGAACTTCCCAATGAGGAGAATTAAAAAACAACTATAAGAACAAACAATAGTTTAATCCACGTTTTCAAAATGCAAAGAATCATTTTTATTCTTTCACTATGGCACGCAGCCATTTTAATATATCTGTATCCCCACAAAAAAAAAAACGATGCATGAAATTTTGCATAAGTGACTATGGAACATGATAGGTCCAACTTTAATATTTCCTTTTGTTGCTTTGATTCTTTCATTCCACATCAATTTTAAAAAACTCCACCTTCCTTGCACACATAGAAAAAAAGTTGGAACTTGCCATAAAAGTGACCGGATCTGTTTATAAAAATAAAGTTAAAAAGTAGAAAAATCAGCTTCCGTTGCTGCGTTAAAAAATACGCTAGCGTAGCAGAGTGGTTAAACGGATTTCAACTTAATATTTCTCAATGAAAAGCATATGTTCAGTGCATTTATACCGATTTAATTAAACAGTTTTATTTTTTTAAACGAAAATATGTGTCTAATGAAACCGTTTCCAGATCGCTACCACTACTCGAAATAATGTGACTAATGTATACACATTCAACCACCACAAATAAAATAATAGTTTACAAAAATTTTTTTTCAATTTGAACTTTCTTCTGGCTTCGAAAATAGTTCGAAAAGCTATGTGTGACTCACTTGCCAATATTTATTTGTGTTCGAACTCCAAATCACTTTTATTTAAAAATTATCACTTTAAATTTCAAAATTTGTCATATTTTAACTACCACTTCAGTAAACATTTCGCCAGGTTAATATAATGGTAATGGTTATCAAAAATAGTTAACTTGTCATAGTTATATTTGGTGTCATCGAATTTAAAAACGTTTTTGAACATCACTTGATGAATTAAAAATATTACATATGTCTATATTCGATACCAAAAAACAACCCATCTGCTACCTCGTTTCGATAATATGATTATAAGTGACGATGTAAGATAAATTTGTACATGTTGTGCTGGGTTGTTATCAATAAAGACGATAAAAAATAGTCACCTTCGAGTGATGCGTGTGTAAACTTTGCACGTTATTTGTGATTGTTATTTATCATGTGTACACTTCTCAACCAACCTTTGTCTCTGTCACATCACAAAATAGAAATCCATCCGATTTAATTATTTTCAAAAAAAAAAGTTTGTTATATCATCTAACAGAGCTAGTAGCTAGCAGCTAGACGATAGATATAAGCATTGATGAATGACATTTATGATAAGTTGACATGAAAGGATTACCAATAACATAAATATAACAACATAGAACTACACAGATCGTGTAAACTTTGTTAAATTGATATTGACAGTTTAAAAGTTTATGTTATATAACGTTTTATGTTGTATTAGATGTAACAGAAGAATACTATTATGGGATTGCAAAACACTTTTACACCGATGTGAATTGTGGGTGAAATTATATTGATTAAAAATTTATGCTAACGTTAACGCAACGTATTTAGGATTCTCTATAAGATTGATAACGTTTTCTACAAAACTTTTAGGAACTTTACAAGAGACAATTATTATTATTTTATTTCCGGATCAACGGAATTTAAGTAAAAAAGTGGAGGTAAGTTTCCAACCCTGTATTTCGGTAAAGTAAAAGAGAAATGAGATATTTTAAAAACGGTTCCACCCAGAACTTCTTCAATATTGTTTTTAAACAATAGTCAAATTAAAAAAATATTTAATTCACGAATTGATAAAGGTACGATCATAAACTGTGGAGCTATGCGCGATCGCCTGAAAGAATGCCATAGAAAATTGTGGAAAAGGTTGCAAAACATGGAATTTTAAAATTTCATGAAATCTGAACAAAATTAATTTGTTTTTTAATCAGGAATACAGTAATTCCGAATTCTAAGGTAATCATCGTAAATATAATTTGATATAATTTGTTATACAGTTAATAAAAGCATTAAACAGTAACGCCCAATGATGTACGAAAAATCTTCCGAAACTAATAATTTAAAATATTAAATATTTAAATATTATATATTTGTTTAATAAAACATCAGTTGTTCTGAATAAATTGATAAATATTCCGAAACAAAAATAATTATACATCAATAGAATTTGAAAAAGAAAATTCGTTCCAAAATGGCTTATATTTTACTGTTGTTTGTAAACTTCTTTTCTCTTCGGAACGGCTAATTAGTAGATTTGTTTGTTTCATCTTGTAGCAATAGATGTTTTACCATTTTTTATTTAGCGCTCTGCCACATTAGCATTTTTTTCAACGCAGCAACGATAGCTGAAATCGACGTACGTTTTTGCTTTACATTTAATAAAATGAAGTCTGACAAGCGTTTATTTTAACGGCCGCACATAGAAGTTTAACGGCCGCACAAATATTAGCTTTTCGTGAAATCAATAATAGCTTGTCAAACTGCAATTTGATTTTATTTCACATTTGGAATTTTTTTAATTTGTTTACAATTATTTTATTTGTTAGAACTTGTTAGAATTTAAGCATGTAAATACATTGTAATTCCCAGTGAAGGTAAGCTAAGTTATATTAAATATGTGAATATGTTTATGAATTATATAACAAATACAGGTTGTGCCATCATGGATTAAACATGACAAAAAACAAAATTTTTTTTGTTCATAGTAGAAAGAAGCAGTTTTAAGTTTATCTTTTTTTTAAACATATGTATTTATACGACCTGTATTTCTCTGCATATTTATTTGTTGTTTTTAAGTTTTAAGGCCATTACTATGTAGTCAACCTAGTTTTCAACGGTAAATTCGGCTTGAAACCTCGCATTTTATTTAGACAACAATTTTATTTTTCTCATGAATAAACCACATCACGGTGAAATGAATATTGAATTTTCGGGATCCGATGACTGTACTTTGCCGCCATCTAGAAGATTTGTGAGGTTATTTCGTAAACTATTAAGACTATTATGAAAACTTTGTCAATGACTTTTTTTTTTTTTTGTTGATAATAATATTATGTGAAACTTTTTTCTTTGTATTTTTTTCTAACATTTAAAATTAAAAAGTTATTAACAAAAATAAACAAAAAAAAGTAATAAAAATTGTTATAAGAGGCCCACCATCCCTGATGTAACGTAATTACCTATCTAAACCGATCACCAAAGTTAAGCAACAACAGACACAGTCAGAACATGGATTGGTGGACATTTAGGGTTGCTGTGTTGTATAGATTGAATATATACTCACTATAGTCACTTTATAACTTTAATAGTTGAAAAAGTTGAAAAAGTGAAAATAAAAAACAAAAAAATTGTTATAAGATCTTTTTTGTTCAACATTTTTATCGAATAATTTGACTTCAATATATATGATCAGGCTTTTCCACATTTATTGAGATAATTCAGAACTTCAAGACGAAGAAACCAATTTCTGAATAAGAAACCTAAGTGTATACAAATAAGTTTTACATTGACTTGATCTACTTTTTTACCCTTTTCATCAACAAGGAGATTACAGATTCAACTCCTGATTTTCAAAAACTAGACCTATGACGTATAACAAAGAGAGGCGTTACCAGTTATTTATATTGTATTAGGTCGAATTGTGCTTTTACATTTTAAATAAAATTGATACCTGTGAATAAATATATGAAAAAAGCCTCCATTAGTATCATTTATAAAAGGAGATGGAAAGAGCTGAATGATTTTAAAATTATCAAACACAATAATGTAAAATATTTTCTCATGTCGTGCGAAAATAAAAATATATGAAGGTATCAGACCATCATGATATAACCTTCTACATAGTTGAGTAACATTTGGCTGCATGCCAATTTTCAAAGCAATAGAAATGACAACATTCTTTGTATATATGTGTAGGCTATATACCCCGATTAGAAACTCAGGAATTGTTTTATTGACTTAGGCATTAGTAAAACAAGAACGAAAACAAATATCACCAAAATTTCCCATGCGTTCGAGTAATATTTGGTGAATTTCGGAATTATTTATCTATACAAAAAACGATAAAGTTAACCACTTGAAATCTTCCATTTTTAAGGATTTCTCTATGAATATAACTCTTTCGAACTTTTTAAACAATGTTTGTACAGTCTCAGTTAAAAACAGCTTTTTAAAAACTTTTAAAACTTATTTAAGAGGTATACTTGGGCAGAAAAAAGTTTCAGATTTGAAAATTTGATCTCTTGAAACATATATGAACATGAGAGGGGAAACTTAACCTTTATGTCCTCTGTACCGTCTTTTAGAACACTCCTTCACCGGAAGGCAATGATACCTTCTAGCACAAGGTGACAATTATATGTTAATTATGTTATTGGTGGAGCCGGTTACTTCTTTGTTATCCCAATGACGACAGAGTGATAAACCATCCGCGTTTTTATTTATTAAAATTGAACAAACTGTCACTGCCTGGATACGAGCCCGCAACCTACTCTAAGTAGTTCAAATGGGTGAAGATATCAGAACTTTAACTCGCTTAGCCAATGACCTGGTTTCCATTCATGTTTATAAAAGAAAAAATTTTGGTTTTTTTATGGATAAATTGAAACTGTTTTTTATTTTTGTAAATTCGCCTTCTTGCACCAGAAGACGATCACGCGAAATGTACCTTGCCCAAGTAAAATTTATGCGTTGTTTCGCTACTGGCAAGAAGTTTTCTTAAAAATAATGCATCTTGGAACTGTAGGAAAATTTTATTCGTTTTAACCTTTCGAAAACTTAACCAATTTCAATCATTGCTGCTGGTCTAAAGAAAAATTCACATTCAAACTACATTGCAGAGTCTCTACTTACAGAGAGCTTCCCCAACATATGAGTAATAATAATAATATAATAATAATCATGATATGAAGTCTATACGTAGAAGTATAACTACATCACTGTGAAAATTTAATAGTATATTTTCTGAAAATCAATTTTATGTTATAATCTTAATTCAGTGGTCACAGTTCAAGCAAGTTTATGACCTCTTTCCTTTTATCATATCTATTACCATTTAAAATCATTTTATGCAATTATTACTATTTTACAATACTTTCAATTATTATTCATGTGAAAATATTTTAAATATATTTATTAACAAGTGAAGATAACAACTAACAGAGTTAATTGTTTAGATACTCGGTGTTTGAATTGCATTGTTTCGACTATCATTAATTAGCATTCATAAAATATTATAAATATCCAGTCTATATAGTTATATATGTAATAATAATATAATGTATTGTAATTACCTCTAATGTGTTTATTAGCTAAATTTAAGCTAAAATTGCAGAGAACTTGAACATTTTACGAAAAAAATTTTTGTTTCAAACAAAATAAAGATTTTTTTTATTTGAACTTTTCTTCTTTTATAGTTTAAAAGACGGGTCAAGGGTCCATTACACCCAAAGGACCGATTTTGATCATTCTCGATCTTTTTTTTTTAATTTCTGGCTTTAGCTACTTTCAGCTATATAGCCATTAACCAAAGGGGATTATTATTTATACAACAACAGTACACAGTACTGCTAGATGGTCACCCATCCAAATACAGATTGTGACTGCTGTTGCTTAACTTTATAGATTGGTCTAAGCCTGTCATTACGTTACGTCAGTCCGGGGTCATTCTCGAACTTAAACTCATTTTGGTGATGTTAAAAATGCATCAACAAAATTTCAGTTCGATTTTTTGTGACCTATATTGATGACGGATCAACGGGAGGACGGGCCATAGGCCCATCTCCATTTCATTCATATGAGTGTTTAATAGCTCAAATGAAAAATTTTGAATCACTGAATGTTCTTTATCCTTAAAATCAATGCTCGATCTTTATTTTAATTGGAGATATTTGGATACAAAACTATCATTACATTTCTAGAAATAAACGCCCCATAAGTATAATTTGGCCGCAGAACACTCAGTAACTCAATATAAATTATTTGATGTATTAAAAACTCAAATTGGATGATTTCGAAATTTGTTGAGAGCTCAACATACACTCATTACTTTTTTTTGTATGATTTGAAACATTAATAGTGTCCGGTCTGTTGGGAGAATGTTACAGTATTTAGAATTTAAGATTAAAATTAAAATTATCAAATTATTATCTGTACATAATTTGAAAATGTGCTTTAAAAAAACGATAGATAAAAATATTATAGTTCAAAACTAAATAAAGTGATGTTCACCGTATATCCGCGGTTGCATGCCACCTTACCGTAAACTTGTTTCAATTAACCAATATGAAGTTGGTAAAAACATGTAGTTTTTGCAATCTATATAAAGTCTTTTGATAAAATGGGAAAAAAGTTTGAATATTTAATCTTTTAAAATGAGATTAATTATACTCACAAGTTTAAATTTTCCAGATATTCACCTTTTTGTCTTCTAATAAAGACTTAAAGTAAAAACCGTTTTGCTGAAAAAATATTTGAAATATTTCCTCTACAGTAAAAGATCCAAAGGTTCTTGAAAAGATAATAATTGGTGTAATCTTAGATATTAACAAAGTTTTCGAACAGTGAAAAAATGGAAGAATTTAATATAAATCGAACGTGTAAGTGCGTTGAACGTTCATACACAATGGTTAACTAAAAAAAATAAATTAATTGATTAATATTATAAATTCTAGAGCCAAAAGTGCGATTTTGTAAGTTTGTGTATCTGAATAATTATTCAAATAAAAACCATAAGACCAATTAAATGTATGCTGTTATACTCAGAAAAACTAATTAAAGTAAGTTTTTTTGTCGAACAAATTGATTTCAGAATTTTCACCATTTAAAATAGTAAAAATATAACGACCAATCAAAAGTGTATCTTTAATTTGAATAAATAATAAAAGTAGAAGATGCTGACTATCTGATTCCATTCAAATCATTAAATGCAATTCCATGTTTTGTTTTTTGTTTGAATTTATTCAAGTTTTGATTGCAACAACTCTAATGTTTTAACATCACACTGAATGGTGTCTGAATAATTATTTTGTAGTGCAGTGATTTTAAACATTTAACTGGAAAAGTATTGGTTTTTTTTTTTTTATTAAAAATGAACATTATTTATAAATTAATATCTACTGAGTTCATTTTTTTCTATGGTCTTTCTTTAATTGGTTTTTCATGTTAGAGTAAAGGTGCATAACGTTTTCATTGGAATACAACAGCCATTAAAAAATTAAATTTTTCATTTTATTTATTTGAAAACTCTATTAAAAACATTTAAAAAATGATACTACATTTCAAATTCTGAAAAAACTTGACTGTACCTTTGATTAAAAGCGATTATTTACAGCTGTTAGTAGCATAAAGGATATTGCTTCTAACAAGCTGTTTAATTAAATTAAATGTAGCAAACATTGTATTTATTCAATTTTCGCGCCCTAATTATTCCAAAAATACTTAATATTGCCATGAAAACGGAGGCCTTGTCGAAGAGTTTTTCTCTTTACCTTAGAAATTTGCATTCGAGAAAAACTCTTTACCTTAGAAATTTTCTTTCGAGAAAAACTTTTTGACAAAGCCTCCGTTTTCATGACGGTATATTTGCATACCAAATTTCAAAATATTTGAACAAGTATTTTTTGAGTTAATTGGGTGCAAAAATTGAAAGATTTTAACATAATGGAGGGTGCTTCAGTTTTATGTTTCAATCCCTTTTAAGTATCCTCTCATAAGGATACCTAAACTTGTCATGCGTATCTCTAAAAGTTATTTCAATAAAAATTTTGATTAACATTTGACTTTCATGACTCGTGTATTACTTGTCTTGGAAGTATTACGACTTATTACATAAAAAATATATATCTACAACTATTGAAGCTTATATTTTTCAGTAGAAAAGTTAAAAGCAATAAAAGTTTACATTTATTGAAATATATGAATAAAATAAGTTTTTTGTTTGTTTTTCTATTATTAAGTTCATAGTATAAACTAGTTTTTGATATCCTTTTTTGCTATAACTATACCATTGAAACAAACTTTTTAACTTCATTGGATTATATATGAAGTGTACCCGAAGTATGAAAAATTTTAAATACGGAAACACCCTGCATACAAATAAAAATTAGTCACTTACTTCACAAATGCAATGAAGTTATTGCCACGGGGAGTTTTCGAAATGATTTATAAATAATAGTATGACCTTGTTTTATTATCTCCGTATGCTCGACTTCGATTATTAAATGATTTTTGCTTTAGGTAGATTCTCATTGTGGCGTTATATTTCACAAAAAAACCCATTTTTCATTCCACGTTTTGTTCGACATTCAAAAACAACGGGATGTTAAAAAACTTGAAATTCGAATAAGTATCAATTTTTTGCAACTGCTGTTGTACAACGCAAGTGGTGTGAAACAAAATAGTATGCATGATGTCAGAAAATTAATAGGCCCCCGTGAATGAGAAATATTAAACAATTAATTCTGTAAATAATATTCTGCTTTTGATTACTGCTAGTAAAAATATATACTATATACGTACCCTGAATAGACCGTCAATAGGGACTTCTTAATCGATTCATGTGCTACGTGTGTTTAAAATTTGTAATAAAACATTCACATTCTAGAAAATATCATTAATTATGTTCTATTGTTTGCATGTAAATTGTATTGCAAATGTCAAACGAAAATTATTGAATTATTACAAAAAATGGCATTTAATTGAACTTATTTGGATGAAAATTGTTAGAACGATTAAGGAAATTGCATTAGTAGTTAATTTTAATTGCAAATATAAATAATTATTCATTTAAATAAGCTACGAAATTTTCAGAAATTTCTTAAGTTAAATCATGAACCATTCAAAGAGTTATATGTCATTTGTTTGATAAACTGGTATTTCGTAACCATAGAAACGAATGAAAACATTTTGATACACGGTGCCCATAGTTTGGAGATTTATTCACTTAAAGAGAAAATGAAAATTTCAGCTTATTCTTTTAGCAACTTATTTCAACTAATTGTTTTCTCCAAAAATGTAATTTAACTAATAAGGATTCTTTTCTTGTTCTTATTGCCTTCTCTGTGGTAATAATTTTTCTACAGAGATTACTTGTAATTACTATTGCCCCGGAAGTTCATATAGTCCTTAAGTCTTTCGAAATTAATTGTTTCTATTTCTACCTTTCTTTGGAAAAATTTATCCATATTTCTCTTCTCTTTATAATTTTGCGAATATTGTCCATTAGAAATTTGATAGTTTGTGCCAGTGAATCCCAAATTATTCATTTGTATGAAAGTTTTGCAAAATTCAGTATTAAGACAAAACTTTAATTCTACAAAAGTATTTAAAAAAGAACAAATTTTAAAAATAGCTCTGCATCACAAATCCTTGGATGAATCAAAAGTGTATAATGAAAAACGTACATTGTTTCATTTTTAAAGTTAAAAGAGTAGCATATAACATAATAAAAATAAACATTTGAAAAAATAAAATTATAGAAAACATGTCAAAACATTTTAAAAAGTACTTGCAGAAAAGAAGTAAATGAATTATTATCGTTTTTTTTCTTTTTCTGTTATTATTACTTAAAGATTAAACTATAACAATGAAGTTGATGTGACATGGATGATGGGGTGGTTGGGTTTTCATTCGTTTTAAGGGCGTTGATCACCATCAGACCGCACACACATAATAGTCACTATTGCACATATACACATATACAAAATTGTGTTGAAAAATTGAAAGTGGTTATATTTTAATATAATTTTTTAATCTTTGGTGAAATATAAAATTTTTCTGCCAGCGTGATATCACAGCAGCAGTGCATCTTAATGATACAATTTTTAAATCAAAAATTTTAGCACTTTATTTAATTTTGGAGCATTTAACAAACACCTAATTTTGAGCACATTTAACTTAAATTTTCAATACTTTGCACTGATAGCTTGACTAGAATCAAATTCTCAATGTAAATAATCTTACAACTAGCATTGTGTTCCCCTTCTCATAACCACATTTTTTCCACCATTAATGAAACTGAACACAAACAGCTAATAGATAGCCATTTGTTCAGAATCGAATTTCAGTTAATCATGATTTAACTTATTGCAAGATATTTACAATGTTTATTAAGTTTTGTTGATATTTCTTCAATTTAACAGAAAACAAATAATAAATATGCAAAACAAATAAGTATTTAAACTTTAATCAATATATTCAATAAATCTTTAACATTCCAGATAGATAATATGAAATATAATAACTACACGTAACAAAAATTCAGCTCTTATAAATAACAACAAAAAGTGTTAAATTATTGTTAAATTACTCGACATGTGGTTGATGAGTATCAATGTTTAAACTTTTTTAAATCATAAACATTCATTAAATAATCTATATATGCAGCAGTACTTATGAGACTTTTTTATAAAATGATATGCGTTATAATTATAAACGTGTTTATTATACAATCTGCGCTGAAATTATGGAAAATATAGACAAATTAAGAAAAACTGTTTCTAAAATTAGTTGTTGTTATGTAGAAATAACCTTTTTTTTTTATTTTTCTTCTATCTTTTATAGTTTGTAATTTGGATCATAGATCCGCTGGACTTAATTTCCCGATTTTGCTCATTCACGAACTTAAACTGACTTTTAAGCTCAAAGCTATGTTACACATTAAGTGATTCGATAAATATTTTACGTATTCACATATTCTAAGTATATATTATGTCGATTTTAAAAACGAACTTACATCAAAGTAAATACTCCTTTTTATCAAACAGAAAACGATTAACAAGTATTAAGTAAGAAATTTGCTATTTCGTCTTCAAAAATGAAAATAAAGTTAACGAACTTCACGAAACCTAAACTTACTCATTAAATGCATATTAATAATTATATTTTAAACTGTATTTATGAACTTTATACTTTATATTACTATTATATTATACATCATTACAAATAAAGTGATGTAATACTAGCTTCATATGCGTTCCATGAAAAAGTGTATAATCACGGGAATTGTATTTTGTTATTATGAAATAACAATAATTGTAATTCAGTACCTAATTAGGAACTTAAACCCAGAATGAAAATGGACACTTCCAAAAAAGATATAAAAGTAGATTTGGATTATTGAATTCTAATTCCACCATCAACATTGGAGATGTTTTTTTTACAATTATGAATACAACTACATAAACCGTACGGTTTATATATAGGAGTGAATATCAAGGGAGTCTCTAATGAGTTTATCGATCCAACAATGTATGTGCGGTTGGACGTCTTCTTCTTTTCATATGATGTGTAATAGCAAACCCAACCAAAAGCTCTTTCTACTCTTTCTAGCATTTCTATGTATTATCATTATTATTCGTTTGTTGATCTCCATTTATTCTTCACGACAGGATGCTGCAACATTTCAAATGAAAATTATTATCATTTCATTTTTTGATGGGAAAATTGAACTGTTGATTTTTAGTGGCAAAAAAAGGTTTCTTTTCATTGTCCGTAAACGAATCAATACTATTAATACTTTGGCTCGTTTAGTTCGTGTGCATTGTTTGAAACATCTACTAACTCATTACTTTCAATTTGTTACATGCATAAATTTTTTGAATCCTATTTGACGACTTTGTAACAAGGATTAGCATTTCGCTGTAAAAATTTTTAATAGTAAAGAAAATTCTATTCACTTAGTTGTTTTGTAAATGTTTGGTTGACAAAGATTTGATGAATGTTTCCTCTTAAGAAATTGAGTCTTTCATAAATATCTTAAGAAAGGGCGGTGCTTTATACAATACTTCAAAGCACAAACATTATTATAAATAATTTCTACAATTTTTATTGGCTAGTAATGTTAAAACGTAAATTAACGATAGATTCTGTCAAGCAGTTCTGTTGATCAAGACGTTGACTACGATTTGTGTTGTATGTTAGTTTCCTAACGTTTTCTTGGAAATTAATTTAAATAGTTTCAACTGTAGGTTTAAGTCTACTTTGGATGATTTGTGCATGATGGATATGCATTATTTCAAATTTTACAAGTACAAAAAACGTTTCACGAAAGAACTTAAGTTGCTACTTGAAGTTGCAACATATATTTTAACTCATGTATTTATTGGAAGCTGTTATAATTTATTCTTGCTCAATATTGGACTCGGTCTTGCCGGCGTATAGATCATCATGGTCTTGGTTTTATCTTGGCAAGACTCCAAGACCAATTTTTCTCATCGCTAGTTTCTTCAATTTAATCCTTATTAATTGACGAAAATAGAACTGATGTCATTTTGTAATATCTATAAAATGAAAAATATTGTTTGAGAACTTATATCGGCTTCGCGTTTGATCAATTTTAATTTATACAGTTTTATGTTATCTAGTTCAATTTCACACTGTGATCTAAGAAGTGTTTAATAGTAAATATCATTTAGCTATCCAAATATTTATAAATATGCAGTATTCTATTTTACCCTCTCCAGTGTCATTTTTTTATTGATTTAATGACATTTGCTTTATACGATTCGTGTGTATTCTTTCAAAATATAAAACTTTAACGGTCTAATAACTTTAAATCAACAATTATAGTTCATCCTTTTACAATACAGTATAGAAATAATCAAACAACAAGTATAGATTGTTGGAATTTAATCATAAATTTTAAATAATTACCACACCAAGTTTTAAAATATTAAATAGTTTAATTATACAACAATGTTATTTCTATAAACACAACCTAGTAAAGATCATATCTTTACTAACCAGTTACTAATTACACTAAACCTATATATATATATACAATTTTACACATACAGGTAGTTATGTACAGGTGGGTATATTGTATACTTTTACAGTATAAATAAATACACTCATTGCTTCGGAAAACATACACAATATTGGATGGAGATATTCACTTGACTTCAATACACAGAGTAAATTGTATGTTAAGCAATCGAGTATGAGATATCTAATTTCATCTGAATCTTAATGTATAAAATCCCGTGTCACGAGTATGTATTTCGATGAAACTAGTTGTCCAAAGTTATTATCCTGAATTTTTTTTTTTTTATTACAAAATTAATGATTTTCGTACTTAACTGTTTCTAAGTACCAAAATTTCCAACAAACGACGATAAATGTTACTTATTTGATATAGCCCGTCAACAAATGGGGTTAAAGTTTAATAGATGGCACAAATATGTTCTAATCAATTATTGGATATTTGAAATGACAAAATCTGACTGCACTCAAATACTCAACAGTGGCCAGAAATGGGAAAAGCTTTCTCCTCTGAGATTTTATTTGGAAAAAATTTAATGTTAAATAAATGATAATTAAATGTTTTCTATGTATGATAGAGAGATCCGATTTTTATTGAAATTGATGTGGAATTATTATAGAAAATGAAAAATTTGTTTTTTATATGCCATTTTTTTATGAGGTAAAGCAGCAAGACTACTTACTGTTTTCTATACCATCCAGAAGTGAAGAAGAAGGAAGAAACGATACAGCATCTTCAGCGACAATACTCGGAACTAAAAAACTTGAGCTAGAATATTTGCAAAATGTGAAAATACATAAAGATAAATATTTCAGAGTGAGTCGATGAGCTTTTAATATGCTCTATATTAAAATGGGCTAATCACAATGGGCCTAATTTTTCGATGAAGTGTTGAAATTGATGATCATGCCTTCCAACCTCACTCAGATAGATAATCTTGATACATAACAACTTAGCCTATAATAATCTTCAATACATTACGACTGGCGGATTAATTTTGCATGCAAAAGGTGTATAACCTCGATTTAGAATAGCTACATTATAGTCACCATACAGTGGTGAACAGTAGTAATAGTACATATCGCGTTTAATCTCAAATATATATTTACCTATCTATACCTATGCAATTATACTATAAAATATATGTAGTTTAAGTATACAGACAGTAATTCTATTCATATAGAGACCCAAATGGCAGTAGAAACATTGTTTATTGTTAAATAAATTTCTATGTTTACTCAGATACAGACACATTTTATCTGTTAAACTGTTCAATAAAACAGTAATAATAGGAATCTCTAAATTGAGTATTTGAACAAATTAAAAGCAAGTTTGGTTTTGGATTTTCTTCATAAATTCTGAATATTCAGAAATTCAAATAATAATATATTTTGTGTCTTAAAAATGATAATATACCCACCTTCAAGCTATTATCAATGCCATTTCCCTTAATAATTGAACTTCCATTATTTTATCATTAACACTCCCTCCCATCGAGATCCTTCAAAAATACTGCTACTATGCTTCCATCTTGAAGAGTGATTTCCATCTTGGAAATATTGATATATAAATTACTCAGCAAACCGGCTCAGTGGCTAGGTGACTAATGACAATAATAACTTCACCAATTTGACTACATAGTTGCAGTTATCCTCTAAATATACCTACTCTACTTACTAATATAACTAATATAAAATATCTACTTACTCAGCAATTTGCAAACGATTTTGTAATCCTTTTTAATCAAGCATGAAGTTACCTCCAGGTTAGAATCGATGCGAAATTGTAACTATATTTCAGAGATATGTTTACTAAGATGGTGTAATCATTTTCCTTCAAGTTTTGAAATGGATGCAAATGAATTAGAAGATTTTGCATTATTATATTTGAATATAACTACTCAATTTTTATTTCTGTCCTGTTTTGACTATATTATTACTATTAACTCTTTGTTTAATTTAATTTATATATAATGCCTAAGTTTTAGAAATGTTATTTCAAAATTATCCTAAAAATACCGTAAAATTAATCTTATCAAATTTTATTACTACATTTTCACAAGATAAATTAAAAAAATTTCATAAATAATTAATACATGGTTTACTATTTTTTTAAATACTATGAATAATAATTGAGATAAACCTAGTATTAGTTTAACATATTAATCAATTATTATTTCTGTTATGTAGAATATTAAACAGTTTCTAATTTTTTGGGTTAGTTTTTGAACAGAGATCATATGTGCCTTATTTAATATGCTATACCTTTTATATTGAATCATGTTTATAAATTTTAATAACAGGTTTATTTTTTATTTTTTTAAAGTTTCCTTTCAATATGGAATAATGAATCACATATACATTTTATATTTTTCCAAGTTGCGTTACGTTCTTTGAATATGACTGTACGTGCGATTATATTTATTTATTGTGTTTGAAACTCATTAGTAACATTGCATTTACTATAAAATGGCCTTTAACAAAACATTGAAACTTTACATAAGATCCTTTAATTAAGGATAGAAAATAATTTTAGAAATATTGAGTGGAATATTCTTTTAAAACAGTCAAATCCACATATCTAGGCAGTAAAAAATTTTGTGCAAAATCAACTCAATTTAAGTATTTGAAACAGTGCACATAAAATTAGTTTATTTCATGTATTTAAATTTCTGTCAAGTAATAACAATCATAAACCTTAATAACATTAGATATTTTTATGTATCTAAACTAAATATGCGAAAAGATGAGGTTAGCATGCGTGTCTCATAATTATTTAGACTGCTTTAATGTTGAAAAACAATTAGCATAAGAAAAGCAAAAAATATACACAGATAAATCTACAGATAACAATTTTTTATTTTTAACACCGTTATTGACGCAAATTCACAAAAGGTACCACACTGTAAAAAAATTTTTATGAAATTTGTACTTCTTGCATTGATACTCTGAGAAATGAGGTAAAATAATACAGCAGGAATAAATTGAAAAGAAACGTTTCCTGATTCGATTGATCAGCAGAACAACTTTTTGCTGCAATGTTTCTTATTCACAAAATTTGATTTTTATGGCTTACTCATCTTATAGAATATACTCACTTTAATTATGGTATACTCACCTTAATTCTTTATTCGTTTGTTATAACCAATTGTGAGCGAAATGGGATGATATAATTGTATATGAAATATTCTCCTTAGGATCCTTTTATTATTTAAGATATTCAGATTTAAGTAAAAATAAAATTGATTTTTAATATTTTTAAAATCGAAATATCTTTGTTAGAATAAAAAAATATTTATAAATAGATTCAGAAAAAAAAAATTACTATATACACTCTCGATTTTTATAGGCCTCACTGCAGCAGACTCATAGCATCAACGTTATTTCAACGTCGATTGAAGAATATTTGATATTGCACAATAATATTCACACATCCTTTTTTAGATCTTTTTGAATGATTATGCTAAATGCAGTGTCAAACAAGTCTGACAGTTTCTGACCCATCTGACAATATTGGTGGATAAAAATATTGACTCGATTCTGGTACCAAATTATTTTTGACTACATCTTTGAGTAAATTTCCACAAGTGTACGGAAGCATTTATGAAAATTCAAATCGTAATGTATCACTGTCCAATACAAACCGTTACTTACTAACAAAAACAATGTCAAAACCAATCTAGCCATTTGTCGTCCAAATTTGTTAGTTGTGTTTAAGAATAAATTTTTGACTTTTTACTCAAGATCAAAGTTCCAATTTTTGTGATAAATATATTAATAATAGAAATTCAATTAGTAGCTATTATTTATAGATAATTTTTATTCCTTATACTTACCATTTAAATATATCAGCCCAAAGAATATTCCAAAAACGATAGACTTACTAGGTATTCTTAAGAAAGTGTAAAAGATCAAGACAGGCAACTCTATATACTGAACTCTTCGTTTATATATTTGTTGACCAATTATTCAAATTAGTAAAATTACGTCTACTTTAAACTTGCAAAGTTGTAAGTAGTTAAGGAAATTGTGTTTATATTATAGATGTAAACAAGCATAGAAGAACATCTTCGACAGTAATTGTAGTACAAACAAATTTCCTAACACTATTTACAACAACTACTAGAATACATAAGACGGCTATTATGACTTATTCATTCTCTTTCACTAATATGTTATTAGAATGTAAATATTATTTTAATTTCATTCTTTTTTGTATAATATTTTAACCAACCGATAGTAACTAAAATTTTTATTTTATTCGAATAATTTTCGTAATAAAATGTTGAATTTTTTTAAACAGAATTTTTTAAATCCTAAAATTGAGGTTTAACGAAAACTATATTTTTGTAAGTTGTAATACTTTTCCGGTATCCCTAGTAATCACTTTTGAAGGAAATAAATTTTTTTGGTCCCCGCTGAGGTTATTTGAAAAAAGTGTAAATACAAAAGCTGTAGAACTTTCTATTACCTAAAAATTTGCTAACTAACTTTTTTCCATAGGACTTGTAGTTTTGTCCGAAATTCAACTTAATTTTACCCTTAAACACTCAACCCCCCTACTTCCTGAACTCAGATCGCCCGTAATTTATTTTTCCTTTCATTTTAATCATATTATCATCGGTTTCCAGTTGGTCTACTAATTTTTTTTTTTCAAAAATTATCTACCCTGATATACATTCCCCATAATGTTTTATAATTTGCATGCTGTATATAATATGCTATTTATTATTAATGAAAACCAATTTCAATTCCTAGTTTTGAGTTTAGAGGTATAAGTGCTTGCAATTAAATGTAAATTCATTTATACAAATAAATAACCACCATTTCTAATTCACCCTCTGGTCATATTTTATATCGAGTAAACTTTACTTGAACATTGGTTTTGTATAAAATGACTCTTGTTATATTTCAATTTCAATAAAATATTATTTTAATTGGGTGATGTATTAATTGATTTTGTTTGTTTTAAGAATAGCAATGGAATAATTAATAATTTAATTTGGTTATAATTTTAACAAAAAAATATTTTTTTTCATAACATTTATTATTATTGTAATTTTCAAAAATTTCCCCACCCTCTATTTACATTTTCTCTCTTCATTAAGTAGATAAAACATTATGAATTTGTATAAGCAAATTACTTATTTATGCAAATCAAACAATATACCAGGTAATTTTATAAACAACATTTTATTTTGTCAATATTTGTTATTCAAATATTTTGTTAAACAAATTTCTGGAAGTTGCTTAAACCATTACATAAAGAATATCAATCAAATTACTCAACAATATTATTAAAATATACAAGAGTACTTTTCCCACAAAATTTGACAGTATATTATTGAACTAATGTCGTATTCAATACTTTGTAATCAAATGTTTACTAAGATTTTATTTTATTACCAAGTTTTAAATACGACATGGTTAATGTAATCAAAGAAGGCAATAAAAAATCATATAATTTTCCGATAGCATAAAACATGAAAGTGTCTAGTAATTGTTCGATAAAAATAAGTATTTGTTTTCAATCTTCAAGTCATACTTTATGCAACCGTGTATTTTCATAATTTATGTTTTTTATGTATTTTACAGAGTAAAAACAACAGTTGTTTTTCAATTAAATAGATTTAATAATTAATTAAATTAATATGTATTAAACGTTTAAAATAAATTAGTCATTGTTGAGAAATTGGCTGTGAAATCCCATTAAATATTTGAAAAAATGTATGCGTAGGGATAATCGAAAATCTTACGGGGTCCGAAAAATTTTTGTAAATAGTTTTTACAGGTTAAAGTTGTTGCACAAATCATTTCTAAGCAATATATAAATTTTTAGAAACATATTTATAAGAATATGTTTTTCTTAGCTAGGAAATTTTGTGAATTTTTTGTCCAAACGACAAAAATTGACATTATCATAATATTACATTAAACATTATACATAATTCATTGCACAATTTTAATTTTCTATTCTTAGCTTTACGGAATAACATTGAGCTCAAATATAAATAATGATCATAAAGTTAGGTTATTTATTCATACGCTGGAAAAAATTGGGCCTCAAAGGAAAATATTGCTATAGTTTTCATTTTCTCATCCTCGATGTTTTTTGGATCATTGAACGAAAATGTGAAGATTGCAGGAAAACATTTTGAAACTTCCTAAATTTCTCGTAAATAACGTGTTTTTGAAAGACTAAGCGTTTCGCCGCTAGAGCGCGGAAACACCTTATTTCTATATTTTGTAAAAATCGGTATTTAATCAGAAACTATATATATATATATATATATATATATATATATATATATATATATATATATATATATATATATATATATATATATATATATATATATATATATATATATATATATATATATATATATATATATATATATCTAGTCCGAGACCGCACTCGGAAATTCAGGAGACTTTTTCGATTACTACAGGTCATGTATTTCCCCCTGTTAAAAAATATATATAAAGTTTCGTTCGTTTACATTATAGCACACAATACACATAAAGTACGAATAAATATTGTTTGATTATTAATTCATAAATATATACAGAGCTTGTGTTATTGTTAATACTTTTATTGTTGTATATTTTATTATTATATTCATCTCTATTGTGATACAAAAAAGAAATTAATATGTATAACAAAAAGGTTGGTCGAAAGAGCTCAGGATTTAAAGTTCAGACTTATAGTCAAGCAAGTAGGGTGGTAAAAAAAACAAACATTAATTCATTAATAAAATAACATAAACATTAATATGGTTATTATTATTTTGTTTAATTAATTTTATAATTTATTTCTAAATATAATGGATATAATTTTATAAATTTTATCATAGTATCTTTTAAATTAAACCCATTGTATTAAAATGTTTTACGTGTTAAAGGATGTTGCAAAACTAAAAAGTTTATATGGTCTTTTATACAATCAGTATCATAGATACAAGATTACATAAAAGTCAGCCTAACTTAATCCATCGCGGGCTTGTATGCTTACCATTGTTTAGATACTACTCGGACATAAGATTGCCGACAATATTTTGAAAACTATTTGTCAAAATAATTCGATTTTGTTTGTTTTTTCTGTTTTTTGGTTAGTATAGTAGTGACTTTATTCAAAATTGGGAACAAAATTTTCCTCAAATTCTGGAAGTATTTCTGATCATTTGATAAAAATTAAATAATCAAATATTTTAGATTCAAGTGTATTTTTAAATGTGTTTTTTTAATATTTTGATTTAACTGGTTTCATTACTTATGCATAATAAATAAGTATTGCATAATAAAATTTTGACATAGATAAAGCTTTCAAAATTTATTCTTTTTAATTAAATTTTAAATCTGAGAAAAAAACTAATGCATTAAGAAATATTGACTAATTTAACAATAGAGCAGAATCCGCGAGTATTTCGGAATTCAAATATTAAGCACCACTAGTATTTAGAATACTGATGTATCCGGACTAATGGTTTTAAAAGAAGTCCTTATTAAAATTTGTTTTTCGAATATATATTGGATAAATCCCTTATTGTAGTTCTTTCTAAATAATCAATTGATGTATTACAAACAAACAAATAGACAAATGGAATCAAAATAAAATAATATCCAGTAAAAGCCAAGTAAACCCTATTTATTAATAAATTTTAATTGTTGTCTATTCCCCATAAAATAATTAATCTTTAAAATTATTCCATCAAAAAGGAGACCAAATATTTTTTCGACATCATCTAAATCCTTATTATTCTATTCTTAACACAATTCCATTGAAATATTGTTCGATTTTTACAAGGTATATGCATACTATTCCTCCATATTCTTCGCTAAAAAGTTATTGTTTTTAATGTGCGAAAATTAATAATGTTAATAATGTTAATTTTTTTGCATTTCAGGTAAGTTTCCATTAACAACGCATTTATAAATAATGGATATTCATTAAGTAAAATTAAATAAATTCGTAAAGAAGGCCCAGGAAATTATTGTAAGTATTAAAAAAGGTTTTCCAGTATATATTTTAATTACCAATGCTTATAATTATCATGTCTTGCCTTCTTTTTGTAATTCTGACAATATATCGAAATATTGTAATTTATCCAAATACCTGAAAAAGTACAGCTATGGTCTTTAAAAGGAATAAGGTAGACTTTATTAGGAATTATCCATAAATCTATATTAAGTCAATGCTCATAGAAAACTATTGAATACAATTGAAAGGATAGACAATGCAAAGTTCAGATATATCATATAGTGATTTCATTTTGTACATCGAATGCATATAATTTTATAATCAGATAAAATGTAAAAAATAACAAATCTATTAAGGTACACACAAGTCAAATTAAGTTTTGATTTTTCGAAGCTAAGTATCCTTACATATAATATGCTTACACATGACTGCACATAGGAAAAGAAGTGTATGAGAAAAAAAATAAAGAAAATGGATTGTAAAAAATAACGCATGGAATTCCATTTGTAAACGAAAACAATCCCTCAATTAAAAAAAAAGACGTGTGGCACTCGGGGACTGCCGCGTTAAAGCTATTGCATAGCATTTTGTATCAACTTATGCAATTATAATTTTTTTTTTTATTAATTTATTTTATTCATGCAGTATTGCTTTTTCTTACACCTATACACCTATATACTTTATCATAAACAGCTGCTTATGTATTCGTCCGATTTCGGAGCAGCTCGTCTCGATTCGTCAAGCCACACCTCCTTGCCCGTCGGAGTGGTGAGCGTGAGGTTTTTTCGTTACGGAATTTCTGGATTCGGTCCCCGCGCTCAAGTCCCGCGATAGAAGCTATGCAATGATTCCGGTAATACTTGAACAATGCGATATGCACACTTTATATAGTTGACAGTTCGTCATACTGCTAGTGAGAAGAGATAAAGAAGTTTTATTTTGAATAGATAAAGAAGTTTTATTTTGACCTTCAAAATTAGATTTTGGTTTCTATGGAAATGATGATTTGTAACATATCAGGTTTTTTCGTTACGGAATTTCTGGATTCGGTCCCCGCGCTCAAGGCCCGCGATAGAAGCTATGCAATAGCTTAAAAGTCAATTATTAAAATAATAATAATTAAAGTTATAAATACAATTTGCCTAAACAATTTGTCAGTCACAAATCAATTCGCACATTGTGCGATAGGGTGGACCGCTCAGTAACATACCTCGTTCCACAGTGTACCTTTAGTATTTGCCAATAAACTATACGTCGTAGTTACAAAATATGTACAAAAGTTGAAGACCATTTACCTTACACGTATATTGCCGAAAAGTGATATTTTGAACGGACGGCGAAATGGTTGTATACTTGAAAACAATTTTGTGGTTATAAAAATATATAATTTTTTTTCCAAAATTCCTGTTCCAGTTCTTTAGCATATAAGTGCATAACTTTACTTTATGTTAAATATTTAACATAGATTTTTAACCAACAAGAAAAAACAGCTTCAATTTTATATTATAATTTCGTATAATAATTATTACCCAACAGTGAATCATGAAAAATTTTTGCAATTTTCGAAGTTTTTGCCAAAATAGAGTAAGGAAGCAATTAAAATTTAAGGTTCTCCACGATAATGACATTTCATTTCACAAAGATTTCATAACAGCTTTATTTAAGTATGTATAAACCAAAAAATTAGTTTTATAAAATTGCTTATGTGTACGAAATGTATGATGGCACTCCATATATTGGTAATACATTTAAGAAACATATACAGATATAAATATATCAGAGCCTAATTACTTGCAACCAAACTGGAATTTACATTGTATTTACGAAAAACTTAAATTAAACATTCTAACATTGTATAATTGTAAGCAAATTAAAAGTATCTAATTTAAAAAAAAAATCAAATGGCAGTGTTACTAGCTATATTTAGATGTTAAGCTATAACGCCCGTTCGACGTACGCTGAAACTCACGCCCATGCGATCGTTTCAACGCACGTTGAAATAAACGCTAGTGTGACAAACTCCGTTTAATTCAATGTAAATCGGAAACGTACCTTGGTTTCTGTGTTCCTTGCTGCGTTTAAAAATGCTTGTGCTAAAGGAAACAGTAATACAACCATATCATATCTATTTATGAATTTTCCTTTATCAAATAAATGAATTTTATTAACTCCTTTATCGTCGGGTAAATCACCAACCTTTGTCAGTCTGTGTACTATATTAGAAATATTTCAAAAACTTTTGTTATTCAACTTTTAAAACACTTTGTTGAAAAAGTAATTTTTATTTTTAATTTGACCTAAAATTTTATTTTGTTAACATTTTTGTTGCATTACTATGTGAGAGTATATTCTTCTAGTGAATGCGAGTCGCGTTCAAGTATAGATAATATAGTATTCGAGTCTATATACCATGAACCATCAAGAGAGCTATATGTAAAATATACACTAAAAAAAAAAACCAACATTTTTTGCAATTTGAACTAATTGTAAATTCCGAACATACTAACTTGTGCAGCAAATGGTGGTTTTTTACTGCATAATTAAAAGGATTTTTAACCTTTGCTACATGTTGTATCATTTTAAGTGATTCTATCAAAAAAAATTTTTTGCTATAGTTCAATATTCGACTATGTATCATTATATTTTCGTAAAAATTAATTGAATCACGTTTAGTTCAATGTATCATAGAATTGAAATAATTATAAAATAACATTTTTTGTTAAAATGGAATATTATCCAACGTGTCTGTTGTTTGTAAATATATAGGGTAAGTACGGAAAAAATTACCGTGCAGGAGACATGACCAGTCTAATTATTTTCGGAACCCATAGCTCGATGCAAATATTCTAAGCTTGGTTCACGTCTGTCCACATAAGCTGCCATCAGTACGTAAAAAAGTTAATTAAGCTTAGACTATTGCCATCTAGATATGGTTTATGAAAATAATTAGACTGGTTATCTGACCCGTACTTACTATCTCTACCGAACTTACCCTACAAACCTAGGGAAAATACTATGTGCGTTTTCCCTTATAGACTGAGTGTTGATGTAGTGATACACCAGCGTTTAAATTTTAATATAAATAACCAGCACAATTTTATCATAATAATTACTTTGTTGTCAGTTCGATGCATTGGTATGTGTGGTTTGTACTTTTCTTGCACATTATAAACATCTGAGCCATACATTTAATATTTACCTTTTCTTTTATGAAGCTCGTTCAAATAAGGCTCGTTCATTTTAGCTTAAATTTAGTTTATCAATAATAATCATTCATTTAAATTTGAAATCTTTTTTTCCACCTTATGTTGGCATGAAGTCGAAATTTGGTATTTCTATGGTAATACGCAATAGCAAGAAACTCCAAACTCCATAATTGACATTTGTTAATAAACAGGTTAATTTATTTAACTTGTCTTATGCAAAAAGATAGAAAAATAGTTTGAATGAAAAAATTTTTACAAATAAAAGTTTAATTATTTGAAACGTCGGATTAAGCTGAACAGCAATCGTTTTTTAGAGGAGAATGGGTTCAAGTTTAAACAAGGTTCAAGTTCGTTTTTGGAGTTCGGAGCCTACTCAATTCTTTATTGCAGATTTGGATTCTATAAATGATAAATTTGAACTTGGTCTTAAAAAAATTTGCTTATGTATAGTATTAAAGATATGTGCAAAAGATAAAAGACTATTTTTATACAAAATTGTGTTTTATCAGGCGAAAATCTAATTGTCTTGATAAAATCCAATAAGAAATAAATAGCCTATTATGCTAAAAGTAAGTATGTATTTTAGACTTATTTGGCCTTTCAACTGAGTATGCTTTTGTATTAAAAAAGTTTCTCAAATCAAACTATTTTTCGAGTTTTTTGCATACGTGAAATTAGACTTAAGGTAAACAGCTACGTTTTGTATGCTGAGAATTATATACTATTAAATAAACATAAATAAATGGCATTGTTAGATTTACGTATTTCACTATGTGCTTGGACCTATTTCGAAAATCAAAATATTTCGAAGTTTAAAAATTAAATTTGTTTAAAATTTACTACATTTTCAGCTATGTTAACTATTTTTTATTAAGAAAACATCCAGTATAAATGTAAACATGACGATCAACGTTTTCAAAAAGAGGATAAATAATTTAAATGCAAAATGCAGTATTTTAGTTAAACCGGAAAAGTTATTAAACAAAATACACAATACAAATCGTTATATATACGAAAAAAAAAAACACCACCAATAAGTTTATTTTGTTTGCACTGCGTTTGCAATTTTTAGTCTCTCGTTAGTTCTTCCTTTTTTTAATTTTTTTGTTTGTTTTATAATGCGCTTATTAAAACCGTGTGTACAAATTTTTATTAAAAAACTTCTAAGTAATATTGAAATAAAATTTGTTAATATAGTGTAATAGATTTTAGAAGTTCTTGAAATTTATATAGAAAACAAATTTTGTTTTCGATTATGTTAATGCAAAAAAAAAAAATAGAATGCACAATTCAATGTCAGCAATTATACGGTAGTATTTAATCAGTTACTTTAGACGTTAAGAATACAAGAATATCGTGCTTAGGCTACAAAAAAAATATAAATATAAACAGTTATTTCTGTGATATTTTGAAGAAGTCCCTGTTTCCGCAATAGGATGTTTAGATTGTTTATTGGTAATTGGTTGGTTTATTCCATTTTGTAAATCGAATGCATATAATTTTATAATCAGTTAAAATATAAAAAATAACAAACCTATAAAGATACACATAAGTCAAATTTAGTTTCGGTTTTTCGAAGCTGATTATTTCACAAGTATCCTTACATATAATATGCTTACACATGACTGCACACAGGAAAAGAAGTGTATGAGAAAAAAAATTAAGAAATTTCCTTGTAAAAAATAACGCATGGAACTCCATTAGTAAAAGAAAACAATCTTAATGTTTTAATTATAATTTGCCTAAATGATTTGTCAGTCGCAAATCAATTTGTATATTGTGCGATAGGGAAAACGGTCCAACAATGAACCCCGTTTCACAGTGAACCTTTATTATTTACCATTAAACTATCCATCGTAGTAACAAAATATGTACAAAAGTTGAGGAGCATTTACCTAACACCTATATTGCCCACAAGTTTAGATAGTTTGTAGGTAATAAATTTCATCAATTTTCGCGGTGAATTGTGATTAAAATTGGCGGAAAATGCATGTATTATAGCCAAAATTCAAGATATTAATTTAGTTTTCCGTAACTTTCGGTGATTGGAAGCAACCGAATTTCCCATTTTGTTCACCGATAATGTATATTTTGAATGCAATCAATTTTAAAATTTAAATTTTTATGCACTTAGATATCTTCGAATGACCAACTTATAATGAATTATATACGGAAGTAGTACGATCCACAACATGAGTTCTTCATTATGGATTTCCGCTTGTCTGCGCTTTTACTCAGATAATTAGAGACGTTTCTTCATTTAATTTATTAATAGATATCATTTTTAACATACAATTAATAATATCTAACAGACTTTTTTAACATAAAATATAAAAAAATTTCATTATCAGATATTAGAACTTAATTGTTTAATTATTTATTTAGAAGATGGATCGAAATACATATTAATTCCAAAAATGTTTCTTGGAAATATATAATACTACATGAAAGCAATGTAGCATGTCTAATTAAAAACATGCAAAATAACGAATAATAAAACAGTCAAATTAAAATTCTGAATCTTCTAAATAAAAAAATCACAAAGTGATTTTATTAATTTATTTTAAAGCGGTTGCATTGTAATAAATTTGTAGCACACTGATGGAGGTGCATAGAAACGCTTTCTGGATAGTAAGTCTTTATTAGTTGTTACAATAGCTTGATAATGCGACATCACGTGTAAACGGCTTGTATTTGAAAAATTGCCCGGAAAACCTTTCTTTGTCATATACTGACCGTTTCATTCTGAATGTCTATGGAATATTCATTTGATCCAGAAACAATTATTATTTGATGAAAACATTTCTATAATAACGAAACAACAAGAAACCATTATTATTATAGAAAATCTCACTTGAAGTATGTTATAAATCCGATAATTTAATGTCAAGTAACTGAATTTTAAATAAACACTTGAATACCAACGCAGAGCCAAAACCAATTGGTCTTGAAGCTGAAAATTTTGAATGAAAGTGTCTTATATAACATAAGATTTATTAACATTTGTTCATTATATAACATTTGAAAAACATTTTAGCAAAGTCGTTCCTAAAATGGGGAACATAAGGCTTCAATTTTGATAGATTTGTCAATGTACTTTCCAAATCAATAGTAAAAAAGTTTGATATTCTTGTTTTAACGCAGTCGAGATAAAAAAAAAAAAAGAAAAATGAAAAAAATTCTAAAAAATTTTTCAAAATTAAAATTGGAGGTTTACACGTTATGCATTTTTTTACGAGATGGATTAAAACTTCAAAACTCAACTGGGATTATCCAGATTACCACCACATAATCTTCAATTAAGATTCGGAACGGTAATCACTATGTTTCGGAACATAAACCAGTCAAGCCGTTATAATGGGTATCAATCTGAAAAATCTATGTTCACATGGCCAATTGAATTTCGCCTATTCCCTTGTCGGAAAAACACCAACATTATTTATTTACGCGTTAGAAAAGAAAACTAAGAATGTCGTGTATCAAAAAGTATTACAATCAAAGAGTGTTGATAAGTAAATCTAAGATTATAATAAACAATATGTTTTTGAAATAATAATAATTTTAAACAATATATTCGATTGTTCATAGCTAAGACATCACGTATGTTGGGTCTGCTAGTATAATAATAAAATGGAGCTGATACAAAAAAATTTACAATTTTATTTTGCTGATATTATTTTTAAGATCAACCGATATTATCCACAAGATTGCAAAACTAATCAAATGTTGTATAGAGAAGAAATAATATCTCGCATAATGATAAAAAATCAATTTCTATAAATTTCAATTTTTTGTTGTATATATATATTTTTTTTACTATTATATGTAGTGGAAATTGTCGGGTTTTTTTTCATTTCTTTTCCTTTAATTTTATATGTTCTGTTTAAAATTGTTCAATTTGTTATATATATATACATATAAAATACATACTACACTTACAGTAGTTATAGATATGTATTAAACAAAAATGAACAAAAAAGAAAAATATCTTTTTCAGTTTATGAAGAAGAAAAATATAATAAAAGAAATCTTTATGATGGCTCCACAATGAATACAGAAAGGAGACACACACAACACAATACATTAATAGATATATGGTTTGTATTCACTTGTATATCCTTTCCATTACTGAATGATTCGATTCACTACTATCGTACTGCCATAGTTTATATTTGACTAGATGATACCCTTAACTTAAGATTTAATAGTACTTCGTGTAGCTTTCTTATTTTAAAGAATTCATCGATTTATCTTTTAATCAAAACTAGCTGGCCCAGCAAACGTCCTTTTGCCATGTATTTCTAATCAATATCAACATTTTGTAGGAATAATAATATATTCTTAACAACTTACCTCTATTTCTTAATACTGAAAACTAAGGCAAATCGGAGTAAATAATGATATTAATTTATTTTTTAAAGCATATCCGGTCACGTTGCGGTGACATTTGATATTAAATCGATTGCATGCAATATTTGAAGCATATTGAACAAAAGAATCCCGTTGTCCCATCCTAACTTTGCTTCCGCTTTTCATCCCTAAGGGAAGAATTTCGGAAAATCTTTTCTGATAGAAGACCCGGTATTTGGTGTGTCACCCACAATTTGGTGTGGGATTCCCATGACATGAAATATTTATATAAACACTCGTGTTTGATGTGGGATACCCGGTACCTCGTGTACCCGTACTTCGTGCAGATCGTGCAGCGGTTATAATATACTTGGTGAAAAAAAGTGTATGAAACTCTAGAACCACGAATGGCTCCGGTTATACTTGAACGATGCGATTTGCACACTTCATATAGAAAAGAAGAGATAAATAAATTTTATTTTGAATTTCAAATTTAAATTTTGGTTTCCATTGAAATGATACTAATAGGATTTGTAACATACTTTAAGTGAGTATTTACAATAAAAGAAAAAAAGTGTGCCGCCCTTCTCACTTAAGAGTTTAAAAAATAGCTTATAGCCTATTCCCGGACCTACCGAATATACACAAAAAATTTCATAAAAATCGGTCCAGCCGTTCTTTAGTTATAAGTGGTGTAACTAACACAACTTTTTTTTATATAAGAAGATTTATCAAAATTGGGTTTGCTGTTTTGTCGTGAAAGCGTAACACACTGACAGAGAGACCTTTGTTTATTATGTTTGTAAATTGAAACTAAGTATTTTCGATGATGGTCCCATAGGTGTTATAAACGGTATAGTTTGTGAGGATAGGTGTACATAAGTATATGATGACTGATGGTAAAATTTATAGGTAGACTTCGCACTTATAACAATTCACGCAATATCTTTATTAATTATATTTCTGTATTACTCTGATGTATAGGTTATAGTATTGTGAAATTTCATTAATATCCATTTAGTAGTTTTTGCATCACATACATACTCAGAAACTCTCGAGTTTATGATAATATAGGAGTAGGTTATACAAATATTTTGGATATTTCTAAGAATTTTCAAATATTTTTAAAATTTTTTCAAAACGGTTTTTGAGCTAACCATTGTACTTCAACTGTGTTATATTAGATTTTTATAAGAACTTATCTAGTTTCTTTGACAATGGAGACTGCGTTTTAGGATTGTTTTTCGATCTTAGTTCTGCTTTCAACACAGCGAATCACAAATTTCTGTTTACAAAACTTTATAGAATGGGTCTACGAAGTACAATTGATGATTTAATGTTGCTATTTGAAAAACTGTAACTTGTTCGTTGATATAGATCAACAATATTCTAAGATACTATCGCAAAGGAGTATGTTAGACCCATTTTTGGTAAATTTCTACATAAATGATATAAAAGAAAATGTACCATTTAGTACATTACTATGTACGCAGATGATGTAACTTTTCTAGTGAGCAGATAAATCAAATGCTTCAATCTTAGTGTAACAAAAACCAACTGATACTCAATCTAGAGAAAACTTGCATTATATAATTTAAATTGAAACTCGATAAAATGATTATTTCTTTGCAGCTTACGAATGTAATAACTACTCTTCAAGCAAAGATTTTGAGCGTAATAATGGATTACAATTTTAAATTTAATCAACATGTAACAACTAAGAAAAAATTGAACGAAACTAGTTTCTTTCAAAGAACTCCGGTGTACACCGGTTACAAATTATAATAAGAAATACCGAAAGAAATTGAAAAACTTATGTATTATATGTAAGTCTATATTTTACATACTTTTCCTATGATAGAGTCTATTTTCAAATAAAATTTATAATCATAATTGTAAATATGATATTCAATATAATAGAATAACGATTGTACAAAATTTAACGGATAACTCAGTTATGTATCGTATAGTAAAACTGAAGTTAGAAAATATGTTCTTTATATGTATTTCCTATTTAGAATCTCATTCTTATTTGATACATGTAAAGGTATTGATACATATAGTTTTACTTTTTCTAATTTTCTCAAAATCGACAAATTAGGGAGTGTAGAATTCTAAATTAAATTAAATATTTTATCTTTAACTCTTATTTACGGTTATAATACTCTTTTGATTATATTGCCCATATCCGTAAGCAATGGAATATTTAGCATCATACACGCTAAATATTACACATTCAATTTGTTCAATGTGTTTAAATTCAGTGTTTAGATTTGATTCATATAAAACAGAGTAAAATTGACTTAATAAATGATATATAATTAACAACTATGCTTAGATTTTGTGTATTTAAATAATTTCCACAGTTCTTATCGTTCATATTTTGACAAAATAAAGCTCAAAGCCTTGGTCAGTAGTACGAAGTTTCACTTGCAAATCTGTGGTACAATAATATGTTTTAAAACACCCCTAATATATTCACTATGAATCATTCGTAGTTTACAAACAATAATTATCCCAAAATTCATTTCTGCCACAATTATGTCATAGCGTATTCGCTTGTCATATTTGATGCTATACTTTTAATTATTTAAGAATGTTGAAAATTTATAATATATTTGTAAACAGATTTTCTAAAGACTTTATTCAAAATTTAAATGGAAAGATTTTGTTCGCAAATAAAAAAGGTATCTGTTTATTTACACTTAAAATTAATGAAAATATTTTTCATGTCCAGAGTCGGTAAATAGGCTGAACGTGTTATCGATTGTTGACCATAATAACTCTTATTGGTTCTTGCATAAATAATCTAAAAAAGAAATTATCAAGGAAAGTTTTCACAAAAATATTCTAAAGCTAAGCATAATTAAACCACACAAAAGATTCTAGAAGTACATAAATCAAGGACATCATATGTTGATGAGCACTGGGGCTAGTAAAAACACTAAATCATTATAGATGTCCAAAGTTTTATTAGATTGTCAATCTGATGAACAAATCACACTTGTACATAACATAAAATAATATAATAAAAAAAAGCATTTGAAGATATATAGAACTTACACGCCTTGGTTATTATTACAATCAAATACTATATATATATATATATATATATATATATATATATAAAGCAAAGGATAATAAAAGCAATAAAAAGGACAACAAATAAACATATTTACAAAATAAATGTATACAGAGTGTAATAAATATCGGAATGGAAAGACACATGAACATGACACACTGCGTCTTGTAATTGTTTATGATCTGTGAATATTGTTTGTTTTTTATTTTATTCATTTTACTACTAACGTTGTCAAGAATATAAAAACTTATTAAACAAAGTTTCGATTTAAATTAAGGTCAATTTACAAAAGTATTCAAATTTCAAACAATCTAAATACCTAAATAAAATTTATAAAAAAGACGTTTCGATTCATCAATTATTTCTTGTAATGCTTATCTTAAAACAAAAATATATTTTTTAAATGTACCTAAAACATACTTAATCAAAACTTGAGCACAGTGTAAAACATAAAAAAACTTATTTATAATCAATTGTCTGTAATAATTGAAAAGAAAAATTAGTGTAAGGCTTCACATATCAAATGTAACAAATTTCGTTGAAATCTAGTGAAATCTTTTTCACGAAACTATAATTGTTAGATTCAACTGCGCTATGTTTATATATTTTTTCTAATAGTCCAAGAATTAAAATATTTGATGTCCATATTTCGAGTGCTTAGCGCATTGGCTTTAAATCCATAGTCAATGGATCTGTGTATGTCCTGACTTCGAGTTATGTGGGTATATTATATTATAACCAATATTCGACATTGTCCTCATTGTAGACATCTCATTTTTGTGTCCCCTTAAGCTCAGTGTATCTAATGACAAAAAAACATATACAGCAAAACATTGATTCATTTTGTAAATTTGTATTGTTTTATCTCAATTTTTCTACGCTATTCACCTCTATTGTACATTTGGAAACAAATAAAGAAAATTATTGTGAATTTCTGTTATATTATATTTATATGTGGTTCATATAATCCCTTAAATATGGGTCAAATATTACGATGACAAAAATATTAATGTCAGATTCTATTATTTACTTATTCTTTCAAAAAAAATAAAATAAAATGTCGTATAAGACATTCTTTGTATATTTTGAATAAGTTTTGTATTTCAATATTATTTGAATTAATCCCTACGATTCCATTAGTGGCTGTCATATGATAGCTGCGCTGTCGATAATGTCATCTAATAAGGAAATGCGATATGACATTACTAACAAACATTTTTTATAACGACAATCGATTCTATTTCAAATTTCGGCGTCAAAATAGTCAAAGAATTTTTGCGCTATGAAAAATCTGATCTTTAATCTAATTCCTTATGGAAAGTAGTTTTTCTATGAATAAAAATAAATGTGGGTAGTATATTTTTAGAATCTGTATTAAGTATATTTTCTATATGATCCAGATTTTTTCGAATCAGGGGGCAGCGACCACTTATAACGGATGCAGTTTGTGATCAACTTAAAAGTAAATAGTTTTGTTGAAAGTAAAAATGCTTGAATCCTAGCAATTCACAACACAAAATATTTGTAAGGGTTATTTGTAACATGGGACAAATATTAAATCCTGGTTTGCTAATAATTACATTTTTAATGAATAAAAAATTAAAGAAAATATCAGCTTTGTAGACCAGATCCAAACCGTTTTAAATTACATAACAGAAGATTAATTATTAATAAGAAAAAATCAGCTCGACGGAGTAAAAGTCCCCGAATGGATGGGGATGGCGGTATATACGTTATATTAATTTTTGCGAGTAAACTATGACACCTATCGAAAAAAAATCACATATAAAAGTTATAAATAGTAAAAAAAATTTTTATTTTTGAAAACCAAGATAAGTAAAGTACATATAAATTACTTGTACTACATAATATTGTATGAGAAGTATCAGTTTTTATGTAAACGGGATTTTCACTGAAAAATTTTCAAAACGTAGTTTTTCAAATTTTTTATTTTAAACGTTAATTTTGTTTATAAACTATATTATATTTTAATTCTATATTAAAGTTGAGATTTAAAGAAAAAATAAGTTCAAAGATTGAAAATTTTCCAACCAAATTTTCCGATAGAGAATAAGGTCTTTTTTAAATTGTTTTCATAAAACAATAATGGATTATTTTGTATATGTTTTTGTATAGTTTGTGATTTTAACACAAAATCGCAAAATGTTTAATAGAAAATAAATACAATGGAAATGAAAAGAAAATTTGATACAATTGAAATGTAGAAAAACAATGTCGTATTCAAATTATAACTCATCCATGGTAGACGTACCGGGCATACAGCTATTTAATTGAGCATATTTATACAACACAAGGAAGTTTTTTGCTCAATATTGACAGTGTATTTTAAAACGTGACTTAATCTTCGATATTATAATTTATGAAGTTCGACTTCTTTTCATTTTGTCATCCTGACCTATACTAAATATAGGGATATAATCAATTACTCATATAATATACCATAAAAAAATACAACGTGACATGAATTTTCGATTAAATTTATTGAAGAAATATATTTATTGAGTGTCGCTAAAACATAAATCAATGGCAGAAACAACCAGCAGAAATTTGGATAAGAATAATAATTTATTTTGTTTGTTTTTTAGGTTCTTTGCCTTGAAATTAAAAGAATTAATTTTCAGTGTAAAACCATGCAATTTCTTTTGTCAATTATAGTTCCAAACAAATTTAAGGGTAATTTAATTTTCTTTTTATACTCGATTTATAAAGAATATGTCAAAGTATATTAGTTTTCGTCTAAAATTATTAATGCTTGTAACAATTGACTGCCCCGACACCATTTTTGTGTAGATGTTCATAGAATCACCTAATTAGCTCGTTTCCGTTTGTCCATCTGTCCGCTCGCCCGTCATTAACTCAGCTCTAAAACAAAAAGACATAGCGAACAAAATCGATTCATTGTGTCCAATTCATTATCCAAATTTTTTCGTAAATATTCGCCACAATTTTAGTTCAAATTTGGCTATTATGCATATAGGTATAGACAATTACAATATATATTATGAATTTATAACTGTATGGGCTGCATATTTAGAGTATTTTATGAAAGCTAATCATTAAAAATAGTTCAAATATTGATACTGAACCATATGTCGAGTATGTTAACAATTAACACAATTTGTTATTTTCATTACTAAATTATACACATAACAAGTGAAGAGAGTGTTAATTCTTTATATTATACGAAACATATGACTGATCATCAAGTTAAGCCATTTATAATTATTAACATTTATTGAATAGACGAAATACTTAGTCCTTACAGTTTTCAAATGTTTGTTATATATTCATAGAAGCAAAGAAATGTAAATTTATTTCTTTAAACCTTCATGAAGTTCCACAAAGTATATCTTTCTACAACTAAACAGCTATGAAATTTTAGTTAATACTTGAAGGGCATGCTATAAATGACCTGTAGAACATCCTGAAGAATGATCTGTTCTATGTACTTCTATGTACAAAAATATTGATTATGTGTATTAGAATACATTAATACCAGACGTTTGAGTTGAACAGTGAAAATTTTTGTCTAAAAGGTTAACAAATTTAATATAAATATGTGTTAAAACTCTGCTATCGTTTGCAATATTTATATACTTGTTGCACAATATATTATTCCGTGGTGAAGCAAATCATTTTCGATAGACCACCATGTATATAAGAAAGCTTCTGACAAAAGAAAACGAAAGCTATATTATTTTTTTTCTTATCGATTCAGAAAATTTAATGTCAGTTATTAAATATTGTGTGTAGAATTTTATTTCCGTAACATAACAGGTATCTTAAATTTATTACACGTATAATATTATATATAGTTTTTACGTTATAAGAGCATACATTTGTATCGATTTTCTACGTATGTTCGAATGTTTCGTAGAATAATGTCTTTTTGTTGTACTGTTTTTGTGTTGAAAAAGTGATACTTAATCAATTCTTTTCAATGTAATTAAACAAAATGAAAATTTTATATATAAATGGACATAACTGAATAACTGGACAGTCAGACCAGACCCAAAGCCACTGAACTTAGAAGTTTGAAATTTTGCTTTGCATAAGGCAGAAATTTTGAAATTCCAGATTGAAATAGTTAAAATTTTGTAATATTGATCGAGGTACTGCATAAACTGCAAAACTAAAAAAAATTAAATTTTGAACAGTATAATAATGAAATCAATTATAATATTCTTTGAAGGTAGTGAAGAGGTGGTTCAAATTACAGGAATGTTCATCTAAAAGAATGAAGAGGAGGTTCGTTATTGATTTATCTACAGTAGAATCCAAATCACTAGGCCATAAAGCTTACAATTTTGGACACAGCATCCTTATGTAACATAGAAAAAACTATGATAGGGCTTCCATTCATTAGAGCTTCCATCCAACAAATTTTTATTTATGGATCCAAGCACAATACAAATGACTAAAAAAGAAAATTATAATTCACCAATATCTTCATTTAAATAAAACTTTCTCGGACAAAAACAGGAATTTCTTGCAGCTCTGAATAATTTTGTAGCTAATGAGGTTTGAAATAAATTGAATTGTTCAATGGAATGACGGCTACAAAAGTTTACTCTGAAATAATTGTTTGTTTTTTAAATCATCTCCATTGTATTGTTCATTTTAAGAAAACATTTCATTTCTTAAGAATGATTGGAATGAGATTTCATAAATTTCGGAGTATTTCACGATCCCTATTAATCATTATAATATAGCGCAAAAATTTATAAATTTTATATAATTAATAACCTCCATCTGATATTTGTAATAATAATCATAATACAGTATAAAAATCATGTGAGACATTGAAATAAGGAAAAAATTAAGATTCACATAGAAATGACAATTGATAATACTTTTTAAGAGCACAAAAGTCTTAATTATCCTTATACCAAGGCGATTATAACACACATATATTTATACTATTAATAGATGAAAGATCTATTAAAACTTAATTTCTTGAATTTTTAGTATTATAGTCAAAGGCGTATTTATTTTCAAATGGTGCAAATACAATGAAATTTAGAAGAAAAAAAAATTTTTCAGCGTTACCGTATTATTTTTGTATTGTATTGTCATCCAATTAACTTGTGTTTACCCAATTTCAAGTCAATCGGTCGGAATCAGTGGATCTAAACCGGGATACTAAATAAAAGCTTGTAAAATAGAATTAAACTTTTCAAATAAAATACCAAACCATGCTCCTGATTATGAGTAATGTATTTTAAATTAATAAAAATCCTAGGTACAAGAAAAATTGTCTATTTTTTAAATTTAAGTTTAATTAAATTATGATATGACAATAGTCAATTAAATATATAAAACATTAAATTTCAGTAATTTACAGGTCTAAAGTTTTATAAAATTTATTTGGAACATTTTTTTTTTTTACTTTAATATAATAATAATCGTGAATTGAAATAATGGGTTCATCATACTAAAGTTATATCTTTCTAACATCTTTAACAATCATACCTATTAAATTTTAAAAATAGAATAAAATATAGTTTAAGGGATATATATTATTATTTCACATTGCATATTAGAAAATAGCATCCTTTCTTTAACACTAGATGTATGGTTTTTGAAACCAAATAGTGGACTATTTACAACATTCACAATTTATCAATGTCATCTCACAGTACTAGCAAGCCAATCAGACCTACTACTATATAACACATATACATACAATTTCTTACGTCACACTGGCGAAACAAATGAATTGGTACCACTTTATCACTTGTCGAGAGGGAAATATTTTTAGAAAAATTGTATATAACATAGCATACCGTATAGCAGTATTATAAATTTGACGACTACAGTTACTTTCGATGAATTTTAAAAATATTCCTAAAACAACGGTGCCTGTTTGTTATTTTTGAAGAAGATTTCACCATTAAATCACTATACATAATTTTGTACTCTGATATATCGATTCTCCTAATCGTATGAACTGATTTTGATTTTATTATTCTTGGAAGATGATTTTTTCAATGAGCGTTTTCATGTACAGTAAATTTTCCATTTACGTATCCGAATATTGCATTTGTTTTGCATATCGCCTGGAACACTTTCAAAAAACGGGGTCAGTATCTGTCAATAACTATGTATCTCTTTGCCTGTTCAGGCATCGTAGCTTCTAAACAGATGATCAGATTTTGAAATCATGTTTTTTAAAATTACTTCATAGAGTATGTTCTTGGCTATGTTTAAAAATATACTCAGACGCTTGAAAATTAAATAAAAAATAATTCCAAGTTTTTCCGGTTGATGCTGTTTGTAAATTTTAAGCATCTCCGAAAGAAAGCCAAGTATTGTTATAATTTTAACTTGCTTGTAATTGATTGCATTATCTTGAAGAAGTTGTCGAATTTTGAAATTCGGTACAAGATAAGATATTTAAGAACTTTTGAATATTTAGTCAATTTCGCTGGTAAATACATATATTTTGAAATTTCCAAATCAAATCAATTTTGTATATGTCTTCAATCGGTTGCCCTATCAATCAGTCTTTCAGTTGGACTGCCGGTCGGCTTACCTTAATTATTAAAAATCATTCAAACTAAATCCAAAATCTTCTACTGCTTCAAGCATATTCATAAATTTTGCTTGACAGCTTGAACGGATTTGTGACTCATGATACAAATATCATACCTGATGAATCAAGTGTAAAAACAATCGATATAAACAACGAACTTTCACAGTTTACAAATTTATACAACCAAGATATAACCAAGTAAATTTAAATTTTCTAAAAGTTTCACTGAATCCCGTATGGATATAACATCAAATTATATCTACTTGAAACACAATTTATGTGTGAACGTATAAAATAGATAACACTCTGGAAACAGAGAGAAAAAATAAATTTTTTTCCATTTTATCATCATTTTGACCATGTCAAATTAGATATGTGAGTGTTAGAATTATTATTGTGAAATGCCGTTTTTTTTTTCTATCCAGAACACCCATTTCAGATGAGAACAACATAGTATTCTACAACTTATATTAAACATATGTCCTCAATATTGTGATGAAAACCATATATACATGGATATGTAATGCCTGCCTAGTGGGACGATATAGAAGTACACGACAAAATACTATTGCTATTTTTCAGGATGATATGATGATAGTATAATATAAAAGATCATCTTGTAATCGTTTTTAATAATAGAAACTATTGTATACAATTTCATAAAATGTACAGCAGGGCGCATAAGTATATTTACATATTTAAAAGTATTCGTTTAGTTAAAATAACTTATAGTTACTATTGGCAAAATGCAATAAACTGCATCAGGAAGAAAATTCGTCATAGTATCGATAGAGCTATCAAAATAACATTTTAACTACAATCTGCAACAAAAACAACAAGAGAAAGAATTGTACATACAGAAGAAAATATCGGTGTTGTAATGGCTATTGTTTACGAAGATGCAAAATTAGTCTTTTCTTCGACGACCATAACCACGTAGACATTTTTGTGTAAAGATCTGGGTCTACACCCATACAATATTAAACTACAAAATTCATTTGATCGTAATAAGTGTCGATTGTTTGCGGATTGGGCCTTAGAACAGCATGAATTTATTCTAATTTTGATCAAAATTGTGATTAGTGATCAAGCTCATTTTTCAAACTGTTGTAAATGGAACGAAAACAATCCTCAAATTCTGGGGATATCGTTACATGGAGACATCTGCGGTCTATATTACATTAAAACGACGATTAAACTTATAGTAAACAGTGTGCTCATATAATGGTGCTCGTAGTTGATCGATGACCCAAGAATTTTTGTTGCGAAAAGTGACCCGAAAGTATTTTTGGCCCAAGTAACATATTGCTACACATAATACTGCTACCACAACATCTCACTTATTGATAGAATGATTTGATGAACGCAACATCACGCCATTTGATTATTTTCTTTGGGATTTGGTGAAGTCATTGGTTTATGCTGATAAACCAGAAACAATAGAATATCTGAAACTCAAAATAATACATATTTTTAAATTCAGGCTCAATTACTCGTAAAAGTGATCCAAAATTGGTCTGATCAATTCAAGTAAAGAAAAGGAGTCAATCTTAATTTTAATGTGTTTTATTTCAATTTATAGTTCTATCTTTAAAAAAAAAACATGCTTTACATTGAAAATATTATCAAAATATAAGAAATTTGGGTAATATGATTATTTAAGCCCACAACCAAAAATGTAAACTTGTCGCAGATAAAGTTGTGGGTATCAGCTAGTCTTAAATAAATGGACAACTTATACATATTATAGATTATGTTACAAGATACACATACCAACAATAATATTTCAAATTTTGTAATAGTTTACAATAATAAATTATATATAATTCGGTGTACTACCAGTGTGCAGAACGTGCTTGCTAGTCAGTTATATTAGTTTATCTATATACATTCAAAAATAAAACATTATTGTACATTTGTAGAAAATTTATGATAGCTTTTACTTGCACCTAGAAAAATTCATATAATTTACTCAATAAATGCCACGGGGGTTTCTCCTCATATTTCAGTGTTGGAATCATTTGATTCTCAAAAACTAGAAAGCTTAAATAATAATTATTTTTGCAGAATCAGTTCATTCTAACACTATAATGTAAGAAGAAACCTCTGTGGTATTTATTGATGAAACTTTATAAATTTTCGAACATTTCGAGATACAAAGTATAAGCTATAATAAATTTTTTACAAAAACTGGCATTATCAACTTTAGACTTCATATGTGTTTAAATATATAATTGTAGACGTGCTCAAGCGCTCCCGGTATTTGGTGTTGGACACACGATACCCCAGCCTCCTTGGCCCCCAAGGTGGTCATCAGCCTACATATATCATACTTTGTTGTGACACGATCCATACTGTTTATGTGGATAAATTAATTTAATTTTAAATTTCAATTTTAGATTTTAAGAAATTCTTCATAACTGAATTCTATAATGAAATTATTTTAATAATTTAGAAGTACCTATTCGACTAAAATTTTAATTAAAACAACAATTGTAACGCTTAATTGAAAATTCAAAAGAAATCTTGTTTATGAACTAATGACAATATTTAAATTTCATTCACATATATCAAAAGTTTCCAAGAAATGAAATGAATACTATTTTAGTATAAGAGTTAGTTAGGATAGAAAGACTTTTAACTAATTTCAATGTAAATTTTGGCGTTATTCTGTTTCATACACAATAAAATTAAAATCTCCAAATCAAACCATCGTTTATTAAGCAGAATTTTAATCAAGTTTAATGATGCTAAAGTAAAAAATTGTTATTTATAAAATAAATATAAAATGATGAAAAAAAAAAAGCAGTTTAGTGTGTTTGAAATAAAAGTTTAACTTAATTGAACACATGTTTTTTGTTTACGTGAAACTGAAGCCGAAAAAACATTGGGAAATACTGAGAAGTCAAAAACTTTTTGCTGAATAAAAATAAAAATGCAAATGTACACACGTACCACTATGAATATAGATACACTTCAATCTCCATTATTCAATGGTCTTCAATATGCTTAAATACTTTATATGATTAACATATTTTGTCATTAATTTCATATACATTAAACTTTACCTGAAATAGTATACGTAAAGTAAAGCAAATGTGATGTATGAAAACTTAGTGAAACAACTTTTTCTGATCTACTTCGGAATAGGCCCATAATTAGCAGAGATTTAATCGATAATTAATTGTAAAAAAAAATTTTTTCGCTCTTATCATTACCAAGAAAACTGATACTTTCCTAAGCTGGCTCAATCATTTTTCTACGTTATGGCTAACGAAAGATAATTTTTTCCACAACTAATTAACGACTAAATAGCAGCTAATTATGGACCTATTCTGAAGTTGATCGGAAAAAGTTATGTCGCTAAGTTGACTGTCAATTAAGCGAAAAGTGAGGTTGCCAATAGCGATTCAAATTTTTATTGAACTATATCCAAAAACTACTTTAACTGCATTTATTACGTGTTTAAATGCAAAGCGCATTTACGAATGCATTTTGATGGCGATTAAATTTTTTTATGTCTACAGCATCAACAAAAATGCGTAATGTAAATTATATAAATTTTTTGCATTTTAAGAGAGAAATTATGTACTTTTTATAGACATTTAATATTTTAATTCATAATAAATGCTGTTAAAGTAATTTTTGGATCCAATAAACATTTTTATCGTTATTAACAACCTCGAAAACCCTAATATACTGAGATTGATAAATGTTCATTCATTTTTAAGATTTTAGAATAATTATCCACTTTTTGTATGCACTTTATAGTTAAACGCATAATAAACGGAGTTGAGTAATTTTTACTATGGTAAACATTTTTATCGCAATCAACTACCTCGAAAACACTTACATACTGGCTCTAATAATACACTTTTTGCATACATTGGATGCATTTAAAATGAGCATAATGAAATAAAGGGCATGTCTCCACGACCTTTATTTTAAAAAAGGGATATTCAGAGTAAAAATGATCTTAATTGTAAAGTCTAATATTTCGAAAGTTATTTATTATATCCCATGTTATTAAGCAGTAAATGCAATAAATGTAATAGTCGTGGTTAATTGAATTATGGATATACTCATGAAGTATTATATTTTCATTCTTTTAGTAAGATAACTATCATATAATCAAATAAAAATATTTCTATGAAATAGGATTATAATGACAGTATAATTATTCTTTCATTTCTTTAAGTGGAATTCGAACAAAAAAGGGACATCTAAATTAAAGACAATTCCAAATAAACTTTAATGAAAATACATTGTATATCTTTGAAGGGTCGTTAAAAAACATCTCAGACTGGGCTGGATTTATATCAAGGAACCCAGGACATGTTTCCAGGGTGGCAAGTACTTACGTGAACTAAAACCAAAAAATTGGAATGGCAATAGTAATAGTAATAGACGCATGCAGTTAATAGAGAGAGCACTTATTTAACGACTCTTTTTCTGTTTGTTATGAATTTAATATAAAAAGGCTCATAATCATAAAAGGTTAAAGCTTTAAAGGAATTTAATATTAACGCAATGAAAGGTGCATCCAGAAGCATCCTAATCGTAAATCCGTCATTACGTTCAAATAATTATCTAAATGATGAAATTTGACATGCATAATCTTAGAAGGATAGATTTTTATTTTCGATCAAGAATACGAAAAAGAAGAAAAATAATTGCATTATAAATTTGATAATATATTAAATGAGACAGATATTACTGAAATATATTAATGGCTTCTTACAAAACAGTCTTATAAACCTAATACAACAAAAATAAAACAGGAAACCAGCAACGGCAAATCAAATCATTTATAAAAACTGTACTGTTTTATAAGAAATTTATTATTTTCAACGCTTTGGCACAAGAAATTTTATTTGGAATGCAATTTTTATACATTGATAAAATTGAAAACGAACTTGAGATGAGCTGACGAAACTAAAGAATAAATAACGATCAAACTCCGCAGGAGAATAGACGGCGTTTGTGCTAACTTAGCCATAAAATGAATTTCGACAATCGCTTTAAATCGGCCTCTTAAGTGACGTATTCACGTAATATTCTTGAAAGGATTTACATACCATATGTTTAAATTTCTTAAGTTTATTACGATTATTGAAATATTGCCATATTGAAATAAATTAACTTTGTACACATTATACTGTATAAAAGAATTATTTATACGTACTATGACACATTTTCTATATATATATATATAGAATTTTATGAAAATAATTGCAGTATGTTAAACAGCAATTTATGTTTTTGAAATACTTGTTATTATAAATTTGATTTTCATACAGCGAATATTTAGATAAATAGATACGATATATGTAAATAAAAATATGGAGGCAAAGCATAGCAAAACATCGTAGTCGTAGTTGGTTGGCTATGAATAATGATGATTATCGTGATATAGTTAGCGAATAACTGAATAAAATCATATACAAAGTATGTAAGAACACTCATCACAATTTACACAGAACTATATCGTTTTTCTTTTAATTAAATAAGTCAGATATTATTTTAAGTCTGCAAGTCTAAGTATGTCTAATATTTTCTGCCCTATTTATGTAAAATTAAAATATGTAAGATATTTTTTTTTTCATCGGATTATTCGTTTTCAAACGAATCTTTACATCAAAAAAACTCCTACGTTTCTATGTTACTTTTCCAAAGAAAAACGAAAAAGAAATAAAAATTAAAAATTATTTTAAATCAAATAATTTTGTAAATAATTTCTTTGTGGTCAACTACCTCTTGAGGTTGGCGACTACGAATTAATTTTTAACTATCAATATATTTATAGCCAACTTCATTGGCCAAAAGCAAACTGCGTATAGAATTATTTGATTAAAAAAAAATTATTTTTACTTTTTAATTAATGTATTTGATTTTGGTTCTTTTTTTACATAATTTATATTTTTTCGTTTTAATATCATCTTTCCCATCAAAATTTCGCTTTGGAGTGATCTAGAATCATTAAAAAATTTTATGAAAAAACACCCGCTCTTTAAGCCCAGCGTGATTTTCGTAACAACCGACAGGTATTCTTGTCGACTTAATTTTTGCATTATGGCATATTATTTTGACAAATTCAAAATTATCAGATTATTGTGTAGTAAATATGGAGCTGCCTTTTACATATATATGAGATCGATATAATTTTATTGAAACTCTATTGGAATAGAATTATAGCCTAAGCACACGTGAGCGGTTTAAGAAACGATATTTTTGTAAGAATGAAACTCTTTTCAGTGATTAATATTAATTTAGTTCAATATAAGTCATGGAAGGTTGAATGCAGCTATGTCAGAATTTATAAGGATCTAACCCAGTGTTCCGAAACCAAAAAGAAAACCATGGAAAACCCTTGGTAGGAGTTTTTTTAAACAAAATAAACCATTTCCAAATCTTGATTAAATAATTTTTTTGTTTGTTTTTGAACTCATGTTTATTGCTGTTCAAAATTTCAAAATAGTGGAAAATAATTTAAAAAAAGTGTTTTTCAATATTCATAAAAATACTTACAGCTGAATCCGTGAAATTCGAGATAGGGAAAATCGAGAGGAAAAACTTCAGTTATGTTGTGTAAGATTATTATTTAAATTATCATTTAGTGTAATTTTTTTTACCGATATTCACACAAATTTAAAGATTAATTTTTCACAATAAAGTAATCAGTTTTTGATACTCACTGTACAGTGCATATAGAGAAATTATGCTGCTCTATGTTCTAATAATGTTTGTAATGTTGTGTGTTCTTTGGCATGATGAGATGATGATACTGTGCCATCACCTCCCACCAAATGCTGCCCCTTCACTTTCACCCCATTTATGTACGCCATATCAAATACACTGTTTGTGACATATTTATATAATTTTCGAATAAATTAACATTATGTTGTATGTTGTGTATGTGACAGGCCATCGTGCCATTCCGTAGTCGTCGTGTATGTTTGTATGTATGTAACAAATAGTGTACACCAAAATTATAATATGAAGTAATTCTAAACGAATTATTTATGAAAATATATTAATAATTATATGCGATTTATTTACATTTAATCAACATAAACATATGAGGTTTCATATTCAATTTTGTTAAATGTTTATATTATGTAAAAACAAGATGACTTTCCTACTATAGAAATACAAATATTAGTATTTGTATTTTCAACGTGATTCTTGTTTTCCTCAACTTCATGTGCAATATCCATGGGGTTCCATTTTGTCAAACTTAGCCACTTAAAGAAACAGAATAACTTATACTTTTTAAGCGTTAAAAAGGCTATTTTTCAGTATACAGTCTGAAAGATGAGAAATGAACTAATCGGATTTTGATCACTATCTCAATATCTATTGCATTTTGAATATCATCTTTCTTTTGAAGGAATTTTTCAAGTTTTTTAACGTTTGATTATCTTATATTTGAAATTTATAAAACAAATTTGTAATCAAAAAAGTAAAAAACATCCATTTAATCCTAATATGAGTAATTTATTAGACATCTTGCAAAATCTGATTTAAAGGTGAATTTCTAACAGTCATTTCAACCATATGTTGGAACTAAAGACCAACTAATTAAAGAGAGTTAATTAATTTTTGAAATTTTTGGCTCAAAATTATCCTAAAAATAAAAATAAAAGAAATTAAAATAATTTTTTCAATATCATCTTCATTTGTATTCTAGCTAATTCTCAAAAATATAAAAATCAATTAGCTAAAAAAATGCTGTTTGAAGCATCGGCGCTAGAAAATTAGTATCAAAAGTATCTCAAACTATGAATCACCTCATTTTTTCCCTTTAGAGATTGAATTTATAAAAGTAAACTTGACTCACCTTTGTTAAAGTGCAAAATTCGGAGTCTTGTGACTCGGAAGTTTTGGCAATACGTTGATATATATCTGTTAGTTCATTGTCTTATATATACAGATTAATTACGGACCCAAATTGAATGATTTTCAAAATATATGGAGATATATTTTTCGTAACAGTAACAAATTCTATTAAAATGATAAATCAAAGTGACAGACATACTCATGGACAGTTTTCTTCATTCTATGTGTGTTTGACTAAGAACACAGTCATAGACAACAAAAAAACGTTATTATGTTTTATATCTTTAAATAATATCATGTATGAAATAGAGATATTATATTAGAACTAAAATTTGTTCTCAAATGTTCATTATGTGAATCAGATCGGACTTTTTAGGTAAAAAACAAACATTCAACATTGTACAAAAGTCACAAATAAATTCAACTTTTTACTTTATTCACAATCAAAATCAATGTTAATTTATGCCTGCAATACATACTTGGTTTTTTTTTTTTTTTGTGGAAAATTCATATAGAGTTTATTATTTAAATTATAATACATGCGACCTGATGAAAATTCAAAAGATCTTAGAAATAATACGATAAACATATTACGTTTTTAATATTTTTTACCAGCTTACATTTAGATTCACCTCTCACGGTATCTATCTGTTATCAAATGTTGCAAGTTATATTATATTTTGTAGTATCTATTCGATTGACCTGAAATTAAGCGTAAGTATGTAAATTGGATAACAATACAATGCTATTTATTGTATAATACTATAGTTGAATCATTTTCGTTATTCCATTGTTTGTAAACAAAATTATCTCGTGAACATTTCTTTTCTAAAATTTGATTGGTTTTTGTAGGTTATCATATTCATTTATAAATAATTATGCACTCTTAATTATAGTATGCCATACAGCAGCACAATACATATTGCATCAAAAAAATAAAATGCAAAAAAATAGAATCGATAAAACAAGCCTTAATTTTATAACGCTGTGAATACGTGGTCAGTATCTATCTGTAAACGAAAACGACTGTAATAAAACGTAGCAAATTGAATTTTACCCAGTTTCCGATATCCTATTGTGCCTAAATTAAGCATACATATTGATCATTTAAGCATACGTATTAAGCATACATATTGATTTCATATATTAATGAAATACATTATTCAAAAACGTAGTCAATGAAGCTGTTAAGTATTTATTATGTTATAATGTGTATCATTAACAACTTGTATTACATTTATTATAATATATGAAATGTAATAATTACTGAGTTAATTGGTTGTATTCGATTAACTCAGTGAAATACTTAACAGTTCATTAATTTATTTTTCGTACAGTAGTAACACATGGCGTAAAATCATGGACGTTGGCCGAGGATGATTATGAAGATCGAGAATATTCCAAAGGAAGGAAATCAGGAAGACATATGGCGGAGTGAACAAAAATGGCGAATGGAGAATCCGTTATAAGACGGAAATAAATAAAATTTTTCAAAATCAAGACATTGTCCGTTTCATCAAAGTTCACCGAATTGAATGGTTTGGCCACATACATCGCATGAACGATTCCCAAATGCTAAAAAAGTACTTCGTGTCAAAGTTTAGAACACAAGAGATTGATGGACAATGTCACGGGTGATTTTCAAATCTCGAAGATCAAAGGATGGTGTTCTAAGGCGAAAAATAGACTGCTATAGAGTTCAATTGTTGAAGAGGCAAAGGACGACCCTGGGTTGTAGTTCCATTTGTTCAGGTCATTTCATTAATATTTAATTTATAATAAGGAATAGTTCAAACATTAATACTCAACCATGTGTCGGGAATTTATATTGTAAATACTTAGCTTCACGCGTTTATAATTAAAATCTACGAAATTTACAAAAAATGTAACCATGCAAAAAATTAGTTTCAATTAACGATTCTACTAGAAAAGACATAATTTTCGAATCTCGTTCATTTAATTTCAACAAATATAATCCACACAACAAATTTCATCTCTCTCTAGTAGTATATTGAAAATAATACTTATGTGCTTTCGGTTGAATCATCTCGACCAAAGTTTCCTATTCGTTTGTTTGTTCAACGATAATAATGATAATTAACTTGACTTAAAAACTATTGTTGTAATTATAGTCATCGTAGTTTGAAATTGAATGTCAATATTAATTTGAATTTTGTAAACTTTGTTAAACAAATTTCATATGTATTTATTTTTCATTTATTACAAATGTTTTAAATATAAGAAAAGTACTTAAAATGAAGATATACATGCATGTACATTATTCTTGCATGTGTAAATGGTACTATGTATACATTATAAAATGTATTATGTGTTTAATGTCTATTAAATATTAGTAGTTTTGAAATATAATTTTATATATTTTGAAATATATTGTACTGTGCGTTTTTACTGACGGAGTTCATAAAAGCATATATTTTTTATGGACTGAATATTACAAACATTTGTTAAAACAGGAAATATTACAAACATTTGTCAAACAGAGAAAATCAATGATAAAAACCCCAGAAATGTAGCTAAATTCAAATATTAAGATATTTAAACAGGAACATGTCTTTGTAAAATGTAATGTGCAATAATTCCCTTATATATTATAGTTTCATTTAGTCAATAAAAATTACGCCAATTATTCTAATGTCAATTAATTTTTTTAAACATGATTGTTTATTAGAATCCTTTTTTTTTTAATTCAATTTATAATAATTAACATTATTAAAATACGCAAATTAATAGATTATCTAGTTTTATATACTAAAATTATGTAAGTATAAAAATTTTGGCGAATATACAACATGTGTGCAATTCATACTCAACAAAAGTGAAAAAAAAAACTTCTAAATAGGGAGACAGGTATAATTTTTCATTGGAAGGATAATTACAGGGTTTATTTCTGATGATATTGAACCAAATATATTATTCATTTTAATCATTAAATACGTTTTTATTAAAATACTTTCTTCTGGCTTCGCATAATACCGTCTGATTCTCTCGCACGTTAAATCCAATAAATAATACTATATCATTCTCTCACACGTTATATCCTGTAGATGTAGGTGTTAATTTAATTTTACGGTCGCAATTAGTCACATTAATATAATAATAATAATAAAAATAATAAATAAATAAAACAAAAAATTATATATCATTATTTGTATTTAAAAAAAAAAAAAAAAAAAAAAAATTAAAAAAAATTAAAAAAAAAAAATTTTAAAACAAAACAAAACAAACAACCAAGAGAGATAGAATTTGATGGTAGTTAATGCTGTGAAAAATAATACGAGCCAAAAAAATGTATGCAAGTAAATTAGAATTATAGGCTTAATAAGGCTATATTTATAATTATTAATATTAGCATATAACTGTTTACTGAGCGATAGTCTAGTTTTCAAGTTTTTTTATTTTATTCGAAATGAGGTTAATTAGAAGTACAAACCTCTGTACTTCTCAAATTTGTCTTTTAATATTGAAAAGTAAAAAACAAAAATTCGCACAAAGAAATCCAATTTTTCTAATTAAGCACCAATAAAACCATTTTTTCGATAAGAATATGACTGGCGTCAACTTCGAAAGGTAATTTTTCTTAAGAACATTCTTCTGTACTTCTCAAATTTGTCTTGTAATATTGAAAAGTAAAAAACAAAAATTCGCAAAAAAAAACAATTTTTCGAATTATGCACCAATAAAACCATTTTTTGATAAGAATATGACTGGCGTTCGAAAGGTAATTTGTCACAAAGACATTATGCAACACGTATTATTTTTAAAATTATACTTTATTTATTTTTTTTGAAGTCGCTTATGTGTTTTAAAAAAATTATAGAAAATTTATTGATATTAAATATTTAAACACAAATAAGTATCTTACTTCTGTCCGAGTAACCACGACTTTGAAAAATTTTCATTATTTGGGGAGGGCAATTTATTTTAAGAAATGATTTTCTATTCTATAATTAATGATAACTGCACATGAAATATTATTTAGCGGTTGTTCACATAATGCGTACGGGAATGTGTCTATATAAGTGAAGAAAATATTCCCTGTTGATGAGGAAAATGTGTCAAGAGAGGAGGCAGGGCAAGAATCATTTAAAAAAGAGACAGCGTTTGTGTACGTAATATTGACAGGGAGTTAAATAAAAGAATGGCAAAGCATGAAACCTCAGAGAGGATCTTAATACGTGGGGTATTTTAAAAAAAGCTTTCTCACCTATTGGATAGGTCATCTTGTGATGTTTCGACTCAGTACGTATAATCATTATGGAGATGAGCATGCATGCCGTCATTTATGCAAATCTCCTTTGTTTAATAAAGAATTTTGTATGACCATATTTTGGCTATTTAAGGTTTTTAAAATTCATGTGCATGAAGTAAAGGTGCTTCTATTGAAGTGATAAAAAAACTTGTGCATCTTCCCTATTGTAGTGTTCGTTAGATAAAATTTGATATGCTTGTGCCGAACTCAAATGTAAACTTCTAATACTTATAATTTTAATAAGTCTTGTAGTATTTCACTGCAGTCATAATAATAGTAAGAGTTTTAATACATATTTATTGTTGGTACATCGTGTTGTACAATTCTGTCTGATCGTCTATTTTATTTATAAATGTATTTTAGTCTTTCTATACTCTGATGAAGTTCATGTTTAAACATTAGCCCAAGGACTTTGTAAAGAACTTTTGTTTGAATGGTGTTGCGTTATAGTTACATATAATATAAACTTTTAATATATTTGTTGTACTGAATGTATATATGTATGAAATTCAAGTTGTACTGAGTGGCTTTTACATAAAAGTATGTCGCCAACGAATACATCAAGGTTGATTTTAAAAAATATATTTCCTTTGTGTGGGGCAGATTTTTTGGGATATATATTCATCTCAATTGGTCAGAGATCTGACAAAGTGATTTTTTATTCGTTACAGGACACTTTAACTATAATCAAACGTATCATTTAATAAACAAACTGATTCGGACTTAGAAAACGGATTTTAACCTGTCAATTTGTCGCATTATAATATTTTTATCGAATATACGATTTTTACTCATTCTAAATTGAGGTATTTTCAGTTAAATATTCCCTTTTTTTTAAATATTACAAGCTACTTTTAATTCCAAGGTATAACTAGAATTATAAATTTTGAAACCAATTTTCTTATAAGTTTTATAAAACTAAATCTAAGTTAATAAAAAAATGAAATTTAAATTTTCTGAAATTTTGAAAAATCATTGATTTTTATTTGAACAACAACAAGAATCTTTAATATATTTTAGAAGAATAGTACTCAAAATTTTGAAATCCTTAATGAAAACTAGAGAACTGAATGAAACCACAATATATTTCACCATTGAAAATATCACCCCCTGACCCCCCGTATATACTTTATTACTTGTTATCACGTATTTAAAGTTGTTACATATATAAATATATATATATATATATATAAATATATATATATATATATATATATATATATATATATATATATATATATATATATATATAAATATATATATATATATATATAAATACAACAAGTTTACTGCATTACTTTATCTTAAAACTTTAAATTTTCATCAACAAAACATCATTGTAATAGTTTTAACTTTTAACAAAGAAAAGGAAAAGATAAGAAATAGATTGAAATGACAAAAATTGTCTATATATTTATATGTATTATTTAATATTCATAAACACATAAAATACCTATATATTATCATTTGTATTTTTTTTACACGTTTAATAAATGACTATTCGATTTTCTCCAATATAGATTTCTTATCAGTTTTGTAATAAAACTACCTGACAACTGACGAACATTTTCCAAATTATGAAAAAATCGTGTTCAAGATTCCAGTATATTCATTTTGAATGCATGATAAATTTTGGCGTGACAAAATATATATCTCACATACGCCAAATTAGAGATAGAGCTTGAGAGCGTTTGAGTATTAGCTTTTTTGTTTATACGGAAACCACGTCAGATTTGAGCTGATTCAAAATATAAAAGCCAGAAATAAAAGTTTCAAAAAATACTTGTCAAACATAATTTCAAGAGTCTGGACTCCTTAAAAACTTTTCGTTAGCGCATAATACGTTTTTTTTTTCTTGAGTAAAAGCTTATACTTTGAAGATTATTTTTTTAAACTTATTAAACATTTTCTCCATTTTAATGGTTATTAAAATTATTAAATAATTTTCTCCAAAACTCAATTAGTTGGCATACCAAGCGCATACGCAGTACAAGATTTATAATTCTGCGTTCGAAACAAAACTCCTAAAATGGAATAAAATAAACTATTTTGTTTCACATTTTTAATTAATTAGAAAACATAATTGTATAATATTTCTTTGTGACAAACAATATTGCGTGTGTGATTCTGTCGATTTAGTTTATAAATATTTACAAAAAAACATTTATGCCATAGTGAATAAGTTCTTAGTGAGTTTTAATAAATTCGGAAAAAATCAAAAATGATTTTTTTATATATATACACAAGTAGAATAAATATAGAAATTGTACAAAACAACTTACAATTACAAATCGTGAAATGCCCAGAAACTTTTTTTATATGATCATTTCCGGCTACAAAAAATAAACATGGTCCCTTCGGTTTTCAGATCAACTTTTTTTTTTATTACATTATACATACAGAAAATTATATAAATGAAAGAAGAAAAAAAATTTCCAAGTTTTTCTAGTATCTCTCGTCCTTGTGTGTGTCATGTTGTGGTTAAATATGTGAATTTTTTTAAGAAAACTATTTGAAGATAAGAATAAAACTATTTACAAAAGATGTAGAAAGTTAGTCCTTTGAGATATCGGGTAACCATACATGTTTTTGATCAAATATTCAATTGAATTATAAAAGATGAATTTTATACTTGCCAAAAATGTTTGCCGTACATTGAAAATTTATGAGATTAGAATTAGATTGGTTTTGTAAAATAAATGATATAACTTTAAATGGAATTACATTTTATATTATTTCATAGTATTTACGTCAGAGTACTTACGTGCGATAAAATGAATACTAAATATATCGAATTAATCAAGCATTAAATTAACCATAAATTTGCAACGATATAAAATTAATAAGGTTCTTACAAAATTTTAGAATTCGTAGAATTACATACTAAATTTACCTTCGTTTAATTGTCCGCCAATGAGAGTTAGCGATCCTTATCGTTAAAACTATCGAAATATATATTCGAATACAAAAAAAGAATTTTGTTGTAAAACCAAACAGGTTTTGGAAGTTTTTCGTAAAGTACTTAGATTCTTTTCGATTTCACAATATTAGCATAAATTCAGCTGATTAAACCACATCTTTAAGTTAATGTTTATACTAAATATTTAGTATGTTTTAATCATATTAATAATCAAAAATATTTCAAATATGATTATGGTAATAGAGGGGAGGGAAGTATTAGATATATCTGGTAAAAAGTCTTTCTTCGCATTTTTAGCGACCCATATAATGACTCTTTTGTTTTTTGAGTACATCCACAGGAATGGTTGAGTCTAGAGGTAGAATTTTTCACTAAGCCTATCCATAAGCGTAGATGTCGGAGGGCATGGCGTTAATGTTCGCTTCCAAAGCCAACCACATACATTTTTGAAGAAGTTTGTCTATTTTATTACTTTTGTCTGAAATCTCGTATTGAGTCGTGTGAATGAAATCCACATTACGTGCATTAAATGATCAATATTTATGCATTTACCTATGTGCATTTCTTTTAGAAACCTGTAATTATTAAATGAAATATACAAGAACGAATTATTTAATGAAATATACACATTTTGTCTAGATGTATTATAATACAAATAACAAATGTATTTTTCTCAAATTGCATATTTTTTAATAAAATGTGGATATTGAAAGAAATTGTATTTATTAAACCACAATCTACTACCATCAAATATATTCTTTGATCGTTTTTGATATCACCATGTGTCTTTCGTAGAAACGAGAGAGCTATGTACCAATATGTCGAAAGTAGAAAGACGATTTCCAATAATGTATATAGTGTTTTGGAAAATATGGTCATAAAATGTTAACTTTTCAAAATTTTCGAAATTTTTCTTTTAATGTAATGTATATATAATATTTAATTTTCTAACTTTTATGTAATTTGTCTAATTTAAGATCACGTTCGTTTTGGATTCTGTCAGATAAACTCTAAATTTGGTGTACGTAAATATTTATATACTTTTTATTTACTGAGTCAGGTCTACAGTTCACAGAATTACTAGTATACGGAAATATACTACTTGTACATTTATGAAAAATGGGATAGCATTTTTAAAATACCTGCCTGTGTATTTAGTGGCGATTGTTCAGCGAAACGAATGTGTAATGAATGGCTAGCGGAACAATAATGGAATAGTTTTAATAAAACATAATGTACATTATATATCTATTTTGAACATTCACCATATACACTTATCGAAATCTACTTTATAATCCGTACAAAAATAAATTTACAATCACTTGTGCGATATATTACTTCGGTTTGGTATTATATTTACATATACACACACACATCCATATACTCATACTGAATATGCCACAATCATAAACCAACCATACTGTCTGTTCGTCTTCTTTGGTTTCATTTGATGGTGATGTCGTCTTCTCAGTTGGTTCAGTGGTTTGTATTTGTATATATGTTAAAGATATTCGAATTCTTCACTCAATTCTCGAAAAACATTTGATGTTACAATAGATGAAAATTGGCACACACATAGGAGTTTTATTAAATTTTTGTGTATAAAGAAATATATATATATATATAGATATATATATATATATATATATAGAAAAGTAGAAACTCGTAGAAAAATCAACGGTACAGTAAATATGAATTGTAAATATGAAATCATTTTTTTTTATTGGCCGACTGCTTTTGATAGAAATTTTGTTTTATTGTTTATATTATTTATTATTTTATTTGATTTTTTTTTTTTTTTTTGTACGTGATCTCACTTCTTTTTCGAATTTTTATTACTCCAATAAAATATATAACTTTATACTAAATTATTTATAGCACCAATATATTTTAAATATATAAACCTCAAAAACAATAAAGTCCCTATGAAAAATTAAAGCACTAGTCAGCAGCTATTAATTAAGCCTTTCTTGCGAGTAAAAAATTGCAATTTTAGTAAGACAGCATCAGCCAATTGAATTTTCTATGGATCAGATACATTAATAATTTTTAAGTAAATTGTATTACTATAGTGCAAAATGTCAACACCCTTGAAATTGCAACAAAGTTTACCTCACACTGATGTTACTTACCTGTTGTGCTTTCGATCGCCTTCTTACTTTATAAATATATCTTCCCGATATAAATATATCTTCTTCGGCGGAGAGTGGCGGGCTCCTGGATCTAGACGACGATTGATACTTTTTTTCCATTCGCTGAAACCTATCTTTCGTCATAAATCTAGTTCGTTTAATATTGTATCTATTTAAAATAATTTTTTATCGCATTTAATCTCATGAATCAATTTCTCACCTCTTCGTATCTCATGAAGTAAGATGGTTCTCGAACGTAGAAACTAAAGCAGGATGTGGGGAAAATTGAACAATTTCTGAGATGATACATTTTGGTCTTTAATCTTACTACGCACACATAAAAACTGGTTAATGTATCATTGGGCTTTAAATCGATCGCCGTTCGGGACATAACAGAAAGTATCTTGTTTAAAAGGAGTCAGTCATTAAACAAATGATCTTATTTTAATATGTTATGCTTCCCCACTGAGACGGATAGAGACTAAGCATTCATTTGCGTTGTAAATTAATAGTTATGTAATATACGAAAAAACTGCTCGTCATTCTGCTTCTGGATTTAAACAAACTTTCATTGCATTCCTTGTGACGGATGCACTAATAAACATCTTAATCACATAACTTATTAAAATATTTTTATTTTTAAGTACAGGAGAGAAAGTATTCAGCAGGTAACATGCATGGGAAATATATACAGATAATATATTCTCTACAACAAATCCATTTCCTATTTCCTTTTCTATACGATTTTGGTAGGTAAGTAAATAAAATGTACAAAAGTGAATATACTTTAGTAAAGAATTGTTACACATTTCAATCAAAAGTATATACATTCTTTATTTCAATTTATGACGACAACGGGTAGGTAACAGAGCCAATCCAATCGTTAGTCGTCTGTTACATACTTACTTTTTAAAGGAAATGTAAATTAAACTCATTTATTTAATTTCCTATTCTTCTTTTTGGAAAACTAAGATTATATCTACATAATAGAAAGCTATTTTCTAATGAAATATCCAGAATATTTCATAGCTCAAAATATGCATTGTTTTTTTTTTTTTGTTTTATTCTTTTACTAATAGTAAAAGGAAGTATTGTAATTCTGTCAAAATTTTGATACCGAAGATGAGGTTTTACCGAATATATATGGTGTTAGGTCTGTTGTATCCAAAAAGTTTGAGATAAAATCACTTTTTTGGGAGCCTCACTTTATTCTATTAATTTCCAGTTTTAATCCTTTCCTCGAAATTGGCTCCATCGATTTTCCTCATACTTAACATATTTATAGAAAAAGCTCTATAACTTTAATTCAAGACAGTTTTCTGGAAAAATTCAAATAAAACTTAAATGAATCATATTTACCTATACACATAATACTGCACATACTAAGTATATACATAGTAGTAAAAGTCTTGTGCATTTAGTTTTCTTGAAAATGGTTCTATGAAAATTAATCAAAAAACTACCATAAAATTTTAATTTAATTTCTGTCCAATTTATTAAATATAAAATAACAATTTATGGTAGAGTCGCCCAAGCTGGGATATTTGGAATTACTTGTGCGTGACAGATTAAGATTTGGGAGATTCTTTACCCCTTGTTTAGTACCTCCACCATATTTTATCTCTCTATATGGTATACGTATAAGGCAGGCTATCAGAATACTTTAAAAATCCATAGTGGGAATTTATGGGGCTCTTCATATTATGAAATGGTTGATTATATAATGAAAATTATATATTTACTAATCTGATGATTTGAGCGTGACGCAGGTGAAGTGTACTTTTTCAAGCTACTCTATAAGCACTGCACCATATAAACAGGTAAGATTCGATGGGGGGTACTCAACAAAGGGTAAGGTGTCTCCCATTTCTTTATCAAACGCGCTCAAGTAAATCCAGTAAATTCCATTTGGGCTCCCTACCATTATGCAAACAAATATTCAAAATTTCAAGAAACTTGTCTGTAAAATAGCAAGCCTGCACCATATACACATTTATTTTAATTTTAATTTTTAATTAGCATAATGATTAAAAGAGACGAACACATTTTTAATTCAAAAAACGCTCGCTTATGCCTAATTCTAATGCTTCCTGACGAATATAATATAAACTTGCCTAAGCAGGTTGAGGTAATAACAGTTGATATCTTGTGCATAACTACATACAAAGAGAGAAATTCAAAATTTAAAAGCAGTTTATTCCACATAAAATCAAAATTATGACTGCCATTATTTAATGATATCTTATTTATATTTTGACATTTCGTGGCATTTTAGGATGATCTTCAACTTTGTTTATGGATATATCAGCAAATGCAGGGATGATGCAATGAGATTTTATAATTTATCTGTAGATAATTTTAAAACAGTTATAAATACTTTTTGGGAAATAGAAGTGGTAGACCATCGATTAGTCAGGATAAAGACATTAAAAATTGGGAATATAGTTAAGTTATAGTTAACCAAAGCGTGTTCGTCATTACACTATACAAAAAGCGATTATTTACCAACACGTAAGTTACTGATTCACATTATTTTATATTTCAAGCATTTGTTGAATTTATTTATTAACTAGTATTCAGAAAATATTATGAAAAAGTTGCATTCATAATATTGTAATATTTCTACATGATAATAGGTTGGTTATTTAAAATCCTCACAATAATCCGACGTCTGTTGAAAAAATTGAAATAAAAATACAACACATTACAAACAATATAAATCTTGTTTATTGCAACATTTTTTTAAGTTTTATGGAACAGTGTTCTTAATCAGAAATAAAAAAAGTCGATGTCACAAGAAATTTTTTCAATTATATGTGTTTCAGTGCGTTTATTTTTAAAAACAAAACAAATTTAATAGATGAAAAAAAAATTTTAAGATATAAATAATTTAAAATCTTTTGAATTTGAAATTGTATCTAAGTCAGAAATAAACAAGTATGTAAACACATAATGTAAACACGTATGTATATTGTAATGCAAACACATATTGTAATGTAACAACATATACAGTAATGTAAACACATGTCAACATATTAAAAAATATATTAACTACTTATGTAGGTAGAAGAAACTACGCAACACGTAGATTTTCGAATAAAAAATTAATTCAAATTCGGTTCATCCGCTTAGAAATTATAATGCTATAGACAGTCACGTTAAACTTAACAGCGTTTAATTTGGAGTAGTAGGTCGTTCGATATGTTTGACTTCATTAAATGATTAGTAAAATTAAATTAAAAATTATTAGCGTTCATAAGTATGCACTCTATATAAAAAAAAATTAAAACAACCCGTTTTTATTATCATAGGCCTAAATAATATTTAGTACCTACTAGCTTAGAAATTTGTCATGAATAAAATATAATACAGGAATATAAAAATTGTTATTACTCAGTACACCTACTTATTACAAACACGAAAACACTTTTAAAAACAACATTTCTCTCGCACGCTACCTTTACATTTGTACGTTATATATACATACAAGAACAGTAAGTTCGCTTCGAATGACGTTTGTACATATTTACTTTCTTTTTATCTCATATTCTTATGCTATAAATGTTGGCAATCCATAGATATCTAAATATAATGTTTAAAATTTAAGAGTGAACCACATTACAGCTAATACAAGTGTTATATCCACCCATTCTTTCGCAGATATCCGAGTTAGTTGTTAAAATCCGAGCCTATGATACATCAAGCTAGTGGGAATATGTAGAAAGTAAATTTAACTTAATGTCAACTAAACTAGTTTTTAAAGATCAAAAAAATTTAAAATTTGCCAGGACACACAATCAAAGTTCTATTTTTCATAAACGCATAATAATAGATTGACACTGGGGTCTTTTGTATCTACCTACTAAAATAGCCCAGGTGATTAAATCGAAACTCACGAGTTGTTAATTCAATTGGTAAACCCTTATAGCAAATTCGATGTACGAAAACAGTTTACCAAAGAGAATTTTTTAGTAGATCACGAGAACTCCTACGCTGTAAAATCTAAGACATTTTGTATATCGTTAGAATATAAGAGAAGATCGGATAATATTTTTCCTTAAATCTTGTGAAAAAATATTAATAGCCGTTATAAGTAACCGAAGTAGATTCAGAATAATTAAATATTTCACCGCGTTCAATACGTTTAGATACCACACAAATCCAAATATAATATGAAAAGACAATTTATTGTGGAAGGAGAGGAAGTTCGTTTTGTAAATTTATATATGATTTATACTATGATCTTTTTAACTCAATAAATTGGTTATTGCGTGTCAGATTGTTCCTTCTCTCTCTTTCATTAATCATATCACAACAAATTGGAAGCCTCTTTCGGAAATATAATAAACAACCAGCTAATTATAATAATGATAATTTAGACAAATCAATTTTTAATGCTAAGGAAAAAAACCCATCCTTAATAACTGTGGTGTATATAGATTATGTTGTCTGTAATGTAATGCCACTTATGTTGGTCACTCAGGTAGATCATTTTTAACCAGGTACAAAGAGCACATAAACAGTCATAGAACATCTCCATTCATCTTACCAATACCTGTTACAAAATTGATTACATATTGACGACAAAAGCCAAAAATTAAATTTGCTAGAAGCCCTGTAGATCAATAAATTAAATAAAAATCTATATTTTACAATTATAAATAACAAAATAGACCCTAATAACCCCGTCGATTAAATTTGAAATTATAAATATCGTAAAAATATTTAACTCCACCCAAAGCTACTGCATTCACAATAATATTAAAATAAAAGAATAATTAATTACTGGATAAGTCGAAAGTGCACTAGTAATTTTAAGAAAAAAAAATTAAGTGAAAATTGTATTAAGTAAAAAGTATCCATTATTTTAAGAACTATAAGTATGCCAAATATCATACTCCTCCGTCTGCCCAATTTTCGTAAAAAGTTGTAAGTTTTTGCTTCATGTTTTAATATATACATTTTATAAATTTTGTTTAATAATTTCTATGTCTATGAATATTTTTTATAATGTATTTTACAAATGAATATACCGTTATTCAACAAAAATGTAGTACCTATCTAGTAAAAAAAATGTTATATCTTTTTTCTATGTTGTTCAGTACTTTGGGAATTTATCCCGACACAACCGTCTTTTTTAACATAGTAAAGTTGTATTTGAAAATGTTTCATATGCAAATGCTATCATCATTCTAACATAAAACAACTTTACTTTGTCTTGTTGATTATATAGCATCACCTACATACAATTTCAGTCAAAATGAATCACTTGGTGAAAGAACCTATAAAAGAATGTCCGATATGCATTTCAGCCAAATATTGTACAATGTAGTTCCACCATTAAACATTTGTACAAATTTATAATTTTCAAAATCAAATATTTTTTCGAACATATTATTTATATTGATCAATATTGATCAAATTGAATCTTTTAAAAATGGTGACGTCCTTTGGCATAAAAACTTCGTAATGGGAAGATCTTATAATTGGGTCGATCGTTTTTAACTCCCGGATTTTTACATATTTTTATATTTGAAGGTCAATAGAATCCAAATCTAACGTTTGTAGAAAAATGTCTGGTGTATATGTACGCATGTATGTATATAAAAACTGAATGACTTTTCCGTAAAATCGGTCTACCTATTTCTAGTTGAGAATAAAAAAACAATGACAAAAACTACCCATATTCGTAATAATAAACAAACTATTATATATATTTTTGTATTTTCTTAATGTTTGGTGGTCTCTGTTATAGACGTGTATGTCAGAAAAAACGGAGGGTATTCCTCATTATTATTATTACTATTATTAAACTTGAACTGACTGCTATGAACTGAAGTAATTTTCACTAATAGCTATGTCTTGTATGTAACCGATATTTTCCATTTTAAATCTTTACAAAGATATTTAAATTTTAAGAGGAAAACAGGTTTTCGAAATAAGTTATCTGAGATGTACATCGTTATGAAATCGTGCAGTTTGCATTTTTATAAGTATGCAAAAATCGTTGCAGCCAAAGCGTTACACAAATTTTCTTCCAATTCCAATAAACAAGTGAAAACAAAAACTAAAAGTGTTAATTGATTAGATATCTACTCGTCTTATGATTGAGTACCATTCGTAATAATAAAGTATTATAATTATGTATGTGTTTATAAACAGTTAACGAAAAAATATTTCAAAAAAAAAAAGTTGCTACCAAAATTTCAGCTAGCTATCGCTTTTCAATACATTTATTTCTATATGTCGAGTATTAAAATATAGGTACTAAATATTTCTTCTTTGTAGAAACCAATTCGATTAAAATTCTATAAGAAAATTTGTTTAAGATAAAATTGTTAATGTATTTTATTATTTTCTGTAGTTTTTAAAATTTCTTATCTAAATGATTTTTATACAAAAATAAAAAGATAAAACTACAATTTATATACTTAAACTTTCTATATGTAGAAAGACAGCCACTGACTGACTGCATGTATATTCTATTCTACCTCCTATTCTTTATACATTTTCTTACTTACCCTGCCAGGGTTGTATTGTAGTAACTAAATAAATTCAATTATATGTTATCTAGTTATCATTACAACAGATGGTTGAATAAATACGAGACTGGAATTTTAGATTAAATTTAATTTTCTATTGCCACAGTATAATGATATATCCAAATGAATATAATACAATTTACTTATAAAAGAGTAACTACCGTTTATTTACTAGAAATTATATAATTTTCATAGCATAAATATTCTAATGAAGCTAATTACTATAAGTCTATAAAGTACCACGATTTTTAATTAAGGTTCTTATTAAAGATAAAAGTAACATTTGATTATAAACCTGTAGCAGTGTTTTTTTTTTTTATGTATAACATCTTTGTATTCTGTATGCATGTATGAGAGCAATTTCATTTAAAGGCATACGGTTTTAAATTGGTTACGGAAGTGACATAGCAATACCGCTTACAATTTGAAAAATTGAATTGCGAATTTTATATAAAGTGAATGTTTTTGCTGTGAAGGTAATTTCCGCAGGAGTGAGGTGTATATACATATATAATACTAAGTGTTGATTTTAGTTGAACGTTTCGTCCTTTTGTTAGGAACGATTAGCAAATATAAGTATTGGGGAAACTTTTTAAATGATAAACAAGAAATAGAAAACCTGATGAAATGTTCTGAGATATTTCCTATCATTCCGGTTTTTTCGGTTCACTTTAGCAATATTTCAATGTTTTGACAATGTTGTTACTACATACATTATTAAGCAACTTCCTTTATGCGATACGATATATTTCTAACTTATTGGTTAAGTTTTATTGATGTTACGTAGCCTTCAACTATATTATAATCATCATCTAACATCCTCTTAAAAATATTTTAACGACAGTAGTTTATACAATATACACGAGGTAAAAAGAGGAAAAAGTATTAGAAAAGTATTTATAACATTTTCCAATAATTATATTTAAAGTTTTCATTTTCTTTTTTACATACAACACAGATTTTAAAACTGTATAAATTTTTATTTTTATTTTTTGTGTGTGTATCTTTATTACAAAATTGTACGATCAAGTCTGTAATATGGTACGAAACTACCTTACTGCACGTCTATACTGAAAAAAGCGTAATATTACGATCCGCAAACCTCCATGTGAATGTAACCAAGAATAACCAAGAACTAAGTAGAGAAGCTTATAACTCATTTACTCAGAGTACAAAACCACAAAATTTTTGTACAGATCCGTAGGTTTATTGGCTTGTAGCAAGAATGAATAAAATGGGTCTACTTGGTCTGATGAATCCATTACCTAATTTTTACACTATAAAAATTCAAAAGCGGAATTTTATTTTTAGGTAATATTTATGAAAATAACAACTCTTTTTAGCTATACCATTGTTTACTAAATAATTACTATAAAATTTATTTATTCGGCATTTGGAGCCTGCAACGTTTTAATTTCTAGGTTACATAATTTTTGCAGTGTAATTCACCCTCGAAAAATTCAGTTATTGATATAATAGCATCTGTAAAAAATTATATTTCAAACTTATTACTGTATTCGAAAAATACATCAAAATTTTTAGCATATATATGGAAGTCGGAGCCATATTTAGTATTATTATGTTAACAGAATCAAATAAATATGAATGTGAAAAATTTCCAAAACTTATTGTTTTGTTGTTTGTTTCATATTTGTAAACCTTAGCAACTACTTTTTTAGAAATATATTCCAAGTACGGATTTTTTGTCTTCACTTTTAGTTTAGTACTATATTAATCGATACATAGCGGCCGAATAAAATTAGTTATTTTATTCGATACCTCAGTACTAACTGGTAGTCACGATTTCAATTTATCCCTAATTTTGCGCAAAATTTAAAAAAAATTCAAGAAAATAATAGTATTATTAAATATACTTAAATATACTTAATTATAATTTATTTCGTTTTGCAACAAAAATGATATAAATTCAAAAAATATGAACCTTATTTAGTGTAACGTAGTAAGATGACGTTTAATTTATACAATTTTTTCTTTTGTTTCAGGTAAATGTCACAGTATCCTGAATAAATCGCTCTCTACAAAACGATCCACCCAGGTTGAAGATTTGGTTAAATATTGAATAAATACATTTAATAGTCATAATTAATATAAAAATACTACCCCGTTGCCCATTAGCGTATCATTTGATATATATATTAAATTTTTTATACGTATTTTTCCTCTGGGAAATTGGGAAAATTGGCAATAATCTTTTTCGTAGCTTGTAAAGTTTATGATTTCGGCCACAAACTGGAAATTTTCGGAAATCTATTTATTTGTTATTGTGATGGAATGGTTATTAATAAAACAAACGCAAAAAAACAATTTTAGGAATGTTACAGCAGAAGGCTGCATTCTCTTGAATTATTTTATTATGTTTTAGCCTGAATACAGATGTGAAAAACTAAACGTATTCTATGATACTAAATATGATGTATACTATCGATATTACTTTGTAAGTTATAATCGCAGGCATTTCATTAAATATAGGTATTTTGCAAAAAATATTATAAACTAAGAACTTTTCATAATTGTTAATATAATAGCGACGTGAGGATTTGAATCTTAGATGACTTGTTCAATAAAAAAAAAAATTTTCTTATTTTAAATTTTAGTTATTTTCTGCATATTTATCGATTATAGTTGATTTATGTGAGAGTAATAAATTTGTAAAGAACTCGTTTTCTTGAAATGCCTGTAACATGTTTAAAACATGTATTAAACTTATCTGTTCTTCTATTAAGTGGATTCGACTTTTCATTTACAACGGAGTTACGTAAGTATTACGTTTTGTGTTATATATAATAGTATCGGTTTAAAATATCTCTTATTAAATACCTAAAAGAGAATATTAAAACGATACCAAAGGAAAACTGATTTTTTTGAAATCAACGAAAAAAGGTTATGTTATCGATTCGGTATCTTTTTTCCCCTCTACAACAATTAATATTACTGAGTCGCACACGTGATGTTTCTCTCTATTCAAAAACCAAAAACCAATTATGCACAAGCCTTCGATTCAAGAACATTTCCTGATCTTCAGAAAGTTCATTCTTTAAGCAAAGCTCTAATATTTCTTCTTCCTCACCACACAGTCTAATGATCTTCTGAATTAGTGGATACTGAAATCATAATTTAGCTGATATTTGTTCCTCACTTTATATTTCTATTCAAAACCCTATCGCTAAGTTTTTTAGCCTGAATATATTGCTAACTAGCACTTAAAAATCTATAACATTTATGAAATGTGTCTAATAGCAAGAATAAAAACACCGTGCATTTCAACTTTTTAGAGAGATTTTGTTTACACTACTATACGTGAAGTCAACCAGGAAAGAGTAACTCAGTCGTACACAGTGAATTGAATACAATTTTCATAAGACAAGGAGAATTATATAGAGGTTTACTTTGTATACTTCAAGTACTTAGGTCTCCAACATGTTAAAACTATTAAACTAGTGACTATTTCTCAAAGGCAGTCTTAGTAGTTTTTATTCGTTTTTTGTACCAAATTTTCTTTAGTAAATTTCGTTTGTTTTCTTGTCTAATTAATAAGTATTAATAAGGAATTAACGAATGGTATTAATATTACGGATGAATGATATAAATATTATTCCAGTTAGCAATAATGTTTTTATTAAATTGTCAATTGTAATAATCTATAATATTTAAGATACGTGTTGGTCCACAGGAAAAAGTAGGTAGGTAGGTAGTAGGTACTACAGAGCCTCATTTTAACGGCTACTTTTTTGAATATTAAGTAATGAATAAGTTATTAGAATTTTATTAGAAATACAAAAAATAAGCGATGCTTCAAGGAGAAATTGTGATTATAATAAGAAGTTAGTGGTGATAAACTCATTGGTATTGTAAGGGCTACACTTAAGAGGTATTACTGGAAGGTGAAAGACTTCAAATTAATTTACTAATTGGTCAAAGCCATATTTTGCCGTTTTATAAATGGCGTATAGTTTATTTTCATAACTTGCCAAACAAATTTTTTTTATAAAATATTAAAATTTATCACATTTTCAACCTTCCCGGTGTCTACGTCCGCTAGACCAACAATATAGTATACAGCTGAAATTTTTATGCGTTCTTAATGTGTTCGAAGACAGTGGTGAAGACAGTTAAAATAAAATTTTTTAACAATAATTCAAAAATTCAACAATAAACGATAGAAAAAAGTTACTATTAAAAAGAAAATTTTTTTAACAAGAGTTCTTCGCATTTGCTCGCTATCATTAAATAATAGCAGAGCTAGAGAGGGAAGAAGTTTACATGCAAAGAACTTCCCGCTTATAACAGTTTATGCGTGAAAATTTTATTTTGAAACTTTATTTCTAACACTGACTCTTGAAATTATCGTAAAAAAACACATTTTACTTTTCTTCACTCATTACTATATCAAAATATTTCGTCAAATTACTATCAATATCATCGAAATAACTTAAACTCACCCATTGGAATATTGCAAGCATTAAAACGTCCAACAAAAACAAAAAACTATATAACATTTGATACTTTAATGTATTGCTATAAAATTGATTGCAAATCTTATTGGTAGACAATAATGTTTCTGCATACATTCAACGTTGTTTCTATCTAGATAAACTATTTTACTATTGGGTATACTGTGAAAGTCGCATTGTATAATATATAGCATTACAACTTCATGTTGTTCACATAATATGTCTTTGTTAAGTATCTTACTGTTGTTGTATTATTAATAATTCAATATAAAAGAAGTCTTATTTATTAAAGTAAGTACATACAAATTTAAAGTTACTCCACTATGTATTAGTTTGTTTCAGTTTTACAAGTACTCGAGTTTTGCTCTTTTTTGAATGACATGATTGGTTTTTATTTTTACAGTTCATTATTGATAAATTATGTTAATTTATTTCAAACATTTTTCATCGATTCGTATTACTAATTTGTATTTAGCTTTTCTTTTATTAAAACTGTTTACAATTTCAACCCTATGGATAAAGCGATATTAAATTTTAAAATTTTTGATTTAAAACCAATTAGAAGTCCCAAACCGCATTTTTATTCCGAAGTTTTTCAAATGACGCTAGTTATATTTTTATACTCGACATACAAGCCACCTAATTAGTCCATTTTCGAATGTCCGTCCGCCTGTCACCCGAAGTATATTTTATTTATTTAGCAATTTATAATTCGAGTGACAGGCGCTTACGATTAAAAACATCTATTCGATCATTTCTTCCATTTTGGCAACAAAACAACTAAAAATAATGTCGTATTAATAACTAAAATGGCTAAATTATATATTATATATATACTTTTTTTAAATATGCTGAAAGTAATTATTTTTAATCATTATGTATATTGAATTAGAATTTAATTTAAAACAAAATTCAATATGATAAAAAATAATATATTTTACAAAATGGTAAATAAAAATATGATTTCAGCTCCACATAACCTCTGTACCTATATAGCGAATTCAAATGTTACAAAGAGGCCTGTATTTACAAAATTCAAAAAAATAAAGAAGTTATCAGCGACAATAACAATTATTTAAGCACTGCAGATGACAGCTAAAAACACTGGAAAATACCTGAACTATTTTTTAACCCAGCAAAACGAATTTCATGGCTTAAATACTAGCAACAAGCGGACACCAAAATTTTGTAGCGTACTACAAACGAAATCAAAGCATGCAATGAGAAACAAACCCTGACATGATTTTCGTAAATAACATAATTAATCCGACTAAAGTTATGAAATATTTCTTTGAGTTTTTCAAATTAACTCCGAAACTAAATTGTTAAGACAAAATAGTTTAATAGATAAGTTTTATCCTAAACGGCAAAAAAACTATGGCCATTTTTTTAATTGAAATTACATTTACAAGAATTTACTGATTGTCTTTAAAATTTCATAGAAGATACTCTCTACTTTAATAAACACAATAAGTGGGCGGCAAATATTAATCAAATCGCCTCGAACTGGGTAATTAATGTTTTTCGTGAGTTTCGGTTTGAATAAACATAGAAATTTCTCAGAAACTATTTATTTCTCAAAATTCGAATTTCGTCCACTTATAAAATTATTAAAAAGCATCTTCTATGAATCAGAAAAGCATCTGCAATTTAAAAAATTAGCAATATAGAAATTTTTTTACTCGATAGGACAAAACGCATGCACCGATTTTAATTTTACGAACATCAATTGGTTGACAAGTTTATTGTTATATCTATTCAATTCAAAGCATTTAAAACATCTGGAGTCCCAGTGCCCTATCGTGTTTTATTCCCCAAATGATGTTCTATATTAAGAGGCAGCTTTTAGTACACAGATGTACACAGATGTAACATTTATTTACAGTAATATCGTATACCAATATATCACGGTTGTTTTTATTTTTTACAAAAATATTTATTACAAAAATAAATAAAAAAAAATTATTCTCTCATGAATAAAATATGAATATTTAATCTTTCTTTTTCAAGGTTTAGATATTTCCTCATTTGGTTTTTATATTTATTAAAAAACACCAGTTAAAAAAAAAGTTTTATTTTTACAAACCATAATTAGCCGTTCAACACATTTAATTTACCTATACAAAAATTATGAATATAAAACTCATTATTCAGCTATGAACGTGTTATATTAGGCTTTTGTTTGGGATGAGCTTATTTTTAACATAAATCAATAAGAATATTTTATTTATTTATTTTTTAATAAATAAGAATGTGTAGAAAATGACTATAAATTTTATTTTGATGGTTTTATTTTTTAACACAGAATGTTAATACTAAAATTATTCAATTTAATTGAAATAAATTCTGTTTCAGACAGGTTTTTCTTTGTTGTTGTTTTTGTTTAATATGGAAATACAAAATTGTTTAATAATTATGCCATTAGAAATGTACGTTGAACAACTAATTCGTATTAGAATGCACTTCTTTGCTCTATTTATTATGCATTACATCTCGGCATATATTATAAAAATAAAATTGTGGTAAAAGGATATTTTATTATGATAAATAACTACTTAAAACAAGTTAACAGGTAAAATATTGATCCCATAGAACACAATGGAAGAAATGAACAATTTTTTGAATAATTTGTGATGACACGGCTGGTTTCCACTGTATATAATTTGTTGGGTTTAAAATGTCGGAACTAGGTATCACAATGTAAAGAATAGTACCAATAAACTTACAGATAAGTGCTAATGTCACTCCAAAACCTGTTTAAATAAGAAACCAAGATTCATTTGGGTGTTAATCACAGGTTAAACGTTTGAACCAAGAAACTTCCAAAACCGTTAAATACACTAATCCACTATCTTCAAGTGGAAAACTTCGCTTACGGAAAATATTTATTTAAATGAATAATAAATACTTCTCCCTTCCTATTCCTATGGAGTTTATAAGTATGTATAAAATATTTTATAGTGCCAATAAATAATAGTAATTCTTCATTACAAAACTCAGTGTGGCCAGCACTGTGGTCAGGGTTTCAAAAGAAACATCGAAGATGAAAATCAATTCTTTAACTTTAGGCGTTTTATCGATGAATATTTTAATAGTCACTAAGATTTTTCAGACCATGTCTATGTTGCTGTATTTGCATACAAAAATAGTTTTGGAAGAGTAATTGAAATTTCAAAACCTAAATAGTTTTATTAATATATTTAAAATTCTAAAAGAAAGTCAAGTTTAATTTCAAATTTCAATGAAACTATTAATGGAAGTGAAAAATGATGTATTGTAAAAATTAAAATAATTTTTTTTCACTCAAATGATAAATCTGGTTGAATTAATTATTGTTTATAAAATAGCTCAATCTATTGTAAATAATTTTAAATATACTGGATTTTATTAATATCATCATACACATTATAACATGTATTTGTTGAAACTGCTGTAAACATTACATTCGGGTTTCAATTTTTAGTACTGCAAGCAAAGAGAGTATCTATATATGAATACGTGAACCAAAAAGTTTATACTGGCTTTTTACGATAATTATGCGGACGGAGGAGTATGGATTTGGCATAGTTTATATAGAGAAGGTCTGAAGATTACTAATATTTTTTTAATGATGCAAAAAATACATTAAATCAATAAAAAAAATTCACACACTATGAAACACACATATATAAGAGGTGTGGCTTATATTAATTACACACACGACCACACACACACACACACATATATTCTATTTTGTTTAATATTCTGTTTTGTTTAAAGGCACGCATATATACTGTCTTGTTTAAAGGCAGTGATATTCACTTTTAATCAAAAGTTATGGTCGAATTTCGACCGCTATAACGGGACTCTAGTATACAAAAATCAATAAAAATTTGTATTAATAAAATCAATATAAAAAAATTCAATAAAAATTTATATTAATAAAATAAACGTTAATATTTAAGTCAATGAACAATTTTGATCAGTTAAATACTACCAAATTTAAATCGTATCCACATGTATAAATTATGATTGGTAAAATAATTTTCAATCTACTGAACAATTTGGCGGTCTTAAAATTTTATTTTTCGTTTGTATATAATAGGAGTCGTTTCGTGCATTTCGTGAACTGGAGCTTAATCACTAATTCCATTTGTTAATGCATCTGTTAATCATCACTCCTTGTTATTTATTGTGTTTTTAACACCCAGTGGTTTTGAAAACCAGAAAAAATGTGACGGCATATGTTTTTTTCATTTTATTATAACAATTTTTGAAAGTGTAAAATTATTGCTGTTGAAATATCATTTATGTTTTTATACTCGACATACATATTATGTCAGATTAGATTATTAAATTATGTCAGATTAGATTTAAAAAAATATTGACCGCAGAAACAAAATTTTGTTATAGGTGTTCATAGAAAAATTTAGTCAATTTCTCAAAAACGCAAAAAGATAGCGAGTTGAAATCATGGAGACGTAACTTAAATACGCATAAAATGCAATTCGTGAATGAGCAAAATTCGTTCATTAGATGCAATAGATCCATAACGGTCCATGATTCAACTTTTGAACTATTAAGATAGAAGGAAAGTCCAAAACAAACAAAAAATAATTGTTGTTTCCATAAAACAACTTTAAACATTTTTTTAAACATTTTTTCGTAAATTGTTTAGTTTTGCCACCATTTCAGCTCAAATTTATACAATAAGCACATATATTTGAAATACATAAAATTATTATACATATAAGTGTGTGGTGGACTGCATATTTGGAGTATTTTATGAATACGTATCTAAACAATTAAGCTTCGTGTTTTTCTAATTCTAAGTAAAAAAAATTGTTGTTTGTTTTCATTCCTCAGACAGTAAACGTTGTTTGGAAAAATTTGTAGCTTCAACCAGTGCTAACTGACATTGATACCTTACTACTTTATACATATGAACTACGGGAAAACTATTTTTTGCTACCTAAAGGAATTTGATGAAAAACAACTGCTACTTGGGTATAAATTTAAAAAAAATTTAATCCAAATAAATTGTATATGCATTTATAATAGATACAGTATAAATTTTTTATCTATATGTTTAAAAATTGTTGATGATCAGATAAAAAATATTAATATGAATTCTGCTTCATTGATTAAAAACAATAAATATTTATTATTACAAAATATTATTTAACAATACCAAATACAAAAAAAAAAAGTTAAATTAAATTATACTAGATTGATTTTCTGTTGCAGAATGTGGTTTTATTTTGTTTATTCTAGGTCGATTTTTATATTTTACAAAGAGTAGCAAAAAATCGTATTTATCTTTAAAACATTATTGGAATGATTTTTCACAATTTAGTTTTAAGTAAAAAATTAAATAATAATTTCTTGAGTATTCTATCCCATCTTAAAAAGTTTTGTATGTATCACAGCTTAAAATACTTAGCTTAAAGATAGATAAGGGACTCTCTTAGTTCTCGAAAAATAAATTTCGTTTATTGAGATTAAATTGCCGGGTGTAAAAATTATGGTTGTATTATAATCTTCTATGTGTGTCTATTCCTTCTGTGCTAATTAATTGTGCTTTAAATTGTATTTTAGTGTTTATTTTTAGTCTATTTAAGTATCATTAAATTTTATCTTGTTTGTTAATATCGATAGATCGATTTATCAAATATTTATATTGTGATTTAAGTGTTTACTTATAATCGTATTAATAAATTTCTTTTCTAACTAGTAATAAAACAAAAATAATCTACAATTTTTCAATATTGAAATAAATTTCAATAATGTATCTCTCAAACACCCTTAACACTATAATTTTGTATACTACCGACTATCTTCCTGAACTGTCCTAAAAATATAAATAATCTTCCACTAACATTTTATGAATCTTGTAATTAATTAGACAACTGGTGTTCTAATTGCTACTTACTTAACAACTAAGAGCAAAATGACTCCATGAGTACGTTAAAATATTTTAATCCGATTGGAGCTCCTGTTTCCGTAGTAGGTACTGTGCATATTGCTACGAATCATTCCTCCTTGCTTTTATCCACAATATAATTTAAATATTCTTACACTTAAACTGATTGTTTCATAAAAAGTATGAATTTTCTTTATTCCTAGAACCCTTTTAAGTAGGGATTTTTTCCATAGCTGGAGAGAATCATTGCAATTTATAAAAATTTAATATAATTTTTTTATGGATGTCATGTTTATAAAAATCATTGTGACTTACTATTCCACAAAAATTTTTAGGCCAGGTAACAAAATACTACTAAGTTCCTCGTTTTTGAAACTAATAACTTTTTCTAGACTTATTTTCAAAAATATATTCAGCAGGTATCTAATTATATGTAAAATACAATGTCCCAGAAATTAATTGCCATGCACTTTCTTTATAAATACATATGTTATTATTCTGGTGACTATATAAACTTGATTGCTTTTGCAATATTAAAATCATAATACATAATATAAACACAGCATATAATAAAATGGACGAATAAGATGAACAGCAACCTACTTTGAAACTATTATATGAGTTTGTAGTCCAAGAGTTTAAAAACAAAAGAAAGATATTGGAACATAAGCTTTAATGAATTCTTTTCAATATATATATATATATATATATTTTTAAATACTAGCTGGTACCCTCTGTGTTGGTATCGTTTCATTGTCAATTTCACTTTTGTTGCTTTTTCTTCGAACACTTACACAGGATACAAATAAGGGAGATGCAATTTCCGATGGATATGAATGCGGTTTTCACCATACTTTAGTATATACCGAATATAACGAAAAAACGCAGCAATGAGGTCCGAGCACTCGTACTGTTACCTTGATAACGAATAGAACCTTTTGGTCAATAGATCTTCCTTACTTTCCTTATGAGCAAAGTAAGTTCTTCGTCCTAAAACCAAATCAAGGCCCCAGATTGTCATTTCTGTGATTTGAAATAAAATACAACGATATGAATTTTTGACAGAATTAAGAAAAACATTTTATGACCGCCTGATGAAGTGTTAGTAAAAAACCTTAATAAATAAAACTTGCAAATGTTTTAGGCTTATATGGCATATGCAGGGTAAAAAAGAAAATTTCTAACGATTTAGTTTGACTTTTCTGATCAACTGGTACATTTCATTTTTGTGTTAAAATTTATATGAAATATCTATGCCCTAATACTACATTAGTTCCTGGACTACTATTTTAACACAAATTTATGACAGCATAGAGACTGCAACAATATCGTTGAAATCTTTCTAATCATTGAAAGTGTATTATAGTATGTAGTCAAACTACGTTTTACAAAAAATATAATATTAAATAAAAAACAAAGTGTATAGAAGGTTTCTAGCTTAACATACATATTCCAAAAACAAAATTCAATAAATAAGGTAAATCGAGAAAATTATTTTAAACAAACGCTTAACCTTTTGAAATGCTCGATTAAAGTGGGGAATACTTACTTATAGGATTTTTTATGAAGAATAGTTATGAAGCTCCGAATCCATATATTAACAGAATTTGAGAGAAAATTCATAACAGGCAAACTTTTTCTTAGCTATTAACATTTGAGTGAAAATTTTTGAAATTTTTGCACATTTTTTACTTACTTTTACTAGTACAATGTAGTGTTGTAATCCTGACAAAACTTTGATATCGAGTTTTTACCGAAAAACATGGTGACAAGTCTCCTGAATCCAAAATAAAGTGTTTTAGATATTGATTTGTGTTTGTGTGTGTGGCAGCGATATCGCATTGAGCTTTATCCAGAAATCACTAAACTTAGTATTCTGTCTTCATATTACCTTTAGTAGCGCTTTAAAGCTTTTGGTTAATATCGGATCACCGGATATCCTTTATTCTAGTGATTTTCAGGTTTTTTAAGATTTTATCGATTTTCTTCAAATTAAGTATGTTCGCAGATTATTCCAAGCTCTACAACTATTACTTGAAACTATTAAAATTCAAATAAGGGAGAAAAATAAATCAACTATTCTTATTCAGCTGAACGCATAATACTGTACATAATTAATTTGTCTGTAATGTAAAAGAAAGTCCTGATGACGCGTTGCAGCAGATATTTATTTTCACTCTGAATTTGCAATAATCAAGACAGGGTTACATTTCTATAAAATAACCACCGCCATGAATTCTAGAACAAGCTCTGGAGATAAATCAGATTAATCGAGAGTTTCAAAAATTCATCTTTTGCTTTGAATATTTTTTCATAATGTTCTATAATTCCAGCTCAATTACGGATAATTACAGCATTTATCATCTTTCATAAAATTATTTTCAGGGAAAAGAGACTAATTGTTGCGAAGTTTCATAGAAGCAACTATTATAGCTTTTTTTATCAATTTCATTCTCTTAGAAAATAACATGTAATACTATTTAATAACCCGCCCAATATAATTATTCACTCAATAGCAACTTTTTTATACTTGTCACCTTACTCTGTTATGCATTTTTTTCAGACTGACAGTTGGTTTTTGAAGATGAGTATTATTTTACATTGGAAAAATAGAAGTTTTTAACCAAATATGTTTTTAACTTGATTTTGTAAATAAAAGATTTGAGTTTGATGGAGAAAAAATTGCTTTTTATTAAAAATTTTTATTTTATTTTTGTGTTTATTGTACGTGTGTATATGGGTTATTTATTTTTTATTTTATGACAATGTGCAATGAATTATTAAAACTTTGTATATTGCCTGAGGAGGCTGAAAATAAATCAGCAAAATAAGAAACATCAGCATCTCCAAATTTCCAAAAAATAAAAAATTTAATATAGTTTTCTAATATAATTGTATTTAATTAAGTTGTAGATGAAAATCGCTTGTTTACGCAGTTACTACTCGAAATGACAAAAGAATATAACATATACACTATATCTAATAAACATTAAATGGCAATTAAATTACAACTTTTTAACTGAAGCTTGTCAACAAATTTTTATCTAAGCAAATTTTGTAAAAGATTTAGTGATCTATACACGAATTTTGAACACTGATGTTATTTATCATTATAATGCATAAAAAAAAAGTTAGTATAGTACACTGTGACACCATTATAATACTATTTCAATATACATCATAATATGCCTTAGTAAAACTAGCAACATAACAAATATATAATGTTCCCATGTGTAAAATCATGTTTTATTTACATCAAACAACGCTGAAATGAACCACACACATCCTTAGATAGTACTTGACATTAAACAAGAATTGACGAAGATTGATGGAAATTGATCTCCTTTTGAAAAACGTTTTTCACAATAATTTAGGTTGTGCGTAGTTCTGACTATTTTAGAAAAAAATGAAAATAAATATTGATTGTTATAAGGTGTTATACTGTAAGGTTTGTTATTCAAATTTGATTCAGATTGGCGTTTTTTTTTTTTTTTAAATAAAAGATAATTATTTATCGTTTTTAAATAACCCATCAAAAATATATTTTGAAAGTATAACAAATTTGATTTTAAAGAGAGGAAATATTTGAAAATCAACAATGTAAAATCATTCGCTGTAAAAGAATGGTTGCTTTTATTAAATTAAAATTGAGAAAATTTTTTACAATGGACCATGAATTGCAGATTATTTTCATCAAGTTTTTTGGATTCCTCTAGGAAAAAAACACCAATCTGATAAAATTGTACAAAAATAGCGCTGCAAGTGCTATTTGATGCAGAAAGGAAAGGGTGACTTCATAACTTGGCCGTGAAAAAAATTGTTGAATAATTTAAAGGCCCATGCGCATTTTCTAAAATTAATAATTTTTTTTGGACAAAGTAGTATTTTAGTAAACCACTTTTGGTATACTCTCCGCATTTTCTTTAATTTTTACTTCGCATACTTGAATTTGAGGAAATTATCTAAATTTAATTACTTCGATTACACTTGACACCCATAAAATTTATCGTTTTTCATTTAATAATAGCTCGAAAAATGTACACTCATTGAAATAGCAGGAGTGGTGTTAGTATATACATAGAAGATCGGTAACATAATTTATATTAAGCTTTTGGAGAATCTATTCGTAATGTGGATACAAAATTTTATGACAATTTTCAAAGGAACTAATACAAAAGTATTTATAAGTTAATTCTATCTTGTATGCCGAGATTTCCCCAGTTTTGTATACAAATTTAACCGATAAAGAAATTGGTTTGCCTTAGCTGTTATTCCGACTTATAGAATAAATAGTAATTTTATTATGTTCCTTCATAATATTATAATACGCAAGAGAAAATTTGAATCATATCTTGAATTTTTGAATTTCCAAAAAAAAAAAATATATATTTTCTTTTTAATTTATTAAACTGGCTTATCAGTGTACGATTTCTTATTCGGGTATTATGCATCCATCGAGAATCCACCAATTTCAACATTCTGGTAAAATACAAATTTACATAAGTTCCATTTAGATTAAACTCACATGATTACAGTATAATCTTCAATAGCAATTTACTCCATCGAAATATGTGAGAAATATAGACACTAACCTTGGAAGTGTATAATTTTTATCACACTCTATTGTGCCGGCCAAGTTTGTTTGCTTTACAGTACACTGAAAGTAACATAAGTCTTAAATGTAAGACAATTTTTTCTAAATATTTGTTATCAAATTTGTCACCTATTGAAATATTTGTATAAATTTACAGAAAAGTTCTAGGAAAAATTTAATCAACATGTATTATAAATTTATTAGAGGCATAATAAGAGAAAAACTTCAATGTTCTCAACGGAGATAATTTTAAATGAGAAAAGTTTAAACGAAACTAAAACATATACTTATTTACAATTTTAATTAATATTGGCAGGTGAATATCTATTAAATATATTATCCAATCAAATCTTTGTTTTTATTTTATTTTATAGTTTTCTTATTTATATCTTTTTATAAACACGTCTACGCAACTCATAAAACTTTTGATGATATACGTAGAAGAAACGTAAAGCTCCATTGCTACAAACATATTTGACCTCTAATTACTATAATTACTTCATGAATAAATGGATACAAGATAACTCCATTATTTGTGAAATTTAATTCGTGAATCGAATATCATTATTCTTTTCAATGTACATGTTTTGATCGAAAATATTAGTTTTTGATATATATTTTCACAAAATTTGGTTCTATTGAAGACATAATAAAAAATGATTCAAGCGAAAGTATGCGCTTGAATCATTTTTTTAACCGAAGAGTTGCTTTCATAATTTCCTACAATTATTTCCTAATTATTGTTAATTAGATTTGCCTGAATTTTTTCAAGTTTTATAAAATCACTCAAATTTGTTTATAAAGATTTTGTTAAAAATAATTTAAAACTTGATATTATATTTGGCTAGAAAATAGATTTAAAAAAACAATAAATCAAACCTCAAATTATAATCTACATTAATAAAACAACAATTTGTATTAAGCCATCATAAGTAGAACCTACACTAAGTAACTAAGCAAACTTTAAGGGCTGTTTCTACACTTTAAATGCAACAAAAAATATCATATTTAATAACTTGTAAACTCACTGAAAATAATTTAAAATTTTTGATTTTTTTGAAGTCATTGCGTTCTTCCGTGAGATTAGAGTTATAGAAGTTTACTTTATTTGAAATTTATTTGGAAATAAAACTTTTTATATAACTTTTTTTCTGAAATTTCTACAGAAAACTTCCCCATTCGTAATGGTTTCATTGAAAACATTAGACAATTATCTTTCTGAAGTCGTTAGTTCACGGACCACTCCGTACCGTATTGCATATTATAAATAATAGTGAATTATTATTTATAAATGAATTTAAAAACTTTCAAACAACCAATCAAATTGTAGAAGACAAATGTGCACGTGAAACTTTTGTTTATAAACAATGGACTAACAAATACAATTTAACTTTAAGAACATATCTCTTGTTGAGCTTTCCTTATCTATGATGATTACAAACAGTTTTAACTTTCGAAACCTGAAGTGTGCTCTTCTTAATAGCCAAACACTACCTGCAATGCTCCTCAAATAGCTATCATTACAAATTAAAATAAAAATAATACCCAGGAATTCGTTTTAAATAAATCTCAAATTATTTCTTAAAGAAGATAAAAAATCAATAAAGATTAATATATATAATCTAAAAGAAACAAAAAAAAAAATTATTAATTATAATAATAATAAAACATTATTTAAAATAAGAAGAATCAAAACAAAACAATACTGTATTTAAATAAAATAATTCATAAAAGAAAAAGAATAATTCGTAATATTCTAAAAACTATTAGCTACAAGCTTATTTAAAGGTAATATTGGCGCCTATTTAGTATTCATTCTAGATATTCTACTATCTTAATCATCAGAATGCTCATTCAACATACTTTCAGCTGAAAACAGATTGTGCTCGTTTACATTGTTTCTTATGCATCCAGCAGTATCCTCTCAATTCTGTATCAGATGCTCAACACTGTCCAGTTCTCCAAACAAAACACATTCTCCCTCGCCATTTACTCTTCTGCTGATCCACTTAAAACCATTTTACGGAAATTGGCAATAACTTATAAGTATCTCGTACCAACTTAGTAATTAGGCAATTTTCAATAGAGTTTGAGACTGCTCCTAGTATTTATATCTATGAGAGCATTAATCTTATTTAAATATAATAAACGATATTTGAACAGAAATTATTTACGAATTTATCATCATTAAACATTTTAGAAAAGGGTGATGTGATAACTTTATAGATACAGAATTATCGCGTATCAAATATCATTGGTAGTTCTCTGTATTGTATCGTTCGTACTTCAATACGAGTATGAAATGAAGTTTCACAAATTAGATTAATCCTAAAACTTTCTACATATACTCACTTGTAAAAGTATAGATTAGTTATATAGTTTATATTATCGAATGCTCTTATCTATTTTATTAACTATATAGAAAAAAAAAACACACACACACACACACACACATCCATTCATGTAATAATTATTTTATGTAATGTGTATCGTTACAATTTTTTACGTGTTACAAAAACTACATTTCGTTCGTACAAGGTTTTTTTGATCAGTATTAACTACATTTTGTATGTAAGTAAAAAAAAACAAAATTGTTTACATTAATCATCTGGGGATTATTTACGAGACTACTACAAACATTATATACATTGTAGAAGTAAGATTTACCTATTTGTTCTTGTAAATACTTCAATATAACATTTCGTTCTCTAAAATACATGGATTTGAAATTTTTTTTATTTTTTTTTTTGAATAAATAGTACTTGTAACTAAATTATAATTAGTCGTATATTTTGACTTTTTGTATCTCGGCAGAAAACAAGACCGCCGCTGACAAAGTTTAATTTTTATATTTATTATCCATAGTGATGTAGCGAATCTTGCTGTTGGTTGATCTTGGTTTCATTATCTTACATACACTTACAAGACAAAAATCAAAACTGTAAGACCAACAATGCATGATCAACAACCAATTTTCAACCATTTTATTCAAAATGTTCATAATTAAAAAACTTATCGAAAAATAAATTCTTTTTTAAAGCTTTCATTTAACTTACAATGCATGGTTGTTCGGGTGGAATCTTATAACTCAATTTTGAAGCAGATATGTTCAACCTAATGGCATCACTCTAAATCCAATACGGCGGACTAAGTTTTCAATGCTTGCCTACAATATTGGTATCAAACAAAAGGGCTTACTTAGAATACGAATGCGAGTTTTATAAAAAATAAGATGCTCAATATAAATATTGCTCCAAAAAGTAAAAAGTCAATTTAAAGTATAAAACCATTATAAAAACAAGCTTATATTCAAATGAGCAAAAAAGAAATAGATACACTTTCACTTATGATATAAAGGTTTGTCGCTAGATTTACTTGAGTTGATAAATAAAAATCTAAATACAAATAATCTAGCGACAAGCTTTTATATCATTTTGTAATGACGGTATTAGTAATAGTTTAAATGTAAAAATTAATATTTTTCTTTTTTGCGCATTTGAATAAAAGCTTGTTGTTAAATAATTTTTAATTTAAATTGATTTTAAGAATTAAAAAAATGTATTTGCCTTGGTCTTGCACAATTGCAGCCAGATCACATATACATCAAGCAAGAATAACACCAAGCCCAAGGCCAGAAAAGCGTTTCCAAGGCCACTTTGAACACATTATTAGTCTTGATTTGCTCATTAGTACTCGAGAAGTTTTTCAGTGCGTCGAGGAAATATTTATTATGTGTAAAGTTCATCTCATTAGAATAACAAAAGAAATTGTATTTTTCAAGATATCAAAATCATGTATTGCGTTTATTAAAAATTTGCAAATAATATAAAAAAAAATAACACCTTAGGGCTTGGAGAACTTTGAAATCTTGAAAAATACAATTTAATTCATATCAATTTTTCACTTATCAATTCGTACCTCACGTACTCTAAACAGCATTTTTTACTTGACTAGAAATTTTTTTAGTTCAAACAATTTCGAAGTTGGCTATTACGATTTACTCCCTTTGAGTAACCTAATTTTCTATGCCAATCTGTAAAAAATTTTTTTATTTCTATGCCTGTCTTACTAAGCAAATAATATTGAAGAGTAATTACAAAATGTTTATTTTAATTTACAATAAATTTTATCATCAGATCACGTTTCAAATATTTGTAATAAGAAAATGAATAGTGAACCAACTAAGTCTATAAATGCAATTATCACATGAAATAAATTATTAGAACGATATGAAAAACAAACATAAGATAAATTTTAATATTAAATCATCATTTTTTATATATATACAGGGTCCCTCGTTTCTTAAAATTCAGCAAAAAAAAACCTGAAATTAAATAATTAAAAAGTCCACCACCCCTACCAGTGGACTGAGGCCTAATATAGCTAAATACAACTTTTTATGGGATAAACATTTCGGAAGATAAGCTTAAACTCAAAAGTGTCACTTATAATTTCAACAATCAGTAATTTGGCCTATAAATAGTCGTATCCGAATCTATAATAAAAAATGTGGAATTAGAAGAAAAAGTGGAAAAACGTTTAAGAGCTTTTATTCAGTTTATCGTACAGATGATATATTTTTACTCTGGGCATGATTTCAAAGTTTGATACAAACTATTATAGGTTTGTAAATTGGGACCATTTCAAAACACAAATTTATAAAAATTCATTCAGTAGTTCTGGAGTGGCATATTCGTCTGAATTTGTGTTACAGGCCGATGGGTAGACCATAAAATTAGTGAATATTAGAATTTAAAATAAGCCTGGAAAATTTCGGTCGTTGCGTTTTTGATTCTATGAGTATATTACACGTGTGTGTTTGTGCTAAACGTTTAGATAAAAGTGTGCTGAATGTATGAATTTTTTACTGTTTACAAAAAAGATTATTGACTTAACGAATTAATGCCTTGTTATGATTAGAAATCTCTTTTTATGCTTTCGCTATAACAAATTTATCGGATTGTTTTTGATTTATTGTCATGTTATACTACACACAGACCAAAATTTTGACAGCTAAAAATTAAATAATAAGATGAATTATGTTCAAGGTTTTCTCTCGTTGAATACTCGATGTGTATGTTTCGATTATCTTTTTCACAATTAAGCACACCCTTTAAAATATTTAATATTTAACAAATGAATGGAAAATCAAACAAAACTAAAAATAATTAAATATAACCTGTATTCTATGCCTAGCAGTTCAAATACATTTTATAAATAGTAAATTGGAAATTGATTATAGAACAAACCATCAGATCCATTAAATATGTGAATTGCGTTACCGTATGATCCGATTTTAATATAGTGCTTTAAACGAAGATAATAATAATTACAATCATGAAATTAAAATATTTAAATATAAATTTCATTATAACGTCTAAATATTTTAATATTGCTCCTACACAGAATTATAGACAAAACGATCCTTTATGTACGTCCTAAATTTTTCGAATGTTAATTTGGATTGAAAGTTAAACTGTTCAATAAATATTCTTTTAATGGTAAGTAAAAGCTTCACAATTCATTTATCTTAAAAATGGAAGATTTATCATGACTTAGGCTTTATATTTCCATTTTACAATGTGCCAATAAACATATCCATTTATCTATAGTCCATTTATCGTCACTGATCCATTTATCTATATGTTTTAAATATTTTCTAACCCCAAATCTAATAAATTGAAAACAAAATAAAAGCATTTATACTGTTATTATACACGACGTATATACAACATATCAGAGTATTTTAATTTAAGTCTTAAGTTTTTAACGCTGCCTAATATTGAAAGCACTTACAAAATTTTGGTATAGGTAAACGTCTTATCAATACATTTCAGATTATCCAGACGAACAATCACGCTTAAATTTGTTCTTGGGGTTTAATTGAGTAAAATGTTTCAAATGGAAGTTTGAAAGTTCGTTTGTTTCCCAGAAATAAATATTTTTTATTATATTTGAACTTTTCTTCTATCGTTTATAATTTAAATGTTAGGTCAAGGATCCGTTGGACCCTAAGGACTGATTTTGCTCATTCACGATCTTAAACTCAATATTTATCTTTCAAATACGTATCTTCCAAATGTTTGTGATAATCATATAACCAAAATTTAAGGTCGCTATCTTTTTTTATTTTTAAGGTATCGTGATCACGAACATACGGGTCGACACCCGTAGTAATAATTATGATGAAAAAATAAAAACTTGCCGATACACATTTAAAAATTGAGAATATCCACTTGAAAAAGAAAAGACAAATTTGTTACAGTCATCAAAATTAAGTGATACAAAAATTCCTCACTCATAATAATCAGTGATATTATATACTGACAGGCGATGGGACTATAAAGTTTTGTTTTAACTATCGAATAAATAAATGTAGGTATTATTCATAAATAATTTATGCTTAGAATGCATAAAATATGTACTAGAACATTCGAGATACCTGCAACAAGTAATTCTACCCATCTGAAGAATTAATAACATCGAATAGAATAGATACAAAATGTATGTAACACTTTATATTAGTTTTAAATATACATAGTTTAATTATAAAGTTTCTTAAATGCCATTTATATAGTTTCTAAGTTCAAGGTATTCTATGCTGTACGATACAAATTTTAAAAAAAAGTTATACTTATTTTTCTAATCGACACATCATATATAATATGACAGAGTATATTATTTTAAGTCTAAAGTCACCTAATTAACCAATTCCCTCATCCATCCATCCGTTCGCCTGTCTGTTTGTCATCAAACGAAAAGAAGCAGTGAGCTAAAATTTTGAATATATGTATTTTAGACATAAAGAGTGTGTAAGGTCATTAATGAACAAAATCAGTCGAGAGGGTAAAATTTTACTGAATCTGTTTAGATTCTCTACAATTCTAGTACAAACTTAGCTTATGAGTATGTATTTGCAATTAATACTTATTATTATTTTATGTATTTATAACGGTATCTACTGCATATTTAGAGTAATTTTACTGTTCAGAATTAGACACCGTATGTCTAGTCACTTAACACATTAACGTATTTATTTGTAAATTTAACATGTTAAATTGAAAAAAATTTGTAAGGATTTAAGTTGAAATTTGAGAATTTCGTAAAAAAATTGTATTTCAACCATGAATATTTTACAGAAGTAAGCTCAGTTTTGCCGTGTTCACATTGATCAAGTAATTTAGTCAAGTATCAAGTAGTTTAGTAATAAGCACTTCGCACTTTCACAGTTACACAGTTACAATTTGATATAATTTTGTTAAATAACCATGTAAACTTTCACAGTCATGTAATATAATTGTATATCACAATAGTGTTAACATTATATTACTGTGACTCTATCAAAAATTAAATGTCAAACAGATCCCTTTGTTCATTGTTACATGTTGATGGCACAAGAGTATGGTGGTACTACAAAATACAGAATTTAACTAAACTACTTGACTAAACAACTTTACTAACTAAAATTACATCGTTCACATTTATCAAGTAACTAAACTAATTGACTAAATTACTTGATCAGTGTGAACAAAGCTCTAATTTAAATGTCTATCATTAAATTATATCACGTACATACAAAAAAAACGAATAATAAGCGCGAGGTCTCTATCTTCAGAACTTATAGAACACGAAGGTGTTGAGTACTGTAATCTTATTTTATGTTTTACACATTTATTCGTTTCGATTTTGCCACAATTTAATTTACTTATGAAACCACGTATGTTCAGATATTTATAATGAAATCATTCAGAACATTTCCACTATTGCTTACCGCTTTATTGTTTACCAAATTCATTAATAGTCGGTCATTAGTTGGGAAGCTATAAGCGTTCGTTTGAATCAGTTTCACAGAGCCACAAATCGTTAGGCAGAAGCATACGAAATAAAAATAAAAATGGCAAATGAGAGATTTCTATTTCATTTTCATTTTCATCCACGTTGAAAAATAAAATAATCGAAAAAATCTTTTAATCAGTCTTCTAGTAAATAGTATGAAAATTAACACATAAAAACTTGCATATATGACTTCCAAAATAATTGCTTGTGATTCAATATGATAAATACAAGTAGAAAATTATTATAAAAAACATCATTTGCAAAACATTAATGTATGTAACAAAACTTTTAAATATCGTATAAAGTTCTTTAGGAGTTTATTTTATTAGCATATCAAAGTTTACACAGCTTAAATTATTTTAAGCTAGGTAGGTATATATTTATCTATGTAGTTATATAGTTATGTATCAAGATTCTATTTATTATTATTACTAGAAATATATAATAGGTTGAAGTTATAAGGAGTGTTGAATTTACAAGTTTATTTTATTCGTCTTGAAAATTTAGTGATACACGGATATTTCTCGCAATTTATACGCGATTATAATATAATTAATTACAACCTTAATTCGGTCTACTCTATTAAAATACAAATATACGTCGGAGCAATTACCCAAAGTAACTATTTACTTTAGTCTTTTAAGACCCATTAAATAATCAGTACTATATTCGAATCATAAAATTCTAAATAACTCATAGAAAATAATTAGAAAACCAAACAAGGTTAAAATTTTATCATAATCCATCAAGTGTATCTGAAATTAAATCTTTTTCAACATATACAAGGATTATTATGATTACCTTATCAACACATATTTATGATAAAATGGACTATGGATTTCAAAAAACCATATTTCAGCAAATTTAAAGTATTTCAATTAACATCTAAAATCTTAGATAATATCTAACTAAATACAAATAATAACTGACTAATAATAACTATCTACAGTCACTTCTAGAACATACCTATTAATCAAATTTATTCGATGCAAGTGGAATTTTTGTACACATTTCAAAGAAAATCAATTATATCCCAGCAAACATCCAAATCAGAAAAAAATTCAGAAAAAAGTTATTATTAAGGCTTCTTTTAGATGTCTCATAATAACGCCGTGATAACTTATTCTTTAAGAACTCATAATTAAGAGACCTTCAAGTAGCCGTTTTTCTAATTTTCGAAGGAAGTTATGAGCTTTAAAATAAATCATTTTTCTGAGCTCCGTAAGAGGTGCAATATGAGCACTTTAAGAAGTCTTTTTTCCGACTTAAGAAGTAAAAATTATGAATTCTTAAAGCAGTTTCTTCTCTGCTTTTCGAAGGAAGTCAGAATAATGAGCTATGTAAGAAGTCTTTTTACTGAGTTCCGTAAGAAATCGGAAATTTTAGCACTTTCAGAAGTATTTTCATCAAGTTTTGTAAAAATTCAAACTTATGAGGCTTTATTAGAACTCGATTAGATCTAATTTTTCTCATATGCATTTTTTTCATATTTACTCTATAAGAATTTTCCATCCTTGAGAAAATAAGAGTCTTAAAGAGATTTTTTTTAAAATAATTATTTAACAAGTCGTATAAATAATAAATATATAATATTTGAACTTATATTTATGGTGATTCTGACGTCCAAATCATAATTAAGAATTATTCGATATTTCCTATTGCTATATGTTATAAGAATAGAAAAACAGTAAAGAACGAATGGGACCTTTGAACTGGAAATAGAAGCTTCTGAGTGGCTTTGTAGAATTCACATCATGTAACACAAATTATTTTAGAAAAAAAGCGATTGAATTATTAATGAACATGAACTTAATATTTGTTAAGCAGCTTTAACAGTATTTTAAAACAAACAGAATGTATACATATAAAATAATGTTATATTTAAACACAACAAAGTAAAGTGGTTATAAAAACACTTCTTTGAGGGGTTGTAAATATTCTACTAATGGTTTCATAAATTTCTTCATCTGTAAATATTCTAAATCATAACATAACAAAAACTTAACAAATTGTTTCTAAAGAGTGGAACCTTAAGCTTAATTTCTATTTTCAAAAATAAATGTTTAAGAATCTTTGTCAAATAAACGTTCAAATTCTACTAATTTTTTCGCTTTTTGGGATTATTTTCCTGAAAATTCAATACGTCATTTCATTTTTTTGGTATATGTTACTCTTGCATATTTAGTGATAGTTTCACAATATTTCACAAAATTGTTCCATCTTCCTTCACATAGGTAGCAGATTTTCTATAATAATTTTACCAAATTAGAGACAATTTCCCTTTCAAACTGTACGCTTAAAATTCAATACACATTTTTATTTTCTTAGGCAGATGTCACTCTTGGATATTTAGTGATAAATTCACGAGTTTCACAAACTGCCCGCTTATGATGTTAAAATTCATCATTGCCTTTATTAAATTAAATAAAAATGGTGGAAGTGCAAATAAATTGGTAAGTCGTAGTCAGGCCTTTATATAGCAAAGTTTAATTGCGCTTCCACCATTTATAGTAAATACTCATTTTGAATATTTTAAAAAGTCCGATATTTTTCAAAAGTTATTTTCATGCCTTTAGACTATTCTTCTAAAACATTTAATAAAACATATGCCTATATTACAAAAATTTATGTGTCTTTTATTGGCAGTGTTTTTATTTTTTATTAATTTGTGCAAGCTGTATGTTAAACACATATCTGGGACCTAATCGCAAGCCGTTATGCTAAATATTTTTAATACTATTTCTGAAAATAATGTCTTAAATAAATTATGATCAATCCATGCAATAATAAATTATTTTGAAGGGAGGAAATTACAAATTAAATTTTATTTTATGAAAGTATTATTATAGATTGTTATTATAATTATGTATACTTTATCAATGGTTGACTATCAGTATTTACAAATTATAATACATAACTAAACTCACAAAACAACAACAACGGAATTACTCACAGTTTTGTAATCCATTATTATTAATCCAGAAATAGATATAATTTATATTCTACAGTCCATTTACTTTGATACAAAACAACTCAAATATATATATATATATATATATATATATATATATATATATATATATATATATATATATATATATATATATATATATATATATATATATATATATATATATATATATATATATATATATATATATATATATATAACCAAATGTTTGTGATAATCATATAACCAAAACAACAAACAACAAAATAAAAGTATTTATCATTTAAATTATATTTACATATAAATTACTTTTTGTTTATAATCAAAAAGTCTATGCGAAAGGGCTTAACATTATATAAAACAATGCATGGATCCATAGTATTTAAAAAAAAAAAAAAAAAAAAAAAATTATTTGATTTGGAATAGTTAATACTAATTCACTCTCAAACAAAATCAAGGTAATAAATATGGTAAAACTATACTAATGTGAAGAATGAATCCTAATCAGGCTGTTAATTGTTTAAATACGCGGCATATGTTTTAACTATTTTGAATCATGGGCATTCATGAACTACCGGTAGTAATATACTTATCCGTAGGCAAAAAATTTATTCCCCTTTTAAAGAAAAATTGGGCATACGAAGTAGTATACAATTCGGTACACTTATAGTTAACACAGAGAATGACTGGAGAATTCTCTGAATTATTTTTTTAAATTATGCACAAGAAATACATCAAATTGATAAAAACAAAATTACACTTATACAAGTGATGTGGCTTATATTGCACACACTACTATACACTCTTATGTTTAATATACTGATTAGTTAAAAGGGATGCATATAACCTTTTATGTTTAAAGGCAGTGTAATTCACTTTTGGGTGACTATGCGGTCAAATTTCGACCGCCTGAACGAGACTGTAGTAATAGTTCATTATACAGCAATACCTTACTATTATAATTATATATATTTATAGTTTATAAATATGTATTATAGTTTAAAATTTGAATTATTAATCCATTTAGGGCCAATTTTATGGCGATTCACGAACGTAGAATCACTTTTTAAGCCTAGAATACGCCATTAAAATACGCTTTAAATTATAAGAAATAAATGTTAATTTCTATGACAAACGATGATCCCAAATTATATTATTATGTATTAGTTTTCACTTTGTAAAATATGTATTCCATTTTGTCATTTTCTTCTAGACTAAATGTTTTAATCAAATAAAAATTATGAACTATTATAAATTTTATCTGATTCGACCATACATTATTATCATCAAATTTTAGAGAGATTTGTTTTATTTTTGAATAAATGTAAATTTAAAATATCAATTTACAATTATTTTATTCTATCCAAATTAGAATATATAAGCCCCAATTTGGTAAAAAAATCTATTTGAGTAAAGTAAATTTATCGTATTACAACAAGATATTCATGAAGTTTGCAATGAGATATTTCGTTGCTTTTTGCTTTTTTTGTCAGTGATAAGACACTTGTTATATCTACAAATTGCACACCCAGAGAAAAAAAATTATGTGTTATGAAACCATGATTTTGTGACTCTAAGCTGGTTATAAAAAAACGGATTATAACTACATCATAATTTTTTTGTAATTCAACTTTTCTCCCATCATGGTTTAAAAATTGAGTCATGAATCAATAGACATAACTTTATTCAGGGTTGAAGGTAATTTTAAAGTCTAGAACACATTAAAAGAAATTATTTTCATTTCTTAATATTTTGATAGTTGACTGGCAAGCAGAGAGATTAACAGGTTAATTGGACTGGACTCATCAAATTAATTTTATACAATATCAAAATTTGACTGGCTTCAATATTTTAAGTATTCTAGATTTAAGACTAGATTTAATATACTCTAATATGTTTCACATTTTTGGATATAAAACATCCTAGTTAGTTCTAAAGATGGATTTATCAAAAATCAATCCTTCTAACAACAAATGGATTATTTTTTTAAAGATAAATGGATAATTTTTAAAAATTCAAAATAAAACTTGAAAACAAATATAAATTGCATATTATGAGTAATAAATAATCATTTGCTGGCTCATTTCGATAACATCAAATAAGTATAAATCATCTACTTTAATAAAACTCAAATAAAACACAAAACAAAAAAATGTATTTTTGGCCACCAATTTGGTGTCGTAAATATACGAAACATTCACAATTAAATTATTGTTATCGAAGACAAAACAACAAATGAAACAATTTATAAGTAATTTTAAATTGTGGAAGTTAGCCAAACTCTCTAAACAGTTAAAAAATTTTAGATCAATACAATAAATAATAACATCAAAACCGTTTTTAATGAATTATCACCATCAAAAGAAAAGCATATGGATTGCCAAGCAAAATGAATAAATTCGTCTAAAAATAATATTTAAATTTAATTGATCATTATTTGTCATTGTATCGGTTTCCACAAAATTCCGCTTCTAATCCGTATGTCATCGAAAAACGATATTAAAGAATTAAAGCTTTCTATATTAGAATGTTTTCTAATGTTGTTTAATGAAAATTAAATTAGCTCTGATTGATTTATATTATTAATTGATTTAAAGTATTTTAAAATTCGGCTTTAATATTTTCGATTATAAGTAATGCCACTGGCATTTCGATGGATACATATTTAAGTTTACGCATTATATTTATGCTACATTTGTGCAAAAAGAAAAAAATTATAAACTTAAAATCTTCAATTATTAACCTTTCAGTATGAAGTTTTAGAGCTGAATTCGTGAACAAATTTTGACATATTTTTACGTTTCAAGGATACTAAAACCCAAATCCAAATAGAGAATTCTGCGTGCGTGTGTAAATGTTTATATATATGCACGTTCCAAATTTTTTGTATCGAATATCGCAAGCACAAATTATGATACCGAAGGATAATAACGTGACTTTAAATCGAATTCAGCAAAATCGATTCAGCTATTTTTATTAAGTATAAGAAACAAAAAAAATGGCATAAAATACCCATATTCGTTATAATAAACAAAATATTTTAATTCTCCTTATTGACAAAAATGGCATAAAATACCCATATTCGTTATAATAAACAAAGTATTTTAATTCACCTCAAGTTCGTCGGGTCACACCTAGAGCACTTTCTGTTTTAATTTCTGTTTAATTTCGTGTGTTGATCAGTGTACCAAATATAAATTTTCTTCTTGATAAACAAACGATAAATATGGATTCACTAAAAACACATTTGTCAGGATAATGTCACAGAAAACAAAAAACACAAAACGCAAAACAAAAGTAAAAAAGAAATAGTTATATATATATATATATATATATATATATATATATATATATATATATATATATATATATATATATATATATATATATATATATATATATATATATATATATATATATATATATATATATATATATATATATATATATATATATATATATATATATATATATATAAAGATTGCACAATTACTTCTCTATAACATCCATACATTTTTATACAGTACTATTATTATTATTGGTTGATAACCCTTTGTCCAGTAAAATATTAGTATTAACCTTTACTAGCATCCATCTACATTACCTTTTGTTATTATCAATAAATATGTATTAGAAATTTCTCTATATCTTTTATATATTCTTTAAATTTTATACATTTAACTTAAAAATATAATGTATAAAGTATATCAAAGACGTTACCAATAACTAACAACGTGAGGAAAGCTAAAAACTGTAGACAAATTGAAAGTAATATGGTTTATGGAGTTTGTATCTACTTAAATTTATTTCAATATATCAATTTTCCTAATTCACTAACCCAACCAAAAAAAGGAAAAATATTCTTATTTATGTATTTTTTAAACTCCTGTGGTAGTCCAAATTTTAAATTTCAGGCTCATGATGCAATTTCAAGAATATCAAGGATCATTTCTGAAAATGTTTGTTACTTTCAATCAATTACGCAACTAACAACTTCATTTTAAGTACGTATATACCCTTAATCACAGTATTCTGAAGGAAATAATCTGTATCAAGATTTATTTCAAATGCAAGCATTAATATTGAATTAAAAAATATGATTATCTTCAAAAATTATAGAAACCGAACTCTCACAAGCGAGAATACAATGCATATAGAGTACTGAATGGGTGGACACACTACATAAATTATTGAGTGAAATAGAAATGCGCGAGTTTATGGAAACAAGGGACAAATTATTAGTCGAGAAAATATTAATGGAACTAGAAATGTGATGTCAGTACCTATAAATGATATTGAAATCCAAGAAAGGCATATGATGATATTATGAGCAGGAATCTTAACATCGAATATATGTAAGAGAGAAGCAAGGCATCTTATTGAAAACTTCTGTATGTATAATTTGTATTGGAAAAGCTGAATGAGGGAGATATCAGGACATGTGTAAGAAAAAAAAATTCAAACAAAATTTGTAAATCATCAAATTTTACAAAAACAAAATTTCTTTGGTTTTTATAAATAAAAATTACCGAACTGAACCAACCGCTTAGAAGTTTATATTCAATTCACATACATATTATATTCTATGTAAATACTCTGTGCGTATGTGCGTAAGCCTCTAGCTCTGTTATTTTAAATGTTACAAGAACTTTAAATGTTAAATTTAATGCTCTACAACTTTTTATTCCAACTTTTACTCATTTTGATTAGTCTTAAAAAAACACAATTATATCTATTGTTTATCAAATATATCATAGCAGTAGTAGTGTAGATTCGATAAAAAAAAATACTCCATTTCATTCTTATCTACATTATTTAATTAACATCATCAAAAAATTTAATAACAAAATTATAATAAAAACCATTTTCAATGATTACTACTACTTACCTACCTTTATTTTATTAGATTACGTGTATTTTTATAACAACAAAAGTAATAAATTTCCAGTCTGGTTCACTAATTTTCTACTTATGATTTTCTAAATCCACGTATCATAAAAGCAAACATAAGAGGTAACTAAGGCTAAACTCAACAAAAAACCAAACGAATTTCACTTTGTTAAATGGACAAAGTATCATATAAATATTTCAGTTGAATAATAAAACTATAAGAAATGTAGTATGGAAGCTAAAACATTATACCTATATAAAATAAGGTTTCTGTGAAACATGAAGAAGCTGTTGGTATCTACTATAGTCACTATCAACCACAGACATTAAAGCAGCTGCTCTAAAAAGTACTTATATTGCTCTATCTAATACTATATACCTATTTATAATAAAATTGATCAATGTATGGTAGAATGCACACCTTTATGCTGCGTGTAAATGAATTTCAACATTTTTTTGCTCAGTTGATGTACATAATAAATAGTAGATTTGTAATCATGTCAACCAGAAGTAACAAAGTCTCTACGTCTTTTTTATATAAACAAAATTTAAAAGTTATATGTAAATTCAAAATAATTTAAAACGGTCCACACAAAATTAATGTTAAATATGAACAAAAATTGAATTTTTACATGTTTGTGTTAAAATTTCATCTCAAACTGGGAGCTAAAGTGTAACACTTTTAAATAGGAACGCAAAATAATGTTTCACTCAATTATTACTTGAGTTTCAATACAGAGGTATTGTTATTTATTATAAATAAATTCAAAGTAAAAACAAACAAAAAATAAACTTTTTTTAAATCAAGCTTTTATTTAAATGTGCTAAAAGTCAATTTATAACGTTATTTATATCATATAAAAGCTTGTCCCGAGATTTACGTAGGTATTAGTATTTACTTAGTTTGAAAATTTTAATAGTTAAAACCAATCACATCAAGTTCTTTATTGCAATTTACTTGTTTATCTACTGAAATTAATCTCGCGAGAAGCTTTTTTATCACATAAACTTTTTATGACATTGTAAGTTGATAGTAAAAGTTTATTTTTTTCTTTTTAGAGCACTTAAATAAAAACTTGTTTTCTAAAGAGATTTTTACTTTTAATTTTTTTTTTTCCATTTTAGTTATCACTGTAAGTAATAAAAACTATAAATATATGTTTAGTTATGCAGTGTTTATACAATTTAGCTATACAGTGTTTCATAATTTAGTTATGATTATAGATATATTTCAAAATTGAGTTTCAAGCTTTAGAAATTCGCCATATTGAAATATGAGTGAATTCTTTCAGTTTATAATTATGCTTTTTATTATTCTTTTCTATAAGAAGATAGATGTGTGTTCATCGCGGGTCGCAACCAAACCGTTCTTTATTGTCTTATCACATAAGTTATCCGGACTATAATAATAATTTTTTTTTATATTAAAGACGCAAAAAGTGTTTCTCAATGTAATTATTATTAATATTCATTTGTACTCTATCTACGAAGTGTTATGGGTACTACATATGTAAATGGTATTCATCATATATATACTTTATATGAATATAGCATAACTTAATAAAACATGAATCATTTCTACACATCACAGATGTTCCATATTTTTAAGGAATATGGTTTGCTAGTTTCATTATTTATGTATACTACAGTAAATATTTTTCTTAAAGTTAGTTATATAACTTGTTTATAAATACATTTTTTATTTTGGATTTTTCGAGAATCAAAAATATTATTTTTTTGTAAATCTATAAAACTATTTATCAAATGAATACTCGTTTGAGATTTCTCTAGAACTTTTTTTTTTTTAATTTAATTTGAGCTATTTAATTTTAATCATAATAAATAAAAATACGTTTCTAAAAGTAAGTTATATAACAGTTTATAAATACATTTTTTATTTTAATAAGATTTAGACTAGAGGCGTATTTAAGTTTTGATAAGTAAATTGGGAAAACTCATCCATCATACAACACTAGGAAGTTTGTACATTTAATTGAGGCTTACTATAAATTTGAAACATGTGACTAAACGGTAATTTAATATTCAGTCTATGAAAACTAATTAAATTACAAATTACAATTGAACAAAATTTTCACCTTTGAACTTTAAACAAATAAGTAACGTAGAATTATTCCTAATTTAAATATAAAATATAATTAAAAGAGTTGAACTCAAAAATTACATTTTTTTAATTCCCATGGTAATATTTATATCATAATTTATGATAATTGAAATTATGATTTAATTATATTACAGTATTATGTATTTTTTTTGCAAATAAAGAGTGATTGTAAATCGATTTAATTACCTGTTGTTTCAAAATTATAAAACAAATATTTCATTATACCTATAATTTAAAGAAATACGAGTGGCTTTTCAATAAATATGCACAAATAAAATATATTTTATGCTTAAAAAATTCATTCATGAATATGTAGGATAAATATTACATGCATATGAAAAAACTAAAAATTTATTTCATTAGAAGTTCAATTTTTACAATTCTAAATTAATAAAAGATCATTATTCATCGGCAAAACATATTTCAAACTTTCATCAATAGCATTATTTAAAATAATAAAAGTGTAAAGCATAAAGTCAGCTTAATATGACAGATAATTTTGTGTTATATACGTGTAAAATAATTATGTTTTAGATCAAATCCAAATTAAATTTCAATCAGTCAAACTGTCCCAAAAATATAGCTATTTCAGTAAATATATTCGACAATGGAATTCGATAACCATTTATCTGATTTTAATAAAATTTTGTAAATTGATGCATTATATGCTTTTATATCAATGATTTGATTTTCGTTCAAATTGATTATTCGAGATAGTGAATGGGCAATCGAAAAGAAAATTCTACATGTTTGTAAGACTATATATACGTATGGAAGTCAATTTATTGTTACAATGGATACAAAAATATATTAATGTTTGAAACAATGCAATATAATTGTGTATAAAATTGCTTTATCTAATATATTTTACCAGTAATTGGCGGCAGTATTTTAACATAAACACATTTTTGAGAGTTATATTATTACTTCGTCGGGTATAATTTTTAATATATATAAAATTGGATATAAATAAATCAAAAAATTAGAATCCATTCAGTAAGAGCGTTTTTGTACAGTGTACATTTCAAGCAAGAAAAATCTCAAAATATTATTAACATACAAAATAATCTCATATCCAAATTGCAATTCATTCATTGAAAATCTACTGCATATTCAAATATCGCGAAGAAGTTTTGTTTCCATTATTGTCAATGTATTTTAAGTTATTCGAATACCCTGTAATATGAAGTGCTTTCAAAAATTGAATGAATAAATCATCCAACGAACTCTGGGAGGGATAACTTCACATATGTGCACTGATTCATTCCATGTATCATTATCGTCCATTCCTATAACAATATAATTCAATTACTGCTAATTAATTCTTCTGTACTACTATGTAACATTGTAAATTATACCTACATAATGTATTTGTTAAATACAGAGTATCACAACTGTTTTTGATATGTAACATCTATCCACTCGTTATGCGAGTGATTTCGATAAAGGGGCGGTTTTATATTTGTTACGGAAGTGAAGAAAAAATAGTGTTACCAGTTCAAAGGTTTTTTCTCATCTTTTTCATCTCGAAAAATGTCCCATGTGCCTAAAAAATTTTTATATACAGTTCGACACATAATAGCGGACAACTAGAGGTGGTCGGCGCTGGACACTTATATTTTTTGTCATTGAAACCTTTCTTTTGACATCATTACAGTTCATTTATCTCATAAAGTAAGAGGTCTTACCCTTTAGGCCTTTAGTAGTACTATGCATACACTATTGTTCCAGTATCTGATTCATAGAACTTTCATACGTCTAGCTTTCAAGATATTATTATAGCGAGTTTGGTAATGAATATGTTGCTGACGTTCAACAAATGGCACTGATCATCTACTTTATAAAATACCTTTAGCAGTATTTTTAAGTGCTTTTTGTATAAAATTTACAAAATTTATAATCTTATAAAAATACTCCAGCAATCCAATATTACGTTGTAACAAAATTTCATGTAATTTGTAAAAAAATTTGTTATTAAAAACAAGAAATAAGATTAATATGGATATATACATATAACGAGCATTTAATTGGTAAAATTTTCGAAAATCATTTCAAAAATTTCTAATTACAAACAAGAAATAAGATTAATATGGATATATACATATAACGAGAATTTAATTCATAATATTTTCGAAAATCATCTATTTTAAGATAACTAGATTTAGTACTTTTATATTTCACTTCATTAACCATCCACAAAACTTCTTATGTAGAGAAACAGTAATATTCATTTTTATAAATGTGAAAACACATTTAAAACATGAAAATGTCAATTCAAAATGTGAAAAAAACATTTGTGATGGAACATTAAACGAAACAACCATAATTATAATATACAAATACTATATTCGGACCAATATTGGAAATTGGAAATTTTTCAAAATACAAATAACGTTCCTATATTTATATTATTTATATTTGAACTGTAATAACATTGTCAAATTTAATATAATTTATTATATACTTACATGAAAAATGAATTGTTAGTCAATACATGGAACAAATTTTTGTATGGTTTGTCTCATCAAAAACGTTAGTATATTTCATACAGAGTTGATACAAGAACTAAAGAGGCTGGTGACTCATAAGATGCTCTTTTTGCTGAGGTAGCATCCTAAGCTCTCAAAGTTTTGAGGTAATTTATGGCTTTCATTGTTGTAAAATGAGGATAAAATTTTTTAAATAAAAATTTATGCATTTATTTAAAATGAGCCAACAATGTAATTAATGCTTGCCTACTTATAATCTACCATTCATGCTATACATATTTATTGGAGAGAAAAGATTGAATTCGGAATTTAAAAATTTCGTTTGGTTAATTCATATCAATTTTCTACGAATGAAAATTTTAAATTGTCAATAATATATATGAAGCACCAATACATTTCAATTATAGAAAATATTCGTCAGCATTTTTTCAAAAACGCTAACCTACATACATCAATTTTCCCTTCTTCTGTGAAAATGTTTTATTTCCAAGTCAGTCATTCCAGACTCCCGACAAAAGTAAAAACTTCATACTTTAAAAATTTTCAATATTTATACAAAAACAAATGCAAGTTTCATAAGTAATTAATTTTGTTATTGGTTGTTTTCACTGGTTCAATTTAAGTAAGCTTTTGTTATTAATATGAAACCTTTGCTTCTTAAAAATTAAACGGCTATCGCATCGTTTGTGTCACCAACTTCACCACAGATGATTCATAGTCTATGAAGGATATTTTGTTACATATGCAGTTTATTCAATCTCATTATTTTTTTGTTTGTATCAAACATAGTACTTGACTATTTTGTCGATTATTATTATCACTATGAATACAAGCGAATTTTCATTTGACTGTGTGAATGCTCCTCGGCTCAATCTCCGGCATATAAGCAATGTTATCGATTGTTATTATGTTTCAATAAGCTTTTGAAACAAACACACACAAAATGAATCAGTTCGTTTTTATTCCACCCTATAAAACAATTTCTTAGCTTTTATACAACATTAGTTAAAAATTTCATATGATTTAGACATAAACAGGAAATTGTTTATGAATTATTTTGTTATATTTCTATTCGTAAACTTGATAAATTGAAATATTTACGTTAAATGACAAGTGAAAATGACCCATTTTTCTATAGCAGAAAATATGAAACGGAATCGCAGTTTGTTTACATTGTTCGTAAAACATGATATTAATTTTTTTCTTGTCAGAAAATTTCTTATAAAAATTTTTCAGCTGGATGTACAAAATATTAACTTCGAGTGATTGTTAAACGGTGGTGTGCTTTTAAAGACAAATACTAGTACTGTGTCGCATTTCAATTTTCTAATTTAAGGTAGGGAAAGCATATATATATATATATATATATATATATATATATATATATATATATATATATATATATATATATATATATATATATATATATATATATATATATATATATATATATATATATTTACATTAAAATAAAGCCCATGATTATGTATGGGCTGAAATTCTCTTTAGTTCGAAAGGCCATTGCAAACACTAATTAGGTCATAAACGTAGTCATATTAACAACATCTAAAAATCTAACAGAATTTCTTGTTTAAAGACCCTACATGTACTTAATAATATAATATATTTCTTAAAGTTTTATAACTATTAACATTATAAAATAATCAAAATACTCAATACATAAAGTTATTCGTTATATTATATGTTACCCCTATGTAAAGCATAATTTTGACTTAAATATGGATCTTATGATAAAATATTGGAAGACACTACTGTAAGATTTTTCTCATTCAATTTAAATCTTTGTTAAAGTCAAGGTTATATTACATACGCTACAAAATTTTCAATGCACCAACAGTAATGAACTTGAGTTTTAAATGACATCAAAGAGTAACAACAAATTGCAGGTCGACAATTGATTTTTACTTCCACAAGGATGTAAGAATCTTGGAAAGATATTCCTTCGCCAAATTATGAATTAAAACACGTAAAATTACAATATCATTATCCTTTTTTTTAAATTTTCTTTGGCATTGAAATATACGATTTGATTACTCAATTATTTATATATAAAATAAAATGGAACATTAATTCGTTTCTCATTTTTCCATTTTACAAATCAATTACACATATATATTAACTGTTATTGACATCTTAATCAGTTATAATTCTAGAAAAAAAAAATGGAAAAACTATTAGAAACACGCAATTGTTAAATTAGTGGTAGGAAATCGTTAATAGAGGTACATTGTAGGATTTGATAACTAGTTGATTCAAACACGATGTAAGAATACTATGGGGATTTATTTACTTTCTTGTACGGCTCATAATTACTTTGAAAAATACACTGGAGATTTATTCAATTGAATTTTAAAACAAATAAAAGTATTTTTAAAATTTTTTTTTAATTTTTAATTTTTTTAAAAAAAATTTTTTATTTGCAAGGAAAGGGAATTGCAGTCGTTTTAAAACTCAAAATTGGGTTGTCTTGTTTAATAATGAAAACATATTATCAAATAAATCTTTTAAATGTACCATCAATCTAGATAATAATCCAAGGATGTTTTGTAGTTCAGTAACCGCTACCGAAACTATCGGATATTCGAAATAAAATTATATCCGTAACCGTTTTCTGGTCCGAAATAAAAGAATCTAAAATCAAAATGAGACATTATAACAGGTTTTTGTATTTGCCTCAACTCATGATATTCCAGATATAAAACCAAATCAGTACTGCCTATATCTATTTTATTTTCACAAATTTCCTAAAAAATCTAATATCCGTAATCGAAACTATTTGAAACTAACGGATAATCCGATATAATTTCATATTCGTAACTGTATCCGAAACCGGTATAATAATACTCCAAAATCTACAAATCTGTATCTATAACATCACTGGAATTTTCTAAGGCAGTTTAATAAATTTTACGTAAAAAGCTTAGAACAGATTTCAATTTAAACTTCAATTGCCTCATCTGTTGTCTTATTGCGTCGACTAGGACTGGTTAAAAATCACTCTTATTATTATTATTTTTAATATTATAGATTAAGTTTCCATTGGACTGACTATATTAATAAAAAGTTATAAATAAAAATTTTTTAACAAGAAATGTTAGAAAAATAAATAAGTTACCAAGTTTTAACAACATTATCAAGTTATTAATTATAATATTAATTATACGTATAAACACGGTTCTATTAATTAATATTGTAATAGAAAAGATGTTACAATATTATTTATTATAAGAAACTACTTGATAAGCAATTTTCATTTTAAATACAAATATTATGAATTCATATCATTAGTTTTAACCATTCATTGGCGTCTTTGAGAATTTTTAATACCTTCAAACATAGGTGGGCATCTACTCATTAATTTGTTCATCTTTAAGCAATGAAGTTAACAATCTTCTTAACCGGTTAACTTTTAAGATAGAAAATGGTTAACTCTTCAATTAACTTCCGTTTAAATGACCTTTTCTTAATTTTATTCGTTTCGTTGGTTGCTTGTTGACACGTTGTCATTATGTCTAATACTGTGTTTTGTTTTTCTCCTAGAAGCGTCAACAAAGCAATCTACCAGCAGCCATTCTGAATAAAATAATCTCGTAATAATTGTGTTTTTATTTAATTATTCTTTAAATGTAATAAAATAGAATCTTTCTACGAAATTGTTGTATTTAATATGATGCCTGGTAAATAGTTTGGAAGACTCGCCATAGATGGAATTAATAAATTATATGTTCCTACAAACAATGGCATATTTACTCTACATTACTTTATATTATAGACACTACTACTGCTACTCAAAGTAAAAAAATTGAGTCAAATCCTAGACCATATTTAAGTAATAACTATATATTCTAATCAAGGCAAGGAGAACGGTTTATTTTCGAATACAAAATGTTTTTGTCAACAATTTGTACTGTTAAAATTCACGGCTCTAGTTTTGTTTTACTTACCTATGTATTCTAATCCAAAAGTTGAATAAGTTTTCTATAGTTAACTTTTAACGATTAACTTTAAATTGCCAAAAAAAAAACTCGAAACGTTTGTTTAAGTTAATATTCTTACTATCAATTTAACGATAAACGAAGTTTAGTTTTAAATAAACTGTGTCTACTGATACCGGCCAAGGTACAATCATTATTTCATTTCCATTTTCAATCACACATTGTTACCCCAGCTTTAAATGTTCCTGATATCACAATAGAATTGATAGTCAAACAGGCGAGTTTTTATGTTTAATCGATAATGAATATACCCTGACAGAAGAATTTTTTAAATTTAAGAAGCAAGCCGTAGTGGATTCGCGTCTAGAATTACCTTAATATAAAGTTAGCTTCATTCTGATTTTACAATGCATTAGTAAGCTGTTTGAAATGCACTTGAGGCTAAACATCTAAACATCTAAACAGTTTATGGAAAAAAGTGTCAAACAAAAAATGTTGTTTTTAAAACACATTCATTATATGTAGTTTAAAACTTCGTCAGAATCCCAAATAAACACTTTGTCTTAAAATTTTCCAAAAAAGTAGCAGGGCTATACTTTTTATTACCAAAACAATGTCTTTGATTCATCTAGATTGTTTTCACTGACAAAAACAGTAATTACTAAACATTTCAGACAGATGCGGATTCGAACATTGTAAAAAGAAAGGTCATGATTAGTAAATGCAGCAAGTTTGGAAAATGTGGCCTTTTGCTTATTTGTGAGAGTTAATCTCAATTATCTCAAAATTACTACTTAACAAAACTTCATTTTTTGTATTTTCTGTGAATATTAGATAATACAGCATCTAAAACTTTTATTTTATTAACAAAAATGATTTTTTTCTTTGTCACCTGGAGTATTTTGAAAAGCATTTTGAACGAATATTGCATAAAAAATTTCAAATAATCTTAAAAAACAGTTTTCGGAAATTATCAAACCTGTGTGTTTTATTAATATGTTAATTTGCACTCGCCACTGTTTCAAATATAAATAATTTATATAAATTCATACATAATTTAAAATTTATAATTATACTCTTTTAATTAAAAAAATTAAATAAGATTTATTCTATAACCAACATCACAAAAAAAAATTATATATTTATTTCTTAAATTTTCTTCTATTTAAATAAAGAAATATTGTTAATATTTTAACAATAATCTTGACAAAACTACAAATTTTTGGATATGTAAGAAGAATAAGTAAATAAATTATGACACCTTAAAACAAAAATGTGTTACATACAATCAGAATGATATCAAAAGAGTTTTAACATCTGGTAGACATTTTATTAGAAAATATTCGTTAATTTTGTAAATGCAAAAATAAATTAATTTGCATACAGTTATATTTATAAAATAATATTACAAAGTACCCTGCCTCTGAATCAAGTTCGAAAGATGAGTTTGAATCAAGTTCCAAAGGGATGTCCATGTCTTTAGTTTAGGGTCATCCGAGCAATACGGAAGAGGTGGTAGGTCAAATCATTTTCGGAACCAATAGGTAAATTGTAATATTTACAAATATTACCTTTTATAGGTAAATTGTAATTATACTTTCACTTCTAATAAAAAGCAAGCAAACGGTAATAATAATATTTGAGTAGAAATTCGTACTTTTATGTTTTACCGTGATTGGTATTATAGATGTGTTGTATTTCAACCTCAAAATTGTCATCAATTCCGAGCCATTCATTTTTATATCGATGTGACCATCTGTCACGATTGATTAAAGAGAGATGGCCACATTTGGTTTAGTAAAGATAAACACAACAGATTATGCTTTTCTAAGCAGCCCGATCGAAATTACACCTAATCCAACTGTAACTGTCAAAGCTCAGTAATAGTTTCATTTAATCCGATTCGACGGCTATTATAGATTTAATATCTTATACAGTCAAAGAGTATTCAGATTTTTCTTTAACTTCCCAAACGCATTCTTTTATATTTGTTTTCATCTTAGATTTTGTTGATTACTATTTATTATTATGTAAATGATTTAAGATTGGTTTAATATAAATATTTTGGAAAAAACACTACTAATTTGATTTCTATAGCGTTTTCTAAAAACTAAGGATATCTCACCCGGACATCCCCATATATAGTTTATCTCATTTTTTTGATAATTTCCCTCACCACATGTTGATACTTTTTATTCTAGAAATCTGGACATAAACACAGATTCTAATTCATATATATATATACATATACATATATATATATATATATATATATATATATATATATATATATATATATATATATATATATATATATATATATATATATTTTATATATATAGATTTTTATATATATATATATATATATATATATATATATATATATATATATATATATATATATATATCTTTTTCCCTTAATAGTTCTTTGTGTGAGCTGGAAATAAAAAATAAAGTTGATACTTTCCGTTCTAGGAATCTGAACATATACACATATTTCTGTCTCATACAAATATATATTTCACTCTTAAGAATTCTCTAAATTCAAATGAAATCTATAAAATCAAATGTAATAAAATAGGTATATAAATAAATTATTATTTCCTTCCTACACAAATTATTTTAAAACTGTTAGAATATATAAAAAGGAGTAAGTTCGAAAATCATGGCTGTCTTTAAACAAACAATAATTTGTAGGCGGTAAAAACATTAAAACAATTGATTATAATTCCTGAAGGGTATAAACGTTTCTTTTATTTTACTCATTTTAACATAACAAACCACAATTTTTCGTTGAATTAAAACAATTATTTAATTAAAGTATATAGTAAAAAATTTTCATTATTTATAAATATTTAAATAATGATCGCAATCAAATTCATAACAAGAAGATGAAAATTGTATTTAATATATAAAATTAAATTATATTAAATAAAATATATACAACTTCATTAATCATAAAAAATATGTATATACATCCATTCAGAGTCAGAAAGTGTACACTGACGAGTAAAGGAAATTGAATAACACCAAGAATAAATAATTAAATTCAATTTCACTCAAATCAATTCTAATTAATTAATAGAATTTACGCAAATTAGTTCTTTTATGATTGTATTTTAGGCAATTTGTTATTTTTATATTTAAACTTCGGTTTTACACCCCGCTTGTCTTATCTTGAAATATCCCTACCTTGAAAATCTTTAAATAGTCCATATCTTGAAAACTACTCAACCGATTATGTAAAAACTTACACCGTTGTCTAAGTAGAAAGATATATAATTTAATGAAAAACCATTGCTATCTGGTTTTTAGGTTGTTTTAGTTAAATTTCTTTAGAAATACATGGACAAATATGCATACATATATTCATACTATCATAGATATGTTTATAAAGTTGGACTACTTGTTTCGAAGACCATATAGATCAACATATACGGATATTGCACACTTTCAAGAACAAAACATACATACTGATCGAAATTTTTCGTAGTTGTCATAGCTGTTTATACTTCGGTAACTCATTTGTATCTTTCTTGTTCAAAAATATACTGCCTAAAATATTTTATATTTGATAAAGAATATTAAGTTTTTTATGTTAATCAGAATATGTAGCACAAAAACCTCTTCAACTAAAACTTTGATGACTCCTTTTTCATACCATAAGTTTATAAAACATCCACATACATACAATACAAAAGTATTCATTTCGCATTCACAGGAAGTTCATAAACAAACGAACCGTATAGCAATAAGCTGTTCATTAAATATGAGTCGGAAATCGAATAATCAGTATCAATAATTCAATGTTAATAGATTGTGTATAATTAATAACATAACATGATGTAGTTGAACCTATATCGTGGTTAATTGACTCAAAATACTTGTAATATTTCTTTTCGCAATGGGTACTATATCGAAGGTTATATGGCAACAACTTATGGTAAAAGTATATTTTTCTAACAATTAAATTTTTTAAAAAAATGTAGAAAATGTTGTGAAAAGCAATCATTGAATTAATGGTAAATCTATTGAGCTGAAAGGCTCCATATGTTTAAATGCACTTTTATCATTGACGAGGATGTGAACGTTTAATTCAAGTCTTTAATAAAGTTATTTAGTCAATTAGTTCAGTACAATTATATCATTGTGTGGAAGAAGTACGCCCGCCACTATTCAATCACAAACATATAATAAACAAATGAAGAAATATGTTAGACATTTGGTTTTTCAGTCACATAACAGTTTTGTGATATTAAATTATATTTCATGATTATGTTATGTATCAGTTTTATTAGATTACTCGTTACGTGACTAAATTATCAAATTATAAATATGAACGATTTTTGATTAATTGTTAAGTGATTAGTACTAAGCTACTTGATCAATGTGACTAATGCTTTACGGATAAAGATTAAAAATTAAATTTTTTCACTGAATATTTTTACGATTTGTTTTACCACCTTGTATATTTTATGAATATCCTGTATACAATATATTGTATCATAGACTTTTGTACATAACACAGCATCCGCACTACATCCAGTAGCATTACTACCATGTTGTGACGTCAAACTCTTTTAGTAATGACGTCAAACGTTAAAGTTCACGTCTCCTTTCATGGCATACTAGTATAAAAGTATATGTGAAACTACCATATATAAGTATGTTTTAATACTCATATAATTGTTACTCGAGATAGTAGAAAAAATACATATTCTACATTTTTTGTTTTATTTTTTTTTTTTTTTTTTGTATTTTGTTTCTAGACATTTAGTCGATATAATTTTTTTAATGTTTTATCAGAATTGTTCCACTTATTATTTTGGTGAACAAAATTTGATTGTTTACTTTAATGTCATAATTAGCTCATTTTGAGCATTCATCTGAATGAATGCCTGTTTATGATTTATTTTTAATTTAAATTTATTTTTTTTGGTCAATACAATTTTTTACACTCGTCAAATATATATTATGACAGAGTATATTATTTTTAGTTTAAAGTTTGTAACGCTAGAAAATATTGAAGCCACAAACAAAATTTTGTTATATAGGATATAAAAAGTGACGAATGAGTAAAATCAGTCTATTGGATCCAATGAGTCCATCGTCTTCTTCTATATTTGTTGGTTCAAAAGTTGAATATGAATCGTCATGGATCATTTGAATCCGATAGGACGATTTTTCACAATTGCTTTTCATTTTTGAGTGATCTCAGTGACGTACGGAAATTGACTAATTAGAGGATTCAATCAATACCTATATAAACATTTTGTTTGTACGGTCAATATTTTCTAGCGTAACATACTTTAGTATAAAAATTAAAATTCATTATCATTGTTATATAATTTCTTGAAATACATAAATGATCGATGAAGATAATGGAAACACAAGGAATTTCATCAAAGGAATGTTTTCCATGAGTATCATCATATTCTTGAAATGTACAAATTTATTAAGTGCACATAGCATAATATACAATAATAATACCTTTGTGAACAGTATATTATTTTACTAAAATATTTAACCGATGTTTCTATGGATTGTTTATGTATAAATATAATCAATGACCACAATAAGTAATAATAATATCAAATCAATAAACTGATTCACTAAAACTCTCCCACTGATTGGTTTCAAATTAGGTATTTTAATTATTTAAAATTAATATTGTTTGTATTGGTGTAGAGGCACCTAGGTAATATTAATCAGATTGATAATAATTGTGGTTTTTACGGTTAACCACTGGTTAGTAAACATTGGTCAATCTAAATAATAATACATACGTACGTACAATACATGGCAATACGTGTAATATATACATCGTAATATTGCAAGTGGGAAATTATATTTTATTGGTTAGTAAATTCAATACATATTTTGTGCGATTAATATTATAATTTAATAATATATAATTGTTTTTCATTACTAACACAAATTATTTCAAAAAATTTAACAAAGACGGATGTATTGAACCAGTTTTCAGTTTTTATCTCTTTTCTATAATTTACAAAAGTACAAAATTACATGTAGGTAAGTAGGTATGTCTTTTATCATAGTCAGTGGAATTTTATTGACGGTACTGACTAATTTGCCCTTAATATGAGATTTTTTACAGGCAGTCAAATGGTACAATTCAGAGAACAAGTTGAATTATATCATAGGCCCAATGAATTGGTCATATAGAGTATGTTTAAGTTGTCTAAAATAGGTAAATTTCAATAAATTATAATCTAAATATAATATTTTAACAATTCGTCTATTTATTTATTAATGTTTTGCAATTATTCAGTAGTAATATCAATTTTCTTAAATCTAGATTTTATAAACAACAAAAATATCTTCTAAAAAATTAACTAATGATTACGTATGTAGTAATAAGTAATATCACGTCTTTATCTAAAATCTTGTTTTTATTATGACACTTTGGCAATAGATATTACAAAGTACGATACAAAGAACTTTAAGTGGTAAGATTCAACAAACCAGACATCAAATTAGAAAAAGTGATAACATAATAACAAATATTAATAGTAAATTCAATCAATAAGACATATTGAATAAATGATAATTTTTTCACACTATTTATGAAAGATAGATTCTTATATATGTATTGTAATATTTCAATTAAAAACAACCAAAATATATTTTTGTCACTGGAGTAAGAATTAACGGCCGCATGCCATTACAAAATAACTTGTGTCATTTGGTACTAGTATCGCTTATTTTAACATTCCCAGTGCAAAAAAATACTGCAGTTTAGTAAGAAATCTGTAGGTGGTACCATTCATCCTGCGGCACAATACTTTCGGCTTTCTCCTATAATATCGTCTGAAATGTTGCAAGCTGACGATCTCTTCCAAAACTTTACATGGAAGGAAAATTTGAGAATGGAATCCCATAATTGGAATATTAGAACACTCGATTTTTAGAATAATCGTTACCAACTCTAGGAGGTGTGTTTTGTGGAATGGGTGCGATTTATCAAATTTTAAATTTCATTTATATTTTCTCTCAATTAAGTATTTAGAATTTAAATAATTAACTAATGTTTTAGTCGCTATATCTCCTCGTATTGAGTTTCTGTGCTAAAAAAAATTCCGTGCTACTTTTGAACTCGGTTTCCCGCATTTTCTGGCAATTTTTACATAGTATTCAACGAATTTCAAGGTAAAAATTATGTATTATTTTAATTATTTCGATTCAAGAAAATTATTATAGTAAATTTCGTGAATAAAAATATTTTTGTGGGTATCATAAAAACCAAAAAAAAAAATTTTTTTTAAATTTTTTTTCATTAATTTCATTTTCTTTTTCTTCCCGTAAAAGTTAACCGCATTTCATCCTCTTCAATCACTTCGACCCTTTATTTTCCGGTGATTGCGCTATACTTTTCCTTTTCCAACAATACAATTATTTATTTCATCTCTGATGTTAATCGTTTATTTTTCAAAAATTGTTTGCTCTGGTCTATATAACCTCATAATTATTTTTCCAAAACGCTCCAAGTATCCTTAGTGCTCACCTTCGCATTTATTCTCTCCTATAAATAAAAACTAGTTTAGAAGATTCCGGAAGTAATTTTTTCAGTTAATATTTGTAGACAAAATAGTTTTCTAACATTTATAAATATAAATTTACAACTTTATTGAAAAGCATTTATACAATAAGTAATACATCGTTATTGTAGAAATGATGTGGTATATTTGGAAATTTCTATGTTTTTCTAAATATATGAAGGTCGTCAATGCATACTTCGTATGCTCGCTCCAATATGCCATAAACACTAAAACTAATTCATATATACAATGTTAAATGCCTTTTGAATACAATGAGAAGTAAATCAGTATCAGGTTAACTGCTCACTAGAGACTCGTTTGGTGGTTCAATTTACCGTGAGTGACTTACCACCAACACGGGGATAAGTGAGCGTTTGTCTGTCTGTATGGTAACACTATATTCAGAGTGGTCTATTAAGTATGTGTAGCTTAATCCGTAGGTTTTTCTCGTATACGTCGCCAGTATTAGAGTAAGTTTTAATCTCTAAGATTAATTAAATATGTACCAGAAAGAAGTTTTTCGATTTTAAGAAAAAACCTCGAAAAATATATTTGATATTTCGGAACAGTTTGACATCCGAAGTGGTTATAAAATAAAAATTTATATATTTTTATGCCAACCAAAATTTGGTTGCAAATTGGAGGCAAATAATAGACATTTTTTAAATATTCCCACAGGAGAATCGTCAAAATTGGTGATATTTTACAAGCCGGTTCCAAATTAGTTTTTGTATTCAAAACAGGCCCAATATCGGAAATTTTCAAACCAAAAGGCAAAAAAAGCCCTATCAGTAGCCTCCTAAATTTTTTACTTATGCTACTTGTGGAAATATTTCATAAAAATTTCTGTAATTATTATAGGGTAAGTCCGGGGATGATAGCCATACGGGAGAACTACCTATATAATTAAATACAGAACTCATAGCTAGATGGCAATATTCTAAGCTTAGTTTACGTCTATCAATGTACCAGTTTCTGCTAATAGCCTACGTCGACAAAAGTGAATTAAGTTAAGAATATTGCTTTATATTTATTTATGGGTTCCGAAAGTAATTAGATTAGTCATCTCTCCTGTACGACCATCTCCCCCGGACTTTTATTTTAAAAAAAATTTTATTTTTAATTTCCGGAATTTTGATAATTTTCATTTTACATAGGAAAATTATCAAAATGATCAGTTTCCAAAATTTAATACAAAATTCCCATAAATGCAGAATTATTTAAGATATTTGGCAAATATTTTAAACAAAAACTGCTACAACTTTCGAGTGAGAAGAATATCAGTGTTATCAAATTTTGTTCAATATTTGATGTCACTTGGCGGAAAATATTTTTTTTTTTTCATCTACGATATATTCTTTTTATTCTTAAAATGTGTGCTTCTTTATCAACTTCTTATAATAAGTACTTTAAAAAACACTGACCACTTCTTTATGGGAATGACTTAAACCAGTTTGTTTGTTTAAGAGTTAAAATGAATGTACTCATTTTAGACTTTAATCATATAAACACAATATATAAATATTCACTCAAAGTGACATTTTTAATGCACCATCGTGTTTGTTTGAATTTCTACAAATATTGCATATCCTAAACAATTTATCATTGTCATAATATGTACACATGGCTTGCATGTATTATTATTTTTGATTATATGTATGAATGATGTATTTGTAATAAAGCAACCACTTTCATGTATATAAATGGAGAAATTTGAAAGGCTACTTTATCGTTTAACATCTATTTTATACCAGCTTTCATCACTTTTTGTATTCAACAATCATAGATCACTATCGTACCTTTTAGTTGGTAAATAACCCAGAATTTGCATCGTTACCTCAGCTTTCAATCATGTTTTTTTTTTTTTTTAATCGGGTATTTTTAATAATTAGTATTCATTTCTTTCTATTTTTGAGTTATTCTTATGCCTTATTCATTTTTTCATATTTTTTGAACATTCTAACTCATTACACAACATATTTCGAACTATCGTTGACTCCCATAAGCTTATCAAAAACGGTAGACAATGTGAAATACAAATAGAAAATAAGATTTTCATACAATAATAATTCTAATATTTAAATATTTACTTAAGATACATTTGTTTGTCAAAACATGTCATACATAAACACTTTGTGAAATAATGAAAATTGAAAATGTATACACATATGAAAGTTAAATGAAAAGTTTTTCATATAGTATGTTTTGTTTTCTGTTGAAGTGTGTATATACCGTATTCAACAAAAATAATATAATACTGTAGTATATTCTAATTTAGAAAACATTACGAAACAAAAAAAAAAGAATATACCTTTTCTAATACAACTGAATAGCTTTCACAAGAAGATACGAACAATGCTTATGGTAAATATTTATCCATTTAGGTAAAATTCTCAGTGGCTTTGAAATAAATCGAATATTAAGTCATATCTTGTAAATAATATAAAGTTATTAGAGCTCTATTAGCATTAATGAAAAAAAATGAAAAACAAAAATTATAATTCTGTTTTATTTAAATCCAAAAACCAAGCTCGCAATTTTTTTAGTTTTTAAATAACCTTAAACTAATGAAAGTATACGTTAGTAATTTTTAATCGGCGGCGGCGTTTAACTTTTTACTTCATTAATTAATTTGCTTGTTTGGTGCCAACTCAAATTTACTTAGGTTTACTTACATTAGTTTAAAAACTTAATTATTAAGGTTAATTAAAAACTCAAAATAATTACGAAAATTCTTAATTAGGTATTCTTACATTAGTTTAAGAATTTTGTTATTTTGGTTAAATAAAAAGTGATTATTATTTATTTGCTTTTTAGTGTTTTCGGTGATATATTTTTTTTTTTTTGCAAAATGTTTTTATTTTTTAATTATAATCTACTACTTACTACATGGTTTATTTTTAATTAAAATATGAGTGAAAAGAAGAAATTGGACTACTCTATAAAAAGCTATGCGTGGTCATACATCATAATTAGCGAGTTAACAATGAATCAGCCCCTGTTTTTCTACCCTCAGGGTTGGAATTTTTTTCCCAAATTAATGTAGATTAACCATTTCCAATAAAAAAAAGAATTATCCAAATAGGACTATGTACAAAGTTATCATACATAAAATGATAATATAATGGCGTGGTCATACATAAAACAACGGTATACACGTTGAGACCCTTGTTTTTAGTCGGTTAAAAATAAAACCTTTTAAAAGCATCTGACCGTACGTCTAGAGTAGTCAATTTCGTCTGATAATTTTAATGATATAATTATTATTATTATCAAAAAATAAAAAATCAATATTAATCAATATTAAGAATTTACACACATTTTAAAATTTTCCCGGATTTGTGAAAGAAAACGCCTTACTTAAGAGAATTATTTTCATTCAAATACTTGAATATAATTCATAAGCACATTTGAATAAATCTCAAATTCACTATTGAACCAGCCTCTATGGATGCATGTTCTTTCAGATTCAAAATATTGAAACTCCTATGATAGCAACTATGTTATTTCGACGAGTTTCAACAAATACTATGTATCAAAATGTGTTTAGTGAAGAATGAAAAATAGTTACACTATAACAAAAACTTTACTAAATTAAAATTGGAAACAATTTATTCCAAGAACGTTTGTGAGAACAATTTAACTATATTGAATATCTCTCACAGAGAACGAACACTACGGGTGCGGTGTCAGAATGTCGGAAAGATACTATGATGGTTGATTCATTCTTCTTCTTATATTCTATTTACCTTCGTACCTACTACTCCTTCATCATCTATACAGATATCTTTAATGGGTTTTCACTAAGAATAGGTACCTAATTACTATCTAGAGTGGATTATATTCCCAAAGCTCTTCGTTCGGTCTTCTATCTATAAATACTAAAATATATTACGTGTTTAAGTTTACAATGTATTAAAATCTATTATATAATATAATGATTATGATTATTATATAATATTTACTTGAATTTTTATAAGCTTTTAAGATAATTTTTTTGAATATTTTAAAAATAATATACTTTGGAATATCATTAATATAAAGTTTATCCCATTAAATAAATATTCTGAATATTAAGTAGAGATATGCTCAAATATCATATATACCGTTTTTATAAATATCAATTGTTTATCTACAGTGTCAGTGAACCATTTTCTTTTTACAAGTTTTTATTTATTTTCACCTCTCCCAATGTACGGCTGTAATCAAATATTGCAAGTTAAATTTGATTCACTTCCCGGTTACCGATGGGGCTGAAATTAGGCAAACGTATGTAAATTGAATGCTAATACAATATTATGATATATTTTAATTAAAAAATAATACAGCAACGTTGAAAAACATTATTCTTCTTATTCCATTGCGGTTCCACCATTTGATAATAAAAACGCATTTAATTTTTAAACTAAACATTCAAGAAATTAATATTCTTTCATAGCTCTTGTATCATTAAATAGTATAAAAGCTTGTATTTAAAAAAATATTTTTTTACTTAATAACTTGTTTCTTTTTTTTAAAGATATATTTTTAACTACAATTAAAATAGCTATGCTTCAATAAAAGAATATTTCAATTATCTAGTCAACCAAATTTGTAGTAAAAGAGTTAAAAATTACGCAGTGGTGGAAAAATGATATTTCTGTACTAATTTGATATAAATACTATTAATTAAGTTGTGTGTGATATTTCATATAAAATGGATAACACAGCCTTTTCATATAAAAGTTACAATGTAAAAACAAAATGTTGAAAATGATGTAAGCAAAAAATCAGCCATTTTAAATAGTTTGAATTTAAATTACCAATTTTAAACGAAAAGTTTATTTGCGATACAAATAAACAATTTTGGCGCTATTTTGAAAATCTACTGTCACATTCTTTTCAAATTTATACAGAATAAACTTGAGTGACTGAACTGGTTGAATCGACGACTACTGGGTTCAGTTTACCTCGAGTTGCGAGTTGAATTGTCATCAATTCTCAGTGTGGAGTTCTTGTAATGGAGCCGATTTTGCATATTTTTACACTCAGAAAAAAGGTCATCAGAACCCAATTTTCGAACACAAAAAATTAATATATTTGAAGTAATTTGAATACAAAAAAAAGTGGGCCAGTTTTAACCCTTTGCGCCGTCAAAGGAAAAAATTATTGACCTTGGGATTTTATTTTGGGATGAAAATCTCACCAGTTTATATTAAAATATCATATTGGTAAAGTATATGAAACTGAAACGAAAATTTGCAACTACATTTTTTTCGAAACGTTGAAGCGTTTCAATTATTATTAAGGCGAGAACACCTTATACGGGTACTATAATTTAACAGAATCCCATTTGAAAAACCAAGGCTGTGTTCAAATTAGTAAATTGTTATAAAATTTGCAATACAAAGATATTCTGGAAATTTCAAAGGAAAGAAACAACTCATTTCAGCAATAACCATTTAAGTTATGGTTTTTCAAATAAAGGTACTCAACATATTATTTGATACTATAAATTTTTTGTACAAATTCAGAATATACTATAAACTAAAATTTAAATTAAACATTATTACTGCCTTAATTATAATAAATTAATTATATTTTGTGTGTAATTCATTTGATTGCCTAGAATAGTTTCTAATCATCATCGTAAAATATAGATAATTTTACCGTATAATACATACTACCTTGATGATAGATAGACGAAAATGAACATCAATTAGACCATCTGTTTGAATTCGTAATTGAACAAATATCTATTTTAATATATACGATAATGATAGAAAATTATATCGTAATCAAAGACACAAATGTTCATCAACGTAGTATTATTATCAGCGAAATATTTAATGTAATAATAATAATTATTATTTCAATCATAATCGTTATATATGAATGAATAAACTAACTGATTGATATATCAACGCACACCTCAAACTACTGGCGCTTAGAAACTTGAAATTTTGCACAGAACACTTGAATTATTTTGAAATTTGAGTATTAAAAGACCTAATACTTGTTCACATTTTTCTATATCGATCACGGCACAGATCAAACTGCTAAGCCAAAAACGTTAAAATTTGGACAAAGAATCCTGTTATAATGTAGGTGACTATTAGAAAAAAGTTTTTTAAGAATGGCTAGATATTAGGTACGATTAATTATTTTTCTGACCTATATTACATTATATATCTCGCAAGGTCAAAAACTTGATTCCTTCATTTATTGAATGAATCTGTTAATTGTTATATGTTTGTGATTGAAGAGTGGAGGAGAGACTACTTGCACACAAAAAATATTACTGAACAACTTTACTAAACACTTGACTAAAATTTGTGTTCACAAACGTCAACTGTCTAGACTACTTGCTACATGACCAAATTATTTGATCAATGTGAACAAAACTTTTTTCAATCTAACCATATTCTAGTTTTTTCATTTTTTCAAGAACACTCAATATTAGACGAAAATATCAAAGAAGAATTTCTTGTTTTTTATTATTAGGGAAGATATTTGGGTAGTAAGTTTTCAAATTATAGTCTGAAATGTAAACATGATACCGACCTAAGTTACCGACTTAATATTAAATCTCCTACTGATTATCTTATCCTTATACAGATGTAAGTTTTGGAATTTTTTTAATTCAAATATGTAAATGAGTTTTATTGACTTCGTATATAATAATTTGATTTTCAGCAATTAAGAGGCTTTAAAAAAATCAAGAAAATCGTAATAAAAAATTCCTCCCAGAATTCAATGATTAAATTTGTAACTTTAAGGTCAAAATTTCCATCCCCCACCTGAAAACAAAGAAACATATTTTCAGGAAAGAAAGAAACTAGATATATTTAATTGTGTCCTAATTTTGATTTGCTTCATGTATTATATGCATTAAGAAATTTTGATTTGTTCAGTCGAATATATAACTAACCACAATCATGATAACGCATGATAAATGTATATTTTAGGCCTATAAATTGAACTTGAATTCAGGAATGAGTAACATGCACCAATAGATTCAAGATCCTTCATATAAACTGCAAGAAACAGAAAAAAACTTAATGTAACGACAAATGATTGTTTTATAAAAACAAATTTTATTTGGAACATTTATACATTCAACTGTAATTGCAGCCTGTACATAGAACATACAAGCATATTATAGATTTAAAAAACTTAACTCTATTAGGTGTTATCTCTTCTAAAAAGTATCTCTTTTGCTACATCGTATATCTTGCATGTAAAATATTTTAATCAAACTTATAAGAGCTATATTCTACATTGAATTATTGTTTGGCTGGTTGATACATTTGCAATAATGATTTAAGTGGACGATGTTAGTACATTCCAACACAAAAACAGAGTGTTCGAAAGTAATATTGGATATTTTGCCGGAAAATATGGATTTTGAACTCCAAGGAAACTCCAAGGCAGACAATAAGACGTGGAAAGGGTTGTGTAGATAAGGAAAATTAAACTGCCTATATTGAAACGCAGCGCAGTACTGCCCCACAAATGTGCAACACCTCATTTCCTTTTCTAAATATCAGGATAAGTTTGTAACTACCAAAACTTGTAAGCTAAAAATTTGTATATGTCTCATTTATGATTAATGTCATAATTATTTACTCCATAAACATTCTGAAAAATTGGTCGTTTTCGTTTTTAGAAGCTCGCAAAAGCTTCGTTTGTCCTCAGAAGCTTCAAATTTAGATAGATATCCGCTTACTTATTATTGGAGTAGGATGATCATTCAATAACGGTTGTTTGTTAACTATTTTGTCTGCCACGTGATCAAATCGGATTTCCGTTGTCCTACAACCTGAAAATTGTGAAAATGGAAATTTTAACTTTGACGAACAGCGGAAATTTCGTTTTGTCACATGTTGGACAAATAGGTTTTTGCATTTGATTTTTAGCAACTTTCCTATAACAATGGTGTGATGATATCTATAGCATCACTTGCATTTTCATTTTTGTTTTTCAACACATTCAGTATCAGTCCCGTTTTTAGGATCTGGCTACCCTAGGATAGGCACTGCCTGCAGGCACCCACCAAGCAATAAGAAAACAAAAACTTTCTAGAACAAAACAGTTTATGAACAAATGAACAAAGACATTTAATTTTAAATAACTTTAACGTTAAGTTATTTTGTTTTAAAAATCTCGTATGTATTTACTTATTAAAAAATATTAACATAAATACTTAAAAAATGTAAGAGACTCATTTATTTATAACCTACGTATTAATATGACAATAACACAATTCTCAATTTTTACAAGTCAGACATGATTTCGTTTATCTTTTACTGAACGGTTACAGATAATACCATGAACTTTATCAGTATAAAAACTAATTTTGAATAAAATATTTATTAACGAAAGGAAAATTGTTAGATAACCATTATTTTATACAAATATGTATCACAGAAAAGATACATCAGCACTAAATAAAATAATAGATTTTTCTCATTCTGAAAACGTCACCTGCAAAAAATTGTACCCTTAACTAGACCCCCATCATTTAATATCTACGGTCCTCAACAATCTAAAATTGTTCAGTATCAGTTAAATATTCAATTATTTTGCAGTTATACTTACTTACGTGAATTGAAAACTATTTCCATTGTTAAATGTTTTCTAGCATCCTGTATGGTGAGCATGTATATGGTAAAGGATAACTGTTCAATTGAACCAAAGATATATATTTACTTTATTTATTGGTTGATACTCTCAACATTTAACAATATTATATTATATACCAAACAACAACAACAACAATTTGATTGATATCCAATATCGTTGTGTAGTTACTGCCTGTATAGGTAAAGTGGTAGAAGTATCTATAATGGTATTGAGTGGTTCACAACATTGGTCTTGTACTTTACAAAGTTTATTCATCTTTAACCATTGTTGATAACAATAATATTTTGAAAGTGATATAGGTTACTTATTATGCAGCATGATTTTTTTTAATACTTTAAAAATTATATAAAACTAGATACATATGATTGGTTATAAAATAAAACATTTTTCCAAAAAATGTGTATTAGTTTAATATTTTTATTCAAAGTTTCAAAAATGTTATCCGACTTTTAAAAATTAAAATATGATACTGAAATCGCATAAAGAATAAAAGAAGACAAATAAGATATACTACACCTTGTTTTTTTTTTTATGTTGTTACATACAGTCTTTAGAGAAATAAAACCATGGCAAGTGTAAAATAGTTTTAATATTGTTGACATTTCAAAATGGCAACGCTTTTTTAAGGTTTTCTAAAAAAAATTATAACTTTCTCCATAAGTAATAATTTTTAAAGTTTAATTAGTGAAAATTTATGTATGCAGTATAACCATGAAAGCATTTATGAAAAAATAAATATGCTTTTTTATCACGATATCAAGATTTATTAAAAAGCAAAAAAGTAAGAAGCTCAAATGTCTAGATGCGTCTATTTGGAACGGGAAATGTGTTTTATAATTAAAAACGCGTATTTTTGTCTATTTTAAGGTTTTTTATCCTCAACAAAAAACGACAAACCACTTTGCTGGATATTTAGGAAAGTCAGTTTTAAGTTTCGTTGTCGACTGCAAGTGGTTCCACTACGATATTTGTTCTCGTGATACACGAGATAAAAAATTAGTTCGAAAGCAGATATATATACAATCAATTGTATAACTTATTCATAAAAATCAAGAAGTTTCATTATATTATTTTATTTCGCTTCTATTTGTCCAAATTCCCCAATTCGCTATTTATTCAAGGTAAATCAAAATTAATAAAGCATCTTCACAATAAAATACTAGCCTAAAACTGCCTCGCTTATTCACTTTATAAAATGCAATTTATACAATACTACTTGTAGTAGGACTGACTGCCTTCTTTACAAATAATTTCCTGCTAGTTATCAGGAAGACCATATACATGATTTTTTTAAGAAAGTCCGTATTGCAATATTGGAGATATGAACGAATAGAATATTGTTTTCAGAGAGAAACTTTAATCAAGTACTGGACAAGTTTTTTTTAACCGGTACATAGCCTAAATAACACTGCTAAATAGTATTATAGATTTGATTTGAAAAGTTGCAATGTTTTTAATTGAGACCTCTATTATAAAGACAATCACTAATGTAATAAACTTACATTGTATTTTATCAATTTTCGCACACAAATAATTCACAAAATAGTTATCTAAATGTTATCATATACTGGTAATCACAAACTTGAAATTAGCACGGCGCACATTGCCGGAAATTTTTTTTCGAAAAAACGATTCTAATAACTCAAAAAGTACCAATATAAATGTTATGGCATTTGGTATGCGCAATATATGTATGAAAACGTACAGCGTATCAGACTGTTTTTCGGGAAAAAACATTTTTAATATAAAATAAAGTTTTGATTATTACTTTTGACACTTTTTCTCGCCAACAACTCATGGGCACGCCCTCTGTTTTCACTATCAATACTCCTTAAGCAACGATAAACACTACTTTAATTTTATCGACAACTGATACAATACTTTAGTATTTCTATAGCATTAAACGACTATTCGTTAATGGTTGTTATTTGACTATATGTGTATTATAACAATATATAACCAATTCCATTTATTATAACAATATCTGAAATAACCAAAATTGATCGTATTAATACTTGATGACGATATTGGTAGATAGAATCATAATTACAGTTATCCGTTACTAATTGGTAGTATAGCTAAATTGAATAACATACCATATCAAAATATTAAATTACTCTATGAAAGAAAATACATTTCCATAGAGTATTAAATCATATAAAGGATTTTTTTTAGAATTTTAGTTAAATTGAAGTCCTATACGAGGTCAAAGTCTTTTCTGAACGAAACAAAGTAAATCAAACTTAAACAAATGACAATTTCCGTTTCAATAACATAAGAAAACATTTTATTCAATTAAAAACATTTGAAATGTGGTGATAGGAGAGATATGGATTCAATGTCGTTAATACAAATAGGTATGGCCACGTTTTATGTATGATTTTCATCGACATTATAAAATCATTCAGGAATATTTACAATAAAAAACTCATCCTATAGTTTTTTTTAATACTTGGAAATTTTCTGAAAATCATTTTAATATGAATTTTATGCAAATAAATAAGCGCCTTCGGGTAACTTCGGGTGATTAAACACCAATATCTGCGAATCATTTCTGCTACAATAACATTTTCTTGGACTTCATATTCATTTTCAATGTAGTACCAAACGTTACACGCTTTTAATACATGCTTTAAAAAAGGTTCGTTACTTGTTGAATTTTTTTGTATCATGACTCGAAACATTGCTTAAGTGTGCGATGTTAATTAACATTTCCACATTTTAAATAAAATTTTGGTATAACTGTTTAAAGCCTCAGCTAATTATTACACTTCTGTTTTTTCGTCCTTCCGTCCGCCCATCATCAAGGTAACTAAAAACCAAAAAGAGATAACGAGCAGAAAAGTTTTTGCCATATTCTACACATAAAGGGAGATTTCATGATCGCAAATGATAAAAATCAGTCCAATGATCTATGGCCCAACTTTTAAACCATACCAGATTACCAGTAGGTAAAACCAAAAACCAAAAACGTTTTTTTACTGTTCAACTTTTGTTTGAAATATTTTTTCGTAGAATATTTGATTTCGCTACAATTTTAGCTCAAATTTAGCTAATAAACACATATATAATTACAATGCATATTATTATAAATGCATTTATAAGTATATAGACTGGATATTTAGACTATTTGATGAATGCTAATGATTATAAATAGTTAAAACCTTCATACGCAATCATATGACGAATATCTAAACAATTAATTATGTTAATTGTTATTTTCACTTGTTTTATCTATATTTTAAGTTTCCTGCTGTTTCATTTTCTATGCCACAGACTGTATGTTGTATATTTCCAATTTGTTAACTCACAATTTTTGAAGTAGATTTACTACAATCCTTAAATCGTGCATATAGTATGTACTCGTATATTTTTTTTGAGTAAATATAATGACAAACTGGTTGATATATTGGTAAAATACGTCGATTTTTTTATCATCACAATTTTCTTTTAAAAAATAAAAATAATATTCATAAATTCTTGTTTACAATGCAATCAATACAATTTTCCGTTCTTACAGAAGTTGTTTGTTGCATGCATAAAAATGTCAAATATAATACATAATATTAATATATTAATAAAAATATAAAAAAATGATAATAATTAATTGTTTTAATAAGAATTATTGAAAATATTGAAATGTTAGTAAATTTTATAAAATATTAGATGTTCCGTAAAATTCAGTTTGCCAAATATTTCTTTGTGTTGGATGGACGACTTTTTTTTGTTAAGACAATTAAAATTAAAATTATCTACCGAAAAACATTATAAACATAGTCATAATAATCATGTCAATATATTTTTGTAATATATGAAACATATTTCTAAAAATTTATATATAATTAGTATAACAACTTTTTTCTGAAAGTGGGCCGTTTTATTTTTCGGAGCCCGCAAAATTAGCGATTACCACAAATTTCATATTGACAGAAATCTGTTTTTTGTTATTGTAGGAGGAAGACCATTCAATAACAAATGTAAAAACCATATTTTTCAAATATTTTTTATGATTTCCTATAACAATAACAAAAATAATCAGATATCCGTTAATATTCAGCTTGTGGGGGCAATCAATTATTTAACGGGCTCCGAAAAGCAATCTACTTTGCAGAATTTTCGTACAGGAAATATTTGTTAACACTATCGTAGCCACAATCGCCACCTCCATTACCAGCAAAGTATTCTTATTTGACATTTTTCATCCGATTTGTACTTGATACACAAAATATTCAATAAAATAACTTGGTAATATTTAAACAATTAATATTTAATTGAACTTGAATTAATTATTTAATTGAATAACAACTAATATTTTAAAAATGGCAATGTTTCTTGGTTCGGCAATGACGTTCAATATAAATTGTTTTCTTGGTTCATATTCTATTTTCCATAAAATTTAAAACAGAATTAATACGTATTGCATTTGCTTAGTACGTTGGAAAATCTTTTTTCATTCAATGAAGCAAAGATAATAATATAGTAAAAATGAAAAATTTTAAGCAGTGGATTGCAATTTTTGAAAATCAAGCGTAATTGTTCAAACGATGAACATTACTTTAATTTTGTGTTTTCACTATTCTCACTTTTTCACGCCCTTTCACTATTGTTCACTCGGGCCACTTCAGAGAGTACCTCTGTGTTTTTTTTTTTATTATCTGTACTACAGTTTATTTAACGTTTTGATTTTAAATTTGAAACGAAACTCTATCAAAAGATAGAGCAGAGAATGTTCAAGGAACACATGCGAAGCCGGGTGGAGCTTCTAGTTTTTTATAATGTTACAATGATTAAACTGAAGTTAAAATGTAACTGTTGAATAGTTAAATTATAAATAGTGAAGGAGACGGTGAAAAAATGTTCTTGAAATGTCTAGAATGACATTGAAGGTTGTACTATTGAAAAAATCATTAGTATAATTCAATTCATTGAGTTTTCTTTTTAATATATATCGAGTTACGTAAGTGAGAACTCATAAATTACATTCAAATAGAAGTTATGTAGCTTTTCTAAGAACAATCATTGTAAACAGTACTTTATGAGATAAGACATATTTACAACAAAATTCAATAAATAAGCGTTTTTATTTGTTATATTTTTATATAGGAAAAATGATTTGTACCAAATATAATGTATTTACTTTATATCGCATATGTAAATCACAATATTTTATCTGTTTTTGGAGGATTTTATATTTATAATAAATAAATAAAAAAATAATAACAAATTTATATAAATATTGTTGGTTTCTTGAACATTCAATAAAACACATCGATGAAAATTATTCCATTGGTATTTTTGTCAGTAATTTTAGTCAATTTCTCAATCATGTTTCAGTATTTGAACCTGAAATTCTTAAAATATATAAAATTGCGAAGGTGAAAGTACAAAATTCACCCTTTGAAGATATGTAATTAATGAATGGGTTATTATTCATCTTCTATACACAGTTCTTTTGCGTCTATTAAAATATTTTAAGAATACGCCTATTAAGAACCAAGATTATAGCAAAGTTTCTTACGAATTTGTATGCCTTTCAATTTTCGATTTTACATAATTCTAAAAGTATATTATAACACCTATTTAGTAGGAGAATTTTTACCAAATGCTTTTTTTAAATTCGACTTCTGAACATAAAAATTCCAGTGTCATGCATTGATTCAAATGAACATATTATTTTCTATCTATAAACGTCATTCTTTTGCTACCATTATGCTGAAGTTTTTGATTTCTTAAATGTTCGGTTTGAAAAGAAAGAAAGTTTGTCTAAACATAAGAGAATTTAACACATTTATATTTGCAAAAAGTGGGATAAAGGGTAGCTTATTACAGAATCCTACATCGAAACAGAATTTATTTTTAATATCTCCTATTTGTTATCTATATTTAGACTCATTTTCTATACATAAATAGTTTCGTTACATACTGTAAGGACCTAAAATTAATTGGATAATTTTTAAAAATTATTTTATTTTGATGTAGGATTGATCATTTTATGTAGGGTTTTCAAAAAAATCGATACATACAATTGAATCGTGACTAATATTTTGAACACATCAAAATTCCATTAAATTTCAATTTCTTCAGAAAAATTTAATAAGTATAAAATTTAATGCATATTTTTTCTTTTGTTTCAGTTAAGCCAAGATATTGGCTACGTCCTCTACTCTGCATTAGGGTCATTCTACATTCCAAGTTGTATAATGGTATTTGTATATATACGTATATATTTCGCAGCAAAAGCACGTGCACGACGTGGTATACGAAAAATACCACGTAGACAACCAACGGACCAAGTGACTAGTTTTACAAATTTAGCAGATAGCAGTAAAAAAACACAACCAATGCCATCACAACCTGTATCAACGGTAGTGGCTGTAGTCGATCGTAATAGTAATAATTCACCACATGATCCAGCTGAGCAAAGACCACAAATTGCCACAATTGAATCACACCCACAACCACAAACTGTACAAATACCTATTGTTACGTGTGATTTTGCGTCTGATATTAGTACGAGTGACGCGGGTGATGCTGAATTAGCTGAACAAAATAAAGACACACTTAAAGTATTTTCCCCAGGTGCATTACAAGTCACCAAAAATCCATTAGTACAATCACAATTTCGTGGTTCGACTTTATCCGTGAATGGAGAGTTACAACAACAAGCTGCCGCAATGGCACGTAATCGTGCTCCATCAATGGGTATTGATACCGACATGGTTTCTGAATTTGATCCAAGTAGTTCAGATTCAGGTGTTGTGTCACGTTGCGCTGTAGTGAAACCACTAAAATTACGTTTATGTCAACCAATATTTGGTCGACGTAGTGCGCATAAGACACGTAGTCGAAATCATGAGACGCATAGTAAACATGTAGAAGAATGTATACAACCAGCACCTAAAATACAAAAACCAAGGGATCCAGAACGTGAAAAACGACGAATAGCACGTAAAAAAGAAAAACGAGCCACTTTAATATTAGGTTTAATTATGGGATCGTTTATTGCATGTTGGCTGCCATTTTTTTTCCTGTACATTTTAACGCCAGCATGTTCGATATGTGAAATTCCAGAATCAGCGTTCGCAATAGCCTTCTGGTTGGGATACATGAATTCAGCATTAAATCCTGTTATCTACACAATATTTAATAAGGATTTCCGAAGGGCATTTAGACGTATACTATTCAAGTGATGTTTAGCTTATGTGTGTTGCTACAATGTATGTGTAACGCGTCGAATACAAATGGCGCAATACCGTGGGGCACCAAGTACATTATATCGAAATTAATATTGATGTGAACAAATTTTTGTTTTCAAATGTAAACTAAAGAGTTTTAAAGTTTTATTCAAGTAAAATTTTCATATAATTTATTCGGATGACCATTTACATTTCTTTCATGTAGCATGAAAATTTTAGTTTTTTGATTGGTTATTTCTTCAAAATTTAAAGACAAAAATAAACTGTAACAATTTTGAAACAGTTTATAAGATTTAAAATAAAGATTAATAGTTAATTTGAAACTTTCAAACCCTTTAGAAAACCAATAATTTCAACTTTTAAATGTGCTTTAATGTTCTTTCAAAAAAAAAAAAACATATATTTCGATGGCTTTAGCAACACACATAATGACAAAATGAATGTCTAAATAGCTTCCTTTAAATCGGTGTAAAAATTTGTACATAAAGATAATCGCTTATCTTTTCTATAATATATAAGAAGATTTTTATTATAAATTATATTAATCGGGAACCAATAAAATTGTTTAAATAATATTTATAATATATATATCGACAATCGAATTCTGTACATTTTTAAATAAAAACTTCAAAATTTAGAATAAATAATAAAACAACAAGAAATCGCAATATTCTTATTTATAAAGTTTTAATGTTAAAAAAAAATCTTTGTATATAAAACCATTTAGATATAACGTTTATACTTATTATATATACAGACAATATTCATTTTTCAGGACACCAATTTTTTTATTTCGAAAAAAAATAAATAAATTTAAAAAAATAATACAAATTTTTTACACATAACTCATCTACTTTAAAATAAAAACATTTTATATCTATCTTCTCTTAAGAGATTGGCATTAAATAAATGCAAATTCCTCTCCAAATCTCATTACAACTAATTTGAGTATAGTTTTTATAAAATACAAATTTTATTTAAATTTATTATTTCGCTGAAGTGAAATTTCCTTGTATAAAAAGAAATTCAAATAGTAGAAGTAGATTTATAGTATCAATAATAAAAATTAGTGACGTCCCCAAAATTTAATCGTATTTTAAAATAAATGGATCGTTACTATAGTAAAAATAAACAGTAACATTTTATTCATGCTTACTTTAAATCTTCTTCTGATTGATTAAAGTTTTCAAACTTGAAGAAAAGGGATTTTCACTTCGAACGTATTTAAATGTTTATTTTGTAAAAATTTAAAATTTATTTTCGGTTATAAAAAAAAATTAACAAATGTTATTTAACAGTCGAGCCAAATGTTAAATAACATTTATATGAAATTAACAAAATATACTGAGTATGATAATTGAGTCGTCATTACTCAAAAATAATCTGAGGAAAAAGAAAAATAAAAACGCTAAATAAGAAAAATTATATTCAAAAAATATTTCTCGTAATTTAGACAAGTAAGTATTTTTAGATTTTGTATAATAAAATTTTTATTTAAATTACTAATGTCCATAGTGGTAAGTAGCGAAAAACGGGAAAAATAATATTTAAAACAAAATGCTCCTCTTGTAGGTATATTAATTAATTAGAAATGAAATTATCCTTTAAGAATTTAAACCCTGCCCCTACTCCAAAAAAAAAAGTTTTCTATATCTTTTAGGATATTGTTCTGCCCATAAATATGTTATAGTTATATAAAGAACAAAATATTTAAATACAATATTACGAGCAATATTTCTTAAATTTTTAGGGATTTACCTATCACTGTGATAAAAATAACGCTTTTAAATTAAAAAAAAAAAAAAAAAAAAAAAAAAAAAAAATATATAAACAAATTTGAAATCGTAACAAAAATATCAAAAATAAATAAATTTGATTCAAATGTGTTTTTTCTATAAAAAAAAATAAATAAAAGTTTTAAATAATTCATTTTTTAATAAAAAAAAAAATGATTGTGTATAAATGTTTAATAAAATAGCAAGTTTTTATTAAGACTATTTATAAAAAACAAAAAGAAAAAAAAACTTATATATATTAAAAATATTCCTATAATAGAAAACCCTATTTTTACTAAATTTTTTTTTTAATTTTACGATAATGAAATTTAGTTTGGACATCAAGTTTTTGAATGAAATTGAATTTATAATGTTTTGAATTAGAAAATATGAAAATAATCTCAAATTATAGATTCTAATATTTTAACCAAATTCCCAAATTCTTCACATAAAAATTGAATTATTTGATATATTAAATAAAATCATAAGCTTTTAAATCACATATTTTCAATAAAGACTACTTAGTAAGACATTTAAAAAAAAATATACTCGAAATTGAATCTTCCTTCATCACATTTATCAAATTTGGATCAGAAATACTTTAAGCACACAGAATGTCATCAATAAAAGCAAAGAAGACTAATTGTGTATACCAAAAATATCGTATTTTAGTCAGTATAATGAATTTCTTCAGAGAAGCAAACTTAAGCTATTATTACTTCAATTAAAGCGCCTTTACTGCATGAAAGGTTTAAAATACGCCATAAATTAACTTTTTTAAATTTTTTAAAAAATGTTCATATAATAAATTTTTCATTTATCAACTAATTAATTGAATAATTGGTCAGAATAACAACCTTGATGAAAGAAATTCTAGTCAATTCTATAGGAATGAATAGGAAATCAATAGAATTGAATAGGAAATTTCATTTCATATTCATTCAATCCTATTAAAAATTTTGAATAGGATTGATTAGCAATTCATTTTTTCAATGAAATTTCCTATACAGACCTATTGATTTATATAGGATTGAATAGAACTTTTTTATCAATAACATTAAATATCCTGTGCTAAAAGCTGAAATAAAAAATGCACAATTTATACACAACATATGAAAAACTCACGTCACATTTCTTCGAAACATTTTAATGAAAATTTTAAAGTACAGTCGTAAGTTGTAAAAATGAATAACACATTGCCACCAAAATCTGTTTTTGCGATTATGGTCTAACAAATTTTTCTTCTACGAAACTATCGAAACGAGGCTTCCATATTAAAATAGAAAAACCATTTAAAAATGCTATTGGATGTGGAAACTGGAACTTTCAATGATTTTAATTAAAGACGAATTTATTACTCTATTCTTTCAATTTTTAACATTAAATTACAATGAAATCTGGATAACTGGAAAGGTAAGGATCCTAGGATTGTTTATCACTTGAATAATTTTATTTATAGTTTTTCACAGGTGAACTTTGAAACTAAATTATTATTTTTATTAGTTGCCCCTACTCCCGGTGGTTATTGAGCTATAGTACAAACTAAGTAAATTTTGGAATCTCATTGTTATTATGTATCAAAACTCCTTTCTCACATAGCTTCAGATTCCCGTAATTCAAGTTAATTGTAATAAAATACTGGATAGTAGATTTTAATAATTATGGTATTATATTATTGTATTCGATATTTTTATTTATTTATTTATTTACTTATATATATAATCCATAAACTGACTATGTTTTAAAGAATTTATCGTTTTAACTAATTTTCACTCGGAAATATTTATAATAACAAAATATAAATCATACATTTTGACATAAGTATTATGTAATATTTTTTGTCCATTTGAACTTTCTCGGGACCAAAACATTTTTTAGGTCAAAATACACAACCAATAATCTTAAAAATATTTTCTTATTTACTGTTTTTTTCTGTTCCACATGTTATTATTGGATTGTGTCAAAATGTAAATTAGATTCAATGATTCCATTTTACGATGTTCCAAATGTGTCATCTTCTATGTCTTTTAGCTTCAAAAATAAATGAAAATAAAATTTGTGTAAGGTGCTGGAAAAAAACAAATTTTCTTGATTTAGACGAAAGGGTTCCTTTTCAGTTTTTGTTCAAAATTGATAATAGAAAGCTTTGTCATATAAGATATCTCGCAACATGTTAAGAAATCAGAACTGGTTGCCATAAAACTCAACAATTATATTATTTATACTCTAACCAAATATATTTCAAATTTTGCCATGAAAGTAAATCGAAATATCAATTTTGGAAAACTGTTTGTCAATATTCATGATAAATTGATTCAACCAGCAACGTAAAAAATGGAAATCATCATAGAAGTTGTGTTTCAGAAAAACTAATGTTTATTTGTACGAAATAGCCAAAAGATGTTATTCATTTTTCTAACAAACAAAATCCCATTACTGATATCGTTTATTTTCTAAATCATTTTATAAACTTTGTGTAAAATTATATACCTTTGTAATACATAGATTTAAATAATTTGTTTTTTTTATAATAATTATTCAAAAAAGTCCTTTCTCATTAAAAATTTGCTAAAATTAGGGTTTTCAAGTTAATATATTCTAAATTAAATAATATCAAAAAAAAAATAAAACATTATTTCACATTAAAATAAATATACATATACAAAATATATACATTATATGAATTATATACAAATTATTTTAATTATATATAAATATACATATATATATATAATTATTATATAATATATATATATATATATATATATATATATATATATATATATATATATATATATATATATATATATATATATAAATATACATATATATATAATTATTATATAATATATATATACGTATAGAAATTTATAAAATTAAATTTGTACAGTGTAGCTAATATAATATTATTAAATAATAATAATTTATAATGTATTATATAATATAATTAATGAATTAATATATATATTAATAGTTATTTCAATTCTAATAAAATTATTTAGAAGAATATTTATACATATATTGTAACATAATTTAGCAAATTGTATTAACATTGTAAAATAAAATTAAATTAATTAATTAATTGAAAAACAAAAAATGCTTTTTCTAACGAAGTAAAAATATACAAAGAAAAACATATTTTAAATAGTTCTAAAAAAAAAATCATAAAGAATTAATATCGTTAATCGAAAGATTTAAAAAAAAATCCTGCATTCTAGAAAATTAAAATAAAATAGTACTTAGCGAATTAAAAATAGAAAGTTTATATAAAAATTAAATATTATTCTTTTTAGTAATCCATTTAATGGAAATTTTTAGATACCAATTTAATTGGACATCATTTGGGAATTTAATTTCTGTTTTTTTTTTCTGTAAATTGAAAAGTATTTACATTGAGTACTGCAACTTTGAATACAATAATGAAATGAAGAAAGTAAACTTGATTATTTTATGAACTTGAAGGATCATATAGTCAAATTACACAGACTGCGTGAGTGTATTGGGCATATTTCTATTATTTTAAAATTTTAGCTAAAAAACAGTGGCTATTGTGGAACCTAGACAAGGCGTTTCGAGATACGAATGGCTAAAATAATAATTTTCTAATGATATTTTATAGCGTGTTTATATTTGACAAAACTCAAAAATATTAAAATATTAATGATTTTATTACAAGCCAAAACTTTATCTGAGCTGAATATTAACTGGTTATTTTACATATTCGTGCTTACCAAGTTAAAATACATTGTTCGAGAAAATCAAGTGCTTTCTTATGTGTTAGGACAGTGCTACCACATAAAAAAATGTGCTAGGACAGAAACAAGTAAAAGCCTAATTGACTTCCTAGCTGAGAAATAATGATTACAAGTCTAATTTAAAATTTGAAAAAATAAATAAATTCAGACTGCTTTCTTATATGGTTACTCGTTAACTATTTGATGAGGTAAAGGTTCACCTGTACCTTGTTTATTTTACACGAATCACTGAAAATCAATGTGACCCGATGGGTGTTGAACATGTGCGATGCATTACAATGCTTTAGAAACCATTTGTACTTTCGATTTTTGAGAACGTACCAAAGAAAAAAGGACCTAAGAATACAATAAGAATTACAACTAGTTGCATTTCCAACTTATTTTATAAAGTAGATCTAAGATAGCCAAGTTTTCAGTAAGGATCATAGGAACTTTATTTCAAAAAGTAGTTCATATGTCCAGCCATTCATTCAAACTTTTAACAAACAGCAAAACAGGGAGCAATGATAGGTGTCATTCCGGTTATAGATTTTGATAGATATCTATGCTCTTTTTGAAACATGATGGTTACTGCAAATTACCGATTTTATTTATATGTCTTTTTGGATTTTATTTTTTGAATTACTCGCTACTTGTAAGATTTTATTGTTGCTGACAGTATAATTTAGAAACTTAAACCCTTCCATAAACACATATCGCATCATCTTACAATCAATAATCAACATTTCAGCTGATTTCATCTCTCCATGCCAGTCTTCAGATATTTAAATAATGATTTTATTCAAAAAATGGCTTTAAATTATTAAATTTTTTTATTTGTTAAAATTACACTCAGTGGTTTTACATTAATGTATTTCAAGTTGCATAAACAAAAAATGATAATACTATTATTAATTATTCAGTTAATATAATTCAAACAAGAAAAAAAAATTTCGAATACTCATAAAAACATTATCAAAACAAATATTATATTTTTGAATTCATGTCATCATATCATCTGTACATTTTCTGGAAAATTAGAGCAAAATACTTAAAAAAAATAATTTGTAAATAAAACGTTGTAAACTGTAAATAATAATCATTACAAAACAAACAAAACAAAATCATATATTTAGTCTCATTGAAGAACCATTTGATTAGAAAAAAATTATTAGCAAATTAATTATCACATTAAAGGAAATTGAAATACTTTTTAAACATTGTATTTAGCCAAAGTATTTAGCAATATGAAAACCAAAATAAAATTATAAATATGAAAATTTTATAAATGAAAATGTCCAAAATATTGTCTTTTTAGCAACAGATTATAAAGTTTGTATAAAATTAAGAAAAAAAATTAATGAAAACAAAACTAATTTTGAAAATTAACATTTTCACAATATCATGAAATAGATTATTATCATTGATTATTATCAAAATCGAAAAAATTTTATAGAATATGAAAATCTATGAAATTTATCTTTAATATTTATGAATTGTATACGGTAACACTTGACTTTTATTGTCAACTTATTGTAACAAATACAGGTAGTGTTTTTTTAAACCTTCAATAGTTTTTAATATATATTTACCAATCATTAAAAAGTCACTCTTACATAAATAATTAATAATAACACACCGAACGACAGTTGATAACAATATGTAGGATATAATTTCAAACGAAAATTTATATATTCGTATTGTCAAAGCCTTTAATACAGGCATTAATGTTTCCCTAGATTCCTTACTTCTCTCTGAATTTTCAAAGAAACATTCGGTCCTGAAATCTTAGGCATAATGAGAAAGTTTTCACTTGTTGAAAATATTTATTTTATCATCTTCATTTCACAGAAGAAATGAAAACTAAAATAATGGTAGAATAATTATTTAAATGATATGACCTTTAAATTTAAATTTGAAAGGCTAAAAAATTCAAAAATAATATAAATAAATACCAAGCTGATTTATAGTCGATTTCTGACGTACGTCGTCATTTACATTTCCTATAAGCTTGCATACATATTTTCCTTCATTTATTACAATTCTACTGAAAATAGTTTAAAAAAAGATTAAATATTAAATATCAAATGATGTAATCGATATTGACTCATTTAAAAATCAGTGTGCCAAAATTATTTAATCGAAAATGATAAAATTTTTCAAATATTTACCTTGTAAATAAAATAAGTTGAAAATTCATGTAATTATTTCAAGTTATGTTTTGATCATAGTCTCAATAAATTTAATTGTAAGATGTGCCATGCTAGTCAAATGTCAAACTTGAATTTTAAAGCTCAATAAATTGATAAATTTTAAAGATGTTAAAACTTTGCATTGATTGTTCAGTTCAATTTCTTTAGAACTATACTTTAAAATGGGATTGCAATTCAGAACTTATTCTTGAGTGAATTAAAAACTGTACAATTCCTAAATCAACGGAGTTACCATCAAAATTAGTTTCGTTATAACTTAAATAAATTGAATAATTTCATTCCATCATAATTGTTAGATGAAGCATCCAAATGATTTCAGACCAATAATTTAAAAAAATGAAAACTTTCTGAGTGTGTTATAGTATAAAATTTAAAATTCAATACATAGTAAATTGATGAATTTCATATATTTTCATATAAATAAAGAAGATAATAATAAAACTAATTAAATTTTTCAATAATTTCAAATTTATTTTATATTATTATATAAAATATTCAAAGTTTTGAAAAAAAAATTTTACACATTAATAAAAACTTATCGTAGAAAAAATTATTCTAAATTTAAAAAAATATTTACTGAATACAAAATTTGAACATTATTGTATACTAAAAAATTTCCAAAAATAAAATTGTAACTAGTAATGAAATTGAAAAATAAATATAAATTTTTTTTTAAAGAAATACAGCAAAATACATTCATATTTTTTACAATTAAAAAGAGAAAATATTTATTAAACTATTGTTGCCTTACATTTTAAAAGAAAAACTACAAACACTTTTATCTAAATAAACATAAAATATGAAAATAAAATATTCATTCAAAATAAGCTGTATAAAGGTAGAGGTACCTACAAAAAATGGCTACTTATATACGATTAAATTTGAATTGTAAAAAATATTTTCTAATGTATTCAAAAAAAATACAATATCAAAAAGAGAGTCGAAAATAATATATTCTTTTGTGCACCCCTTTTTGTCGGTTGGTAGCACTGCTTATTTGATATCTACGCGTTACGCATTTTTCTGTGAAAAAATATACGCTAAAAAATATATACGAATATAAGGTCTGTCATTCAAATGTTTTATTTTCTTTACAGTATATACGGGATGTCTTTCAGCTTAGAGAATGTAGTTTTGTACGGAAACTATTAATTAACAAAAGAATGGTTTGTTTTTGGTTACAAGGAATGCGATACCATCCTATATTACTAATTATTAACATTAATTTTTTTTTTTTTAATTCAATCTAAATTCTAAATTTAATTTTTGCAAATAATGAATGTTTCGAAAAATAGTCAATATTTCTATTAAAAATACGAAATCAATTTTTCTTCCCATTAACAACCAAACTTTATTTTTAAATAATTTAATTCTCTACATTGTCTGGAACAAGACATTCTGTATAAAACGTACTTATATTCTAGACTTTGACGAAGATTTCTACTAATCACACATGAATGAGTTGTTAAAATTTTATTTTTTCTATGTTAAACTATCTTTAAATTTGAAACACTAGTGGCAGCACAGTTGTCACATTGTATAATTAAGTGACATCTATGAATATTTTAATAAAACATTTATTAAGTGTCAATGAAATTTTTAAAAGTTGATTGACTTCTTTTTGTATTGTATTACAATATTTTGAAATGAAAATCTAGTAGTGTTGGATCTAATGTTTATAATAAAAAAATAATGTAAATATTTTTTAAAAATCTAGAATTTTATTTATAATTCTAAAGCAATAACTAAAATATTCTAATTCAATGTTAAATGGGGGAACATTTTAACTATATTTAAGGAAATCCGACACTACGCCAAAATTTAATATAGATAAAAACATTACGTTAATTCTATTTGAATTAGTCGAATTACAAAGATTTAACTCATTCTATGTTTTTTAAATTGTCCATACACAAACACACACACATTCATATACACACACTTTTCAAATCTGTGATAATTAAGTTTTGTTTTCGAAACAGCTGTAAATGCTTAAATTAATTGTACGAAACTCTTTGTTTTTTCATTTTTAACAAAACGAATATAAAAATCTTGATGTATTAAATTCCTCAATGTTAAAAGAAAACAATGTTTCATTAGATAATGTATCTTAATTAAAAATAACAGTCTTCCAGCTATTAATTTTTTTTTTCTAATTTTATGAAATCGATCACAAAATTAAAATTTGATATATATTTATATTATATAATATCAGTTCATAAATGGAAACTTTTAATTTATCCGTGTATGTCACAAACTTTTTGAAAGCCAAAAAGAGTCATTTTTCCCTTTTAGAGGGTTTTAACCGAAAATAATAACAAAAATTATCTTATTATCTATCAATTGGTGTGGATACCATGCTATCCAATATTATAATACAAAATTCGTTTTTATGGTTTTTAGGGAAAACGAATTATATTAATAGTTTACAACCCCTTAAAAATCAAAATAATGACTAAAAATAAGAATTATTATTGATGCTTATCTCTTAACATCCCCCGCCTGTTGTTACTTTATGTTCGAGCTGCAAATAATTCTGTGACTAATTCGAACATGCCCCATACATTAAAATTTATAAACATTTTTTCACGTTATTTTTGCGTGCTGTATGATATATTTTTTCTATCGTTCTTACCACGATAATATTAGAAATAATTTCCGAAATAAATCCCAAAAATTGGCTCTTTTGAAATTAACCGTGAAGAGTGGTATGTTTCAATATTATAGAGCTTCACCCAATTCCTAAATGCTCATTACAACGTGCACATATGCAATCTTTTAAATTTTGCACTGAAACAGAATTCACATCAATTTTAAGAAGTTTCATTCAGTTTTTGTACCATCCTTACTGATTTGAAAAAATTTGTAGAGTCGTTAGTAAATGTAAGTATTGCAGCAAAATAACCAATTTCAACTAAATAACCAATCGTTTTTCAAATAATTTTCTTTGAAAAAATAGTATGCTCTTCAGTAAAACCGATAAAAAAAATTTTAAGAATTGCGAAAATTTATTTACACAGTATGGACGTTAGAACCAAATTAATTGAAATTCTTTTATTATTTCTTTTTTAAAAACTTAGTCTACGATTACAACTTACTTTATTCAACAAAATCGAAGAAACAAGGAAGATTTGTTGAAACTACATTAAAAGATGCACATAAATATGAAATATACTAATTTCCACGTCTATAATTTCAAAGAAGTTAGTTGAATTGTTTTATTTTTCTGATTAACGCATTATTATTGTAATTTTATCGAGGTATCTTATGCACAATGATTTGAAAAATTAGTATATAAAAAATACGAAATTAGTAAGTAATAAATTGTTTACATGTTTCAATAGGCAGGTCAATAAGTATTAATATATAAACAATTTTTTTTATTTTTGGGGAAAAATTCTTTTAATTTTTAACATAATCTGTTTCTAGTTCAAAGCACTTTAACAGACGCTCCTCCAACTATTTGAGTCTTTAGAAAATTAGGATTGTGGTAGTTCCTCAAATGAAGCAGTCGTGTGTGCGATGATCTGCTCATTTAATATAAACTGTTGCTTAGCCATTTTAAATTTGAAAATAAAACGGATTCACTTGGGACCAGACTCTGGTGAATACAGTCGATGATCTATCAATTCAAACTGCAATTACTCAAAGCGGCACCCACTAGAAGGTATTTCTTTCATATCCAAAATATCACATTTATCCACTTATCAACTGTTTCAAATATAGATTCTGATATGCCATGAACGTAATCCTCAGCTAAGCTGTTATTTCTTTTGCTGTTAACCCTTTTAAATATAAATGTTTAATCACCGCTTGGAACTCACATTTTTTATTTTTTTAAACAAATAAAAACAGTTTATTTCCACTAACGATTATATAAGCGATCACGTTATGAATATGGCTCCGAGTTTTGCTAGACAGACACTTAATGAGAAATGATGCTTATAAAAATCAAACCATTAACGATACTAGGATTGATACCTCTTAGATTTTCTTAAGACATATTGACCTGCACTAGTATATATTGTATAGTTTAAGTGTTTGTTGAACTTATATATGTAGAATATTATTATCAATTAAATATTAATTTAAATTAATAAAATTAAAATAGAATAAAAAACAATGTATGACCCAGCCCAACAAAATATTTTCTAAAATATACTTATTCTAATGCAACGAAATGATGGTGCTAAAAATGATTTTTCACTAACGGAAAAATCACCTTCAAATATAATTTTTTTTTTTTTTAATATAATATAAATATATATGAATTGAATTTTTGAAAAACATTGAGTGTATGTGTATTTATAATTATAGATCGTAAATTCATAATAATTTTGTCTGCCTTTTGGAGAATCGTTACAATTGAATGTCGTAACACGAAAAAGTTAAAAGATATTAATGAATTTCCAGAGAAGTATAAGTTGTTGTCGTTAGCATTGCAGGAGAAAGCGTATACCGGGCAAATAAAACTTGTTTATCGACTATTGTTTTTACATCAGCCAATTAATAGTAACAATTAATTTTTGGGACGACGATGGGAATCAAACATGCCACCTCAATTAACTGCGTACATTGCAATCGGTGACAGAGCCAATTGATCTACTAAGGTATTAGTGCATTCAAAATATTTATATAAAAAAAATTTAGTTGTAATATATGACTGAAATGGGTTAGTAGTTCAATCAGACGTTGTCTGCTTTTCATGAGATTAATCTCCGTTCATTAAAATATAATTTTTTTTTTTTTTAATTTTTCAAAAAAGTAAATTTTATTTTTAATAATTACACAAAGATTTGGCAATCAGATCACCTTTAAAACTTCTTTTTTATTATCATACTTACCATTATCAACGCTTCAAAAGGTGGCACCGACAAAAAAAGTTTACGATCTATGAAAACTATCAAGTTAAATTTAATTATGTCCAAAGCTTAAGTTACTGTGAATATTTAAAATTTAAGATCGAAAATTATTAGATGCAGTAGTTATTTTTCGACAACCAGAATTCATTAAAACATGCCATCAAATACTAAATATTCTTTGATGACTTGTTCGAACGAATTCTATTTGCTCAAAAATGAATATTAAATTGCGTATGCACATTTATTTTGTATTCATCAAAAATTGTATAGAATGAATTTTTGAAATCAAATCGATTAATTATTAAATTGCCTTCATTAAAATAGTAAAATTCACATAGAAATGGATGAGCTATCTGAAGAAAGTAAAAATTTGTGAATTATATTTAAAAATTGTAGTTATTCTAGAAAATTTTTATTTTTTCAGTTTTTAAAGAATTGTGGAACATTAGAAATTCCAAATTCCTTTAAGTATAATCCACCGAATATAATTTTGCTTATATTGTTTATTGACTAAAATTCACTTTAATTTATGTGACTTTATGGTATTTTCTAACAACATAATACAGCATTCCAAGACGGTCACCCACACAAGCACTGACTGTTGCTGTTGTTGCTTACTTAGTACAAATTTATGGTTTAAAATATTTAAACTTAGATATGTATGTTTGAAATCAATATCGGTAAAATGATCACTAAGATTTTTAGTTCAGCAGACGACTATCTGCATAAAGAGCCAAATCAAATGAAAGATCAAAATCCCGTGAATAAGTGTTCCTAGTCATATTTCTATTTTTAAAAAACAACTTTCACTAATTGCTAAAATATAATAGCTGTAGTTGAATCGTTGTCGTTAGTCCATTGTTTGAAAACAAAAGGTTTACGTGAACATTCGTATTCTACAATTTAATTGGTTGTTTGAAGGTTATTATATTCATTTGTAAATAATAGTTCACTATTATTTATAGTATGAAATACGGCACAGTACATATTATATAATTATAATACAATATCTATTAACAAACAAAAATTGAATAGATAAAACAAGCCGAATTGTGATCACGCAGAAACGAAACCGATTGAACTTTAAAGTAAAATGGTGTTTTCAGTGCTCTCACACTATCAAAGTTTTCTCACATTATTTCAGTTCTCTCACAGCTTCCATTTTTCTATTTAAAAATTAAATATCATTTAGAATTTTTATAGTAATTATTTATAATTTCTAATACAATTTTTCGATCATCTTTTTATTTATTGTCATTCTATACAGTTTTTTTGAACTATACAATTTTTTCTTTCATTACAAATTTGTACAAAAAAAATTTTTTTAACTGTACAAAAATACAATTGTAATTATTAAAATTTAAAAAACAAAATCTATAATTCTAAATCCATTGAAAATAATTCTTATATAAAAGCGTGTAATTTATGCTCATAAACCAACATAGTCATATACATAAACCAATCTACTTTTAATAAAATCTTATGCTCGTGTTATATACAAAACTATCTATATATTACAAAAAACAAAAAAAAACATCATCAAACAATTCGTGTGTATTATAAATAATATTTTATAAAAGCAACAAAACCAATTTAAATTTAATAATTAATTCTATATTGAACGTTATTAATTAATTACTGTACTATATTAACAAATAATATTGTAGTTAAATTAATTATTATATATATATATAAAAACAAAAGAAGTAAAACTCTTTATCTGTGTGTAAAAAAAAAATATTATTATTATTATTAAATTAATTACAAAATCAAAACAAAAATTACAAAAACCAAAAAATTAAAACAATTTTCTTGATATACATATTGAAAAAAAAAATGAAGAAAAACTTATATAAATATATAAATATTATGGATCTTATTATATAAACAATATCTATATATATAAAAATAATAAAAGAAATAAAATTTATCTGATTATTCAATTTATTTTGTGGTTTTTTATTTTTTCCATATATATTTTCTATATTTCAATGAGAAAAAGTTCGGGAAAAACATTATCATAGATAAAATTGAAAAGAACTCAGAGCGAGTAAAATAATAGAAAATTTTTTTTATTTCTTTACGTTTTGAAAGCAGTTTGAAAGGAGCTTTTTAAATGAGCTTCATTTGCTCAATGGTAGGTATATTGTTTACAATAAATACTTTTGAACAATTACTGATTAGTTGTGAATGTTTATTGCAGATGTGAAAACTTGATTAAAATTAATTTTTTTTAAATATTTATGTAAGTAGTTAAGGTTGATTAGGTTTTTTATAGAGACATCTATAATAAAGACAATCTAATATCATATATATTGTATTTTTTAATCTTACGTACAAATAACGCAAAAAATAAGTATCCAAATCTAGAATACTTAGGAGGGAATGTCGAAGATTTTATCCCAAAACAAGCAAATCAAAATTAAAATTTTATCTTATATTTTAAAATGTTTTTTTCGCAAAAAAAACTCTTTGACATAACTCCCGTTTTCGTGATAATATTGTGCATACCAAATTTTATAATATTTGTTTTAATAAATAATTTTTTCTTTTTTTTTTTGAGTTCTTTGTGCGCAAAAATTAAAAACGATACTATATACATTATATTTAGAAGATTCTACTTATTATAGAGGTCCGTATCAAAAACACAATCCCACTTAAACAACACCGTATTAGATGTAGTACTATTTATATTTATATTTATTGCCCCACCTATAGGACTGAATTACACAACTGATACATGCATTCAATAATTTCAACAATGAGTAATTTCGCTGATAATAAAATTCAGATATCCTACCTACATAAATAAAATAAAATATCTTATCATCGTTTTATTTATGATAAAAACTGAACACTGCCAGTCATGTCACAAAAACATTCTTTCGAAAATTTTTATAAAAACAATAAAAACATTTAAATTATTTTTTAAGAAAACTGCGCTTCAAAACCTGATAACTTATTACTTTATCCGTCTCACTAAAAGAAAAAATTGTTTGTTCTTTTTCAGATATTTATTACGAGCAGCAATGAAATAAAAATATGACTTTAAGGTTTAAAATTGAAAATTTCGTTCCAAACCATGTAAGTTCCAGAAACAAAAATGCTAATCTATATATTATGAAAATTAGTGAAATATGTTCCGAGTCCGCCCGGCTGTTCTATCCAGCAGATTTTTTTTTACTGAAAGATATTTGAGTCCAGATAATTACATCTATATTTTTCCTTTCTCAAGCTATACTCAAACACGATGTTGTGATATAGAAGAAGAACACTTTCAGTTGAGTGTTTGCAGTTAGATGAGATAGAGCAGAGCAAGGCGCGGACATTCAACTTGACTTTCAACTTTTAATGAGATTTTCTCTACTGAAAGATATCTCCTGTTCTAATCACCATGGAAAGTTTGCCTAAGATCATTCAGAGACTCGAGAACAATCATTTCAGCTATTAAACACTCAAATTGGATGAGTTGGAAATTGTTGGAGTGTGATTTGAATGATTAATAGTATCAGGTTTGTTTGGAACATGCCACAGTTTATTTAGTATTTAAAATTCAAAATAATTTAATTTACCGAGTTATTGATTACAGTAATATTGGATATAAATATTTTTATATTTCTACGGCAGCGGAGTGCCACCTAAAGATGGGTATAACAAAATTTTATATCTATATAAAAATTTGTCACAAAACATATATAACTACAAAAAATCTTAACAGCAATCGAAAGCATGACAGTCATTTCTACTTGTTGTCGTCATAGAAATTAGATAACCGTTTTCAGGCCATTTCGAGAAACTCCGAAACTCAATAAGCTTGAATATGAACGAATGGAAATTAAAATACTTGAATTATTATTGTAAAACTTTTATTAACCTTCAGATAGTTTTCTATTTCGGAAGAAATGAACCTAAAATATTCCAAATCACCATCTAAATCCACACACGTTAAGCACAAAACAACAAATTGGTTAGGAAGTGTTTTTTCATGACACAATTATAACAGCTGTAATTTATCACTTTTTTCAAAAATGATAAAAGAAAATTAAAAGTACAATTTATCTAGCACTTAAATAAAAATACACGAATATAGTTTTACAAAATGTGAATATTGAAAATGTTTTTAAATAAAAAAAAAGTTAAAACAAGTAATTAAATCAAAATCAATAATTAATTTAATTAGTTAAAAAATTTTAATATTCAAAGTATTTATTTATAATAAAAATATTAAAAAATGTTACGAAAAGTAATTAAATTAAAATTAATAATCGATAAATAAATTTTAAAAAAATGAATAAAAGTAGTATATTAAATGAAACTCCGAATACAATTTTGGGTTGGCCAATATCCGATAAATTACAAGTTTATTGGTGCTATTTAATTCCAACAATATCGAGTTGTTTAATATATGTTTTGTATATTGCAAGTGATATTGTTTTAGTTTATGAACATTATTCAACAGAAAATCCACATTTTGCAGCCGGTACATTATTTTTTTTATATTTACCAGCATTATTTTGTTATGTGTTTACATTAACCAGTATTGAGCTATGGCCTCAAAACAAAGACTTTATTTATTTCGTTGGTTGGATTGTGGTTAAAACAATTGAGCATTTATTTTTTCCTGTATGGGCTATGTATGGGTAAGTTTTTCTATTCATGAAGATATTAGATATTAAAACCCAGGCTGGGTCGTAAAAATTTAAGCCAAATTTGTAAAATTTAAAAGAAATTATGATGCAGCAAAAATGCTGCGATTTTATACATTTTATTAAACTTGACTGTACAATATTTTTTGTAAAATAAACTTTAAAATTACGAGTGCACTTTTTACTTAATAAGGTATTATCAGGTAGTGAATAATATTTTTAATATGTCATTATCAATAATGATTAATTTTTTTCCTTGTGTTGGACATATATAGGTTCTATATAAATCTTCTACAGTGGAAATCACTGAAAAATAGGATATATACACCATTTTGGAGCTATAAGAATACAGCTTGTATACTTATAACTAAAACAGTGTATAGTCACTATTTCAGATATAGATAGTAAGGAAAGTAGGTAAGATAAATGGGAATGAACAAACTTTAGTGAGTGAAGTTGATAAATAACTAAATTTTTGTATTGGTTTTCATAGAAACACCTAATTGGTCCATTTCCGGCAGCCCATTATCAAAATAAATTTTTGCAGAAAAATTTTTAAACCATTAAATTTTCCCTTCAACTTTTGAAGTATGAAAGATAGAAGAAAAGTCCATACACAAAAAGTGTTTAATTTTTTGAAACAAAGAACTTTTTTTACATAAAATGTTTTAGTTCCCCACAATTTTAGCTCAAATATGGCTAATAAACACATATCGGTAATAACAATACGTATTATTATGATACATGTATACATGTATAACTGTATAGACTGGATATTTATAATAATTTATGAAGGCTAATTAAAAATAGTTCAAACAATGCAATTCAATCATATGTTGAGTATCTAAACAATTAACTCTGTTAGTTATCTTCACTTGTTTATAATAGTTTTCACTCCAAAACTAATATAACAACAAATTATCCATCAACTTTCTAGACCTGTCAATACATAGAAACCCCACTAGTTTCTCCTTTAATATACATAAAAAAAATATTATTCCAATGACACTATCCCTGTAAGCGATTTTATCCCTCAGTCCCATAAATTATCCACTTATCGCTCTATATTGACCAACCTGTTAGATTTTTAACCACGTATAAAGAATTTATAAAAAACCATAAAACTTTCTCCATCCTTCTTACTGAAACAATTTATAAAATTGATCTTGAACACAAATAAGGGGTGTTACATATTTGTGACAAGACCTAAAAATTAAATTTTTTTATAATCTTTCTCTTTTTATAATCTTTATAAAGTTCAACGAACAAAAATCCAAGTTTTACAATTTTAAACAATCAAATAGACCTGAATAACTGTCCTTTCTTTAATTCAAAAATGTAAATACCGAAAAATATTTATTTACTTATTTATTTAAGTCCCACCCACTTCAGTATCTTAATCCCAATAATATTACCTACTGTCCATTTATTTCCAACACAAGGAAAAATTTATTCATTACTCTAAAATGACTTATTAAGTCAAAAGTGCACTCAAAAGTTTTACGTGAAGTGGCTATTTTCTTTTGTCTAAAATTGAATTTTCACAAATGAATGTTGTATTTTCTGAGTAGACGAATTTAGAGGTAGTCTTATTAAGTTTAATATCTACTTTAAAACAATTTTCGTAAAATTTTGTTTTCAAAATTTGGATAAAAATTCTTTAGCCAATGCACATTGATTCATATAAAATGTTTTTGCTTAAATATAAAATATGTACTCACGGAAATCGTGATATTTTTATAACGTAATAGCAAAATTTTACATTCAATGACCCTCATTTTATTGATGTTTTTAACAAGCGAATGGGAATATTTTAACTTAATATTTTATTTACAAAATAACAGGTAATAAAAATTGGCTCAGAGAAGGCTTGAAAATTCATTGGGATGTTAATCGAGTAAAATTCTGCATTTAAAAAATCTTTTTCTTTCATTACTCTGATAGAAGTAGACTTAAAACACACATAATTTCCTTTGTTAAGTATATTACACGATTCACATGTTAAAAAATGATTAAAATCTCTTTTTCAATGGAAAAAAAACGAATTTGATAAAATTTCACTAACATAAAAAAATATACGTTTTTATATTTATTTAAGATATGATTCAATATGTTATTTTATATTGATTATTAAAAAAAAAAAAAAAAATAGTAAAATTTTTTACATTAATCTTGCATTCCTAAATAAATTACCAAACAGATACATAGTGAAAATTTTGTATCATTCAAACCGTTTGGCCACATACAAGTCTTATGGCAAACGATGCCTTTGTTTATTAACACAAAAACCAATGTTAATTATATACAACAATTTCAAATTGGTGTCTGTTCCTCAATTTGTTTATCAATAATTTAAGTTTTTACTCAGTAATTTTCTCGAATGCATAAATTGAAAAATCATGAAATGAATTGTATCTCAATCGTCTTAGCTTATTGTAAAAGCCAATCAGATACGGTTTGAAAAATTACAAAACTAATTTTCATTAAATATAAATAAATAGAAATTCTTGGTTTTGATTAACATATAAAAAATAAATCAGCGTTAACTCTAATTTAAAATTTGTTGGGAGTCTTTCTAAGCATTACTCAGATTTAGTTAAAACATACTATGAGAACGTTAACGAAAACTCAAGAACAAACTGCTAATCGCTAAATTTTCAAGTAATCGCTTCAAGACCTGGTAATTATCCCAAGAAATGGAAAATTGAATTTGATCATTTGCAACAGATGCAAAACTAATAATTTACGTCCGTAGTTTTATACATTTTAAGGCAATACAGACATTTTCGTAATTCAAATTTACGCAATTTATTAAACAATTGATGTAAGTAGCGTCAAGATCAGTTATGACCCATGTTTCATTTTGAATTCTAGCCTTATAGTGTCAGATATAAGGTATATATCGACGCAATGACTCCACGAATATCCACTTTATATTAAAGTTACACCCAAAAGGTAAAATATACTAACTAATCTTTATTTACTTTAGATATGCTGAACGATTATTTTGGTCAATTGAAGCTGCACGATTTGAAGATGATGAACGTGAAAAATGTTTATGGAATACAATAAAAACACGACCAATCGAATTATACTTTTTCTTTCAAGCATATTTACAAGCTGCACCACAACTATTATTGCAGATTAATATTTTGTTAAATACAGATGTCTATAAAGCTAGTGATACTTGTAAGTACTATGTATATATTTTTTAAAATTTTGTTGGCTGATCGAAAACCGTAATTTCATAGAAATTTCTGTTAAGAAAATGTAATATAGTAGTAATGTAATGTAAATGTAAATACACCGCAAAAAGAAGTCCAATCAGAAATTCTAACCATGCATAAGATAGATTTTCACAAGAAATTTCACATGCGTATAACATTACTTACGGTCTAAGATACAGCTCAAAAAAATGTTTAGGGTTTACTAAAGCGGATCATGTGACGATTACTTATAGTAGTTATATACATGCACATGCAGGTGGCAGTCAAGGTGTCACATAATATATGCTATCAAAACAGTTATTTAAAAAATTTCTGAAAAAGATCTTTAATTTTTTTAATTTATTAAAACTGGCTTCATCTAATTCAGCCATTAACCAAATAAAATTAACAAATCAATATATTACATAAACAAATTAAAATGACATTTATTCTTTCATAAGATTATAATAAAAAAATAATAAAAAATTCCAAAATTTGTATCATTAATGCACAAGGAGTCGTAGGAAGTTTAAAAGAAAGTTCGTCGTCAGGGCCCGTTGAGACTATTTTACGAAGGAACTATAACAATAAATACTAGAAAGGGGACCACGGAAATGATAACAATAGAGATTACGTATAGGTTAAAAACATAGAAAAATAAATTATAAAAATTAATATTAATTTGAGATAAATTAAATTTATATAAGGATTTTCGACTTGTTAAAGAAAGTACAAAGCCTAGAAAGGATTTCTGTATTATTTAGAGATAAGATATGAGGAATATTGAAAGCACCAAAAACACTTATACGACCTGGGGAACTTATAAACATAGGTCTATGCTGCGAAGGTGATGTGATTTATATCACAGATTTGGTAGCCACACTTGCATCTAGAATCAGGCACAACATATATATGATGAAGATGCGCTGGTAGAGCGTTGTGCCCCGTTCTGATGCGGCTTATGATTGAAATATATTTCCTGGCCACGTCCCATTTGTGAAGAGATTGAGTAGGTTGAAGCTTGTATAAATAGCGGCCTTTTGTCGATGTACTCTATCCAGTTCCATTCTTGTAACATAGACCTCTTGCAGTGTGACCAAAGATCTTGTACAGATGGAGGTGATGTATCCTCTGCACTATTTTGAACTGCGTCCCTAGCGAACATATCAACAAACTCGTTTCCACTTATATTAATGTGTGATGGACACCAAACACAGGCAACGCAGAACCAAAAAAAAAAAAAAAACAATCTTGAATTAGTTTAAGTATGGTGTTTTTAATAAATACTATGGGCAAAGGAGTTTTCGAAGAAATGGAATTTTGTTTAAGCAGTAATAGAGAGCTTAGTGAGTCACATACTATAGCTGCCCTTTTAATACCATTTGACAGCACGTATGAGAAAGCCTCCAAAATAGCGACACACTCTGTTGATAAAAAAGTTCTTTAATTACACCTTTGAAAAAATTAATTGTATGTATTTTTCTTTCTTACAGTAACAGCACAACTATTAAGCATTATAATGTCATTATTTACAATGGCAAAAATTACCATGACATATCAGCATTATGAAAGTCAAAAATTATTAGGACGACGTTATCCTTGGAGTAGAAAAGGTGGAACGTATTTTATTAATGAAAAAGTTTATGATAATGTACAAAAATTGGATTTAAATGAATATTTATTTGAACCAACAGAAGGTAAATTATTGAATTTTTCAAAATTTTAAATTTGAAATAGTATTGTTAATTCTTCCAATCGTGGAAAAATGAGCATATTTAGGTACTATTGATGGAATTTTTTTATTCAATTCTCCAAATGTGAAAATGCAAAGTTTCCCAATGCGAAATCATTTTCAGCCATATTAATTAATGCCTCGCCACTGCTTAATAATAAAAGCGGTCTGAATTTTCATAATTCAGTTAAAATTACGTAATTTTTAGCAACATCTTTTAACGTTTAACCGGCTCAGGGACCAAATGAATAAAGGCACTGATACCTTCACTCATTTGAGTAATTAGACTGGAGGTTACGACGCCACCAACAACATAATAACATTAATAGCATTTTTGCGGTTCCCTTCCTTATATACTCTACCAACATTTAACTATTCAAATGAACATCTGTTAAGCGACTCGTTTCATTTTTGTTAATTAATACAATAATTTTTCAGAGAGTACATATTTTATGCCACTTGATCCAGAAGACCGCCCAGACGGCATTTATGAAGAAATTGTAACATATGATCATGAACCAAAGCGAATAGAAACTAAAGCATTAGTTCATTTCCAAGCACCTTCAACCAGTACCAGTGATGATGATGATAACGACTATATGGATTTACCTGAATCCGATAAACAAATGCTTGAAAATCGTGCAATTCGATCAAATTCGTTCTCTTATGCCAGTGGAGATTCGTTAAAAAATCAATTAGAAGATATTCCCGAAGATGATGAATCAGAAACAGTCGTATCTACGCGTAGCCATGATTCGGATACAATAACATTTCGTCAAGTATCAAGTGCAACAGCTCCACCAGATTATCCAGCACCACCTCGACCTGATGAAGTCACGATCTCAAGTACAACCTTTAGTGAACGTGATTTAAATCGTACAATTGACGCGTCAACATTGCCAAAACGTAAATTTCCACAACAAGCTCGCGGTCAAGATGATGTTATTGGTAAAATTGTTTTATTCATAATGTGGCAATGTTTTATAACTGCACGTATTCTATCGATATCAGTGTTTGCTGTATTTTTTACACGACTGGCCATTTATTTTATTCTAATACATTTTTCAGTTATATTAGCCATATTAATATTTTGGACTAAAACACGGGATATCAATCGTATTACACAATTTTTATTTTTAAGTTATATTTATATTTTTTGTATAATAGAATTTCGTATAAAATTTAAATACTTTTATCGTACATATTTTGCATACTTTGTTTTAGTATTCACAGAAAATTTATGTTTATGTATTATTTGGTATTTGGAAGATTGGGATAGTTGGTGGTTTGAATATTTATTTTATTTAATAATAATTAATACAATAATGTGTAAATTTTTTATTGTTGTTTATATCAAATTGTTGAAACCAAGTAAAGAAATTATTTATGATGTTGATTAAAAACTTTAAATTGAATATATTGTTCTTATTATATTTAATTGGTTCTCCTATTATTCATTTATATTCAGTAAAGCTATGAATGCGCCTGGTGGTAGAACTTACAATTTAATTAATTATATTGAAATAATGAAAAATGCGTCTAACATTATATACCAATATTTCAAACAACAATTCTTTGATAAATACCATCGAAATTTTTTACTATCCCTAAACCGCACTACCAGGTCTCAGTTTTAAGTCCATATAAATGCGATCAGGTGCGATAAAAAAAAATTATCATAATGGGTTAAAAATAATGTTTGAAAGAATTTTTTTAATTTTTGCCACTAGCCTCCCAATTTAAACCCCGAAATATTATTTTTCAAATTCGTGTCTTTTACGTTAAACTCGGTGGTGTTCTCGACTCCTTTTGTCCAATTAGATTACCCCCACCCCCTATTCAGAAATTATGCGTGATTGAGTACAATTTTACTGGCTAAACTTTACTTTGAACTAATTCTATAGCTAATACTTTTAAATTTAGTACTGGCCCGTAAACCTAACGCATTTTTTCTGGATGATGAAGGTAATAATTTATATGACTTGATTACGATTGATGTAACAATTATTTCCTCTTCAAAAATTCTGAACAATGAGTTTCCGTTGCTTCCGTTTCCTTTTTTGGAGTTTGCAAAATGCATTCACAAGCTTCATATAAAGTGATATTCCTTTTTTTGTTGTTGTAATTGGATGGTTTTTCAATTACTATTTGAAGAAAGATTTTCAGATTATCGGACAATCGGCTCCGATTGTTTTCAGATATCTCACAAAATGTTTTTTATACTTGTTATTGAATTATTTCTAATTACAATAACAAATGATGAAGAAACTGGGTAACTTTTCAGAATTTTTGACGGGGAAAAAGTTTGTTAAACTAATCATAATTAAGTTACATACAAATTTTTAGCTTGATGCTTATTATCCAGAAAAAGACTCTAGGACTACACCATTTGAATATTTTGATATAATTATCAAATATTGAATATAGATATAAAAATACTTCGAAAGATTGTTGTATGGCTTAGTTATAAGCATAGCCTAACAAATTATTCCGAATCTCGTAAGAATTATCGAAAATCTAACAAGCAGAGCATGCTTTTTCATGGGGGTCGTAAATTTTTTGATTGCTTGAGAAATCTTAAGAAATATCAATAAATATCTTTATCCAAAAGTTATATTTGTATTTATTATTCAATTGTAATTCAAAAATATTATGAATTGTCATTAAATTATTCTAATTTGCAACTTAAATTGGTGAATATAAATATTACATCGGTATGCACTTGCATTCATTTATGACATTTCTCTTTAATCCTAAGGAGAAAATTAAAATTATAACTTATGATTCATAGAGAATTTGAATTATTGATTACAATTTATCATTGAAATAAATATAACTTATCTAAGTACTTACCATACGTAACTACGTTTTATTACGACACGTTTCGTAAAAAAAAAATTGAAATTGTCCCTTAAAAACAATTAACATTTTGAAAAATATCAAATCATTTGAAAAACTTATCAAATTATCTTTGTAAATAGGATGCCTCATAAGAATCGAATTCAAAGCGTATGGCGATTACAGAGGAATTTAAAAATTATTCTTTATGATTTCAAAATTTCAATCAATGTTTTTAATCGACATTCGACATTCATAATATATTTAATGTTTGCTCAGACATACAAGATGTAATTTGTTATGTCTTATAATAAGGTCCGATTTTTAATTAATTTAAGTCTGATATATATCAGACTGCAGGCGGTACATTCATAAGCTATGGTTAAGCTTATATTACATAAATACAAAATATTTATAAAATAGAATATTGTATACATTTAAAATATTCTAAAACATAGCTTATGAATGTATCGTCTGTCAGCCGACACCAATATAATTATTCGAAACTTTATAGAATTCAGCGTAAAACGAATTTTTAAATCTAATTGACGTGAAAATTTGGCCACTTCACATCTGTATAACCGTCGGCTAGATATAAATCATCAAGAAAAATTTTTCCCCAAATTGAATTGGCTCCAATTTTATTCATTTAAATGATTGCAGAATCGTCATAATTTCTTAGATATGAATCTGAGACCAGATATTAACTCCAGTTTCAACTTCGCTACTTTCTTGTTTTGGTTAGATCGTTAATTTTTGAACTATAATATTGAATAAAGAAATGAAATAATTGACCGAACGAAGTGAGGTCTATGTTTTAACTAAACATTTTAGTTAGATATAGCTAAAATATCTATGTATGTATGGTCGTTTCGTTATAACTATCGAACTTGTTATCGGATTTTGATGAAATTTACTAGGTACGTTTATTACATTCTATAAATGTACTATATATGTGGTGAAATTTCACCCTAGCCTCTTTAGGGAAAATGTCCAAAAATATCAATGTGAAATGATCGAGTTAAAAACTGCAATTTTCTGATAGCTACCCCACAATTTTGGTAGGTCTAATCCCTCCGTCGCCGCAAAAATTAACTTTTGTAACGTGATGAGCGGTAAATACAAAAATAAACGTTTCCTTTAAGATTCACCTCTGTTCATGTTCAATTTATGCGTCGATTAAGGTCTAAGGTTCACAGATTTACAAAATCAATAATAATTGTTTGAACAGTTTCAAATACAATTAACTTAGGCTCAATCTCGTACTATATTGCACTTAAAGATGCAACCTATATTAAAACTACGTTCATAATAATTTTAAAATAATCAAAATAACCTTCTGCACAAAAATTATGTCACCCTATATTTAACGATAAAATCGATTAGATTAAAATATATCTCCAAATTGATAAATAAAATATTCAATATTTTTTTATTAGTATATTTTCGTACCTAGAACAATTAAATTTAATATAATGTCAAGTTTTAAGTAGTGCTTAAAAGTTAAATTATTTTTCCAAAAAAATGACCAAACAACATAGACATTTAGTATTTGTAACATTTTTAATATCATGTGTCGCATTGGCTTTATTATTAGTATCAGTTGCAACAACAAATTGGGTATTATCAAATCCAGAATGTATTAAATTCCCAGGTATTCCAGACAGTACGTTAAATTATGGCCTATTTACTGGATCCTACACTCGCCCATCACCATTAGAAGACAAATTTGGACTAACAAGTATGTTTTCTATTCACTTACAGTATAGTGCTTCATAAAGTATTTCGAAAAACTAATTTTTTGTTCTTCTATCACATTACATATTAACAGTTCCTTTCCGTATACAAAATTTACTTCTCTCATTCATTGCACCATTTAGGTAAATTTTATTTTTTTCTATCAGTACAAAGTCTTGTACGTAGAACAATAAAGACCCCTATCCTATCCTCCCTATCCTCCTTGGTCTAGGATATTCCAACTTTTCCATTAACAAAGACTTGCCTCGAGATTCTAGAAAGTAAAAAAATCTACCAATTTCGGATTTTGACACAGAATATTATCTTCCATTTGTCTCTTCCAGTCGTTATTGACATTTGACGTTTGTTTCCATTCTAGTACTCCTATATTTCCACTATATCTTAATATCAGACATAAAACATTGCATTTGGAAACGTTAATTATTTCCATTAAAATAATTTTTTTTATTTTGTGAGTTATTGTGTTGATTACTAGCGGACGTCGCGTGGTTTTCACCCTGTAGTTCTGGTTCCCGTGGGTATATAGGCAAAAAAATAGCCTGCGTCACCCGGGGATAATGTAGCTTCTCAACGATGTATGAACTTTTCAAATCGGTCCAGTAGTTTTTAAGTTCATTCTTTACTTACAAAAATACATACGAAAATACTAATTTTTCCTCTTTATAGAATTAAGTTTACCAGTACTTTGAATTTGCTTTCGAACATTATAAAAAAGTATTAATGCTTGAGAATATTAAATGTAAATGAATTTTTCCAAATATTAATTTTAGTGGTTTGTTTATTTGAACATAATATATGTGGTCTAAGTTGTAAAAGTACAGAAGCCGAACGAAGAGATGAATTGGAACAGTTGTATAATGATAAGCAGCCAAAGTTTAATTGTGCAAGATACACTGGACGTAGTAAAAGATCTGTATTTTCAATGAATGAAACTACTATACTGGCTGACACCAAAAATGGTAAACAAATATTATATTATATATTATATACTAACACATTTTAGAGGTTGTTCTTTATTACATTTTAAATAATTTATATAATATGCCAATATGTCAAATTATATAATATGCATATGGGGTGTTTCTTATGGGATTATGATAAATATGTATGCAAATATATCCAGTTCCAGCTAATGAAGATAGAGGGTTGGTTTTGGTCAAAAAAACACTCAATGACACAAAACCTTTCATTTGAGCTATTAAACATTCAAATTTGATGAGATGAAGGAGATTAGTTTTCTATAATTTTAAATCAGTTTTTCTTCTAGTTTTTCAATTTGTATATTTCCTTTTTACCAATTTTAAAAGCGTATAAACGTATTTTTTATATTTCTATGGTATCTATTTAATTTAAAATAATTTCTAATTTGAAATCGGATCAGCTACGATTGATTCACTGGTTTATTGTTTCTGTTTTCTAATTTGCAATACTTGAAGATGTTTTTCATTAAATTTTTACAAGATATTTTTGAGGAAATAAAGACGATATTTTTGAGAGATAAAGTTTTAAGGCACGGGCTAATATTATTAAGAATTTTTAACACACGAAGGGCTCCGTACTATTATCTATAATAAAAAAGAAACACTAAATATTTTTTTATTTTATTCTGTTTTTTAATATTTGTTGTTATAGCGGCAACAGAAATACATCATTTGTGAAAATTTCAACTATCTAAATATCAGAGCTCAGTGGATACAGCCTGGTAACAGACGGACAGACAGACAGGCAGCAGGGTCTTAATCATAGGATCCTGTTTTACACTTTGGGTACGGAATCCTAAAAATATACATATTCTTGATACTAAACAAATTATTGTGTTTTTATTCTCCTCATTGGGAAGGTCGTCGTGTCAATCATGCAGGTTGCACCTTCACAAATCGTTATTTAAATAATGAATTGTCAAATTTTTGCGAATTTCTCATAGAATTGAATTTTTATCTCAAAAACATTAATGAAGACAAACAATTTATAACTGGGCAAAATATCAATTATGTTTGTAATTTGTTTACAATTGAAGTGAAAAAGTTACATATAAAAACCATCGTAATTAACATAGCGTTAGATCAGCACAGGATCTGATGGATTATTTCTATGAATAATGATATTTTCTTGTTTTATATTTAGATTTAACATTCATCAATAATGGAGTACATTTAACAACAATAATATTTTTATGTATTGCAATTATATTATCAACAATTAGTTGTGTAATTACTGTAATGAATTTAACAATGAATCCAGTACAATCGATTTTAAATATATTTGGTTTATACATATGGCATAGTGTAACAAGTTTATCAATATTAATTGTCATATTATTATGGGGTATTCATTTCGCTATAACTATTTCACATAATTGTGGTTTACGTGATACAATTGTAAATGAGTACAACAGTGATGGAAAATCATCTTTAGGATATTCTTATTGGTAAGTGTTAAAATAAATTACTAGGATATCAAACAAGGTATCTTCAAGGTATTTTATAAATATTATTGTCATTCGATTAGTATCTAAAGTCTAAACTTCATTCAAAATACCAAAAAATTTATTTTCTCAATATTTAACCTTTGTAGGATAATAAAAGTTAAGAATACCAAAAATAACATTTGGATGGGCAGTTTCCAAATTTTTTTAAAAATCACACAAATTTCACAAAACTATTTAGTACCATAAATGTGTATACCATACCATACTTGTCAAAGTAGTAAAATTGAATTTAAATATGCTCAAAATTCGGTGCATTTTAGGAGCTTCAAAGTTAAATTAGGTGCTCGAATATTTCATTAGAAAAATTGAGTGTTTATGATCCACTGCGACCGTTATCACACTGGTTGAGCAATTCAAAAATTATAATAATTTCTAATTTTTATGCAGTGCCTTCAAAGGATCAATATAATCAAAATTACCAAAAAAATTCGAGGAACCTGCTGACACTTTCTTCATGAATTCTATTTTAGTAACTTTGATTAAATTGATTTATTGAAGTCACATAATAAAAGGATCAAAAAAGCACGTCATTTTGGTACTTTCATTATATTATAAGTGTTATTTTTTCATATTGTTCTGTCGTTGCGTGATTTCACGGCAGCAGTGCATCATAATGACTCAATTTTTTTAATTAAACATTTGAGAACCTAATTTAATTTTGCAGCACCTAAAAAGCACCTGATTTTGAGTATATTTAAATTCAATATTGAATACTTTGCTCTGCAAGCTTGACTAGAATCAAGTCGTTGCTTTTTTTATCCAATATTATTTCATTTACAGAATGGCTAAATTCAACTTCATGAATAAACAATCCGCAACGTTAATGTTAAATAACGGTTAAGTGAAAATAACAACTGACAGAATTAACTGTTTAAACCCTCTCCATATTATTGAATATCATTGTGTAAACTATTTTTAATCAGCATTTATAAAATATTATAAATATACAATCTATACTATTATAAATACAGTTATAATAGTAATGTGTATTGTATTTACCAATATGTGTTTATAAGCTACATTTGATCTGAAATTGTAAATCCAAATATTTTACGAAAAAATGTTCCAAAATTTGTTTCAAAAAAATTTCACAAAAATTCGTATTTAATTTTTCGTGTTTAAATTTTTTTCTATTTCCGATGGTTAAAAAATCCGATTTTGCACATTCACGAACTTGATCGTTCTTTTTAGTATTAACCTCGTTGTTTTTTGTTTTTTTTTTTTTCGTATTTAAGTTATCTTAATGACAGACGGACTAACAAATGGAAATGGACTTATTAAGTGATTCTCTGAGCACCTATACCAAAATTTTGTATGAACGGACAATATTAGGTAGCGTTTAAAACTTTAGACTAAAATTAATATAGATTCCAACATATTATGCATGTAGAGAATAAAAAATAACGAAAAAATAAACAGATGAAATGACAAAGGGAAAAGAAGATATTTATAAAATATTTTAATCTTATATATTAAGTATCCACTACAAAAAGAAATAAATGTTTATTAGTACACAATTATTGAAATAAATCGTGGAGTACCCAGTAAGAATTCCTATGTACCTTTCTGAGTACGCGTACTCCACTTTAGAGGCATTTGTACCACTGAATGTTAAAATTTTTAATCGACAAATGATTTTCCATCTAGTTCCAACCCAAAAATTGTCGGTATTCCAAATAGATCTAAAATATTAGACTTTTTCACTATACCTGAATACATTTTAATTAGTTTATAAAATAACTCTATTGATTTTTTTTTTTTTTTTCAAAAATTGAATGGAATAAAAATTTTCCTTAAAAATACTATAATTATCCAAGACATAATGAAAAGTTGGAAAATCTGCATAAAATTCAATATGAAAATAATTTTTTTTTACTATTTTCAGGATACTTTTAGCATCAATGTTATTACATTTAATTAATATTGGAATATTATTCTTCAGAAGGCATTTAATTAATAAAGAAGCACCAACGATTGCTGCACCAAATGAAGAACAAACTGATGGAGCAATATATTTATATTAAATTTTAGTGGAAATAAAAATTTTGAAAAAACTCTAATTATATGTATGCAGTTTTGAGATCATTCCTTTCAAGATAAAGTTTTCCTATTCGTTTTTTATCTTGCGTACTTTTCGCAACTACTCTTTGGTTTCATTGAAATTCATGTTATGTAATTTTTTTTAAGCACATACCAAAAACGTGTTTTCATTGAAACGAGATAAAAATTATTTATTAATATTTTGGGACGTTTAAATAAAAAAAGTGATTTTTCTAATTTATTTAAAAAGTGAAGATTACAACTCAAAGAGTTAATTGGGCTTTTGAAAAATAAAAATTTTCCATTAATATACTGTATTTTGAAAGTATTTTGAAATTTTGTTTTAAATTATGAAAACTTTAAAGGTGATAAAATTTTTTTTTAATATGCTCAAAGACAACAACTCAAAGAGTTAATTGGGCTTTTGAAAAATAAAAATTTTCCATTAATATACTGTATTTTGAAAGTATTTTGAAATTTTGTTTTAAATTATGAAAACTTTATAATGTTAAAATAGTTTCAGTGTTTTCATGATTTTCTTATAAATATATTATTAGTTGTGTTTCGAAACAATAACATCACAGATGGGCATCCACATGACGCCATCAAAATATGCTAATAAACAATATAAATGACATCATATGTGGATGTCATCCAGGATTTTATAGAAACACAAGTAATATAATTCGTAAGAAAATCGTGGAAATACGTAATAAACATGTGAGGTAAAAATGTTAAAGTTTAGTCCAATGTTAATTTTATAAATTTTTAAGAATATGAAAAAAATATCTATTGTTTTATTATAAAACTTTTAACGCGAACTTTACTTTATGCTTACCAAAAAAAGCCTAATTGTTTATTTATCCGACATATGGCGGATTATAAATTTTGGAGATATTTATAACTATTGAAATTTTTTTAATACACTAAATACATTGTTGATTATGTATAATTAATTATATGTTTTAGATATAAACAAAATATTCATCATATAAAAATATGCATTATATTCATCATTTGAATTTGAGCTTGAATAAGTTTAAGAGCTAGCAACGGTTTCGAGAAAGAATTTTAATAAAGCTGGTTCTTTCAAATATTTTCCCTTCTGTATCTCTCGAATAGAGTGCGGGTCTACCAGCAGCTGGTAAATCGTGCGTTCACTGGCTGTACATCATACTTGTATCAGTTATTTTAAGAAGATGAGAGTGAGAAAAAAAAAGTTTCAAGAAAAAATAGTACAGCATAAAATTTTACATAAATAATTTTCTTCTTACTTTTACGATTTAAAAGTTGGGCCTTGAATCCATAGAACACAATTTACCAATTTTACTCATTCACGAACTGAAAATCACTTTTCAATTGCAACTAGTATTATTTCAAATAATTAGTTTCGTAAGAAATTACAATAATTTACTATAGGAGATCATAGTGATAATGAGATAAATAAGAAATTAGTTATGCAAATTTAATATATGATATAACATTTAAAAAATAGGGTAGACGTAGCTAATTATACTCTATAATTTAGAAAAATACTCGTAAAATTGAAATGTTTTTAATCAAAAAGAATTAGAAAGATAATGATGTTCTTAAAAGTACCGGATAATATGATTAGATGCAGAAGATAATATAATAAATTTGCGTTGTTGCAAATGCAAACGAACCAGGTAAACTATACATGCATTAAAATTACCAACAGAATTACAGTTCATAAAAATGTTTAAAGATGGCACTATAATGATTCTAAGCAATACTATAATCAAAAAATTCTACAGAGAATTTGACCTAGCTAACAACAATTCTATCAGATAGGTAAACATGTGTTATAAATAATACCATCACAGTCATTATACATTCAATTAAAATAAAATTGTTGTCTACCAATTATATCACCAAAGCTTTCCATTCTAATTTTGTGAGTAACTTTGTAAATTGTGTCAAAATGATAAAAACACATATAGAGACACATTTTTCGCTAAATTGTTAATATTTGAATATTGAATTGTTTCCTGTTAAGAGGAATAAGAACCCAAAAAGCTGCATATATAATAATTCAATATACATTGTATTTCTTTTAATTTTAGCACAATATTATAATATTATTTATTATTTCAATTAATCAATAAATTTATTTTATATTTAGAAATGTTTTTTCGAAATAAGCTATTAGACGTGACGTCTGCCAAATTATAACATTTGTATTATTATTTATTTAGTTATTTGTGCGAAAAAATTGAAAGAAAAACTAATATATATTGCATTAGATATTGTCTTTATTATAGATTAAGATAATATGTAATTACTAACATCCTTTTTCGTTCTTACTTCACTTTGTTTTTTACTTTTTCCTGGTTTTGTTGCCTTTGATGTTATACGCATTCTGCCTTTAGACCGGAGTATAATTATTTTTTTAAACCATATCAACAAAAAAACTGAAATTAAAATTTTTTTCTATTAAAATATTTTCTTTTTTAAATAAAAATTATAAAACTAATTCAATACATGCTAGATTTTAAAAATCTAACTGTATTTCAATTAAATGTCACTTTTTGTAATTATTCAATAATTTTTGATTGATGTTTGCTATACAATTTATATGCAAACAATTGAACAAAAAAGTATTCTTTCTAGGATGTGAATGTTTTATTACAAATTTTGGATACACGTGGCACATCAATCCATTAAGAAATCCTTTCGAAAACATACTACACACGACACGGATACCACAAAAAGTAATTCGTTGTGCGTTTTGCATTTTTTTGATTTTCCAAAATGTAGATACATTCTTTGAAAAAGAAAATACTTCGTATTTTGCGAGTTAAATATTATTGACTCGGTTACAACAATTATGTATTATGTTTACAAAAATAAGAATTGAAAGCTAAAATTCACCGCATGAAAGAGGAGAAATAAAACATCATTGAATACTATTTCACCAGGTAAGAAGTATAGGTAGAGGTAGGTAGTATTCATTGCAATTTGATAGAATCATTCGTTTTGGACGAGAACAAGAACAGTAGTACATATATGCACACCATCAGAGTCAGTTGGTTATACAAAGTTTATATTTGAAATACATTACATGCATACCGGTTTTCTACCATACCTCTAAACAGGTGTAAAAAAACACAGTTTAATACTATTTAATTTATTTCTGTGTCGTGTAATATTTCAAAAATTTTCAATATTTTGTGTGATTTCCCAAGAAAATTTTTATATATATTGTTGTGTTCATGTGTTAATTGTGAAAATTATTATTCGTTTGAAATGTCTTTAGTTCAAATTTTTCAAATAGTTACCTACTTACATAGTTGTTGTGGTTGAATGCGGATATAAAAAATACGTTACTCATTTTTTTCGGGTAAGTAGTTTTCCTTTATGGATTGAAATTCTCGAAACACGATTTTTTTTTAAACATCTAAATTTGAACCAAAAACAATTTTTTTTTTATAAATGATTTTTAAAAAGGTTAAAAGGCATTATTTTTTATTATTTGTAGATAATATAATTTTACGAGTAATTTTTGAAATATTAATTGTCACGTTTGAAAATTTTAGGTCAAATTTATTTTATTTATTTATTTTATAATCATATTTATGCTATTATTTGTTGATAATTTAAATACAAACAATAATAATAAGTTTGACAACACAAATTTAATTTGAAAAATTAAATTGGAAACTTTTTAATTCCAAATACAAATATCAACTAGAAAAATAAATTAAATACCTATTTACTTATGACTAAAAATTGGAGGCCTTGTAATCATTGAGATTATTAAACTACACAAAATATTATTATTTATGTACTGTAAAATTGCAGCAGATTTGTAAATGTTTACCGACATATTTAAATACATAAATTTTATTATCAAAATTTGTATTTAATACGATACAAAACAAATTTATTCAACAAAATATTCTTGATTTTTGAAAAAAATTTCCACTTTGTAAAATGTAATAAGCTTAATTAATTATAAAAAATGAAACGACTATTTCGTCTACGAAAATTCGGAAAAAAGGATCGGATTTTCGTTTTCGAAGCTCATAAAATTAGCGATTCACACAACAAGATTGAAATTGATGGACATCTGTTTTTTTTTTATATTGACATAGAAATATCATAGAAATAACGAAATATCATTTTTCCATCAACATGGCTTTTACATTTATAACGAATGATTCTCCTGCTATACCAAAAAATAGGATGTCTTTCAATTGAAGCTTATAGGAAAATCGAAAAAAGAACCGGAATAATTTTCACAAGTTTTGATGTAAACAAAGTTGTTAAACTAATCATCACTAAGCCATATATTTGTTTATATTTGGTATAAACAAAACGTAGACCTTGGAGAATAACGGTTTCCATAAAAAATGATCGCCATAGCATATCTTATGTTTTTTTTTAATTTTATAATTATTTTTCTCAAAACAATATCATTATAATAATTTTGAACATATTTATTTGGAGAAACTATTTTGCCTTTGTATCTTGTGGGTGACTATTATTAAGTTGTTTTACTTATGACCAAAATATTTAAATAGCTCTAGGGCGATATATGACCTTAAATCCGTCTTTTGAATATGTACCAGACACAATATAAATATACATATGAATATATTCAAGAATAATATATTGTGTTAAATTTAAATATTTTGTAGTTCAACGTACCTATATTACGTTAGAGGGCCACTTTAAGAAATTTATATCAAATCAAGAATTTTTCATTTTGCTTTCATGAATTTGTCGTTTAAATTTTATTTTTAATCGACTTCCAAAAAAAGGACTAATCAATTCGACCTGTATGTATATAATATTATTGGAATTGTAATAATATCCGTGTATGTCAGTTTGGACCTTCTGGATAACTATGGCAAATTTTATAAGTTTATAGTATTTAGCTTGTCTATGATTTGGACATATACTACATTCATAAAATTGAATTTTTTTTAAAGGATTTTTCAATAAAAAATTGTATGGTCGATTTTCATTGAATGTCTTTAAAAAAAATTCGCAGTAATTTTCTGACTAGTTCAAAATGGTATTTCTTCGGAAATCTTTCCAAATTTCTCAACAAAAGCTGCTCTAAATTTTGTAAATGCTCATTAATAACCGAAGCCTGCAGATCTGGCATTTATATACACTTACCGGTTCCGATGATTGCATATTTTTGCAAGAAAACAGACTGGGCTGTTGCATAAGTAGGTATTTAAAAGTCTAGGAGCTCGAGGAATGCTTGTTTGCTATTCATGATTATTTGCTTACAATTAAGCCGACAAGTGTAGAAGCTGAGAGAGCCTTCTTGCCCGCAGGTTACATTTGTAGTCCTACTATTTAAAGTCGATCGGCAGGTAAGACAATTAACACAATTTGTTTCTTAGATCGTTTTTTCAAACTACAAATTAATGATTTGTTTAAGATTTTTAGTATTATAAAGAACAGTCAAATTTTTTTTTTTTTTTTTGTTATTCTTATGCTTTTTTGATTTTATTGTGATGGGTATATAATTGTTTTCTGTTTTTAAAATGAGTCATAATAAATTTCATTTCGTATAAATATTGTAATTTTTATCACTTTATAAACGGATCATGTTGGAACTAAAAAGGAATGTTAAATTATCTTCATTATATCAATTCGATGCAATCCCCTAGCAATTAGCAATTCCTACCCTTAACAATTCCTAACTTTGACGATATTATATGCTTTTTGTACGTACATTCGCGCATTATTTTTTGTATTTTCTAAATCAATATTTTTCGAGTTATTCTGGAGACAAAATTTTTTTTCACACTCAATGTAATTACTTCTTTCGCGTATGGAGAAAGACCACAGTTCGAATATCAGGTCTAGTATTGTTTCTATAAAAAATATTCTGCTTAGCTTAACAATGCAATAAAATAAATGAAGATTCAAAAAATGGGATTTTTTTTATATTCTTCTATTAAATTTTGTTTTTATCTATCTCATATCCTGCCTTTATATGTTTCTTTTCGAATGCAAACAAATCATGTTGCAATAATCAAAGAAATAAAAAAGACAATGCACTCAATTTCAAGGTATTGGGATTATTAAATAAAGCGGTCAAGTATGAAAAGCAGGTGTTGTAAGGTAAAGTCGTCAAATATGGTAATCTTTTTGTAAAAGAATTGTTAAAAAGGAAAATTTCATGAAAAATGGTAATTATCATGTCAAAAATTGTGTACAGTAATTACTTTATTGTTAAAAATAATCAAATGGGTAAACTTTGATACATATGTGCTACACAATGATTTTAAACAAAAATGATCAAATTCTTAAAATTTATTTTAGGGTAACTAAATTCTGAGAAACACGATATGTAAAATACGATAATCGGCGATTGAATTCTCATACATTCATTCAAGACTTTTTATCCTTACTTCCATCGTTCCACCTTAATAATAATTAGTTTATAAGAAAAACAAAATATTCAGCATCATTATTGTCGTTATCGTCTTTATCGGCCAAGACCAAAATTAGTCTTGGACTAAATAGTCTATCATAGTCACATGATTCCTCTACAGAATACTTTCTTTCGTTTCTTGTTGAATTTACATTTTCTGTGTCCATTATTTCTTGTTTATACAGTGCAATCTATTAGTTAAGGTTACCTTAATATCAAATTGGGATTACCTAAGCTAATTAACGTTTCCTTACTTGTTTAAATAAACAAACATACAACAGACGGCTCTTTAATTAACTTACAATTTGAAATGCCATTTTTAATCATATCTAACTAATAATGCCCATTTTGATAAAACTTTCGTTTCAATAAATCGAACACATTCATACTTAATCAAGTCCGAAAATATGTCAAACAAAATTTCACCTTGAAAAGTTTGTGGTTTCGTTAAATATTATTTAGAAGGCGCGATATTTCACTTTCAATTTTTTTAAATGACCAACTGAGGTAATAAGCTTTTGCTTTATTATAATAAAACTAAACTAGTAGGTTGGTAAAAAAAAATACTGTAGGAGGCGAAATTGGGCGACTGTACCTTATATAATAAGTATAATAAATTATTTCATTATAAGTATAAATTTTAAAATTGCGATTTTGTCGTAATTATGGAAAATTATAACAGGCACATTTAAACTAAATTTATTTAGATTTTAAGACAAATATTAAAAATGTTTATACGCTGAACTTGCGTATCTTTTTATTCAACATTTTAATTTTTTCTGATTTTTTGTATCTAACAAGTACTTATTAGTACTAATGCCGTCAAAAAAAGTTATGACCAAATTTCTAAAAATAATTGCAAAATTTTTAGTTTTTTTTTTTGGATTGTACTAAAGATTTGGGATTGTACCCAGAACTAAAATGGTAAAATAATTTTTTTTCAAGAGTATTTTTTTTTTTTTTTTAATTAAATTTTCTACGATTCTAAAGGATTTTCGTAAAAATCACGACATTGCTTTCGTAATAAATTTCAATTTATTACGAAATAGCTGAAAGATGGACAATAGAGGCTACCACAGAAAAACACAAACCTAAAATAGGAAACTTCATTTCAAATAGCAAATATTTATGACAGTGGAGCGACTTAAAATTTTCGCTACGGAATATTAGCAAGAGATTATACCCATTTTTACATAAATATCTTGATATATACCATCTATCGCTTTGCCATCCATATACTTTGAATTATATAAGAAATAAAAACTTTAAAAAAAAAATAATGAAACAATAGAATTTATATAATTATTATCTACAATTTAAGATCTATTATAATATTCGAATGATGATAATAATTATAACGGCCTTCTCTTTCAAATAAATCGCAACAACTTACTATTTATAGATATAATCATATCTACACTGAAAATCATACAAAATGAAATTACTAAATTCTTGTATTGAACTATAAAGTAAAATAGACATCTGTTATAATCTGTCTATGCCTGTTCATGAGTCAGCATGAATATCGTATATATTACGAAATCAAGAGCTTATTAATAATAAATATAAATATTTAAAAAATAATATGCGACTCAAGTTTTCATTTAAAGATGTTTCAGCGAAAAAACCACTTGATTTCTACTTTTAATTTCTTAGAACTTCGATAAAATGTAATTTCTAAGCTTGAAAAAATTATTCACACATTCTTAGCTCTTCTAGGATGTCTACTGGAAAGGAAAAAGGCAAATGGCAAATTACGAAAAAAATATTCATTAACAAATACAAGAATCACTATGTCCAACATGTGTTAAAACCTGGTGACTGAGATCATAGTCATTAACCTGGTGACTGTTGTCCGACAACCTGAAAATTTCAATGTAACTGAATGATCTTGCTATTAAATAAACAATAATGAAAAATATCCATCAGTTTAAAGCTTTTGGACGCAACCAAACATATTAGGATCTCCGAAAAAGAAAACGTTCCACTTTTTAGAATCTTTATTGAGAAAAAGTTGTTACATTAATCACAATTAAGCCCTATATACAAAAGGAAAGAGACATGCAATCTGGAAAAAGTTATTATAAGACCTGGAAGTCAGGGAATTTTGCTTTTTAGATATAGTAGACAACCTCTCTCAAATTAAAAAGTCAAATTCTTTTGGAATTATTTTGAACCATATTTCATTTGAAAAAAAAATAATAATAATAATTTTTAAGTAATTAATTACATAGATCTCTAGATTTCATTAACATCATTCTTGCAATGTGAGATTAAAGTAAGAAGGAATTAAAGTTCGTAAAAAATTTATATTTATTTGGTAGGAGAAGACGGGTTTAATTTGTTTTACATGAATTTCTGAAGGTTCCTGTTTTTATTATCGACTTCTACATTCAAGATAGATCTTCATAATCTAATATCGAAGTCTTGAGGAAACTATAATTATTATAAACTATACGATTGAAAAAAAAAATGTTATGTCGCTGCAGCAACACTTGACATCTAATATGGTAACATTATTTCATTAGAAAAAATACTTGTGTGAAATTTAATTATTTTTAATACTCTTCAGTGTATTTTTGTATTTAGTTTAAAATAAAAAAACAAAAACTATATACAGCTCACGAAGTGATTATTGTTGCGAAATAATATGATGATCAAACGGTATAATTTTTTAGATTGTTTCAATAATACAGAAGAGACCTCCTATCAAACAAGTATTATATAAATTGAAAAATATTGAACATTTACTAATTATGATTGACAATAAACATACTGTGTCTAAAGCATACGTACTAACGTTATAGTTAAGGCTTCAAATACATACACACCTTTTTGTACTTAGTTAAACTAAGTAATTAGTCGCACCTTTTATACCTGAGATCATAGTCATTAATGTTTCAATAAAATGTGTACTGTATATTTAACATTGAACAATGTAAATATGTTCGTGTCATAATAATAACAAGATACTTTTGGTATTTTATTGTAAATCGTGATTTAATATTGAATTTAAACAAAATAAAAAATCCACCAATTGCTTATTCATTAAATCCTTTCACTAATTTGTTCAAAATTAGCAAGATACTTTTTTTCATTAATTTTTGATATAATGCACTCTTGCAAACTATTTCAGGATATTATATTACATCTTCAATTTTTTAACCAATAAAAGAATTATTGTTTTTTTATTCTCCTCATTGGGAAGTTCATCGGATCGCATCTACACCTCTTGTTTTATGTATGTTTTAATAATTTGACGATTTGAGTTGAAATTGTGACGATTTTGCCCATTCAATTCCTAGTCATTCATTTTTATATCGATCTGGCCATCTTTTTCATTTGATTTCCAAGGCTCAGTTACAGTTTCATTTTCATCCCAGATGACGGCTGCAATTGATCTAATCCATTATACAGTCAATGAGTACTTAGGTATTAATTTAATTTCTGAAACGGACATACCCAAAGAACAGCAAAATAAAACCAAAAAGGGTGAGGTAAGAAATAAAAAAAGACACAAAAAAAACTAAGGCAGATAAAACTAACTTGAACTTTTCCACCGGACATGTATTTGTTGAAATGTTTTTTTTTTTTAATATTTGTTTTCATCTTAGACTTGGTTGATTGGTTTGTGTTATTTTATAGTTAAATGTTTAATTTTTATAACGACTACTAAAAGCTAAGGCCATCTTCTTCGGACTTGCCTTAATGAAAATCGGTCGAGAATACTAAATTTATTGGAAACATTTTTATTTCCTTGAATTTAAACTTAAAAATTTTTCCATAACCGTATTGGTTGTATAATTGACCATTTTACATAAGTAGGTATTTAATTTATTTTTGTTGTATCTTTTCAAAAAGTCAACTTCCTACAATTTCGAATTATAAAAATTAATAGTATTTTTAATATTTCCTCTTATACATTAAATAAATTTCAATAATAATATATGGAGCTTATTATAGAATTATTCACTTCAGTGATTTGTTTTTGTTTTTTTAAGCTGAATCATTTCACGGAAAATACTCATGGTCTAAGTATTATTTAAAGAATATATTACACACACAGAAAGTTACGATATATTTAAATTTTTAACGAATTTCTTTTTCAAGAAAAGTAAATCGTTTATTTTATAAGTAAATGTCCAAAATTGTCTTCGTTTAATTTGTATCTTTATTTTCTATTTTTCCACGGTCGCATTTTTCCGATCGACAGCTTTTAAACCGACTTCCAAAAAAAAGAAAGTTAACAATTATTTTGTATGTATAAATAAAATTGTATTACAACTATACAATATTCATAAATAATTTTTTTTTCCAACTTTTTATAAAATTGAAATAATTTATTATTTCAATTTTACGCATTACTTTTTATAAAGTCCGATCTCAACGATTGCTTATTTTGGAAAAAGACAGAAAGTAGGGGAGGAGAGTCTAACATACAGAATTGTTAGTGTAAACAACTTTAAAATATAAAAAATATAAATTTTCAAAAAACACTTCAGAAAATTTACTACAAAGTAAAAAATAATTTTAAATTAAATAAATAGTTCTATAAATAATTTTCTTGCGACCAAATACCATTTGAAGTAAAAGAATTATTAAAAAGTAAAATTAATTAATATACATGAGCAAATATACAATATTTTTGGATGAAACACAAATTTTCCTATTTTCCTGATTGATAATACTAAAATTAAAATTTTTATAAAAAGTATTCTTCGATTATATTCGATGTACTCTATCATAAAAGCTTGTAAGATAGATTAAATTCAATTTTTATAACATCTCAGTTGGTGAAATTATTTAGAATTTATTTAAGTTAGGAAGCTTCTGTATGGCGAATTTTGTATTGGTAAATTAATTATAATGCCCTTTATATCTTATAGATTAATTAAATGGTTTTCTTATGATTGACAAGCAAATTATTGTGTTGTTGGCAAGGATGCACGATCATGACTAACTGTTCTGAAACTTTTTAGAAATACCAGTTTGATGTTAAAAATAAGATAGATATTTCCTTAATTATCTCCTAGGTTACATAATCTCATAATATTACTGAAATACATGCAACAAAGAATAAATCGTAGTCCTAAGAAAAAATTTGAATATATAACATTTTATTGATAACAGTCATTCATCATAAAAACATAATAACAATATACAAAAAAATTAAATTAAAATATTAATTTCATTCTTCAATAATTCTTCAGCCACAAAAATTCTTTGTATGCAAATTTTTGATTTGAATTTAAAAAATATTTTATATATGATTCTTAATAACAGTAGTCAGCTTACACGCATTCTCCGATTAATGACCTTTATAACTGTTTATAAAATTTATAAATAAAAATTTAATATGTCCACATTAAAAAAGTAAATATTAAGTCTTTCAATAAGTGATTTCGGGAAATATTACAAAACTTGTTTATAACAATGCCGTTCAATTTAAAAAAAAAAAGAATTATCGATGTGGCTAAAAGTAAAAACATGTACATTATGCCCTAGAAAATGTTCAAATAAGTATTACAAAAATTTCACAATGTAATATTTTTACCAAACCATATTATAAAAGTGCTACAATGCACCGGTTAATATTATCCCTCAATGATAGCATGAAATTAAATAATATTTAAATTTGACATTTTTAGATATTTTAAAGAAAGATTAGTCGATGTAGATAAAGCATTCAAATAGGTCTAAGTATATGACGATATTCTACTGACAGGCTTAAGGCTCGAATCCGATTATTGGCAGTTTATCAATTAGACTTTTTATATGCATTTACTTAGGAACAATTTCGAGGTGGACAAATGTTTTAAATTACCAATAAACAGCCATTTAAACCTACGTATTAAGCAATTAAATTATTTGATATTTCTATTATATTCATGTCAATATAGAACTCTTCAAGAGTAACACATTTCAAAATTAAAATTGAAACACCTCGAACTGGGGAATTCACATTTATGAAAAATGTCTTTTTCCATAAACAATCAAATTTCTCAGAAACTATATATTTCTCAGAATCCAGGTTTTCGCCAGTTATTTAACTTATTTATTAGTATCTTTTCTGAAATTATTAAAAATTTATTAATAAATGATTGCTAAAATTGTTACAATTTTCAAAATCATCATATTTGAAAGGATTCTAATTCTTTAGGAGCAAATTTGTGTATCTTATTTTGTAGGTTTTTTTTAAAGCTTTCCGAGAGAACACGCTAGTTAAAGAGGAAATTACTTAATTAGACTTTCGGTGCATGGTTTATGTTTATTTATATATTTGTCGACTTACAAAATCGCTCCGAGACTGCACTCAATATTCTTTCCTCCATCCACATTATGAATTTAATATAACCAATGTTGTTTAATAAAATTAAAATAAAAAATTTCGGTCAATGGATCTACAATCTACAATACGTTTTGCAAAAGGGGCGGTAAATTATCCTTGTTTAGAAATTGTGTATCAATAATACCAGACTTTGTGTTATTTGAAACACTAGAAACTAGAAATATGTATCTATATATTTTAATAGACATTGTATCTTTTATAAAAATATCTTTAACCAAGGTTATCAGAATATAAATGTAAGTAGTCAATTGTATGACCGGTTAATATTATTCAATGAATCTTAGAGAAGGTTGGTTAATTAAATACATACTTGGTTAAAAAAAAAATAATACGGAAATGTTTATGATAATTATTTACCAATGTTTATGATTAAAGAATTTTAACCTCCATATACTAAACAAATTGTTCTTGCTTGCGTCCAGTGATTGCAGTAAAAGTTGATATTACTAGGAATCCAGCCAGAAACTTTTAGCCCCAGTTCTCACGAACAAATTAAATTATTTTATGTATCTAAAATTGCGTAAATGTTACGTTTTCCTTTGCAAAAATTTTGATAAGTGTGGCATTCTCTTTTTCAAAAATCAAAAATTGTTTATTGCGTCCACTAGCTCGAAATTAGCAAATATACGTAATATTTGTTATTGTCACAAGAAGGCTAGGAAGTTCGTTCAATTGTGTCTAACATGTTGACAAATGGACATTCCTTTTTGCCACGTTTCGAGTTATAAGGTTTTTATATTTTTTATTGCATGATCTTGATTTATTATCGAAATAATATAGGGTATAACTTAAACATACCTTCGACCATGGACAATAATTATTGTCCAAGCGTTCCATCTACCACCTTATTTGACCATAGCCTACGGACATAACACGAATAATAATAGACTAAACGTAAGATACCCAGAACTATGAAATGGTAGATCGTGGTGTATATAATAAATATATATATAAAAACCAAGTGAAGTTAACAACTAACAATGTCAATTGTATAAATAGTCGAAATTTGGTTCAAGTATCAATGAAATAAAATGAAATAAATTTGAACTGATTGTGGCGAATCTGAGCAGTTGACGAATAAATGTTCTTTTTTTTATAATTCAAATCTTTATAACGTGTTACACAATAATATGTTACAATTTTCATGAAATCACTATCTTATGAAAGCATCCATTTTACACATAATTCTTAAATAAACTTTTCAAATATCTCGCATTTTTTAATTAACTATTACACTTTGACAATGTCACGCCTTTCCGTCCATTTTCACAATATCACTATCATATTATAGTTACCGAGCGAAAAGATGTTACGCATTAATACTTTTTTATAATATTACGGTAAAAGTAAAAGAATTTGGAATTTTGATGTTAAATACACAACAATATTAAAGGATTATACATATATAAGTTTCTATCTTTATACAGATGTCATAAATATGGTGTATCTTTATTTTTATAAATTAAAAATTTTTTTTATTTATTTATATTTATGTAGGTGGTTCTCGACCCCAAAACTACCGTTATTATTATTTTAAAATTAATCTAAGCAAACGGTATCGCCCATATTTTGAAGTAACATGGAACGCTTTATTTCATTTAATAATCGGTCTATTATAATCTAATTGGAAACTTGAGAATATAGTTCAATTAAGCAATAAAGCTCATGCAAAACGAAAAAACGATGAAGTTGAATAAATACAATATCTTGTTCATTGATCTATTATTTAAATGAAGTGTATGAAACTATCTCTGTGACTGACGACGGCAACGAATATTTTCAACTAATTATGCCGGCAACGAGCAAATTACTACTCGAATATAAATACCGGCGCCGGTCATTTTATTAATAACACACAGTTTATAGTTATCTATAATGTGTGATAGCGTTAATTTTCGCAGATTTGTAACGGTTGTGTTTTTTAAACTATATTCCTTTGATTCTTTTTTATATTATAAACGATAACTATACTGAAAACTGAATCATTGTTTTTTTAATCATTCTTCAACATGAAATGTAAAAATAAACAAATTTTAACAATTTAAAGAATTAATAGAAAAACAAGTGATCTATAATAAAAATGCTTTCAATAAATATTGAGTTATTGCTCTAATTTTGTATAAAATCCATATTGATTACATAAAGAACGTTTAAGTAATGGAAGTTTTATACTCTATCTTAAATACTAATAACCTACCCAAATGGTAAAATTGGTTAACTGCTCTGTGCTATAAATATAGAGCACTTTATATTTAATGTCTCTAATGTAATAACTTGTTTTTTGAAAATCTAAAAAAGTACTGTAAAAATATGACAGATTAGATAGGTTTCCAAACTCGAGCATGCTAAAACTGTTACATTACGAACCCCATCGAAAATTTCTTTATTGAGATCTTACTAATTTTCTTACACGAACAGCATTGAGACTCGTTTTATAAATATTTATGAAATGTAGATTAATTGTTGTTTTCAAAAAACTAAAAACAACCAAATATCTTCATCAATTCAATTTAATTTGTATGACAACCCGGAACAAATTTGTAATTATTGACAGCTATATTATTAAATGATATTCAGTTGTAAAAAGTTATGAATTTTAATCGTTATTAAGTAAACATATAAAACCCACAATATGTTTGATTAATTATACACAAACGAAATTTTAATTACTTAATTTATGTACTTTTTTTGTAAAAATAGAAATTTATACGATTTTAAACAATTTTAAATCTCACGATTAATGCATTTATTGAAATACTGATATTTAAATAATATATTTATAGAAATGATTAATTAGTATAATATTATTGCTCTAAGGTCATTTTTTCGTAATTTGCACTTTGCATGATATAATGAATTTTTATTTTTTTTTAATAAAGTAATATTTAGTGGATATTAATCATTTTCATCTGTGTAGGACACAAAGAAAGTAAGTTTAATTAAATGTGGGTTCATGTTAAGGCCAAACTTTTATTTTTAATTTTTTTCTTTTTGTAAGGAACACCTTTTTGACCTTTGCATGATGATTAGAAATGACCATATTTAATTTATTAACCGGATTTGGAATTGGAACCTACTAAAGATAATATATTACTTTGTTTAACGGAAAATATGAATAGTAATTTTTGAATTTTTAAAAAAGAAAACGATGCTTTCTAGTCACGATTTTTTTTTCTTTGAAATTTTTATTTTTGTGTGCAATCAATTAAAAATGTAACAATAATATAAGTGGTCTATGTGCGACCCGCAAGGCCCACAGGACGAACTTCTCAATTAGAGGAATTTAATAACTATAATTAATTTATTATGAAATTTATTATTACGAATATAGTGTTTTTTTTTTTAGTTTTTTCATTTTCAATAAAAAACGCCTAGAATATTATTAGAGAAATCATTAAATTTTAATTTAAATAATTACGCGGTGAAGGAAAATGGTTTCACATCGATATGATTATTTGTTCTCGAAATAATTGAGACGAAAACTTTCGAACACAGATTCATACATACATACATTCACATAGACAACTCTCTAAAAACGTTGGATTTTAGATCTGATGATCTTAAAACGTTAAGATATGTCAAAATTTCGGATTCGCAAAATCGATCCCATTATAAGACCTTCTTCCCTCTTAGAAATTAATTGAAATATAACCAATATTTTTTATATATTTTTACCTACTAAGATCAGTATAATGTTTAAACTTTTTAGAAATTTGATATAAAATTGTGCGAAGAATCGTACTTTATTAAATTCCACATTAATGCAAAAATACATTAATGCTTGTATCTTATAAAAATTAGTGTGTAATGTGCAGGTATTATAACCTAGTATAGTAGTTTCCGAAAATTTTTATAAAAACTCTCTATCTAAAATATTTTACCGTTAAGCTTTGGCTTTATTTTAGCATAGACACATTTTGGAGATTTATATTATTAGAACGTCGAGTATTATTTTTAAAATATAAAATTGGTAATTAATAAAAACTGATTGAGTTTATTTGAAAATATACATTTCAAAAAAAAAAAATGTATATGATTGAAATATAGAAATACATTTTTCCATTTCATATCCAAACTTATTTGTTGAAGACATATATTTAAGTGAACATCGCGAGGAAGTTTTGTGTTCATTATTGGCATGAGTATTTTATATAAAAGCTTTTATTATACAAGAATTTTATAAATTGCATCTAAATATAAGAATTTACTGTGTAATCAAGTCAACATAAGTTAATAATTCATCTGTGTACATTGAAAGTCTACATAATCAAATTCATTGTTTTCTAACAAGAAATTTACATGGTAATGTAAAACAAAAACACAATTAAAAATATGAATATATTTAAAATTATGATGTGAATGGCCTCTGTTATATGAGAGATGTTACGTAGGAATATAAAGTTTGTTAATTAAATGACTCGGAAGCATGAATGTAGTAGTGGAATTTTTCTTAAAATATTATCATAATTTCTTTCTAGTTTTTATACTTAATCTCATAAGGTTTTTCTTGACTCAATTCGAATGAATGTATTTTCTTCTTAAAATTGTGCAAAGCTTGTTTCACCGTTTAACAAGAATGGTAGGATAAAAAAACTATTTTAAGAGCGATTGTCCACGGCTATTATGGCACGAAGGAGCGTGCTTCTAACAATCTATTGACTTATATTACATGTAATACGCATTGTATTTGTATCATTTTTTGCACCCAAATAACTCATAAAATAATTATCCAAATGTTTTTTAATTTGGTATGCACAATATTAATATGAAAATGGAGGGCTTGGCGATTAATATGAAAATTTTCTCGAAAAAAAATATTTAAGGTTAAACTCAAAATTTTGATTTCGATTTTATATTTAAAAATGATTTAAAAACTCTTCGATACGCTCTCCGTTTTCATGATGTGAAACCTTGATAAATATTTTTTTTTTAAATATTTATGTAAGTAGTTAAGGTTGATTAGGTTTTTATAGAGACATGTATAATAAAGACAATCTAATATAATATATATTGTATTTTTTAATTTTACTCACAAACAACGAAAAAAATAATTATCCAAATCTAGAATACTTAGGAAAGAATGTCGAAAATTTTATCCAAAAAAAAAAAATCAAAATCAAAATTTTATCTTATATTTTAAAATGTTTTTTTCGCAAAAAACTCTTTGACATAACTTCCGTTTTCATGATAATATTGTGCATACCAAATTTCATAACATTTGGATATTTATAATTTTTTTTTTTTTTTGAGTTATTTGGGTGTGAATACACATAATGGAGGGTGCTTCAGTATCATGTTGCAATCTCCCTTAAAAACAATTTTTAGAACTTTTTATCTCCTTTGGTAAATTATCTAAAAATTTTGTTATATACAATAATTTAATAATAACCAATTTTAACTTAAAAATAAAATAATGTTTAAAGTTTAAAAGAATAATTTTTCTTTTATATTTTTAAAGTATAAATACAAAAAATTAACGAAACTTGACGTCCAAAATATGCGTTAAATAAACTTACTATTCAAAATCCTGTAAATATTTTTCTAAAATATTCGATAATTTTTATAACATTTTAGTTTTCAAATACATATTAAAAATTTATAATAAAATTATCTATTAGACAAAAAAAAAACTATTTGCGTTAAGGTTTATATTCCACCCTTGATATAATTACCTTATATAAACAAGGGTGGTCCCCTTGAAAAACGTTACCATCACCTGTGCATTAATGCACGCAACAAGGTTCAAAATTAAAATTTAAACAGTTTTAACCTTGAATTTCGATTTAATAAAAAAAAAGCGTTATTTTATGTAAAATATTTCCCATGACCTATTTATGTTTAAAAATAACAAATTACCATATTTAGTCAGACTACATAGATCAGTTTGTATGCGACTTAATTCGTGGAAACCAAGAAACGGATTTAATTATTAACATACAAAAGAAATTTTTGTATACCAATTTCCTTCTTCTTGATGATGTGACCCAAATACCTTGAAATTGTGTTGTTTTTTGTAGCGGTGAGCCAATGGGACATTTTTATCGGTTACTTTTTTTCACCAATCCATCGAAATAATTAACTTTTGTGACAACGGCGGGAATCAAACGCACCACTTCACCAACTAACCTACAAGTCACTATTTTTATCGTACTATTGCCAAAAAAATGTATAGTTATTTTTAACCAGTTTGTATAAACGTTTAATGTTCCCACATAACTTCTGAACAACCTGTCGTAACTACAGAATCGTTCGAAGCATTTTAAACGTTCACTAGTTATAACCTGACGTTAAACTTAATTCTATATGTTGTCTAGGGTACATAAAGTCATGAAATTAGATAAAGTGTTTTTTTTTTTTAATGCAAGCTATCAAATAAAATTTAAAAAATTAAAATAAAAATAAAAAGCTCAAAAAGTAAATCTCATGTGCACTGAAAAATTCCAAACAAGAGGAAAGCCATAGTTATCTTACTCAAATATGCATTATTTAGTATAAGCAACCCTTACAATAAGGTGGCATGTGAAAACCGCTTTCCTCACTAGGTATTACGTTACACACTAGGTTACGTTGAACATCACTAGGTATTACGTTAACAAGCTACTTTAAGAAATTTTACCAAATAAAGAATTTTTCTTTTTGCTTCCATGAATTTATCGTTTAAATTTTATATTTAACCGAAAAATTCGTAGAAGAATGTGTAGAAACACCTAATCCACATTTTAGAATGGGGCTTTGCTAAATCGATAACATGTACCTGCATTTTGATAAATGCACACTCTGAGAAACACCTGGTCTAATTTCCAGATGACAGTAGATAGTTTTAATCGATTAGAAAATGTGTTCATATGTTTTCACTTCATTTTAAACAAATACTCATAAAAATAAAGTGAATAATTTCTTATAAAAAAAAGTTATTGGAATGTATGCTTTCAAATGAATGCAGGAAAAATGTCAATATAAAAAAACTTTAATAAGTTTCTTCTGTACAATTTTCAAACGACTGAATAAGGAGAAATTTAATATAAATTAAATAAGGAAATACAATAAAAATTATTAATCGTAGAATAAATAATATAATATTCATTGAAAATTCAGAATTTCCTTTTTATTTCTTGTAGACAAATGTTATGATATACATTGTAAGTATTAATTGATCCTGTGTTTATAACATAATTAATTGCATTATGTTTTATAGAATAGAAACAATAAAATATACGATCTAATACAATGTGTACCGCATACATTAAGAGCTAAAAAAATTAGGGCTATGACATTTCACGATTAAAATCCAAAAATTTTGCATTGTATTTGACACTTAACTTCCTCATGATGTACGAATATATGATCACTAAACTTTATAAACACTGTTAACTGTTAAAATTTCCCCTTCCCCTTATTATTCAAAATAATCAAATTACTGATATAAAACTTCATCATGCAACTTACAAAATTTCATCAAAATCGAAATTAAGTGAAAATATTCATTATCGAATATATTCACTTAAATAACTATATCTCTGAAACGGCTTGATCAATTGAATTGCAATTTGGGAATGGGGAAAAAATATATTTTCTTTATTTGCATAACATAAACTTCATTTCTTTATATAATATAAGCTGAATTTAAGATTTTCACCATTATTCATTGCGGATTTTCAATGTCCTTTAATAAAGAGTTTTCGAATAATGGTTTTTAAACTTCTAATGTAAACCTATACCGCGCATGTATGTATAAAACTTTATCAAAATCGGATAAACGATTCACGAGATATCGGCATTTATTCATAGTAGAGAGCTTTAATTTAAGCCATTCCGTGGTATGAAATGTGTTGTCTCTGCCATTTGAATATGGAGTAACATACAAAGCATAACATTATTTCGACTACAAAGTAGCCATCATCAGTATGAATTAACTAGTTGTAACGATTCTCTGAGGAGATGCTACTCGTTGCTAATTTGGGACGGCTTGCACGTCACCAAAGAAGAGAATCATTACAACTAGCTAATTCATACTGATGATGAATAATTTGTAGTCGAAATACGTATTTATAAAATACAAAATAATTTAATTTAGGAAATTGGGGCAAAAAATCGAAATTTATTCGAAAAAATCCAAGAGTTCTATTATTCGAAAAAATTAAAGTATGAAAATTTATTTAATGTGTTACCCGTAGTATAGACTATTTCTGGTGTAAATACATTTTTAAGACTTAAATAACAGTGACACAATCCGAGATGAGAAGTTTCCGATGTCTTTAGCAGAAAATTTATTTAAAAAAAATTTTTTTTAATCCTTCTCAGAAACATACTTGTTTGATTTTTATAATAAAATACATTTATGTTTTTTGATGACACATTCTGTATGTATAAATAAATATACTATTTATTCATCAATTATTTAATTTTAAAACCATTTTTTTTAAACTAAAATAATATATACTTTCATAAATTATATATAATTTATTGTTATACCTAAACATTATTAATGTTTTTAAGACACTATTGTTTACGTTGTAACTTTCAAATCATGTCTTTTTCATATTTAATTTTTATATTGTAAGCAATAATATATTTAATGTCAAATAAATTTAAAAAATTTAATAAATAATCTGAATATATTGATAATGAATTTTCTCTACCATTGCATTGCCTCACTTAATTAATCAAATGTACAGGTTTGGGTAAAGATCAATGATCAACAAACACATTTTTTACAATTTGAAAAATATCAATAAACGGGGAAATAAATTTTTAAAAAATTTCCATTAGAGATATTGAAGTAAGTAGAAATAAAAAATTTAATCGTTGAGAGTTGAGAGTCAAGTTCAATGCCCCCGCTTAATCTAATTAACTATTTAATAAAAATGAAAGGTCTGGAGTTACTGTCTGTTCTTAGACCAAAACGAACCCTCTATCTTCATTAGAACTGGAGCTACAAAATTATCACATCACGTTTAAGTACAACTTGGGAAAGGCAAAAGATAGGGACACAAATATCTTACATTTTAAAATATGTGAATCGGCTTGATAAAACGGCCAGGTGGACTCAGAACAGTTTTCATAAATTTTTTAATATATAGAATATAATATAAATAAATATTTTCCACAGTTGAAAATCAAAAAAGAAATCTTTCATTTGAAATTGAAGTAAATATTTGTTGAAAAGGAAAAAAAATTACTTGTGTTTAGATGGAATGTTTTTTACTAGGAATTTTTCTTGTGCGGTTTTATTTACCTATACAGTTTATTTTTAAAAAAAAATTATTTTTTAAATATATTACTTAAAATCTCTTAGAAAATCAAATCTCTATAATTAAACACTGTATAATACAATAATTGTAAAAATTGTATTTCATTTAAATATGAAATTGTTTTAATGTTTATATAACCTACTTTTGTTGAACAGCTAGGTATAAATAAGTTATATTTATTTTCTATAATAATGTTTAAATACTTAACAAATTATTTGTTTAAATTTATAAATATATTGTTTGAATTCATTAACATAAGATATATACAGAATTGACAATTGTAATAGCAAAAATCTACAAAAATATGAATTGAAAAAACCTGGTAAGAATTCCACTTAACATCGATATAACGTATAATCTGTCTCAATAACGGCATATATGTTATGTAACGTAGTCTAAGGTCATGTAAACATTCATCAAAAAAAATTTTTTTAATACCAAGTAGTAAAATAACTAAGCAAAACCCTTAATTTAAGCATTGTTCACACTTACAATTTAATCAAGTGGCAAGGAATTTAATCAGGTTATGTTACGATATAAACTGTTTTTTAACAGTACACTATAAACAATTATATATAATAATATAATTTTATATAATATAATTCTTTATATTATATGACTGTAACTGTACAGGTATACTGATAAAAATCAGTGTATATCGGAACAACAGCTGAATGTCTAACAGATTTCTGTTTAAATATAATTAAGTTACTAGCTTACTTGCTTTACATGTACAATTCAAAAATTTTTGAATTTTCAAATATATTTTATTTACAATTCATTTGAGAATCAACTTCAACGAAAAGTAGATCATGTACCTTTATTGAAATTAAAAACTGTATGATTCGTTTTTCTTATAGTAGTTCGAGTTTGGAATTAATGAAAATCGTTTTCATAAATGTTCTTATTAATTATGACAATTAATCTCTGTAGCCTGAAGTCAAGGAAAATCGACATAAGTATGACTAACATGTTAATGATAAATCCAATATGGTAGGTAACTGAAACAGAATTTACTATATTTAATATCAATGTATAAAACCAAACTTAAATTAAGTTAAAATTGACAAAAAATGAAGAAGTCATAAGCTTTCAAAGATTAATTTCTATCTCTTTCTTAAAAACGTTGATGAACATTTCTATGAACTTCTATCACTATTATTGTTTAATAAGGATTTTTAAACATCCATATTTTGCTTATTTTAAATGAATTTTAAAAAAATACCTCTAGTTCTCGGTTTATGAAGTAAAGACACTTCAAGTGAAGTAATAAAACAATCTAGTCATCATATCCATTTTAATTATTATTCTTTTATAGAATGAGGTTAATCAAAAATATGGTTTTTTAAATTTGAAAACAAAAAAATCAAAAGTATAAAAGAAAAATTTTTCAAAAAATTAAACCGACTTCGAATAATAGGGCCTCAATTCATGTCTCTATCATGATAAAATTCAATACTCACACATGCATATTAATATAATAATTATAACAATAACAATAAATATGTAATATTTATTATTTAAATAAAAATTTTATTCATTTTTAAACAATATTGTCAACTAAACAATAACAAAAAAACATTTTTGTTGGTTAAATATATAGCTATTTATTAAATGAGATTTTTATAATTTAAATATTTAAATTAGACTTTGTGGTCGACACATATAAATACATAAAAAATTTTAATAAGTGAAACTTTTTTTTTCATTTTTAATTTAGTTTTGTTTAAAGGATATTAAGAATATATGAGGTTTTTTTTTAATGTTAATACAGTTAATTTTTTTAACTAATTCTAAAAAAATTTAAATTTATTTTAAATGTTTTAATCAGTTTTTCTATGTCATATCTCTTTATGCAAATGTATTAAATTATTTGAAACCTTAATTTAACTGTTTTATTTATGGATCTTTAAACTAATTTGGCGATTCTATGAATTTTTAAGTATACTTAGTAAATTTTTTTAATATCGCATTTTTCTATAACAAATTTTAGACCAAACCTTCATATATTTTATGTATAAAAGACGAGTATGAAAATTAAAAAGTACTAAATAAAACAGTTGTTAGTTGTGAGAAATTCCAAGTTTAGTATATTTTTGAAAGTATTTGACAGAGAATATTTTATCAAATATATTTTGAACAAAAACAAAATAAATATTTGTATAATTAAAAATCAAAAAATTGATATAAAATTCTAACTAAGAGACTGACTTCTTTTTAACAAATTATGAGAAGTTTAAGTTTATAAACAACCCTTCGACATTCAATTACTTTTGAAATTAATAGCAGAACACAAAAAAAAAACGTGAAAATTTGAATTTTATAGAGAATTATTCTCCTATCTTAATAATATATTCTTAATCAGGTCCGAATACAGCACCTTGATGCAGGGTTCGCATCCAGGCTCCACTATTGATTACATGTAAGTCCAATACTTACACCTGGTTGAAATGTAATTAGCAACAACCATAGTAATTAATTATAAAAAGCTTACAAAAAAAGTGATGCATTCAACTAATTTATGCAAAATTTTTTCATTTGCTCTAAAAATTAACTGTAAAATATTTGACCTATGAAAGAGAAATAAAATTTCAATTTTTATTATTTTATCGATTCATTGAATACATGATGATTTAACAATTTTTTTTTTGTCAGGTAATGAGATCATTCAGCTATATTTAGTTATATTGTTAATTTTAATCGTGATTAAATAATTATAGCTTAGAAAAAAATATAATATTAATATTTTTTAACTTTCTATCAACTAATTGATATATTTTTAATGGTTATTATTTTTTTGTTAATAGTATCAAAAAAACCCATCTCTTTAACTTCCTTAGATTTCATGTTGACCCATATAGAAACATATAATTTAAACAAGTGAAAATAACAACTAACAGATTTAATTGTTACTGGACATAGAAGTGAATATCAATTTATGATCTACTTTTAATCAATAGAATTCATAAAATACTCTAAATATCCAGTCTATACAGTTATAAAAATAATAATATGTATTGTATTTATATATGTGTTTATTAGCTAAATTAAAATTGTGCCGTCATCAAAACATTTTATGAAAAAGATGTTTCAAACAAAAGTTGTTTGTTTTAACATTTTTACCTATAAATCTTTCATTGTTCAAAAATTGGGTCATAGATCCATTGGACACAATAGATCAATCTTGTTCAATCCCGAAATTAAACTGATTTTTAAGTTCCAGAATAAGCCACAAAATTTCAACTCAATATTTCTTTTTGTTTTTGAGTTATCTTGATGACGGACGGAGAAAACAGAAATGGACTAATTAGGTGATTCGACGAGCGCAAATATTTGTTTGTGCGGTCAATATTTGCTAGCGTTACAAACTTTTAAATTTAAGACTTATCTCTGATACTTATCTCATATATTCTAAATATGGCTAAAATAAAAATAATTATAAATATCTCTAGAAGTGATATTTAGAACCCTTCAGCAAAACTTGAGTTCTAAATATTTATTATAGCCAAGGAGACGCACACTGAAACCTGATTGTTTTATTTTTATTAAGTCCAAATTTTGTGATAAATTCTACAATTATAGTTTTTAATAGTAAACACCTTTAACCTCCTACCTGAAAACAGGCTAAAAAAACCAAATTATTTTATTTTATCACATTTAAAAATAACCACTAATTACTGTTTTTCCTGGAAATAGTGGTGTAACAGTTAAAACGCTCATATTTAAAATCAGGGTTAAAATGAATTACATACTCGAAACTATGATTTAATTTCTACTTAGATTTACAAAAAGGCTCAATTTAAACTTGACTATATATTTATTTAAAAAATATGCCAGCAATATAATTAACCGATATCAAACAAATTAAATAAAAAAAAGAATTACAACACAATTTAAAAATCAATAAAAAGAATTTTTCACATCAAATAAATCAATCATTATTTTAAACAATAAAATTGATTTTGTACATTAACATTTAACAAAAATTTAACATGACAAATTATAGAAAAATCAATTTAAATGTTTTGTAACACACACATATATATAAGAGAACGACAATAATATAACAAATATTGTGAAATATAACCGGAAATGAATATCATAGTCGAGTTTGGATTGTTTTATTGTTATGTATGTTTTTTTTATGTATTTATTTGTTGTCCACGATATTGAAGTGAATCATTTTTACTAATCAAATGCATTATATTACTTCATCCGTTCAGTCAAACATCACTGAAAATTATAAACCAAAATGAAGAATCATCATCATCACTGAATTAGTTGCACCTAATTTAAAACAAAACAAGGTCAAATTAAAACAAAAGAAAGGTATGCAAGAGTCTTCTTAATAATAGTCCAGTTGCTAAAGTGGTGAAAATAAAATTAACTACGGCAAACTGATCTATTAGCGCATAGATTTAACTGCTGATCGAATTGGGTATTTATTTCACACAAAGAAAGTTATTATGAACTGACATTCGTGAAAAGAGATCCAAGAAAATTCAACCCATAAAGATTTTAAACGACGGTTCAAAAAGAACTCATAAATAAAACAATTTAAATAGAACAAACAGCCAATAATAATAAAATCAGTTGTTTATGTTTATTTTAATAATACTTAAAATTTTATGTTGTAAAAATCGCGGTAGTAATACAACCAGTTTGTCTACTTCAGAGTTTTTTTTTTTTAAATATTTGCAAGGGTAAAGTTCTCACTTAATTTTTTAGTCGGTTAAACAATTTATAGGCCAAATAATTCGGTCCAAATCTTGCTTCTTCCAATCTATGTAGAGAAATGTACAAATCTCTCCTTCTTCTGGTCTTTTTTACACTGTGTTTTTGGAAGCGAGAATGGTCCTTTTTAATAAAACTAACGATTACAATTTATATTGGCTAAGAAGTGTCAATATCCTGAATTTATTTTATATACCCTCCAATAGCTGGATTTCATAAAAACATAAAACAACGATTTCAGAATTATTGAATTATGTAGCGCAATTTTGACCTCTACAAGATATTTTGAGTGCAATATTTTTCACTTTAAACAATTATATATTTTTATGCTGGTTTAGCCAATAATTAATTTTATTATGTAATCATTTATTTGTTTATTATAAATTAGGATTTTGAATATTAATTTAAGCATATGTATATTTTAGTTCTCAAATTGCTCAAATATATAATAAATATACTGCTTATTTTATTAGTAAAAATGTACGCTCAATAATTAATATTTCAGGATTATTTACTATATATAAATAAGGAAAATGCACAAAAATAACAAATTTTTCTACGATAAATTTCAGTTTTAGCCTCCGGACTATGATTGAGTGTATTCACTTGTAACTTGAGATTATTCGCGTGAGATATATACAGACAAAACCAAAGATTTATTACCAAACGTTGATTGTGTTCGCGTATATATGCAATAATTATATGGTAAGAAAACTAAAAGTATTTCATAGCGGCTCTATAATCATTACAATTTACATTGGTTTTAAAAATAATTAATAATTTTTGCAAATTTTTTTATTGCTCGGTTTGCTGATTTATCTTGGTTTGAAAGGTGGGTTATGTTTTGATAGAGACCTCTATAACAAAAACATTCTCTAATGTAATAAATTATGTAGTTTTTTCAATTTTTGCGCACAAATTCATAAAATATTCATCCAAATGTTATGAAATATGGTATGCACAATCTTGACATGAAAACACAGGGTATGTCGAAGCGTTTAGCATGAACTAATGTCGAAACACATTTGTTTGAAAATGAAATAAACAAGTGAAGATAACTACTAACAGAGTTAGTTGTTTAGATACTCGACGTATGATTGAATTTTATTGTTTGGAATATTTTTAATTAGCATTCATAGAAAAATATAAATATCCAGTCTACACAGTTATAAATTTTTTTGTATGAACTTTTGTTCTATCTTTTATAGTTTAAAAGTTGGGTCAAGGAACCATTGTACCCAAAGGACCAATTTTGCTCATTCACAAATTTTAACTCATTTTTCTTGTTTAGAAAACATCTCACCAAAATTATAGCTCGCTTTTTTTTGAGTTATCTTGATGACAGACAGACAGTCGGAAATGGACTATAAATTAAATATTTCTATGAACACCTATATCAAATTTTTGTATTTGTGGTCAATATTAGGTAGCGTTACAAAGTTTAGACTAAAATTAATATACTTTGACATATGATGTATGTCGAGTATAAAAAGTAATTAAATATACGTCACAGCATATCACATATTATATTATTATTTTGAGCAAATAGGATTCGATAAAATAGAAACTCAAGCTATTAATTGATCTAGTAATAGTAATTGAAAGTTAATAAAAAAATCATGATTAAATCATCAAAACTAATTTTAAATGAATGGTCACTTTTAATAAAAAAATTAAAATGAAAAACAGACAATATTTAAAAATTAATCAATTTTATTATTATTAATTAAACATGTCAAAATTTATTGCTAAAAAATAATGAATAAAAATAACAAGTAACTTGCAAAAAAAATTTACTATTAAAACCAAATAAAACTACACTATTTTTTGTATAGTGAAATCAAAATCATCTTACAAATAAAAAAACCTGCAGGTCAATTCACTCTACCTACTAAATAATTAAATATATTATTTTGATTAAGTATGTCTTATAAAAATTATTTTAAAATTATTATAATCTAAGAAAGAATTAAAAAATATATAAACTTTAGCTATAAAAATAAAGAATATAATAAGAACGGTAGATTATAATGTTACATGAACTGCAGTATAGTTATACAGGTATCAGTAAAAATTGTGTTAATTAAGATATTATACAAGTAAAATTAATTAAAAAAATGTTTTAACAAATACGAACCAACTTCATAAAAATGAACTAAAAAGAAAAATTAATTAAAATTTTTCCTTGTGACCAATTATCTTTCCCAGTCGACGAAAACCAATCAATTTTTTAGCTAAGGATAAGACAGGCACCGACTTCGAAAGTGGGCACCGATTTTTAAGTGGTGTATACAACAACGAAACATTTTTCGTTTGGATGAAATTTAATCACTAAAAGTTGTTTTTATTCCTTCTTTCACTTAAGGGACATCAGATCTAGATAAAATTGAATCTGAACTACACGGGAAGCATCAGCTTTAAAAAAAAAAAAAAATCATAAAAATCGGCACACCCAATCGAAAGTTTTGAGGTTACAAACATTAAAAAATTAATAAATATATAAAAACAATACAGTCGACTTGAGACCCTCCTTTATTGAAGTCGGTTAAAAATTAAAACTATCCATATAAAAACATTATCTTAAGGGTCTTTGGAACTTTTTAAGTAATTTCCATATCGTGTCCTGTCTGTCTTTCGGTCCGTCGGTCTGTGACGCTCATTCAGACGAATTATGCAAAACTCTTGAATATTTATAAATTTATGTTAAGGTAATTTTTGAATTAATTTATTAAGGATTTCCACAAATTTTCGCTCAATGCCAATACTTAAACATAAAATATTTCACCTACCTCTTTTTTTCACTTTTAAATACTGATATAGCCTTAATCTTTCAACCAATTTTCATTAAATTTGTTTTTTCTCGCATGCAATGGTTTTATATGAGCGATTTAATGTTTATTGAAATCGATTATTTTGGATATATAACAAATGTAACAGAAAATTGGAACAAAAAATAAAGTTTAATTAGCTTACTACAACAGAATTTAGTGTTTACAATGTAAAATATCTATTTTTTCATTACATATCGAAATTTTAACTCAATCGATGAAAAATGTCCATTATGAGTGTGGCTGTGTATTTTATACCGCGATACATCATCAAATTCGATCCTTAACTTAGTATCTTTTATTTCCGCATGCATTAAAGAATCTTTATTATGACATTCATTTCTCACATACAAATTATGAACAATTTATTATCACAGTCGATTAATTCCAATTAAATGAACAAAAAACTTCCTAGATAATTAAATAAGTGATTATTTTCATATTAAAGAAATAAAAATTAAGAAATTACTGGAGTTGATGCTGACTAGGACCATAAAGATTTTGGATAAACAAGTAGTTTTATTTTAAAAACAAAAATGTTTCTGTTATTTAATAAAATTATAGTTAATATAACTCATAATTTTTATAAATGAATTCACCCATGCTAACATCCTGTAAAGAAAATAGTTCACGCGTATCCAGTGAATAACTCACATAGGAGTTATGAACAAAGGTATATTTATTATACTTTAATTTTATTATTATAATGAATTTTAATTTAAACAGTATAATATTATAGATAGTGAGTGTAATCTATTCGAATTATTTAGTAACTTGGTTCTTGACCAAGGTCCAAGTCATGCGTTATGCATCTCTAACGCGGAATAAAACAATTGCTTTGAAATATTTTTGAAGATCAAATACCTTATAACATTTACCAGCCATTAGAGCAAAAAATAAACTTATTTATCAAAATATTTCAATGTTGTTTTCAGTGTCATTCTTTGTAGAAAAGAACTTCGATTCACTATAAAAAGCTTTGAAAGTCTTTATATTTATCATTAATATTCAATAAATAATAATACTATGAGATTAAACACAATGTTTCCTTATAAGAAGGAAGTCTGATTATGTTGACCGAATGTGCTGAGATCTATAATTTCACTAATCGATTTTGCATTTCGTTTGTCAAAATCTATCTGTCTATACATTTAAGTATGTTTTTTCGCAGCAAATTGCGAACGCGTTATTCGATTGTGATGAAATTTGGTAGACCTTTTTATCGCATTCAGGTAATTTTCTGAACAGTTTTTGGGAAGATTACACTCCTTTTAGGTAAGGAAGATGTGGTTCAAAAAACAAAGGAAAAGTTGGAATATTGTAATCTTTTGCATCCCCCTCTTTGTACAAAATTTCTAAAAATCTGAACTTCCTATACAAGTTTAGTAGATGTAGTTTTGAAAACACTTCCCATCCATTTTGAAAAATATTTAAAAATACAAACTTTTTACTATGCAAACTCTATATACACACAGTTTTTTACAATCGATGTCAAACATGACAAAAAATAGTTTTTGTCCCTTCTCTCCGCTTAGGGACATCAGATCATGGTAACACTCTTGGAATATCTCTTTTCCAACAAATAAAGAATCATCAAAATCGGTTAATAAACGACAAAAATAACCGCAAACACACATAATTAAAAATATATATGCTTTCGAATTGAGAAACTAATTTTTTTAAATTTGAACGAGAAAAAATGAAGAAATATTGAAATTTTAATATTTTTTCTCTTTTTTTACATATTTACATTGTTCTATTGAACAACTGAATATAACAAATAGTAGCGTTAACTGCTTAGATACTCGACAATTTGCGTAACAATGTTTGAACTGTTTTTAATAATTAACTTTCATAAAATACAATAAAACTCTCATGGCTACTTGTGCATCATTTTTCTATTCCAAATCTAATGATTTACATTACGTTAGATAGATTACATCTTTCTGAATAATTCTAACAATAGCTTGTAGCTCTTTAGGTAATATTTTTCAAAAATTTCAATAGTCAAATAAATTTTTCGCAAATCGAATAGAGTAATCACACAAATTTCGACGAAATAAAATGATGTACATCTAATATTTGTAACGCAGAGAGTTCGACATATTACATTTATTTTTTCAAATTACATTATCATGTAAAAATGATCATAGTAATTTAGTAATTCAAAGAAAAATCGATTTTGCCAATAAAAATTCCAAACACATTCAATTAAACTCTCTTTTATTGATTTCGATCCAATATACTTTATGCACGTAATAATTTACCATTTATAATTAACATAAGTACATAAAGATTTTATCTATGGATACTTTTGAGTTACAGCTAAAACACTTGTCGCATTCTTAATCGATATTCATAAACTTAACAACAAAATAATTTAAATTTATTTGCATAATACCGATCACATGATTCATTAATAGATCAGGAGATCACTGTACCATAACACTACACATTTAAAGTAGATTATTCTACATACTTCACAAAACGCACGAAAATTTTGGAAACATATATATATATATATAATGTCTCATGAGTAGAAATAATCTCTTTTTCAAGATTATTTCGGCCCAATTTTTTTCGATTTAACGATCGGGTGCACAGTTTTTGACATATTGCTTCGCATCTTTTTCTGAAACCTTAAATGTCTCAGAAAATTTTTTGTAATGTTTTCAATCAGAAAAAATTTTTCTAAAAGTATTAAATCTCATTTTCTTTTTTGGAAAGGGGAAAATAAATAGCTATGACACTACAACGTAGATTTTCTAATCTTCACTTTTTAATTTTATATAATTTATGTCCTCCTGCGTACAAAATTATGAAACATTTGGACAAAATTAATATAATTGGGAAATACAGCTTATGATTTTTTTCGTTATAAGTGGTACGCAGTCAAAATCATTTTTAATGTATTTATCCTAATAGATATAATAATTTCCGAAAACTGTATGACCCTTTTTTGTAGAATGTTGGTAAAGGAAGTAAATAGTGTGGTCTAAAATACTCAAATTTGATACCATAAGCTTCTGCACTATAACAATAATAAAACATATTATTGAAAAAGACTGACGTATTTAGAAGCTCGGTATGTGATATTGCTAACGTAATGGTTTTATTAATATTTTGCATTCAATGAAATGTAATGACATTGAAAACGATTATGTTTTGAATTCAAATTACCTACAATTCCCTTTCATTTAAATTACTTTTTTTTTATATCTAAAATGGTTTTTTGTAATGTAAACAAATAATTATTTGAAAAGACTATTTAATTTATAGTATTTATCAAATAAATATCATTTTAAATGGATCAAAGAATTCTAAATTGTTAACAAACACAATAATTTTTTATATCCAATTGAAATATAGAAAATATCAAGTCATTACTGAAAATAAAAGTAAAATTATAGAAAGAATTTTTGTTGACTAGCGGCAAATCAACTCGCGTCAAATAACCAATACCTTACTACCATAACGCTCAAAATAAAATTTACATTTTTTTGCAAGAAATATTGCCTTCAAATTCGAGGATCACGTTAAATCGTCACTCGTTTTTTTCTACATATACTTAACATCAAATTATCCTTAAATGGTTTCAAAAAGGTGAATTATTAAAACATTAAATGATGAAATATGTATTGACATTAAAATGATTATTTTACAAAAATATTGAAAAAATTTTCAAAATGTATATAACTGTAAAGAACTACTCATATCACAGCCTTCCTGGTATACTTAATATTTTAATTTTGAAATGTGATACTATTATTAATAATGCTAATTAGATAAAGAAAATATTAAACACAAATTTTAAACCAAAAAAATCAATAAATTTTAAAGAGACGAGAAAATAAACTTCAAAATTTATTTTGCATAATTTCACTTTTTATTAAACATTTTAAAACATATTTTAAAAATGAATTATGTCATAAGATTTTAAAACATTGTCGATCTTTTATAATAAAATTATTGATTTTGTAAAATCCTGCAAATTGAATTTAAAAATTTTTGTAACAAATTTGATTACATTTAAGGTACAGATAGCCCAAAATAATAATAAATGTTATAAAAAAAATGTAAGGTACGAAAAGTTATAAAGGATATTAATTTATAAAATTTAATATTGCTATTTATAGCAAAGAAAATGTGGTTGAATGTATCAGCTCCGTATGATCAATAAAATTATGCAAAATAAATTTTAAGGTTTTATTTCTTCGCCTTCGAATATACTTCAAAAAACCTCCGATAAAATTTGTAAAATTATTTCCACTCTTATTCCCACCCCGCAAAGTATTTATAAACAATTTCGTTTGCAGAACTTAGGCAAATAGTTTGTATCTGATGTTGAAACAAGGCTATAAATAAAGTATTTTGAAATTATTCACTTTCTATTTTTTAAAAATTTTTCTTTCTCAATGTATAAATTTTCATTATAGATACATAACTTCATATTTCACTTATTTTATAACATTATGTCAATATTAAATGGTCAATAATTTATAATTTTACAGTTGTAGAGCTATAATAAAATTATTTTAATATATTTCGCTTAATTAAATTTTTACCAACAGCTACACAATAGTTAGTTAATTCGTATGTAATTTTCCACATATTTCATAAAAATGTAATTGAATCATAAAAAATATTATATAATATTGTTATTTATTATGAATTGATTTTTATTTTACTTTTAAAATTAATTAGAAATCAACTAAATCATTTAGTACATCCTCTAAGCTATTTTCAATTATATAAATTAATTAGGGTTCATTAACTGATTTCGTAAACTGTGAAATGCAGCAATTTAAAATTTAGAATTATAGTAAAATCGTGGTTATACGTTCGTATTTCAAGAGTCAAAAATTATGAAATATATTTATAATTATTTACTTTCGAGCAAGATGTTGATTATATTAACTAAAGACTATTAAAAATACACTGACTTTAAAAAATAATGGACACAAAACTTCCTCGTGATGTACGAAAATGCTCAGTTATATAGTTATATGTTCCGTACATCTTTAACGAATGAGTTACAATTTTGATATGAGATGAAAAATGCATTTTTAAATTTTAATTATATAAAATTTTTTGTGCCATTAAGCTACCGAAGCTTAATACATTTTTTTGCGATTTTCTGTAAAAAAATTATCTCCTTATTATGAAGAATAATCAATTTCAACAAAATTCAAATGACTAATAAAAACTGCATCATGCATGTACATACAAAATTGTCATCCAAATCACATGAATGGTTCACGAATATATATATTATATAATGTGAAAATACCCATTATCAAATATATTAAAAAGCTATATCTCTGGAACGGCTAGACCAATTAAGTTGAAATGTGGACATAAGAACAATATTTTCTGCATTTATATAACTATTCTCGTGGGAATACACGGTTAAAAAGTAGGCTATGTCAATCGGGGATAGTGTAACTTCCCAACAGTAAAAGAATTTTTCAAATCGATCCAGTAGTTTTAAAATTTATTCGTTACATACAAAAATACAAATGTTTCCTCTTTATAATATTAGAAATTCTCGGTGGGAGTAGGATGACTATTTTTCCATGTTTATTCGTTCTGATTTTCTAATTTCCATTTTTAACAATATAACGATTTTGACACAATTTACACTACTAATGTACATAGAAATTTCATCAAAATTGGATGAATGGTTCGAGACAAATTACCATTTAATTGAAAAAAAGAAACGGTAATTGATAAATGGTATGTTTCTAAAATGAGACCATCCTAGACATCTCCACTATTGTTGCCTAGAAATTTATAAATATTCGTTTACCAGTTATGCGCAATCGTCTGAATAAGTTTTACAGACTGGCAGACCGACGGACATGAAACCAAAAATTGATAAGAACGTTCCAAAACGTGAATATATATCAGAAATTTTGACATCGAAGCAAAATAATTTACTATCACTTTTACTGAAATTATCAACTTAATGAAAACAATCAGTCGAAACCATAAATGTATCAGTCTAGATCGCTCTTTACTTGAATGTTTTATTGAACCGGTATAATAAAATAGACCATTTTTGGGGAATTTTTATTAGCTACCTAATCTAATCGCAGTGACCTTTTAAAGAAAAAGTCATAATATAAATAGCCTCAAAACCTACTGGTTTATATTGTTGTAATCGGCCTACGAATTATTTTTTTATTTTTTATTATTATTCATTTTTTTTAGAATTCAACTAGTTTTATTTTTTGTCTGGTTTTAGTCATCAAAGATAAAGAAATGTGATCTGTTGAATATAATATTTCCATTATAAAAAAAACATACCATTAATATTTAGGATGACAAACAATTGCTGCATTTTGACGACTCTACGATAATGGATTTTTTGTGTTTTAAAAATATATGAAAGTGGGCGTAGTAATGTGGATTTAAATAATCAGAATGCGTTGGACCAAAAAATTAATGAATAATTTTGTGTTTTCGTTGGTGTCTTTTTTGAAAAGCTATATTTTATCGTGGATAGGTGCAATTATGGGCTAAAATAAAATGCATAAAAATAAAAATTGTTGCTGATTTTACGTTTTTTTGAATAATTAAGGTCTAAAAATAGCAAAAATAACACTTATTTTACGATCGGCTCCCTAGTTTTCACGACATTGCTTACAATTTATACAAAATATTGCCCTCCGAATGGGACTTCGGTCGACATTTTAAAAACTCTACTATCCAATAGCTAAATGGTTGTTATTTTTGAAATCTACTGGTCATAAACATAAGTTTATCATAATCGGAGTTAAAAAAATTGTCTTGATTTTCCATAATTTCCTTTTCTTTTTCAAAGATAAAACTTTTAACTAAACAAGTGAAGGTAACAACTAACAGTGCTAATTGCTTAGATACTCGGCACGTGTTGGAGTATCAGTGTTCGACATATTTTTAACCATTAACATTCATAACATACCCTGAACATGCAGTCCATGCGGTTTTAAATACATGTATAATAATAACATGTAATTGTATATATGTTTATTAGCTAAATTTGAGCTGAAATTGTGATAAATCTGAACAGTTTACGAAAAATGGTTGAAACAAAAGTTATTTGTTTTAAAGAAACGAATATCTTTAAATGTTTCTTTTATGGTTCAACAAAAGGATCTAGGATCCATTGCACCCATTTAGGTCTTGAATAGACCACCAAAATTTCAGCCCAGTGTGTCTTTTTGATTTTGAATTATGTTGAAGACAGGTGGGCGGATGGCGGGCAGATGGAAATGGACTAATAAGTTGATTCTATGAACACTATTTTGTTAGTGTCTTCAATATTAGCTAATATTACAAAATTTTGACTAAAATTAATATACCCTGAGATATTCTGCGTAATATGTCCCCTATATAAAAATAATAGTGCCCAAAAAATCTACAAAATAAGTATAACTTCGCAACTCTATGATAACGACAACCATATCCTTAGCTAGAAATTGATAAATTATCCTCGACTTCAAAAAATAGATAATTGCCTAGAAGGAAATTATTGATTGAAAGATAAAATTACAATACACTCATCCTGTCCCCATATTTACAATATTCACAATTTCTCGTAAATAATAAAATAATTATTTATAATAATAATATTTAAAAAAATATTAAAAATCAATTATTAAATATAACCTTCAATTTCATGATCATGTAACGATAAAAAATAATTTCTTTTCTTTTTACATTGTTACAGGTTACATTATTCAATGATGAAACTATCGTTCCAAATCAATACACATCAATATTCTTCAATCATTAAATCCAAGTAACTGGAAGAAATACGAAAAAATAATAATAATAATAAAAATTAAAAATAATGAAAAAACTATTATTATATATCGAAAAATTTAATTACGTAACAATTTAATTAACAAATAAATAAACAAAAATGAATTTATTTAAACGTGGAATGATATTTGTTACATTTTTTGGTTCATGCTTTGCAATTGCATTGTTATTGGCCAGTTTGGGTACACGACAATGGTTAGTGGCACGAGCAAAATCATCCAAAAATCCTGATTCCGATGGACGTGTACAATTAGGTTTATTCGATGGGAAAAAAGAATTAAATGTTGCATACGGATGGAGAACAGATAATTTTACTGGTAAGTGAAAAAAATTTTTTTTTTAGTGTCAAGTTACAAGATAGCGTTTTAATCGAAAATATATATACAAATAATCACGACTGAATGGTTACTAGGCCCTGCTAAAATCTATCGGCTGGTGCTCTAAATGGCCTAGGATATGTTTAAAATCACGATGGTGTTACAGCCGCTACAAGCTGTTTTCTACTAACAGCTAATTTATCAGCTTAATATCACTCTGACACAAAAATTTATCGAAGTTAATAATTATCCGTCCGTTCGTCTGTCTTCAACATAACTCAAAAATGAAAAGAGAAAGCGACCTGGAATTTTGATACCCTTGTCAGTTTCAACCCGGAACAGGTAAATGGTTTAACTGATGTAATAAACAACTTAGCTTGTCACATTCCATCCGCGATGTCCCAGTAATCAAAGGATGTTTGTCGAAACCAATCCTTAATACAGGATACTACAAAGCATCTTACAATACGAATAACAGGTTCAGGCGAGAGGGATGTCACAGACAATGCTTATGAAATACAAGATAAAAGAAATAAATTTTTGTTTGACATATTTTTTCTCTGAGAAGATGCTACTTGGTTTGCAAACCAATTGCTAATTCATACTGATGAATACTTTGTAGTCGAAATACTTATTTATAAAATACAAAAAAAAAAATTTTCACCTAGAAAAGTGGCAAAAAATCGAAATTTATTCCAAAAATCCTAGAGTTCTCTCTATTAGTATATAGATCAATTAGTACATGGTTTTTCTGAAAGATGTAGCATCCTTGTCGTATATAGCTTTACCAATGAAATGAAGTGCAGTAGTATATTATATCTATAATTACGTCATTCACGTGACAGAAATGATGTATATATTGGTAACGTAAGCGTCTGACTGACACAACTGTGACGTTATGCTTTATTTTATTAGATAATTAATTTTGCAATTCTAGGTTAATATTTTTTAATTAATTAAAATGTATAACTTTCTCATCATCAAATAATGACTCCAATAAATATTTAAGTAGTTTAAACTACTTTATTATACGCTAATTAATTTTATTAATTAACTCTGTTCGAATTTTTATGACAGTGTTTGCTTCTGTGTTATCTTGTTTATTTGTCATTTTTTTAATTACAAAGGAAATTGCATAAAAAGATTAAAACTTTATTTTTTTATTTTCTAATATCTAATAATATTTGAAGAGTGGTTTTTGAAAGAGAGGCTATTTTTATATAATAGTACTTTTTTGTCATTTTTATTTACGAAGATACCCAATATGTTTTAGATATTTAAGATACTAAAAACCTTAAATTATCGAAATCTGCATATGGCTCTTTATTATAGTTAACGGTTTATTAAGAACCTGCTTAAGAATATTATACATATATGCATACAAATATTTATACAAATACATTGAAAACCATACGATGTTTTGTGAGTCAACAAATTGTTGTGTTATAATTTAAATATTTTTATGTATGTATGCACAAAAATTGTAATAATCTGGATAAAAAAAATTGTAATATTATAGAAATAATTTCTAAAGATAACACAAAATTTCTCTTTGAGATTAAATTTTTTTCTATTTATGAAAATTTAAAAATATTCATTCTTGAGTAAGATATATCTTTTTGTATGAAGGGATCTGACTACAAAAATCAAACTTTTAATTTATAGTCTGCTTGCTTCTAATTAGTGTTGGACAAATGCTACAGATTCATATTTCACATGTTTTATATAGATACTAGATGTTTTGCATGCATGTACATTTGTTTCGCTGTTACTTCTAAACAAATTTTTCGATTTTGATGAAATTTGGAAAACGCAATTGGTAGACATCAGGGATCAAATGGAATGAGAAATTCGATTTAAAAAAACCAATTATCGACAAAATATATAAATTAAATTATTAATAAATGTATTTTATAAATGTAAAATATTTTTAAATTAATTTTTACATAAATACAAAATTTTTGCTGATATTTCATTGAAAGTATTTTTGCGCCTTACATTAAATCTCTCGGTATTAGATTTATATTTCGGTATTGGATCCACGTAGACCAATCTAACAATTTTCTGATTAAGAGCATATTTTTATATTATAGATGTTATACCGTTACGTATAAAAATGATTGTAGGGCATTTATAAAAAATATTTAAATGCCGGTTAGTAAACTAGTCGCTAAATTTTAATATCACTTTTTTGATTTTTTTCTCAAATGCATCACTTTCCTGTTTACATTTGTTATCAAAACACTAAATATTTCATGTAAGACAAAAAAAATGTGTACAAGCTTAACAAATTTTGAAAGTAACAGCCAAATTACAATATATACAACCGCCTAAACAACATAGCCCATAATTATTTACGTATATTAACCGATAAATATACTTCATTATTCAACTATTTGCGTGTTAACACCGTAACAATACCAAAAAAAAATATTATTTTATCAGACTAATTGCATAGTTTACAAAAAAAAAACTGCGATGCACAAATCTATACACTGAGAATCACACAAACTGGAACCTAAAATAATTTTATATAGTAATACTGTGTTACTGGATTTAACTGTAAATATGTAAAAGTTTTTCATTATTAACTTTTTTATAAGGAAAGTTATTGGAATCGCCCGAAAATCAAAAACCGGAATAACGAAATATTTTCGTATGTGTGAATGTTTGTTTCTATTTGCATTTATATGATTCAAATTATACAATAACTGAAAGAAGACATAGCCATTAAATTTTAAGTAAAATTGGTCAATTAGATCCAATAGATCTGTGACTCAACCAAAACAATAGGTCATAGTTTTACGTCATTTTTTTAAGTCTATTATTTGTTGTTTAAAAATTGTTTATTGCATATCTAAGCATTTACCTTATTTTCAAATTAAACGGTGCATAATTTATATCAAATCCGTATGACAAATCTTATCAACAAAAAAAATACAAATTTTTAATTTTACAAATAACTTTAATAATTTTTTATTTGTATTTCGCCTTTGATTTAATTACGCCTATGTATTTTGAAGACGTTCATTTACGCTACTAAAAACCATAAACGATAATTTTATTGTTCTTAAATACCTCCTCAGTTTTTGTGTTCCTCTGTGTATTAATGATAGATAATACACAGAGGTGTGTATTAATGGTAAATTTTACTTTTATTTGTTTATAAAAATTTGTCAAACAAAAATAATTGTTATTTACAGTTTGTCATAATAAAAAATAATAATTATAATTAACTTCATACATAACATGTTCCATTTAAAAAAATGTTTTTATTCTGTTCAGTACGCTTAATAGCGAAAGTGTCAATTATTATTTGTTTGATATTTAAAAACTATGTAAAAGCAAGTCACGCTTTTGGTCAAACAAAATGCGATTGCATTTTGCGATTGATGTAACTAAGAATTTTACATTTCGTAAAAATGAAACCAAGATAGCAATTTAATCTATGTTAAATTTATTCATTTTCCACAAACAAAAAAGAAGGCACGGTTAGTTTTACATCAAGCAATAAATTAAACCGCTTGGAGTGGGCCTTGACCTTCTATACTATTCGCTTCAATCCTTAAACAATCCTTCATTCTCCCAGTTTATCAATTTCAGGATTTTCTGACGTCAATCACAATCTCAATCTTTGTCTATCTTTCTGATTTGGAAGATATTCGAGTTTAGTAATTTTTTTGGGCATTCTAAAGTCTTTCAACCTTTGCACATAAAGCCTTACACTCATATAAACCGAACGATAGTGTCGATGCCGAAAGAGTCTCAAAATATTATCTATTTTCACTTTTATACTTTTCATGGTATAAGTGATCATAAAATCACCGAATTAGTCCATATCCTCCGTCCGTTCGTTCCTTCGGCTGTCCGTAATCAAGATAAGTCAAAAACGAAATTGGATATTGAGCTATTATCAATTTTTGTGGCGTATTCTGTACCTAACAAGTGAAATTAAGTTCGTGAATGAGCAAAATCCGTCCATTGAGTCCAATAGATCCATGACCCAATCTTTGAACCATCAAAAATACGGTCAATATAGAAGATAGGAGAAAATTTTAAAAACAAAATCTTTTTGGTTTTCATAACAACTATTTTTTCGTAAAATGCTTAGATTTGCCTCAATTTTAGCCCAAGTTTAACTAATCAGCACATATAGATATAATTACAAAATGTATTATATATGAATTTATAACTGTATAGACTGGATACTTTAAGTTTTTTATTAATGCAAATGATTAAAATTAAATCAAACATAGATAATCAAGCAAATATTGAGTACCTATTTAAACAATTAACACTGTTAGTTATTATCTTCACTTGATCATATTATTTTTCGAGATTAGCACAAACAGGCAGACTGAATGGTTATATTAACATTATAGACAATACTTAATTGTTACATTTGTTACATTAATTATAACAAACAGAAACCATTTATATTAACAAACTTAAGTTATCAATGAAGAAAGTTTTGTGGATTATATTTACTAAAATATAATTTTAATTAGTAAAAGTTTTTAAAGAACAATGGAGACAAATAAGTAATATACTTAATACGAATTAAATTAGTCAGCAAATGTGCTTAAATTATTCTTATTTTACTTTCATTTAACATAATAATATTTATATACTAGCTTGTACTCGGTGCGTTGCTAAACTTATGTAGGTAGCTCGTAAGCGTCCTCTTTCGATTCCTGCGACATATTTATTTTCTGTCACATAATTGTATACAACATTTTTATAATTGTGGAAAGGTCACAATATTGTTGGATATATGTTAATATTTGATATATTATTTATTTCTGGTAGAAAACCTTGAACCCTGAAACGTAGCGATTATATTTTTCTGATGAAGGCAAAACATCCGAAGAAGTTAAATCACCGGTTATATTAAAACGACATTCTCTGCAGTTTAAAAAAATCGAAAATATTAATGGATCAAAAGCTTTAAGCAATAAATTATGAATTATTATTTATTATCAATTTATTATAAAATTTATGAAAATAATTTGTAATTAAAAAATTATGTAAGTAAGTGGTTCATATCTAAGTCATAGAAAAATTCACGTAAACAATTTTTTTTAAAGTTTATATATTACTGTCTTATAAGAGCAAATTTGTTATTAGAAATAAAGCATTTTATTCTTTATATTACGAAAAATGCTGTGAATTAATTATTTTATTATTTTCAATATTATAATGTACTCTTACATTGCAAAGTGCATGAAAGGTTATTTCCTACGGATGTCATTTCGATTTGTACAGTGCCGATATCGCAATTATATTTTTTCGGAGAAATTAACTCGATATAGATTCAAATAGAATTATTTTGATTAATATTTTTACGATAAACTGCGAATAATGTGTCGTTTGAAGTCAAACTAAATCCCAATTTGGATAACGATGACACCATACCCTACTACCCAGTCACAACATTATGTAATGAAGCACACACACACAATCTAAATCGAAAATTATAAAACCAATAAAAGGAGTTCAAGCGAGGCTCGGTTGTCCGGTTTTCTTTACGCTGTGCAAAGTTCGGATACACCGGCATATTAGTTGGATATTAAGAAGACTCCCTCGTCAGTAATAGAAAAGATAAATTAGTAGGTAATGGTCAGAATTTTCAGTAAATTATAGTTAACGAAACATATTATTATATAAAACAAAACTTTGGGTACCTTGCCGATCAATTTAGAGAGTAATTATTAAATACAAATACACTAAATAACCTTAAAAGAAGTTTATCAATTAAGATTAGTATATTTTTAATGAATGATTACTCTCTTAATTGATCAGCAAGGTACCTACCCAAATTTTTGTTTTATATAATAATATGTTAACTATAACATACGGATTATTATCCACTAATTTATTTTTCTTCTATTACGATCGAGGGACCTTCCTTAAGTACTAAAAACTATACTGTTTTACTCCATATCGTATGATATCGTAAGACATAAAACAGTTGTACGTTTAATAAATATACAAAAACGTCGCTGAAGTTGGAATGACGTGTTAACTAGATATCTTTATACCCATAAAGTATAAATTCAAGAGCTATATTTGTACAATAATTAATATAAATGTATTACGTTAAATGATTGTAGTTTATACATAAAATCTGTTTGATAAATAAATATAAAAAAAACGTTAATAACACATATTTGGTAAACTTAAACAAAACGGAACAAAAAAACAAATTTCATTACATCTGATTACGTAACAAGAAGAGAGTTGAGTTTATTCAACGGTGTAATGTAATACCTATAACATTTAAAGATAATTGCAAAAGTATTATATGGAATTTATAAATCTATAAATATTTTTTTAAACGTCATATTTATAGTATACACATCCGTTCAATAAAAATGAATCAAGTGGAAGATTTCTTACTAAATTAAGGGGCAATTCTTGTGAAACGGACCACAAAAAAAGAGATGAGATTTTGAAATATGTTAATATTAGGAATTCTACTTCTATATACTTCTAGATTTTATGAAGGTGTGTACTCAATATTTTTTTCCGTATGAGACTTTGTTGTCCAGATATGGGTTTCTAAAGATTTAACATTATCGATGACTTCCGGCTTTGAACAAGAAATTTTAGTTTCAAATTTGAACTAAAAATTAAAAAGAGTAATACATTTTCTATACAAACTACCACGATTAATACTTTAATACAAATTGACTTAATTCGAAAATCAGCTTTAAAAAAATTACTTCATCGATAATGCCAAATCTTTAGAAGCCTATATCTGAACAACATAATTCCACACCTTTATAACATCAAGTATAAGTAGGCCTAATATGAATATATTGCGAAATCTCACCTTTTTTTTTGGTTATCCATTTCACATGAATTAGCAAGTAAATAAATTTTATTTGTTCGATTGTACATTTTTACGTTTTGTTTGACGACTTTGATTTAGAGGAAACAATTATGATGTCATTATTTATACAAAATGCTCTATTAAATAGATAGAAATCTGGAGGAAACTACTATAAACTCGAAAGTAATTGATTAAAAATTGGAAAATAAAATACTTATTTTACGATTGATTGGATGACCACTGTTCGAAATATGGGTTGAAATGTGTGTGAAATATTGGACTTTGGATAGAATTTCAAGTTATACCTTTAAAACTATACATCAAATCGTTAAATGGATGTTAATTTTTTAATTTTTGGTTCTAAATCACCTCACAAACGAAGTTTTATCGAAATTGGTGATAAAAATTCTGTCGATTATTCACAATTTTTTTAATGAAAATATCGAGAAAAATTTCTTTCCGAAGACGATTCAACTTTGTTTATAAGATTATAACATTTACAAGGGAAAATGATATTTAACGATAAGAGCCGTAGTTTTTAAGATATCACATAAAATCGTACCCGGGAAAATAAAAAAGGGCAAAACATTTTTTTTTTTTTGGGACTTTTTGATATGTTATAAAACTTGTTGTTCATTTGTCTGGCAGCCTTTAAGAAGTAATTTCAGGTTTCGGACAAAAGACAATTCGTTTTTTCAGCTATTGGACAAAATGGTTTTTATATTTGTTATTAAATGATCGACGCATTATAATAACAAAAAAGCAAATATTCAACAAATTTGAAGTTTATCAGTGCAATCAAAGATTTTAGTAGCTCCGAAAAAAGGCCCACTATTTGCAATGTTCGTAAAAGAAAAACTTGTTGCTCTAACAATAATGAATCTATGTGTTATTTTAATCGATGTAAAATTAGGCGCGGTACTGTAGACTAATCATGTTTGGATTCTTGTGAATTATAGATGATAGTAATTCCAGATGTAGTCATATTTTCGAATATGACAGTACATATTTATTATTGTATACGGTAAAGGTACATGTAAGAATTACCACTCATTTCTTGTTCTTCATAAATATAAATTGCAGTTATAATAATATCTATGATTTGCTTATTTTTTCATCTTTTAGGTAAATGATTATATCTAATGGTAAAATAATGTTATGCTTTATTTTGTTTATAAATTATGATATGATTATCATCGTGTGTTTTAAATTATAAAAAAAATCTCACATTGAATTATTTTTTTCTTGGGTGACAAATTTAAATTTTTCAATTTCATCATTTATATTGCAATTAGAATAATGGTTTTTGTTTTTAATATGGGAATATTTAGAAATTGAAACCATAAATTATAATTTACAATGGTAATAATAATCTGTATTTTTTAAATTATATGTTAACGATGTTTGAAATTGAATCTGGTAAAATTAACTTGGTTTTTATATAAAACCCATTTTTTAACGACATTTGAGTGGTACAGGTAATTTGATGGGCAAGTAATACACTCCCTCCCAAAATACGACTCTCCTCGGTTTCTATTTCTCTTACTCCAACGTCTCCTAGATATAAGGAATTACTCAACAAAGCGCTCCCAATTTATATACATGTAAAGATAACAACAGCGTTAATTTTTTTAATACATAGCATATGATTGAGAAATTGTTGAACCATTTTTAATTATTAGCATTCATAAAATACTCTGAATGTGCGATCCAGAGAGTTGTAAGATTACAATTCAAAAAAGATAATTATGACCTGAAAATTCAGAATTAACCCTCATTTTATAATTGGAAGATTCGTTTCGAAGATATTGCTTGAAAAGTCTTCGTGATATTTTACTCTAAACAGAATTTGAAGCGATATCTCTAAACCTAAACCCTTAAGCTTCAAATAGATGTGATTTTTGAGTCAGAATTACCTTATAAACATTAAGTTTTAATAAACTTTGAAACTAAATTTTATTAAGATTTTGTTGGATTATTCAAGGTACTCTTTAGAAAATTGAGAACAATTGAAAAATATTTTTACCTCCTATTTCGATACAACTCTGTTAATAGGATAGATTTGATAAAAAAATTACAAAGATTCTATCCATTTGTCATTTGGCCGTATATACAGATACACGTTCGGGTATGTCATGAAATTTGATTTGGACCGAGATACCATAATTACCTTGGAAGAGCCAATTGGGAAATATTTACCGTATATAGAGCAGTAGACCTCACTTACGGTAATTCCCTATTCTCATTAGGAAAAAAACATAGGTCACACTTCTACATCGTTCTAGTCAGAACCAATATGCGTAGATAGATAGATACACGCCTATATACAATACATAGGTATACTTAAATAATCAAAAAATTCGACGAGCTGAATCTTCTACGCTTACTGCAAATTCGTTGTTCATGAGAATTAGTTTTGTTTGTCTATCTAAAATATTTTTTTTTGTGTTTTTGAGTATGCATATAGACAAACGAAATACAAAATTGTCTAGATGTACTGAAGAACGTGTATGAACTGCAAAAAAACGTATATATCAAACTATCGTGGAAGTATTGAAAAATTAGAAACAGTAAAATTTTGTAAAATACTGAAACATTATCATCAATTCTGAACTATAATTAACAATCGGGTATTTAATGTTTTCAAATAGGTATAAAAATTTAAAAAATAAAGGTGTCGTATTTTTTGTTTATTCGAGTATGCATACAGACAAACGAAATACGAAAATGTACAGAGTTATACTGTACATCTCACTAAGTTTGGTAAGCAAAACGTGTATATCAAACCATAGTGGAAGTGTTGAAATAATTAAATTTTACAAAGATTATGAAACATGATCATCAATTCTGAACTATAATTAAAATTATAAGCCTCATCCTAAAGTTAATTTAAAATCAATTACAAAATTGTATCCAAACAGAACATCGCAAGCAAAGAACGTCTAAAAATAAAAAGTATGAAAAAAAAACCATTTTATTTCTCTTACACTCTTTTGCAGGTGATGGACTACTTTTTAATGAAATTGTTAATATATTGAAAAGCAACATCTATTATTATTATTTTTATAGTAAAAACAATAAATGAATAAATTGATTTGTAAACTTGTGTATTCTATTTAATCTTGTATAATACAGAGTGGCCACCCACTAGCCGACATTGATTAGCCGATGCAATTATCAAAATTAAAAAATTCACGAAATATGTGGACTACGAAAATGATAGACTCTTTATTCTATCATTTTCGTAGTCCAATAACTGAACTTTCCCAAATAGTCGGAAGTCGAACTTAGCAAAACATTAGATTGCTCCGTAATGAAAAGAGTGAAAAAGTATTTTTCCCCCATAATTAATTAACGATTAATTAGCAGCTTGTTATGAGTATATTCTAAAAAATTTATTTCAACTGAAGCTTCTTTAGTTTCGTTGTGATTTCAATCTCAAAGAAACAAAAAAACCCACAGTTAAAAAAGACAACATACATTATAGGATATAACGTATTAGAAGTATCTAAAGTATTTAATGTACGAGAGAATGATATAGAAGTCATTAGTTTATTATAGTGTTTATTAACGTGAGTGCGCACCTGCAGGTCATGTATTGTACACATTTATTTGTTGTAAAGGCATCATAAATAATATAAACTTAAATATTTTGTTATTTTAATAAAAACATCTATTGAAAATTGAAACTAAGAGACCGGATAAGTGTAATGAATGTATATGTGAAGAAAATGCATAATAATTTTAAACTGGGTATCAATATCATCAGAAATAAACTCTACAATTGCGCTACTCCTGACATTCTATATTTTTATCATTATCTTGAAGTTTCACTTCTACCGCGTGTAAAATGCACACATCTTTTTGTGTCAGTCACCAAAAGTTCCCTTAAGATCAATATTATATTGAAAGAAGCTCAATATTGTAGGGAAAATTCAAAAATTCTCAACCACTTTTCCATATTCAAAACATTGTGAGTGATTTACTTGACTAGAAATAATATATTTACGCATGTAATGCAACAAGTTTTACTAACAATAATAAAAACAATACCTCATTATAATACATAAAAGTAAGTAATTATCATCATTATTACCATCAATTTTATTACAATTTATTTTATGTATATATAAATTGAAATAATGTCAATTGTGTTCAATATAATTAAATCGGATTGTTGGTATTTGAATTTCTCTATCACATTAATGGTAATTACACATACATAAATAATATATGTAAGTCTTTTAAACTATTTAAATATCGATGGAAAGTTTATTGAAAAAAAATCTATAATTTTATTCTAGAATTGTTTATATGTATTGTTTATAGGAAAATTTACAAACAAAAAATGATGCATTTGAGTTAATAAATAAAAGAATAAAAGAAAACTGATAATAATTAATTAATTAATTTTATTAAATAAATAATTTTGTATTGTATAGTATACGCACAAAATAATATAATAAATATATATATATATATATATATATATATATATTTATTATATATATATATATATATATATATATATATATATATATATATATATATATATATATATATATATATGTATATATATCTTTTCTTGATCCATTAGTCCACTATTTGTACTTTTATGACTAGTAAAAGGAAGTATTGTAATCCAGTCAAAATTTTGAGCGCTAATCTATTATTATTAGAAAATGTTTTATTGATTAGGAGAAAGTTTTGCACCAAAAATTTTTTGAATTTTTTATTCTTTTAATAAACAACAACCAACATAAAGTTCATTTTCCTTAACATATTTTTTTCGATAAAATAAAGTAACTCTCTTATGAATATGTCATTCGACCATTAAAAAACTGTATAAAAAACACAAACATATTTTCTAACATCGTATAAAAATATGCATAAGGAAATGCAAACATCAATCATTGAAGAAATTCGAAAAGTCAGAGTTTAATCATCCCATCAAAGATTCTGTAGTATTATAATATCATAAATAATATTTATCATTTATTTTTATGTAATTTTAAACAATCAGAAAATGAAATTATCGGAAAATCCAGGAAAAATTAATTATGCTACATTTTCATAAGACAATGAAAACTCAAAATTTGTTTAATGTTTCCAACGGATATATTCTTCTCAGCGTTAAATGATCAAGTTACCATATTAATTTTTAATAATATAATATCATAAACAATGCATTTGTTTATAACAATTATTGTAACAATTGGAATTAAAAATCTAAAAAAAAAAATATTTTTATTTTCTTTTCAACAATAAGAAAATGATATAATTGGAAAATTTTTTAAACTTCAATACTTTAGTTTAATGTTTAATTGTTAATAACCAATAAAATTAATACCTTATATTTATAAAGCAGTGGGGAAAATTTATTAATTAACAAACGTAAAATCGATTAAAAATTTTATTTCCAACCCAACTTATCTTATTATAGTTTTCACATTGTATGATAATTTTTTTAAATTTTTAAATTCATATTTTATACTAAAAACAATTTTTTTTATTATACTCTCTATGGGCAATGCGTTCGAGTCAAAAAGGTCACGTGGAACCCCATTTTCAACGGCTGATTAGTATTTTTAATTATAGAGCTTGTAAATAACAATTGCAATTTTTTTTACAGATAATAAAAAAAAAAGTCTTTCTCAAAGTTTTTTGCCGCGTCCAATGAGCTATCGCCCATAATTTACTGACTTGTGTAACGATTTTTCGTAAATATTTCACTTCTCGGCTAGGCTGTAAGGAAACTGAAAATAGGAACATTCAAAATTTTCGAAATATTTCACGTCAATTAACCTATTTCCCATAATTTTCTTAATTTTGTAGATATTTCACTCGACTAAACTTTTATTTATGTTTGGTGTTGTGATAACTATTGTAATATGAACCAATCTTTTAACTTCGGATCCCTACAATACAAATACCATGATTGAATATACTACACATAAATAGATACAATTATTAATTACTTTATTTATGTCTTTCCATGTTCTTCTTCATAGCCATTAATTAATAAATGACTATACTTTTTTATAGACCGGATAAAATAATACGAATAATCTACTCTTTACTGTATATTAAAAAAATCATACAAATCCTGTCTTAATGCATCCTGTTTTGTGGTTGAATAAATGGATATTTTTTTATAACGGAGTTACGCTTCATTGTAATTAAATGATTTTTGTCTTTAGTTATTTATTTCTTGTAATCTTTATTGATCAGATTATTTGAATATTAAATTACAATATTTCCCAAACACTTTGTCTTATAGTGTTGGTTTGAGAAATAAAATTCATTTATTGAATAGATTCATCAATGTAATTTGTTAAAAAATACGTAATAAACTACTCGCAGCATGCTCCAAACGGTTTTCCGTTGCTATGATTAAGAAATACTACTTCATTAATCATATGAAAGCGCAATTCATGTGAAGCGGACAACGTAAAAAATTTGAGCTAAAATTGTGGATAACTCAAACATTTTACGAAAAAGTGTTACAAACAAAAGTTGTTTGATTAAGAAAAATAAACATTTTTTGTATTTGAACTTTTCTTTTTTCTGTTATAGTTTAAAAGTTGGGTCACGGATTCATTGGACCCAATGCATCGATTTTTCTCATTCACGAACTGAAACTCACTTTTTATGATTAGTTTGTGCGGTCAATATTAGGCAACGTTACAAACTTTAAACTAAAATTAATGTATTCTGACATATTCTCTATATCGGGTTTAAAAATATTATTCGAGAAAAACTCTTCGGTAAGTCCTCTGTTTTCATGTTAATATTGTACATACCAAACTTCAAAACATTTGTATAATTACTTTGTTGAGTTATTCGGCCGCGAAAATTAATAGATTTTTACATAATGGATGATGCTCCAATATTATGTTTCAACCCCCCTTAATAAATGTACCTTATTATATTATAAAAATAAGCAAATCAATTAGAAGTACTTTTATTAATGAATGCCAAACAAACCGTGTTAAAGGAATCGTCTTTGTAATTCATTTATCTCCTAAGCTAATGTAGATCCCATGTTTAAACTTGTATGGTAAAATATTTATAGTTTTAGCTTCATTTTGCAACGGAAATCAACAAAATAAAAACGATCGAAGTTACTTCCGGTTTTGAACAAGAACAAAAATTTTAATTTCAAATTTGAATTAAAAATTAAAAGAGTAATAATTTTCTATACAAATCACCATATTTAATATTTTATTACAAATTGGCTTAGTGCGAAAAACAGCCTTTTAAAAATTGCTTTATCGATAATGTCAAATCTTTAGAGGGATATCTATATAACAAAATCTCATACTATAACAAATTGTGTGTACACTTGTATTACACCTAGAATTATAATTTGGTCCAATATAAACAGATTTCAAAATCTCACTTTTCTTCGTTGCCCGTGTCACACGAATTGCCCCATATGTCTTTGGATGATATATTATTTTACATTCAAAATTGATCAATATTTATTAAAAAATTAAAAAGAGTTGTTATTAATATTTTTATCTTAAAAATTAATATTCATGCTTTTTTTTCTCTTATATTGCATACACACAATTAATAAATTAACAATATTTACTAGAATACGAATATTTTATTATAGATTTCAGCTACTTGTGTCGCATCAATCGCTTGATGGATTAAGCTAAAATTCAATCACTTAAATAAAGATAATACTACCATGTGTTACTTTTTTTAATACTCTGTTCTGAATTTAGTATCAATTGTTGAACTATTTATTTATAATCATTTACGTTCTTAAAATACACAAAATGGATAATCCATACTGTTAGTTGGCAAGAATTGAATAAATAATATGTACTTGAATATGTATTGAACACATATTTACGTATGCGTAATCAACTGAATTTGATATTGAAGTCAGGTAAATCTAAGCAGTTTTTAGGACCAGATCAAAATTTCATATTTTTCAGATCTAATTTCGATTTTAAAATTCTCATGATGTACAGTTAGTTATTAACAACATTATGATACCTTGAATATTTTTAAACTTTTATTGCTAAGGTTCTGTTCCTAAACTAAATGGTAGAAAAGCTTGTAACTTCAAAATAAAATTATTTGAAATTTTAATATAAAACTAAATAACGCATTTTTTTTTTAAATATCCTAGAATATTATTAAAATTTTATTAAATTATGTCATAATACCACGTATTACCATTCTACTTATATTTATGAACAAATTACTGTATTTGATAATAAACTAAAGTTGATAATAAATTATATTTTTTAAGCTTTTATTAATTAATTAATTTAATATAAGCTTATTTCCTTCCTTAAACTTTAATTTGAGGTTCAATTTCCTTAAACATTAGTTAGTTATAGCTTATCTCACATTTAATATACTTATTTCAAATTAAGGTGCTTTTTATTTGATCAAAACTTAAATCTGGGACTGTATATAAATAACTCTTCATCTCAGTACTACTTCAAAATTTGTTATTTATTAGTGTTTATCAATAAAATTATTTCAAATTTATTCCCATAAACTTTTTATTTATGATTTGTACCAATATTAAATAACATATAAAACATTAATGTATTAAAATCGATTTTTATTTTTATTTTCAGTGATAACAATACTTCGGGAAGATCCTGATTATATGGTGTTTAGTTTATGGTTAGCGACTGTGGGTACAGTTTGTGGTGGACTATTATTTGCTGGTCTCTCAGCGATATTTGCCGTTATTAATACAGCATCAAATCCAATATGTACGATGGCCAGTGTTCCAGGCTTATATTTATGGAATACATTAGCTAGTAAGTAACATTCAAAACCATTTCTTTGGAAGAAAGGTGTTCCTAACAAAATCATTTTTCGTATCGTCTTTTGGGAACTTGAATGCACATATTTATGATTACAATTTCTAAACAAAATTGATATAGCTCCGTTTTCAGTAGGCCTCGCTTACGATGACACACTTTTCTCACTAAGAAGAGAAAAAAAGTCACTGCTCTCTTTTGAGATTGGTTAAATTTTTCAATACTTATATAACAAACTTGAAAATACCACAAACATAAGAGACATTAATTTTGAAAATTTATTATTACGGACACTCTGGGCTAATGAGATAAACGTGAAAGTTACAGATGAACAAACATACATTGATAAATTAATAGATACAGGCAAACGAAATACAAAATTGTCTAATTAAAATATAGACCTCACTACGTTAGATTAATAAAATGGCACATAATAGAATTTTTCACAAAGGATGTATCTTTGAATATTATTAATTGAACTCTCTTTTACTAAAAACTAGACGGGCTTGTGTTTTTACGTAGTTTACTCGTAGCCTAGTCGAGACGTAAATTATGTGGGAAAATCAGTTATAAATGTTAGAATTATTGTTGATAGCTTATTCGATACAGAATAAAATCCTGATACAGTGATTTTTTTTGTTTTCTTCAAAGAAAAATTAGAATTGTAATTTAAAAACTGAAAAAAATACGGACTTACAATTTTGTGTAAAACTTGAAAACGAAAATTAATATTTAAAATCGGAAAATAAGGTCCTGAAATTTCCTATAAATGATTTCCCACCCGGTAGCTCTATATTTAATAATACTAATTATCCATTGAAAATGAAGTTCCGCACCACCGTATTAATTGAAGCGCGTGGCCGTTAGAGAGAGTATAATTCAAAAAAAGTTAAGTTTCGTTGGACATTGGTTAAGACATGTTTTCTAAATTTTTCAAAAAGATATCCTATTGTTAATTAATGAAATTTTCCCAATGGTCTGTATTTATAAAAATCAATATAAAAAATAAATAATTGTGCTAAAAATCTATATATAAACTTTTGGAGACCTTATATAAGTATACTTAATAAAATCGTAAGAAAAAAGTTTTCAAAAAATTTTTAATTTTATTAGTTACTAACAAATAAACATTTAAAAAAATTAAAAATCAAAATATTATTGTTAAGATTTTTTCTACAAATTCCGATAATATCATTTTCTTATTATTGCGTGACTTTTCTAACGATTTTTCCGAGATACGTCACTTCTCGACTTGACTATTAACTGAATAAAGTTGTAGGAATTTAAAAAAAAAAACTACTCATTCAATTTGCGATACCCTTAATTTTATAAGAATCAATAATGCAATTATGAACTACCTATACATATTTTTTAATATTGTTTCAGTGTTATCAGATTTAAGTGCAATTGGATGTTGGATTGCACAATACTATTTAAAATTACAATACAATGTCATGACAAAGGAGGATAAAAATTTAATGTGGACATCGGATGGTATGGCGGAATTTGGATACTCATTTTGGTAAATATTTACATGATCATTAATTACTTTTTATAATTAAAAACAAGTGAAAATAACTATTAGTTGTGTATATACACGACATATAGGTATCAATGTGTGAACTATTTTTAATTATTGGCATTCATAAAATACTCTAAATATGCAGTCCAAACAGTTTTACCGTTAAAACATAATATAATAATAATATGTATTCCAAAAATATATGCTTATTAGCTAAATTTGAGATGAATCGAAGCAGATTTGGAAAATGTTTCAAACAAAAGTAGTTTGTTTAAAAAAAAACGTCAACCCAAATTTCAGCTTGCTATATCTTTTGTTAGAGATCTTGATGAAAGACATACAAACGGACGGCCGGACATACGAAAATGGGCTAACTAGGTAGATTTTATGAACACCTATACCAAAATTTTTTGTTGTGGCTTCAATATTTTCTAGCGTTTTAAACTTGTAAACTAAAATGAATATACTCTGACATATTATTTGTATGTTGAGTATAAAAATAAGTTATTACAGAATATTACAAAAACTACCATAGAAGTAGATTTTATACATTTATTGTTCATTTAATTTCAGCCAAAGATCGGTCAGTATATCTACTCGGTTGTAACAATATACTGACCGTAGTGCACAATCATTCTGGGTCAATCCATATATGCAATAAAATTGCACATTGTATTCTAGCTATTGCCTAAACCATATTCTTGTAAATGAATACACAAACACTGCAACGTTTATTTTCTCTTTAATAACTTGAAAGGTTCAAAGTGATCACTGAAATTTCTCCAGACTGCTTTTTAATTTTAAACTCTTAATACTTTTTTTCTAGTTTTTAAAAAATAACTTTTGATTTTCAAACGCCATTTGTTCTAAACAAGGTGAATCTGGTTCATTTTAAGTAACAAAAATTAATTTCCGTAAATTCAACTTATACCTTAAGAAAAATTACCACAAAAAATGAGAACTGTACAATAAAGACAATCCCTAATGCAATATACATTGTATATTTTTTCAATTTTAAAGAAAAAAACAATAATTTGTTTATTATTACAAACAGGGATTTTTTATCTTTTTATTAGTTGTTTTACACACAGCAAAAAATATCTGAACGATTTTGCTGAAAAATCATTCATGTAAGATTCATTTTGACGTATAGTTTTCACATAAGTTTATGTTGGTTAAGGTACTCAAATGTTTGAGAATTGGAATAACTTATTGAAATTTATAGTGATTGGGAAAAAATGCTTTCAGGTAGTTGGATCGAAGAATGGCTTTCAAGGTATTTTAATGAAACTTGATTGTTCTTTCATTAACAACAAAAAATAAGAGTCTTGCCTGATTGAAATTTACCTGCTCATAAAACGAGATTAAAGTTTGCTCTTATAGAAAAAAGTTATTTTAATATGATTTTTTTTTCACATAAAGTAAAATTTATTCTACAGTATTCAATCAAAATTTAATATATTGTATAAAGGAGAGTAAGAAATCCTATTAAACAAATAAAATAAGTAAATTTAAAAGATTATTTACATGTATGTTTATACTATAGTGAGTGAGTGTATGTATAAATTGTATATAATATGTGTCAAAGCTACAGTAAAAATATAGCCATCAGTCTTGATTATCTATGTGTGTTATATACGTAAAATGTAGATATTAAGCTAATACTTTTGCCGCTGGACTGTCTCGATCCTATTACCTTTACCTTGTTTGAATTTTAAGTTTTAGATCTTTTAATAATTCTCAATTTTTGAATAACGTAACCGAACAGTTGTAACTACCGCTTTCGTGATGAAAATGGAGGTACTATTGTAAAAACAATATATTAATTAAAATTTCTTCCACTAACTTATTATTAAATTATTATAATATTAATTTTTGTTTTGTTCCAGGCTTGTTGTGGGGGCGAGTATTGTATCATTTGTGAACCTGTTAATAATATATATTGGAACCAGCGACACACGAGAAATTGAACCAGTTATACCTGTTATTGAAGAAAAAACTAATGGTGCGATTATGTTATATTAATAAGAAGATTTTCGTTATTTATTGTGATGTGTAAAAAAGGACAAATTTTTTATTTGAAGTGAAGTGTTTATTGTATATATAATTTTTAGTAATTTTTAAGCGAACTTTTATTTTTAGATTTTAAAAATATTTTTGTATTATTTTGTTAAATAATCAACCTGCCATTTTTTTAAAATATACCTATTCTTTTAAAATAAATCAAATTGTTTTTTTATTTTATTTTTTCCTAAGGGTGAAGAATACAGACGCCCAAAGGGATATTATTGCCGTACTGATACAGCTGTGGAATATATATAAAATGTATAAAGTTAACCGTAAGACAACAAAGAATTAATTTGAAAAACTATGGTAAAATAAGGATTTAAGTAAAGGTTTCTAAACTATGAAAAATGAAAATATTAACTAATATGATAAATTGTTTAAATATCCGGTGCACCGCGTAGATCGGTACACCGATGTTTAAAATATTTGTAGGTATATATGTAATAAATATTTCTCAATATGAAGAAGATATCCTTCGATAAATACTTTTTAAAGCAAAAATTGAAGCACCCTATTTTCGTTTTTGAGTTAGTGATCAAGATAACGGACGGACAGGCAAACATGCGAAAATTAACTAATTAAGTGATTCTATGAGCACCCATATCAAAAAATTTTGATCATGGCTACAATAGTTTTAGCGTTACAAGCTTGAGACTAATTAACTAATTAAGTGAGTCTATGAGCAACCATATCAAAAAATTTTGATCATGGCTACAATAGTTTTAGCGTTACAAGCTTGAGACTAATTAAATTTAGTCTCATGCTTGCTCTCATTTCATGTCAGATTAAAAAATTATATATTTTTTTTAATTAAGAAGCAAGGTTTTTTTTTTGTGTAATATTAATTTTAATATTTTGAAAAGTCAATTTCAAGTATAGTTTGATCAATTTATAGAACGATTGAACAGACAATTTACTTTATTATTTTTTAAACTTTATTATGTTATTTAAGTTAATAAATAATTAATAAAAATTCTTCACAATAATTACAGCTTTTAAAAAATTAGCAAAAGAAAATAAATAAAATAGGCGAATTTTTGTTATATATGACAAAATAATATTTAATATACTACTATGGATTATTTAACAATTTAGGATTAAAATATAGTGTGTATTTCGAAACTGAAGGTATTATTAAGCAGTACGGTATAATGTTATCAATATTTTATATTAATAATGATAATAAGTTATTTTCAGGGTTTCGAAACACAGACATCATCTAAAAATTCAGTTTGACGTCAAAATGATTTGAAAGAGGGATTAAGATTGAATTATATAAATCATTTAACCCAATAACTATAACTTTTTTTTTTCTTAACTATGACATAATAATCAATAAATCTTATTAAACTGCTTTTAGATAAAAATATTAATTACATAATTAATATTTTTAACAAACTAATAATTTTCAATTATTAAATTTTCTATGGCTTCTCTTTTGTAACATACTATTAATAAACTGATTTCTGTAGCGTTTTCATTTTACTACAATATTTTTTTAGTTAATGGACTGGAAGTACCTAATCGAGTTTTAAAAAAATAGATACCAAGATGAAGTATACCTACTGGACAATAATATTTTTTACATTTTTGTCATGTAATTAATAGGACGAAAAAATGTTATCATTATGAATTAGTAAATTGTAAACATCTTTTAAAATATATTTTTTATAATTCTGATCATAACTGGTTGGCGGTGATATTTGTTTAAAGATTTTGAAATTTCAATTTCAAATTAATAAGTATTTATTCAACAGCAATAATAGTAATAAATGTCGACTTAAAATCAATAGCACCTAGGCTAAGCTTTATGTATAATACATCATCTTATTTACTAGTTTAGAAATTGAGAAATAAACTTAGCCTAAATGGATGCATAAACCATCACTATAACTAACGTTAGATATCGATTGCAATCTACCACGTGTGGCATGAGAAATAATTTCCTGAAAAGAAAGAAAAATATATATCCAGGACAAATATATCACGGGAAAATTGATTAAAGGATTTTAAAGTTTGGATAAAGTTTTGGTGATTGAGATCACTCGAAACCATCGTTTTTGGATTTTCTGCGTCTTCGTGATTAGCGACAATGCAACGTTAGTCCAGATAAAGGGAGGTGGTTTATTTAAAGTATTTTTCATAACTCGCAACAGTTTAAATGAATGAACAGTAGATAGCCGTATCGTCGACAAAGAAGGCAGTTTCGGGAGCTCGATCCTACGGAATATCGTTGGTATAATATAAAAAGAATCGGACTCTAAGCAGGGATCCTTGAAGTACAGCATCCTTGACACAGTATTGGTTCGATGTACTTTGTTGGATATGAATTTAGAATTTACGGTTGGATAAGTATGAAATCAGGAATTTTAGGAAAGCATTTTACATTAGTATCCTTCTTCGTATAACGAATGCACATTACAGCGACAAACAATCAACCGATGATACAAAAATTCAAACGGAATAACAACTTATATAAATATGAGTGATAGGATTTGCGTCTCCATCCTAGTGCAATCCTAGATTTTATATAGTTCAGTGAAATATGCTTCCCTTATCGCTTCTTTGCTTTGATATTAATTTGTTATTCGGTTTGCATAGTTTTAATATTTTTATATATCTTTTAAAAACTTTCATTTCAATAAACACTTTATCACAAAACTAAAATAAACACTTTTGTAGTAGTAATATTTTTGATTTCCATTTCAGAATTTTTTCTTTTCTAAACGATGTCACATGCTGTATTCTAGAAACAATCATTATAACTTTTGGAATTGATGTATTCATTCTCTACTGAATATTTTTCACTCAGTTATGAAAGTATCGTTAAGTTTCGCCACTGACTAAGACGATAATTAAATTACCTTTAAATAGAAAAAAACGTGTATATACGCGCACTTTTCATTAGTTTTACTAATATAATATAATACAATTTATTTAAATTACCTTTTAGTTAAATTCATTAGTGGTGTCTGTAATAACATAAACGAATTGAACACTCTTATTAAAAGATAATAAAAACTTCTTTTTTTTTTTAATATTTATATTCGTATAATAAAAATGGCTTTAAAATTTAATTCAAAAACTTTAAATTGGTGTACAAAAGAAGCAGATGTATTATCTTGTCGAATTAATCAATTATTAACATTTAATCAGGGATATAATCGTTTACGACCTGTTCGATTTTCAAAAGCATCACAGCATTTACACGATTCATACAAGGAGAAGAAATCAATTACAGCAAATGAAGAATTAGTATTGGACGATGAAACAATTAACACTGATTTATGTTATAACGTATCAGAAACTTTAAAATCTAGTGTCGATGATACAAAATTATATGAGAATAAAAAACGTCAATCGCGTAGTAAACGTCGTTTTTTAAGCTTACGTAAACAGCGTAGTGAACCAAAATCAAGAGAACCTATACATCCGACCGTGTTACAAACGTACGATTTAAGAAATAGTAGTATAAAAAAATAATAAAATCTCTTACATTTTAATCCACCACCAGTAATTTAAGAAAATGTTAATCATTAACTTAGTTCGAAATTTTATTGTAAAATGTAATATATTAAATATTTATTTTTCGGTGATTGTTCTAATAGAATTATAATTAATGTGTCGAAAATGGAAAATATTGTATCATAAATAAATTATTGAATCATAATTCATGTTATGATCGATCATATATTTTACAAGTAAATTGAGTGTATGAGCAACTTTGGTAAATATATTTATTTGTTTAGACAATTTTTAAAGCTTCCCAAGCATCGATGAAAAATATAACGATTGCTATTTTCTTTAAAATGCTTAATAAATTTTGTTGTATTTGATAGTTTGAGACAGAAAACAAGTAAAAATAATAATTATTTAATACATAATGACAATGAATAAATTGTAAATTTTCACTTTTTATTTTTATTTTAATTTATTGTTTGAAAATGGTTATATTAACCGAAACAATAACAATAAATAAAATAAAAAGTGGAAATTAACATTGTTGTTATATATTGATATGGCTTTCTACAAATTAACTCTAAATTCAATTATTGTTTGAACACCCGACATTTGGTTGAATATCTTGAACTATTTTTAATCTACAGCATTAATAAAATTTATTAAATATGCAGTTTGTTATTTAAAAATATATATATTATAATTATTGTATGTATGTATTTTTAGATAAATTGCATCTAAAATTTTGGCAAATCTACAGTTTACGAATAAAATGCTGAACAAAAAGTCGCTTATTTAGGTAAACAAACGTGTTTGACCTTCGAATTTTTTTATATCATTTACGGTTTAAAAGTTGGATCCATTGGACCCAATTGATTTATTCCATTTCCTTCTATCCGCCCGTCATCAAGAACTCAAAGGCGAAAAGAGATAGCGAGCTGAAAATCGATGGCGTATTCTAGACCTAAAAACTAAGTCTAAGTTTGTGAATGAACAAAATCGGGCAATTGGGTTCAGTGGATGATGGGTCTGATGAAGGAGAAATTCTTTGAAATATATTACATAGTTCAATGTATACTTTTCTGCAAGATCGACCACGCTTTGTCTTAAGTTTGATATATCGCGTTCTGACTGAAAGGAATACTGAGATACATTTTTTTTACTTTTTTTTCTTTTTATAGTTGAGTTCGAAGAAGAATAATTCAAACAAAAATTATTCGATTTTGCGAAAAGATTCCATACTCAGAGTTTGACATTAAATGTATGTTATAGCATTTTTAAATTTATTTCTTTTAATTTTGATTATTTAAATACATTAATTTTATTTTTTAGATAAATTTATAGTATCAGCATTATAAAAAAATATGAAGTACAGCTCTGAACGCAATGTTAAAATAGTACCACATTAAAATCGTATGCAGCCACAAAAACATTTTTAATTGTATTTTTTTATTAAAATAATTTGTACTTACTTTCGTTTCAGTTTTATTATTATACCTATTTGCTTTTTATTTTGATTTTTGCATTTTTTTACAATTTTTTTTTTTTTTGCGACGTTAAGGAATATGAATGGGAAATAATTCTAGAAAACGAAAGCCAATTAAAATTACTAATTGAGACTGATGATAGTAAAGAAGAATAGTGAGTCTTCTGACAGGATACTATCGGTTAAACTATCATCTTCATAACTTGGAAATCTCAGGTAATCCCACTTGAAGGTAGTGTCTGGAAGACGATGTCTATTCACGTCCTTTGCAACTTTTGAAATCTTCCCAATTCTTTAACGGAATGATGATTTGTAAAAATATAAATAATACGTATCTATGATTTATTAAACAAGATATATTCAGTTCTTATAATCGTATTAAACATGCAAACAAAAAAATTTTTGAAAACACAATCATCGTAAAAATCAGATAATTTCATACAATTAAACATTAAAATATAAATTTATACAGAATGTATACTAAAACTATACATTATAGAATTTTGAAAAATTTACCAAATGTATCTAAAAGAATCATTTGATATTATTAACTAAGTAATTAAATACAATTTTATAAATATTAGGTTATTTCATATATTCCAATGATTCGATACATATAATAAGAATTATATCATGCGAAGACCGAAACTCGAAGGTATAAGAAAAACTAGAAAAATATATCAAGGAGTTGTTCTGTGGTTACCACATTAAATTAGTATAGTTTAAACTTCTTACTATAGTACATATAATATAAGTTTTTACAATTTTTATTTACACCACGAAAAAATAGATTTATAGACGAGAAATTTTTTGGCTTTTGGCTATACCAAATTTTGATTTTATACAAATTTGAATGAATGACAAATGTATTTTTAAGGTGTTTTTAAAAAATTGGATTTTTAAAAGCATTTATATACTGATTTACATTAATTCAAAAAAAAAAATCTGAAAGAAATATTACCATAACTAATATTAATATTACCATAATTAATAGTAACATAATAAACAAAAATTTTTGGGCAATTAGCTTTTATATTTTCTGGCAAGTTTTATCACATAATACCATTTGCCGTGTGAACATAATTTTTGTCATTTAAAAAAAAATTATTATATCCAATTTTCAATTGCTAAGAAAGCAAGTCGTTAAGTATATTGTTTTCAGAATACGCCAATCAAAATTAAAAGCAAGCAATGTAATTTAGCCATTTATTGCTGAAGCGTACAATTAAGCGAAATTTTATTTTATGGATACCGAGTCTTAACTGAATTTATGCTCATTCAAATTTTTACCAATTGACTTATGTAAATTAATTTACACAATCAAATTATTGCGTGTGAACTTAGTTGCATAAATAGATTATGAAGTCTAGTAGGTTTACACGCTCATACAAATTACTTTAACTTTACATGTTAAAGTAGTTTGTGCAGTTGACATATTTGCAAACTTTATGCAACTAAGTTCACACGCAACAATTTGATTGTGTAAATTAATTTACATAAGTCAATTGGTAAAACCTGAATGAGCATAAGTCCAGTTAAGACTCGGTATCCGTAAAATAAAATTTCGCTTAATTGTACGCTTCAGAAATAAATGGCTAAATTACATTGCTTGCTTTTAATTTTGATTGGCGTATTCTGAAAACAATATACTTAACGACTTGATTTCTTAGCAATTGAAAATTGGATATAATAATTTTTACTTAAATTACAAAAATTCTGTTCACCCGGCAATGGTATTATACCCTATAAAATTACTTACCGTACATCTTTTCAAATTTAACAATAATATTTTTGATATGGTAGGATCTTCTTGATCCAATAGTTATATAATATGTAATCATACTTTTTGTAAAAACGTGTGTATGTTAATTGAATTAGATAATTAACCACTAATTATTCAAACTTAGTACGCATAAATTTGACACATTGTAATCGTACAAAACCAGCCTCATAGCCAATAGCTATGTATCGATAACTTTGTTCATTTGGATTCCATGCAAGTTTATTCAATGAGATAATTGGATACATATCATAAGGAAAGTCTTTTAACAATTCTGGATTATGAATACGTTCAAACGCTTCTTTAGGTATTGAGTCTTTGGTGGTCTGCAAAGAAAAAAGTAAAAATTGAAATTAATTTAAAAAAAGTTAAGTAATATTTAATAATAATTATGAATAAACTAAAAAATTTGAACCATTATTCTTCAAATATTCAAAGATAGGAAATAGAATTTAAAAAAATACCAAATCAAAATCACAAAATATCAGGCCATATTTTTCCACAGCGTCTTCATAAAGAAATGGCAGAACTTCAATATCATCATCAGATAATTTTGAAAACTCTTGTAAATCTGTTTTAGCTAATTTCTTTTTCTTTTCATCATACTTTATCAGTTCTTCGGGTGTTTTAGTACGATCAAGATACTCGGTAAACCCACCGAGCTAAACAAAAATAAATAAATAATTAGTCCCTCCAATAAAAATTAATTTTAATTAATTATCAACTTACTGAACGTCTATGTCTTAAATTTTTTTCATTTTCTAAACCATAAAACATTTGTGTTGGAAATGTTAATTGCCATTCACCAGCAACTGATCCCTGAGCGATTCCATTCATCCATTCATTAACAGCTAAACATTTGCATGGTGAATTGTTTCGAAGTAATGGTACTGGTTTGTAGCCAAAATCTCGACATGATATTAAAGTCGTTACAGTTAAAGCTAAAAAATTTGTTTAAATAGAGTAAGCATAATTAATGCAATACACAGAACTTTTCAAAAGTATAAAGCTAAAATCTACATTCATAAATTAATTGTATAGAAGCGACCATATTTTCTTTGTAATTTTTATTTTAAAAATGATTTACTGGCGTATCGTTAATAAAAAAGCCATTAATTAAAATAACTGATGATGCCTTCGATAGTATTATGATATGCACTTTCTACATTAATTCGCTAAGATTAGGTAGTTCATTCGATTCAATGTTTTTAGCATCATGCATGATAAAAATTACGTTGCTACACTATCCTCTTCAATAAAAATCCAGTTGAATCTGGATAAGCGATATTCAAGGGGTCACTATTTTTTTCGATAATGGAGGTTTTACTCTAGTACAGTTTTTCTATTATACAGGTACAGCAGTGGCTTTTCTGACATAGAATTTTAAAAACAATGAAATAATTCCACCAATTTAAAAATAGACCATAAATAATACAGCTCATGTAAAATACACTCGAATTTCTCTTATAATTGTGCAAACAAGTAACGGTTTCAGTTCTACGAAGAAAAAACAACTTTCTCTTATAGAAGTTTTTTTATCATATCTTATCATAAAAGAAGAAGAAGAATATTCTCACTTACAGAGGTCTAAGAAGGTTTAAATAATTAGACTTGACAAATACTCTCACTTGTAGAGTTTTCTCGCTTATCCAAATTTGACTGTAAATGAATACGAAAATATAATCCTTACACTGCATTAAAACATCATCAAAACATACAATGGCACAATTCCAATGTGGACACCAATATCCATCGGTAACAATACCTCGTTTATAATCGACAATTGGATATCGTGTATCATTTAAATCCCAAAATTTGGTAACTTGATCATGAGATGCCGTCAATAGCCATCTTACATCATTCGAATTCGGTAAATCGACAACTTAAAAAAATTATTTACTCTTTAGTATAATACATTTTAATTTTTGTCAAATCAAGGATTTATTTAGGATTAACTACTTTATGTATTTCATGAAAATTGATAGATGTACTATTTATTTTGTGAAAATCCATTTTTATAAATTAATGAAAACTTTTCTAATTTTTCTAAGTCTAATTTTCTAAAAAAAAAAAAATTAAAAATTAAGTGATAATTATACAAAATTAAAAGTTTCCATTAATTTATATTACTTTTTAGACCTCAATCACCCTAGAAAACCCATAAACTGCGAACAAAAAACTTTGAACTTTTTGTCTGTTTTTTAAGGTTTACTTATACAATAGCAAAAATTTCAAATAATTTACAAATTTTTATAAAATTCATAATTTAAAAAATAATTAGGATTAAAAAATACATAACATTTGATTAATTTGAACACTAATTTTTAGTTAATTTATTGCCGGAAATTGACTTTAAAGCTTTTAAAAAGTCGTTAGAAAATGCTTGCATTTTTTTGTCGCTCACCTCTCCGTCTATAATGAAACCTAAACTTAAAGAGTGTCTGTTATGAGAACACAAGTTAGTGCCTTTAATGAGAACACAAGCGAGAGACAAATATATAAATCTATTATCATTATGTGATATAAGCTTCTTTGTAAGAATGGTTTAAGGAAATGAAGATACTATAATTAAATGATTTTACTAACTTAAAAAAGAGCAATAGCGAAAGTTCAGTGAGATCAAAGTGAACAAAATTTGGTACAATTGATCTTTTTAAGAAGGAGTAAGCTTGCAATGGCCCAAAATAGCGGTATATGAGTTAATAGTATACAATGTACTATTTCAATCGACATAATAAAAATAATAACACAATGCAAATTGAAGATATGAACATATAATTTTTGTATACCTAGTACAGCTGAAGCATGTGCTTGAAAACACACATATGGCAATAAATGTATACACTCGTCCTTAATTTCACGTAATAATGGTGATGAATTTTTTAAATTCCACGCTGCTACCATTCCATTTGAATACCCCGCGATTAAAATGTCATGTCCTGATTGTTTACTCCACTTTAGTTTTGTAACTTGCATTTCCGTATCACCTAATAATTTGGATGTCTTGTCTTGGATTTTCAAATGATACATTGGCTTAGTTTTGTAAACCGGTAAATTAGTATTAGTAGTACTAGAATTAGAAAGATTAAAACTTTTTTTAAATCGTTGGCTCCAAATTTTTAATTCAAATCTGTGATGGTACTATCATCATAGAAATTGTAATACTATATAAAATTCGGAAGAATTAGCAAAAACTTGAAGAACAAATGCAATTGAATAGTTTTCACTGAATCTTTAAATAGTTCTTTTTGCCTTCCTTTATTACTTAAAATAACAAATATTAAAGGATTTTTTATTCTAAGCTTTTATCAGCCATAAGCCGTACTTATGAAGAACAGCTATTCAAAATGGGAGATAATTCTTTTACGAAATTTAATAATTCACTCACTTTAATTGATTCGGGAAAGGAACTGAAATAATATAAACAAATCCCGAGGACGTAGCTAACGCTAATAAACCAAGCCGTTCATTTTCTTGATAGCATCCTGATGGACACCATTCCATATGCCAAATTATACCATAATCGTGAGCAATTCCTAGTGCCAGTTGAGGTGTTGTATCACATGTAGACCTTTAGAAGTTAATAACATAAAAATATGAATTTGAATATATCGAATTGTTTCTTACTTGTTAATTAAAACACCAAAATTCCAAATTTGTATTAAACCTGCTCCTGAATATGAATAGCCAACTTTATAAGAATCTTTCATATTTGGTTTACAAAATACAGCTAAATATTGTTCTCTATCTAAAGATGATAACATTGGTACCCATGCCATACTACATACAGGTCCACCACAAAATATGGTGACAATGTTCGATGTAATGTTTGCCTCAAATAAATTATATTCTTTCCATTGATGTTCATAAGTACGAAGGTCTTGTATTTTTTTTCTCATTAAAATTTGTGATGTATGTATTGATTTTTTTACTTCGGGTAAATATTTGTCAATTTGATATTTTTCAACAGGGAACCATTTTGTTTTCAGATATTCCGTAAAAAGTAGTTCAGAGTAATGGACTTCTCGGCTAAAATATATAAAAAAGCTTTTAAATTTTTACATTGATCTTTTGTCTCTAGTTTGGATTAAATCATCCCTGATAAAAAAAGTTCTATTCAATCCTATATAAATTGAATAGCTATGAATTCAGATATTCCGTAAAAAGTAGGTCTGAGTAATGGAATTATCGGCTAAAATACATAAAAACCTTTTAAGTTTCTTCATTCATCTTTTGTCTTTAGTTTGGACTAAATCATCCCTGATAAAAAAAGTCCTATTCAATCCTATATAAATTGAATAGCTATAAGATTATCAATAGGATTAAATAAAAAATTTCATTGAAAAAATGATTTCCTATTCAAAATTTTGAATAGGATTCTATTCGATCTAAATTTTGAATAGCATTCTAAATGATTTCCTATTCGATCCTAATGATTTCCTATCCATTACTATTCAATTTTTATAGAATTGAATACGACTTTTTTATCAGGGATGTCAAATAATACATCGGATGTTTTATGCTCTAGCCGAATTATTTGATAACTTTGAAATATAACACCATTTTATAATTTTTATTTTATTGATATGGACCAATTGATAATATCTGACCTCCTCGATGTCTTAATCCGGCCATTCTTTTAAATTTTTACATTTAGATACTGGGATTTTAATATGGTTTTCCACACGTACGCATTTCCTGTTACCACGATCTTTATATAATGTCTGAATAAGTAATGTCGAGTTGTTGGAATCACATATGCTGCACGCCCATATCAGTGAAAGATGTGACAACGAGATAAAAGAGAATTTAATTAAACAATTTTTAATTAATACTAAAATACATTATTGATATAAACTTTGTTTAATTTAATTAAACAAAAAAGGAAAAAGAAAGGAAGTGTTCATAATTTAAATTAAAAAAACTGGAGATATATAATTGAAGATTATTTGAGATTTACTCTAAAAAATGGAAGATCAGTTCTGAAACCCCACGATTTTTACTGGTTCCGAAACAACCAGTAGTGAATTATGAGTTAAAATGTAATCATTATAATAAAGATCAATTATGTGTGAAAAGAGACGTAGTTATGAATAACTAAAGATACATATTTAAAAAATTCTTACAATTGTCGTGTCCATAATATAATACCAGAAAATGAATACATTGGTAATGTTGCTTCCTTAGATTGTAACAGAAAATCAAACTTGTAACATTGTTCTGAAAAAATCACAAATGGTAAAAATCTAGAATCAAGCTCATTAAACCCTGATGTACAGATTACAACCAATCTTGGAATATTGAAAATTGTTTGCTTAGCTTGAGACGTACGGTGAACACAAAGTAAATGACCATAAAATGCATAGCTCAATGGGTTAAGGCTAGAAAGATATTCATCTTACCCCAATACTTAGGACTGTATACAAATCATGCGCTCGATAATAAATCTAATAGAGATCGGACAATTTACTGCATACTAGGCGTTCCATTTCATTCTCTGTGGGATAAAATGACCATGTATCGTAAATAATTTTAATAGACTATAACCTCAAAGCAAAAATTTTCAATTTTAGCAACTCCATTTAAATTTACCTATCTAAATCGTTACATTATTCAAAAAAATGTTTTTTTTTTAAATAAAAAATACTTTTAATAAAAAATTGAATTTAAAAAACGTTGATTTATGGCAAAAGCAAAAACTTTGAAAAACATTGATTCTTTGATGAACACGATTGTAATCTGTATACGAAAAGTTAACACTAATCAAATAATAATAAATATTAACTTTGAATTTTCGGTGAATTTATGTATCTTTCGTTTAATCGTAACATTTCTAGATCTTGCGTACGAATTTTATCATTAATTTGTTCTTCATTATGAACATCTTCTTCTACATTGGATTCTTTATCTACTTCTTTCTTTACACGAATTTTTTCATTCGTTATTAGTTTTCCACTTTCATGTGCAGTTTTTACATGCGAAACAATTTCTTCTTCTTGTGCGCTTTCGTAATTACATTTTTTACATGTAAACACCTTTTGTGGTGCATATTTACATTCATCATAATGTTTTACGATTTCATCAAGTATCTTGGTTTGATAATCACAAATTGGTGAAAAACATTTTGCCATACCATTTTTATTTGCAATTTGTTTTTTCCATACGTTTATATAATATCTTGGTGCTTTAGCACCACGTTTACTATTAGTGTACATATCCTATAAAAATTTAAATTTTAAATCCAAAACAAATCAAACAATAAAAAAACAAGTATAAGTAGGTACAAAATAATCATTAGCAAAAATTAATTTTTGCTAATTCCAGATTACATCTGATCAACGATTGTTTGTGATAATATTTAATTATTGATAAACGGAGATTGTAGGATAAATGAGATACTTGTTCATAAAAGAATTTTGCAGATTCCAAATTTCAAAAAGTGTCGACTATAAATGTAAATATCTATGCTGTATTAACTAACAAGTAGGTATACAATATAAATTAAAAACATGGTATGTAAACATAAACTATAAACAAAATCTTCCAATAAATATGATCATACTTACCAAAATATTATCTAATTCTTTGTCTAAAGTTTTAAAAATACTCAACGCTCTGAAAAAATTTAAAAAATATTTCAGTTTTTGTATGTTCTTAAATTGATTAAAACAGTTAACACATTATGTAAATATCGCATGTCAAAATAAAAACCCAAAATTCTATTTTACAAAGTATGTATCGACAAATTACTTACTTGCTAGCTGCTTGTCGTTTTATTGCGTTGTCGATTATATTTTCTGTAGTAATTTGTTTATCATCTTTTTCTTTATTTTTGGTATGAGCCTGCATATGTGATTTTAAACTTATAACTAGCAAACGTGCACCACATAGTTTACAACTGGCTTTCTGTGATTCAATCTCCTAAAAAAATTGAAAAATACAAAGCATTAAACAAAATTTAAAGCTGATAAATAAGTTTTTTTCAAATTTTGGAAATAAACATTAGATATACTTTCCAAACAATTTGCAAACCATTTTTAGACTGGCGAACCGAATTAATAATTAACTACGTAGCTCGATTTTCATAGAAATTGTGAAATTAACCATAATAAAATAAATTTTTTACTAATATTTTCTTTGACTCTATAATTAACTTAAAAGCTAAAATTGTTACCTAAAATTGACGAAAAAGTGAACTATTCTTAAATTGTAGCTTAGAATGATTGTATTTTAAATACTACTAGACAACTGTTGATTGTAATAAATACAAAGATAAAATCCTATTATTATTGATATCATTATATACACACTAATAATAAATGGGTAAGAAATTTTAAGAAAATGACTTATTACATAAAAAATTGTGTTGATCTAATGAAATGAGATTGGATCATTAGAGAAACAATATCTAACATTATTGTAGTTTTAAATATAGACAATAAAGATTTTCAGCTAATTTCAAATATTAAGAAAAAAGCATGTTTTATACTATACTTACATTTAAATCTTTACCACACAATTTAACATGTGAATAAAAACCAACAGCTGAAAGCTTTTTATCGCCACAACGTCCACATTTTAAAGGCAATTGACTTTTAACTACTTGATTCCATAATCGAAATACTTGTTCCTTACTAGATAAATCCTAGAAACATTTTAAAATGAATATAATAATCTTAAGAGCGGACAAAAAAGTATAAGTACCACTGGTGTTTCGCCCTCTCTCCAAGCTAAATTGTTATGCATTTGACAATTATGTCGTAACCAAAACGCTTCTGGGATCAAGGTGTTACATTTGATACATCGTACTCCACGTCCGGGTCTGTCTTTCATTTTATAATATAACGGCGGTGCTCCAGCATCTTCTTTTATAAGAAAACCAGGTTGCCGACCACGTTTCTTCTTCGTCGTATCAACTTCAATTTCAAAATTAATATCTAAACTAATATCACTTGGTTCTGGTGCAGTTTCTTCGTCAAATGATAGCAAGTCTTCACCTGAAATTAAAATGTATACATTAATTGCGTTTTTGTATCACTATAAAGAATGTTCAAAACCTAATAGGCCAAGCTAAAGAAGCTGATTCTACACTTTAAATATAAAAAAATATCATGTAGAACGTTTTGCTTAACTCCACCATTTTAGAGAGAAAATCGGATGAAATTTTCAATTTAATTTATCCTGAAGTTTCAACTCAATAATATTTTCCATTTTGAATGGTGTTCCAATATGTGCAACCTTTCATTATTTTCAATATTATTGAGAAATTTCAAAATAATGATAATAAAGATTTGATACCAGTTTCTCACAATATATCATTGAGGATCACAGAATAAATATTTCAAAGTTTTACCAACGTCATTACACATTTGCATTTTAGAATACGATCCAACAGAATAAGATAGATCTTCGTTATTGATTATGACGATGGTAAAATTTAATTATACCATCGTGTGATCATCTAAAAAGTCGGTTCAGGTTTTAGATTTTGTATTTTAGATTTTAGATGTTCAAATAACCTGCACAATTGAAAGCGTTATTTTACATAATTATGAAGGATTTTTGACCTCACAATTATAATTTTAAGTACTTAAATCTGTCATAAAATCACCCAAACAAACCATTTTTGAATCTTAAATTTACCTGTATCTATTTTAAGTTTTCGTCCCTTTTTTTTAACCTTTTTCAAAGGTTTTATTTCATTAATAACGTAGTCCTCATCGGTATCCGTATGACTTGTTAATTGTTTGCCTTCACCATTTTCATCAAGATTTAACTCCAACATATCATTTACATACATTTGTTCACAAGGCGTATCCTCGACTTCTATTTGTCTTTTATTTCTTTTCTTTCTATTCAATGTTGGTGGTATATTTGTTTTACAAGGAGTAGTCGCACTATTTACATTTGATTTTTCTCTCCGATTGCCACTTTCATTTAAAATTTCTGTCATTTCAGACGCAAAAGTCACCGATTTCTTTTTTACGATATTATCAATATTCTTTTTACGTTTGGATTTATTTTCGTGGCAATTACTGGATTCTGTTGTAGCATTCCGCTTACGTTTTTTCCCTGGATTATCAACATTTGATTCATTTTCAGACGTTTGACTGGAAGGTTCACGTTTTATAATGCTTTTAATATCATCTATAGATGTACTATCTTCACTGGAATCTTTTTTAATTGATTGTTTATTTGTAGTTTCTGAATTTTTTTTATTAATTTCCAGCTTACTTGCGGTCGCTTCTACTGTTTTAGTGGATTCTGTTTTATCTTTTCTCGGTTTGTGTGTAGCAGATAATATAGAACTCAATTTATTACCTGCATTCGATCTATTACTTTGCCTTATAGGCGTAGGCGGTGTACCTAAAAATATTTTTCAAATATATACCAGATTGATAAAGCTATTCTAAAACACTTACTATTTTTTGGACTTTTCAATTTTTCTAAAGGAACGACTCTTATTTTGGATGATGATGATTTATTTCCTTTGTTCTTTGCTTTGTTGTTTTTGAGATTTTCACTTTTAAAATCCATATTTAAAAAATCTAAAATGTGATAAAAACTTTAAAAAAATTCTTACTTGGTTAGGATTTGAACCTGCAACTTTTACCAACACGTTTTATCTGGATAATAAAAAATAATTCGAATATGAAAACGATTATTTAAAAATAATTATCGTAGAAATTTATAGCAAAAATCAATTTTAAAATCAAATAATTTTTATAAAAAGACAGTTTAATAAGGTTATATAGAACTAAAATAAATAAAAAATAAATAATTACATTTTTCTTAGTTATCCACACATGCACTCATTATTAATGAATCAATCAAAATATAATTCGAAACTACTTGATAGAACCGTAGATAGTAAAAATTAAAAAAAAAAATTTGTTTTAAGTATGAAGGTTAAATAAAAATTTAGACAAATTAAAAGATTGCATGTGTGTAGTTTCGAAACCACTCTTTTATGGATATTCATCCTTTTTGTTACAACCTTATCTTAGTTAATCTATCTTTGTCTTGATTCATTTAAAATTAGAACTTATTTACTATGAATTGAATTAATAACTGTAAAATAAGTTATTTAGAACTTTTGCTAACAAAAATTAGAATTTTTTGTTTACTTTTAAATTAATTCCTTCACTAAAGACTATGTAAAAAATTATATTTGGAAAATAGTTTCTAATTTAAATCATTAAAACTTACTCGCATATTTCGAAAATTAATAGATATGTTTCACAAAACAGTTAAAATAATAAATTTTGAATTATTACCGATTTTTATTCTAAAAACTCCTTCCCCATTAAAAAACTGTTTTGGTTGCAATTTTGATGACTGAATACAAAAACAACTTTAAATATTTTTTTAATAATATTCAATATTTTCTTAGTAAAATTTAAATTTATATTAATTCGATTTACGATTTAAATTTAAAACGACGAATGAGTCTTAATTTTGGTACTACTTTACATTCTGGTTAAAATGTGAACCGATTGTAATGTTTATTTAAAGTAAACTGGCGATACCCTGTAGAACTTATATAATAGAATACAGTACCTAATTTATGTCCATGGGCAAACTTGCAAAACAACCGCTACGCTAGTGCAATAAAAATTTCACAGAAATATGGAAAATAAACTTTATTCGAATTTATATTATAGATACAAAATAAAATCACAATAATTTAACATATAAAAGAAATGGTTAATACTTTTCATATAAAAAATATTTACATTAATTAATTCCAAAAAGATAATTTAAAAAAATACAAAATCGTGCAAGGTTATTTTTTTAAAACAATACATATCGTTGGTTTATATCACCAACATTATTGGGAAATTAATGATAGCTATTAAACTTATTTTAATCATGAAATAGACTTAATGTTTCCACTTTTATGTAAATTATATGCCAAACAATTTTATAGTAGATAATTTAGAAATTATGAATAATCTTCGTCATCATTTGATGATGGTAACGATGATGCTTGTGCTTGCTGTGCAGCGGCCTGTAATTGTTGCCATTGTTGTTGTTCAGCCCAAGCCTGTTGTTCTCGTGCCTTGGCAAATAGTTCCTGTTGTTGCCTTAATAACTCTTCTTCGGGTATGCCCAAATTTTCTAGTCGTGTACTTTGTCGTCTACGTTTAGCAGCCACGGCCTTACAATCTCTTAGCACAGCTTCTGCTTCTGTTTGATAATCACCAAAACCTAACCGTTCTAGGGCTAAAAGAAATTCATAATTTTACAATGTATGTTTCATGTTATTAAGGAATATAAAGCGTTACAAAGTTAAACTGGTAAAACTAATAATAATAATAGCAAATGCATATCACATGTGTCAAAATCATGCAAATCGAGAATAATTGTCTTATTCTTATGATTATACATTGCTGGAAAACAAGTAATAAAATATTATAATTATTTTTGTTTTTCCAGGGCCTAAACTTGTAATACTTTATATGAACCTTTCTGTTCATTTAATTTCGTACCTTGTAAGACATGTTCAGCATTAATTGTTTTCTTATTATGTTGATTACAAATATCATTTGCTTCGGAACTTAACAAATGTATAAACTCAGTACAGCAATTCAAAATTAATTCACGAGCTTCATTTGCAACTCGGACTGTAGGTACAAGTTCTTTTATCATTTTATTTATACTAGCTCGAGGTAACGTAAGTTCATCATCTTCAGTCGTGCCTAAACCAGCTCCACTAACGCCCGTTGACGAATTGCTCATGTCGAAAAGTCTATAAAATAAAATTATTATTAGCTTCTTTTGAAAATATAACCTTAATCATAGAAATTACCTTAATGTAAAAAATATCTGACAAATGTCAAAGATAGTGATTTTACTTAAATAAACAAAATTCCTAAACAATATATTTTTAAAATCTTATGAAAGCAAATTTATTTTAATTTTATTTTAACTTTATTTTTAAGGATAAAAAATTAAATAGTATTTTATTTTATATAAATCATATTAAAATATATAGTTAACATTTAAAATGATAATAAGAATTGCTACTGGCGGGAAATATTTAAAAACAACCCTAAATTTAAAAAAGGGGTTGTCTAATATGCATAATCTACAATCTTGTATATTATTGATTTCTTGGAACACATTTAAAATAATCTATTCCTAATGAAAAAAAATTTAACTGTGTAACTTGTTTGGTTAATATTTTTTAAATGAATAATTAATAAAATGACGTAAAATAAATACCAACAATGTTCGACGAAAATTATGCATATAGATTAAGTTGTGATCCAAAACCTTTAAAAGGTGGCTGTGATGACCAATGGACATGGAATCGTCGTGAACGAAGTCCAGAAGCTCGTTTATATGGACCTGGCTTACGTATTGCACATTTTCATCCTACATGGAGTAGTGGAACAGCTGGAGTAAGAGGTACTAAAGTATTAAATAACGGACGATATTATTGGGAGTTGAAGGTATCGCAACGTGTGTTTGGAACCAGCATGATGTTTGGTATTGGTACAAGAAAAGCACGATTACATGCTGATTCATTTGTAAATTTATTAGGTGAAGATAAACATAGTTGGGGGTTGTCACATAAAGGTTTATTGTGGCATGGAGGACGATGGAAACATTTTATAAAACCGTTCAAAGAGAATCGTGCAACGCTAATTGGAATATTATTTGATGGTGTTGAAGGTACTTTAACATATTATAAAGATGGAAAATGTTTAGGTGTTGCATTCAAAGATTTACATGAAGTGCGGGAACCGTTATTTCCGATGATATGTTCTACAGCGGCGAAAACTGAAATGACTCTATGTTGCATGCGTCGAGATTTTGTGAATTTGCAAGATAGATGTCGAGCGGAAATTATTAAACGAATAAATAATAAACAAGATATAGATAAATTATGTTTACCTATGCCTTTAAAACATTATTTGGAAGAGGCAATTTTGGAAAAGGCACAGCCTTTTTTACCTGTGAATACCAATTGTGTTTTACATTCTGTATAATTTATTTTATTTATTACTAAGCGTAATTTTTAATGTTATTTATTTGAAAATATTCCGCGCAATGATGTAACATTAGAGTGATATAGGAATATAAAAGCTTCTCAAGATGTGAACAGTGGCAATTAACAGAGAAATACTGAAAAATTTTCGTCTAAGTTACTGGAAACTTCATACTATGTTGTTAAAACACTAAGTTAACGAAAACTTCAAACTGTTTATTTAAATCTATTTTCCAACATCGACTTTAAGGATTGATTTTGAGCTGATTTTTTTTTTACTCATTAAAACAATTATAATTGCCACTGGTATAGTTTATTTTAGACAGTTTGAAACCGTATAGATCATAAGGTTGAAAGAAGTTTACAGTTATTAGCGGATTTATCGCTTAACCATACATATTGAATCGTTGACAATTCATTAACTTATCCGTATAATTGTAGCACAAGACGGTTAAGACTGTTTGATAAGAATGGAGCTTTTTGATATCCTTTATTAAAAAGGGATTAATATTTTGAACGGGTATTGAAACATTCCACAAAGTTTACCTCTAAATAATTGTTATTTTAAATAATGAATCCTTCCACAAATCTAAAACTCTCTAGTCAAAATAGCTGTATTCAATCACACATATTATTGAATTGAAATTTTGTCCTGAAATTGAAATCGGTAATCACGGTTAAACAATATAGGTAATATTATTAAGAAAAGAGAATTTTTCAGCGATTTTTAAAAATTTTAATTATAAACGACAATATAATACAAGTAAAAATGTACAGTAATTAAAATGAATTGATATTAGTTTATCATATTCGATCAATGAGATTATTTACGTAACTAACTGCCAATTCATTCTACTGTGTTGGTAAAGATTGCCAACTTTATTTAGTCAATCATATTTAAAATCGAAGAAGACCTCCGTTTTCATGATAATATTCTCAAATTCACAATAAATCTATTATTTTTGATGTTTTAATTAAAATCAAAAGCAAGAATATAACTAGTCCATAACAATATAATTAAAAATTTTCCTTATATGAAATTTATAGAATGTAAACTACATATTTTAATAGTTTCGTTTATTTTATAGTATTTAAATCATAATTAAATAATACCTATCGTTTTCTATAAATTTTATATTAAGGTGGTAAAAGTTAAATATAAATTAAATTTTATTGCAAAATTGATACGTGATTTCAAAATTCGTACTTAGTTAAATAAAAAGTTTCAATTTTTTTCCCATTTTTGTGCAATAAATGTCATTCGTAATCATTATTTTCTACAAATTCGTTTATTAGTAGAATTTTAAAGAGGCTCTAAAATTCGTATATTTAAAAAAAAATATATTGTCGCCTAGTCTATATACTTTATTCTTAAATGCCTAACATTTTTCTGTATTTTAGTACAGCATAGCGCTAAAAATAATTGTAAATATTGCATTTCTGAAAAAATCCCGTTACGGTTCTATTTATTTTTGTAATTAGCAAATTTATTCTATAAATTTATATGCAATATATTCAATTGTCTTAATAAATCAAACAACCATTGTTTCTTGAAGTTAGAACAATGAACAAGAATATTTTGATTTGTATTTTATTTTTAGTATTGTTAGTAAATTGTAAAAATTTATCACGACAAAAACGTTTTTTAATATACCCAACTGGAACTGCAATGGGTCTATTTCTTGCCGTAGCTGTGCCCATCGATTTACCAAGAAAAAATGTTTTTGTAGCATATAACTTTGAAGCTAATTATTTGTTACCTACAAACGAAACAGTCGAAGATGATGTTAATTTGTTCACTGTTGAACAACAAGTATCTGAAGAAGGTCGATCGAAGATGGAACGATTTAATCGAACTATTGCTTATAAAATATTAGAACGAAAAATTCAAACTCATGGATATCCAGGTCGAGAATGTTTGTTGCGCACAATTTGTGAACTATCAGCTTCTACACTTGAACATAATGGAGTACTTGGTGAACTGCTTCATGTGATTTTTTCACCATCTACATCAAAAGATGAAAAGTTACCTCAAGAATATAATCAAGCAGAAATTGATGGGAAAACAAATGGAATTTGTGAAAAATACAATAGTTTGTGTGAAATTAGTTTCTTAGATTTGGTTTCGTGGATTGACAACTTAGCATCTTAAATGTTAAAAAAAAGGAGGTCACATATATGATTATGTTTACATTTCTCGTAAAACATATAGAGTGTATCATAATAAATATTTTTAACTTCACTAAATTCAACTTATATGACGATATAGTAGTATACATTTTCTTTAAGCAACTATCTACTAAAAACTCATTAAATTACTCGATTTCGATAGTGTTTGAAGAAATTTAAATATTTTTAATGCCTGTGTTTAATTAATTAATTTATTTTTTTAAATTTTTTATGAACTAATTGCATTAAAACTCTTTCATGTACAAATCCGAATTTTTATCTACATTTTAAAAATTTGAAATTTTTAAAAACTATTCATTATTGAATCCTAATTTAGTATTGTTTTCTGAAACTTTAAAAGGCTTTTTATCGAATAAAATTGAAATACATACCAAAAATTATTTTAAAAAAATAATAAGCATGTTTCTCGTACTTTAAAAATGCTTGTTAGAAAATTTATTATATCAAAACAAAGATACAAATTCAAATTTGTACATGTAAGAGTTTTAATGCAATTAGTTCATAAAAATTAAAAAAAATAAATATATGACCACGTACCATGTATTTTGTTAATTGTAATTATATACATTTTAATTTAAAGAGGCTTACGATTTGATTCGTTCATAAAAAATATTTTGTAAAAATTAATAATTCATTTCATTTTTCGAAACAAAAACGGAGCTTAACGAAAAAAGCTGACTCTACTATTCGAGGTCAAACTAATTCATTAATTAATTCCAATTTAATCACTTTACATGCAGTTTCATATGCATTTTTTTAGAAAATTTTGTTTATCATAAATGTATCAATTACATCAAAATCGGTGGTAATAATTAACGAAGTCTTATCTCGTTAGTGTTACATTTGATCCGAAAACTGTGTATGCCTTTGCTTCTTTGCCGCTCTGTATATAAATTTAAGTGTTCCTCCATTACTTTTCAAATAATGTTCCCAACAGAAAAAACTTAGGCATGCCAGTGATCCAATTTGAAGCAGATTGTAACTATTCATTTTTTAGAATCTAAATTACTTAAATTACTTTATTTCGTATATGATGGTATCCTGAAGATATTCAAATATTTTTAAATCATTATCAAAATATTTTATTTACTTTTAAAATTAACATATTGCGTCTAATGACAGTTTGAACTTTTAAAATATCTTAATTTTTTTTAAATTGCCTTGTTAACAGTATTTTAGTACAATTCAGAATGAAAAATTCAAACTGTATAATTTTATTGTTAGTAATATTTTCCATTTGTAAAATTGATACTTTACTGCGAGAAAAACGGTATATAGAATTTCCAAGAGGCGGTGGAATGGGGTTGTTTTTGGCTGTGTCAGTACCTGTAGGGTCTGCAAGAAATAATGTATTTATGGCATATAATTTCGAAGCTAGCTATGATTTACCATATAATGAAACCATTGAAGGAGACGGCCTAAGTTGGCAAACTGTTGAAGCACGATCAAAAATTGGTTTCAATCGAACGATTGCGTATAAGTTGTTAGAATCTAAAATGGAAAATCATGGTTATCCTGGCCAAGCATGTTTGTTACGTACAATTTGTGAATTATCAGCTTCTGCAATTGAACATAACGGTGTTTTGGGTGAAATCTTAAAAGTAGTTTTTGAACCTTCAACATCAGAAGATGAAGAATTACCTGATATATATACTCAAGCGGAAAATGATGGTAAAACTAATGGAATTTGCACTAAATATAATGCTAAGTGTACATTTAGTTTCTTAGATTTGGTTTCATGGATGGGCATATAGCGTTATTTTTACGTATTTTCGTAGAAAGATATAAAATATAAGTAGGCTAAATTGTATTCTTCAGAAATGTAATATTATTTTTGTAATATAAAGTAATTTATCTGGAATTCAACCAATATCAAACATTTTTATAAGGGCCTATAAACGTTAATGTCTTCAAACAAAAATTTGAAAAAAATGACACGAATGAATTTTGTAAAATCACAATATAATTTTTTTTTTATTGTTTGTGATAAATATTTGCTATTGTAATATATTTTTGTGATAAACGAAAAAATTTTTTTAGTGCAATTTTGGGAAATAATAACAAAAAAAAAGTATTTTTCGTACTCAGTATTTTTAGTAAAGTATTTATTAAATTAATATATATTTCGATCTAAATTTTTATATATGTAATAAAATTATTCATCAAAGGGAAATTTAATTTTTTATTTTATTTATACTAGTGTAATCGTAATATTAACAAAATTGGTTAAATTGATGACATTATCAAGCTTTTTCACGTCATAAAACATTATTTGACTTAATGATGAATTTAATGTCGTAAAATTTTTTCGATGTCACTAATGCGAGATCATCATCAATACAAAGATTATTTATGAAAACTTCGTTATATGCTTCATTATAACGCAATAAAAATAGTAATTCAAAATGTGAAGAGTTGCTCTTGCTATAGATAGCTTTAAAAATTAAAGCTACACAATATTAACTCATGACACTATGAGTACTATTTGAATATGGCTTTAATTAATTTATTTTTAAATTACTTAATTATAAAATCGTTCCGATCAAATCTACCAATATTAAGCATATCACAGCGGAAAGGTGTATTTCATAAATTTTTGCTTTTTACAAATTTTTGTTAACTGAACTAATTGATGGATGTCTCGTGATATTAAAGGTAATATTCGATTGTATTACATTTTTATATAATTAAAATTTTCTTGATGAATAAAAAATGTAGATAATTTAATTTTAATGAAAAAAAAAAGTATTTGCAATAAGAATAAACAAATTTTCGAAAGATGGTGTTTGTTATTTATTGATTATAAATTTTTTCTTACAACTCAATTTGCAGAGCGATCAAAGTATAAATTAAACAAATTCTGTAAAAATTATGTACTTTTAGATTCTTTAGCTGTTTGAAGAGCTTGGGTAATGTAAAGTTTAGCCAAAGATTGTGAACAGAATTGAGAGATATGCCGACTATACGTATCAATTTGACCAGCTACAATCATTGGATTTAATCTTGGTGGAACTGGTTGTGGTCGGAATAGTTTATTAATATCTTCTTCCGGTAGTGGTGGTTCATCTTTAGCTGCTCTAGCTGCATTTTCTTGAGCGCGTTTCTGGAGATAACGATGTTTATCTTGTTGTTGACGATTAACCAATTGTTGATAACGATTGAATTTAATTGCTTCTTGATTTAACTCATCAACACGTTCCATTAAACACCTTAATTGGCCTTCTAATACTGATGCAGTGCCCAAATCCAAGAAATTTGTTCCATCTTCTTCTGGCACCATTTCAGATAGTTCTGACATCATAATATTAGTCAATGCAGAATTTCTGATAACAATTGGCACTTCAATGAACAAATTTTCATATCCAATTTTCAACTTTAATAGAGCTTCTGGAGTAAATTCACCTTCCTTGTACATTTCAATGGCTTGTGGCGTTAATCTATATGCCTTTAAGGTTAAGAAGCCACGAGCTGATTTTTGTGTGTCGTAAATAACAACAACGGATTCTTCTATGGAGGTCTGATAGTGATACTGGGATTCCAGAAGTGGAAGATTTAAAAAATTCCCAACATCTGCACTTTGGTACCAACCTACATGGAAATGATCAACATTCACACGACGCAATCGCCGCATCATAGATAATTGATATTCTTCTTCGTCCATTGCTTCGTCATTATGTTTAGGAAATGGAAAACAATTTGTTATTTCTAAGCGATTATCAACAACTAAGCCAAGAAGGGCTCCTTGAGCGATATCCATATTGCTTGATGATTCTTCATGACAATGTTTTACCATTTTCATTACAGCCTGGAAAAGGTTCATTAATTTTATTATTTGTAAAGTAAAAATACTACAAACAATAACATAAAATATACTAATACTTATTCTAAAAGTATCGATTTAAATCAATAATTTACTTAAATAACACAATTTGATATATTAATGCCCCAAACCTCCCATTAAAAGACTTTTGAATGCTTTCATTTCATTGATATTCTGCTAATAATATAGCTCGTATACCAAAAATATGATATAGTGATTAATATTGCTAATACATATATTCCGTAATTTCCCCTTCAATTTTTTATTCTTTTTTTTTTACTGATTTTACTCAAATCCTGGTCTTAGTGCCACGAATGTCGTAACCTCCTCCAAGATTACGACAAAGATCATGTCATCATAATTAAAAAATGTAATTTTTATAAAAATCTTACAAACTGTGATTTTGATGAAAAATGTCTTTTTCGATATAAATTTCATTTCTTACTAAATTTTTATGGTGGTTTTTACTAGAACTCGACGCTATACACAAAATATATTGTATGCAAATGATTATTATCTGATTAATTTTTCAGGTTACTACATTAAAGTTTAGGAGCCTATATACCGAAGTAATATATACTTAGGAGTAATATATACCGAAAACTCGAAAATTATTGATATTAAAACGCGAATTTACTTTAGTGAATTGGAGATATACCTACCCTTCAACATACAAATGAGGTTAGTTGCATCTCGAATGAAAGAAGTAATCTAAATTTAATAATTTTAAGTAACTTATATGAACTTACCAATCCATCACATTGAACATAAGCAATTGTAGAATCTGCATCACGAATTTTTCGAGCTGCTATATCCATATTGTTACAATTTAACAAACACGTTGAGTTAAAACAAGTCTTCTTATTAACGTTTCAAAACCGCACGCTTAAAAAGATCAACTTCATATTGGTTTATGTCAAACTATATTTTACCTAACTTCACAGCACTCATGTCATTGCGTATAGGTTACAGTAAAACTTATGTAACACACTCGAAGTTTCATTCAAATTTCACCATCTATTGACGATCAATTTCAGTTTTAATGGTAACAAAGTTCAGTAAAAGTATGAATTGACATGTAGGTTTTTTCCGTATGTTTTCTCTTTTATGGTAATGTAATAAATATAGCTAAGAAAAAGGTATAATCTCAGCGGGGCAGGCTAGCTAGGTATGGTACAGAAGAAATTCCATACACTAAACCATTTGAATTATTTGTTAGTTGTTTCTCTGATTTAATAAAGATTTCAAAATTAAACTTTAATTATTAGAATTAAAACGATATTTGAAATTAAAATTATTTAATTGCACAATTGGTTCAAGTATTCCAATACTTCAATATCATTGGCCGACACTAAACATGTGATCGATGCTGATTGGTTAACGCAGCAATTTGATAGATACTTGGAATGTATGAATTGCGCATATAACAAAATATGTTTGTCTACCAAACGATGTATCGAAAATTATAATGTCGATGTAACTAGTATATAAGATGATGTATTATAGATAAAGCTTAGGCTAGGTGTTGTAGTTTGTAAGTTGACTTGTATTTATATTATGATTTTAATAAAGAATTATCAAACTTAAACACGTTTGTGCAATCCGTCATCAAATTAGCAACGAGTAACATCTTCTCAGAGAATCATTACGAATAGCTAATTCATACTGCTGATGACTGAAATGTAACGACTACTTTGTAGTCGAAATACGTATTTATAAAATACAAAATATTTTTGATCTAGGAAATTGGGGCAAAAAATCGAAATTTTTTCGAAAAATAAAAGGGTTCCCCAATAAAAGGATGTTGCAATTGCTGATTTTTAATAGTGATTGCATTTTATAGCTGTCTGTTTAGCGTTCATCGTTCTTAAATTTCTAGAAGTTTAACTTTAATATTAAAATGTTAGACTATGATTATTATGAAGGCTACGTCTTTATTTGGTCTTATATAAAAAATAATTATAAATTTGAGATCTAAATGTTTATTAATTTAAAAAAATCTATTAATATAGTTTGATGCACTACTAGTGTCTTAAAATTATTGCTTTCTACTTATTTTATATTTTTCATATAAAATACAATAGATGTATGACGTTTGTATTAAAACGAGATGAGACGACTTTGCAATTTTGTTTGTCATTCAATTTGAAATACGATTTAATAAAATAAATTAATATCGAGATTTTGAAAATTAAAAATAAAATGTCACACCATACTTGCGAAGGTGATCACGATCATGATGATAGTCCTGAATTAGGGATTAAGTATAGTTTATACCAAAAAGTTGATAAAGAAAATGTTGAATGTTTAAATGAAGTAACTGAAGGATCTGGTAAAAGTATTTTAAAAGCTTGGGAAGATAGACTGGATTTTAGTGCGGTAATGAAATTAATGAAAATTAATTAGTCTTAGGCTCTAAGTATTTTAATTATTTATAGTATGTTGAAAGCGATGTTGATCAAGAACTTTTGTTTAACATACCCTTTTCTGGTAATGTGAAATTAAAAGGAATTGTTATAATCGGTGGTAATACAGAATGTCATCCATCTAGTGTTAAAATGTAAGAATTTTTCTTATATTTATCGAAAATATCAGCTTAAATTTGACTTGTTTTAGATTTAAAAATAGACCACATATGACATTTGATGATATTAATATTCAAAGCGATCAAGAATTTGAGTTACAAAAGGATGTTGATGGGTCTATTGAATATCCTACAAAGTAAGTTTTCATTTAATATTTTCTATCCTATATACAAAAAGTTTGGACAAGATAATTTTTTATTAAAATAATGCCAAGTCAAGTTTATCTCATTGTCTACCGGTAAACAACTTGGACCCCACTTTCAACACTCACAAATATTATTTGAAACCAATATACAATAAATATAAATACAAATTTTCGTAGTAGATCCTTTTGTAGTTGAATTGGCAAACAATAACGTGAAGATACTTGACGCGATCACGTTCATATATGTTATCTGTAATCTATATATCACTGAAGCGAGGAGATTTGTTTAATTTTTCAAAGCTAACCCCTGAAATTTTGACTTTATGAAACTAACTAAATCATAAAATATTGTTTTCTTTGAAATGTTTTAGTTTCTTGAAAGTCTCTGTAAATCAGTTTCATATAAATAATATTTCATTAATAAATTTTTATTTTATTTTGAAAGGATTGTAACATTTTCATCAGTGTATCACTTAACTTTATATTGTTTTCTTTGAAATGTTTTAGTTTCTTGAAAGTCTCTGTAAATCAGTTTCATATAAATAATATTTCATTAATAAATTTTTATTTTATTTTGAAAGGATTGTAACATTTTCATCAGTGTATCACTTAACTTTATATTTTCCAAATAATTTTGGATCTGAAACAACACGAATTTATTATATCGGTTTAAGAGGTGATTTTTTCAAGCAACAACAGCAAGGCGTTGTTATTGCTACGTATGAAGCGCGAGCAAATATTTCAGATCATAAAAATCCAATTGAAGATCAAATACAATATCATATTCATTAAATACAAAGTGCTAGAATTTAATAAATATTAAACAAAATGAATTTTGAGTGACCATCTTGTTAAGTTACGTCATTAATAGTACTAAACAATTGATTTGTATTTTTGTATGAATTTTTTTTCTTGTAAATAGAATTTATTAAATAAATAATATTGCAATTAAAATTTTGAAATGCATATACTTTCCTGTTATAAATATACTAGTAATAGTTCCACTGAAATCAAACTGAAAAGGCCGTATAGTATAATGGTTTTAATAAAATAATTTAAATTGTCGGGAGAGAAATTACGATTAGCTAATTTATACTTATGAAGGTTACATTTTAGTAGTATTGACTGCCTAGATGATTTGTCAACATTAAATAAAATTTGCATGTGTAAGAGCAATATTTTTGTTATTTGATGATCAATTTTCGATTCGAAAATCCACTTTTTATAAAAAAAAGCACAATAATTGATTAGAAAAATATCACCCTTATTTAGGATGATTATCTACTTAGCGTGGCGAAATTTGATAAAATTTGCGCGTGAATGACCTTTTTTGAAATCAACGTATTCGGTTGCATTGCAACAAGATTAACATATACTGGTCCATACGCTAAATTCAAATTCACTTTAATAAATAAAAACTAAATAAAATAATGTTTAAATTTCGTTTTATTAAATAACTGAAATTAAATATAATTTATTACTAATATAAAAGATTACGGTAATTTATCGTAATAAATCATTGTTGTATAAATTACAATTACATATTCATATATCATATTCAACAATGGACATTTTTTCTTCATTTTTAACAAATAATGAAATGGCATTTTTTTATTTATTATTTCTCAACATAGTATCGTTACCCAAGGCTTAATCTCACTAATTATAAGAAGGAAACTGAAATTGAGAGTAATTTTAGTTGTATTCGGCTTATAATAAATTTTTTACTTTTTTATGATAAACATTTGCAACAAAGAATTTTACAAATTTAAAATTAGTATGTCACAATTTCGCGAATTTTGAATTAATTTTTGTTATTATTTTTTTATTCTCAAATTTTCAGCCTGTTCGCAATATTATGTATTTTCACTCACAAATATTTTTGGCAACTTTACTAACTTGTGTCTATTAATAATATTTATTTTACATTTTTTTAATGTTATAACGTCTAGATACAAGATCTGGATATATTTGTATATTTAATATGAGTATCTTTTATTATTGTTTTACCGTTGCTTCAAGTATATGTTACAACATTGTATTTGTCTGACTGTCTTTTCTTTATTTCCTAAAAGGAATTACATGTATTTTGTTTAGGTATAAAAACGGAGTATGACCTCTATCTCCCTGGATATAAGTTTCTTATGTGTAGTAGAAAGAGGTGAGTATCTTAAACTGTCGCATACTCACTTCCTAAGAATAAGGCGAAATCATATTTTGTTATAAAAATTAATTAGACAGGAAAGGCTTTCAGGAATAATATTAATGTGTAACTTGGCGAGTAATATAACCGTAAAAATAAATCCGAGCTGATGTCACCGTTGAGAGAAATACCATCAAGTTTCCATATAAATAGAAAATAATATTTTGCCATGGCTCATTAACTTTTTTTAATTAGATGGTGGAAATGACATGGTCCCTACGTTGTAATTTATTGTATCTGTAAAATGTTGATTTTTTTAAGATGAAAGTTAAATCTTGTAATGCTATTTTTACATTTTTAAGAGTCAAATTGTATCTTCTAAAATAAGAGAGAAGATTATAAAATCAATTTACATACGAGATATTTAAATATGCGTAAAATTTAGTATCTTTTAAAATTAATTTAACTTGTTTGAATAGATAAATGACTCAGTTGTTATGGTATGACTCAAATTATAATAAAAAACTTTTGTTGTTACAAACACCAAAAATGATGCAAAAGAACTTTCCAATGAATACTGCAATTTACATAAACACTAAAGTGTACAAAATGTCTCAGAATAATTGTTAATATATATATCAGAAATGATAAATAACATTTATATTGTATACCATCATTTGTTCACTTGTGTGCCTGGAAATAATTCCTTATTAATGTATAACGAAATATTCATTCTAAATAAGTCCTCCTTTTTTAAAAATTGTGTTTATTCTGAGACACTCAGTAAAAAACAGTCAGTAAAACTTTTTGTATTCATTGTTAATCACAAAATTAAGACATTATTTATTTATTTGGACGTTTATTTGATTGGATTACTAATATTAAGTTTATTCGTTAAAATGAATGGTACTTGATATGTATTTGTTTGGCCATCATCTGTACTTTCTTCTAATAGTAAATCGGTAGATGTACCAACTTCTATATCTAATTCATCTGGAATTATTTCAGTATTCTGTTTCTTTGTGCTCGTTATCACTGTTGTAACAGGAGTTGATGTTGAAATCACTTCTTGTAGATTATTTGGCAGAGGAAAGAGTAATTTGTCAATGAAATACATCGTTCCTAAATTATAAACGAACACCTCACCTTCGACCACATGAGCATCATTTAATGTTATATTTCCTGTAAAAATATTAACATTGTTGAGAAAAATATGTTAACACTAAATTTTTTTTCTAAAGTGCAAGAAAAGGTCTGAATTATAGAATATTATAGCCTAATCCAAATGATAAAGGAAAATAAAATGGAATATTAAAACTGTAACCAATTAAGATTTGAAAACATTAATTTGTAGGATTGTAAAATGTCATGCCAGATAAGATTTCTTAATTATAATCTATATAATAATGCGTGAAGCAAAAACTTTGCACCCCTTTTTATGAAATTGGGCGAATGGAGGAGTATGAAATTTGGCACACTTATAGTTTATATAGAGAAGGACTGGAGAATGCTAATATATTTTTTTAAATTATGCATAAAAAATACAATAAATCAATAAAAAAATATTACAAACACATGTATAATAGTTGTGGCTTTTTTACCCACACTACCATGCACACGCATTTATACTCTTTTGTTTAAAGACACACATATATACTGTTTTGTTTAAAGGGAGTGAGATTAACTTTTGAGTGATTATGGTTGAATTACGACCGCTGTAATGGGACTCTAGATTATTTTGTAAAAACTTAAACACGAATAACACAAATCAGTCTAATCTTCTGGGGTAACAACCAGAGACATCAGTTGCCATTAGCGTAATCAGAATTTGTTCGACAGATTTAAAATCCAGAATTTTAATCCTTCACTAATTAAATTTCGATTTTTTGCCCCAATTTCCTATATCAAATTATTTTTTATTTTTATAAATACGTATTTCGGCTACAAAGTAGTCATCATCAGTATGAATTAGCTAGTTGTAATGATTCTCTGAGGAAATGTTACTCGTTGTTAATTTGGTGACGGTTTGTACCGATGAAATTGGAAAAATCCTAGAATTCCCTTTAATAATTATAAAACTTCACTAATTAGTTTTCAGCACCAAGTTCAATAGTGCAGCAAAGATGATATAAATTTAGATACCAAATATATTGATGATCAATGTGACAGACTCAATGCATCCAACTAATGCAGCTCTAGTAAAAATTGATTTTGTATTGAAATTAATTAGTTTTTCTAGCACTCTTTTTATTTAGTATTCTGAAGATCTATATCGTTCTAGGCCTCCCTAGAGGGAGCTTCACACCTACTACTAGATGAAGTACTACATCCAGCAAACTGCTAATTTTTCAATGCGACAACTCTCTCTAAACACGGCAGACAAATATGTCTACTTATTATCCAACTTAAAGTATTTTAAAAGGAATGAAGCCAGGCTTGTTTGGCGGTATTTTGGATAATAGCACACACATTGTTTCTCATAGTTGCTAAACATATTGCAAGTCTTATACAAAGGTCCTTGTCATATTTATTGCTAATCATTCCGAGAAAATTTTGATTTTTGGCTCTCGATCCTGAGTAATAAATATTGTTATTACCATTTTCCTCGATGACTCGTATACTATCTCCACCAATTGTTGTTAACGTAGTATTATTTATAAAATCACGTTTATATAAACGTTTCTTTACAAAATGATTCAAAAGTAATTTCAAACCATCACCAGTTGATAAATAATTATCCGGCATATTATTCAATCCAAGGGATTCGAATGCTGTATCAGTCGGTACGAAAAATGTATATCCCGTACCGGAAACATGCTGTGCCAAATCAGCCAAATTCAAAAATCTAGTCATTTGTGTGAAACGTTTGTCACTCTCTAATGCTAGAAATGCGTGCGATAAAAATTGTGCGCCGAACCATGGAAAAGCCAATAAAGGCGGTGTTTCTTTATCCTTGTGTTGCTGATGTAATCGTGATACAATGCTTTCACTTACGAATAAGACTTCATTAATAAACATTAAATTTCCTCCTTTTACGGTAGTATCACCTTTTGCAATTGTTACGCCATTAACATTAAGAGTCGCTGAAAGTAATTGAAAAAAATTTATTACATGGCTTTTTAATTGTACAAAGAAGACTATCTTTCTGAATAAAGCAAGCACATCACTAGAGGAGGGTCTGAATATTCTTTACACTAAATATTTTTCTGAAGGAATAAGGAACCCTGGAAATCAATGAATGAGGTTTCGAGACTACTTTAAATTATGTACTCGCTCTGCGCAAGACATCGATAGAGGACGAAGAAAACTTACGTTTTAATCCAAATTTAAGAATTCTTCCTCCTAATGTTTTTACTTCTTCTCCACCTTTTATACTATTTTGTCGAATGTTTCCAATTATGAAATGGTTACGAATAACGTCCTCAGTGAATTCTGGTACTGAAAATGGATAAAATCCCCAATCTATTGGATGCCATCTTTGGAATGCTGAATCGCATGGTACTAATACTGTATATTCTTGACCTGAAATAAAAATCGAAATTATTAGTTTGGTAAACTTTAGATTACTGAAATTAGTAGGGGGGAAGTAATTTCACCTACGATAAACCTTTCATTAAGTTAAAAAAAAATCTGAAAGGACACATTTCGTCGGGAATCGAATAATGAATCAAGTTTTCCAATAAAAACCATACAACTCAAACATTCCATTATAGTCATAGAGAAGTTAGTGTATAATACTATCAAAAAATAAAACAAAAATGGAGGGAAATAATAGGAATACGGTTATAATTTGAAGATGAAGAAAACAAAAAATATACTATTGTAAAACTATTCATTTCATTTATAAAAAGCAGCCTACCAAGCTGTAGAAATGCTAATTATATCTACGTTGTGTATTGCTACACAACGCAAAATGGCAAATTTTTGTAGTTGGTGAAATATTTTAAAAAATAATAATAATTTGACATTTTACAACTCAATATATAAGATGTTCAACTAAATATATAAGCACATTGAAGGCACAGAGTAAGATTTTCGTCAGCTGTTTAATCACTTTTTTCACTTATTTCTATTATCTTCATAAAAAAGCGTAAAAGGCTATTATCTTTTGAGTCATTTCTAATTTTGTACTTGGTATAATATGTGATTATTATAACGGGAGTTGTTAAAAATATCAAAATTTGTAGTATCCGACAACCACACAAACACAAAAAGTTAAAACATTATTTGTGTCCTCGGTAATAAAGAATAAACTAACTGTTTGGATAGTTTTTAAATGTATGTCTATTAAAATTAATTGGTAATTTGTTTAAAAACTTACCATCCTTAAGTACCCTAGAGACATTCGATTTGGACAGAAAATGTTGAAAAACTCGAACGCCTTCTTTAAAAAATGATAATACTTGGTAAATATTATCAATAAATTTTGTATTATTTGTATTTTTTGTTTGTTGAATTAATGCTGATGAATTAATACCATTTGTCCCAGAAATTGTTGTCAACAAATTAACAGGAATATTTTCTGGATGTTGTGTATTATTTAGATTCGCTTTACCCAAAACATAATTATCTATAATAATAATAACTCCAACAGGTAATTGTATTTTTTGATTAATTATTAATGCATCGTTTGCATAAAGCTTTTGATTTTTTTTAGTAATACGTATTGTTCGACCACTTAGCGTTTCATAATTCTCCTCAGTGTTATTTTGTTTTTCAACATCAATTTGTGTGCCCAATACAATATGACTTAACAATAAATTTTTCACATGTTCAGAATTTCTTAAATAACTATTTGTATCTTTTGTTGCTGAATTGATTGGAGCAAATATTGTAAACGGTTGATCTGAAAATTAAAAAAAATTTTTTTTTTTAATGCGTGTAGGTACTGTGATAGTATAGATAATATAATTCTTAACAAAGGAAATTTCCGTATTTGTTAACTCTAGTAATTTGTAATATTCCGAAATACAGAAAAAATGAGATAATAAAATGTAGGAAATTTTATTTCCTATAATATGTAGATGACTGATATTGGTATATCCCACGCCAAAATGTGAAACTAGACTCAATAACATAACAAAATTCGAAAATTAAATTAAAATTGATTAAAAAATAAAGATGTTATAAGCTCTTAAAGATTATTTATCACCTCTTTCTTGAAAACGATGGTTAACATGCAATCTATTCGGGAATACTGAATAGTGACGTCACTATTTTGTACGACTACCTTTGTTTAATCAGGATTTTTGAACGTCCATATCTTGCAAATTGTTTAAAATAACCGTGTTTGAGAAGTAAAGGCGATCAAATGAGGTCGTAATTAAGTAATAATAAAAAGCTAGCCATCATGCCCATGTTTCTTATAACAAAAAATTTTAGTATGCAAAATTAACCGAGAAAAGCGCCAATTAAAAAAAGTGAAGATATAAAAAATCCGATTTTGATAATATGTGAGGAATTTTGCCGATATTAGTGTAGTGTGAATACGGTAATTATGGAATATAAGTTATAAAAGATACCATAACATTCCCGACTTTCATGATTTCGTAGTTTTTTATCAAACTGAGGACTGAGAGAACCCTCTAGTCATTTTTTAAGATAAATACTGAAAAGTATTTTTTTAATTTAATTTTCTCATTTAAAATTCTAATCTTTAAAAATTGATTTTCTTATAGTCTAAAAAAAAAAAATATTTTGGTAAAATAAACAAAATTTCTTGCTATAAAATTAAAATTTAAACCATTTTTATAGAAGTAACGCTGTATACTATTTTGGTGACGTAATACTGGTACAAAATATTAAGAATTCCGATATAAGACATTAAGAAGGAAGCATAACCTAATACTTTCAAATATATTTAGATTGAACTGACAGATGACAACTAATAATGTATACCAACGTGACGTCACACCATCGTAAGCCTTAAGTCTCGTGATATAAATATCGAATTTTAATATTATAAATCAATAATGTGCTTTTATGACACAAATGTAATATATTTAAGTATATTTCTACATAATTTATTTTTACATATTAGTACCATATCAATTAGGTTTTTAGAGTCATAACGCTAAACGAAAAAGTTTTAATTATTATCTAAGTGGTTTTATTTATGGTAGTTGTTCAGTAACCACCCAATGCAGAATTTAAAAAAAAAATGTTTTGAGAATAGTCTTATATCCTGTTAAGTAACAACCAATTTTGAATATTGTTTCATGTTTTGAAAATTGCTTGTGATTAATGAGACTTCTATAATACTTCTATAATAAGATTGTTAAATTAAACGATTTTTCATTTCTCCTTCGCCATATCTAATGATTAGAAACACATCCTGTACCGCTGTATGTGGTATTCTAAGTAAAAAAATTAAAAAAAATTAAATTGGTGTAACATAATGCTTTAAATAGGCCTGCTTTGTTTTATTATGAGAACATAATATTGTTGAAAACGAATTCTACGAAATTATAAACACAGTAAATGACACTGTTTTTCCAAGTAAATAATTTTAATACAATTAAATATTATTATTGAAATCAATTAATTTAAGACATGAATATTGTTCGTAGATAATGCTATTAAATAAATATGTCATAATAATTAAAAATAACAGGAAATATAGTAAAAGAACTCTATTTATTAATTAAAAGTTTATTCTGAATTATAGTTATTTAGTAATTAGCAATCACATAAAAAAATTCGACGAAATAGTCAGTCAGCTGGATTAATTAATAAGCAAAGAAAGCTGTACGTAATTGGCTTTCTCAACTTAATTGCAAGCTGTAAACTACAAAGTGGTACTATTTTATAGTGCTTCTAATCTCTCATTAAAATATACATTTGTTGTATTTGGCATTATGTTTAATGTTACATTTGCAAGACGCCTCAGTTTCTTTGATCGCAACTTGTCCACGTTACGCCTACTTTAAAATTCTAAACGTTTTTTTAAATCCATCAAGTCTCAATTCAATCAATGGGTATAGTATAATACAATTTCCCATGTAGAAAAATCGAAAGATAGTGTTGACTTGTAGGCATGATTTACACGCAATTTAAGAATTTAAATAATGAATATAAAAATCTTAACCAATATTTATAAATGTTATTGTTTTAATTTGATAGGTAATTGACAAAGAACGTATGTTATCACAAAACCTATGTATTAAAGAGAACTCAATATATCATCTTTGACAATTGTACCAACATTATAATTATATAATTATTTTACAGTGATGACTAGATTTTATAAAATAAAATGATATAAGATTTTATTTTATTAATGTATGAAAATAAATGAAAAATGTAATCGTACTCCTAACTATTCGTAATGCATTACAAAATAATTTAACCCTAAGTTATAGCTTCAAAAAATCGAAAATATTTTTCTGTTTGAAGTCTACATACAAAAGTTGTTTATAGAATATTTAAAATAATTTTGTAATTTATGAGTTTAAAATTTAATGAAACTGAATTAGAATATTTTTTTAAATTTTTATACATCTATAATCGTCAATTAAAATAATGAGTTCTTTCAATATGAGAATATAGATTGCAATTTTGTGTGGCAACTTTTATATTAGTTTACATTTCGTGAATTCAAAATGAATAATGAAATGTTTTTATCATACATTTTCAAAAACATATTATATAGATGCAGCAATTATGTACACCACTATGTATTTTTTACTTGATTTCAATCTTATGAGTCATTTTTGTAATAACAATTTGCTATTCATGGCTATGTTAATGATTCACAGTTATGACAAAAATTACAATACATGCATAATAAAATCCATATATTATTTAATATCCAAATTTGTATTGTTACCTACATATAAATATAGAATGTTTAAAATTTATTATTGTGAGTTTCGTTAGAAAAATGTCAATAGTTCTAAGCAATATTCGGAGAAGAAACGTTTTTTGAAAATACCTGTATGATATTTAGAGATAAATTCTGGAATATACCTGAGTAACTGAAATTTTCCCGACGAAACTGAACCTTAACAGTATTAAACTATTTAATAATAATAATAACTATCTCCCGAACTACCTTGCGAATTGAAAGCGCATGCCCTATTCATTAAATTTTTTATATGCTTTTATTTTATTTTCAAGTTTCCAGTTTTCATTCCGTTAGTCTGTATGGAAAAAATTTGGAAAACGGTTGACCCTAAAGGCCATCCCTGCACCTTCCCGCTAATTTCATACCTAAGCACTTAAAATTTAACATATTACAATGTTTTTGAGCAAAAATTTGGTTTTTGAGCGTTGATGTTAAAAAAACACTTGTTACCGAATATTTCGTTAACGATATCTCTCGAACCAATCAACCGATTTTTACGTTCTTGGCGGCGATCGACGCGGTTTTTAGAGATTTAATAATTATTCTATTTCATCAGCTAATGGAAGAATCAAACAAGCTCGTCGAATAAATTGAAACAATCTTCCAAAGTCCGTCATAATGATTCAAAATAAGGGCAGTCCCACATGTTCAGATTTTCTGATCATAAATTCTGATGTTACTTTAAGCATGTGTTTTTTATATGCTTAAGCATAGTAAGAATTCTATATAAGACATCGGATTTTCTAATCAGAAAATCTTATCGTGTTGCATACATACGATGCTGTCTAAAGTAGCAGCAGAATTTCTTACGATGTTATCTGAAATAGACCAACTTTTAGTAAAAAAAGTAATTAATAAATTTAAAATATTTAAGTTCATTGGTTCGTTGTACGTATCCGATGATATGCGCTTGCTTAAGATTTTTGTCTGATGTATGATGAGAATTTCTGATACTAATTTCTTATAGGACTGCATAATGGTGTGCGTTGACCATTAGATTTTCTGATCAGACAAATCTTAGGATATGCGCCTGTCTTAATACAACTCTTGTTTGTCTTGATTTAGTGAATACTTTAATGGAAGCCACTAGCCATTATATTTTTAGACATCACAAATAATTTCGAATTTTCTGGATAGAAATAAGTCAATTAAAAAAAAAACAACGGATTGGTACTTTTCGGGTTTATATTTGAGAGAAATTTTGAGCTCTTGTGGTTTGTATTAAATAAAAATGCTATTACATTTTGTCATTACCTATATCTGCCATATATGAGAATTGGAAGTGATAAGCATTAGAAATACAAATAGAGTTCAGAATTCTCTTACTAGAAAAACTCTCAGGTTATCGTGTTAAGTTTTAAAATGATTTTGAGGTCGGATTTCTATTTCTAACTTAAACTATATAACTATTTCATTGGATTCTCACTCCTCACTTCCAGGCCTCAGATGGCAGTTACAAACAAAAAAGTCCTATTAAATCCTATTCATTCGTATTCCATTTCTACCGGACTTTGAATAGGACTGTTTTACCAAGGACATGCCAATCTGTAATTTTTAATTAACTGACCCAACTTAATTCAGAAATCCACTCACATTGGCTTAAGGATTTATATTATGAGCCAAATTGAACCTCATTAAATAAAATGAAATGATTATTGCTAATCTATACATTAAAAGTGATCAACTTAATTCAATGAACAATCTTTTTTATTTCTATGCGTTTTTATTGTCACGTACCTTTCTTTAATTGTCCCATTCAATGAAATTAAATCATGGAAATTTATTTTTATTGGAGCTCGTGATTGTTTATACTAATTAGGGTTCTAAGTTACTCTTTCTTCAAAAATTATAGTAAACATATTGCTTAGTGAAAGTAATTTGCCACCCTGATTATAAATTGAAAATATTGATTATCTAAACTTTTATTTGGTAGTTAATTAAAGGAGAGGTTTCGGCAGTAATAGAAAAAAATAAATTGGTAGATAATAATCCGAATATTTAGTATGTTATAGTTAACAAAACAAAAATTTGGGTACCTTCCCGATCAATTAATAATCAATTACTCTCTCAATTGATCGCCAAGGTACACAAATTTATATTTTATATAATAATATATTTCGTTAACTTTAACATACTACAAATTTGGAACAGTATCCACGAATTTATTTTTTCTCTTACTGAAGAGGGACCTTATCAATAAAATTCGAAATTAATTTTAACCATAAAATCATATAAACTCCCTGCAATTATAAATTAGCGTTGAGTTTTTTAAAGTGTAGGAAAATATGTTCATACTTTTTTAATAATAATTATATTTTTTCTAAAATAATACCCGGATTTCTAAGAAAAATCAATCATGCGCAGATGTACATAATTACTTAGTTATGAAGTATACGATTAATTTTTTAATTATAAAAATCATACAGTTTTTCTTTTACATCTTGAAGGCGATTGTATTAATTATTTATTAGCTACTGAATACCGTATCCTTAATTTTCCATAGATTATAATGATATGTCTAATTAATTTTTTTAATGTCATATGAGTTTAGATAAACAAGTACGAATAAGAGTTAAAATTTTTGCAGGTTTAAGTCTCATTCACTTTCGATTGAAACTAAAAGCCCGTATACTTATACTTTACCCACTCGTATTGTTGCTTAATCGATAAATCAAACTACAGCCTGTTCACTGCCCAGATGAAAGGAATCAGGGCTCTTAGAAAACCATAGACATAGAGACTTACTGGTATTGTTATACTTTTCTTGAGCGTATACCTACAATATCATTTTCGCACATGGTCAATTATGGATATCTGTATTAATGTATAGATTATAAAAGCATTTTACGCCCCATTCCGTTTTCTACTGTTATATAGTTATAAATTTGAGTTTATTTAAATTTGATTTTATATAATTTTTTTCTTTGAGGCCGAAATATTGACGTACATACATTTTTCTTCAAGAAATTGAAATAGAGCTTAAATTTATTACAGAGCCAATTCATACTCATTCCTCTTACCAATCAAAAGATGCGTTTTTCTGTAAGGTCTCAAATTAAAATTATGTTTAAACTTAATATTTCTTTTTTTAATGTAACGCTAAAACTTAATTTCTTTAAGGTAAAAAATCTTTATTTTTCATAACCAATAACAATGATATTGATTGGAAGACTAGCAAATAAATGTAATCCATGGATTTGTGTCGAATATTTTAGAAGCAGAATACTATTTACTACTACCATTAAAACTGATACAGATTCATAAAAAAAGTTGAGAAACTTTTTCAGAACTTCAAATAATGGTTTACCGAGCCATGCATATGACATCAAATTCACATTTAATTTATTTTATGTGAACATTTATAGAATATATTAAAAAACCAATATTATAATATATTTATTTTATTTATATTCAGTCATATTCATTTTTAAATGAAATAAAAATCTCATTTCAATAATTTAAATGTTCGTAATGATATTATTATTTTTATAAGACGATGATGATTATGACGATATTCGTGACATCACGATATGATATCATGTAATTACTTTTTTACCATAAATTATTTTAACAAATAGTTTTAGTGTATACCTTCGTTCAAATATTTAAAGTAAACATTTTTTTTAATGTCTGGAGATGGATTCTTATATAGGTAATATAAGAATTCATATTATTTTTTTTCGGGAAAAACTATACGTTTTGATATTAAAATTATGCATGCTAAATTTCATACCATCTGGTTAATTATATGAAAAATTTATGTGGTGTACATTGGTATTTTAAACAAATTCAAACGCGTTATGTGTGACGCTTAAATTCACCACAAAATACTGTTATGGGTATTCAAATTCAAATTAATAAGTCTTTATTAACATCATAATAATACTAATGCAAGTCAACTTAAAAAACTGTAGTACCTAGCCTAAGCTTTATCTATAATACATCATTTTATAAACTAGTTACATCGAGGTTACAATTTTGATACATCGTTAAGGAAATGGAAAATTTTTAAATAAAACCATTGAAAATAAAACTTAACCTATATGAATGGATAAGCCATGGCTATAACTTAAAAAATATATGGCTTAGCCTAAAAGAAAATATATAATTAAGATTACACCGGAATCAGGTCAATCAACATCGTGTGGCATGGGGAATCTTTGCCTGAAAAAGAAGCGCACGTGGGTCGAGTTGACCCAGTTCCCTGATTTCCGGGAAAGGATTTTCACGGGAAGATTGGAAAAAAGATTTTCAAGTCGTTAGGATAAAATTGTGGATGGTCGGTTGTCCAGATTTTTGGTGGAGAGCCTCAGACGGACATCTTATGGTTTTTTTCGAGGTCACTTGAAGCTAACGGTTTTTGAATTGCTGTATTTTCGTGATAAGCAAAGATGCAACGTTAATCCATGTGGGGACTGCGTTCGTGAGTACTGTGCGGATACATAATTTGTAAAGTCGATGCTTTATGAGTCATCTATATACTATCTACATGTGTAAAAGTAGTACTATCAACGTTCACCCTTAAGAGAAAAGCACTTTTTAATTAAAAGCTATAAGGAATTTTACAAAAATTATTATAAATTTTTGTTTGTAATTTGAAATATTTAATAATTTGGACAAAATAACAATATCTTTATAATTTTATTTTTAGAAGAATTAAAACTTAAAACAAATAGTCAATGGATATAATTTTAATTTTTAAGTTATAGACTGATCAGAATGGAAATAGATGAAACTCTATAAACCCGTTAAGGTCACATGAGATGGAATGGACCCCTTCCAAACTTTGGTCATATTATTTCAAAATAATAAATAACACTTTTTTTCAAAATTAATTTATATTTTTTGTTAAAATGGCGTTTTTTATTTATTTATGTATTTTTTATTGATCAAATTAAAATTTACACGATTAATTTTGCGAGTTTTTTGCTATTGTTTCTTAAGTATTTCAATATCTTAAATCTAAAACTATTGGATTACTTATAGAAAATGTTAAATGTTTGGCACAAGATTTAAGTCAATAAATCAAATAGAACACGAATAGGAACTGTTTTTCTGCGTAAGGTCTACTGGACTCTATGTTACCGTAACGTTATTATTTGGACTTGTGGCCCCTTATTAAAAAGATCATGTTTGCTAATAAGTAACATTAGATTTAAAGTTCAAGTTTAATATGCTATAATACTACAGTATTATTTAGTTTTAAGCTATGTTCAAAGTTTTAAGTCTCTAGCTTAACTAGAAGTTAATTTAAAATCAATAAAAAAATTCGACCTGAACATTAACCAATCAAGTTTATGTTAAAATCCTGGCTGCTGAATCATAGTCAGTTTTAGCCTGCCCATAATATTATGTTTATATTGCCAGAGGTGCTGCCGTATCAGATCTCCCTTATATGTATGTATTTGAAGGTAACGAATGGTTCTCTTTTTTGTTTAAGTGAAATCTTTCTCCATATAAAGAAAGCAATGTTAATGAATCGTTCGTTACTGATAGTTTAAATTGATAAACAAACCGGCTTCCTATATCTATATTCATGTTGGTTTAGTTTAGTTAACTAATATCTTCTAATTTTATGTTAATAAATATTATTTTACTTTCACGCAACACCGATATTAAAGTCAACGAATAACTGACAATATGTGAAATGAGTTTGTTGATACAAGTACCATCATAATCAAAGAGAAAAATTATTTACTATTATTCATAACAAAGAATTGATATGAGCTAAAACAAGCTAGTGTGAAGAGGGGTCTGTCACAAATAATTGCATTACCACTATAGCCCAGTAAATGAACGGAAAAAAATCATTATAACGGTATAATTTTGTCGAATAGCTCGGATTGACTTGAAAATTTTACAGTAAAAAATACAGAAAATTTTACTTGCTTCTTTCCCCAATCAAAGATCAGATATTTATTTTATTGGACTGGGTGAATTTAGGGAACGCATGATCAATATTTGTAAGATCTTTAACATGGTAGGGCTTGAAACAAATTTCTACTGCACCTGGAATCGAACCTGTGAACATTGGTATGAGAACTCCTTGATCCCCTATTCTGTATTGTGAATTTGGAGTTGACATTTGTTTCCGGTTTTATTGCTTTTAAATTGAGATTTTCTTTTTAGTAGGTGGAGTAGGTAATTTTAATCAAATCATAATTATTAATTAATTTATAATTTATAGTTGACAATATTAATTGAATTACGAATATTAATGAATGTGGGTAATTCCTACAATTAATAAACAACATGACTACATAGCTTTCAATCAAATATTACGAGTATTTCCTTATAATTATCTTTTAAATATACACATATTGAGTAGGATAAGTATTTCCTTATAGATCATGGTGATTTGAGATGGTTGCACAGCTTCAGTAGCTGAATACAAAAGTGCAGTAAATCTTCGTTCACATTGATCAAGTAATTTAGTCAAGTAGCAAATAGTTTAGATACTTGTCGTGTGTTAACAGCAACATTTTAGTCAAATCTTTAGTAAAGTTGTTTAGTCAAGTAGTACAATTCTATTTTTATTGCGCAAGTAGTAACACCACCTCTCTGGTTTGTATAAATAACATATAACAATAAATAAATGAAGGAACCTTTTTGACTTTTAACTGTTGTTCCAATCAAAGTCATAATATAATATAAGTAGTTTTGTGATATAAAATTGTATTACATGACTATGACCGCTTACATAGTTTTAATAAATTACTTGTTACTTCACTAAATTATCAAATTATATGTGTGAACGATTTTTGATCAAGTGTTAATTATTTAGAACTAAACTACTTGCTACTTGACTAAATTGCATGATTAATATGAACAAGGATTTACTTCAGTTTAAAAAACAGCGATTGGTATTCACTTACCCTTATATAATTAAGCCATATTATTCTGTTTGGACAATTTTTTGAACATTTGAACATACACATATTTGAGTTTTTGTGAATTTCCATTTAAAATTTTGCCCTGTAGAGAGCCTTATCAATAAATACTGCATAAATACATTTATATTTTTAGAAAATTTGATGAGTTGTCTTGAATTTATTAGAATTAGTCATGTTTCAAGTTATGAATCACGTTTAAAAGCTTATAAAATTCCATGCATCTTATCTGAATTTAAAAAAAAAATCCAACCGAACTCTTTTTCTATTCAACCCGGAATACTTTTGCAACAAAATAGAACCGATCTCAAAAAATTTCACTAAACAGTAAACAAATTGCTTATTTCAAATAAAATTAAGATTTCCGAAAATTTGTTTTGTTAACCACCCTTCCTTCACAACCATTAGAGAGCGCTTTATCAGATCTTGACAATGACTAAATGACAAACAAATGACTAAAACAATACTAATCCAAATGTTATGAAATTTGGTATACACAATATTGACATGAAAACCTAGTGCTTGCCGAAAAATGATTTCTAAATATAAAAGCAAAAATCTTCGAGAAGTACTAGGTTTTCATGTCAATATTGTGCATACCAAATTTCATAACATTATTTGTGCTAGAAAATCCAATGTATATTAAATATTATTTAAGTCAACATCTGTTTAGAAGTACACTCGTTTATGGCAGGTCAACAGCTCAGTTTTTTTTTCAATTAAAAACTTAATTTTCAAACAAATTTATACAAAATAAATTTTTAATTCAATTTATTACTTAGGAATAATCCAATCGTAAGTATTGTTGTCATTTTATCATTATTCATAAACGTTATAATGATTACACTTTATTATACAATAGTTAATAATATACAGCGGCCTTGTATCTTGAAACAATACGCTAATTTAACCACAATAATCATTACTAATCAGATGTTTCTTATAATATATTCGTTTATTTCCCGGCTTCATTTATTAATGAATAATTTTTGTAAACATTTTTTTTTTCAAATAAAGGAAGCGAAATTTCATAAGACATCTGTGGTTATTTTTAAATATTGTACTTTTTATTCCATTGAAATAAATTCTTCAAATGAATAATTAATTATTATTAAATGCAGTTGCCCTTTCACAATTAATTTAACTTAATCAGCAATTTGTGTCGTAAAAACATGATTTCCTTGCAAGATGTTGGGCCCGGAGTTTAAATATCAACCAAATAAGGTATAAATTCATATTTGGTACTACCTTAAAGTAAATTTCATGTAAAATAAGTGAAAATAACAACAACAGTGCTAATTGTTTAGATATTTGACATATGGTTAAACATCAATGTTTGAATTATTTTTCAAAAGTGTGTTATAATTATATACTATAATTAATATACATTGTGTAATTTTTTTGATTGGCTTCTTTAGTCTAATACACGTAAATTTAACAGCAACGTTTATTAGACAATAAACAATTTAATATATTTTTTAAAATTATTAGGATAGAGATAAATATAATATTACTTTATAAACATGAGTTGTTATGTATTTCTGCGAATTTAAAAACAAATAAAATATTTTAGATTGTTATACGGTCCAATAAACGTCTTAACTCCGCCTTTATAAATTTTTATAAGAAAATAACAATAAAAATGAATCCTATTACTTACGGTATACTAAATCACATATTAATATATACTTATATTTGATTATTAGCTAAATTTGAGCTACAATTATGGCGCACAGTTTACAAAAAAAAAAAAAAAAATGTTGCAGCATTTTACAAAAAAATATTTTTTATAGTTTAGTTAGGTCATGGATCTATTGGACCCAAAGGACCGATTTAGCTCTTCCGTGAACTTAAACTCACTCTTACGTATAGAATACGCCACCAAAATTTCACCTCGCTAACTCTTTTTGTTTTTCAATTATCTTGATGGCAGACAGGTGGACGGACAAAGGGAAAAGGACTTTGGTGATTATATGAACACCTATACTAAAATTTTGTTATTGCGGTCAATATTTGCTAGCGTTACAAATTTCAGATTAAATACAATATAATCTAACGTATTCTATGTATGTGGAATATAAAAATATACCAAGAATTCCGAACATATTTCAAAATTATTAATTTGCTATAATTTGTCAATAAATTTCGATTTCAGTATTTTGTATTCAAATCTTAAGGCATTAGTATTAAATTTCAAGGTTAAGTAAAATTTCTCCAAACTTCTTTTTATTAAAATTTATGTTTTAAAATTACTTAGAATGTGCGAATTGGGAAGTCATATACATACACATTGTTTAGCTGATAACAATTTTTTTATAGTTTTTTAATAATTTTATTGAAATATGTAATAAATTTTATCCACATACCGCAAACCACAAAATTTTGGAAACTAAATATTTCACTGGGTAATTTTTTCCTAGGTTTAGTAATTTCTTGTTACTTTAAGTTTATTACAATAGATAAAAACTTCTATTTTGAAGAATTTTAATAATTAATTGAAAATTCGAAAATTTTTATAAACATTTTTTAGAAAATTAATAGTTTATTTATTTTGTCACAAATAACTCAAACGATACTTGTTCAAATGTTTGAGAAATTTGGTATACACAATAGTTACATGAAAACGGAGGGCTTGCCGAAGAGATTTCTCGAAAAAATTTCTAAGACAAAAATTACAATTTGATTTTATATTTAGAATGGTCAAAAACTCTTCGACAAGGTCTTCTTGTCAATATTGTGCATACGAAATTTCACAACATTTGAATAAATATTTTTTGAGTTATTTGTGCTGGAAAATTGTATGCTTCTAACAACAGCTGATAAATCGCCTTAATGAGACCTACTAATTAGTATTTACGTAAGTTTAAATACAAGCATATTTTTTATAAAACAATTTCTCATTTTGAAATAGTTCTATTTAAATAATAGAACACTCTAGCTAGATAGTTAATAAATATATATGCAACATAAAGGTAATTGTACTCGAAATATATAATTGGCACTCTCATAAATAGCATTTTGCTAATTTTGTTTTTGTATATGGATCATTAAACTGTTCCTTGTTGTCTTATAGCTATTTAACATCGTTCAATCAACAAATTGGTTTGACACATTATTAAAATGTATTACAATAATTAGAATAATTTCTATACGGAAAATTCGTTGAAAAATTAACATTATGCATTTCATATTCTGCAAATATTGGGGTATATTCAGTTGTTTTTAATTTCTGTACAATATTTTTATCGAATATTTTAATATTTTAAATTTAGAAATCATAATCGTGCATGAAGAGTAAAAAGCCAAAACTGATCTATCAATGCAGAGCCGAAAGCGGTGGGTCAAGAAGCTTGAAACTTTTTATATGACATGCAAGCACTAAGACGGTATGGCGAAAATGATACATCGATTAAAGTACAGCCTTAAACACTAGGTCAAAAAGAGAATATCATTATTCATGCGTCAGTGCAGACCATAGAATTCAAATCTTAAAGGAGTGGTTCAAATTTTGATTGATCGATCAAGGTACAATCCAAGCGGGTAAGTAAGAAAGCTTGAAATTTTAAACAATTTCCTTTTATAACATAAGCGTATACTATGAGAGGATTTTTCGTAACTCAACTCACAAAGGGCGAAAAGAGAGTTAAAATTTTGAAATTCCATTCAAGGTTAAGTCCAATAAGCTAAATTAGAAACATACTACAGATCCTGTTAAAATGTAGGCGATCTCCAAAACGGTGGAGAAGGGGTTAAGCTTTTATTAACGATCATGATAAAGCTCAATCCGCTAAGTCAGAAAGATTGAAATTTCGAGCACTAAGATCGGATTTTTCGAAATTGAAACCAGCTTTTTTCAAAATCATCTCACCTAGATAAACTGTGAAAGTAAAACCGTATTTAAATTTTTTACAAATCGTTGGAGCTGTTTCCAAAAAACTTGATACTATCTTTATTTTCACCCTAACGCCATACATCAATTTTTGGAATTTTGAATATGTAATTCGACTAAAATGTCATAGTCATTTTATGTTCTTGAAGAGAATATGTTTTACTCTACCACATAGATTAGAAGATGATGAATTGAAGCTAACCCTTAAGGTAATTTGTATTAATTATTTACAACAATAGGTGTGGTTATTGCTAATTGGTTTCGGAATATTTTCAACATTTATATGTCAATTTAGAGATAAACTGTGTAATTCAGAGGTTATTCCGTATAGAATGAGACTTACCGAAAACAATTTCAAATTCATGGTGTCTACTCTGTTTTATGTAAGAAATTGACTTTTCGCAATTTTTTGGATTCTGATTTGAATTTTGACTGATTTTTAATAGTTTATTATGCATCAAATACGCTTTAATATCCGATAATAATATTCGAATAAACACTTTAAGGTTAGGAACATTTTTGAGATCTGTATAGGATCCATAATAAAAACACAATATATAATGTAATATACATTGTATTTTTTCCAATTTTCGTGCACAAATAACATCAAAATGGATGGCATGTCGAAGTTTCTCCCAAAAAAGGATAATAAAGTAAAAATCAAAATTTTATTTTATATTTAGAAATGTTTTTGGCGAAAAACCCTCCGTTTTGGATAAGTATTTTTTGAGTAATTTGTTCACGAAAAATAAAAGACGTATCTTGTTCATTCATGTATTCAGAAGACTCCTAAATTTGTTTTTCCCATAATAATTAATGGGTTAAAAAAAATTTTTTTTTTGTTAAAATGAACGAATCCTGTATTGACTGTGGTGGCGATCAACCTTTCTATACCCCATTTTCATCACTCAATTCAAAGTAAAAATACAAGTTCACCGAAAATGAAGAGTTTATTTGGAAACTTTTATGCACTTCAAGAATCTTTTACAAATATCTGTAACGGTTCTAGAAATTTTTTTTTACTAAAATTTAATAAACCTTATACAATAAATTTTTTCGATAAGATTCTTAAAGCCATGCCATTATTTGTTAATCAGTCTACACAACTTAAATTAGAAAGAAGTGATTAATTTTTAGTGTGTGATAATTAATATGAGAATAAATTAAATATTCTTTTAATGAACAATTCAATAATTTATATTGTTTAAAACAATTAAAGTACATATAAAAATCTAAGAATTATCTAAAAATATTTTTAATTTTACGTGAAATTGTTGAATTATATATATTTCAACCTTCAATGAATTAAATTATTTCATTGAAAGCCTCCACCAAATTATATTTCGTAATATATTATTTATTCGATTTTCACTTTCAACTACAGACTAATTATTTCAAAATAGAAAATGAGCCATTCTCTTTTTTGTGCAATTATTTTCTCTTGAATTTCATAAATATTTGAAGGGAAAAATAATTTTTTCTTAAATTTAAATAAAATTCTTTTATAATGTACACACAATCCAAATTCGAATTTTTCTCGAATTCATAGTACCGAAAAATTGAGCAACGAAAGTTTGAATATGAATATTACAAAAGAGAACTCTAAGATTTTTGGATTTTTCGTTTGCAAACCGTTACCAAATTAGTAACGAGTAACATCTTCTCGGGGAATCATTACGACTAGCTAATTCATACTGATGATGACTACTTTATATTCGAAATACGTATTATTAAAATACAAAAGAATCTGGTCTAAGAAATTTGAAATGTTCTAGAATCTACATAAAATAAAAAAAAAGGTAAGGCAACTGTTTTTTGATCGAACGAAGTGAAGTCTATGGTATCACTATACGATTTTGCATTTCGTTTGTCTGTTTGTAAAATCTATCTAACTAGGTTTGCTCCCCTGTAACTTTCGAACGTGTGCTCCAATTTTCATGAAATATGTTAGATACGTTTATCACATATATCACATTTAGTATATAGTGTGCCTCATTGGTCCATCCCAAATTGTTATTCCCTGTTTAAAATTTTTAATTTACGCAACCATACTAAGTGGCTCACATTTTAAAAATTCAACTTCCAAACAGTGAGAGATATTGAAAAACTGTAAATACAAAAAATGGTCATTATAGCTCTACAGTCGGAAACCATCTTTATTATATATCCTTTTTCAATGGCGGCAAAGCGCCAGGTTTCAGCTAGTTCTTTATAAAATAACAAGCAACTTTGCATCAATATAAATTAAGAAATAAATTTCGTTAAATTCCGAAGATATATATTTTCTTATCACGATTTCAAAAATTGATAGTTTAAAGTGCATGAAAAATAAATTTTTATCAAGATTTTTGAAATACAATACAAACATTACCTACTTAAGTATTAAAAATTTTCAAGCATAATATGTATTAAATTTCCAAAATTAATATTTTGAAGGTCGCTTAACATTTATAAATTTTGAACATTCTACGCATATTAGAAAAAAACCAAACAGTTTAATTATGTTACATTTAATTGTAAATAAAATTATCATACATTGAGAGTTTGGTACGGAAAGTCAGATGTTTTGGGCTGAGATGTGAGGTTTAAATGTATTAATATTTTTGAAAGTGTACTGAAGACTATATAGTATTGAGCACATCAAAATTTATTAGTAAAATGACTCTCATACTGTACCGTGCGTCGAATTTGGTACGCCTTAATCAAATGAATCACCTGACTTGTCTTTACAATATTATAGTAAATTATATATTTTAATAAATAATGATTTATAAACTAAAATATTAAGAAAATTTCAAAATAATTATTACAAAATCTGTACAACGTACCCTAAACTTTCTTATGTAAATTCTTTTTTGATTATTTGAAATCACATATCTGAGAAATAAATCATAACAGGCAACTGTAAAATTTATAATTCTTATTTAATTGACTCCACTTTAGAATCAATATACAGAAACTAATCAATATATAGAATCAATATAGCAGTAAAATAATTTTTCATTACAACGATAAATTTGACGAATGAAAATTTTGATTTCAACAGTCCTATTTAGTGAGACATTGAGTCTTAAAAAAAGGTATTGTTGGTTAAGTCTTAAAAAATTGAAAAAATTTTGTATCAGAAAATTATGTGAATGACAATTAACTACCAAATTATGGAGAGGCATGCTCAAATTTTAGATTTAGCGACCCAAAAAATATATTTTGAAATGTGTTCTTCTTGAAACAATATTAAAAAAAAAATATTAATTCCTTTTTTATATATATGTCTAATTAAATTTAAATAGTATGGGAAAAGGACTGCCAATAAGACATTTTATTGCCGATTTTCAGAAAAAAACGGGTTTTGGATTTAAAACCAATTTTCGAGCGCATTGAGTACATTGTTACCTTAATTTTACAGATTGTAATGTACAGGTATAATTAATTGCTATAAAATTATTATTTAAAAAAAGTCTGTTAATAGACTTCCTGTCTGTAATTTTTAAAGAAAATTATTAATCTTGAATTGAATATAATTTTGTGAATCGACTAAATTCTTTTTATTTAATTACACTTTTTAACAATTTTCATCAAGTAAATAAAAAATAAAAAGTTTAAAAATTTACCTGAAACTTTAATATCATCATTATGAAAAACCAACCACAATGAAAAAAAATTATCAATATTATAATTAGCCGTTAATTGTCCATCTATACCAGATGTATCAGGTAATAATAACGACAATGTTGATTGTTGTTGATTTGTAGGTGTTAATAAAACATCACCAGATATTATTTGTAAAAGAACACTATTTATTAATAAAAATATGAACATTTTTAAATATAAAAATTGTGTAATATAAACACTTCCGCACTGTAACAACAATAATAGAATGTTTTGCCGCGCCATAAATCAACACAACATTTATGTCTATAATCAAACTTCATTGAAATCACTTATTGAACTTGATGGGGGCAATAAGGCAATTCTTTTTAAATACAGAGACAGCATACAAACGAACAACACACATCACATTATAAGGTACTCGCAATATTACTGTGTAGGGAAGTGTGGAGAGGCACACACGGTATCATATTATTATTATTATTATATTCAAGTGGTTTAGTTTTTTTAAAAAGTCAAACCGGCCCGCTTTACTCTATATGTGTGATCACCACCACCGACCGGACCCATTGTAAAGTTTATTTATTTCGCAATTGTTCAAATACTAACTACTCTTATACATATAGAAGTATCAGTTCAGTTGCTTGCTTTTACTTACTACTGTCAATTGTTTTGTTGTCTTTAAGAAAAAGAAAACAAAACAACTACGCGTATAAAATATGAGACGCCCATTCGTCTCATTTTGTAGTGTAGTATAAGAGGACTTGTGACTTGGTGATGTACGCGACATGTATGTAATGTTACTACATCTCTCAGGATTTCAATCATTGCCAAACCATCATTTAATTAGGTCCGTTTTACCTTTGCGTATCATATACCAAACAAATTTTATGATTTCTGCAAGCACAAGGCTGGCTCTATAAGTATTTCTGAATAAAATTGATAATGTTGAAGTCAGCGTCTGATCTTAGATTTATTGATAATAATTTCGTATAACGTGCGAGGTCACCTTTTTAGGGTCAATCATCGTCTGGTATACATACAAAATGGCATATTACTGTAAATAATACGATAATGATCGTAACATCTCCACTTATTACGCTATCATAGGCTGAATTTATAAGAGTATCGGGTCATCGAGATATAGTCTTGATATTCCGATCTTTTGATATGATGAGTGCAGTGTACTAGCACAACAGTCAATCTGATTTCTTATTTATGATAAGAACATTTTAGCGACTAGCTTTAAGGGACAGCGCAAACCATAAGATTTTCTGATCAGAATATCTTATGGTCTACACACACCATCGGACTGCCTTATAAGAAATTCTTATAAGAAAATCTGATCATACTTCAGACACAAATCATAACCAAGCGCAATCATCGGATACGTGCAACTTTCAAATATTTTAAATTTATTAATTACTTTTTTGGCAAACAGGTGGCCTATTTCAGATAACATCGTAATATTTTCTGATCAGAAATTCTGATGCTAGTTCAGACAGCATCATATGTATGAGCACATGATAAGATTTTCTGATCAGAAAATCTGATGTCTTATGTAGAATTCTTATCGTGTGCGGGGTCTAATATAAAATACATGCTAAAAGTTACTACAGATTTTCTGATCAGAAAATCTTAAGGAGTACGCTTGCCCTAAAATATCATACACGGTGCACGATGCAACGGTTATTTTAAGACTCTAAGTAGAAATTTTGACGTTTATCAAGCATTATCAGAAATTCTGATCATACAGCAGACGTTATATAAACTTGGTATATTTGCTGTGTAAGGCGACTTTATTGTTTTTTCTTTTTTGTATTATAAGTCATGCATCTTGTTTTGTTTTCAAACAAAAAAAAAACTTAAATATTCCTAGCTATATAATTGCTGGGCCATAGAGTATTTCAGCTAATTGCCAAACTGACGAGCTATAGTTGAATATAATACACACATATATGCCGGATATAAGAATTAATACTCCTAACACTAAAGTAACGTGTACTTTTGGTATTGTAAGATTTTTTAATTAACATTCTATTATTTGTAAAAATTACAAGTTTTTTATGAAATGTCTCGAAATTTTTTTGGGTATATTTGGCGTTTTCATGGTAAATAAGGTCACGTTTAGATAAATTGAATCATTAAATAAGTGCAGTTATTTTTGGTTTTCGCAGTGCTTAGCTCGGTAGAAAACTGAAGAATAGCTAAACAAAATTTGTTGAGTTTGTTGACGATATTTTAAGGTTGTACTTATAGAATTACAATACCCATTTATCACTTTTACATAATTCATTATATCAAGTGTTTTTTATTCACAAAATCTATTTGAAATGCACTGAATTTCATTAATTTGTGAGAAAAGGAAATTTTATGGCATTGCAAGGTACACTTCGGTTCTTTTAATATAATTACAGAGTACAATTTATAATTAATTTCATACATTGAGAAAGGTTTCAAGATCACTATTCAGCATGGTAAAATTATTACACAAAAAAATCGAATAAGAATGTGGTCTCGCACACAAGAAATATAGGACTAGAACTTATTGTGTTATATAAAATGCATTTTAATTCTGTATAACTAGCTGACTTTGAGCTGGAATTGTGGCGAATCTAAATAGTTTACAGAGAAGTATTTCGAATAGATATTGTGTAGATTAATTGTGAGATTCTATAAATGCCTGTACCAAAAATTTATGTTTTCAATATTTTCTAGCGTAAACATTCAACGCTATAATTTAATTTTCTGTCGTATAATTCATATAATGTCACATAATGTCGGGTATAATAAATGTTTATATAAATCCATATATAGCTCCCGTAACGGGATCCAATCCAAAATCCAATTATATTCAGAATATGACTATAATAAGTGACTTAATAATCGCTAATTAACTATGGAGTCTCGATACTTTTTCCAATTACTTTCGAAACTTGAACATTATTAGTCGCCTATTATTGTAACGCTAGTGAATATTGACCGAACAAACAAAATTTTGGCTTAGGTGTTCATAGAATCACCTAATTTGTACAATTCCGTTTGTCCGTCCGTTAAATACCAAGATAACTGACAAACTAAAGGAGATAGCGAGCTGAATGGATCCATAAAACTTTTTTTGTAAAATGTTTTAATACGACTTAATTTTAGCTCAAATTTAGCTAATAAACACACATAATTACAATACATATTATTACATATGTATTTATAACGGTATATGTTTGATATTTTTTATGAATGTTAATGATTAAAAATAGTCAAAACATTGATACTCAGCCATATGATGAATGTTTAAACAATTATCTCTGCTAATTGTTATCTTCACTAGTTTTGTATTTTATTCTATTTATTTCGATTAAAATTTCAAAATCCGATTAATTTCAAATTTGTAATATGAAATATGATGAAATTTTTTACCAGTGAACCTTATACATATATCACATATGATATAAAGCCCTGTTCTCAGTTATTTGGCGTTTTTGAACATCAAAATTTTAGTCAATTGCTTAGTAAAGTTGTTTATTCAATTAGTTTTGTAAAATTATATTTTTGTGTGTTAATAGTACCTCTACCACTATTGAATCACAATTTAAAAAAAAACCGGAATCTATTTGACATTTAGCTATCGTTTCGATATACAATGATTATAGTATATCCGTAAACTTACAGTCATATAATATAAACATGTATAATATATACATTGTTTACAGTACTTATTAAAAACCAGTGTATATTGGAACATCGCCTAAATAATTATAATTTGCTTGTTTTAATTATAAAATTGTACTGTGAAGAGTTCACAATATTAATCATACTTTGCATGAAAATAGAAACAAAATCACATTAAACTATTAGTATATATTGTTTTAATTAATTATATTAAATTACGTTTTATGTTTAGAATTTATTTTTCTAAATCACATACGTATTTTACAAACAAAGTATGCAAAACAGAATATCTAAGTTCACGTCAACAATGAAACTTCGTCCTGGCATGTACCAAGTAGCGCGCGCTGTACGTTTGTCTATTTTTGATTGACTTACTTAGTATTCTTTTTTGACCGTTTTTTTAATAATATAATCAGATTAAAATTATTTTATATCTTTGTAAACTTGTCTACTCTTACTATTAGTAAAGCAAAACGGACATTCTTTTAGTGTCGACTATTATCTGTCTTTATATACTTTATATACACGTTTATTAATATGGTGCGCACGCTAACTTCCCTAAATCGATTATTACACTCTTCAAAAACATGTAATGATGCTTTTGTATACGGAAAAAAAATTAAAATATTTACAAAATTATAATTTCAATATTTAAGCACTAATTATAAGGGTTAACTTCTCAATTCTTACCCCTAGAAAGATATTTATAAATGATAAATTAAATAAATACCAGTTAATTAAAAATATTTAAATAAATGCTGAAATTCGCAATTCCATTGTGACGTCATATTCCTATATTTAAAACCATCGACATCTGTTGGTGATTTGTATACTTAACAGTTTATTCATCAAAATAATTTTATCATTTTATAGATGTCACTATTATCTCATATTTGTTTTTAAATGTCAAATACAAAATAGTGATATTTACTTTGAAAAATAGGTTATATTTACGTTCGTAAATCTTTAAAGTAAACAAAATAAAAATGAGTAGCCGACACAAGGACAAGAAACGTCGAAAACGTTACGAAACATCGTCGAGTGATTCATCATCTGTAGATAGTGCAGAAGAAGAACGTCGCCGAGACTTAAAAGAACGTGATGAATTTGCGGATCGTCTTAAGAAGAAAGATGAAGCAAATACAAGAAAAATTGTTCAAGCTTCTGATAAACGAGCTTTTGAAGAAGCAGCCAAACGATTGAAATTGGAAACCGAAGATCGCGGTAAAATGATTCCTATGCTACGTGTTCAATCTAGGCGACAATACTTGGAGAAACGCAAAGACGATAAAATATCTGAACTTGAAGCTGATATTGTTGACGACGAATATCTTTTCGAAGAGGAACAGTAAGTAATTTTATATTAACAACTTACTATTTTTATTGTTAAATAACTAAGTCAAAATAAGATCAATAATTCCAAAAACCTTGCGGTTTACCGTAGAAATTGATGAAACCATTGATGAGTATACAGCGTTTTATAATTTTATTATGAAAGGTAGATACATAATAGTGAACGTTTACATCCAAGTCCAAGGTAAAAGTACTTTAGGTTCTATATGTTATGAGTAAAAGGAGGAAAATCAAGATTTTTCAAATTTTACAGTTGAACGGCTACTGGTAAGTAATTTTAGCCTATGTGTTATAACGTAAACGTTCTTAACATTTTTTGTTTTTATTTATTTTTATTATTATTATTGATTCATAAATATCAAAGTTTTTAATTTTGTAATTTGACCACGTAAGTCTAGAGAATAATAAATCACTTTATTAAAGAATTACAACAAGCTTTGTATTCTGAAATAAAAAATAAATTCACTAACCTGAATTGTATGTTTATTTAAAATTACATAAACAGAAACGTTTTCTATGGAGTATTTTATAATTTATTCAGCTTATTCGATGTATACTGTAAAAAAAATTAATTTTAGAACATTTATCATATAATTTCAATGAAAAAATGTTTAATTTATTCTGTAAAATCGACATATTTTAATCAGAAAATGAAATTAAGAAAATGATTGTATTAAATTTTTTGATAAATTCTAATCGCAATCAATACGCCATATTCCAATTTTTGTTTAGATTTTAGATGGTCATAAAATGAAATTAATTCCAAATTTATGTAGCTAAATACTAACTGTTTTATAAGTTTATAAAGGATCTTTCAACTAAATTTTAGAATTTCTGTTGTATAGACTTACAGAACGTGAGAAAAGAGAACGAGACCATAAGAAACAACTGTTAAAACTTGCTCAGGAACATGAGAAGGCTCGTGAATTGGAACGTATTCAAAGGTACCATATGCCTCGTGATATGGGTAAAGGTAAAACATCTGAGTATGTTGAAGTGGATGAAATTGAACGAATGCCACATTCCGAACAAAAAAAATGGGAGAAAGAGCAAATGGCATCGGCTGTTTATAAGTTTGGTTCACAAGATAAAAAGAAAAAGCATGAAGAGTATGAATTAATATTAGAAGATCAAATTGAATTTATTCAAGCAATGCAACTTCCTGGTACCAAAGATAAATTGAAAGAAGAACCGCAACTCACAGAAGCTGAGAAGAAAAAAATGGATATTGAAGAAACGAAAAAAAGCTTACCTGTTTATCCTTTTAGGGATGATTTAATTCAAGCTGTACGGGATCATCAAGTGTTAATTATTGAAGGAGAAACTGGATCTGGCAAAACAACACAAATACCTCAATATCTCTATGAAGCAGGTTTTACAGAAGATAGTAAAAAAATTGGATGTACACAACCGCGGCGTGTAGCTGCGATGTCGGTAGCAGCACGTGTTGCTCAAGAAATGGGCATTAAGCTAGGGAATGAAGTTGGTTATAGTATTCGTTTTGAGGATTGTACGTCAGAAAGAACAGTTATAAAATACATGACAGACGGTACACTCCATCGAGAATTTCTCTCCGAACCAGATCTTCAGTCATATAGTGTAATGATAATCGACGAAGCTCATGAGCGGACTCTTCATACTGATATTTTGTTTGGTTTAGTTAAAGATATCACACGATTTCGTTCGGATTTAAAATTATTAATTTCGAGTGCTACGTTAGATGCTCAAAAATTTTCTAGTTTCTTTGATGATGCCCCAATATTTCGTATTCCAGGGCGTCGGTTCCCAGTCGATATATATTACACTCGTGCCCCAGAAGCTGATTACGTTGATGCTTGTGTAGTGTCAATTTTGCAAATACATGCCACACAACCTTTAGGTGACATTTTAGTGTTTTTAACGGGGCAGGATGAGATTGAAACATGCCAAGAATTATTACAGGATCGAGTACGAAGATTGGGCTCGAAAATACGTGAATTACTTATTTTACCAGTATATGCAAATTTACCGAGTGATATGCAAGCAAAGATATTTAATCCTACTCCCCCTGGAGCACGAAAAGTGGTACTTGCAACAAATATTGCTGAAACTTCGTTAACCATTGATAATATTATTTATGTTATTGATCCAGGATTTGCCAAACAAAATAATTTTAATTCACGCACGGGAATGGAAAGTTTATTAGTCGTTCCAATATCAAAAGCATCAGCAAATCAACGTGCTGGGCGAGCTGGTCGAGTTGCTGCTGGCAAATGCTTTCGATTGTATACAGCATGGGCATACAAGAATGAATTAGAAGAAAATACTGTACCGGAAATTCAACGTATAAACCTCGGGAATGCTGTTCTAACTTTAAAAGCATTAGGAATTAATGATTTAATACATTTTGATTTTTTGGATCCACCTCCTCACGAAACCCTAGTATTAGCTTTAGAACAATTATACGCGCTAGGCGCGTTAAATCATCATGGAGAATTAACCAAATTAGGACGGCGTATGGCTGAATTTCCTGTTGACCCAATGATGGCTAAAATGTTGATCGCTTCAGAAAAGTAAGTTATTTGATATATCTGTAATGATAATATGATTTAATTGTAAAATCTTTTAATTAACGAATTTTATAAAAAACTAATATTCTTAAAAATTTCCGTTAAATATAAGTCGTAAGTTGGAGCTTTTTGACAATCGAAACTTGTTAAGCAAGAACTAGAAAACGTAATAATGAATCAATTACTTGGAAATTTCATTTTTGTTGATTAGTTCTAATCAATGATTAGTATTTTTCTTTAATCAAAGCCAATGTTTTTTTAAATTAAACTTTAAAAATTTATACAATAGATAATTTATACATAATTTTAGGTACAAATGCTCAGAAGAAATTGTAACAATTGCTGCAATGTTATCTGTAAATGGTGCTATTTTTTATCGACCGAAAGACAAAATTATTCATGCGGATACAGCTCGAAAAAATTTTAATCATATTGCTGGTGATCATTTAAGTTTGTTAAATGTTTATAATCAATGGCAAGAAACAGATTTTTCGACTCAATGGTGTTATGAAAATTTTATTCAATATAGGTAATTATTATTTTTTTCTATGAAAATTTAAAACATTTTATTTTATTAGGATATTTCAAAGAATCTACTTATTTTTTGCACCAATTCTGTATAGAAATTTATTCGTTTATAATTTAATTAGCAAATAAAATACATTTTTACTTTATTTCCGGTTTCTAATTGTTGGGAATTTAAACTGGAAACTTACTAAATTAGTTTGAAAAAATTAATACTGAAATAGCTTCATTCGTATAAAAAATATTGATTTAAACCTACTAATTAATATAAATTATCTCAGCTCAAAAGAGAAATATAAAAAATGGAATTTCGTAAAATATTAAGTAAAGTTTTAATCTGGTTTATTTTGTTTGATTTCAGGTCTTTAAAACGTGCTCGAGACGTACGCGAACAACTTGTTGGTTTAATGCAACGTGTCGAAATTGAAATGGTCTCAAATATTTCAGAAACAGTAAATATTCGTAAAGCAATTACAGCAGGATATTTCTATCATGTAGCGCGTTTATCGAAAGGTGGTAATTATAAAACAGCCAAACATAATCAAGGTGTAACAATACATCCAAATAGTGCTTTATTTGAATCATTACCACGATGGGTCCTGTATCACGAATTAGTATTTACAACAAAAGAATTTATGCGACAAGTTATTGAAATCGAAAGTAAATGGCTGTTAGAAGTGGCACCGCATTATTATAAATCGAAAGAACTTGAAGATTCAACAAATAAAAAAATGCCTAAAGTTATTGGTCGTTCTAAACCAACTGAATAATTAATATTTTTATATAAACATTTTTTGTATATACGTTCAATAAATTGATTAAAAAAATTTTTTTTTTATTATGACATTAATTTTTATTTTCTGCACATTTTCGAATAGAAGTTTAAAGTGCGTCATAAATTATCAATTTTTATAAGTACTAACATTTTTGCTAATTTATTAAAATGGTAGACGCTTGCGCGGTAAATAAAATACCAGGTGTCGCTCATGTTTGTCATTCTCGCAATAGACAAACAATACGGAAGACGTATGCAAATTCCCAATACTTTTAATAATAATTAAAAATTTGGATCCGAATTTTCTCAAAAATCGTTGAAACGCAAATTCTATATTAAAGGAAATCAAGGGCGATAACTAACAGTGTTAATTGTTTAGATACTGAACATATAGTTGAGTAATAATGCTTGAAAAGTTGAATCATGGAACTATGAGACTTAATGAATTGATTTTGCTCATTCACGAGCTTAACTCACTTGTCCTAAAATACGCCAGCAAAATTTCAGCTTGCTATCTTCGTTTTTGAGTTATCTTGATGGCAGACAAACGGAAATGGACTAATTATGTGATTTTATGTTTAATATTTTCTATCGTTACAAAGTTTAGAGCCGAATCCTCCAAGGAAAATTTTTTTTCTAGATATTTGGCGTATTGTATCGTATTAATGTATTGTAATCGGTCGTTACTGTACATCATCTATACAATATCATACGTCTGTAATTTGTTGAAACTTCATTTGATACATATAAGTTACATATAAATCATATAATACTAATGAAACTAGTAAGAGCTTGTTAAAAATTAATGAATTTTATTAAGTCCTCATTAAAACTTATTAAAATCTTCAAGAAATATATACACAATATTATTTCGACTTTCCTTTTCACATAAATTGTTTTTAGAGAAGCAAATTCACTAATTATATGCTAAAAATAATTGTAGTTAAGTATCAGTATTTATAATTATTAAGATTTTAAAATATGTACAAAACATATGTACGTGTTCTATAACATATAAGTGAGTAATTTATTTTATTATATTTGGGTATTTTATAATTATATTTATGCATTTTGGTATTATATATGCATTAAAAAATCTAATACCATAATTATTCGCAATTTATTTGCTGGCTAAAACATAAGAAATTTTAAATTTCTTATTTTCTCCAATTCTTATATCTCTTGTGTTATAAATTCGCATTTCGATTAAAAAGTAGTTATCATCAGTATAAATGAGCTAATCGATATTTACTCTTTTACAACTAAAATAAAAATAAATAAAATAAATTTTATTAAAATTACTCCAGCAATAATTATTCGTATTAAAATTTCTCATATATTGTCTTAGAATATATTCCTCGTCGCTAATATGGTATCAGTTTCACCAAGTGTAAAATAATGAGTAACAAAATACCAGTAACTAATCAGAGATAATATAAGGGCAATTTTAACGGAGTAAAATTAATGTGTCTGGATTGTAACAGGAGTAATTTTAAGAAAATTTATTTTATTTTAATATTATTTTATTTATTTTGTTTGTGTTTATTTATTTTCAATTTTTAAGTAGTAAATTACGATTAGCTAATTTATCTTGATGATGACTACTTTGTAATCAAAATACGTATTGAAAATATAAAAAACTGTTGAGGTATTAGGGCGAATTTGAAATTCTAATTTCCAAAAACCTAGAGTTCTGTTTAATTATCATTTGATAATCTAACATTTTGCAATTTAAATAAATAAGACAGACTGTACTTAAACGTAAAAAGTTTACGCAAAAAATAAAAAAACATAAAAACCAAATGTAAATAAGTTACATATGTGAATCTAAACATAAATATTATGTATGAAACATGCGTTTATTTCATTACAAGACCAATTGCACTCTATATGTATGTATATTACTAAAATAGTTTTGCAAATATATTATTTTAATGTAAAAGTAAAAAGTCTTGTCGAACACTAAAAAGATAATATTGCAAATTTTTCTAATAAGTGTGTTTTGAAATGTAATCATTGAAGTGTAATTGACTATAAAAATATTGCTAGAAAATTTATAGAATGAAATTGTGGAAAGCTCTTACTACAAATACAAATGTTTACGTGAATTCAAAATTGAAAAATATCGATGCAAATTATTCTTGTAAAAGTAAGTAAATTGAGAATTTAAATATTTCTAATTTGAAAAATTTATTAGCATTACTTAATTTTAAAAAAATTTAGTATATTTTATAGTTAATAAGTGTAAATATTTAATTTTCTTTTAAAATCGTATCCGACGGAATTTATCAAAATAATTTCTCAAATCAATTAATGAATTCATTTGCTTTCATAGAATTTTTCTGATATTAAAATAGCATTATCTATGTTAATAAAAACGGAAGAAAGTCAAGGTTAACTGAAATGAGGAATATTAAAGGAACATCAGAATTCGTTTAAAGAAATAGCATACGTTTCTTGAGGGCAAACCCAAATCTATATTGAAAATCCTGATATTATTTGAAATTATTTCAGTATTTTTTTTTGCTTATATAAAATCAATAAATAGTTAATTTTATAAAGCAAAACAAATTTTCGTCGTGTTCAGTTTAAACCTACTGTTTAGTTGCATACAGAAATTAAATAATATTTAGGAAATATTTAACAGAAATAATAAACATTTTCTGTTTTTTGAGAAGAGTAGACAATAACTTGCCTCAGAGTTTCATATTCGTCATTGTTTGAACAAAAAAATTTATTCGATCAGGCGGGATACTTTAAAGTATCCCTTTATGTTTAGAATATTTAATTTAATAAAATATTTTAGATTTTATTAAAAACAAGTGAAGATGACAACTAACATAGTTAATTGCTTAAATAGGTACCCGAGATGTATTTAATAGAACTATTTTTGATTATTAACATTAAAAACACAGATTATAATAGATAAGATATTGTTAAGTATTATCAAATATTAGAGGAAATGCGGGTATTATGGAATATCATTTTGGTTTTCGTTCATAAAGAGAAAAGTATTATGTAAGTACATTTAATTATAGGAAATTTAACCAGCTTTATCCGCGTATATCAAATAATTCTAAGTACTCTTTCAGTATAAACAAAAATTGTCATTTGAGTAAGTTGCATTTAATATGGAACACTCATGCTATATAATTTGGAATTATCGTTGTATATTGTGACTATGTAGTTACATATATTGAATACCAATTACTTATTAATTATTGAAATAATTAATAAATTTAAGAATAATTTTATTGTTCTTAATCATATAGTCCAATCCTATATACTATTTTAAACGCGAACGATTATGAGTATGTATTGTATGAATGTTACTCTTTCACGCAAAAACTACTTTAATGCATTTTAATAATATTTACCATAATGTAGATAATTATACATCACGTGTGAATTCCTAATATCCTCACACACTCTACCGTTTATAATACCTATTAGTGGGACCATCATCAAAAATAATACAGTTTCAATGTACATACAAGGGTATCTCTGTCTGTGTGATACGTCTTCACGACTAAACCGTATAGAATTCATTTTGATAAATTTTGGTATAAAGATAAATGGATGAATTCCTTGGAGAAGAAAATAAGCTAGTCGAAGTCCTAATCTTACGCCGGTACCGTCTAGTTAAACATATTCCCCAAAAGGGTGATTAATCCGACTAGGTTGTTGTAGGAAACCGAAGGTACATTGCACGTTAAAAGTAGATGGATGGGCAACATTGTGTAGCAAGAGTTCAATAATATTATACTGCTAGAATGTGAAGCAGTATCTGAAACGTCTTCTAAATAATCGGCTTCCGTACATGTGTATTGGCAGAAATTTCATTTCTTTGGCCCTTGAAGTACGCTTAAGGAGTTTTATACGGTCGGTTTTCCTATTAAGATAATATCTTTCTTTATATAATGACTTTCATCTGTTTAGTTCGATGGTGAATATACGTTTACAAATTTATAGCTCAACATATCGAAATTCAATCAATTTGTCTTTCAAAGTAAATAATTAGAAGAATTTAGGCCCAAAACAGAATTCTGAAAGGATGGTATTGTGACTTAAAAGAAAGATAAGTGCATATATAAATTGTAACTTGACTAAGTCAATTTTTTCCTAGATTTTTTTTTATAGAATTTACATTCACATCATTGACTTTGAGAAGTAACGATTTAATGTCTTTTTTATCTGTTAATTGGATCTGATTGTGGTTTATTCAATTATAACAACGGCTACAAATTGAAATAAAATTGATGAAAACAGCGAGTAAATTTTAAATCATATTTCCCGATTGATATTAATAATAAAATTAGCCTTTTTGACAAACTACTTGTATAGACAATAAAATTTATTACAAGATATCACTTAACCATTTTTTCGATCCAATGTACGTTGTAGGTACTCTTAACGAAATGAGCCTTCGTCAATATCTTTGAGAAATTGCGGAAATTATAATACATACTTAAGAGATAATTCACTTAAGCTGTACAGATTTTGTGTGATGAATTTTTTATTAACGCAAAAATCTAAAAAATGTATAAAATTATGGTCATATTTAACTGGAGTTTGAAAAATTATCAGTTTATGAAATCTCTCAACACTTTTCAAAAATTATTTTTATTTAAAGCGATTATTGCGTCGAAAATGTGCGAAGTGATAAGACGTTAGAAACTGGAAATAAATATTATACGTTTGTTTTTGCAAAACTATTGCATGATATAATTTCAATCGACTGTTAACAATTTTAGTGACACTAATTACAATAATATGCCACAAGTTATTGAACTTGAAAATATGAAAGTCAGTGCCCTCTATAAATCGTTAAGCTTTTTTTAATTTATCTTTTTACATTTATTGTATTTCAAAAATATTTAGTAAAACTTCTGTTTTATTTTTATTTAAAAAAATATTAGAAATATATAAATAAAAGGTGTGTGATATGATTTTTACTTAAAAAAATCGAATAATTTCAAAAATCATATGATAATAAAAATTTTTCCAAAATAAAAACTACTTAATTTAATTTTCAATTTTGTTATTTTATCTTGCCAAAATATTACATAATTCACTCTTATTAGCGCATAAAAGTTAATTTAAATTTAAATGAGTATGGAAAAATATAACCCTTAAGGTTCGTCAATAAAATCAAATAATATAAATTAATATTTTGTCATATCGGATTCGATTGTTTTTACAATCGATCAGTACTTAAAAATGCAATACTTATAGCTGCTGAAAAGTGGATATGAAATCGGCAAAATAAACGTAAATAAATTAAGCTTAAGGGGGGCGATACATGTAATCACCTTAATTTTTAACGTTTTTTGAGGACTTTTTAAACTGGGAAGGAATGACTGAATCATTTTGAATATTTTTAGGGTTATTTATTATATATTAAAATACACAAAAAAAATTTTTTTTAAATTTTTGTTTTCAAAATGGCTGCCGTAAAAATAAATCTGCCAAGACCCTCTCGGAAAAAGCCATCAATTTGCGGGCGTTCTCACTTTTCGTACGGTGATCTCAAATCAAAAAAATTAGTTTGTACGTGTTCATAAAACATATATCTTCTAGTTAAACGTAAAAAAAATTAAAAAAGTCACAAAATCGTAAATTGGCACACCTCAGAAAAAAAAAGTTCGATTTTTCACCTTTTTTTCAATGGTTTTTTTGGTAAAAGGGTTAATTTTTGAAATTTTTTTTGGAATGTTTGAGGTTTAACTAGAAGCTATTACTATAAAGTAGATGTGTGAAAAATTTCATTGGAATCGGTTGAGAACTTTTTGAGTTATCCCACCCGCAAATTTCAAAAATGTCGTTTCGAGAAAAACGCGTTTAAAGTTTTGACACATAGAAACTGTATGATTACAGTAGCTTACCGTTAATCAGCGATTCCAGGGCCATAAAGAAGTCCTTCACTACGTTCATAGAACTCGTTTTTCTGTAAGTTCCTGTAGACAATAGACCCCAAGAGTGTAAATTCGAAACGCAGGTACCGAGAATCGAGCGCTCAGTTACAGAGTACAATAGCGCTCAAGCGTCAAGTTGAGGCGTGACACTTAAATGAGTTTTTAATGTATAAATAATGATAATTTTGTTTTGAAAATTTACAGGCATATTTTTGAGATGTTATTCTAACGATTTATGAAAAAAAAAAACGATTTTTTTTTTTTACATGTATTGCCCCCCTTAACAGAATTTAAAAGCAATCTAAACTTGGTGGACGTGCTACAAAATTAAATTATTTTTTTTTTTTTTTTAATTTTGTAATTAAAAAGTTAAAAATGATTTTATATTATTTATAAAATAATACAAACTTTACCATATTTGAAAAGCATCTAATAATAATTACATTAAATAAATCTACCAAACTAAATTTGTAAATTTTCGCGCATTATCCGGGCGAAAATTCTTGATGATGGGGGTAATACATTGAATTTTGTGAGAGACAATACCCGAAAACTAATTTTTATTTTTATTCGAATTTTATTTTACAAAAATTAAACTTCATGTTCTTCACTTTTATAATTAACTAATTTGAAATTTAGAAATAAGAAATTTTCTAGATCCAGTAGAGCCTACGAAATTTTCCTAGAGCCAGTGCAAGCTTCTAATAAAACAAACAAATCTATCAATATATTATGCTACCGTAAAGTTAAAGTAATTTTCTGATTTTCTTTCTTATAATTCTTAATTTAATTATTTTAACTCTATGAATGTCATTAATCTCAGTATCCATTTCTGTCTTCGGTAAATTATACTTATTTTGTATGAATTTTGTTCAAAGTGACTTAAATAATTGATGACTTATTTCACACAGTCATCGAAATTTTTAATTTTTTTATTTTAGTTGAATGAAACGAAATAAGAATTTTAATTCGTAAATAATTCGTCAAAATAACATTGGTGACTAATGATCCTACAAATTTACGTGGTGAAATTAAATAACATTCCTTTGTTCTGTTCTAAGTTTTCTCCGTAGATAAAAACGAGAATCTGAAACTATTTTCGTTTGCCAATTTATTTTTCGCATTTCTATTTTTCTTAGAATATATTAATTTATAGAAACTATTAAATACAGCGAATATATACGTTTTTGTTATTTGAGAGGCCCGACAAAAACATGATTTACTGTTAGGTACTGTTAATACTGTAACCTATTAATTTTATCTTAAGGGGAATTAGAAACAAAAACAAGACGTGTTTAACAATGATATTATTTGCAATACTTCTTATTAAAAACATAATTTTGTACTTCAGAAATATTTTATTACGGGAGCGATTGAAGTATTATTTAAGTGTCTTTTTTGGTTCTAGTTTTCATTATAAATAAAAATAAGTCAACGATGTAAATGAACAAAATGTTTTGAAGCAAAGAATAGTCCATTTTTTAAAATTATAAATGTAAATAATATTTGAATAAAGGCCAGAAAAAAATATTAAATTTATGGATCGAGCGCTTAAACGAAATAGCGTAAATAAATAATTGTCCCAAATAGAAAAGATTTTAGGAAATTGATTGATATTTATCGAAGATTTATGTCAATATTATCGTCGATTATTAACCTAATAGCATTAATACAAAAATTAAAATATAACAAAACGTATACGATGCTTGTTGGTGGAAAAAACGAGATATTTCTCGGCTTAGTTACGGGCAAACATTCTTTACGCACCGAATAGGCCGTTAGAAATGTTTTGAAATAAAAAGTTAAAGAAATCAAATATTTTTGTATTTCGGAATAACAAGGGCTTGTTAAAGCAGAAGGTTTGTGTCGTTAAAACTTTTATAGCCTTTTATCTGTTTTCCGTTTATTACGTTAACTGTTGGCTTAGTTATAATCATTGATATTTCAAAAGTAATTTTTCCAATGAAAATATATAAAGTTGTCTTATTCCGTTTTATTCAATCTAAACTTTCTTCAAAATTTATTACTTGAATTTTTTACGTTTTCCTACAAAAATGTTTAAAAATTGAAAAGATGCAAATAAAGGCAGAGAGACATAGGAGAGGAAAAAGTTAATTAAAAAACTTAAGCAGCGCTCTTGATCTGGCCATTTTCACAATTTGTACAGCTGAACATTTTAAAGTAACATTTTAAAGTAACAAACACTGAATCTTATAGAATATTCTTGTTTTATACTTAACACAAATGCATTACATTATGATGGATTTACGAGTAATTTATTTTGTGTAATATTTTCGAAAAAATTACATTGGTTATTCGGATACTCTTGCAATATACAAATTAAAAAGAAAAAACAATATAAATGTTGGCAACTTTTAAAGAATGAATATAATCCTTTTTAAATGTCTATGGTATAAAAAAAAGTCATTAAATATATCGTACAATTATTTCTTATTATATATTTTACTTAAGATAAAAATCAAAATAATTTTTTTTTTGTAGTATGCGTATTAATCATAAGTATTCGCATTAATTACATTTAAACTAAACGCCATTTAAATTATGTTGTTGGGATTTTAAAATATTTCAAATAGTTTGAATAATTTTTGAACCAATATCAATTTTACCGACATCAATTTCAGCATTTATCGCATATTGAATATACATTTTTACGCATCACATTGAAAAATTGTTAAATATTTAAATAAAAGTACATACAATTTTGTGTCGAATGAGTTCTTAAAAGTTAAAATCTGAGCGGCCGTTTCGCCGCTATAGATTTTCAATTTTGAGCAACTTCGCTAAAAGGCTGACAAATTTTCAACTCCTATACACTATCGAAATTGTAATAAAACCTCGAGAGAATATTTACAAGTATTGCAGAGCCAACTAATAATAAGTGTGTAAAGCCTATTCGTTCATCTATTTTTATTATTTATTTATTTTTATGCCAACTTCCTTTAAAATAAACCTAGAATCAGCGAACCCATTACTTGTAATAATATTTTATTGAGGTTTTTTAACAATTTGAATACTCGTGCATAAGTTATAGACATTGAAAATTGATGTTTGTCAAGTTTTTAGCAAAGTTCTAAAAAATCGATCAAATTTGAAAATTGATAGCAGACAAACGGCTTGGCCGATTTTAGCTTTCAACAGCTCATTCGACGTAAAATTTTATGTGCCTTATAAAATTTCCGTTTCTAAGCTAAAATAGTTGAAAATTGAGGTTTATCAAATTTTAACCGAAGAAGAAGGAATAGTTCAAATTTGAAAAATCTATAGTGACCTAACGACTGAACCGATTTAAATTTTAAAGAGCTAGTTTGACGTATGCACTATTTATGTACTATTTTAATATTGGCTAATTTTTCGGTAGACTGCATCGTTTTCGAATTTTAAACGTAAAACCAAGAAAACTGCCCGTTTTTTACAAAAATTAAACCACCCACGATGGTGTATACTCATATTCCATGTGTTTGGGTCTATTTGAAGATATTAAAGCCACTTCCAGTTTTCTGCTAATTAATTTCAAATACGGCGAATATTGGGTCTCGGTTAACTGGCCTATAATAGGTACTTCGTAAATAGAAAAGAAAATGCATTATGAAGTTTTGACCATTATTAATTGATCATAATTTAAGTGGTCTAGATTATATTAATAACACGCAAGCTAATGAATCGGTATAGTCAGACGCTAGCATGATAATAATTTATTTTAGAACGAATTAATTACATACGTTTTATTTCCAAGCTATGTATAGCACAGATTTTAACAACTTTGGATAAATTCTTACTGAATACATAAAATTAGTCTGAAATCTTTAAATTAAAATCATTTTAATTATAATCATTTTTTGAGATATAAGTTTCTTTTGAGATTATCTAGAGCTCAATTTTTAATATTTGATGTAGATCTGAGTATATTTTGCCTGTACTAATTATTATATTCGCTATTTGTGTTCCAAAATAGGAATTAAGGTACATGAGGCAAATAAGGCTCAGTAGATAATAAAACCCTTACTCAAAACTTCAGGACTATATAATTAAAAAAAAAAATTTCCTTACGTATAGATGCCTTTAGTAGGTATAACGTCAATGAAAGCAAATTTAGTCGGTATAATGACAATAATTGCACCGTTTTATAACTTTTGATGAAATCTTGTTTATATTGAGCATAAGGAACTGTAGGACACGATATATAAGTTAATTTGCATTTAATAAGGCCCGCTGAAAACATGCGTCTACTTGACCTTATCACGGTAATATAACCCCAAATAGATTGGGCAAAGCTTATAGCACCCATGGCAAAGGTAGAAAAAGGAGAGCATTGATAGTTATTTGAATCCTTTGAAAGCGTGGAACGTTTGTTGCGTGGTTCTATATTGAATAAAATTCAAGGAAATGATTATGTAGCAGAAATAATTCGCAAATATTGGTAGGTCTATTAAGTTATCTGGAGGTTCTCATTTGCATTGCATACAATTAATTGTAAAATGACTTTGTAATGTCGATGAAAATCATACATAAATCGTAGCCATAGCCATATGCGTTAACGACGTTAAATCCACAACCCTCCTATGGCCATATTTAACATATTTTTAAATAAATAAAATATTTTCATTTATTATTGAAAGTGAATTTGTCATTTTTTAAAGCTTGATTTACCTAGTTTCTCATCAGAAAAGACAATACTTTTTGAGAAGTTGTTTTACCAGCCCCGAGGCCAATTATTCAAAGAAATGTATAAGTTCTATAAGCTGTTTTTTCAAATTGAAGGACAATTTTAAGGAGTCATTTTGAAGATTATTTAAGAAAAACTAAAAGTTTACAGATGATTCAACTACGTTTGTTTAATAAGGCCCAAAAAGAGAGTTATTTAAATAAAAGTAAAATATTTTTAAAAATATCGTCTTTTATATTGTATTTTTTTGACTTTTATTATAAATAAAATTAAAAAACTTTGTAGAAAGCTTGATTTTACACTTAAGATATAGCATTTATAGCGCATTTAAGGATGGAGGGCTTTATTTGCCACATGTATTTTAGTAGGGTTGATTGGTTTTTGATAATTGAGTTTACATAAAAATCGAAAATAATTATTTTAGTTTATACTTCAACAGAAATTTATATTTCAACTGTTATAACAGCGAGAGATTCTTTGATTTATTATCAGTCTATCGAGTGAGTCGGCACAGTTGGTTTTACCATTCATTCATTTAACATCATCATCAGTACTATCTGGATTTTTAATTAATGTTTATAAATTCTTATATGAAAAAAAAGATCATCTTTGTATTCCTCATTAGTTTCTTATTATAAACTAAAACAACTAACTATTAAATAAAATTAATTTTATAAATTGTTCAAATTAATGTAATTAACGAGAGTTTATAATAAATTTTATGTGAGCCATTATTTTTTATTATAATTGTTAACTATTATTTTTTTTTTTTTTAATTTTTTGTTAACTTGTTCCATTAACACACAACAAACATTTAATTTTAATTCCAGATGTAAAATGTGAACCATCGATTTGTTCAGAAGATACATCTGTTGGAACATTATCAAATCATAGTGATTATTTTACTTCAACACATGAAAATAAATGGACTGTAACGGTGGAAATTCGAAAAAAATTTAATGAAACTTTTGGAATTATGCTAACAAGTTTGTATTATTTTGTTTTTTATTTTATTGTATTATTGAATAACAATAATTTGAATATCAACACGAATTTGCCAATAAATAAATAACTCAAATATTTAACGTCCACATTTATTACGAGCCCAAATCTACGAAAATCGATTATTTTGAATTTAAACGTAGTTATCGTTATATTTGTGATTACATTTTTCAATTAATGATAGAACTGTACTTAGAGAAATTTGAAAAAAGTTGTAGTTACGTCTTTTAAAGTTTTTAAAATCAGGCAAGCTCTAGAAAGTAAACTCTTTTGGAACAATTTATGAAAGAAACTACAAAATATATAGATGTTACAATTTAATTATAAATTTAACCAATGTAAAATCACTATTTAATGTAAGCATTGACTAAATCATTCAGATGTATACATAAATAGCCGTATGAATAGTTTAACTATTTAAGTATACTTTCACTATCAACATCTACTAAAATTGTAGACAATCTTTTCAATTGGAGAAGGAAGTGGAAAATTTTTTAAGTTTTATATAAGTATGAAATTTATTATTAATTATATTATATGATTATATTATTAACATCTTATATCGTGCGAGTATTTTAATCGCAGGATGATTGTATGAGCACATATCGAAAAATTTGTATTAATTCGACCCCAATACGCATATCAATGCTAGCATGATTCAAATACCAGTGCCTTCTCTTTTGAGTCTTCAAAAATCGTTCTGGATCGATTATTTTATTATGTAATTGAATGAACGTTGACTGGTATAATTAATACCTAACACTTAAAAAAATTTAAGCTCTAAATCATAAAAACATAAAACAAATTTAAAAAAAATTTGTTTTTTTACATCAAATACATATTGTTTGAAACATTTTTTCGTAAACTGCTTTTTTCGTCATAATTTCAGCTCAAATTCAACTAGTAAATATTTACTGTATTTTATGAATATTAATGATTAAAAGTAGTTCAAACATTGATACGCATCCACATGTCGGGTATTATGAAACACTTTTCACTGTTAGTTGTTATCTTCACATATAGGGTGCTAGAAAAAATCAACAAGTAATGGTGCTAGAAAAAGCCAACAAGTAATTAAAGTTTGTATAAGTGATTTATATAGAGCTTTCAAAATTAATGTTTCATTAAATCTCAACACAAGATTTAATTTATGAAGCGAGTAACCATAGTAACGTAGAAAAAAAGGTTCATGCACGGTGTTTTTTAAAATAAAATTTCATCAAATTTAAAAGTTTAGGCATTCTTTTCTGATCAAAGTGTTTAAAGTAACTATTTGAAAAACAACTGGTGCTGTCTTAAACTAATTATGATTTATTCACCCATAAGAGAAATAAAGTTCTTAGATAAAATTAGAAATAGTGGAAGTCAATTAGTTAAAAATGTTTGTTATACAAAATTATATTATTATTATCTATTTATTGATTCATTTATTGCATCTTATAACCAGACATACATTTATTTAACACTTAAATAAATAATTCATCCAACATCAGCCAAGCCAATATTATGCCTTTATTTCTTATTATTTTTAAATGACTTTCATATAATACAGCATGTTCGTAACATTATCTTCAATAAGTTCAATAAATTGACAATTATTTATAAATTTAAATAATGATTTAAAAAAAAAGTTTCTTTATATCACATTTGTTTTTGAATCAAAATTTATCAGATGTGAAAAGTAAATTTTCGTTTTTTTATAGATGTATTTTCTACAAAATGAAAATGTTTTTGAAAAATTGGGAATTAAACTGAAGAAAAAACAATGTAGTTTTTTTTTCTTTAAAATTTAATTTAAAATAAATCTGTATTCTCTTATAGATATGAACCGGGTACCTTTGTAGTGGTAACAACCATTACACCAAACTCTATTTCATCTACCTCTAATTTTGATTAAAAAAATTAATAACTCAAAAATTATTTATCGCAGGCTAAAAATGATATTCATGATTTCTAGATCTTCAATGTGTTGTTTTTGAGTTATTGACTTATTTATTTATGAATGTGCTGTGTTAGTAGTTGGATGCCTTTCTCTTTTCCTCTCTCTGGAGGTAGTAAGCGACTGCCGCATTCTTGTTATGAATATTTTTTTCAGGTTAGATCCCTGTCACAGTAACGTGCGACAAAAATCCTTGTTTCAATACTTATATCATAACAAACTTTGGATAACATGCTTTTTTAGCTCGGCCAGTATTGGTTAAATATTCTTTTGTGTTTTTTATTGAACGATTAGTCCAATCTCTCAAAATACGCTCAATTTTCGTCAATAGTTCTTTGATAGTTGATTTTATAAGTTATATGCCAAATCTAGAAAATATAGTGAAAACAGAAGTAATTTATTGTTCTTTTGATCTGTATGTCTAGAGGAGTTAAGCCCATAATATTTTGCATATCACTTTGTAATTTAGCGTCAAGGATCTTGCTTAACACTAGGTCCTAGATTTCTTCAGTCATTTGGCGAATTGTCATGATGCCATAAGTTGTTTGGTTATCACAACTTTCCGTGAAACAAATCAGACCAAATAATCTCATGGAACTTTCTTCAATCCTGCTTCAAAAGTTTTTAAGTAATATCTAGTAGATATGAGGCATTCATAAGACCCCTCAAATATTGTATTGAATTGCTGAAGTGAATGTAAAATAGAAACAAGTTGTATATTTATTCACATTTAAAAACATCATCAATTAGTGGGTAATTTGTATCCATTGAATATAATTCTGAATACTGAAAATATCACTAACAACACATTAAATTCAAAATATACTTTAATGAATAACATTTATTTTTATAAAGTCATCATTAATCAATGATTTCGAAATGATTCAGAATCATTTCTCATTCCACATAAAAAATTAGATTCAATTTATTCGAATAAAACTTATTATCGTAGACACACTTTTTTCATATAAATAAATATATTCGGAGAGATTAATTTAATTGTACGCATAATAACTTAGATGCCTTAAAATTGATTTAGTATTAAATAAAATTAGTTATATAAGTTTTTGTTTTGAATTATAATAACTACAAGTTTTTTATTTCCATTATCTCGAGCTCGAAAAATAAATCCATATTGACTAGGGACTAGCTATTTATGAATGCTAAATCAATAAACATAAAAAAGCTGAATTAGCTTCAATTAATAAGTTTTACGAAGTATATTTATTATCATTTATATAATTTTTAAGAGATTATCCACAGCTCTTGTTGACATAAAGTAGTGCTCTTCTAACAAGTGGTTGACTTAAATTAATTACATGTAATATGCATTGTATTTCTTTCAATATGTTCCTGAAAACGGAGGGCTTGTCGAAGAATAATTCTCGAAAAAAACATTTCTTAAATAAAAATCAAAAATCGATTTTTAAATGGTTTTTTGAGAAAAACTTCGATAAGACCAGCACTATCATGTCAATATTGTACATACCAAATTTCAAAACATTATGATAATTATTTTTTGCGTTATCTGGGCACGAAAATTGAAAGATTTTTCGAGGATGCTTCAGTATTATGTTTCAATCTCCCTTAAAGGGCATCATTTTGAAATGACCTGAACGTAATTTACATAAAAAAAACGCATATGTCACGGAATTAAAAAATTAAAAATAAAACGAAAACTTCGATTTATTTTTAAAATGAATTAAAAACATAAAAGACAATCCTCAAGTTTTGATCATAAATTATTCCTTACTTCTAGGTATTTCATTTTTGACGCACCCCTCTTTAAATATAAATCGTCTATATGTAGTAGATATTGATCAACTTTAAATTATATTTAATATTTCTATATTTCAAAACTGATGGTTTGTTTACTTTAAAACTGTTTTTATAGTGTTAATTAGTATGTGGTTTTTCAATAAAACACAAATGATCTTTTTTGATATTTTCTTTTTCTTCGTAGACAGGGATCTGGAGGTACTTTTGTATACAAAAATCGAGCACCCTATTATTCTTCCAATGGAAATATTAAGAATGGATTAAATATAAAGAATTCGAATGTTGCCGGATTTTTTAATTAATTTTGAGATTTGAAGTCATTTTAATGCAAAATGTATTAAAATAAACCCTTTTGAATTCCTGTGGTTTTTTCAAAAAATTCGCCTTTTAACCGATTTATAAAAGAAAGAGATTATCATTTCGTCTGTTCATATATTTTTGGTTGTTTATCTGTTTATAACTTTTTTGTTTATGGATAAATGTTAAAAATTCATGTTGTGTTGGAATCAGTATGGCTTCAAAGTGGCCATATATTAATTTTTTGAAAATATTCCAACCGTAAGGGGGGAGAGGGACAAAAACAATTTTTAGTGATTAAATAAATTTCATTCATCTGAAAAAATTTTCGTAGTTGCAAACAACACTCAATCGTAAAAAATGAAAATTTTTCTAAAAAAAAGAACCGCCTTCCTTACTTTGAACTTTTACTTGAACTTTGAGTTCAAAAATGAACTAAATAGTATAAATAATTTTTTAGTTTTTCGTTCATTCTTTTGAAAGTAGTTCTTTTTTTTGAAAAATTTCTCTAATACATAACTCCCGCTGGATACTTATTCTTTTCTGAAAAACTGATAAAAACTTACATTTTCATGAGCTAAAATTAACCTTTTCTTCTTCATAGAATTGGTATTATATGTTCGAAAACAGTTAACAAAAACTAGAATTCTATTAGTAAGGAAAACCTTTTGACCAGTAATTACAAAAAAAAAAAAAAAAATTCAGAAACCACCATCAGAAGCCGAATAAACTTCTTAAAAATCGCGAGCTTTACCTTTTTTTGATCTTAAATTGCTTATAGTAGGATAAGAAATCATTTATAAAAATCCAAAGTGTTTATTATTGTTCATTTTACATAATACAATAAAGGATGTGAGTCCTTTATAAATTGGATGTGAGTCTGAAAAAATTGATCAAAATTTGAATCGGAAAAGTCCTGATTCTTAATAGTTGAGCTATTCTTAATACAATTCCATTGCCAGTATGCAGTTCTCGATTTTTGCATACTCCATTATTACCAGTTCAGCTCTTCTAAATGATATTTTAAAGTATTTTCTTTCTCTACAAACAATTATAAATTTTCAACAGTTTCAAATTGTTGGTAATTAAATTTTAATTACATAGTATAAAAATATCAAATTACTGGAAAATGTGTATATACAATGGTTTTAATTAACATTTTTCCCATTATTTTTGTTTTTTAATTAGGAAAAATAAATTATGAAACGAAAAGTTTTCAATGAACTTTGAGTGTATGATATAATTATAAAATAAAGAGAAAAAAAAAAGATAAAAAGATTCTAAAATAAACTTTTATTTGTAAAGGTATTGAGGTAAGCACATATCTACAAACATATTAAAAACTAAACACATGTGTGTTAGTTTAACGATCACAAGGGCTACAAAGTGAACTTTCACAAAAACGACCATTCAATTATTTTAAAAACAGTTTGATGATAGACGTTAATTTCAGAGGGTTAATTTCAATAGTTATTTTTGAAAATCATTTAAAATAGTTCTTTATTACTTAATAGTTACATATTTCAGGGAAATCCACTTTATTACCAATGAAAATCTTGTTAAAGTTTAAATTTTTAAAACATCGTGAAGTATTAAGCCAATTCATATAGATATAATAAAACAGCGCAGCATCTAAACGAATATAATATTTATATTCGTGTATTATTCTATATCATACTAGCTGGTGACGTCACAATAGCTGGCACCAATCACAAGACGTTTTCGTACCAGATAAAATATTAAAAATTATTATATTATGGGTAATTTACAAAAAGTAAACATAATTTAATTTAAATAAAGTGAAATATGTTTTTTACGTTATTGCCTTATATGATGGCTACATTTTATAGTACATTTTTAATGTTGGGAAATAGGCAATTTTCCAGCATAAAATGTTTATCGAAATGTCATGAAATTTGGTAGACACAATATTGAAATGGAAACTTCAACCATTATCTTATACTACACATCTAATCGTTAAATGGATGCTATTTTTTACTTAACGGGTAAGGTATCTCTCATATCGTAATCTGACGCGTTCAAGTAAATCCAAAAATCTCTGCTTGGGCTCCCCTACTCTTATATTTAATTTCAAAATTTTGATTGCGTTGGATATTTTCATATATCATTATGAAAAGATGGTATATTATTGCATTAATTTATGGATTACTGCATGTGTATTCGGGATTGTGCATTGAATAAAAGTCCTTAAAAATTATTGAATAAAAGTCTTATTATCCATTTTTCGTAAATGGTTTGTACACGATAATACTTTTCTGGTGGTGGTGACTAGCAACGTTTTATGACGATATTTTGAGTTTTTTTTTTGAAAGATGGTTACGTCTATTAAACTATATAAAATGTAACATTATTAATCCAACAACTTGAAGCCATTGTATCTAAATAGAAATATATAGTTTTAATTTGAAACATACAAACGTTATTAGCGTCCGTTATACGAGTCGTCGTCGAGACGCTTGTGCTCATCCTAACGTTTTATAAGTGAGTTTTAGTTAAGCACAGTATATTCGTCACATTTTCGAGTGTTATTTGTTGACTCATAATATAATCGTGGTGTGTGCTCGTTATTATTTGGTGAGAGACACTAAAAACTTATAAAACATAACATGAAATAAAATAAAAGTGATTTGTTTTTGAAAATAAAATAAAAATTTTATACATTTTACATATTCAATGTCATATTATGATTTGCACAGTTTATTTTCAGTTCGATTCCATGTTTTAATTAACGTATGGTTTTTTGTTGTAAAATTTTTTTCGACAATAAAAAACCCGTAAGAAAATGACACAAGAAATAAAGTGTATATATTAGCGTGTGTGTGTATGAGTAAATGTTTTATTTTTTTCCTGAGTAATTTTCAACAATATATGTGACAAATTTAAATCCTAATGAACGGCGTCAGTTATTTTTGTATTTCTTCAATCAGTTCGCATAAACATATTAAGTCTAAATATAAAAATAAACTTTTAATAGTCTTGAAACATGAAAGAAGAAGAGTTTGTTGTAACGTTATATTATGACGACCCTCTTTGTGTGTTGATTTAGAATAAATATATTTTTTTTAATTTTTTGTTTTTTTGTTTTTACAAATGTGTGACGAATGTGTGACTAGTTATTATGTGTAATTAAAATACGGAAAAATAAAATAAACTTAAGTTGTGTGCAAATTGGCAATTACAAAAAAATGTTTTCATCATTTAAGTTGCCATCGTTACGATCGAAAAAACATAATGATAAATCGGAAAATGGTACACCGACTGGAACACCCATATCGAAACGTCATCAAAGACGTATGTAATTTTTTTTAAAACTGTTGTTTCTTTGTTTACAGCTGTTTTTATTGAATTTTTATTTGCATAAAATCGTGATATTTTTTTAAAGTAAGTTAATATATTGAATTTTCAAAGGGCTATAAATTTTCGAAATTTGTTATCTCTTCCTTAAAACACACCCCTCTCCAATAATCAGATAACTCTTTAACTGCATTATGAATAGTAATGAATTAGAAACGATAAAGTAAGGCTTTTTTATGGCTTCTCCGAAAATAAATTACTGTTGTTGACCTACAAAATACTCAAAAAGTAAAAATTTTTCAACAAAAAAGAACCGCCTTCAAAAAAATGAACTAAAAAGTAAAAAATTATGTAAAAATTTTCCTAGTGACCAATTATCTAAATCAGTTATTGTCAACCCATCAATTTTTAACCTAAGGATAAGCTTGGCACCGGCCAAAGGTAATTGGTCACCAGGAAAAATTAAAATTTTTTTTATGTTTTAGTTCATTTTTTTGAAGGCACTTCTTTTTGTATAACATTTCTTTATTTTTTACTTTTGAGTATTGCATAGAACCACGAAAATTTTTTCAATTGGATGAAATTTAATCACTTAAAATTGTTTTTGCCCCTTCTCTTCCCTGAGGGAAATCAGATCCTGGTTTCAGATGCTCAAATCGTCAGATTTATAAAATGTATACTTTTCAGCACGTAATCAACCTACCATATCTTAACCTGACGCGCTCGATTAAATCCAACTACTTATATTTTCGTTTTATCGGCTACCCCATACGCGTGGCACCATATAGAGAGCTAAGATTTGGTGGACGTACTCAACAATAGTTAAGATATTTCCCATACCTTAATCTGACGCGGTCGAATAAAACCAGAAATCCCCGATTGGTCTCCTCTGCTATAAAGAATAAATGTTCACAAGCAAATTATAATCTATTTTCTGTAAGAACGGAATTTATACTTCAAATTTCAATAAGGCTATCCTGAGAGTTATCACTTTAAATTATTTGAAAATTATTGTTAGGAGGAAAATTTTTTTCTACCCTTACGTTTCCAATGAATGACAAGTAATTTAATTTTCATTTATTTTCCATCGTACGCTCAAAATATATGATTTTATTTGAATGAATGAATTTATTGAAGTTATAACATAAATCTGAAAATAATCTAATTAGATTTATGTTTTTTTTTCTTGGTAAATTTCGGATTCCTCCCTAATTGTAAAACGTTTGTCAATTAAATTGTATGATTTATTGTTATGCATTAGTTCTCATTTTTTAATATCTAATGGTAATATCTGACTGTCTTATTCATTCAAACTTGTAATATTTATTACCTAATTTAAAAATATTTATTTTTATTACCTAATTTAAAAATTAATTTTTCTCTCAAAATATTAATTTTTGTATTAACATTTTCTCAATTTAATTAAAGTCTCCCGATTTATTTTTAAAATTCACGATTTATTTCTACTTGCTTGAATATTTTTTACCGGATGTAAGGTAAATTTATAAAATTAATTTATTTTGCAGTTTTTTTTTTTATTATTTTTATTTTGACAAATTTATATGCGAGATAACTTGTTTGTTTTGCTATAATATCGCCTATGTATTTTTACGAGCTATATTTATTTGATTTACGTAAACACTATTCAAAATTATTTATGGCAACGGATGTTTCAGAATAACAAATATTCATTTTCAGTGATGATGGATATTGCATTGAAATATAATTTTTAATATGTATTTATCAGGGACGTATTATTTTGGGTTTTGGCAGAAATAATATAAGAATGATATATAGGTATTTGGATAGGAAGCCCAGATTTGCTTGAATTTAATCGTTTTGTAGAAACAATCATTTTATATATTAGTGGACAACGGGTTAATGGCGATCACATAAGGAAAAATGGAAATTAAATGGAAATTTTTAACGTTATATTTATTTAAATGAATTTAACATAATCTCTAACAAATAATCTTTATATTTGGAAACTTTTTAATGGCTTTGGTATAATTATAAAGAGGTAGCTTAAATTAAAAAAAATTTAGTTTTCAACTTCATTATAGTTACACACGCTGTTAATGGCAGGTCCTAAGCTATTTTATAGATCCTAAGCAATTTTGAATACCTTCATCGATAAATTTCATATCTTTATCAAAAGTTTCTGTATTCCATTTCGCCTTTTTGACACACCTACGTCTTAATTATGGCATCTATATAACAAAAATAAACAAAAAATTCAAATATGTAAAGAGCTTCAAGCGACAAATGAGGGCAATCCGATGATCGTCGTTAGCCACTTTTGTTTCAAAATGTACAAAATAATGTAATTTAAAAAAAAAAAAATGCAAATTTAGCTACTAAACCTAAAACGCCTCATGAAGTATAGTTTATTGTAAATTCTTAAAGTGTTTTCAGGAAACTCAAAATAAAGACGTGATTATCCACTAGTCCAAAACTTTGAGATCTTTTTATTAATTGACTGTTGCCGCTTCAAAAGCTAGTTTTTTACACTATTTTCTTATTAAATAGAACAGAAATGTAAAATTCTTTCGAATTGAAGAGTGTTTCTACATCACATTAAACGGTAGTGTGACGTCAGTTTAAATTGATATAAGGATTCCTTATCATTTTCCAGCGTATCTTATTTTCTCGACTATTTTAATAAGCTGGAGAGGAGAGCTGCTACCGTGTTCTCAAGAGATCTTAAACTAGAAATTCACTGTGTGATTCATTTATTATTTTACGCTTATAAATCGAAATTGTTTATCATACCACAAAAAGTAGAATAATATTCTTAATATTGTCAGAGAAGACATATCATTTTCCGAAAACTAAAAACAATTAAAAGAGTCCCACATTATCAAAGCTTTCATCTAACATGTTTGAAAAATAAACTGTCTGGAATAAATGCTTGCTGATAATGTTTGGAATTTCTCATGGATGATGCACCTAATGACTGTTTTTGAGTATGATCAAAGAATTGAGTTGAATCAATACATATAGATATATTCCTACCTTAATAAATTTATCGTCGTAATTTTTTTAGTTATTATGTAATTTTATTTTTATTTTTATAATCGTTGGAAATATTCCAAATAAAATATTTTCCAGATTTCATTAGACTCTTTTGTCACTAATATGCACTTTTCTCTCGTATTTGTGTCTTTTTGCTATACCTATATCTTAAAATAATATGATATATAATATATCGTTCTATGTTGACCTATTTAAAAAAGCAACATAATTAAATTAATTTGTAACAAAACAATCAAATCAAATATTAACTTTCATTTAATTTTCCATTTCAGTTACGTTATATTTCAAAAAATAAAAAATTTAACAAAAAATAAAACTAACTTCAAAAAAATAATAATAACAATAATGACAAGTAAAAATTAAAATTAAATTTCGAATAAAAATTAATTAAAATAATTTCATTATCACAAATTACGTTGGCGCAAACGAATTTATGTTTTGGTAATAATATGTGTAGCGTCAACTTCGAATGGTTCACGTGACACCAAGTATGAGTAGCGTCAACTTCGAATGGTTCACGTGAGTCACGTGACACCAAGCCCGGAGTTGAAACACAGATAATTTGTTAAAAAATCATAGCAATCCTATTCTTAGTTTGTGGGAAATACGGGAATAAATATACACATACATGAAAACATACATACATAAATACATAGATATATTTGATTCCCCCCTCTTAAAAAAAAAATAGATACATGCATACATACAAATAACTAATAAGTCCGGGGGAGATTGTTTTAGGAGGTGCTATAAAAATCAAACTAGTGGTGTTTATTTCAAAATATTTTTTTTTATATTAATGTTTCAACTCAAATCATTCAACTATAAAATAAAATAATGTAATCAACAAGTTTAAAACGAAAACAATTAAAAAACATAAACTTTCCTGTACCTCTCGACTGATCGTTTCTCCTAAGATGTCCGGAGTGATATGACAATGTTAGCTTCATCAGCCTTATTTTCTCCTTTTTGTCTGTTTTATGTTTTATTTGTGTTTTTTAGTTTCTAAACTGATCTTTTTTTTGGTTTCTTTTGCTGTTCTTTAGCTATGTGCGTTTGAAAAGTTAAAGTAATACCTAAATACTCTTTGCCTTTATAGGGTATTATAATCTTTTGGAAAACGGATTAACCGGTGTTTACTTATTTTTTGATTTAATTTCAATATCATTTTGCACATGCCGCTAAAAGTCTACATTGATAGGAGTAAACTAAGCATAAAATATTACAATCTACCTATTGATTCCGAAAATAATGGCACTACTCAACCTACATACATTTATAAAACTTGGCATATTTGTTTAGAAAATCATATAAAGTAAACTAGACGAATATTGTACAATTCCATCCTATTACATACAAAGTAAATGATTTTTGACATTTTGATATCCAATTTTTATTTATTTAAAACTTATAGTTATTTCAATTTAAACACCTATGTACCTCTTGAGAGGAAGTTAAATTAAATTTTATTGTAAAATATCTGATCAAGAACTTAAAATAAAACGGTTCTTGTCAAAACTTGCATACTCTTAGGTCTAAAAATAAGGTCTAATAAACAATTTTATCAAATTTCGCTACGGTACTTCTTTGTTTATGAACCAATTTTAATATTTCTTTTAATTTTGGAGCTAAATAAATTTTTAACAATTGAATACCACCCAAATATCCATTTTTTCGCGGTTGTATAGAATATTTAAAAATATAAGTAAAAAATGAAACTAAGAAACTAAAATAAGTTTTAAATAAATAAAAATTTTATTTTAGTTTCTTAGTTTCATTTTTTACTTATATTTTTAAATATTCTATACAACCGCGAAAAAATGGATAAAATTGTAATATATAAATGGGCGAAATTTGATAAAATTGTTTATTAGACCTTATTTTTAGACCTAAGAGTATGCAAGTTTTGACAAGAACCGTTTTATTTTAAGTTCTTGATCAGATATTATATAATAAAATTTAATTTAACTTCCTCTCAAGAGGTACATAGGTGTTTAAATTGAAATAACTATAAGTTTTAAATAAATAAAAATTGGATATTACAATTTGAACAAAATTTTGTTTCGGTGTTCCAAAATGGAGAGTGGTTTTGGAATTCCAAAATATGTATTTATTGCCATTTTTTAAGCATTGTATATAATGTTTCATAAACATGGATGCCATTGACTGAAACTTTATATGTATTTATTTACTTGATATTTGACACTCTGCAGAGAAAATTGAGATTGGGACAGATAAAATCTTTATTATTTACCTTGTAAAATTAATATATTTCAGGAATATCAGATGCTGGTGGTTGTCCATCAATAGCATCGCTACGTCCTGGTTCAATAGCATACAATAGTGATCAGTTAATGTCGGGGGATAAAATCCACAGCGTTAATGGAGTCACAACATCACATTCAAAACCGGAGGATGTAATCGCAATGTTAAATAATGTGGAAGAACGTGCATTACTTGAAGTTGAATATTCATTACCGGATTGCGTATCACAGAATTCATTGAGTACAATTACATCAAAAGTTACGAATATTACTGTTGAACGAGAGGATGGGTCATTGGGAATTACTTTACGTGGTGGTGTTCATGGAGATCCGCAACTTACCAGAGCGTTAGTTATTACACATGTTCGTCCAAATGGTCCGGCACATAAGTACGCACGTTTCATATTTTTAGTTTTACTCATCCTGTGTTCTTAAAAAGACTGGTTTTTTTCACAAAAGTATGAATGCATATTCCCTATATAAATATTTCGTCCCATACAGGAAACTTATTTGTGAATAAGCTACAAATTACAATGTTACTTTCATTAGATGCAAAAACTACAAAGTAATTTTCTTATAAGAAAATTATCTATTATACCAATATGTTCTTCGAATGCGAGAATACAAATGAACTTTTCAAACACTCGATATATGTTATCTAAAATTGTACAGCCTTAAGTGTACGACTTACACGACTCGCTACATTGTGTGGTGAAGTAAAGTTCTTAGCCTGAGAAAATAACATACAATTAGCATAGTGTAAGCCTATTTAAACAATGCGTTGCGTTGAGTCATGACAGTTCATCGCCAAATAATCTTATTGGGCATGTTGTCGACGTTTTTTCTCACGCTTTGTAACGTAAAGCCCTGGGAGAAGTATTCCAGACAAAATGACATTTTTTTAAACATTTTTGATGCGAAGAGGTCTTTTCAAATAAATAATTATATAATTAATTTAAACTTAATCATCGAAAAAAATTTCTTTGCAAGGTGGCTTGAATATTTGCTATACAAAAATATATATCTTGTATTTTTGGGCTTACAGAACTGGTCTAATAAAAGTTGGTGATAGATTGTTAAAAGTCGATAATCAAACATTAACGAATAAAACTTTGATGGAAGCTCAAAAAATTTTAACACAATCAAATGAAAATGTAGCTCAAACTCCAAATCCAGTATCGACGTTAACCGTAGAATATGATGTTAGTATAATGGAAACAGTTAAATATGCAACGGGTCCTTTGTTAGTCGAAATTGAACGGCATATTCATGAAGAATTGGGTATTGGCTTAGCAAATAAAATTTTAAATGATAATGAGAATGTAATTTACATTGAAAGCATTATGCCAGCAAGTATTGCGGATCGATGTGGGGCTTTGCATATTAACGATCAAATATTAGCAATTGATGATATTCGACTAGAAGGTACACATTTATCAGCTGAGGAAGTAATGACTTTATTCGAAAATTCTAAAGGTGATATTACACGACTACATATATTACCATATCATACTTATACTACTTCGATACATTCACATCGAAGTGTTTCAGGACTTTGGAATCAATCACCGAAAGGTAAACTTCTTAAGTTAATTCATTTTTAGCTTTTACACAAACGACTGCTTATATTTTAGAATTAGCTCCAGGAACACCTACCATGTCTGGATTTAGTACAATTAATTCTAGAAGATCAAGATTTCCATTTAAAAAAACTTATAATTTTCGAAATCCTCAAAAGTTTTCAAATTTAGAAGGAAATAACTATTGTGGCTACCATCCTCAGCTAGGCGTTTGCCATAGAGAAACATTGAATGTTACACTTTGTTCAGAAGGTAACGGATTTGGATTATCTGTTGGAACGGAACTAGCACCTGGAGAGGAAGAAGCCAGCATTGTAATAACGGATATTGAAACAAATTCTGTCGCTGATAGGTAAGACCTTAAAGACGATCTCAAAATGTTAATCAATTATAAGTTGTTCGCATTTATTCTTTAGATGTGGTTGTTTACAAATTGGTGACCGTCTATTATCAATAAACTGCCAGCCAAATTTAACACTTCAAGAAATAAATACAATTTTTGAACGGGGTTATGATCCAAAATTAATGTCCAAATTAGAATTACAAGTAGAAATTGATGTAGTTGATTCAATTATACCATCAAGTGGAGTATTCACAGTAAAAATTGCACGACAAACATCTGGTTTGGGAATAACAATAACAGCATCGAAGAATAATCCAAATGATCCTTTTATTATATCGGATATTCGACGAGGATCAATAGCTCACAGAATTGGTACCTTACATGTTGGGGATCGATTATTAGCGATTGATAATCAAAATTTGGATCATCAAAGTTTAGAAACAGCATTTGAAATACTACAAAGCAATCATAATGAAATAGTTACACTACAAGTTGAAAAAGTTCCTCGAGATACAAGCTATTTACTATCAGAGAATATTGTTTATACAGTTGAGCTCGTACGGTATGGTGGACCATTGGGTATTACGATTTCTGGGAGTGAGGATTGTTTGGAACCAATAATTTTATCTAGATTAATAGAAGGTAAGTAATCTTTTAAGATAATTAACTGATTTCTGAATTTCCATTATCATTTTTAGGAGGATTAGCAGAGAAAACCGGTGCTTTACATGTAGGAGATCGAATTTTAGCAATTAATGGTGAAAATTTAATTAATCGTCCCCTATCGGATGCAATAAGGTTACTACAATGTTCTGGTGATCGTGTGCAGTTGAAAATTTCACGTCAAATAAAAGGTTAGTTTTAAATGGTTAAATAAAAAATTGTGAAGTGATCTCATTGGTGGTCAACGAATAGTGAGAGATGGGTAGAGGGGCGCATATGGGAAGAGGAAAATGAAAATATGTGTTATATGTAGAAGTAAATGATAGAATACCAAGTTTATCTATTTATTGAAATGATTTTTATTTGAAAATAAAATTGAAGTCCATTAAAGCAGATAGGTAACAGTTGTTTGTCGATGAATAATCGAACAAAAGCAATTATTGGAAGACTGGGAAAATTATTATGCAAAAATTGTATCTTAAGTCAAATTAAAATGAATGAATTGCCGTTGAGATTTCAGGACTCAGTTAAATTGGGCTTATTGAATATACCATTGATTTTTTATCACTTATATCTCCTCTATCTTTGAAACATTTTTTGTAACTACATATATATAATTAGGTAACTTAAGAATCTAATTTTTTTCAGAATCTCGAACACCCTGTGAAGAAAATCGAGAATCATTTCTCGTCCAAAGTCCCGGTAGTATTGATAGCGCTGTTGAGTCATGGGCAGGCTCTATGCTAATTGAAAATAATTTTAAAAATGAAAAAGGTAAGAATAACACTTTTTTAAATGTTTTATTTATTTATCTTTTACAACTCCTATATCTACATTTTGAATAATTTAGGGACTAGGGTTAAAGAATATGATTTTGAATTTCTACTTTTATTTCTTTCGAAAATTAATTGATTTTATTAAAATAATAAGAAGAATTACTTGTCATGTAAAGAATATTTTCTCATGTTTAGAGACAAGTCAAAAAACTCAAGAAGATCCCGAAACCAAAAAGGATACCATAGAAACTGAATCAAAACCAATAAAAGAAAATAAATCCGAAGCAAATCACAAAGATTCAATACAAAATTTACAATACTATTCTGATACAGATGACGTAATGTATGCTCCAAGCCCATTACCTCTACCACTTCCAAATTATAATTATCGCAGCAATAACAATACAATCAATTCCGATCTATTTGCATCCATGCAATTGGGTGAATCCTTTAATTCCACCATTTTGAATAACATCTCCCCAACAGTACGAAAGCGATTTGAGTATAATCAACTACAGAGTGAATCACCTACACAAATAGGTTCAACTTCACGATCACCACCAGGAACCTCATCTGCAAATATTCAAAATAGTGAATTGAATATCAACAACAATCGATTTGATTCAATAAACGCTGACGTGTATCACGTAATTTTATATAAAGATGCCGTTTACGATGATTATGGATTTAGTGTCAGTGATGGATTGTATGAAAAAGGTGTTTATATCAATCGAATTCGAAAGGGAGGACCTGCAGATATTGTTGGTTTATTGAAACCCTATGACCGAATTTTGCAGGTGAGTATTTACCTAAAAGTATTTTGTCGATTTCTTAGAAATAAAAGTCTGGAAAAGGTTTCGAAAAAAACTTAAGTTATCATTATTGAATTTTATTTTAATTTTTTTTTGATTATTTTCCCAATTATTGATATATTTTCAGTAAAAAAATAAATTAGCGTAAATATAAGATTTTTGGGGAGTAAACTATTTATTACACAGACATATTCTAGTAGCAAAAAGTTATTTTCGTTCTTGTTATGAATGCTAATATCGTTGATGTTAATGATTTTGTTTTGTCGCACTTATGCTGTTCAACAGTAGTGAACTCTTCTGTTAAGCTCTATTGTTGAATCGATTTTTGCCTGAACTCATGCTCAGCGAGTGTGACTATAATTCTGGCTTGATTGAAATGATATGCTTGACACGCACTCGAATATTCTCATGTATTACAAATAGAGTGTGATACCGTTCTTAATAATTAATGTAGTAAGAAGTGGAGCATGACCACCTGATTAATTTGATCAGCTATTTTAATTAAATATTCTGATTAATCGATCGTTTTCCAAAAAAAGTTACAAATATTGGCCATAGTCCCCCTGGATACACCTATCCTGTTTTTCTATATATACTGTAGTTTCACATGATGAAACGCTGCAGTGAATCATATCTTAGCGCCAGTTAGTTGCAGCAATGTTTTTTTAACTAAGTTCTTCATTTGCTATTTTTTATCTTTTCGTGAATTGTTTTTACTTTCATTAATAAAAAATCGACGAATTTATTTAAAAATCAGTTGTTTAATATTTAAAAATTCACTGTATCTTTGGATTAATTAAAACGTTACTTAAAATACTTGTTTTTGTAAACTTTTCAGGTAAATGATACCAAAACTCAAGATTTCGATTGTTGCCTAACAGTTCCATTAATCGCATCAGCTGGTGATCGAATGGAATTGGTAATTGCAAGGTCTAACAATAATTTAGAAAATAAGGTTTGTACCTTACTTCTTTTTTTGGAATTATGTGGAATACACATGTAATTAATTAAAACAATTGTATTTAGGTTGTATCCTGGATAACGGAAGAACATAATCCATTTCAAACGAGTCCTACATTTAGCAGTTTATCTGGAAGCCAAAGTACTATTACAAAAACATTATAATTTTTTCTTCCGAAAAATGATATTAAACCTTTATTTTAAAATTTTGCATTCCATTTTTAATAATAATTATTATACTATATATAGTATGTTGCCTCTGGATTAATCTGAATACTATGCCTTAGTAATGAATTATTTTTTGTTCAAAAGACTTTGTCATCCATATTTTTTCTCGAAATAAAGGTTTAATTAGGTTTATATCGGCAATTTGTACATATATTTTGTTTTGTTATGTAAATTCAAATTCCTAAATACTCACTATTGTAAATTTAAGGCAGTTTCAAATAAAAGTTATGAGTATTAAACTACCAAATATATATTGTGTGTATATTTTGATTTCACAGATTTTTAAGATAGTAAAAAATAATCTCGACATAGAAACAATTACGAAACATATAAGTGGATGACGATTGGAAGGGTCCAGTATTACTCGTTCATTTCCTGAATTATTAGTATCACTACCTCATTTTCAATTTTCTAAATATTTTTCGGTTTCAAAAGATAATAAAGTATGCTTAAATATTAAAATGTACCTACTGCAATGCATATATTCTTATTGTTAATTTATAACGTTGTTTCGAATCGAATGAAATGACCTGTCGTTTATATTTTTACTCATTATTTACACGTTTAAAATAAGGATGCAAGATGAATAAAATGACATCGATTTATATTTTCTAAAATACTTTATTGAAAGATTTCATCAATATTATTACAGTACCAAAAAATATTTGAAAATATGTAACAAATGCATACAAAGTTAAACTCATTCCAAAGTACTTAGGTATTTTAAATAAAAATTAACATTAATATAACAAAATTTTTACTTAAAAACTAAATTAACAATCTTCTTAAAATTATCAACATGTCATATAAAAAAAAGGATTTATTCGAGGAAATTTATGTACAGTTTTTACTTTCTATACTTTTCTTTAATTCAAGGGCATCTGCATTTAAGATCATAAATTAACACATAAGACTTATTATTTTTCATATACCAATGATTTTTAGAATGACTCCGTACGTCTAAATCTATGCGAAATAATCAAAAAGAAATTCATATTGAAATGATTTCAAGGGTATGCACTATTTAAGAATTTTGTTCTCAAAATGTTTTATGTAAATGCCTGGAGTAGATCAGTGGTAAAGTATCACATGGTATGCTGATATATGTTCCGTGGTATCGTTAACGATGCACCGCTATAGTGCGTATGATTCTAGAAGAACCGTAGTGCCAGTCAAGCAAGTAAAGAGTTCCATTTGGACTATTTGATAGTTATTTCTTAAGAACGTTCCTCCAAAAATCACTTTTATTTAAACTTTTAAAATTTTGAATGTCTACTAATATTTAGCAGTATCCGTTAAACGTAATATTTTACGATTTTTTTTTGTAAAATTGAGAACCGTTGATTAAAGATTTAATTTGTAAAAATATTTACAACAATTGGTATCAACATAATTATACAGTTAAATCGAAGCAGATTTTACTAATTGTGGGTTGCTACTGTAAATTAAAAATCAATCTTAATATAAATACACGATATAAATAAGTAGCTTTATATCATAAATATTTATTCATTTTAAAAAACAATCTGTATTAGAAATTTCCTAATCATAATCTATTTTTATTATCAAATTTGAGAATGTCTTTCAATTAAAGTATGTTCTTCTATGTCACTTCATACCCAAAATTTAAACGGAATAATAATTTCTTTTGTGTTTTTTGATTGAAAATTTTTGTTGCTTTGTGATTCATCTGATTGACTTAAAATTGAATTTCTGACATCATCAAATAGATATACGAAATAATGCATTTCCATATTTTCGGTCTATACATTTGTTACATTAAATTAAACGAAACATTCAATTTATTGGTTCAATTATTTATTTAATTATTTAAGACTAGAAAGTTCTTACAAGGTAAATAAAAAGAATACAATTAACTAAATTCTATAATAAGATTCTTTTTTGTTTTTTACCATAAATTAAAAAATATCTTAGATGAAAATGAAATTAACAAAAAATAATAGTGTAGACCTTTCCAAAAGTAAGTTTGGAAATTATAATTTTCACTGGAATAATATTATGAAAATGTAATTTACAAAGGCATGCGTATCCAAATTTCAAAACAATTTTTAAATAAATTAATTGTAATTATATAATAATTTTAGTTAAAGGACAGCCGTATTTCGGTTCAGGTGAGTTTATTTAGTACGGCTTAAGGATATGAATATTAATTGGATTACGTTTATGAAATTTAAAACGTACTTTTGGAAAACACTAGATAGAAAAAAAAAATGCAATTATGAATTTTTACTTATTAAAATATTTTAAATAATTACAAATAAAAAGATTAAATATCACATTCAAATTCAGAAATTCTACTCTGTATTGTACAATAATTTCCACGATTATTTATATTCGTTATTTCATAAATATTTGAATCAGCTGCAAAACTTTCTAAATCAACATAACTGTAATCCAATGAATTATTTTCGAGTAATTCAGCTAACTCATTTCGTAATTCAGCGAATGTTGGTCGGGAATTTGGATCACTTGACCAACATCGTGCCATCACTCGATATATTTCAGGTTTACAATGACTTGGTCTTTCTAAACGATAACCATCACATACACAATGCATAACTTCTCGACCTGACATTGTGGCATATGGAGTTGCACCTAAACATAAATACAATTATTAATAATATAAGTAAATTATTTAGAGTGAATATTTAAGGAACATTGATGATAAAATAAATTACCTAATGTAACAATTTCCCATAGTAAAATTCCAAATGACCAAACATCACTTTTCTCTGTAAATAATGAAAATATTAATGCTTCAGTGGCCATCCATCTTACTGGTAATGGATTCTTTGGTTGTTTAGGTTCTTTGATTTCTCTGGTCGGTGAGTATCGTGATAAACCAAAATCAGATATTTTACATAATTTATTATGATCAACTAAAATATTTCTGGCTGCCAAATCTCGATGAATTATCTGAAGAAAAAAACAAAATTTTATTAATATAACAATTTCTTAGGTACTGTCAAAATATTCATGGCATGTGACTTGGAAATGGAGTATCGAATGTAAAAAAATAATATACCAATATGAATTCGAGTGAAATGTATAAAATTAAGAAAAACCCGACGATTAAAAATTAAAAAGCTGTAATTTGCCATTTTGTGGTGTCGGCCATCTTGGATTTAAAATTTGTCTGTGTATAGTTTTTTAATAGTCAAGCCATTTTATTTGATACCCATATTGACGGAGTTGTAAAAAAAATATATAATGCGCCATTTTCTGGCGGCGACCACCTTTGACCGGTTATCATTAAACATAGCTAAGAACACTCCCAGCTAGTTCACGTTTCAAACAAAAAAAAAACCAAATCAAAATCGGTTCATGCGTTCATGACACAGACACACACATGCAAACACATCTAATTTATAACACCCCGTCGTTTTTGTGTCGGGGGTCAAAAAATGAATCACAGCAGAAACTAGTACGAGTAGTAGAATCTATCGTGTTTTATCGATCTCTTATTAATTCAATCTCTTCCACCGTCTATCATTTTAAGTTCATTTTCTTTAGCTCTTCGGTTATTTTTAAGGAACCCACCCATATTTTAATGAAATATCTCTGAAAAAGCTTCACTTTCAAGACTTAATCAAATTTTTCTATTTCGGTCCAAACGATTTATCCTTACACGTTCAGAATAATCTATAGATATCTTATTCTGGAAGTGCAAGTAAATTCACTGACAAGGTGGTTGTTTCATCCAACTCATCAAATTGCATACAGGTCGGATTCTATCGTCCAGTATCATAAGAAATAGATGCCTTTTGACAAAACTTGTTGCAATTGAGTGGCCTAGTAAGTTAGTAGTAGGTAATCAAATCAAAATTAGCTAGAAAGAATAATGAAATACATTTTAAACAATACTGAACAAAAATATCGAGTTTTAATTCTAGAAGAAAATATTTTTATATAATATTTCCTATGTATGAAAATTCGCAAAGGTGTAACATATATAAATGATAAAATATAAATCAAACGAAAAAGTTTTTTTAATATTTGTTAAAACTTTTGTTTGATTATGTTGTGTATTAAATTAAAGTTACTTACGCCTTTTGATGTCAAATATTCCATTCCCCTGGCAACACAGTACGCAAATACTGTTAGATCTTTGGATGTTACAGTTGCCGCATCATCACTAAAATTATAATAATCTCGTCTTGTTCGGTGATCTCGTAAATACGTTAAGAGTTTTCCATACATAACATATTCCATAATTAATAAATATGGTTCTACCGGAAAAAAGAATAATATAAATTAGCATAAACTATCAGAGGCGTTAAGTATTTACCGTAAAATCTTACCTCGATCTGTACAACAACCTAATAACTGCACAACATTCGGGTGAGATCCAATTTTTTGCATTATAAATAATTCTCGATGCAAATCATCACGTTCCTTGGCCGTGTATCCATCTTTAATTGTTTTTACAGCTACAAGTCGTGTCAATCCATCATGATCTTTTAAATCATCCGCTTCAGCTTTCCACACTTGACCAAAATTACCCTCACCCAGTAGCGTTTTTAATCGTAACTTATTTCGTGGAAATTCCCATTTCGAATTCGCATCAGTAATAATCATGGGTAATCTTGTGACATGATTTATCGTTGATGGTTTTTCTTTTTCCTGCGTACTTTCCGCCAAAGCATCTGCTTCGCTATCCAATTGTTTTAAACGTTGATATAAAATTGTTCGAATAATAAATGCTACAATTAATATTAATGGTAGCACACCCAAAATTGTTAAAATATAAGCTAATAGATTGTTTTCATTTAAAACACTGCTTCTTTTCGGGTTTACAATTATTTCAGTTTGATTAAGGCTATTATTTGGATAAAAAATCGGTACATCAGATGGTATACTAGTAGTAGTTTTTGATGTAAGATGATTAATTTTAACTGTAGTAGTTGCAAGAGATTTAGGAGACGTGTTAGGTACCAGTTCTATTTTGGATGTAAATACTGGAATAATAACAGTTTGTTGAGTTGTTTGTTCAACTTTTGAGGCCTGGGTTGAAGTAGTTGTGGTTGGCCTTAAAACAAACGTCGATGTTAAAATTTTTTGGGTAGTTGGGAGAGGTTTATCTTTGAGATCTTCCATAATAGTTGTTGCATCAACTACATCTGCAACAATAATTTGAAACTTTTTCGTAGTTGACTCATCTTCTTCGAACAAATTTTCTGGTTCGGGTTTTGCAGTGGTAACATTTGGTTTCGATTTCTTTTTAATGGAAACCGATGTTACAACATTAGTTGAAACAATTTGTTGTGTGGTCAAACTTGGCGATTGTGAAATTGTCACTACTGATTCATTTAAAATTTGCGAGGTTGTTGTATCAACAATTGCATCGAATTTTGGTAAAGATAACGGATTTGGTATAGGTGATGATTTGGTATCGGATGATATTAAATCAGATTGATTACGTGGCCCCAAGTTTGCTCGATATGATGCACTATTTCGATGCATAATGGATACTGCCCGATTATTATTTCGCAAAAAATTTGGGCGATGACGTGTAGATGAATGATACTTAATTGGAGAAGTTGATGTCGTCTCACGTGATTCAGTTTCGTTAATATTATCATACTTAATACTGATATTAACGGATTCATTGTTATTTTTCCGTTGTATGGTTAAAATATGAGACGGTTCTTCCTTATTGTTCGATCCTTTATAACTTGTATTGGATCTTGTCACGTTATATTCAGTCGTTTTATTATTTTGATTTGTATTCGATTTAGGTCGATAATATTCTCGAACAGACACAGAAGGTCGCGTTGGTAATGCACGAATATTAAGGACCTTATTTGCTATATTTAGACGATCTACATTAATGTCCATTAAGTTTGTTTCGTCTGTACTCTTAAAACTTTTTGTATGGTGTCGTAATGAAGGTTTTGTTATTCGATAACTTGTATACGGTGGTTTATTTGTAGACGTAATTTTTTGACCAAAATATAAAAATGGTTGAATTTCATCTTCTGGTAAATTTGTTTCTAATGGTCGAAAATGATTGTATAACGATTCAGACATTAATAAAGTATTATTTGAATTTTTTGCAACCTGATTGTTTTCGATTGTTTTATTAATTGTTTTATTTTGTAAGAAATTTAATAAATAAAGTTGATCATGATTAGTTTCTTGCACTTGTAGCGTATCTTCTGAATCTAATTCAGATTCTTCTTCGTCATTGGCAGGTTTTTTCTCTGCTATACCTAATGTCTCATATGCAATTTGCTCTATATCAATTGGTAATCGAGTTTTACGTTGTTGCAACGGTACATAAATATTTGTATCATGATCTTTTATTATACTCTTGCCACTTTTTTGAGCTTTGTATATAAATTTTTGGGCATTGGTGATTTGTGTGAACAATGAATTTTTGGTATTATTTGGACGAATTTGTACACTGGGATGCTTTTTATTTGGATTGTTTTCATTATTCGAGTTATTACGGCTATTTTTATTTAACTCAAACAAAGAATTTTGAAATAATTTTGATGAGTTTTGAGCTAACTGTGATACATTTTCTTTGGAAATATTCTTGATATTTATCCGGGTTCCGTTATTATTCCTCAAGTTGGTATTTTGGATAGTCGAATTGAAAGTGTTTGTTACATTTGTGGAATAATTTGGAGTTGTCCCATTAATAGTCTGATTGGTACCTGATGTGACGGTTTCATCATGATATTTAGTTGTCTTGTTACCTCCATTTGCATTGCTAGACGATGCGGATGCTATCGGCAAATTTCGTTGACGTAGTGTGCGAATATCTATGTATGCACGGGTTGTAGCCGATATTATATCTAATAATTGATTTAAATGTGTTGTTGTTTCAATTATATGATCAACATTTGTTGTTGATAAGTTCTGTAAACGATTTTGTATAATTTGACGTCGCCTTGCGGCTAAGAGTGAAAGTAATTGTGAATCGCGGTTTTTTATTATATTTGGTATTGTAGCATTATTATTTGTATTTTTTATGGGTGTGATGATTGAACTACTATCATTATTGCTAATTGGTGATATTGTTGTTGACGATGGTCGTTTGAAATTTGTTGGACCTGAAATTAAAAAAAAAAAAAAAACATATTAGTTAATGTTAAAATTAAATTCAATATTTAATATTATTGGATAATTTCCTTATTTAAAAAATGACTTCTTGCTATTCTACGAAATAAAACAACATAGGTTTGCATATAGCATAATATTCAGTTGCCCCCGAATGTTCATTTGAAATTTTATTTTTATATGCATTCCAATCTAGATAATTGATAAATTTTTACTTTCTTTAACACTACAATAGCAAGAGAAAGTAATATTTTCGACGAAAATTTTCAATATTGAAATTTTACTGAAAATAAATATTTTGAGGTCCTTCAATCCAAAGAGATGGCTCTTAGAAATCTATCTGTCTATCGGTCTGTGCTCAGGATATGTTCAAATTCAAAATGATTACGATCATCAAAATCTTACTATCGCGTGACTCATTTTATCAGTAAATATCAAGTTTTTTTACGCAATCCTCGAAATTAGCATAGACGATTTTCTTCTTAGTATATTCATAACAAATTTTAAGCTCTATAATTTTAATTGAAATATTTCTCTTGGAAAATTCAAAAAGGGCTATATTTCGATTCATTCATAGTAATTTAATTTTTGCTTCATACACAGTACTTTATATATATATATATATCAATCATTAAGTGTTCTGTTTTATAACTATTGCTTCTTGTTTTGTTTGTTCACATAAAAAAAAAACAATTAAAAAAAGTTTATTCGTAGAAATAGTAGTAAAAGAAAGTTCTGTATATCGCAGAGATTTATTTTTTATATTAATATCATTGGTAGTATATTATTTATATTATACTACTTAATATCTACTTGCTTATACGAAAAGCATTATCAATCTTTTCTTATCCTTAAAGATGAGTTTTTATGACTAATTAAAATCTAGCATACAATTTAAATTATGTTATATAAGAAGTGCTTTACGATCATTAAATTGTAGGTATCTATTATCTTTTATAATACAATAATATTAATTGAATTTTTATTTGATATATTAAAATTGAATAAATGAATTACTTAAGATGAAAAAAAAAGGCTTTACTGTGGTCAGTTATAATTAAACCATGTAAAATACTTTCTTTCGACGTCATCTATTACGTATTATTAAATTGTTCTTATTTAACTTTTAAGATCGATTATTCTCAGCTGATTACTTATTCAAAAGTACTTATTCAAATTATCTAAAATTTGGTATGCAAAATATGGACATGAAAACCCAGAGCTTTTCGAGTTTAATTCGAAAAAAATTTTTTAAATATAAACTGTAGTTTGTCGTCAGAAAATCTAACAAAAAAGGATAACTTCATACGAAATAATGTAAACCGCGCTCAAATACAACCAATCAAGACACTAACAGTTCTAAAAATTATAGATACATGTATTCAGAGCGAAAGCTATTCAATTTATAAACGGCATAGTATTTTAGCTCCATGGATATATATATATCATTTTTAGAAAATGTCATTTTATTCGTGTTTTATCGATAATTTTTTATAATGTAATGATATATTTGTTTAATATTTATAGCCATATAGTCATTGGAGTGGCTAAGTGTTAGCGTGCGAGGCTCTTATACAGAGATCCCGCGTTCGAATCCCGGCTCAAACGACGTGTAAAATTAATTTTTTTTACATTTTAAACCCAACCCAACCCAACAAAACAACACAATAAAGTGAATAATATTTTTCAGATAAGATTTTGTTATTATAATTGTATAAGTTTTTATAATGTAATGATATATTTGTTTAATATTTAAAGTTATTGGATTGGCTAAGTGTTAGCGTGCTGGACTCGTCTTCAGCCTCGACGTAATATAATTTCCAAAAAACACAATTTATAAAAAAAAAAAATATCGAGCAAAGCTCGGTCATCTAGATACTATTCTTTGATAAAAGGAAATCCCATAAGAGTTGTTATAACATTGCGCAATAACACGAATATATATACACAATTTTTTTATTTTAAGTTCAGTATAAACTCATCGCTGAGTTTGAACGGTTCAATTGTTATTTTAATTTATTTAAGTAGAATTAGTAGTGTTTGTGTTGCGTACCGAGTTGTATCATATTTTGTAAAATATTAAATTTGTGGTGATTAATTATCATAATTAAAATTTCAATAAGGTAAGGAATCATAGATAGTATTTGTTTCAATTTGACCTTCAAATAATTAGTGGCGGAAAACTATATCTATGCATAAAAAATGCTTTGTGCTTAATAAAAAGGGTCAACGCACAGCCAAAACAACTCTTCGTAGAGACTTGCAACTTGGAGGATGTGTTCTTTGTATGATGAAGGTATGCAATACGTAATGATTTCCCCGAAATTCTATTCATAAAGGGATGAAAACCAATGGAAATTTGTTTATAACAAGTTCTCACTTGAAGTATGTTACATATGTTATTATCATCATTGAAACCAAAATCAATAAATTTTAAATTCAAAATAAAATTTATTTATTAATTTATTTTAAATTTATCTCTTCTCACTAGCAGTATATCAACTATATAAAGTGTGCATATTGCATCCTTCAAGTATCACCAGAACCGTTCATAGTTCTGGAGATCGATAAACTTTTCATCAAGTATATAAGTATCACAGCACGAAGTATTGGGTTCTCCACACCATATACCGGGTGTCCGATAAGAAAGGATCTTCCAAAATCCTAGCCTTAAGGGGTGGAAAATGGGGACAAAGTTTGTTTTGGATAATGTGATTCCTTGGTCCAATCTACTTTCTAAAAAGGGGTTGTACGTTATCACCTATTTGTACCCAGTCTAAGCGCTAGAAGAAAACGGAATTGACAAACTAAATATTATGAAATATGATATGTTTTTTTACTTCTTCGGCAGTGTAGCGGCGAGTACCAGCTAGTAATATACTATAAGAATCGGTCGATAGATTGGAAATCACCTATAACTTTAGTCCTTTTCAAGTTATTCTTAAACTCGATTTTTTATTTCTATATATCTCTGCTAACTCAAATTAATTCAGTTGCTGGGAAGCTAGATGTGAATATACGCGATTTCCTCCTACACATTTCTTATGTTTGTTTATTTCTTATCTTAAGTTGTTCCCAATCGTACTCAAAATGAAAACAAATTGTTTGTAATCATAGTAGTGTTTATAATTGACAATTCATCCGGACCATGTTTGTATACAAACATACAAACATACTGTGAGACTAAAATCATTACTCATAAATATCTGTTTTTAACTACTAAGCGTTTGTAATGTAGTTAATTATTTCCGACTCGCAATTGAAAGATCCCGGGTTCGATTCACGACAAAATGTTCACGTTTACTTCTTTAGCCAATAAACTACTATTTAAATGAATTGAAGTAAATTGCGTACATCAACAATCTAATGTTTCTTTTATGGTTCCCATATTTAAACGAAAAAATTTTCTAAATTATAATAATTTTTCTAATTAATTGTCTGTTTATCGCTTTAGGTTCTTCTATAGTGAAAATATTATGTGATATTTTCATTCAAGAAAAGGCAAAATCTGAAAAATAAATTGAAAAAATGATTCCCGATTATCTCGAACAGTTTAAGTTGTGGGAGCTTTGGGAGCTAGCAAATGACGAAGAAGAACTATATACTCATGAATTACAATCTCATATTTACGAAGAAGAAACTGAGATAAAATTAACAAAGAAATTTATTTTAAATGCCTGGGAATTTTGGATGGCAGCTGAAGATCAAACAGAAGATGAATCACGTTCTGAAGCTTTTGAAGAAATAAAAAATTGCGAGGAACGTTTATTTTTGAGATATATGTCTTTATCAACTATACCCAATGTGTTTCCCTGTGGATTAACAGAATTATATCTTATAGGTAATGAATTGACTCAAATTCCAAATAATTTACCCGAAACACTTGAAATATTAAATATGAATCGTAATCAACTGTGTACTATGTCAGGAAAATTTCCATCCAATTTGCGGGAATTATTCATGTCTCGGAATAATATAACCAGTATTCCAGATTTACCTGATTCATTGAAACGGCTATATCTTTATGAAAATAAACTTACGTGGTTGCCGAATAATTTACCAAAATCATTATGTTACTTAGATGCAGATAATAATGATATTAAATTTTTACCTGAAACTTTACCTGAAATGTTAATAGAAATTAGAATTCGATATAACGAATTAGTCTGCTTACCTGAACAATTACCCAAATCGTTAAAAAATTTATATTTGTCGGGAAATCATATAACAAAACTAAAATTAAATCATGAGTCAATTATTGTATTGTACCTTGATGATAATGAAATTCAAAGAATATTTGAAGAAAATTTTAATTTACCCAAATTACAAGTTTTGTTCCTTTCTAACAATAAATTAGACATATTACCTACAAATTTACCTGATACATTAGAATATTTACAAGCAAGTAATAACAAAATTTCAGAAATTTTAACTGATTGGCCAAAAGCGTTAAAAAATTTGAATTTAGATGGGAATAATATTACTGTTTTACCGAAAAAATTACCTCCACAATTGGAACAATTAAATTTAAGCTATAATAAAATTACCGAAATTACTCCTATGGAAGTACCTGTAACAATGGAAATAATAATTTTGTCTAATAATCTAATTACTGACATATCATCAAGTTTTGAAAACTTTCTCAATGCTATTACAATTTATCTGGGAGGAAATCCCCTATCTGAAGTCAGTTTGGAATATTTACGGCAGTTAATTCGTACCAGTGGCGTGGATATTTTGTTTGATGGTAGTACTGATTACTATGAAAATTTTGTTGAAACTCTGCCATTAATTGAAGAACTTGAAAATTGGTTGGATATCGAATTAATTCACCCATATTGGAATACCATTTCTGAAGAAACAGTCAGTCGACCGTTTTCTCGTTTTTTGTATCGAATACGACAAACGTCAAATTTTGAAGTTGCAAAATTCAAAGAAGATGTGTCAAAATGGTTAAGTTTATTAGGAGAAGATAATAATTCCCAAAAAAAGTTGCGTGAAAAAATATTTTTAGTGGCGGCAGAAGCAAATGAGTCATGTGATCATCGTGTTGTCTGGTCCTTGAATCAAATGATGATACTAAGTATAGCTCAAGACGTAGAGTTAGGAAAATATGACAATAAAATCGAAGAGTTGGTAGGTTTAGCACGTGGTATGTACCGATTAAATGTCTTGGATCAAATTTCTAGACAAACTGTACGAAACTTAGAAAATGCTTGTGATGAAATCGAAATATATTTGGAATATCAAATTCGTTTAAGTGAAGTTTTCGATTTACCAATTAGTACAGCAAAAATGAGTGACGATTATTCTTTTGTTTTACTTGATGTAGACATTGAACGAGCCTTCAAAGAAATAGTCCATAAAGAACGAATTGAATTTATTGATTATTTATTACTTGATTGGCAGCCATGGAAAGAGGTACTTAAACGATGGAATAGTGATCAATTTGTAAAATGTGAAAATGATATTAGAAATGAAGAAATTTTTAAACAATCATTGGATAAACGAAGAGCGGAATATTTACTCGAAACAAATATGTCAGATGAACTTCTGTTAGATATTGACATACAACTAGGCATTCAAGTTCAACGTAAAATTGAAAAAGATATTTGGTTAAAATTCACGAATGAATTGTTAGACAGTAAACACTTAGGAAGTATAGAAAGACTGTGATTCGATTTCCAATAAAAATGGAAAATATCTGTGATAATTGTTTTTTTTTTTTTTTTAATAAACTTTAAAAAATATTTTGTGTACATGTTGAAAAATACAAAATTGTTTATGAATGATATTTACCTAAAAAATAGTTTCCTGTACCTATTTCATATTTTTACCTAAAAATTCAATATAAATCACTCTTACAGGTCATGCTAAATATAGCTTAATAGGCTGCCAAAACTCGCTGATTGATAATTGTAGCCATATCTACGTTCGGAAATAGCTTTTTTTTTTCAAAATGAATCAATTTATAAGCTAATGATAAAACATTTCTAATTTATGCCTATGCTTAGATCAATTGTTTGGTTTAAATGCGAAATATGATGGTTAGGGTAAAATAGTGTATTGACGTTCAGCATCATTACTCCAAAATGAAAAGAGTTAGTAGTGCTACCCCATTTGCTGACAAATGCCTGTTTAGTTCCTGCTACACAGTCGTGACTGGTGCATCTGAATGGTTTTTCTCGCTTTTGATTTAAAAAAGACACTTAGTCTAGCAGGAATCGGCGCATGAGTACCAAAAACTATTCCACCTCAATTTTTTTATGCGATCCTCTTCAAATTGCCCTTCTAATGATATAAATGCATGTTGCCGTGGCACAACCCGGTGCCATATTGTTTAAACCGAAATTGTTTAAACAATTGCAAGGAATGTTATTTTTCAACCGGACAAATTTTTTTTATATTCTTTATTGAAATACCAATAAAAAAGGTCCTATGACTTTTAACGATAAAGTTAATATTTTTAAAGATATGAATTTTTAAAGGTTCGAAAAATCTCAAATTTGGGTACTTTCGACCCATGAAAAATATATTTAAAAAAAACATAATGTCTAAGTAATATTTTTTTTTTTAATTCTCTATACAATTGTTAATAATATTGTTAAAAGAGATTTTAAAAAATTTCATTGTTTATATCTTTTTTTTTAATTGTTAATAAGTATGCCGATGTACTCTTTATGTAGTAGATGGGAGTTAGTCGAGGGTTATGATGTTTAAGATACCTCTTTATAATTGTACCAAAGCCATTATAAAGTTTCCAAATATATTTGTTAGAGAATGTGTTAAATTATATTTATTTAAAAATATCGTATTTAATTTTTATTTTATTTACATTTTCCCTTAAGTGATCGTCATTACCCCATTCTCCCGTAATCTGTGCAGTAATGTTTTTTCAATTCATCAATTTGCCGCGGGATTCTCTTACAATGTTACAATACAATCCTATTTGAATTGAAAGTTAATTTTAATAATAATAATAATATAAATTAATATTTACAAAGTTGTACCTATAACTAAGTATGAGGGGCGAATTTGTACTTTCACCATTGGTACACCTAATAATACCTTGACCTTTTTTAGAGGAACTATAATGTATTAATAATAATAATTAATATGATTCTTTGTTTTTAATTAATGTACCTGCGTACAAACATTTACCTTTCATAATACTGGGAAAAAAATATACGTACAAAATCAAATTTAACAAAAAATGTAAAAAGTATTTTTAATTTAATTTGTTTACAAATTAAAATTTATTAAATTTTGATTTTCTATTGTTAAAAAAGTTTGTAAAGAGTATGAAAAGAGAAAAGAATAAATAGTTATCAAGCGAAAACAAAAATCATAATTAATTCTATTAAATTATTTGTGGAATACCCGAGATTCGTATATTCATCCGATTTGCGCATCTTTTAGTGAGACTAAGAGGCTTATAAAAGAAAATTGTACTATGATACAAGTTACGTTTGGAATTTGAAAATAGGTAGGTTCAAAAATTTTTTATTTCGGAAATCGATTTTTTTATCGGCGTGAATGCAAATGTACAATATGGTAAAAGTATCAATGATTGAACAATTTTTAAAAATAAGCATTCAAGAAAATACTGCAGTCTATACGGTTTTAAATACATATAATAATAATAATATGTATTGAAATAGAGTAGGTACTTTCGGTAGTGAAAAGTAAATTATGATTTTTGACAAAAATTACAATTTATGTAGAAATATACTTAAATATGTTGAATTTGAGATTAATATGCCAGTATTACCAAAATGGCAGACAGCGTTTTTATTCTCATAAAAGAGGTTTAAATTTTGATTTTATTTTCCCTAATTATTTTTTTTTGTGACATTACGTAACCAATATTTTGAAGTAATTTTTATACATTATTATATTTTATACCCTTTAATATGTTTTTATTAGCTAAACGATATTCTTCTTAGTATATTCATAAAAAATTTTAAGCTCTATAAGGGCTATATTTCGATTCATTCATAGTAATTTAATTTTTGCTTCATACACAGTACTTTATATATATATATATCAATCATTAAGTGTTCTGTTTTATAACTATTGCTTCTTGTTTTGTTTGTTCACATAAAAAAAAAATTAAAAAAAGTTTATTCGTAGAAATAGTAGTAAAAGAAAGTTCTGTATATCGCAGAGATTTATTTTTTATATTAATATCATTGGTAGTATATTATTTATATTATACTACTTAATATCTACTTGCTTATACGAAAAGCATTATCAATCTTTTCTAATCCTTAAAGATGAGTTTTTATGACTAATTAAAATCTAGCATACAATTTAAATTATGTTATATAAGAAGTGCTTTACGATCATTAAATTGTAGGTATCTATAATCTTTTATAATACAATAATATTAATTGAATTTTTATTTGATATATTAAAATTGAATAAATGAATTACTTAAGATGAAAAAAAAACGTTTTACTGTGGTCAGTTACAATTAAACCATGTAAAATACTTTCTTCGTCATCTATTACTTATTATTAAATTGTTCTTATTTAACTTCAATCAAAATTTAAGATCGATTATTCTCAGCTGATTACTTATTCAAAAGTACTTATTCAAATTATCTAAAATTTGGTATGCAAAATATGGACATGAAAACCCAGAGCTTTTCGAGTTTAATTCGAAAAAAATTTTTTAAATATAAACTGTAGTTTGTCGTCAGAAAATCTAACAAAAAAGGATAACTTCATACGAAATAATGTAAACCGCGCTCAAATACAACCAATCAAGACACTAACAGTTCTAAAAATTATAGATACAAGTATTCAGAGCGAAAGCTATTGAATTTATAAACGGCATAGTATTTTAGCTCCATGGAAACTTGAATTTTCACTAAAAAATAACTTAGAATTTTGAATTACTTGTCGAAACAAAAACATATCGAAATTTAAAATGAAAAGCTCTTTTTGAACTGATTATTCCAGAAATACTCCTATTTTCATAAACTTATTCATTTTCGAAAATTGGAACTAAATTAATGGAATTAATACGGAAAATTAAAAAATAATTATTTTAAACTTTGTACCATAATTTAGCCACTTTTTTGACCAGCCATTTCAAATTAGATGGCACGATTGATTTCAGTGTAAAAAATTATTTAAAATGAGTTATTGTAAGGTATAGGGTAGCATTTGAAATTTTGAAGTTGCAATATCCCTGGCACACCCTGTAGGGTTTTTTTTAAAGGGTCACTTTTTTTATCATAATGGTATCAGCTCTTAAAAACCATCTTATAAAACTATAATTTATTATTTATATGGTGGGTTATTGCATCACAGAATGTAATAATTTACACCGCATATTTCGGAGAAATTTTCGTTGAAAGAATATTATTAACATACATAAAAATTCCACGGTGTGTAAACATATCATAAGAGTTGTTATAACATTGCGCAATAACACGAATATATATACACAATTTTTTTATTTTTAGTTCAGTATAAACTCATCGCTGAGTTTGAACGGTTCAATTGTTATTTTAATTTATTTAAGTAGAATTAGTAGTGTTTGTGTTGCGTACCGAGTTGTATCATATTTTGTAAAATATTAAATTTGTGGTGATTAATTATCATAATTAAAATTTCAATAAGGTAAGGAATCATAGATAGTATTTGTTTCAATTTGACCTTCAAATAATTAGTGGCGGAAAACTATATCTATGCATAAAAAATGCTTTGTGCTGAATAAAAAGGGTCAACGCACAGCCAAAACAACTCTTCGTAGAGACTTGCAACTTGGAGGATGTGTTCTTTGTATGATGAAGGTATGCAATACGTAATGATTTCCCCGAAATTCTATTCATAAAGGGATGAAAACTAATAGAAATTTGTTTATAACAAGTTCTCACTTGAAGTATGTTACATATGTTATTATCATCATTGAAACCAAAATCAATAAATTTTAAATTCAAAATAAAATTTATTTAAAATTTATTAATTTATTTTAAATTTATCTCTTCTCACTAGCAGTATATCAACTATATAAAGTGTGCATATTGCATCCTTCAAGTATCACCAGAACCGTTCATAGTTCTGGAGATTGATAAACTTTTCATCAAGTATATAAGTATCACAGCACGAAGTATTGGGTTCTCCACACCATATACCGGGTGTCCGATAAGAAAGGATCTTCCAAAATCCTAACCTTAAGGGGTGGAAAATGGGGACAAAGTTTGTTTTGGATAATGTGATTCCTTGGTCCAATCTACTTTCTAAAAAGGGGTTGTACGTTATCACCTATTTGTACCCAGTCTAAGCGCTAGAAGAAAACGGAATTGACAAACTAAATATTATGAAATATGATATGTTTTTTTACTTCTTCGGCAGTGTAGCGGCGAGTACCAGCTAGTAATATACTATAAGAATCGGTCGATAGATTGGAAATCACCTATAACTTTAGTCCTTTTCAAGTTATTCTTAAACTCGATTTTTTATTTCTATATATCTCTGCTAACTCAAATTAATTCAGTTGCTGGGAAGTTAGATGTGAATATACGCGATTTCCTCCTACCCATTTCTTATGTTTGTTTATTTCTTATCTTAAATTGTTCCCAATCGTACTCAAAATGAAAACAAATTGTTTGTCATCATAGTAGTGTTTATAATTGACAATTCATCCGGACCATGTTTGTATACAAACATACAAAAACTGTGAGACTAAAATCAGTACTCATAAATATCTGTTTTTAACTACTAAGCGTTTGTATTGTAGTTAATTATTTCCGACTCGCAATTGAAAGATCCCGGGTTCGATTCACGACAAAATGTTCACGTTTACTTCTTTAGCCAATAAACTACTATTTAAATGAATTGAAGTAAATTGCGTACATCAACAATCCAATGTTTCTTTTATGGTTCCCATATTTAAACGAAAAAATTTTCTAAATTATAATAATTTTTCTAATTAATTGTCTGTTTATCGCTTTAGGTTCTTCTATAGTGAAAATATTATGTGATATTTTCATTCAAGAAAAGGCAAAATCTGAAAAATAAATTGAAAAAATGATTCCCGATTATCTCGAACAGTTGAAGTTGTGGGAGCTTTGGGAGCTAGCAAATGACGAAGAAGTACTATATACTCATGAATTACAATCTCATATTTACGAAGAAGAAACTGAGATAAAATTAACAAAGAAATTTATTTTAAATGCCTGGGAATTTTGGATGGCAGCTGAAGATCAAGCAGAAGATGAATCACGTTCTGAAGCTTTTGAAGAAATAAAAAATTGCGAGGAACGTTTATTTTTGAGATATATGTCTTTATCAACTATACCCAATGTGTTTCCCTGTGGATTAACAGAATTATATCTTATAGGTAATGAATTGACTCAAATTCCAAATAATTTACCCGAAACACTTGAAATATTATGTATGGATTGTAATCGACTGTGTAATATGTCAGGAAAGTTGCCATCCAACTTGCGGGAATTATTCATGTCTCGGAATAATATAACCAGTATTCCAGATTTACCTGATTCAATAACACGGCTATATCTTTATGATAATGCGATTAATTCATTACCGAATAAGTTACCCAAAAGTTTAAAAACATTAAATGTTTGTTGTAATCAGTTATTATGTCTACCAGAAAATTTACCTACATCTTTAAAAGACTTAGAAATAGGATCGAATAAACTTACATGGTTGCCGAATAATTTACCAAAATCATTATGTTACTTAGGTGCAGATAATAATGATATTAAATTTTTACCTGAAACTTTACCTGAAATGTTAATAGAAATTAGAATTCGATATAACGAATTAGTCTGCTTACCTGAACAATTACCCAAATCGTTAAAAAATTTATATTTGTCGGGAAATCATATAACAAAACTAAAATTAAATCATGAGTCAATTATTGTATTGTACCTTGATGATAATGAAATTGAAAGAATATTTGAAGAAAATTTTAATTTACCCAAATTACAAGTTTTGTTCCTTTCTAACAATAAATTAGACATATTACCTACAAATTTACCTGATACATTAGAATTTTTACAAGCAAGTTATAACAAAATTTCAGAAATTTTAACTGATTGGCCAAAAGCGTTAAAAAATTTGAATTTAGATAGGAATAATATTACTGTGTTTCCAAAAAAATTACCTCCTCAATTGGAACAATTAAATTTAAGCTATAATAAAATTACCGAAATTCCTCCTATGGAATTACCTGTAACAATGAAAGCAATAAATTTGTCTAATAATCTAATTACTGACATATCATCAAGTCATGATAACATTCTCAATGATATTATAACTCATCTGGAAAGAAATCCTCTAACTAGAGTCAGTTTGCAATATTTACGGCAGTTACTTCGTCCCAGTGACTTTGATATTTGGTTTGATGGTAGTACTGAATTCATTGAATTTGTTTTTGATGAAACTCTGCCATTAATTGAAGAACTTGAAAATTGGTTGGATATCGAATTAATTCACCCATATTGGAATACCATTTCTGAAGAAACAGTCAGTCGACCGTTTTCTCGTTTTTTGTATCGAATACGACAAACGTCAAATTTTGAAGTTGCAAAATTCAAGGAAGATGTGTCAAAATGGTTAAGTTTATTAGGAGAAGATAATAATTCCCAAAAAAAATTGCGTGAAAAAATATTTTTAGTGGCGGCAGAAGCAAATGAGTCATGTGATCATCGTGTTGTCTGGTCCTTGAATCAAATGAAGATACTAAGTATAGCTCAAGACGTAGAGTTAGGAAAATATGACAATAAAATCGAAGAGTTGGTAGGTTTAGCACGTGGTATGTACCGATTAAATGTCTTGGATCAAATTTCTAGACAAACTGTACGAAACTTAGAAAATGCTTGTGATGAAATCGAAATATATTTGGAATATCAAATTCGTTTAAGTGAAGTTTTCGATTTACCAATTAGTACAGCAAAAATGAGTGACGATTATTCTTTTGTTTTACTTGATGTAGACATTGAACGAGCCTTCAAAGAAATAGTCCATAAAGAACGAATTGAATTTATTGATTATTTATTACTTGATTGGCAGCCATGGAAAGAGGTACTTAAACGATGGAATAGTGATCAATTTGTAAAATGTGAAAATGATATTAGAAATGAAGAAATTTTTAAACAATCATTGGATAAACGAAGAGCGGAATATTTACTCGAAACAAATATGTCAGATGAACTTCTGTTAGATATTGACATACAACTAGGCATTCAAGTTCAACGTAAAATTGAAAAAGATATTTGGTTAAAATTCACGAATGAATTGTTAGACAGTAAACACTTAGGAAGTATAGAAAGACTGTGATTCGATTTCCAATAAAAATGGAAAATATCTGTGATAATTGTTTTTTTTTTTTTTTAATAAACTTTAAAAAATATTTTGTGTACATGTTGAAAAATACAAAATTGTTTATGAATGATATTTACCTAAAAAATAGTTTCCTGTACCTATTTCATATTTTTACCTAAAAATTCAATATAAATCACTCTTACAGGTCATGCTAAATATAGCTTAATAGGCTGCCAAAACTCGCTGATTGATAATTGTAGCCATATCTACGTTCGGAAATAGCTTTTTTTTTTCAAAATGAATCAATTTATAAGCTAATGATAAAACATTTCTAATTTATGCCTATGCTTAGATCAATTGTTTGGTTTAAATGCGAAATATGATGGTTAGGGTAAAATAGTGTATTGACGTTCAGCATCATTACTCCAAAATGAAAAGAGTTAGTAGTGCTACCCCATTTGCTGACAAATGCCTGTTTAGTTCCTGCTACACAGTCGTGACTGGTGCATCTGAATGGTTTTTCTCGCTTTTGATTTAAAAAAGACACTTAGTCTAGCAGGAATCGGCGCATGAGTACCAAAAACTATTCCACCTCAATTTTTTTATGCGATCCTCTTCAAATTGCCCTTCTAATGATATAAATGCATGTTGCCGTGGCACAACCCGGTGCCATATTGTTTAAACCGAAATTGTTTAAACAATTGCAAGGAATGTTATTTTTCAACCGGACAAATTTTTTTTATATTCTTTATTGAAATACCAATAAAAAAGGTCCTATGACTTTTAACGATAAAGTTAATATTTTTAAAGATATGAATTTTTAAAGGTTCGAAAAATCTCAAATTTGGGTACTTTCGACCCATGAAAAATATATTAAAAAAAAACATAATGTCTAAGTAATATTTTTTTTTTTAATTCTCTATACAATTGTTAATAATATTGTTAAAAGAGATTTTAAAAAATTTCATTGTTTATATCTTTTTTTTTAATTGTTAATAAGTATGCCGATGTACTCTTTATGTAGTAGATGGGAGTTAGTCGAGGGTTATGATGTTTAAGATACCTCTTTATAATTGTACCAAAGCCATTATAAAGTTTCCAAATATATTTGTTAGAGAATGTGTTAAATTATATTTATTTAAAAATATCGTATTTAATTTTTATTTTATTTACATTTTCCCTTAAGTGATCGTCATTACCCCATTCTCCCGTAATCTGTGCAGTAATGTTTTTTCAATTCATCAATTTGCCGCGGGATTCTCTTACAATGTTACAATACAATCCTATTTGAATTGAAAGTTATATATATAAGATTTATTATTTTACAAAATATCCTGTAAACTTTATCTACACCCAATATAGATTTTATTCTGTATACACTGTTGAATTAATATGATTGTTTAATGCCGATAGCTGTAAAGCAACTTTTTCGATAATAAAATATATTTTATAAATAATTTTTTTTCATATCCTCTATAACCAGTTGTACAGGAAAAATCCACAATAATTTTCCCATAACACAATATATCTATACTATTGAAAAATACATAACAATTTTACCTGTATATAAATATTAAGTATCTAATAAGAAGAAAAGAAGTAAGTATTTATTGTATGCTTTAGGTTAATTAATATTGGAAAATATTGGAATGTTAAAATATTTGTGGCATTTAGTTGTACATATATTTATTTTCCAACGTATCTATGGCATTAGACGTGGGTAATATTTTTACGGACCATATACTCTATATCGTTTAAAAATTTTACGAATTCAAAACTAATTATGTCAGTTTTATTTATAAGACCGATTATTGTTAAATATATTACAGTACACTATTGACTGCGCTAACCTAAACGCTAAAAATATGTTTGAACATGTAAAAACCTAGGCAGTGTTCGGTTTCCAAATATATTCTTCTCCTATTTTAAGAATGTCCCAGCATTGTGCTAGCCAATAAAAATAGCCAATTCTATAAATGATATAGTGAAAAAATAAAATTAGTAGTAGCAAAACAATAAAAACAAGTACTTCTGTGAACTTTAGACCTCACTCAGAAGTAAATAACTGTGTAAAAATAATACGCTCAAAGATTAAGAAGATATCTGAAACAATCAAAAAAGTTAAATATTATAAGTATTAAATAAAATAAATAAATATATATATATATATATATATATATATATATATATATATATATATATATATATATATATATATATATATATATATATATATATATATATATATATATATATATCAAGAGTGCAGTGGGGGAAAACATGCTTTCGAATCACATGGTTTCGTGTGCATAACCAGTTAATATTAATTTACTATTTTATTAGTTGGTATATTTAGTGAATTTTTCCGAAGGGTGAATGGAAATTTTCAGTGAGTGTGATCAATGTTTTTGCCAAGTTTTGATAAAATCAAACAAAGCATTCAAAAGTTACAGCTGATAAATACATACAGGCAAACGAAATGAAAAATCGTCTAGTTATAGCATAGACCTCACTTCGGTCGGTCAGTTATGCGGTGGAAGAGATATTGGGAGGGCTCTATCACTCAAACTTTGTCGGAACCATAGACATATAAAATGAACTAGGCGAGACCCGTATGAAATTATTATCTAGAAAGAAAGACCGCGACTGTGCGTCCCCAATATCAATATTGAATCAGATAAATACTAAGGGTGATAAAAGTTTTAGAAGTATCTACTATAATTTCAATATAAAATTTTAAAGCTTAACTGTTTTTGATATCCCTAAACTAGCGCAAGTATATAGATGGCATGTGAGTATAATTCCATGACAAAAGTTTTGATTTATAACATCTAATTAATAAAACTATTTTTTTGCATATTGATATAAATAATAATAGAGATATTAATTACATATCCGTTATATTACAATGATTTGTCATATATTAAAGTTGAATAAATAATAATTCAATTAGAAAACAGTATCAATATTTCAAAATCATCTAGTCAATTTCATTTGATTTGACATGATCATTTTTATCTATATAAAAATAAACTTGTTTTCTAATACAGTGTTGCAAAGTGTATACGGATACAAATGTTGATAAATAATTTAATTTTCCTTACTCTACATTATATTGTATTGCAAACTTCCCCATAAATTATTTTCAATCGTAAAATAAAGTTTTATATAGATACATTTATGAGTGCACCGGGTTCTTATACAGTTATTAGCTATAAGAGTGCTATTAGCTTATAATTTATAGCTTGGCTTCTGACCCAAGTCGAGGATTGTGTGTCCAGAAAAATTGAAAAGCTAAAGATAAAGAAAACTGGAATGAATATTTTTCATATTTATGATCGTTTCATTTTAATATTGGTTATAACCAACGACAGAGGTGTGAAGAAAAACATTAAAGTTTTCCTGTTTCCTCTAGTAATAATACATTATTTCACAATGAGTGCAAGAAAAATATCTTTCTAGAATGTGTAGAAAAAAAAATTTTTTTAAAGATTTTCCTCAAAGGGAAATGAATTTTTTTCAAAAAATATTTCATATTTATTTTATTTTTCCTGAATAAAATAAACTTGTCCACTAACCCAGCAAACATCCAAATCAGGAAGACTTCAAAAATAAGTCTTTATTAAGACTTCTTTAAGATGCTTTAATTATGACGTCGTGAATATTCTGTTTTAAGAAGTCATAATTAGAAACTTTGTTCTGGCTACCCAAGAAGTCAGAATTGTGAATTTATTAAGAAGTCTTTTTTAATTTTCGAAGGCGGTCAGAATTATAAGCTCTGTAAGAAGTAATTTTTATGAGTTTCCGTAAGATGTCGGAGTTCTATAAGAAATCTTTCCTGAGTTCCGTAAGAGGCCGGGCCATTGTGGTGTAGTGGATAGAATAACGAAATAAAAAGTAAGAGATAGAATCAGTATTCGAGCATAGGTGTATCTTAGAAATGTTTTTAATTTATATAAAAATATATATTATTTATTATCGTAGTTTAAGAAACGAATTTCTTTTAGTCAGAAAAAATAATTCTTAAACCATTCTTAGTAATAAATTGTTAATGTGTGGAATAAGTGGCGCATTCGACACCTTAATGATTTCCTACAGGGTTATTTTTGAAGATAATTATTCTGTACGGATTGAAGATAAGAATTCTGTAGGGATTTTTCCAAATGTTATATTGTTATAAGGGAAGTTTCAACAAAATCGGACAAAGCGTTTAAAATTTACAGCATAGATAGATAGTTCGTTCAACCAATAAATAATTTTAAAACATTGAAGTAGAAAAATTATTTTTTGTACCAAATCCTTATTTATCTTACATTTTTTTAAAAGATTTTCACATTTGCGCATACTAATTTATAATTTCCATGTAAAATTAAAAAATTAATCCATTATATGCAAATTAAGAATGCCATAAAAATATTTCTTGACGTTCGTTTTTGCTTCAATTTCTAAAATAATCCCACATATAATTATTTATTATAATATTAATATAAAATCCTACGTCATAATTAAAGTTTTTTTTCTGTTTATACCATTAATAAATAGTTAATTCTATTAAAAATATTGAAGAGAAAACCATGAACCTATCTATTTAATTTAAATACATGCGCAACTTGCTTGTTTGTGTACCTGAAGCAATGTATAGTTTTGTTATTAACTTGTATGTCCGATGAGCGTTCTTAAAAAATTGTCAACATTAATGTAAAAGTAATCAGAAACCCAATAAAAAATATGTTTATAACAGATTAAAACAATATTTTAGCACAATGAAACATTAGCACAATGTTTCTGTGAGCTGTAGACCTATACACGATTGTAAAAAAAGGAATCAAAACGAAGTTTTTCCAATTTCCTCTGATAATCGATTGCAAATTCCTAGCTTGTATAGAAAAAAGTACGTAGTTTGTGAGATTCCGAGATTTTCTGCAAATTGGAAGAGGTGAAAAAAATTAATGTTTTCCCATTTCCCCTTAATTATGACATTTCATAACACATCGATTTCAAAAAAATAGGTCTGAAAAAATTTGGTATTTATGTAGGCTTTCCCCAAACGAGAAATGATATTTTCCCTAAAACTATACATGAAATTTTCTGAATTTGATAAATGTATCTACCGCATTTCATGAAAAACGTAGGAACAAACATACATAACTATGTAGATAATATACTTGGAGATAAGAAAAATCACCTATTTAAAGCATAGAATTTACTTCGATCGGCCAATTAAATTTAGAAAAAATGTGGTTTTGAAGTATCAGCCTCTTAAAAAGTCGTAACAATTTTTGAAAACGACCAACACAAAAATATATTTCTAAAATGTTTACTCTCTTATGGGAACTCGAAAGATATAATGCCTACAAAAAATGAATCATAAGCATTGGATTGGATTACATAAAATCTTGAAGGAAGTATAAATAGAAAAATGATAATTGTTATATTGTGCAACTATGTCTTTTTGAGACCTTGGATTAAAATCGTGAAATTACAGGTAGCATTTCAACGGTTTTTACTTGTATGTATTAAATTAATACTTATATATTATATATTTTTTGCATAAATTATTTCTAAATTAATAACATATGGATATAAACATTTAATAATAAACAAATAGAAAGTTTTATTTATTTACTTATAGTTCACTTGTAAATTTTATTATTGTGTACCTTTAGTTTAATTTGATACACATATACTAAGTATTATGAATAAAGGTTATGCATACCGTGCATAGCATATAGAGGTGTCTTTTTAATTGATTCATGCGCTAAAATTTGGTAATAAACCATTAACATTCAAGAAAATATAATTATTTGTTCAATTGTGCAAATACAAATTGTATATTAAATTCTAAAAAAAAATTATTTAATAGTTTGCAAATGATATTTAATTGAAGTTATTGATTTGAAAATTATAAGAATGGTCGAAAAAATTGCAAAAGTAATTATATTTAATTACAAATGTAAATAATTATACATTTAAATTTGTTGTCATACAACATTCACAGACTTACCAATTGATTGGTAAAGTCGCATTTCCGAACCATAGAAACGGCTGAAAACTATTTGATACATGATGTCCATATTATTGTAATTTATGACACTGCGTTTATAAAAAAACACTCATAATGGCACAATTTCTAGTGCCATTTAATTTATATTTCTTTCAATTTTCGCACATAATTCCTTCAAAAACGAATAATCCAAATGCTAGTAAATTATGCATGCACAATTTTGACTTTTAAATGGAGATTTCGTTAAAAAGTTTTTTCGGAAAAATATTTTTAAATAAAAAATCAAGTGGTTTTACTTTAGAATTGTTTTTTCGGGGAAAGCTCTCCGTTTTCTTGTCAAGATTGTTTATGGAAAATTTCATAATATTTGAATAGTTATATTTTGAATATTTTGTAATCGAAAATTAAAAATAATACTATTTATATTTTTCAAAAAGTTTCTAATTGATTATAATATTATTTCAAAATCCCTTTTCTTATGAATATAAAAAACATTTTTTATTTATATAAATTAAAAACCAATTCTTAAAATATTTGTATATATTTTTAAATTCTTTTGAGTATTACTCGAATGAGGTGAAAAGTCATCTAAAATGCTATACTTACACATAATGAGTTTAATTATAGATATTTTGTCATAAACATATGATCGTATGTTGAGGAGTAACAACTTTCTTTTTTATTCAGTTATTATAAATAATATGTGCACTTTAACCCAAAAATATTTAAAGTGATTTCCGTTTGGTCAATCAATCATAAATGAAATGAGCATTTCAAAAGATAATTCACAGTATTTATTATCTGAAACCTGATTTTAGTTCCACGCAATTCGTCTCACTATAAGTTATTTCAAATGTTGCTTTCAAAATGTTTTATTTTAATGAATTAAAAAAAATAAAAAAATTTTGTTTGAATCATTATATACCGACAGTAAAAACTAAAAAATTAAATTTTCATTTTTACGATACTTCATGGTACTGATAATATGGCGATAAATTACAAACGATAGAAAAATTAGACACTTGAATTGTGTTATACTGTCCAAATGCTTAATTAACAGTGTGTGAATAGAGTATTTATCTCACATGAGGAGAATAAACTAAAAACTAGGCTAAAACTAGGTGCTTTAAAATAGTTCAGTTTTCTGACATTTCCACCGCTTTTATATTTTTATACTATGATGTAAATAAAGACTTATTAAACAACAACAATCAAACATAGCATCAGCATTCGTATCAATTCGTTCATAAGAAACTCATAAGATCTTTGTTGTAGATAATTTTTAATGCAGGTCCAAGATAGATATATCTATTTAAAAGATAGAATAATAATTAATCCATTTAAATATATAATGGCAATTCATTGAAAAATCTACGATTTTTAAAAATTAAATAATTCATAGGTTAGAGTATTTATCCCACATGAGAATAAACTAAGTTAAGTCATAGATATGGCCAGTCCAATTATTTTCGGAACCAATAGCTAGATTGTAATATTTTATGTAAGTTCACTTTTATTATCTACTAGGAACACGAACAAAGATATTTTTAAATTAAATAAAAAGTAAGTAAACACCGGTGAATGGGTTTACGAAAGGAAAATTTTTTTTATGAGTACACATCTAGTTTCACGGTGGTAAAATTTGAGTAGAAATTCGTACTTTCACCCTGATTGGTATTGTAGATGTGTTGCATTCTATCCTCAAAATTGTCACCAATTCCTAGTCATTCAGTTTTATATCAATGTGGCCAACCTTCCTGGTTGATTAAAGAGATATGGCCACATTGGGTCTGGTAAAGATGGACTCAACAGAGTATGATTTTCTAATCACTTCGATAAAAAATTATGCCTAACCCAAGTGTATATCAAAGCTCAGCAAAAGTTTCATTTTAATCCGAGACAACGGCTATTATAGATCTAATACCTTATACAGTGAAAGGGTATTTAGGTATTACTTTAAATTTTCTAACGCATATAGCCAAACAACAGCAAAAAAAAAACAAAGAGGATAAGGTAAGAAGTAAAAATAAGAAAATAAGGATGATAAAACTGACATGGCCATCTACCCCGGACATCTTAGGCGAGAAAGGCCAGTCCAGATATATAGAAGTATTATTTAATAATATTGATTTTATCTTAGATTTTGTTTATTACTTTGTGTAATTTTATTTAAATGATATTTGATTAATATGAGTATTTAAAAAATGATGTTATTTGTAAATAAACTTCGATAAAATATGTTTTTATTAAATTTTCAAATTATATTGATCACAATTTGAAATTATTTCTTTAATAATTCGGTTATAATAACGTATCTATTAGAAGTATTTATCCATTTTCTATATGTTTATTCCAAAATAAGATTTCAACTTTCAATAAATATAATCATAATGTGAGAAATAAATCAATTATCTATAAACTTTGTATCCGGTTTCGAGTTAATATTTTGCGATTCATTCAAACTACTTTATGCTATTAATCTACTCGGATCACCAAAAAAAAATATGTCCAGCACTTCTACCTTAATTAATCATAATTGAGGAGTGTAATCAAATAACGGTCTTATTGTGAGCGTTTTTGAATGCAACGTTATAAAGTGTCGATTGAACATATAACTTCAATGATTGAGTCAGAATAAATATACGGCAATTATTGTTAAATCAGTATAATGTTTCTATTTCTGAAATTGTAATTTTTTGTGTTTATTCTCTCTGGCTATTATTCTTCGTGTAGTATTTCTTGCCAGCACGACTTTTAGTTACGTGCCATTTATTCAGCCGCCGTTTACAGATAAAGACAAAATTGAATTTCAAAGCTTAAAAGAAAATTCCTCTTTAGACTTTTGATTATGGTCTTCGAATGCATAGGTATACACAGAGCAACCTAAATAAATATTAGGCATCATTTTAAAATTTAATGCGTATGTACTATTTGGTGAATAAACTATACATTTTGGTTGATTACAAATCATGTAAAAAAGTTAAAAATCAGTTCACATAATTAACATTTACAAGAATATACATTAAAATAATCTGTGTTAATACCCATATTATTTATGAAAATTATCATAATTCATTAGAACAATTAAAAATTGGTGGGGTTATTTAGTTCATTTATTTATTTAAAAAACAAAATTAATTACAATTTTTAAATGTTTTGAAATTAGTATGTTACTTGAAATAATTCATGTCTTTAATTTTTAGAAAAGAGTTCATTGTAACAATATGAGTGTTTTCAGATCTGTGCAAGAAATGATTGAGATATCAAATTTGTTAAGATTTGTTAAACATTAAGATTAAAGTCATTTGTGTTGGGGATTCTAAGTATAGATCCAAAATGCACAGAGTACTAGCAGCTCGTCAAAGTAAGAATTTTCCCGTTCAAAGGCAAATAGATGCTCGTTCGAAGTGATATTCAAATTAAATTAAAGTTTTGGAATCACACACGTCAAAAATCACTAGATAAAATAACTCCGACAAAAGCCACTCGGCCAACAATCACGTTGAGAGTTGACATAAGAATTTCAATTGATTCGATGCTACAGTATGGCATATAAATATATAGGACTTTATCAAATTATTAAGAGATGAACAGTGTAGTGTTGAGCTTAAGTTGGAAAAATTTTTAGAGATGATGAGACACTCGTAAAAAATGGTAATATTTGCGGAGTGTTGCTCATAATTAATAATTATGTCTTTATTATGTATTTGTTCCCTGTTCTTTATTCCGTAATTCCATGAGTATAGAATATGTTGTATGTATTATGAAAAATTATTAAATAATTTAATTGTAATATTTTGGAATACATTTTTGTTTTATTATTCATGATTATTTGTGTTTTATTTTTTATTATAATTTCGAATTCGATGGTTATTTGTTTTTTTTTTAGTTTAATACCAACAATTCTTTTTATCGAGTGGTTTTTTTTTTACTGAGTGGTTTTTATACCGAGTTATTGCATCAAATTGTTTTTTTTTTTTTTTTTTTAATTTCTGGCTTTAGCTATTTTTAGCTATATAGCCATTAACCAAAGTGGATTATTATTATTATTATACAACAACAGTACACAATAATGCTAGGTGGTCACCCATCCAAATACAGATTGTGACTGCTGTTGCTATACTTGTATTAGTTGGTCTAAGCATGTCATTACGTTACGTCAGTCCGGGGTCAAAAACGGGTTTTTTTGGGCCGAGTAGTGTTTTCTCCGCTTGGTTTTTGCACCGAGTCGTTTAGGACCGGCGTGGTTAATGTTCGAATGGTTTTTTCCAAGGGGTTTTGTCCTAATCCCTTTTTCAAATACTATATAGACCACTTGTTTATTTATTTGTTTAAATTTGTACATATACTATTTTTCTCTTAATCCTTTACTAATGCTATTATTTACGATTTTCGACACAACAAGTAAAATTTTGATTAAAAACAGTAATTTATGTGATAAGAATAATTATACTTTCTATGAATACAGACAGTTTAATAAACATTCGAGCATTTCACGAAGTGTTTTGAGCGATTCAATACTGCTTTCCATGCAGTGCGAATGCCGTCGACTAACATACGATCATTCTGTATTTATTAAAATATAAAAAAAAGAAACATTTTGCGTAATTGATTATTACCTATGTATTTATTCGAATGAAACCAAAGAACATGCGTAAATGATTAGCTAAATAAGGAGTGAAAGACAATATCATTATATTAAGAAGCATTTATTATAATATAATACTATGTTGAAATAAAATATAATCATACTAATATTATTAAATAATAAATTTATAATCGAATATAATTTTCATATTAACGATTATACCTATAGATTTGTGTAATCGTGAATAGAGAAATAATACTTTAATTACGATAATCATGTATTTATTTATTAAGTAATCACATATAAAGAAATAATTATGTTATTTTGTTTTAATAATATTATTAATCAAAATAAAAACTAAGCAGACGCTATATTGCACAATGATTATTTCTACTTAATATACCTGCTTATAATTATTTCTATTAAAGTATACTTACTATATGCTTAGATATGTTGAAAATTAGTATTTATGTATATATTTATAAATTCAGTTCCGGAGTCAGCAATTATAAATATAAGTTCTGTATAGTCATTTCCCGAGTGATGTAAGTATTATTTCACTTGTATGAAATATATCAAATTTTAATATTTTCCACAAAAAAAATAAATAAATAATCTGCACATATGTCGGTGCCGGTGCCGTACGTCTTTAACAAATGAGTTGTAATTTGTAAATGAGATGCAAAAATTCATTTTTTACTTTATAATCATACAAAATTTTCTCTACTATTAATCTAACGAAAAAAACTTCATTTTTAGCGAATTTTTGTTAAAGAGGAGAAACATACCTTTAAAATTCAAAATAATTAATTTTAATAAAATTCAAATTTCTGATGTAAAACTATATCATGTATCTACTTAAATACCTATGGGCCGGTTTGACCAATTGACTTTCAATTTCGATATTAAATTTTAAAAAAATTTCTAATTTTTTATCACACAAAATTCTGTTACAGAAAGCTGGCTTTGTTTTTATCCAAATTTATTCGTTCCAATTTTCGATTTTTAATTACGAAGTTCTAGAATAATCGATTAATCTATGCCACACATGCTATATTTTTCTAAAATGGGACGATCCCGAACACCGTCACTATTGTTTACCAAAAATATATAAATATTTGTTTTAGTCGTTTCAGAGACTTGGGCGTTCATCTGAATGAGTTTCACAGACTGATAGATCGACAAACCGATGGACAGAAAACAAATTTTGCTGAGAAAAAATAAAAAACGTCGTTATACACAAATATTTTTGAAAACCGAGCCAGAAAAAATGTTTTTCAGTCACGAACATAATACTTCCGATACCGTAGATGTAACTCGAAAGTAATCAGCACCATTTTATTTTCGTTTTGAACAACAACTTAAATGGAAAAAAATAATATGTATTAAAAAAATTCATTTCTAATTAATTTTTACCACTTGCCTTTATCATAAAAATTATGCATCATAACCAATTTTGTTTTCTTACTCAGTGTGTACAAGACTCAGTATTTACATTATTTAATCAATTAGTTGTTATAAATTTAGTAATCAAATGAATTATTTTGATTAATGATTTATGAATTTTATTTTGTCATAATAAATATGTATTTAATTTTTTTTTTATCATACAAAAAAAATCGTGATAATTAAAAACCAACTGTTGAAAGAGAAACGATTAAATTAAATAAAGAATTAAAATGAATAATCAAGGTATTTTTGAAGAATAAAATAATAAATATATATATAAACAATTGTTTTAAAAAGTTCAAATAAAATATTTATCTTTGTCTTTCATATTTATTTATTTTTTTATTAAATACAAAGGTAATGAAGATGAATAGTAAATTTTATTTAATATAATGAAGATTTGAAGAACCTAGAAACCTATTGTGTTTGTTTGTTTATCAGAAATATAAAAGTCAACGAAATAAAATTGGGGATAACAATTGAGTTTAGGCCGTATGGCATTGATGAGAATTAACAATAAAGTTATGAGTGAAAAATCTGATATAAGAGCTCTGCCACTTTACATAGTGAAGTCCGTGGATGCATCAAAAGTTTTTGTTACAAATATTCTTAGTATGAAACATTCATAATTGGAATTGTTATTCAAAAATTCACACATACTAAAAATTTTTTAATTTAAGGTTTAAAATGATCTGTTTTATAAAGTAGAGAATTATAATAGCTTGAAAATCAAACACAATTCATAACTTCATGCAATTATCTTTCGAATTTTTATGTTCGAATAACATTCTCAATAAAATTCGAGATTGGCTCATATTAATCTCCAAAAGTCCACATTTAATCATAGACTGTGGAACATAATAATTTTCTGCTTTTTTTATAACAAAGAAAACTATTTCGTTAAGTTGATTTCGTTTTTAAGTTTCTATTTAAGAAAATATTTTTTTTACAAACATGTATCCGTAAATTATTCGTTAATAAATTAAAATTGTATTATTTTTCACTTCTTTTTTTTTTTTCGTTTATTCTCTTTGCAAAATAATACAAAATTTTCATGTCACAAATGATTTGCGATAAATTATTGGCTTAATTTTGTATCAAAAATAAAACGATCTCTCAGTAAGTTGATTGGCATTCAATTAATAATTAAATAAATAACTGATAATTTTTAGGATATTTCGAATTTAATTCGACAACTATAGATTCGTATTTTCGAGATAGACTATGTAACTTTTCATCCCAAAATCTATTTCTAAATCAAAAATTACCTCGATCTGATGCTTTATTTTTTATTATTGCATTAGTATAGATTATATTCATTAATTTTAATGGTTCCATTTTTAAAAACCAATATTGCTTAGAACTCGATAATTTAGGGAAAATATTAATAGAGATTAAATATTTAGGAACGCAATAATTTGATATTATTTTGACTATACTAGAATTATTTACTTAAATTGTGATTGTATGTCTGAAAGATAATAATTGCTTAGAAAAAATTGCTTTAGTCAGCACGCAATAAAAGACACCAATAAGTCAGTGCCAGGACTGATAATATTCTATTTTAAATTCCCTTACCCAACTAGCAAATTTTGTTGATGTTTGTTGCTTATTCTGCAACAGAAGTACACAGAACTTCGAAATATAAAAATTATTACTGATATCATATTGTTTTTCCGATAAATTGCCCAATTCCCATAAGTAAGCTCAAATAGTACAGAAAAATGTTGATCACTATCTCGGATAAAAATAAGACTTCCTGCGCTCGCTATTAATCGTTTTTTAATCATTAAAAGGCATCAAGTACTTTGTTGTCATCGAGTTTAGTTTTTATAGTGCTGAATAAAATGAAAGGCCGAGGTTTATTAAAATTTAGGTCGATTCGCTTTTTACAGATGATAATATACTAATTTAGGATGAATTCAAGATAGGTGCCTCGGTTCATATTGCTATTATTTTCTATTATCAAATACCAAGGTATTTATATAATAGTGATGAAAAAAAAGTTCAAATCAAAAATGTCTTTTATTCTTATTTTATTATAAAAGTGAAGAAGGTGATTACAGATTTATAAAAAAATAATAAATTCATTAACAATATTATTAATGAATTTATGATGAAGAACCTAGAAATAATTTTTTTTTTTGTATTGTGTAAAATATTTATTTTATACAAAATTATTAATATAATAATAATAGTTACAAAAAAAAAAAAAAAAAAAAATAGATACAAGAACTTATAATATTAAAATATAATAGACATTAAGATATTATAAGAGTCAAGAACTTATTATTTTGTTTTATTTTTCAAGGTAATATACACTGTTTGTGTGTTGTTACTTCTATATAAAGGCTATAAGTGTTTTCACCGATAGCTTTTTTAATGCCTAACAATGCAATTATCATTATATCAATTCTAAAAGGCATTTGGACGAGTTGAGTCAAATACCTATTCAAAATTCTTGAATTTTTTTTGTATATGTCTCTTAATTTCATTTTATAGCATATTTATATGGATAACCAAATGCTGTTTAACTAGTTAATATTGTTATTACTAACATTGTTAACTGTTTAAATTCTCGACATATGATTATTTATCAATGTTTCGACGATTTATCAGCATTCATAAAATACTCTAAATATTCACTCTATAGTTGTTTTTAATAATTTATAGGAGTTTTTAAAAAATAATGTGTTTTATAATTATATATGTTTTTTTAGCTGAATTTGACGTAAAATTGTGGCGCATATAAGCAGTTGAAGAAAAAGAAAATTTTTGTATTTGAACCTTTTATCTTTCATGGTTAAAGAATTGAGTCATGGATCCATTAAACGTAGTTGGCCGATTTTGTAGGTCTAGAAGTAGCTATCAAAATTTCAGCTTGGAATACATTAATATACCGTCATATATTCCATATAGGATAAGTCTGGGGGAAATGGTCGTGCGGAAGACATGGCCAGTCCAATTATTTTTTTCGAGACAAAGGCATGTATTAACTTTAAAGTAATAAGTATCAAAGACATTTTAGTTTTAAAGTTATTTTTTAATATACTCAAAAAAAAAAAAAATAATAAAAATTTTGGATTCTAAGCAGTTTATATCGTTGAAAAACTAATCAAAGTTGAAAAACTAAATTGTTGTAAATGGAAGACACCACCTACGTTATTAAATAATATTTTTATGCAGATTCAAACCCTTGGAGAATACTAATTAAATGAGGAAAATTTTATTAATATCTAGGAGATATGAGAAATTCAAAAAACCTGAGACATTGAAATCCACTCTCCATTCAAACTTAGTTTTTTGTTGAATTAATTTTTTTTCTTTTTGTGAATAGTAGACACTTACTTTTATTTTAGACGGCTATTTCTAAAACTGCCATCATGCCTATTGCACGTTATTCTTAGATCAGAAATAGACTTTAATAAAGTCTGTATGTGGAGGTAGGATGGCATTTTCAACATAATTTAAGTTTATTTTGTGAGTGTTTCTTTTAAATATCTTCATAAATAATAAGGTATAATAACAAGTACACCGCTCGCATGCCATAATTATTATTTTATTAAATATTTCATTGACTTGCAAAATATGGTTATAAAAACAGGGTGTTACCTCCGTTCTTGCGTATATATTATCATTTAAATACTCAAATCTAACTTTTACACAGTTTCAGCATTGAAAAGCACTAATTTTTAAAAAAAATGGATATCTGAATATTTTGCTTTAAAAAAAATTAAGGAATATTTTTGTAAAATTTTTGATTTTTTAACTTTACATAATTTTTACTGTTGATGTGTGATTAACGAAAAACATCAATGCTATACTTTTTTAGATTCTACTAATCGCACAAAGTATTTCTTTTTACGCATGTAAAATGAAACAGTTTTGATATCATGGAAGATAGATAATTTATCAAATTTCTATTAAAAAGATAAAATTTGTAGGTTTAACAAAAAGTTCAATATCCTACAAGAAATCTTGTTTTAAAACGATAAAAGCAAGTGCATTTAACAACTCACAGTGATATTTCACCTCGCTTTTTCTTTTCCTTTTTAAGCTATCTTGATGACGGTTAGATAAACGGACGAAGGTTAATGATTTAGTCTAACAATATGTGCTTAAATATATTGAAAGCAGTAAATTTTAACTGACTCCAAAACTAATTTTTTTTTTATTATTTAGAATTTAGTTTTCAGCTAAACAATTAAGTCTTTTATTGTATCATTACACACTATGAGTAATAATAAAATGAAAATTTAAAAAAAAAAAAAAAAAAACCGCCTTCAAAAATGATCAAAAAATTAAAAAAATATTTATTTTAATGAATAAAATCTATAAATAATTTCTTATGACCAATTAATTTTCTCAGTCGACGCCCACCAATCAATTTCTAAGGATAAGATTGGCACACTGACTCCGAAACGTAATTGGTCACAAGGAAATTATTTATAAAAGTTCTTAATTTAAAATTATTGTTAACTTTTTAATTCATTTTTTTTAAAAGCGGTACTATTTTTTGGAAAATATTATTTCAATAAACTCATAGTTACCTTACAAATTCTAAAAATTTTAAAAATTTTTCGGGAAAAAAATATCGAAACTTTAAAAACATTTTTAAGTCATTTGCATATGTTTAAAAACTAACTAATAAATTAATTTTAAAGGTCTTAGGTAAACAGTAATATAATCACCTATTTAACAGGAAAGAATCGAAAAATAATTCATATAATTAGAAAAAGTAACCCATTTAAATATACTTTAAAAACAAAGCAAACGCAACCTTAACAAACGGACGTAACATATCAGCGCGTTAAGGTTAAATAAATAAATAAATTTAAAAACTATTTAAAATTTGTCCAAAAATACTATTTAAATTTTATGAAAACTTTTCCGGGGAATTTGAATGCTATGAATCATTAAATATTAATAATATCAGTAGGCTATAATTAAATTTATTAATAAACAATTTTTGTGTTTTATATAAATTATTTAGAAACATGTATGCAATTAGTTTTAATAAACAATTAGTTAAAAATTTTTATAACAATTAAATATGTAAATCGTTTTAGTCAAGTCCGTTGGTACAGTAGCAATTTTTATAATAATTTAGTAAATTGTCGATTTCAATCGGTTGAAATGGCATTTACTACTGTACTTTCCACAGTTGCATTTTTTTATAATTGATTAATTAATCGATTCAAATGGCATTTATTATTTCAGACAGATATTTTTTAATTCTTATTTCCGATTTTCGACTTAATTTTTGACTATTTATTTTCGATGTAAGGAAAAAAATAATAAAGAAAATATTAATAAACAGTGCTGCAGATTTTTTCACTACTAACTAAATATATGGTTTACAACAGATCGATTTTATTCGATATGTTATTGGTTTTTCCGTTGCGTAGACCCCGGACTGACGTAACGTTATAACAGGCTTTGACCAATCAATAAAGTTAAGCAACAGCAGTCACAATCTGTATGTGGATGGGTGACTACCTAGCAATACTGTGTACTGCTGTTGTATAAATAATAATAATAATAATAATAATAATAATCCCCTTTGGTTAATGGCTATATAGCTTAAAGTAGCTGAAGCCAGAAATTAAAAAAAAAAAAACGAGTAAAACCGAATTTTCAACTTAAAAACACATATATTCGTTTAATCTAAATACTTATGTGAAAAGATTTAAATACGAAATATTTTTTTCTAGGAATTTTACCTTTTTTCATATTTGACACGTCTAGTATTTTATATATTTTTCGACAATATTCAAATTTCGGAGTACAAAAAATGATTCGTACTTTCGTTTAAGGTATAGAACCTCAACCCTTGAAGTATAGGAAGAGATCCAGTCAGTTTAAGGCAAACATGACCAAATGTATCAACAAATTAACGGTTTTTAAACGGGAGAAAAGGGGCTAATTTTCTCCCGTTTGAAAACCGTTAATTTGTTGATACATTTAGTAATGTTTGTCTTAAATTTTCAAAATAATTTTTCCTCTCGCATGCAGTATGTTCAAGTTTGTAATATAAATATTGTTATTTAGTTTTTACTATAAACCACTTATAATTAGAAATACTTTGTTTCTTCAATGCTTTATTCAATAGTTTCTTCAATGTTTAAAATAAAAAGAGATAGAGGTTTACTCATTTCTGAGTGATTATTATTGATTAAGTTCTTGAATTTCTTAAAGCAAATAAAGTAAAAATTTTAATATACTCCTCTGTCGGTAAAAGATAAATCTTGGGGTAGAAATATTTTCAAGTTGCAAAATAAAATTTATGAGTTTTTTCCCTGATAATTAGGCTGCTTGTATACATTGTTCGTAGAATTAGGTAATTAATTTATGATTAATGTAACTTTTATTTTTATAGAATTGTGTAGGTATTATACTTCATGGAAAATGATTTTGTATTCAATAATATTATGTAAAGGAATGGGTTTTTTTTTTTTTTTTTATTCTATTTAAAACAAAAAATTGAAAAAAAAACTACTATGAACTCAGTATGTGAGAAAATTCTTATTGATAGTTATATATTTATAATGATTCATATTCTGAATAGATTAGCATACTGATAAGAATAATAACTTAAATTTTGCCCTTGATCGCTTCTAGGAAACATAATTAAAAAGATCAGTGTTCAAGTTTATTTTGCATATTTAGTTGTTTAGGATAAAATAGATGATCATTGTCCCGCTTAAATTTAATATAAGTTGTTAATTATATGCATATAATAATTTGATTTAATATTTCAATTTAAAGTTTAAAAATCTTTAATTCAACTTTTAAAACACGTCAGCCTTTTTTTTAATATTGTGTGTAATTTGTGTAAAGAAATCAGAATATACAAAACATAACGTAATTATTTAATACTTATATAGAATATGTCAGAGTATATTAAATTGAGTCTTTAATTTGTAATGCTATAGCAAATATCGAAAGCTTTTACTAAATTTTGGAATATGTGTTCATAGAATCACCTTTAAATTAGCCCACTAAATTCTTAGTCTGTTAAAACAAAAGATTAGTTTGAAAAAGTTAATAGCGAAAAAGTTATTACTGAAGAGATTTTTAATATTCATAATAATAAAATAAATAAAGAACATTTAAGATTAACAAAAATTTAAGATTATCATAATTTCTAATAAGAGATTTTTAAATCCTCCCTTAATTTTAAATAAATAATTACGTAATATTATATGTCTAATATGCTTATCTCCAATTATAGAGAAGAAAAAAAATCATAGGTGAAAGAAACAAATGAGTATGAAGAAATTAATGATTTATCATGACTTCTAAATAAATTAAAAACGTGTTATTTATAATGTTTGAAAAATAATTGATGACTTGTAAATTATACAATTTTTTGAATATAATATACGTAAAATATTTATATAATCTTATTAAATATTATCGAAGTGTTGTTACCCATAGTATTTAATAAAGTTAATATTATTCGATTTTGTAATACGAGTAAAGTTTTCTAATCTTTTGTATTCCTTTTTTTCTTGCTCCGATTCAAAAATAAATATTAATGTAAACGTTTAGGAACTTTTTGAATCAAATTTAGTTTCAGTCTGTCTGTTAAACTCATTCAAGCCCACGCGCATAGCTCCAAAATTACTTCACGAATATTTGAAAAATTGTAGTAAACAAAACTGGTAGTATTGGAGATGGTCTTATTTAAGAAAAGTTTAAGGTGACAATTCTCATTCGGGAGATACCAAAGGAGATATTACGTTCGAAAGTGACAACTTTTTTCATTTAAATATCGATAGGATAACGTGAACTCGTTATCATCCTATTTTCATGAAATTTAATATGTATATGTGAAGTATAAGCCTATACCACACATGGACAGTAGGTTAAGTACTGAAATTGCATTAAAATGAATTTTCTGGAAAATCGTTATTGAAGACAAACCAAAAATTTCATTTCGTGTGAGTAAAAATAACAAAAAAGACAGTCATTCATATATCACGAGGAAGTTCTGTGTCTATTTAAATAATTCTCTTTTTTATTTTTTAGTTTGAATTCAGATTTGAATTAATATTTGTAAAATTTTCTCTGAGTCGTCACACACACTTTTCTCCAAATAAAATTTTGTTATTAATCTTTTACATTTTTTACAACTATTAACAAAAATAATTTTTTATTAAGAATAATATAACTTAATAATTATATTTAAATAGTTCTAAGTAATTTTCTATAAAAAATTTTTCATGCTTGGACTTTGAAATCTTAATATTTACCTGTTTATTAGTTCAGTTTCAAAAAATTTAATTAAAAAATTGATTAATTTCTATTTTAAGTCAATCTCTGATTTATCCCTAATTTTTTAAACATAAATAAAAACGCTGGGAAAATAAATTTTAAATTTTTTCCGTAGTTTTTAAATATATTTTCAAAATTTTTTGCATTAATATGCATAGATATTTCAGTTACAGTTTTATTATTATTAAATTATGCTTCCTAATACCAAATTTGAAAAAAAAGGATAATCAGTTAATATAACAATTTACAGAGTTAATTATTTGAATACTCGGCATATGGTTAAGTATGTATATTTCAACTTATTTTTAATGATTAGCGTTCATAAAATAGTCTTAATATCTAGCCTGTAAAGTTGTAAGTACATACATTAGAATAATATTATTGTATTTATTAAATTTGTGTTTATTAGGTAAATTCGATCTGAAATTCCTAAGAGAGAGTAACTTAAGCATTTTATGAAAAAATGTTGCTAAAATGTTGTCATCACAATTCGCTAGTTTTCGTTTTTGAGTTATCATTATGACAGACATAAGGACATGCGGAAAGGGACTATTTTGGTGATTCTATGATCCCTCGTATCAATATTTTATGTGTGCGGTCAATATTTTCTAGCGTTTCAAACTTTAGACTAAAATTAATATACTCTGACATATATATTTTACTAAATTCGACCAAATAAACGAGAATATAAAACTTATCATTTTATTATTCTGCACTTGTTTGGTTTTGTTCAATAGTGAATTAACAAATAGTGAAATGGCATAAATTTCGTTGAATTTTTTTTATAACTAATACAATGTATAAAGAATATCTATATAGTTGATAGTTACACATAAATGATTGTTAATTTATATTTATTGATAAATTGTAGAATTCATAAACTATCCTACTGCATGCATATTCAAATAATATATATATACCTATACAAGAAAAATAAAATCATTTATGAAATGTCAAGGATTAATATTTGTTTTTTATTAAAAAATAAAAATAAAAGAAACATCGTATTAAACAATTCATCATTTTTTCTTAAGACGCATCGTATTGTTAATTCGAAACACGTGAAAAACGTGCATTTTTAATCACATGTTATTAATAAAAATGGTAGGTTTAAATTAAATGTGGAAAATGTTTATTATTATCTGAGAGAAAACTAAATATCATCACATAAGTGATGAGTAAGGTAGAAAATTTAGTTGTTCTAAAAGAAAATCTTTAAATTATTGTTTATGAAAAACAAAATCTCTATTATAACCAAAACCTTCAAAAAAATAAATTGGATTTTCCATTCACCAAAGAAAAAAACAAGAAAAATTTATTGTTTTATTAACAGATATTATTTTTTAATACTCTTAGTCCTTGGGATACTTCGTTCTTATTAAGTTCGAAAAACAAATATTTAACAATTTAGAACAACTATCATTTCATTATTGTGGTTCTACTTAAATAGTTTAAATATTACATTATTGTATATTATATTTTGCGTAGGTATTAATAAAAAGTAGAACATTGAATCTCTAAACAATAAATATTTCTAAAATATTTAGATCTTTGAAATCGAGACAAAAAACGATAGAAAAGAGTCAGTGTTATTTAAGATTTTACCCAAGAGAGGATTAAATTTTCCCAAAATGCAGTAAATTTCCTAACTATTACTAACAAAAAATATAACGGAACAAAGATATATAGATATAGATAGATACAGAGAAAAACGGAAGAACAAGCAGTCAGTTGAAAAAGTTTTATTGCAATCAAATGACCGGTATGACAGTCGATAAAACACGAATAATCCAAAATTATTGTTTGTTTAAATTATGTTTTGGATATCAGAAATTAGATTTTTGTAATGAAGGAAAGAGTATCAGAAGATAAAAATTTGAAATTGCTCAAGTCATGAGTCTTGAAGTCTTGCTGTATCTTTCACAAATTGCTTAATTTTATACATTTGTATGGTTTGGAGATTTACTTTTGAAACATTATTTATAAAAAATAAAAACTACTTTATGTTTTTTGTTTCACCAAATTTTTATTCATTAATGTTGACATATGTTTCGGTCTATATGACCATTTTTAAAACAGTGTAAAGACTGTTTTGAAAATGGTCATATAAACCAAAACATATGACATTAATAAATCATAATTGGTGAAACAAAAAACGCATAGTTATTTCTATTTTTTATAATTTTATACAACTTTTTCGCTAATGGTTGTATAGTAAGAATTGCAGCCGACTAAAAACAAATTTAAAGATAAGTTGTATAAAAGTTTAATTTATTTAATTTCAAACAATATTTTCTAGCTTAGCAAATATTGTGGGGATATTATTTTGACATAACTATAAGAAATAAAATCAAAATTTGTATCTATTGAAACATATTTGCAATAAAATAAAGTATAATTAAACTGCCATAGTAAAAAGTAATCAATAAGATTCTTTTTAATTTGATTTAATAAAGCTTTTTAACACTTCTGTTTTAATCAATGAGTTATCCTGTAATTAAAATTCGAGTGTCAAAGATCCTAAATATTTAGAGTAAATAAAATAATCAACATACCCGAAAGTAAGTAATTTAGTATTTTAGTATATTATTATTTTGAGGTTTAAGTATATTAAAAGAGGTAGCCGTTTTCAAAATTGCTGTAGAATTTTGTTAATATTTAAGAATTTCTCATAAATTTTGACCCTAAACGTTTTTATTGCAAAAATGTAACTTCGAGAGCACAATTTTCTCACACATATATCGAGATTGTAATATTTTGATGTGAAGAACAAATCGCTTTAGTTGCGGAATTATGTTTTTATCCAAAACCAATAATTAGCAATAAATAAAAAAAAACAACACTGGAGAACGTTCAATATTTTTAATAAGCTCAAATAAATTTTTTTCATACTACCAAAGCCAGTCAACATGAACATGAACATTATTATTATATAACTATTTGTAAAAGCTAATTAATATCAATTTTTCTTTTCCATATTTAACATTTTTGAACTTATAATTTGTTATTGTAAAAAACAACGATGAGAAATTATTAATTTCCCATAAATTAATAGTTTTATGCGTGTTTAATAAATAAATGTAAAAAAAATAAAATAAAATTAATTTATATCGGAAATGATTTCTCTTTTTTTATTTTCTTAAAATTATTATTAAATATAATTGATAGATTATATTAAAACAAAATAATAATAAGATAGATATTACATTGGAAATTTATTAGATTTAAAAAATTATTTTCATAATTTTTAAATAAATTAAAAACATGTTTTTGTTTTATTTTTACTTAAAATTATTTATAGTTTATTTATTAATAAATATATTAAATAAAATTGATGATTAATGTTATAATAAATTAGCTGACGATTTGTAAGTTATAAAATTTTCTAAAGATAATTTGTAAATAATATATATTTATTATACAATATGGGTAGTTTTAACTTTATAGTATATTTAATCCACTTCAAAATATTAGGAAGATTTATATTATTCATATTAATATTTTTAACACCCTTTTAAAGAAGAGTGGAATATTAAGCGCAGGTTGATATATTAAGCATATTTATTTGTTAGAAAATTAAATATTCCCGATATATTTTTGCAATATTTTTGCTCTGTTATTATTTTTCCGTTTCCATCGGCCTTCAAGCTTAAACAGTATTCTTTGGATCTGTACGAATTTTAAAAATTAAAATAAACTTCTTGTTAATTTAAGTAATTTATACTTCAGTATTTTAATTGCCAACAAAACCGTATAGGTATATAATGATGTCTTTGAATTAAGTGAGAAATTGTTCAATTGTGATTTATGTTAAGTTTTATTATGTATTAAAAAATAATAATAAAACAAATATAACTTTTAATTATAAAAAATAAATAGTTATATAATAGAAAATTTCCTACGAGCTTATCAGTTAAATTAGATAAACTTCTTGAAAATGTTTTGACATACTTCTAATATAAAAATGAACATAATGGAAATAATAGAATATAATAAATACCAATATTATCAAAATCTTTTAGCTGAATATTAAATGATAATCTCTTTATTTTTTTAAAATTTGCACTCGATTTTATCGCAACATTGACATATGACAGCTCTTAAATGAATTGTGGCATATAGCTACCCTTACCTGAAACAAAAAGAAATATAAAATTAGAAAATTAATCTACTACTATTCTTTAAATCAATATATTTGTTGGGAAAATCCAAATTACTACTTCGTTTTTAAATAGAGAAACAGTTTTAAAATTAAACACTCCTGGATATATGTGAACGAACCTTTAGTATGTAAATATGTGAACGAACCTTTAGTATGTATGAGAGATATCAAAATAATTTTTAAAAAAACTATAGTATCATCTTATAAACTTTATCCTAAAACTTAGGTGATAAAAAGCTAAAAAATTACCGTTGGCTACGATGCTTTTTTATTTTTAGTGCATTTTTTAAAGTGTGTATTATTTTTTTAAACGTTTGTTTAATGAATTTTATTTTAACATTCATTCAACTTTCTTCAATAATAACACAAATTAATTTTTTGTTTTATTTACAAATTATTTTCGTGTCAAATTTCAGGTTCAATATTTCATTAATATTCTTAATACTTGGGTGGGCTTTCATGTGTCCAGTTCTCTTTAATCTTTTATATGCATGCAAAGTTCTAATTTAAATTATAGGCAGGTATATAACTTAAGACTTCGACACTAACTAGACTTAAATTTGTTTATACGATATATAAAAATCGTTAAATTTTAAATCGTCTTTTTTGTTTTAAGTTATAAATTAAATTATTTTTTTATTGAATTAATAGGTTTTTATCGGAAAATAAAAAATACAAATCAAATGAAATTTTTTTTGAAATATATACCTAAAATAAAGTCAAACAAAAACAACAAGTCATCGAGTAATTTATTTATTTAAATATTTTGTAAGATTTTTTTTTCTATAAAATTGCTCTCATATATAACAGAAACCACAACGATTGATTCCCCATTTATAATATTTAAAATTGAATTCCCAAGGTCTCATATGCGTAATTTTACACTTTTCTTATGTTTTCTTATAGCTTGTGTATTTTGTTACGATATGAAACCTACGACAGAAACAATATAAGATCTGATATACTAAGTCGTTTTTGAGAATGCTGTAGAAGAAAATTTTTTTATTTAAATTCACACGTGAAAAATCGAATTATTTTAAAAGAATCCAGGGATTCAAAAATATTACATTATGTAAATTTTTATATAAGTTTAAAAATATTATTTAAGGAAAAGTTCTTTAAATATATGAATTATTTAAAATAATTAGCTTTTGTTAAAAAATTTTTCAGAATTTTTTTTTATTACAAAAATTTATTTCATTTATTACATAATATTAGCCCATGTAAAATTTACTGAGTTTATAAAACTACTGGCCTAAATAAATTTAAGCACTATGCGGATACCTGCTCTAATCTTAAGTGAGACAATAAAACTTCAGTATAATTAATATTATATTATCATTAAACGAAATTAATGATAATATTGGTAGCAGCAATTAAATTATTATTTTTTGAAAGTGCATCTTTAAAAAAATATAGCAATAAATGTCAATAATAATAATTATAAACACATCAAATTTGATATTAATTGGATAACTTAAATTTAATTTTAAAGTAGAATGCATTTTTAAAGTAGATACTTAGAACATATTAAAATTGTTGAATATAATCGTCGACCAATTATTTTGTAATTTTCAGTCAGGTTTTTATTTTTTTGTAAAAATTTGTAAATAAAAGAATTATAACTGAAATCATCAATTATTCATAGCACATGTTCTTACACGATAATATAAAATAAAATAATTTTGTTTATCCTGAAGCATGGATAGGTATAAATTAACGATAAACTATTATTTATTATTTCATAAATACCATTAAAATAAGGAAAATATGTTGAAAGCTGCAAATTTATATACAAAAAAAAGCATAAAATGAAAGCCATCAATCACACTTCCATGTATTTTCTAAACATTGTCGAATATCCTATTCAAGATATTCTACGAATTGTTAAGAAAAAAAAATTGTATGGTAAAGAAAAAGCTATTCATACAATCAGTTCCGTCTTAAAAAGAAATAGATGAGATGTCGAAATTTTGTACTTTTTCTAGAGCTTCTTTACTTTTTCATTTCAAATAGCATTGGAAATTTTGTGACATAATTCGTTTATATTGTACTTGTTAATAAATTAATAGTGCTATATTTCACATACGAGTGTAAAACTAGATTCAATACCTTAAGAAATTAAGATAACAATTAAAATTAATTCAAAAACGAAGAAGTTATAAGCTTTCAAAGAATATTTTTTATCTCATTCTTCAAAACGATGTTTTACTTGCATTTTTCATAGGAATACTACATAATTACGTCACTTTAGAGTAACACTATCTTTATTTATGTAACATTTTCGTAGTTCCATAGTTAACATTTTTAAAAACTTGTCTAAAAGTTCAGTTCCTCCTTGTTCGTGAAGTAAAGACGATTCAATTGAAATATAATAAATTCATTCATTATCAAATTTAAATAAAGATTTCTAGTTCATTTTTTAATCTACTTTAAAATGTTTTATGTTTAAAAATAGCTCAGTTTTAATAGCTCGTTTAGTGTACAGCTCTAAGATCAGCACTGCTAAAAGATAAGAGACTAATAGTTCAAATATAATAATCACTTGATGTACACACCTTTGTAAAATGTACATTAGATTTATGAAAGTGAGTTAGATTAAAAAAAATAATAAGTTGATTTTTTAAAGAAAAGAAATGCTTCTTAAATTATTTTAAATTATATATTATATAGATTGAATCTGATTGATCATTGTCAATGTGAGAAAGTACATGTACTTGGGTAAGGTTTTTAAAATATGAATCAATCAAGGTGAATAACCATACCGCAAAGGATACTGTTAAAGGTTGATTACATTTTATTGAGTAATTAAAGTGAGGCTATTCGATTTAGTAAAAAAAGTTTGTTGACAGACAATGTTTTTTGGCTATATCCCGATATAATGATAGATTATTGCTCATTAGTTATTAGAATCAGAGCCAATTTTTTAAAGCCTGAGGAAATTTTTAAAAAATTTATATACGTTCTTCTAGTTTTTAAGTTGTGTGTCTTATATTATTTTTAGAGACACAAGCAGTTAAAGTCATTTAGACACATATTTATCGAAAAAAAAATGTTTTTTATCGCATGAAAAACTAGAGATTATGGATATCTCGAAATAACTCCCAATCAATGTCTAACTATGTCATGAAAATATCAAAAATTTAATCTATTCAAAAAACTGCTTAAGTTTCTTAAAAACGTACCTAATGGAGGAAAAAGGATTTAAATAGGATGTATAAAGTCGTGTAATAGAAATGAATAGCATAGTTGTTATGGTTCGAAAAAAATTGTTTACGCATGCTTTTTTTGGAAAATTTTCTAGCTTTTCTTATTGGTTTAAAAATTTTAATATATATTTTTCCATATTCGCAATGATGATCTGTTTCACCTTTTGTTATTGGAATAACATAGTCAAAGACATTAAAGCAAATGGTTTTTAGGTACAGGCTAAGATACTATCACAATGAATAGTCGACTTTTGAAAAGTTTGCAAAATCATTCTCAGAATAATAAAAAGTGGGGATTACCCAAAGCTTAATCGTTCTTCAATATAATTTTCCACTGTTTTTCAAAGCCAGTTTCTATAATTTATTACGTTACCATATTTCATCACAATATTTCGTCTTTTTTCATAATAAGTAGTTATACAAGTTTTTTTTTTCCATGTCTATTGAGAAAATCTTGGCCGTTTTTACAAAAAGAGACATAAATACGACGCAAAAAGATGATTTATTTCTTTTATACATTTCACATTTATTTCATTTATTGCAACATCTATTTCCTCTTTTTGTGTTAAATAAATATTAAAATTATTATTAAGTGGCCAAATATATTGCACATCGTTAATTGCCTATCATTAATTGCTTTTCGTCCTTAAAATGTACCATTACCTACCAAGTGATATTCAAGATAAATTTATGATGTTTGGTGTCAAAAGAAATTCCACAGTACATAACAAATATAAACCCTGCCAAAAAAAATTTAAGTGACGACGTATATGGCTCAATATTGGCTTCCTCTGAATTGAGTTTAAATTAAATTTACCCAGTTTTGTGCATTGAAAGTTCGTGATTTGAAAATCCCAATTTTTTCACCAGCCTTAAAAAAGTATAAAGTATGCCTGGTCAACAAAAAATTTAAGAGAACATTAAAAAACGTTCGGAACATTAAAAGTGGTAATAATTTTATGTATTACAAGTTTATTGTGATAATTTCAAAATTGTAAAGATCTCGAATGATTTGTAAGCTCAATAAATTATCCACGATACAATTGAAATAATTCAAAATAATTCAAATGTGAACAATCAGAATAATATAATATTGTTTTTTCTATGCTGCACTTATTGTGCTGCGCTGTGAGGCCTACTTGACATCGCTTAATGCAGTTTTAGACATATAGTTACAGCAAAAACTCAATTTGAATATCAAACTGTGTGTGGCTTTGACGGAAATAGAGACTGGAATTAACTTTTAAAATGTTCAATACTGTAAGAGAGAATTGTTTTTTGTGAACGTTCCTTAATAATACTGTTAATAATAATAAAAAAAATGTACTTCATCTTCTAAGAAAGATTAAATAATAAAGATTAACAAAAACAAAACAAAATCTAATAATAAAAATCATTTCACTCTCATCACAAAAATTATCTTTTATGACTGAGCATATAACTTTATTAAAATGAAATAAAAATCCAGTTTTCACATATTAACTAAAATAAAAAGATCTATAAGAATTTTACCTTTCACGATTTAAATACAAAATCCGTGTTCTTACTTTAATAAAATAAATAAAAAACTTAATACTTACTTATAACGATTTTTAATAAAAGAAATCTGGGTTAAAAAATTTAATTGTAAATCAAAAACTTGATAGTAATTATTTCTTTCTATTTATTCTAATCGATTTTTACTATTCTTTTAAATTGAACGTTAATAACAAATTATTAAAAATGAATTTTGTTTTGTTTTCATTTTTTGATTTATTGTAATTAAAGATCACTTAATAAAATATCTTTCCAATTACAATTTTTTTTTTAAATATCTATGTATCAAATCTTAATTAATAATATTTTTATTATGTCAAAAAATTGTTGTAATTAACTGCTTATTAGAAAACTTTATAATCAAGTCGTTGGCGATAAAGGAGAAATTTTTTATTATGATTTTTAAACTAATTCATAAGATTTGATAACTTTTTATCCGATTAAAATGTAGAAAATTCGGTGATTCAAAATAATATATGAGAAGTTTAATTGTGTTAAATCGCAATATTTGTATTTTTTCAAAAAAATTTTGGAACGAATTATATAGATTTGGCAATTCGGGTTAATTTTACTTCCAAGTTATGTCTATCGATAACGGAAGTATTGTATTCCTGATTGTAAAAAAATGTTTTGCTCCAGTTTCCAAATTTTTTATATAGATATCGACCTTTTGGGACATCCTGAGAAAAATTCATTTCGTATCCATGTGAATTACTATATACTGACCGAATATTTATAAATTTGTGGTAAACAGTAGTGAAAGTGTTCGTAAAGTGGTTCGATTAAGAAACATATCACCCATCAATTACCGATCCGGAGATATATCGCTACAAAAATTTTTACTCTTTAATGCCGTATAAATATCCCATGAACCCGTTCATCCGCTTCTGATGAAATTTTATGTACACATGCTTAGTATAGGTTTGTATAGGTCGTTCAAATTGTAATAAATTAATTTTTCTTGAAAAACATTATTAAAGAAAAAATGAAACGGAAAAAGTGGCATGGAAAAATAAAGCTACTGTCACAGAAAATTTTATATGATAAAAATATAAAAAATGAATTTTTAACCTAATAACCAAATTGTGTCTCATCATAAGTTATATAACTTACATAAGTTATATAACTTAATCGTATATTACTGACTGTTGTAATAAAGTTTTCTCATTCAAATATATGTTTTTTGATTCCCTTTTGATGATGCTACCGCAATACTGGATTTATTGAAAGAAATTGGCAAATACATTATTTCGGAAATTGGTCCAATGAATTGGCTTCGAAGACGATGCAACATATTGGTTCTTTGGCGTTATGTGAAGTTATTGGCTTATGCTGATAAATGAGAAACAATAGACGCTTTCGAAGCCAAAAAATCCTGTGTACTTTATGAAATAAGGCCTGAATTATTCGAAAAAGTGGTCCAAAATTGATCTGATTGGATGCGGATCCTCAGTGCCAATCGTGTGGATATTTGCCGGAAATTATATTTAAAACCTCAATGTCATAAAATTATTTTTTCAAATAAAAAAATAAATTCGTCTTAAATGTTAATTAAAATGTGTTATATTTCAATTTGAAATTCTATTATTCTAAATAAAGCCTTTATTATGACCACAAAAAAATATTGACTAAAAAGTAATATATTTAGTATTATGTAATAAAGATATCAAACGAAATACGTAATCATATTTTAACGTCGTATCAACAGGTGTATGTGATAAATTTGCATGGTACAATATACCTACTTCTCCAAAAAACCAAATCTAATTTATTAAATAAGGAAGTTATTTCAGATCTTACTAACAGCTTCCGAATGAATTAATATAAATCACATCCTCCAAACCATAACAAATCAATTTTTGTCGTAACCAAACACAAATATAAACAAATAAATAAACAACAAAAAATAAATTATTTATTTACATTTCATATTTTAAATTGTACAAATTTAAAACCACAAATTAAAAAAAATATATAATAAAAATATAATGGGTGTCCCATAACACTGTAAGGTGGTGACAGAGTTCAATTATAATTATCTCACTTTTGTTTCCGGGAATAGTAAAAGATTCATTTGTAACTAGTACTACTGGTGGAAACTTTGATAAGCAATTACACAATTTCGAAAATTTTGCTTTTATTTTTACAGCATAATATGGAAATATATGCTTTTAGCAAATGCTTTTAGCTTTAATTTACCAGCTGTTTTTCATTCGAATGCAACATAGCATATATTTTACCAGCAGCTCCAAATAATTCATTAATTTAGTAAATTTCATTTAACAAATTTATTTTATCTACTTGATATTGAGACACTCGATATTTTTCTTCTTTCATTTCTAAAAATTAACCACAAGATAAAAGCCTTAAGACATATTATCACAGCATTTTAATTTTAGAATTTTCCTTGCGGGAAGGTCAAATGCTAAATGTATAAATTGAGTTGAATACTTAGTTACACACATAACCTTATATGCAATTTTACTCAAAATCTAGTTTTGTCTAATTTAGTAAATTACATAATCAATTTACTTAGATAATTTGCACAATTATTTAAATACGTCTGTTTAATGGAAAAAGTTGTAATTTAATTAATTTTATTTTAATATTTTGTAGGTTTCTCGGAAAACTAGTGATGAGCAAAGCAAAACCAACACAAAGACCGGGACAGTCTTGGTCTTTCTCAAATACATCGAGCCTAGGTCTAAGACTTTTTTGGTCTTGCATATTTGATGATATACGTTTTTTTATTAATTTTTCTATGCGTTATCATTAGGATGATTATTAAAGGTATAATAAATTGTAAATAATTCACAATTAATAATTAATTAATATCATCCTGATTAAAGAGACAACTAAAGCGTTTTCTTTAATGTGCTACTGATTCTAATGTCTTGTTGCATGCGTGCTCGCTCTTCTCGTGTGTTTGTTATGATTTTGGACTGAGCGCTATGTTTATAGTTGTTTGTTTCTGTACAAATCGAATGTGACAATATAAAACTCGTTTACAATACATACTAATATATTTCAATATAACGCATAGAGACATTAGTTCTACACGAAGCGTCTCTGTATTATTATTTTTAAAATTTTTTTTACTTTATTATTTAAAAATCATTTTGCTCCACGAAAATAACATTTTGCAGTTGCTACATATATTTTGACTCATGAATTAATCGGAAGCTGTTATTATTAGGTTAGGTGGCATTTAGTCCCGGTCTTGCTTGTTCGGTCTTGGTCTTGGTCTGGCTGGTGTTTAAATAATCTTAACCAAGACTAATTATGCTCATCACTACTATTAATAATAGTTTAAGCAATTTAGGAAACAATACTGTCAATTAAAACCTAAAAATACAGTTTCGAGAACATTTGTCAACTAACGAAGTATTGAAAAAAATCGAATGTTTATGCAGCATTACCGATTTTATAGATTGACTCAAATAAATCCATACTATAGAAATAAGGGAAATATATAACTGCTTTATTTATGTATTAAATAAATTGCGTAATCAAAATTTGTAATATTTGAAGCATTCCTCTAGGCCCATTTCAAACAGAACACATCGTATAAATCTAATTAAACCCATATCTGCAAGGCATTTTTTGTAACAAATTTCAAATGTCTGTTTCCTGTTGTTAAAATTTTATAGACGTTCATATTGTTTCATTTTTTAATCAAATTTAAGAAATTTTAATCAAATTTAATGAAAGAAATAAATTTATATTTATTTTATTTATTAATTATAACTTTAAGATGAAACAAAATTTGATCTGTAATTATTATCTTTTTTTCTATAATACATTATGAATTATAAAAGTATGATCTAATATTTTTATGAAAAAAAAAAATCTTATAAAAATCTAGACACACCCAAAAATATATGGTTCAATATATAATTTAAAATGTCAGTTCAATATTTTGTTGTGTTAATTAGTTGTAACAATTAATAAATTAATAAATTTGTTAATTTCAGAGTAAAAGAAATTTTTTAATTACATTGATTAATTATCAAATAAAGTTAATATTATTTTAAATGTTAAAATATTGAATGTAACGAACTTATCAAATAAATAAATTAGATATCATTTTTAATATTATAAATAGTAAAGCAAGAATACTTAAAAAAAAAATGTGAAATGTTATATAATAAGTTTATTAGCGTAATTTGAAATGAAATTGAGGAAAATCTTATCAGTTTACGAAAAAATGTTTCAAAAAACTTTTTTTGGTTTTCTTCTGTTTTACGCTATAAAAATTTTTGGTCACAGACTCATCAATACACGCAATTATAACTTTGTGGTTTGAAACGGCACGCCAAATCAAAATTATCAAATATATCAATCGTATTTACGATTGATAGATGTCTTTGACTTTAGTTTCCTTGGTGATGTTATATTACCATATTTTTATCAACATTCATCTTGTCTTCCTATTTATTCCTAATTTATCATCATATCATCGTTCTCAACGTCCGATTCATTTGGTCTTGTTACATTTCGATTCCGGTACCGGAAATCGAACCTGACCTTTGTGGGTGAGTAGTGGTTTCGTTACAGCTTCAAATTAGTTAGAAGAACTTCTAAATGATTCATTTAACATTCTTTTTTATACAACATACACAAAGTGACGCATTAAACAATGTAAACGTTAATGAAAATTATCGGAGTAGACTAGAAATAATTTTTTTCGCAATACCAACAGTTCCGAGTACTGAGGTATTGAGTGTTAAATAACAGCCTATATGAATTGGAAGCGATTTAAAATTACCCAATATTAATGTAGGCAAGTAAAATTTATCCACACTGTTTTGAAGAAGTTGAAAAATGCTTCAAAAATCTATAACAATGAAAGACTTTTTCAAATCGGTCGAGTAGTTTTTAAATTTATTCGAAACATACAAAAATACTAATGTTTCCTCTTTATATTAGTATACCTAGATATCCAATTTCTATGCTCTATTTTATAAAAATGAAAAAGTACTGAAAAATATTTTATTTTTCTAAATGTGTGGTAGGATATACATTTAAAAAATATTAAAAAAAGTTCTTTATTCTACCTACTAATGTTTGTCGTGTATTTGATGTACATAATTACAAAGTATTCTTATTACACCCAAAGCAGAACTATTAAAACAAAAAAAATATTTGTTATTCGAAATATGTTTGATAATAATTTAAAAATTTCTTTTGGTGTGCTTGATAAACTTTTATTTATGTCCATACACAGTATGGGCGGCAATTGTGGTCAGATGACAAAGCACAATTCTCAGAGACCTGAGTTCGATTCATGTTGTATTATTATTTTACTTCTCTACAAATGGTTCTAATAACCAATTATCATATCCATGATTACCATTCATGGAGCTATTAGGGGTAAAAACAATGTGTAATTGTAAACTGGTTATTCGTAACTTTTTCCAAAAAAATAATAAAATCACAAAGCCTTAAAGTGAATTACTTCAGATTATCGTTAATACCACTCTAAAATGTAAAAAAATTACAAATAACCTACATACTTTCAAAGCTTTACAAATCTTTGTAAAACAGATGTGTCAGAGCTTTCAATTCAGTTTAGTCCCATTTCAATTTAGTTCAGATCTGATGACCCTAATGCGAGGGGAGGAGCAAACATAACTTTTAATGATATGTGTTTTTAGCGGGTAACTTCGTCGTTTATGAATCGATTTTTAGTGAACAACAATTTTTCGTGGTTGATTTAGATTACTTTTTAGTTCATTTTTTTGAAGGCTTTTTTGTTTAAAATTTTTTTTTAATAAAAATTTATCACAATAATAGTCTGGTAGCCCATCAACATTTTAGATTCCCTCGGTGTATGCAATATGTTTATTATACACATGTATGTATATATATTTTTTTTTATTTGTAAAAGAAGGTTGAATGTGAACACAACAATATAGCTTTCACTTTAAATACTTATTATCGCGTACCATGTGATGATAATTTTTAACTTTACAACTAGCTGGAGCTAAAGCAAATAGTAGAAGGTACTTATTATACTATATTAATAAATATTTTACTATGTGCATACAAATATTATATCCAAAACATGCACTGCTCAATGTTTTTCGTCTTCGAATCTTAGGAATAGAAACATCCAAGAATTTAAGTTTACATGGTCTTAGACTTAACTTTAAACTAACCATATTGAAGTGCTCTCTGTTCAATTTTACAAACAACTAGCAATTTCAATATTTTAAGAAAGGGGTGAAGAAAAATGTTTCGAGGAAACAGCTGTAGTAGTTATAATAATAATATCCCAATTGTTATCTTGAGCCTTTCTTACCCATGTTTTACCCGTATACATGATGAACTCAAAAATCAAATCATCGCTATTTGATCGTTTTTGAAACTTACAACGTGTCCTGCCAAAATCGATTTCAATGCAACCAGTGAACATCTTTAATTTTTATTTTATTTCTTATTGTGTTGTATTTCAGTTTTATCGAAAGTTGTATGTTAAGCACTGATCTTTCCGTTGCAAATCATAACCCTTCTTTTTGAAAGTTTTGAAAATATTCATAGATATGTGGGGTTTTTACGTTTTTCAGGGCAATTTTTTAAAATAAAAATAAGATATATGATTTTTAACGTCGCAACAAGTCTGGAATGGGTTAAAATTCTTCATTACGGTTTTTCAACACACAGTACAAGACAGAAAAACAGACACAGCAAGTTTAAAGAAACGGAGTAAAAAATGAGTAAACTTTATAAAAAAAAAAAAAAGAATTATGAAAATACTGGTAACGTTTAAAAAAACGATAATTATGCAACGGGTTTTCGATATTACATTGTTTTTAATATATAATTGATAAAAAATTTTATTTACCTGCTTGTGAATTAATTATTTTGTGCAAATAATTAGTACTATTTTTTATAGTTGAAACATATATAGGTAGGATTCATAACATTTTATATTACGATTAATTTAATAGTCTAGGCTTTTATCGTCACACTACCGAATGATCCAAAAGCTTGATTATCCACTTATAATGAACATAAGATACGGATAAGATTATACGACATTGAATTTCCCTGAAACTCTTTTCATTTAGTTCCTTCCTAAAAAATTGGGAAAGTAAATTGAGGGAATTTTTATTTCAAGGGCAAAAAATCATCAAGCTTTATACAAATATACTTTTCAAGGGAAACTCGTGAGCAAACTAATCAAATCTTCTCCTTTATATGTATAACTAGATTTAACTTTAAGTTGCAGGCCAAAAAACAAAAACTGCATTTAGAATTTGTAGCGAGCGTTAGCGTAGCGACAATTTCCGGAGGTTGAACTCACCGAACCATTACCTACAAGACCTCGAAGATTTATTATGTGATCAATTTTAGTGACGAAACTTGGTAAAGATCGGCCAATTAAAATGTAAAACTAAAATATTTGAACATTTTGTAAGCTTTCCTATATATTTAGTTACAATAAATTTAAATTACAATTTACATTTCTTTTCTTTTATTTCTAAAAAAAAATATTTATAAGGAAACATTTACTAGTTCTCTTCTCGAAATAGTTATCAAGTTTAGAATGACAACAACCGATATTAATTCATGACAAAAGATAGAAGAAAGTGGTTCGTAGAGTGGGTAGCAGGATTCTTTATATTTTAAAAAAATGAAAGAGAAATTAACCTATTTTAGAGACATATGTATATTGTAAAGTAAGTATATAATTTAAATTCTATCTAATAAAATCAAAACGAGTAGGCAGGTTGAATTTACTTACATTTTATGGAAGTGTGAACAAGTTTACATTTCTATGTGTCTTTTTATGACGGAAGAATTTTTTATTCAAACTAAATTACAATCAACATATCTAATAATACAGTGTGTTTGTAAAATAGTGGAGGTGTTTACACTCGTATAAAATTTGTTACATCCGAAATGTTTACAGAACATTGATATAATACACTGTGAATTAACTGCTATAAGTTGTTCACTATTGAAGGCAATTTTTATTCAAAATAATAATAAATTCGAACGATGTAGTATTCAGTAGGGAAATGTCATCTTGAAATCTCCAAAGAGCGGCGTTATAAATTTTTAGCACAGTTATCGAGAACAATAATTAGGAAATACTGTTTTTGAACATAATTTATAAATTTCCAGAACTTTTCTGAAATTATAAAACAAAACAAAAAAGTTAACAAAAAATACATTTTTGGAATAAAGGTTTATTTTAAAATGTGAGCATCCACTAAGCAAGGATTTTTGGAATTTCTAATTGAATGGAGCGGGGAAGAATTAGAGGGAGAACTTTGAATGAAAGCTTACTCTGTTATTTTCACGAAAAAGTCTATAAAAATTTGGAATATAGATAGGCTTATTTTAAAATATGAGCATCCACTAAGCAATAATTTTCGGGAATTTCAACTGAATTGGGAGCGGGAAATTATTATGAAAGTCTTTGAACTTTGTTAGAAACATAGAAATCCTAATCACAATTACTGTATTCACATTTTAGGTTGAAGTAAGGGACGAGTTTTGTATGGTAGTATCCGAATTTTAATGGAAGAAACTTCAAAATTGTATGTGATCATCTGAAATAAATAATATCTGTTAACAATTTGTATGTGAGTCTTTTTTGTATGAAGCTATAAAATATATAGGCTTATAAGCGTGATGACACCACAGTACAAAACCCTGGGCAATAGCTAGTTTTTTATACATGCTCGGTATAATTTCCACACAATTAAATATGAAGGAAAATGGGACCAGGCTAGAAAATTGTCCGGATACCAATTATTGAAACCAACATGAGTAGTGTTTCGATTTTGTTATTTAAATACCGATCTATCTCTCCAAACTCAATGTAGTACAACCACTTTGTACATCGTTAGTAGTACAAATCATAAAAGTATTTCACGAATATAACAACAATAATAACATCAAAACATAAATATAAACATCACACAACAAAACTCTCTCTTACAAATAAAAATGAATACAGAGGAGTACAGTTTAATCACGATTTATCATTGTTTTCATTTTTGTTGTAGTTAAATAAAAAAAAAAAAAACTACATAACATACCTACTAGATGAAGAACTATTATTATTATGATGATTATCATTTTGAAACCATCTCTTTAAAGTGCACTATTATTATAAATATTATTCTTAAAAAAACATTTTTATTCATTTTTTATAAACTATAGTATATGTCATCTTGTTAATTATTATTATGATGATTATCATTTTGAAACCATCTCTTTAAAGTGCACTATTATTATAAATATTATTCTTAAAAAAACATTTTTATTCATTTTTTATAAAATATAGTATATGTCATCTTGTTAATTGACACAAACAAGTATACATGTATTAAATATATAATGGTAGATCAAAATATTGTACAATCTAAGTTTATTTAAATGCAACATTGTTATTGATTTTAAGCTCACTTAAGATGAGCTACATATTTGAAATTTTAAAAATAGTTTTGTAATTGGATGACAATGCAACATTAGGTATAATATAATATAAATATTATTGTAGCGTTGTAAAACTTAATATAGTTACTATTTTTTTGAAAAATCATGAAATTGTCTGTTTTATCAATGTACGCAGAATTCAATGGTTTGGCTAAATGCAATGCATGGATGACTCCCGAATACCAAAAAAAGGACTCAATGCTAAAGTTTACAACACAAGGAGGGGAGGGAGTTGTTGAAGAGTACAAGGCCCAACCAGGACTGTAATGCCATTAGGTCAGGTCGGTCATGAAATATATGAGGGTATATTAAATTTGAAAATATTGAAGGTATGAAAAACTAATGACATATTGAATGAATTAGAAAATATATTCTATATTATACTTGTAGAGAATCACTTAATTCCGTTCATTTTCGCCTGTCTATCCGTCCTTCTGTCATCAAAATACATCAAAAAAATATCATTAGCTAAAATGATGTCGTCTTCTAGACCTTAAAAGTGGCTATAAATATGTGAAATGGAAGTTACATTGGATTTTTGGATCCATGGTCCTTCTTTTAAACCATATAAGATAAACGTAAAAAATAATATACAAAAAATGCGTGTTTCTTATAAACAAACAACTTTTATTTGAAACATTTCTCCATAAACTACTTAAATTATTTATAATAAAATAAAATATGTCATCATGTTAATTGACACAAACAAGTATGTTTTAAATATGGTAGATCAGAATATAAAAGTACAATACTCCAGTCAGTTTTCTTTCTACATTGGCTAGTTGATTAATCGCTTTGATTATTTGTGACAACAATATTTTGCATAAATCATTTTTTTTGTATGAAAATAATGTATTGTTTGTGCTAGATATTGTTATGGGTATTGTTTAAGTACAGAGTGATTTATTTCATGCAACCTTTTCTAAATTTAACTGACGTTATGTATGTAAGTTCAAATCATAAGTCAATTTGAAAGAATTGACGCAAGTGAAAATTACAATAAAAGTTATAAATGTCTAAACAATTAAATACAAACAGTTTTGTTCGTGCACGTCAAAATAATAAGTTTACTGTTTTGTTCTTCAGTATATTTCCATTATAAAATTTGACTACATTGTTTATAATTCTGTTTCTTTATTATACTTTTTTTTTAATAATACTTTTAAATTAGATAAATGCTTTACAAAAAAATCCACTTTTTAAATATTATTCCTTCAAAAGTTTACTTCAGTAGAAATCTACAATCAATTAGGGTACGAAGAAAATAAATACGCCACGATTGCTATCTTTACAGTAACTGATGTAATGCACAAGTCATTAAAGATGTTTGGGAGGTATAAAAAAATACTACGAGACAAATGAAAATTGAATAGAATGTTCATCATTCCATTACAAAACATTATTACAAACGATTTACCAAACTGTTAAAAAGTCATTGTAATTTAAAATAAACTGTAAATTTTTCCATGAAATCTTATGGAGATTCGTAAGCCGAACAGATTAAATTTATTTTCATTAACTGAAAACAAACTAACGGGAATTTTAAATAGTAACTTATACTCTAGACAACCAATTGATTATAAATTTAATAAAATTCAAATAACAGTTTTCCATTAAATACTAGCCGATAATGTCGTTTATACAGAAAAAAAAACTAGCGCATTAGACAGTCCGGCAACACCATCTGAGATCTAGTGTCACAAGCAGATGTTCGTTATAAAACATAGTAAAATCGTTTTAATCCGTTTAAATAAACTTGGTGGATTATTATTTTGTTTTCCCATAAATACAGACATGATTTAGGCAATTTAAATAATTAATATAAAAACTCTTAACTTATATTCTTAAATGTTATGGTTTTAATTTGACAGCTTGTAGATAAAGAACGTATATTACTACAAACACTATGCATTTTAACTATTTTATAGTGTTGACAACAAATGAAGAGGAATTAATGTCATACAGTCTTGAATATTTACTGTATTTCTAAACATCATTAAAAATTGAATAAAAAAAGATACTTCAATGTAAAAATAGATACATTTTTCCGTACAATTTTTACTGAATCTCACAAAATATTTGAAATAATTTTTTCCAACAAAAAATTTCTGCATTTTTATGATAAAATATTGGTTATGGGAAAGTGGAAATTTTTATCTCTTAACAGCTACAACCACAAGTATATTTAAAATTTCTGAACAAAATAATATTAGAATTTTATCGAAGATCAAAGAAATGGGGGCAAAAAATCGAAATTTATTAGAACTATATTTACTAATAACATCAACCCTATAAAATGTTTCCCTTTTTCAACTTACTCGAAAAAATGTTTCTTATTAAAGGATGACTAAGTTATTATGAGAAATAACGTTAAACGAAGTCGGAAGTATATCTTAACTATGTTAAACATATCAATAATTATTCATAATTAATTTCTATTATTAATTGGTGATTCAATTCATGACTCGGTTTAATTACTAATTATAAATTATAACGAAATAATTTAAAAATAAATTTCTCAATCAATTTCTGGATATTTTAAATTTGTATTAATTTTTTTGTTTAATTTACTAATTTGCAAAAAAATAGTATTATGTAGATATATTTTGCACACTAAAGTTTCAAAAATTTAATCAGTATGAACGAAATATTTTCCCTAATTTTATACTAAGTATGTAAATATTTAACAGTATTAAGATTCAATTCATAACTAAATTTAATTACTGATTATATATTATTAGGAAATATAATAAACATAAAATTAATCAAATTTTGCATATTGTATATTATAATTAATTTTTTGTTTATAATTTATTAATATGCAAAAAAAAAAATAATGATATGAATAATTAGATATTTTGCATACCAATAAATATGTTATAATATGTAAACGTAAGGAATGAATAATTTCCCCAATTTTCACTTAATGAGTATTTAAAAGCACAAATAATTCTTAAATTCAAATCAAATTTTCCGTTTTAGATAGTTACAAAGAATTCCACTATATACAATTTTAAATATTAAAACAGTTTAAATTTTTCAAATTTAAGATTTTGTTAATATTAATTTTTAACCGATAAAAAACATGACTCTGTTCTAGAATCTACGAAAAAGCACATAATAATTTAATAATATTTTAATAATTTAAAATTAAATATCTATATTAAAAAGTTCATTGTTAGAATGAGTCAGTCATGTGATGACGACATCAACGAATCAATTTTTAGATCTGGGCGTAATTTATGTAGAATTCCAAAGGTAAACTGTTTAAAAAGTTGTTTGGTGGAATATTTTTATTTAAAATTATTTTTTTGACTTTTGAGTCGATTTGTAACCATCTATTTTAGTTATTTTAATTTAAAATGGTATTTATGTTAGCAATTTTACCACAATTTTTCAAAAGTATTGTATCTGAAACTACACAAATTTGATTGAACTCGCTGTAATATAGTTCATTGAAAACGGGAGTATATGCGAACTTCACACACAAAATTATTTAGGAAAACAAAAATTATAAACGAAATTATCTGGCCAATCAAATAGTTGTATTTTCTAAAGTCTTCTAAGCAAAAATCAACTTATACTCTTTCATTTACTAAAATCGAAAATTATTGCAAATCTTATAAACATCAGTAATTTCTCTGAATCAGGCAAAGTTTTGATCATAAAGCTTTATTCTCATAACTTAAATTGAATGGCAAAGAATTTAATAGTAAAGATTTTACATTCTGCATGTTAATATAATCAGATAATAATAAATAGCTTGAGCCAATAAATTTCAAATAATTATTTTATTAATAGCTTCATCCAAATTAGGTTAATAATTGAATATTATTAATAAAAAAAAAAAAACCACATAATTTATAGTCAGTTAATTGAAAGATATAATCAATCAACCAATACTTCACAAAAATAGGTAAAAAGAACTATTCACTTTATTTCTAAATTCAATAGGTCAATTGAATATGCGATTCTTGCTTATAAATACTACTAATCTTACTTAATATACCTAAAGTATTCACTTAATATTATATTAACATATAATAATAATATACCATATCCAAATATGAATGTAATTTAACATGATTCTTTAAAATTTCATCTAAAAATTGAATTATTCTTAAATATAATTATATTGTTCGTTATTAACAGATTACAATAATCATATCTCATAAGAATTTTCTATAAATGTTATTCAATGGTTTTGTATTTTATAAATATTTCACACAAAAATTTATAAGAATTCCGTACCTAACTGTTTTTTAGTAAAATTATTAATTTGAAAAAAAAATTTTTTTTTTAATTAATATACACAAAATAGGCATTACTATGGATTTTTTGCCCAGTAAAACGGATTTTAATGCGGTTTGTTGTGTTGGATTCGTGAGAGTCTCTAGGAACTTGAACTAAGGAACTTATCTGAAGAAAAACGCATTTTGAAGTAGACAATATTTTAAAATGCAAAACTCGGTAAATAATGGTGAAACTTAGTCATACTAGGGACTCGGGGGTTTTGAGGTAGCCGAACACGAATATGAAGTCGTGCAAAAGCCTGTAGAGTACCTGTAGTATTCAACGAGCGTTCTAAACTTCTTCCTCTGGAATATTATAGTAATTCATCATGTAATTGGCCCAAAGCACTTACTCGGAGATTTTTGATATTGCTGAATACTAATACGAACTGTATATTTTTTTATTATTTCAAAATATACATTGGGCAAAATGGAGAATAATAGCCAGAAATATTGTTATTTTCAGTGAATCATTACATTTTCAAGCGTCTTTGTTACATGTTATTGAACCATTTGATGGTCCGTTAGCCATTTGCATAAATTTTTAATTTGTTTCAATAATCTCAAAAAAATTGCTTTTTATTCAATTGCATATGCTCTTGTTTGAAACAAAGTTGATGAGCTAAGAAATCTCCATCTTCTTAATAATATATACGTAAAGCGTAGAATTAAAATTTTTTTCTTAAATAATGGGTTACGGTATATCATAAAATTATCTCTAAATATATTCAATTTTATATTATTAATTTTATAAAAGTATATAAATAAAAATAACATGAATTATTAAGCAAAAAATTGATTACATACTGAAAAATTGTAATTTTAAAAGTAACTATCCGCATTTATTATAATAAGATTTTTTGTAAATTAGCGATAAAAGTGATGTTATTTGCTAATAAATACTTCTTACCTCGTCATATTATAACAACATCCATACACTTCTGATTAGAATCTTATTTATGAGGTTACATCACATTTTTTTTTCTTTTTCAATTTTGTGTATAAGTGTATTAGCAAATCGCCTAGATAATTTTATGTGAAATTAAAATAAAAATTTATTCAGTATTGTTGTTATTAAATTTTTCGTTTTTTTTTTTTTGTGATATTAAATGCGCTCTCTATTGATACGATTTGTTATTTTGTTGCCAAATATCAAAATTATTGACAAATCAAGTTATTGTTGTAGATTTAAATCTTTAATTGAAATTTTTTCCGTGATTCTTTAAGAAAAAAAATTAAATTTCAACATAAACGTTTCAATACCCACACACCATAAAAATTTTCATATGCGTGGCGAGCAATTTTTACTTGTATTTCTACTAGTAGAAGGAAGTTTCCTTGTCAATATTTCGATATCGAGTTTTCACTGGAAATACATATTTAACGGTCTCCTGAATCCAAAAAAAAATTATTTTCTAAAATTTGTCTTCAATATTACGTCTTGTTTTTATATATTCTAATATTTTACAGTCGAAAGTATTCAATATTTTCTGGTTTTATAAGAAAATAATTTTTATTTTCGTTTCAACCTTTTTTCGTATTAAAGCTTTAAATAAATATTAATTTAGTTTAGATAATAATGTTTTAAATTCTTACTTTGTTTCACTAATATGGGGTATATACGATACAGACTTCAGACTTCTGATATACATTTCTAAAGAATTAAGTCTGTACAGACTTATACACAGAAGAAAGTCTGCGTAAAATCTATACGCAATATAGGGGAAATCTGAACACTAAAGTCTGTATCGTGTAAACGTACGATAAAAGACGTTTATCTAATAAGTTGCTAATGTCAGTTCTACTAGTAAAATTAATTAATTTAATACTTGTAAAATTGATTTAATGCATTGAAATAACAAAAATTATTAGAAATATCTAAGTTGTAAATTCTAACAGGTGGAACACACAATGAAAACAAGTTGCCTGTATTCATAGTAATAATATAAACAGATTGAATTAAAAATAAAAAAAACATTATAATATCAAATTTCAAATCATTAATAATTTGAGTCTTATGTGTGTAAACAATAATCAATGCATGTGTAGACAAACCTTACCTCATAAATACGTAGTACGCCTATCAAGTTCAATACAAACACATATTAAATTATGTAATATAACGCCTTCTATAATACATAAATATTTCAAAATTTATTTCAAGAATGTTGAATATATTATACATTTTTGTATCTTTATTAAATACGTTGTTAAATGATACAAAATAAATGAATGTTTTTGTTTTATTAAATTAAGTACCAATTTGGCATTTAAATTCAAATAGAAGACAACCTACGCCATGATTTTTAAAAACGTTTAAAATACAAGTTTAGAACATATTATATAGATTTTTCCAAGCATTGTTTAAATTGAAAAAAAATTATAATTTCCAATCAAGATGAGATATTTTTTAGAATGGAGAAAATAAACTATATAAATTAAATTTTGTAGAATAAGTGGTAGCAAGAAACGAAAAAATAAAATTATTCAAGAAAAAAATTAATTCTTAAAAAATTAATAAAACATTGGAAACATGGTTTTCATTCTAACTGATGAAATTATTAATAATATTGTTCCTCCCGAATAATGAGCCTAAAAGCTGTATATTTAAAAAAAAAAGTTTTTCGCCCAATGAAAAAATTTCGTGATTTCCGATTATAATATATCGAAAAGAAAATGAAATATTCATGTTTCTCTAGTAAGTGAATTTCGTAAGCAAATAACTCCATTAATTGAGAGATTAAACTTTTTTCACAATTTTCTCTCATTCCTTTACCGAACTTAAATTTCTTAATCAAAATAAAAAAAATTTTCTTTCTTATATCTTTAATATCCTATGATTTTAGGGTTTAAGGTTTAGCTTCAAATAAGAAAAAAATATATAAAAATCTGCAAGACTATGAAATACCTGCATTATTACAATTTGCACACCAATTTTTATTGTTTGAAATTTTATTCGATTATAAAACTGCCCTTACCTGAAACAAAAAGAAATATCGAATTAGAAAAATAATTAGCTATTATTCATGGAAATTTATAACAGTTTTATTTGAATACTCAAAATTCTTAGTTGATTTTCAAAAGCAAGTAAAAGATTTCAATAACTATTTTCCGCTATAATATTTAATTAAATTTTTTGAAGTCTTTATATACACAGTAAAGTAAAAAAATAATAATAAGTTCTTTTGCAGAATCTACGTCCGCTGATCCAAGCAAACTGGAATAATTAAATTTCCGCAACAGTTTTTTTGCATATTCAATAAAAAAAGCAGTTTTATAAAGTTGTATTTAGAATTCATAAAATGGTCATCTGAAAATAAGTTTAATTTATGAAAAGTTGTAATAAATCAGAAAAAGGACAATAAATTACTTTCAGTTACAATTAATTATTCGGAAATTGCTAAGAATTAAATATCTATTGAAAATTTTCTTATTGAACAAACGAAATCTAGAATAATTGTAAGCCACCTGAGAATTACGCTTTCAACATTCAAGAACTTGTCTGGTAAATGCGATATTAATTTCACTAAAATAAATCTATATTATTATTATATAATATTACAAAAATTCTAGTAAAACTGCCTTAATATACCTGCATTTTCTAGAAAAGTTTTACGTTGAAAAATTATGAAAACATTATCCACAATAATTTTTACCTTTTAAATAAACGTTATTTTAATAACTACCCAATTATATTACATATTTAACGTAATCACGAAACACACATTAAAAATATGTGTGTGGATATATTTAATCACCCGGTACATGCAAATACATAATATATCAGTAAGTACTGGGTACTGGTACCGCATAATAACAATAATAATACTTTTATAATTATTAGAATTAATTATAAATGAATTAATTAACAATATAATATTAATTAAGTAATGATTATTGTAATTAATATGGTTTTGAAATTAATTAGTCAGGGTTCAAATATTTATTCATGTACGATTTAAGAAATAATTTTATGTATTTTTTTGACTAATCAATCGTGATAATATTTTTTATTAGCAGTCGTGCGTTGAAAAATAGAAGATATCTTCTTAAATGAAGTAAAAAGCATTTTAAATATTTTTTAATCGTTTTGTGTCTATCAATAAAATAAATTCCACCGAGCTACTACATAAGTCGGACCGTAGTCAAACAATATTCACGCACAACCTTATAAATAAAGATTCGTCACGTACAAGAAACATGCGAATTTTCTCAAGGAAAGCAGAATATATAAGAATGACGACACGACAAAATATCCCAGCGATAAGATAATATATCACGACTTAAAATATACTTACGATAAATATACTCCAATGTAATATTATTTAAAATAAATGTGCCGTGCTAAAACATCTACGGCAAAAATATTCCAGTGTAAGAATATCTTATTTCACTTTTATAATCATTGTTATCGAAAGTTTTAGTATGGGTATACAAAATAAGCGCACGAAGGGTTCCATACCATTATCTATAAAATGGCAAAAAACCATGTCTGTAGCATGGGAACCCCACTTAAATATTTTTTTGAAAAAAATAATACTTTTTTTAGTATTTTTTGGTATAGTGGCAACAGAAATACATCATCTGAGATAATTCAAATGATCTAACTATCACGGTTCATGAGGTTCATGGTGACGGACGGACTGGCAGGCAGATAGCGAAGTCTTAATAAATGTGTCCAGTTTTGGGTAAAGAGCCCTAAAAATGCAACGACCTGAATAATTTTTCAGTTTAAAAAGAATGTTTTAAATAGATATACAAAACTCATTATCTTAAACAACTCAACACAACACAATAATCGATCTTCATGTAAGTAAATAGGTATTAAAATTCAAATATCACAATTTTTGGTTTTTTTGAGTACACATTTTATAAAAAAATTTCAATTAAAAATTTGTTAAATTTGTTAATTTTGACGGCTTTATTATAAGAGAATTATATCGATTAAATTGATTTTTTTCTCTTGAAATCTTTTTTCCATTAAACTTTTTGAGTATTTTTAAATATATATACTTGAATCGGTAATCATTTTAGTTTCAATAAATAATTTTATTGATACTGGTTTGCCATGCCATTAATGAGGTTGAGATAGCGCGGGTCATTCATTTTTTTGTTTTCTCGAAGTTAAATTATATAAACAAAATTTTTGACCATAGGTTATATCGGTTCCTTAGGTGGCGAAAAAGTGCCCGGTAAATTATACAGTAGAAAAACAGAAATAATTTTTCTTCACACCAAAACTGCTTTCGTCATTTTGTCACTACATGAATCCTTTGAATACTTGATGAAAATCCAGGCTTAAAATAATCAAACCGTGCCATTTCGATGAAATGTATGAGCTACCTAGAAATTTCGTTTTAATTTTCGATTCGTTTTTGTTACTCATAGAATGTAAAAAAAAAAAAACTAATGTAATAAAATGAAATTCAAATATTTGCTACTTTCGACAAACTTATTGTTTAACACTACGAATAAAATTTTATAATGAAAAGGTTTGTTGGTGACTGGTGTAGGTCACCGATCTAGAATAAACTTTTCCCAAAAGTGTTTTATAAGTAAGACTACTTGCATGCAAATGAATTGATGCACTTTTAGAGTGACTTTATCATAATGAAATCATCAAAACTCATGTAAAATATAGGCTCACATCGTTCATCTTTCAGTGAAATCTGCTTAAAAGGCATTATGGGATGTTTGTTTATAAAGATTACAAAGTAAAACAACTTGTCAGATCCATGATATGATTAAAATTAAATTTTTTGGTATAGCCTTAAGCGATATCTCTTATAATTAAATTATAAATTCATATCGCGTATAAATTAAAAAATAAAAAAAGTTTTATAATTTTTTTTAAACAAACAAGGAAAGCATATTATATTTATTTTAATATGACAGAACTTAAATAATAAATTGAGTTACTGAAAGTATATTAGGCACTTTTACTTAAAATTATTGAAAGATTAAATATATTTTAATATTAAGGGGGACTATCCTCAGCTGTTATTAATATAAAGGTGTGTGCTTCAACAAGCTGTTGACTTAAATTACATGTATTACTCAATTTTCGCGCACAAATTATCGAGGAGTTTTTCTCGAAAAAAATTCATAAATAAATTTTACATTTCAAAATGTTTTTTCAAGAAAAACTCTTGGACTAGCCCGCCGTATTCATTTCAATACTGTGCATACCAAATTTCAAAGTATTTTTTAAGTTATTTGTGAGCGAAAATTGAAAATAATACTACATATTTTTCATTCTAGGGACAACACACGCGATACAACGCAGGAAAGAATGATTAAATTTTTGAGATTCGAAAAGCTTTAAGTGTAAGCTTTATAAGATGTAGAATCAGACTTTTTTAAAAATTTGTAAACATCACTTCAATTTTACACTTTAAAATTTATAAAAATAACCGGACCGAAGTCATAGAAATGTCAACTATTCCAATTTTTAATTCTAATAAGGTAATTCACGGGGACTATTATGTTTTTTGTAATTTAAACTGTTATTAAAACCCTGAAAAAAATTCCCTAAAAAGAAACATTTTTTCCTATTTAATTATATTTTTGAATTTTAATTGTAAAATACAAACAATAATATTTGTAATATTTAAATTGAAGAAAGTAAAATATCGTCGATTTTGCTGCACAAAATTGTTGCCTAATTTACTTACGATTGTTTGATGATATGGTGTCTTTAAAAGTTTCATGTAACTTCCTTTTTAGAAACTTTTTTTTTTTAATAATAATATTGTTATTGTTGTAGTACACCTCCTTTGTAAACAAGCAGATACAACACACCAATTTTAATTGAAAATATTATTTATTTTATTAAAAGAAATCATTTTTGTGTTTTTGAATTTGAATTTGCTAAGTTCAGCCAAGTGTTGAAAATATTTAATTTTGCACTTTAAATTACAAGTGCTCTTTTTAAATATTTTGGGTTTCGAATTCTTATTGTACTTTTCACAGCTAAAGTGTTTCTATTTAATTATTTAAGTAAAAAAATATTTGTTACTGAAATTCTATTACTTACTCATTTGAAACTTAAATTAAAAAGAAACTTTTTAATTTTGTGTACTATAACTTCTGTTATTCAAATAGAAGAAAAAAGTACAAAATAATTTTTAAATTTGAATGTTTATCAACAGCTGTTACAAGCATACAGTTTTCCAGAACAAATTACTCAAAAAATATTTATCCAAATATTATGAAATATGGTCTGTACAATATTGGCATGAAAAGGAAGTGCTTGTCGAAAAACTTTTGTTAAAAACACATTTCTAAATATAAAACCAAATTTAGATTTTTACCTTTTAAGCTATATTGATAGGATAAACAATACTTTTAATAATTTTAAAAAATGTATACAATTAGTCCATAATATTTTTATTTTTATCAATTCGCAGAAATTAATCCATCAGTGGATACAAAACATAAATCCACATACACACGTACAACATTCACGTGTAACGTAACATCCTAACGCCACTTTAACAAGTAACAACAACCTATGTGTGGGCATGAACGCGTGACACCGTCGTGTAACAAAAGTTGATACGTGACGATGTTACATTGCGTCCTACAAATTGTCCGTAAATTTTAATCGCATCAAAAGATATTAATATGTGGGGTTACGAATATTGTGGACTCAATAACGCAACATTTGCAAAAACAAGACGTAAACATTATTTATTTTTATTTTAATTATACAAAAATATTTTAATATGGAGTGAAACGAAAAAATTAAATGCAATACAGCTATGTAAATGTTATGTAACACATAGCAACATCGTAACATCGCAACACCTGCAAACAATTGGTCTCGTAACACGTAACATGTAACACATAACACTGCAGATTTACGATACGGTGTTAAGTTACGAACAAATGTTGCACGTCTGTACGCTGCTAACCTAATATTTCATACCACAATTATTCAAATAGGTTGATTTAATTATATGCCAATCAAAATGTTAAATGATATTGAACCCAAAATAACAATAGCAAAAAAAATATAAAATAAAACAAAAAGTGAAAACCAGTACCTATGAAGAAGATCTCCATATACATTGAATTTTATTATCACCATGCCATTATATTATGATTATTATATATATTTATTCTTCATTCGACCTTACACTTGTTCTAGATGAACGATTCATTTAATTTTTGGCATGGCCTTGTCATAAACGAATTTTTATAATATTACCTACTCTTTTAACTTCACAATTAATATACCTAATGTAATTATATTAGAAAATTACTTAGTTACCTAAAGTATTAACTCTTTTGATATTGTTCTATGCATCATCATCATTGTAGTCAAATCAAAATGCTTGATTACTATTATATGATTTTTTTTTTTGCTAGCTTTTCATTTTATAATTATTTAGAATTTTAATTTCAATTTAATTGCTTTGAATTCTTTTTATGCTTATGGTAGATCAATTATAATTGAAATAAAACAATATGATTTTGTATTGTTATCTTATTTTTTTGGTTCACCTCTGTATATCAACTGAACCGAGATACTAAAAACGAAAAATTAATTTTGATTATCATTGTTATGAGTAGAAATTCAATTTTATTTAGAAAAAAAATGCAATTTATATTTTAAATGTATAAAAAAGTTATAGCGGAAAACATTTTGGAGACTGCTGATCTGTTAGATCGAATCACTGGATATTTAGAAAGTTTCGTCATTGTCCTACTCAGTGATATTTAATCATAAAAATTAGTTCTGAACCGTCCCTATTACGCCTTTATTCCATTACAAATGGGACCCTATTAGAACTATACCCTATTCAACACAAACGTGACGTTGAAATCGAACTACTTACTCTGTACAAAGTTATGCGTCGTAATAATAAATAAATAAAAATAAATAAAACATATATATACGACTTGTCAACCGTATCTTCATATAGAGGTGGAGTGAGTGTCACGCAAATTGTGTTATTTCTTAAGCAAATGTTGTTCAACAAATCAGTCTCATCATCTCATCATAAGATACAACGATATTTTAGTTAATCGAACTCTAAGTGTTGTCTGAAGTTTTTTTTTTCACGGATCAATTGAATCCTCTTCATAAAAAAAATAAAATAAAATTCAAAGGTTATTTCAATGACAATAAAGAACTTCCATGAAAAAATTAATTAAGTAATTGAAAAAATGATTTCTATACAGGGTGTAGGACATTCCAACACAGAACCAATTTTTACTTGCATCGATATTACTACCGCAGTGTATAACTACATTTATAAAACGTACTCATTTGAATCCTTGTAGTTTTGACTTGAAATTTGTTTATAAAATTGGACACTATTTATCTATTTTTGTAAGATATTTGTATTATATAAATGCGTTCGGAATGGTTCACTGTGTACTGGGTGGTGGATACAGTGAACCACCTACTAGTACACAGTGAACCACGGTATAAATAAAACTAAAAAATACATTAGCTCTTAAGACTACAAACCAAAATATCAAATATGGTTAGGCACTTCAAAAAAGTCTCAACCATTCAACACCAGTGTCCAAAAGTTTGGAACCTTTGTTTAATAACTATTGCTGTCTCAAAAACTAATTTTGTATACTAATTTTTTGTTTAATCATAAAATAGAAGTATACAATTTTTTCGAATTAACGACTGTTTCTGCATAACATGAAGTGCATTTTAATTATCTTATTTTCTCCATTGCTTTAAAAAGCTCGAAGGCTGTTATCCTGTTCTCAGAAGTATTGTAACTAGCGGTTCACTGTGTATTTCTTGCTCATGCTTCACGGTTTATTTAAATAAGTTCGAAAAACACGAGGCCAAATACATTACTATATAAATTATACAATAAACAACATAGTTGGTTTTAACACAATTTTTTTTTGTATAAATACGACGAATATATTGTACAGTTGAATATGGAGTAACATCCGAAACATGTCGCATAATAGGATATAATAAATTGGTTAAGTAAAAATTAAAGTGTGTTAATTTAGTCACAAAATATATTCAATAATGTGGAATACCACAAATTAAAGCTTTCTACCATGAATAGTTTAAACATTGATACTCAGACATAAATGCAGTGTATTTATATAATTTAACACTAGTAGTTACTATCTTCAATTTAAAATGCATAATATTTATTCACTTTTTCCAGTCTAGTGGCTAAAGTCCAGAGAGTCTTGTCCAGTCTAATGAGTCTAGTGAATACCATAACAAAACACAAAAACTTAAATTAATCTAAAAACAAAGAGGTTATAAGCTCTCAAAGATATTTATCCATCTGTTTCTTGAAAAATCAAATTTTAAGGGGTTCTTACGCAGGTTTTGCTTATTTTTAACGATTTCAAAAAAATAATTCCAATGTTCATGAAATAAAGCCGCTTCAAGTGAAGTTATAAAAAAATATATGCAACTTTTCTATTGTCATTAGTTTTTCCCAGAACTTGCTTGGATTTCTACATTTTTATCGAAAACGAAAGTTATGGATAAAAGTCAAATGTATAACCTTGAATTTAAATCGCTAAATATTGAATACTCACAACGATCTGTGTGAATAGCCTTAGTCAATAAAAAATATTACCTAAATGAAGAAATTCTTTTGAATTAAGCCATTTAAATTTCGTGATCATTTATTTAGACAGCATGTGGTGGCGTTGAATGTATTTAATAAATTAAAAAATATTTGTTCAACAAATAATTTAAAGAGAAACAAAAATGTGTAAACTTGAATATTTTATTTAAATTTTTTTAATATTTATTTTCAACATGGTTATGTAGCTTTCACTTTGTCTCCAAATATGAGAATACCAACCACCACTCCATAAAAAGTATAATTATAATTTATAAAATAGTCATCAAATCATTGTTTTGTGTTGTTATAATAATATAGATACTAGGTACATTATTCCATACATAATAATAATGATTATAAAGGGCCCTATTATTAAACTATATTTGGTCAATTTGTATAATTATTATATATAGGTACTTATTCAAACGGTTTTTTTTTGTTATTTTGATTATTTAAAATAATAGGTAGTATAATAATGAATGTGTTAATTATTTATGGAAATATAATTTTTTTTTAATAGAACCGACTGCAAAAAAAACGAACTAAAAAGTAACAAATTATTTTTAATTCAATAGATATTTACTTCCACAATAAATAATTTTCTTACCGTTCAAATTACCATTAAAAACCGGCGCTAATCATATTGTTATCAAGAAATAGATTCATTGGCGTAGGCATCACATGGAAATTGGCAAATTGTATTTGTAGATCTATTTTATTAAAAATGGTTGGGTTCTGCAACCAAAATGTTGCAACCTATATTTAAATTTTGTGTTACTATATTCAAACACGGTGTTAAAATTTCCAATGTGAGATAATTGCAATTCAAAATCGTATATTTTACACACGTAGCATAGAAGAAGCGAGAGAAGATGACAGATTTGTTTACCGATGAAAAATTAGAATTTGTTCGAAGAGTATCTTAACACATTTAAAGGATTATTTCCATGTACTGTAAACTTATCCAGCGACGTTGATGAAACTAGCACAGAACTCTGAGTAGAAAGATATTTAATCAACTAAAAAAATCATTGAAATTTCGATACTTAGTTTCTCAGTAATACGTAAATACGTAAACAAACATTCAGATATATGCATACATATATTGAAAAAATTTGGCATGCTTATTTAGAATGCCATATAAACTATCACATTTGGATATTTAATAATTCCAACGAAATAACATATATACGAGCCTAATTTTAAACCATCTATTTTGGAACTCGGTTAAAATGCTGCGAATACACTTATGTATAATTATTGCTTATATTTGTTTAAATAATTTTATAAATCATTATTTATTTGGAATTTTTGTGAAATATTGTTCCATTTTTATTTACGGCTAATCTTTTTATTTACAGACCTTCGTAAAAGAAAATTATAAAGATTTTCCAATTTTTGGATCCAATCGATCTCAAAACAAATTGTTGAAAAATTATGCTTGAATTTTTGAAAGTGAGAATTCTTAAATTATATTAATTTTTGCCAATTTCAATATGCCTGTAGGATTTGAGATTATGGGGAGAGGCCATTGCGTAATTCGAAATTATGAGAGCATGGCGTAACTCGAATATTTAATTCAACAGAGAACTTTGAATGGTGGGGAGTCCAAAAAAGTAAGTGGTTAATGGGACACATTTTCTTCAAGTCGATAAAAAAAATATGAAATCATTGTGATTCTAATATGAAATTCAATGTTAAAAGAGTGAGGTGCTCGATGTCAATCAAATGGTTTAATTATAAGAATACATGTAAAAAAAGCCCACGGTTTTTAGCATGAAATTTCAAGCCATAATAAAAATTATTTAAAATATTTAACTCCATATGAAGAAAGTGTTTTTTCTTAGATTTTAAAAGATTATTTTCTTTTTTTAACTGACTTCAAAATAGGAGGAAGTTTCTCAAAATTATAAAAAAGCATCACTTTTTATAGAGTATATATATATATATCTCTAATTGCAATGATTTTAAATTGAATTTCAAATTATTAAAACTTACTTTTAGTCTCAGATTTACTGAATTTATTTTTTCATAATATAAATAAAAAATAATGCCAGGGTGCAACAAATGCAAATTATATCTTAATAATTACGTAAGCTTTTGATTAAATAAATTACTTTCATATAATGACTGAAAATTCTGAAAATAAAAGCTTTAGTAATTCATGTGATATTCTATTACTTCATTTGATATAAAGCGAAGGTGTTGTTATACAAAGTAGGAACAATCAATATTAACAAGTCAATACAATCTATCAATACTTATTTAATATAACATTATGAAAATACTGTTGAAAAATCAATAGTAACCAAGTTGCAAGAATAATCGAAAATTAAACTAAGGCATTAAACATTTAAAAACTTCACTTCTATCATAACTGTATTAACATAAATAAATTTAAATACTTATAGTTGATAAGGAAACATTTTCGAAAAGTTTGAAAATTAAATACAAGAGAAAATCCAGATATATAATTAAAATTTTAAACTTTCATTTGTATCGTCCATTTTTCTTGATTTTACAGTTTTGAAATTTTGTATCTACGTGTCTCAAGGTCGAAATTTTGTTTTTCTTTCATTGCAACACATTGAGAATTAATAAACGTTAGTTTATAATTTAGAAATTGTAATTCATTAAATTTGTGAAAGTGAGTAATAATTCATTTTACGAAATCTTCAATCAATTATTTTTAATATATCAATATATCTTCAAATATCATACCAAGTTCATTATGAACTAGGTACTTTAAATTAGCCTAATTATTTACACATTACATTAATTATTTGCGATTTATTTAAATCGTTTACAAAAAAAAAAAACTCAATAAAAAGCAAAAAATATTAATATATTTATGTAGGATATTCAAATTTAACCTTTATTTAATAAGCCATTATAAAAAAGAAAGATACATCGCATGTGTAAAATTTAAAAAATTAAAAAACAAACATTAATATTTAAAGTGGCCCCATTATTGATTACCAAAATAAACAAAAACCCGTCTTTCTAGCTTATATAAACAAGTTGGTATTTTTGGAGATTTTTCCCCAAAAACAATGAATAAAATCTTTCTACACTAAATCCTTGAATGTGATAAACGTATCTAATAAATTCCATCTAAATCCAACCACGCGTTCGAAAGTAATAGCAAACATAGATAGACAGAGACAAACGAAATGTAAAAGCGTCTAGATAATCCATAGACCATCTAGATCCCCTATAGAATATGAATTCTGGAAGAATTCCCAAAGAATTTTAATTAATGATTTGGTCGTAAGAAACAACGCTTTAAGATGTCATTAATACGTCGAATGCGCCACTCATTGAACACCTAACTACTAAAATAAATTCGTTTCTTAGACTCGTTAATCTAGAATACACCTAGACTCGAACATTGATACTATTACAAGTGAGTACGTTACTCTATCCTCTAAACCACAATGGCCATACATTCCTTGTTTAAATATTAGTTATTTTATTTACAAGAATTAATAAATATTAATTTTTTTATATGAAAATGAATAATTCCGTCTGTCTTAATAAATTTGGGGACTAAACCAGAATCTCAAAAATAAACTTCGTCCAAGTCGTTAGAGGAATTTTTGGTAAAACTAATCCGTAAGTATACTGCCTTAGTTTTTGGTATTTTATGATAACCATCTAAATTAATTTTTAATAAAAAAAAAATCTAGTTTAATTGTAGATTATTATTCGAAAATAGTAGATATTATTTAAGTGAAATGCACATCAGTAAAATTAAATATAATCATGTTCTAAAAGTGACCTCATATTTCTGTTTGCTTATAAAACTCGATACAAACACTTCTTAAAGTGCTCATATTTCCGACATCTTTACGGAACTCATATTTTCGATATCTTACGGAACTAAAAAAATGATTTCTTACATTCCTCATAATTTTTAATTTCCAGCGAAGTCAGACTCAGTTCTTTCTTAATGAAGATTCCTTAAAAAAGAAGTCATTACGACGTCATAATTGAGACATCTTAAAATTTTGTTAATACAGACTTATTTATGAAGTCTTTCTGATTTGGATGTTTGTAATCTATATTTAAATGGTTTAAAACCTTCTGCTTAAAATCACTCACAATTCAATCTATTTTATTTTCATATTTCCAAGACAAATTAGTTTTTACCTAATATGTACAGACCTTAGATGAATGAAACGCAATTTATCTATGGTACAGACAATACAAAGACAAAATTTAACAATTGAATGTTAGTTTAAATAGTTAATTTTGGACAACGCACATCCTACAATCAGTATAATTATATATTCAATTTAGCCTTGAACCTATCGATAATATGAAAGAGAAAAAAAAATTGTTCATGTAGGTATTACATATGTTTTATTCGTATAATTTTACTTACATCATCAACAAAGAAAAACTATGGCTTTTTAATATTAAATCAAATAAATGTGACTCTTAATTAGGTGTGTCATAAAACACATTAAAACATATTATTTATGTGAACTCATTTGCATAAATAGGGAAATAATAAGTTATTTTTATTGATACAATAATCTAATTTTAATTTCTGTGTTCAGCTGAAAGACTGGTTTGTTTATTTATTTATTTTTTTTTACAACAACCACAAAATTTACAAAAGAAACTATCATAAATATAAGAATTTTGATGACGATAATCAATTTCTAGGAAGTCAAGGCCACTTTTAACCAAAAACAACTTTGATAAATGTAATAGATTGAAGTATTGAAAGCATATTATTGGTTATTATCATGTATTATTATCAATTTTTTACGCTATATTTAATTTTTTAATTAAATGATTATTTTGAATGAAATAAGAAGAAAAAACTCGTTTGCTTACAATCTTGTATTGAAAGTTAACGAAGCTCTTTTTTATAAATAAAATTTCTACAAAAAAGAAGAAGTTTTGGTAGTGAAGTACTGTGATAGTTTTTTGCCTATAAGGATGATAGTCATAAATGTAATTATTTTACATCAAAATGTGAGACTAGACTCAATACATTACAAAACTTGAAAGTTAAATTAAAATTGATTCAAAAATAACAAGGTTTAAGCTATCATTATTTTCTTTTCTTTTTCTATGCCTTTCTTGAAAACGATGTTTAACATATAATTTATATGGAGAAACTAACAGTAGCCGTCATACATTCATTTACCTAGCCATTTACCTAATTACGAATTTTAAATATCCATATGTTATTTACTTTTAGATATTTTTCATATTCATGCTCGTGAAGTAAAGACGCTTCAATTGAAGTAGGATAAAAAAAGTAGGATTAAAATCTAGTCCGGTACCCTATTGGGAAATATTACATCACGTTCGGTAATAGTTGAAGTTAAATGTATGTACATAGAAGAATAAGTACTTTATAGAACTTGATGCTGAGTTCAGACAAAATAGCAACCCAATAGCAGATCTTTGATACGCTTAGAAACATATAAATAGTCTTTAAAAAAAGATATACCTAAAACAATTTTCAGTTTAGATTCGTTCGAAAAATTCTTCAGTGAAACAAATCTTGTTGTTTTGTTAAAGGCGTTTTTAAAATAAAGTTATTTTCTGGATACTAACCTATCTATATTTTTAAATTAATTCTACAGATTCTAAATAACGAAGATCATGGTTTGTTTTTAATGTAATCCTTAAATATCAAAACAGTTTGGAAAAAAATGCTACACGAAGTAATCGCTATAGAATTTTAGCCTTTGTTTCCTATTTTGAAATTGTTTGTTTCCTGTTTTGAAAACGCACGCATGAACTAGTGATCGACCAAAAAATCTAGTGTCGGTGACCCCCCAAAAATCATCCGAAACTTAATATTAAAACTTGGTTTGTTCATATTCAAGTTATTATCACAGAAATAAATAACTCATTTTTTCACACCTAATACTAATTTATTATTATTTTTATACTTTTATTTTTTTTAATAATTGTAATTTTTTAACAATCCCTCAATATAATAATAATATTACACAAACTCTATTACAAAAACCTTGTTAATTTTACTTAAACATCATATCTATATAAGAATAATTACTTTGTTTAGTTTTTAATAATTTTTTATTTTTATTAATAACGTGTAGAAATGTTAAGTATACATATCTAACTATGTGTGAATATTGTTTATAAAGTGAATAGTATGTATTCGTGTAAAATGATTAACAATATATATTAATAAATGTTTTGTTTTAATAGATTTATTAACTGATTTCACTTTATAAAGTTAGTGCACTCGTCATTATCGGAAATAAAAATATTTGGTTTATATAGCTGATTTTTTAACTTGACATATGCAAAAAAGTTGAATAAAAATAATTATTTCAAACCAAAGTTTAATCATTTAAAAGGCTCAGTTCAAGGGGATTGGAACATAAAACTAAAGCACCATCCATTATGTAAAAATTTTCCCATCCAAATAATTCAGAAAATAACTATCCAAATGTTTTGGAATTTGCTATGCCCAATATTGATATAAAAACGCAGGGCTTGCCGAAGAGTTTTTCTTATTAATATTAATTTATATAAGCCCTACGTTTTCATGTCAATATTGTGTAAACTAAATTTCTAAACATTTGGATAAGTATTTTTGAGTTATTTGAGCTTGAAAAGTTTTATAAAAAAAATGAATTTTGTTATGATTTTTTCATTTGTTATTGAATGATCTTCCTACTTCAATAACAAAAATCGGATGTCTATCAATTTAAAGCCTGTGGGGAGAATCGAAAATTTCACGGGCCCCGAAAAAGAAAACGGCCCACTTTTCAGAATTTATGTAGAGGAAAAAGTTTTTACACTAATCATTACTAAACCATATATATACATAAATATATATATACATAAATATATCGATGACTTGATATGATTATGCATCCAGCATATGTAGTTTTGATATAAAAAACCCAAGAATAAAATATTAGATTATCGATTTTTTTTTGGATGGAATATCAATACTCAGCAAACACTGCCATGTTAATAAATTTATTTATGACCAAAAAATAACCGTGTTACCTTGAAAGTAAACTCTATCTACGTAGAATAGATATAATTTGAATTCTTTGACTTTAAAATTTAATAAATACAAATATTATTCATGAAACATTGCATGGACAGCCAACAAGATATTTTTAGCATTGAACATGCATATATACATTTAAATATATTATTATTACTTTAAATATTCATATGTTTTACGGTTTTTATCAAAGAATTTGATTTCTATTGTTTTTATTATTCATACAACTAACTGCAACTTTGATGTAATTTGTTTCTTCTTTGATAGAATTAATCAAGAATCATTATAATTAACTACGTTTTATACCTACTGTGTTTATATGTTGTAGTTAATCACACGAATGTCGAAACTTTTATAAACAATTAGAGGAGGATCTGAAGGTACTTGTGTATACAAAAATCTAAGATCACATTTCATTAATGGATATGAATTATGAATAACTCAAATATTAAGAATTAAGATCAATTTTTGGTCCACTTTATTTTAACGATTCCCCAATCCATTTCAATCAAATGAAGGAAAGATTATGTATGTAAATTGAACAAAAATGAATTTTTGTTTAATTTCATTTTTACAAGCAATTCAGGAAAAAAATTATATGAAAAGGAAAACGCGTCTTGAGAGAAAGTTAATAATAAAACAATTATAATAAATAAATAAACTCTAGTAAGTCTAGCAAATTATATTTAAAAACCACGTATCTTCGCATTATGTTGCGCAGTCTTAAATTGCCCATGGCTCGATGGCGGAGCTTTTTTCGAAAAATTTTATAAAGTTCAGAAGTATTTACTTTTTGTTGGACGAAAATTATCTGACAACAATGAGATGCGTAATATTTGAGCTGTTAAAGCCAAATTAATGGTTAAATTTTAAAGATATTAAATATAATTTTGTTCGTTCATTTCAAAATTATTGACTTTAATTAATTATAACCAAAAATAACCTTCCTAATTATTGAATTCCTCCTAATTATAAATGTTTTAAGTCATATGTAGTGTTGTATATACATACAACACCCTTCTTTCCCATTTTCGCTAGGGGATTTTTAAGCTCCTGCCAGGTCACCAAACGATTACCGATATTTATTACACAAAAAAAATTTCGAAAACATCGCACGACTAACTTGCTTATTATCTTTTGAATGTGAGAAGCTATTCTACTCTTGTCCGTAAATCCGGTTTTTCGATTCCAGCATCCTTAATTAAATTTAAATATCAATTACAATTTAAATAAAAATACAATTTAATTGTATAAGCAGTAGCTATACTCTTTGAAAGAAAAATCATCAGTGAACTAGTTTTTCATGTATCCGATTATTTTTATTATATGTCTTCCATCCAGAGTTACCAAAAAATAAGTACAACCTTTAAAAAAATAAATGAAAAATTTAATTAATAAGCAAAAAAAAATCGGTGCGTATTCTGTCGAGATCTTAGGAGACCCATTATCCATTGAATATATCGTTCTGCCTACATTGAGGTGTCATTTGTGTAGCATTTAATCCAGAATTTTTACATGAAAAAGAAATCTAGAAGCAACTTCTCTTAATAAAAAAAATAACTTTAGTCCTCAATTTAATTATAAAAAAGTGTTTTGTACCTTTTTCCTATAATCACTTTTGTTAATAATAAATGATTGTATTATAACTGTTTCTTAAAATGTCAAATTAATTAATTTTTAATTAGTTTATAGATCTTGTATTACCTTAACTACATACCTCTAAGTGAGAAGAAGTTAAAATAATAATTACGATAAGTATTTCTTATACCCGGAAATTATTATTATGTTAAATAAGGTTTAATTTAATATTTCCTTTTTCTTTGTATACAAAGAGATGATTAATAGTGTCGTTTTTAAATGGTTAATCAAAAATTATATAAAATACAAAAATATACTGTAAAATTATTTAGTTGATTTATCATCGATTAATTAAGTATCAAAATTACCTGAACGTTAAAATTTCGAATAGATTATATAGAAAATATTTAATGAATCATTATTAATGTTTTTAATTGATTTAACTTATTCGCTGACTTAATAATAACTCAAACATTGACAGTTTTTTTTTTTTTTTATTTAAATAATTAAATTACCTTCAATTTCAAGAGCCAAATGTAAAAACTAAACGAATTAAAAAGTGTTAAATATAACAAGATATTACTTATGTATATTAAAATATGTACCTTAATCTCAAAAACTACTTTTATAGCAGATATTACCACATTATCATTAATAAATTTGAATTACAGAAGTGCTAGAAAATTCAGAATGGACAATAATTTATTTTTAAGTGATACTTTTTGAAAATTTTAAAACTAATATATATAAAGTGAAATTTAATATGAGATTGAAATTTTTATGGGTAATTTTAAGCTTAAATATATATTTTGAATTATTAAGTTACTTATATCATCCAACATGTGGCACCTCCAAATTTATTTATTTAATAAATGCATTAGTTCTAAATTGTGTAAATAATATAAAATTTAATTTGCTTCAACTTTTTTCTTTGCAAAATTGAGGATGATTTTTGGGGAATGGATATATTATTGTCTTTTATAGTTTTGTTAGATATAGTTTCAATTTTCAACATTTGCAAAATACTTTCTGCATAATTGGAAGAACGCTCTTTCTACCTAGCAAATAACTATTACCTACAATAAATGATTATTTTAATTAATATTCTAATGGTGTACAATAGGTGTCATTGTATTCTAAAGTTATGTTTCACATTATATGATTAACTTTGGATTAACTATACAAAAATCATTGAGCGAAATATATTAGCAATATGAATATGCAAGAAATTTATAGCCACGCCCTAAGAACTTTTTTTAAATTCAAATAATGGCCTGTCAAAGATAGTTCGTGATTCGTTGCAAAAACTTTTTTTCAACGTTTTCTAATTTTCGCTTTGCTTTGTGTTGTATTTAAACTTCGTTGACACACATTTTATTCGAGAAAATTCTCAAAAATACTGAATATTATTTCACAGAAAATTTTACAATCAAGTTTCTAACCTACGCAGAAATTGCGATTTGAAAGAGCTTAGAGTTTTAGAAAAGCTCTAGAGGAGATAACGCTGTTGTGCTTGCTGTTTGAAACGACTATACCTTTTGAAATTCCCGTCGTCTCAACTAAGTAAAATTTGATTTGAATCATATCCGTGAATGTTACCGATCATTTCAAGGCTACTCACATCTACTGGATATCTTGAACAATTTCCTTCTTCGGTTGATGTACGGCCACGTTTAAATCCAATATCCAAATATGAACTGATGCAAATACAGGAGCAGATAAACTGAATTCAACTCAGCTTTTTTTTCTTTTGTTGTTAAGCCTTTTAAATAGAAATGTTAAATCACCGCTATAAACTAACTTTTTGCCATTTTTTAAACAAACACAAGTCGTTTACTTCAACTGACGATAAAAACGACATCACGTTATGAATATGACTGCAACTTTGCCAAATACCTATTGAAAATTATGCTTACTATTATACAAATTATTAGCGAAGCTACATCTATTAGATTTTCCAAGTCATTTTTGACCTGATCTGGTAAAAAGAGAAATTTTATGTGGTCTCATACTTTCAAATGAGAATGTTTATTTCCTCGTTATTTTTAAGGACGTTGAAGTAAACCTAAAATTCTATTTTTCAAGGTGTGTAAAATACCGATCCAAATCAACTTTTTTTTTTATATTCAATTATCTTCTTAATGAAAAAATAACAAAAAACAGATATTTATAAATATTAAAATACGACGTGTTGACTGATAGTTACTCTGAAAATTATAATTAAAAGAATTTTTATCTTGCACTTAATTTTAATTCAACTACTATTTAAATGAATCATTAAATGTCTCTGTAGGTAATATAAATAAATTAAATCGAGTTGAAAAAATTGATGAACATATTTAATTAAAATAATTTAATTTACTCTTATTTTTATAAAAGTAAATAAAAATATATTTACAAGTAATTACTATCATTTAAACTAAAGTAATATTTACTTTAAAGTACAAATGTAATGAGTATATTACAGTTTATTATTAGATTTTTTTTAATTCGGCCAAGGTTTTTCTTGAAAATATAATTTTTTACACAGTATTATCATCACATTTTATTTTAATTTTTTATAAAAACATTTTTTTAAATATTATTTACCTGAACGAATCCTTTTTAACTTAAAAACAGTTTAAATAAAGTGTGAAAATACTTGGATCTTTGTATATACAATTAGAACTGTATTAAAAATTTTGTATTTTGAAATCCAATATTGATTTTCTATTTTCAAGCTTAAAGTTCTTTGTTAAAAGAAAAGCATTACATTAAATCATAACAGTAAAACTTAAAAATAAAAAATAAGTTAGAACCTCTCAAATGAGTTGCTGACTACCTAACAAAAAATATTGAATATTATAAATTATATAACACACCATAAAAATCGTGTGTTTTATAATTTGAAATAAACCTGAATCGATTTTTGGATTGCCGACTATAAATAACGTATACGGTAAATAAAAAATTCGGATTGTATGTTTCATAAATCTAAAGCTACCAATTACTGCTTCAAATAGCCATTATAAAAAGCATACGCAGACCAAGCAACAACGTTATTTAGATTAAAATAAATTTAAATGTTTAATATTGTTATAGGAAAAAATTATTAGCCTAGGTAAAATTCATATTGACCTAAGATTAAATGGAGTACTACTGATTTTTTAATATAAGTTTTGAACTATACAAATGAGTATAAATCCTGATTTTCAACCCTCAGGAAGCTGTGCTAACATAATATCAGCTGAAAAACTGTAATATCGTGGCACTTTTCTTGGGTTTTCTTGGAAAGTTTTTATTGTGATCTTTCTAAAAGTAGTTTAAATTTTCTAGTTGAACCAACAAGGGATCAGGTAGAAGAGCAGGCCAGGTATGACATGGAAAAGATCGGAGAATAAGTTCAAAAAGAAATCAAGAGCTGGGGAGAAGCAAAGCGGATGATCTAAAATCGAGTACGGTGAAAAGCTTTTGTTGCGGCCCTACGTAGCCCTCGAGATTAAAGGAAAAATCATTATCACAATTTCAAATAGTTAACGTTTTGTATAAAAAATTAAATGTGTAGTGGTTAAATCGAATATTATACACTTAATTCAATATTACACATATGAATGATAGTAAAAATTGTTTCATTTTTTTTAAAATACTCATTAATTTTATATTTTCATTTTATTATGTGTATTTAACAAAAGGTTATAGTTAGCAAAGTGTTAAATACGCAAATGCAGATTACAAAATATTTAAGCAAAGAAGGTATAATCAGACAAACAGACTTAAACAATACATAAGACGTTACAACTGTTTTATGAATATTAAATAATAAATAGAAATATTATTACCGGTATATTTCTACACCTACATACAAATTAGCAACTATTTCGTATACCTACAATAAAACTGTTGTTTTGTCGTATTTATGAAATTTTTGATGTAAAACTGATATAAATTAATATTGTACAGAGAGTTTAATCATTAACAAAAAAATAGAATTTTTGTTTTAACTATTTATTAAATATTACAACGTCGAGGATATTATTAGCCTCAATTAGTATGGTCACCGACTAAGCTTGTAATCGTCTCGTTACACCCAAAATAACTTAATATATTTATGAATGTCGAAAACGTTTAATTCTACTTGAAACGACACACACTTATTTAAAAAAAGAAAATTTAAACTACTATTTTAGTGATTCTAAATTTGTTCTTGTAAATTAATTTTTTTTCTTTCTCTCACATTTATACATAAATTGTTATTTTCATAAAATATAAATCTGCAATATCCATCACAAATTATTTAATACTAGTGAACGTCATGTGGTTTCACACGCGATTATCCCGTTCCCGTGGAAATACAGGGATAGAACGTGGCATGTGTCAACTGGGAATAGTGTAGCTTCCCAACTGTTACAGAATTTTTCGAATCCATCAAGTAGTTTTTAAGTTTATTCGTTAGATACAGAAATTCATACAAAAGTACAAATGCTTACGCTTTATAATATTAGTATAGATTTCATTCCATTATACGGATACAATATAATATTTTAAACAAACTCAATTAAAAGCTGGGTTATGAAAAATTGGCTCGAATCTCTTGACTCCTCACTTTATGTTTCTAAATCGTCCATTTTCCAGAACAATTATTTTTTATAAAATAACAATTACATAATAGTGTTTATCTTCAGAACCATCTAGAAATATTAATTTAATTAATTTTTCTAGAATTTTCCAGAATTTCATGTTTCAATTAATACAGGTAGTATCTAAACACTTGTTCCAGCAATAATAATAATTGATAAAAATAATTAATTATTGTTTTATAAAATTTATAATAATAAAAAATGTTTTGCTACCAATTTTTATATAACTTTATAACAAGAATATTCAATTTTTTAAATAAAATTCATTCTCCACAACACAGGATTATTGATTACAAAAACAATAATTAAAGAAATGAAGTTTTCTATTTTCATTTGGAATCACGTACTATTTGATTATATATGTAAACATTATGAATAGTTAGTTCACACATAAGAGAAGATTGGGGATGAACAAAAATAAGACGATCTTGTTGAAAAATTCTTAAAATTGCGGAATCTATATTTCATCTATTATCTTTATTGATTCTGAAAAATTTCTACATTTAGCGATTCAGCTAAAACTTTGAATCCGCCTAATAATTTAACTATCCGTGTATAACCTACCAGTTCAAGTAGTCAAAGTCTAAAACGTTTAACACACCTCTAACTGGACAGTCACTTGGCTGGGCGTGAAACAATAGTACAGTGTATTGAAGTTGCTCCAAATATGGTAACATTAAAAACTGCACAACCTGTATGTATGCATTTTAAATATTCATAAAAAAATATAACATTATACATAACTTATAATATTGTATATTCGTTTTGGTTATTAAACCAATACGTGTATTGTTTAAATAAATACACATGTAATATATTGTAATATATACAGTGAGTTTCAGAAGACATTAATAACCAGTCGTGTCTTCTTATTCAAAATGTGTTAACAGATGATACTACCAGTTAAAAATTAAAACATTAACGATACGGAACAACGTCTAGAATATTGTGCGAAATTTTCATATTTGTACAATAACACTTGCAAAAGTTATCAGCGAATAGAGATTTGCAAAATTTAAAGCATAGAGTTTACGCTTATGTCTCATTATAGGATATACAAACAGAGTTAATTGTTTAGATACTCGACATTCAGTTCAGTTTCAATGTTTGAATTATTTTTAATGATAAGCATTCATAAAATACTCTAAATAAGCAGTTCATACAGTTATAAACACATATATAATAATATGTATTGTAATTATATATGTATTTATAACTTAAAATTGAGCTGAAATTGTGGCGAATCTAATTAATTTCCGAATAAATGTTTCAAAAATAACTCGTCTGCTGTGGAAAATCAAACAATTTTTGTTTTAGTCTTCAATTTTTTCTATCTTTAATAGTTCAAAAGTTGGATCATTGATCGTAATGGATGGATCCATTGGGTACACTGAACCGATTTTACTCATTCACGAACTTGATCTTACTTTTTACGCCTAAAGTATGTCATCAAAATATCAACTCATTACTATTTTCGTTTTTAAGATATCTTATTCAAAGACGGACAGACACACGAAAATTGACTAAAGAGATTTTTTTGCGATCAATATTTTCTAGCGTTACAAACTTTAGAGACATTTAATTATTTACATTAATTTAAGGTTGAAATTTAAATTATTTACACACATAATTTTATATATTTACACACATGGTTTACATTATGTTGAATTTCAACCCAATCGAACATTGAAAAATGAGTCTAATTTTACTTGTAAGCTGAAATTTGTACAATTGCAAGAATGTATTCCGGTATACACTACAACCATTGTTAGGTATGATGGCAATTTATTATAGTCCAAAGGAATTACTTTATAGGCTTTACTAGCTAATATTTAAAACGGAATCCTGTTCAGTACACTGCCAGTTCTGTTTTTTAGACGTTTTCAAATATAATAAATGTTTCTCTGTTCAAATAAATATTTTAATTTAATTATAATTTAATTAATATTTATAAAATAATACGTTTTGTAAATTGATGTGAAGACGTGAAATATATGAAGTTTATATTTCTTTGGGGCTGTTTTTACCTTACCTCGGAGCCTCCCAAATGTCCCTCATTTGATCTATAAACTCTTTGATCGCTTCTCTTGATCACACAGTATAAATATGCGATATAATCAACATATACCTCTGTCTGTGTATGTTTGTTTCTCTTATGTAATGAAGAATTCTTTATGAATTAACTACGCGTATAAATTGTTCCTACAATATAACCAGCTAAACAATAATAATATTACACATATGTACAACATCTTAAACAGGTATATCAAATACCTATGAACAATATTTTATTTAAGAAATATAAACTAAACAATCGTTAAATTAGATATTGAATATACACAAAATATTTTATGAAATTGATCAAAATAAAAATTATGAAATTATGAATGGATTTAGTAATCGTATATATTATTAGTATCTATAAAAATATAATTGTTTTATTACATAACAAAAATGGAATATCAGATTATCGATTGTTTTTTTAGATTAAATGCAATAATTATGAAATAATTTTTATGGGTCTCTTCAGGCTGAAACATCTCCGGAGTACCAAATATTGAGAGTATGAAATTAATTTAATTTATATAACATATTCACGTCTACAATTTACAATATAATGTAAGTATCAGAATTAGGTGCTTTTGAGGTGTTTTTATGGTGTGCATTCAAAAAATTAATTTAATCAAAATTACCTAAGAAGAAAAACTGCTAAAAACAGTGACATCTTGAAATAACAGTAAAAACATTTCAAAATTAAAAGTAAATATGGTCAAAATTAGGTGCTGCAAAATTAAATGTGGTACTCAAATTTTTATTTAGTTAATTAATTTGCTAAGTTAATTAAACTATAATAATATAATGTAAGTACTATAATTAGAAGCTTTTATGGCGTACTTTCAATAAATCAACTTAATCAAAATAATATTACTAGCTTGATAATTTTTTCATCAGTGATTCATATTGCATAGACCATAAAAGCACCTAGTTTTTGTATTTACATTATTTTAGTTTTTATTTCATAATTGCTCCACTACAAAGTAATTTCCCCGCAGCAGTGCATTTTAATGACTCAATTTTTTTTTAATTTGAGTACCTCATTTAATTTTGCAACACCTAAACGGCACCTAATTTTTAGGATATTTAAATACAAATTTTGAATATTTTTTTCTGTCATTTCAATATACCATCTGCAAGCTTGATTCTTTATTTAACAGTGACTCATATTAGTGAATCATTGCAGTGATTTTTTGTAGTAATTTTGATTAAATTGATTTATATAATGCACACGATAAAAAGCACCTAAAAAGCTACTAATTTTGAGTATATTTAAATTCAATTTTGAATACTTTGCTCTGATTGCTTGCTGGAGATAAAAGTTCGTCTTGTAGATCTTGTGGATTGCACCACTTCTAGAGTTTTATATTTGGCATGCAAAACAGATGCTTTGGGTATGAAAGTTATCTGATTTTACTATAAATTTAATTAGGTTTAAGCTCATATAATCATTTTTTCTTGGTATAATCATAGCCCTAAATCGTTAATTGAGGGTCGGGTTTTTTTTAAACTCAACATTTTTTTAAGGTACGAAATTTGATAAATTTAATGGCAATACAAAACCTTTCTATTACCGATGCGTGGGGGGTTTTAATTCAATCTACACTTCATCAATGTAACTTTCCATGCTTAAATATGAAGTCCAATTTAAAAAAATATATATAAGCGTATATCCTTATATGTAAAGAAAAATAATAATTTTATTTATAAATCGTGCAAAAAACGTTGTTTTTTTTTTGTTTGTGTTTAGAAGAAATATTATTTAAATGTTTTGTAATGGTTCAATAGATTTGTACTTTGAATGTGAATTTTACAAAAACATTCTTCTTTTATATACAAATAAGTAAAATAAACATTCAAGGATTTATATTTATTTATGAGTTTTTCTGTTAAAGTTTAAATCTCTCACGTATTTAAAACACAAATATTTAATGCGTATCTACTTAAGTAAGTGAAAATACAGGGTGTTCCGATTGAAGTGTAACCATCCTTTTATTTTAGAGTAGATCGAAGATCGATTTCAATAAAAACAAAATGAACTATTAGGTGGCATAATCATTAACTTTAATTTTATGTTGGTCTTCTTATATCAAATTAATAGACTGCATAAAATCAGAACTATTTACAAAATTTATTTTGAAAAATTATTTAATTTTATTTTATTTTGAAAAAATTATAACAAATTCGGTGTTTTGATGCCTTAATACGCAATTTCGTCAAGCTTCTCGTACAGGATGATAAACTTTTTTTTAACAAAATGTTAGTTTCAACACAAATTAATAACAAAAATTGTTCTTTTTTTTTAAACAAACGTCTTTTGTTTGAAACATTTTTTCGTAAACTGTTCAGATTTGTTACAATTTCACCTCAAATTTAGGTAGTAAGCACATAAATTTGCAATACATATGTATAACTGTATAAACTGCATATTTAAGGAATTTTATGAATATAAAAACGTAAAAATAAAGTAATTTTGTTAAGAAATAAAAAAAAAATATAAAAAAATTGAATTTTTATTGAAGTCAATTGATTTATTGTACGTTTTTATTTGGTTTAGTATCCATAGTATAATTCAAGTCTTTTTCAAATTATAAAATAAACTAAATAAGCTATAGTAAAATCTTGCGAAGAACTTAACACACGATTAAAATAATGTATTTTACAAATTCAAACGTATATGAAGTATTCGGTCATTTTTTTATTGTCGAATATATATAAAAGAAGCTGCTAAAATTTTAGAAACTGTTATAGGTATTAAGAAAATTTATAATTAAGGAGCTGCACGAAGAAAGCTTTAACAAGTTTTAAATAAAAAAATATTTTTTAAGGTACAAGCTTTTAAAGTATATAAGAATTATGGCAAAAGCACCAGGAAGTAAAACGAATTCAATTTTATGCATAGTTTAATCTCAATCGAACTCTGAGAAATTTTCCTATCGTTGATTAAAGCTTAAATTTACTTACAATATGAATTCACTACAAAAAATTATATTCTCAAAATAAAAATTTTACTCGGTTAAATTTACAAGAAGTGAAGATCTCCAGGCGTTTGTCCCTGGAAGCCACGAAAATAGATAAATAGAAATAGTTAACTTCGTGTTTATGAATGTGAGCAAGAATAAGCGTAAAAAATATGTATAACAAACTTTTGTATTGTTTATAAAGCAACTAAAAGCTTAATATAGAACTAAAAAGCGAATGTATCAAAATATGATGCCGCCACTGGGCACTGGGCAAAACTCCGCCCCATTAACGAAATTTTACATTAAATGAATTAAGTTTCTATATAATACCATTTTGAAATAGGACTGTCAGCAATCGTCCGAAACCTTTTAGAATATTCTAGAACACCCCAAATTCTAATTCGACCGATTTAGCCGTTAAAAAGTTATGTGGGGCTTACATGTATATATCATATGGAAATAGTTAAAAATGGCTTAAAACGTCGATATCTGATGTCAACCTCTTTCATCTAAATTAGATGGAAATCAATAAAGAAAGTTAAAACAAACTGCAATATTTAAAATTTTGAACATACTCTTGATAATGAAAACAAATTATTTTATTTATTATAATTTGAAATTTTTAACATTTTTGCCACTCTGGGCACTAGCTCCGACTGCCCCTATCATAAATCTAACGCTGAATTGTGTCGGTGAAATTAAAGCAATTAAGTTTTTTAATGCTATCTCCAACAAATATATACTATATTTTCAAACTCTCTTAAAATGGGTCAAATTTAATTCGTAAAATTTAATAGCAAACACTGGGCCGGATGAAATTAAATCAAAATTTCTAAATAAAAAATAAAAAATAATTATAAATATTACAAAAGGTTTATTAATTCGGTGAAATGTTTTTAATATTTGAAATCTTTTTTTTTTTTATAAGTTCACAAACAAATAATCAATTTTGGTATCCGTTTCAAATGATAATTACCCTTACGTTCGTTTTGTTTTTATTCATAATTTCCTATTTCATGGCTACAAAACATAAAAAATACAACAAAACAAAAAATTTGAAGAGGATAGATTTGTAGGATATGGATGAATTTCAGCATTAAAAAAACGGATGATATATCCGTTTATGTAACAAACATAAATATACACATACGATATAGAAATAGAAAATAATTAGAAGATGAAATGAACAGGAAATGTCAGCTATTAATAATAATAATAATAATATTATTATTAGTACAATTATTTTTAGAGATATTTGTTATTTGTTATACATTTAATTATAAGATCCTTAAAATCATTCAAAACAATTGCATTAATTTTTAATGATGACTACAAAAATTAAAAAGCTATGTCATTCATTGTCAAACATTCGAATGATTACTATATTCAAATGTCTATCAAAAAACACAAATAAAAATAAAATAACAACTAAAAAATCTAATTGTTTAAAAACCTTGTATATGCTTGAGTATTAAAATTTTAATTGTTATAATTATTTGCATTATTCAAATACACAAAATAAGTAGGTACATGGAGTACATGCAATTATAGATTATTGACTGCAAGTGTTGAATGAAAGTTTTCAAAACTTTATAAAAGCAATATTATTATATAAATTTCGTATTATTATTCACCTGACTATATAAATTTCGTATTATTATTTTGTTAAACTCGACTTATAGGAATATGTCAGAGAACATTAATTTTAGTCGAATGTCCATCCTTCCGCATGTCTGTTTGTCAACGAGATAACTCAAAAACGTAAAAAGATAGAGAGCTAGAATTTTGGTGACATATTTAACATTATATAAAGTGAATTTCAAATTGTGAATGAGCAAAATAAGTACGTATTGAGTCCAATGGACCCATTATCCCACTTTAAAAAGATGTAAGAAAAATTTGATAACGAAAAATGTTTGATTTTTGAATAAAAACGACTTTTGTTTGAAGTAGTTTTTCATAAACTGTTCAGATTCGCAAAAATTTTAGGTCAAATTTAGCTAATAAACATATAAATTTGCAATTCATATCTACAATTGTGTGGACTGCATATTTAAAGAATTCTATGTATGCTTATCTTTCAAAATAGTCAAAACATTGATATTAAAACTGTTTTGATAACAGTTTGAACAAAAATCCAATTCAAATATTCTATATTTTATGTATTTTTCAAAAATATTATAATTACCTATCCTTACTAAAAATACAACGCTAATAAAACCGTAAACATATTTTAAGCAAATTATTTATTGCTGCGTTATTATATTTATTGATTATCGTCATCGATTATCTTCAAATTCAGTAACTTTAAAAATTAAAATAAACATATCAAATACACATAATTTTATTCCATAATTCACCAAAAAATTTTTACTAACGATTTACTCATTTGATTGATCGAAGAGATTTTATTTACATACTTAACAGTGTAGTCATGATGACATATTATACCTCCAGGACTAGATAGATAATCACTTTTACTTTCGCACAACAAATTGTAGAAATATGAATCAGAAAAAGGATGATAAATGTAATTGATAAAATAATTATTTCAATAAATTCTTTGAAGCACATTCAAATCATTCATAAACTATGAATGCATTTGAGAATTTATAAATTAGTGAACCAGTTTGAAATTTACGATTATAAAATTAAAAAATTTATACCATTTTACAACTGTGGTAGATCATTATAACTATTTATAGATTATGATTGATTAACTGTTCTTCATATAATGATTTCCTGTTACCGCATCTTTACCTTAACTAGAACCGTTAAATTATATTTAAAATTGTTTTTGTTAGTATTAAAATAGAAGTAATGTTTTTCAGTACAAAATTTAATTAAGTTTTCAAATTTTGCCTTTTATACAGTAGGTACAACATACATTATTACTAGATCATTATGTACTCCTGTTAATTTTCGAATTTTTTCCATTGTTTAGATTAAATCATTTAGACAATAATCTACATATCATCAATTTAAATTTATAGACCAAAAAATTTTTCATATTTTCTTGTGAAAAATCGATTTTTTTAATTATTTGAATTTAAGGTTAGCAATAAAATTATAATATTGTATTGAAAAGGGTAAAGAATAAACAAATGAAATATTCGCATTAAAGGAATGTAGGTTGTCGTCTTTTAAAATTGTAACGTATAAATAAAATTATAATACGATTTTCCATTTTTATTTATCAAAAAAAAAAACTTGTTTTGTGCTCCGATTTCAAAACTATTTGTATATGTCAACGATTGGGAACTTCCTGAATAATTGTTGTTTAATGTCCGTCAGCCTGACAGTCGAAATATCAATCGAAATATAATCGGATATCAGAAATAATTGTAGAAAATGTATTCATTTTTTTACCTCATATAGAAATTGTAACTTCTTAGATCAAAATCTTCCAGAGATAGAACATTCTATATATTAATACGTGAAGCGAAAATGTGTACCACTTTTACGATTATTGGGCTGATGAAATTTGCCACACTTATAGTTTCAATTGGAAGGACTAGAGAATAGGAATATTTTTTTTAAATTATGCAAAAGAAATACATTAAATCAATTAAAATTAAATCAGACATGCAGCTATTTAAGTGAACATATTCATAGATCATGATAAAAGTTTTGTCTCCATTTTTATAGTTGAATCATTTTCCTAAGTCAATTCTTTGTAAACAAAAGTTACACGTGAACATTTGTATTCTAAAATTTGATTGGTTGTTTGCTGGTTATTATATTCATTTATAAATAATAATTCACTATTATATTCATAGTATTCAATATGTTATATTTGTAATATAATATGTACTAACCAAAAAAATAGAATCCCAAAAAAGGGCTTAATGTGATCACGCAACGAAATACGAACTACGGAAACGATTCAAATTTAGTAGTGTATTTTCAGTGAAATCGACGTCAAATTAACAGTCACGTTCATTTTTCTTAAAAATCAAAACAGCGAGTAGAAAAATTAGTACTGTAATTAAAAGAAAACCTTTTTTAACAGAAGCCATTTTTACTTATACCTTGTATAATGCTATTGTTTAAAAATGTACATTATATTATACATAATATAATTTCATATTTATAAATTCATATCAAGATGACACATTTAAAAAAATTTATATCAATTTAAAATATTTAGAAAGTCTTTCAAACACAGACTACATGAATGTATTATAATTATAGTGACGAACCCTGTTGTTTGTTTGGCTATATGTGTTGATAAATAATACAAGTCATATAACTTTAATACTTTTAATAAATAATTAATTTTAGTGAAATATTATGAACACCTTTTTTATTATAATCAACTAATTCTTTAATTAAGTACAATGATTTGTTATTACTTTTAATGATTGTCTTATATATGAGGTGGTTTTTTTTTAACTTTGCAAAAAACTAAGTTGTAAAAATTGTTTCAAACAATTGAATATTTATTTTTAAGTTGGTGGATTCAAGGTATGATGAGGATTAAAACATCTCCATATCTTTGACGTTAGACTAAATATTTTTTAAGATATAAAAATAAATATACATTTTTTACATAAAAATTATTCTTGCAAAATCTTTTTGATGCAAAGTCTTGAGTTTTTTAAGAAAGAAAATCTCTGAAAATCCAAATAAAATATTTTAAATACCTTTAAAAAATTTGATTTATTAGTTTTCAACTTTATTTGTCTGTATTAAGACTTTTTGTATAGATTTTTTGATGGCCCAAATTATTTTTTTGTACAAAAATCTCTGCGTTCTACTTGTAGGATCAGTGCGAATTGAAAATATTTTTGTACAATAATTCATTCAAAGTGGGACAAAAAAAAATATATACTAATAACAATTTCCAATGCAATATACATTGTATTTTTTGGCAAAGAGTCTTGAAAAATATTTCTAAATATACGAAAAAAATTTTATTTATATTTTATAAAAGTTTCTCCGAGAATAACTCTTTGACAAATCCCTCGTTTTCATGACTGAACAGTACACAGTATACATTATAAGAAATACAATATATGTTGCGTTAGAAATTGTCTTCTTATATATGTCTCTTCATATGGTTTGTATTCGCCTTATTAAAAGATATTGTTTAGCAACGTTCTTCGGTTTTTTCACTAACAATGATTTGCTGATTCTGTAAAAGTACTTTTAAAAGCATTCTCTTGTAATTTTCTTGAATAATTCAAGGTAAAAATCAATTTAAATGAATGTAAAACATTATGTAGATAAAGATATATGTCCCCTTTGGATATAATTTCTTATTATAGATAGTGATTTTAAATTTTCAATTTAAAAGTAAAAGTTGATTATCACATCTTTTATATAAATTTCCAATTAATAATTTTATCATTACAGAATTATTAGGTATCAAACTAATAAACCAATGATCTGATTTATTCAAAAAATGATAATTAACTCTGATTTTAATATTTTACAACATTGATGACCTGTTTTATAAAGATTTATTAATTAATTAACAATAATAAAAAAAGTAATAATAATTGGAATAATTACATTTCTTTAAGAATAAAAATTAATAGACCGAAGCCAACACTAATACTACCGCTTGTTCTTCTTTTATTTTAACGAGAAATAATCTAAATAAATTATGATTACAAAAGCAGTGATATTTTGTTTTATTCAAATTATTAAATTATGTCTTAGTAGAAATCACAGTTAAATAAGCCTGCATGCTGGATATGACTTTTAGCCTTTTTGTAACTAAAGCACCCCTCTCTGCTTAAATAAAATATGTGAGAGCACTAATGTACGCAAGTAAGAAGTAATACTTCTTTCGTGTGAATCACAAATGAATTTTTTTACGCATTCAAACAAATTAACAGAGTCAAACACTATACGACACAAAATACGGTAAATAAAAATTGCAATACTTAATTGTTTGTATTAAAAATTTGACTATTTCTATACTTCACATATATAAAATATACCGGAGTATATTAGTTTTAGTATAAAGTTTGTAACGCTAACAAATAGAATCACCAAGAATCAAGTCCAATGCCTTTTGCCCGTCCGTCTATCTGCCTGTCCATCATCAAGATAATTTGATAAAACGAAATGAGGAAGCGATCTGAAATTCTGGATATAAAAGGTGAGTAAAAATTTCAGTTCGGTAATCTTTATCATTTTTGAGTTATCTTGATACTCAATTCAAAAAAATTGATACTCAACCATAGTTCGAATATTTAAACAATTAACACTGTTAGTAGTAATCATCACTTGTTTAATCAATGCATTATAAGTATCAGATTAAAACATAAATTTGTGTAATTACGTTCATTATTGTCTTATTAGTCACTTATAAAATACATAAAATAACCAATACCGTTCAACCTTGTAGATAAAACAAAATCGTTAAGTATTTCTTATTCAAGGAAATTGAATCACTATGCGTAGAAGATAATATTCATTGCGATTTATGAAAATTGTTTCAACAAATGTTGTCACTTAAATACAAACATTAAACCGCGATTTATGACCGATACCAAATTTCACGCATTTCAATTATTGTGGTTGATAGTGACAACCATGAATAAATTAAATATTTAATAATTGAATAGAAAATAAAATAAGATTTACTACTTATAATAAAAAAAGAAAATATAAAAAGAGAATAAAGAATGTGTACCGTTAAATAAACGTACATGTTAAATACACGCATACATAGGTACTACGTACACATACACTTTTCCGGAGAAAGTTCGTTAAACCACAATCTAAAACTAACGTTTATATTGTATATAAATAAATAATATAATATTTTTATAATAAAATAATATAAACCTTGTAACAATTTTTTATATATTCACTGAACTAACTAAACAGAGATAGATATATAAAAGTGCATGTACACTGATTGACATTCAACATTGAATCAAATGTTTATTAGATAACGTTGGTATATTAATAAGCCTACATTACTAATTTTATTATGAAATATTTAAAAAAATTATTTTTTTTCGATAGAAATGAAAACCGTAAACATTATATGTACAAAAAAATATACACATAAGAGGCTAGGGAATTGATTTAGGGTTTTTAATCTAAAACTTCAAACTAAAAATTTTATTTTAATAATTTTTATTTGTATCCGTATTAGATCGGATACTACGGTACTAAATTATTTATATTATATTATTTCAGATTGTATTTTATTACAATTCTTAACTATATTTCAAGTCTTTTCTTTTTTTAATATTTATTTCAAAGCTAATCATAATGAACGAGGCGAATAACGTATAATTTAAAAATTAATAATGTAATAGTTTTATGTTATAATTCGAAAAATTATTAAAGTGTTCCTGAAAACGATAAACTTGCCCAAAAAAAATTATCCCTTCAAAATGTAGTAAAGAATTGCTTAATTAACTAAATTGAAATATTTGTCTATTCGTGATAAGGTTCAGTAATTTTTTTTAACTAATTATTTTTTCTCCAAAAGGTGATTAAAGAGACTTCTAGTATAAAAACCGCGAATTTCTCATGTGTAGTCAAAACTCGGCGAAATATTTTATATGTAATAATTGCATACTATCAGAAATTATTCTTTCCTAAACTGTACTTCTTGATAAAACTAAATACTTCAAAAATATGATAATTAGAATATTATCAAAGAGAGAGAACTAGGATATTACGAATAAATTTCGATTTTTGCAAACTGTCACCAAATTACCAACCAGTTTTAAATCAGACCGCAAAACAAATTTATGATATAAAATAATAGTAGTGTTGTAAAATTTCTTTGCGTTTCCACCATATTTTCTTATTTAAACTTTTTATTTTTATATTTAAAAAAATCCTAATTAATAGCTCGTTTACATTTTAACAGCATTGAAGCTTACTTTTAAATCAAATATTCTTTTACTTCAAAACTTATTTTATTTTCATGTTGAGAGTAATTTGAATTTCTGTACCAGTATGTGTATAATACAAACGGTATCTGCTTCTATTTGAAAAATATAGTAATTGTATTTAAAAGATGCATTTATTCCATGCATACTATATCTAGTCAATGCAAAATTTAACGGGTATTATACATACACTTGCATATATGTTTCTTTAACTTGCATTTTTCCCCACTACTCACTCACCTCAGCTCTTAAGAAATAATAATTTAATTAGAAAAAATAATAATAATAAATCAATGAAAATTTTCAGCTAAAAATTAATCAAATTAACCATATGTAATTATTATAAAATGATTTTTATTTTGTTATAAAAATATATAAAATTTGAAGAACAAACATTTAGTTTTCATACGATGCATACTTCCGGTTTCCGGTTGACAAATCCAATTAACTGAGTTTGTGATTTCTACATATTATAATATAGAAAAAAAGAATATTATTATATATACAACAATCGTGTTTATGAGCTATTAAAAGCCAAACCTTTTTTGCTAGTAATTGTTGAGTACGATTTCATGTAAAAAGCTATCATCATTTTATGCAAATCAAAAAAAAAATTTAATAGACAATTTTAACCTAATATCATTTTATCAAAGCTTTTCCAAGACTCTTTGTCAGAAATGTTTGAGCTTTGAAAATTATACAGATCCATATAAATCTAAAATACTAAAACCGTTAATTGGGGATTTGTACGATACTGGATTTGCTGAAACGTTTCAGTAAATCCAGTATCGTTCAAATCCCTTCTTTACGTACGCCTTTACTTCGCGAATATTGATCTGAAGTTTTGTTTTAAAATTCTCTAAAAATAAACAAGAGCTTTAAAAATAAGAAAATAAGTAAGGAGATACACAATTCCAAATTAAACAAGGAAGAAAATATATTGATATGACTTCATTTTGAATATCTCCATATAAATTACATGTAAAGAAAGCATCGTGAGATGGAAAATGATATTTGATAACTTATAACTTCTTTGTTTTTTAATAAATTTAATTTTTTAAGTTTTGTTGTGATATAGTGTCTAGTTTCATGATTTGCAAATCCCCAATTCTAACTTAAATTCTTTCGTATATATAATTCCCATTGTCTCGTACCAGAACCATAATAAGGCCTATTATATAATTATTATACAAGTAACTCGAAAATAATTAATTACTTAACCAAAACAAATTCAGAAACTAGGACAATACCCAAAACCAATATGATTAATTACTATTAATTTGATATATATTAATGTAAGGGAAAGTAAGAAGCACGTATATAGTCTTTTATAAAAAAAGACATTAACACTGGAGATAGCAAAGGGAAAAACAAGAAATACCTCAAGTAAATTCCCTAAAACAAATCACAGGAGATCATCTTTTAGGTTCTTCATGAAATTCCTCCCAAATATTTCAAGTATTTTTATAATCCAATTATAAATCACAATAAATTACCAAATATAGATTTCATCTTTAACCTTATTAATTTATGAAAAAAATGGAACTCTATACTATCCTTTCTACAATACCAAAAATTGAAATTTTTAAATTTAACTAAAATAACGAAGTAATTGCAGAGAAATGGGTTAATTTGGAAAATTAACTTATTCTGGTTTGGAAAATCAATGATATACTAATTGAGCGAGCAGATTTATGTCGTTTTGCGATCATAGTTTCATTTAATTTGAGTAGCTAAATAAACCTTTCCCTACATTAAACTTTTTAAAGGAAGAATTCATTATCATAAAGGTCCAAAAAAAGTTTCAAATATTAATTACAGACCATAAAATTTTATATAAAAAAACTTCAATGTGTTTTTCGACAGTTATTACAAATAAAAATCTCGACCGTCTAAAAGTTTAATTTATTAGTTTGATAGAAAAATTTTTGATAGATTCAAACATTGATCTATGACCAGAAATGCTTCTGAATAATCTTTGAATGGAAAATTAGACTTATTCTTTGGATGGAAAACATAATTTAATACAGAATATTTATCATCATATTTCAAATATTTGGAATTAAACCCATCATAAAATAACAGCTTAACTAACAGAAACTTACCATGAACATTATCCTCAGACGATATTGATTTCGATAACGAATAAATCACATGATTGGACACAATTAATATTATAAGTACATTATAAACAAAATAAAACATTTTATACACAAAATCAAAAGACAAAGTTACATTTTTTAATAAGTTTTATAAAATTTAATTTCACATTTTATAATCAGTATAAACACAAAAAAATATCACATTTTTCAACATATAAATTATTGGTTTTATAATTTCACATTTTATTCAAAACTGTAGCATAAAAAACAGAATAACCGTAAAAATATTTACTGCAACAATAAATAAATAAAAAAAACTTTTAAGTAACTGTTTTTCAACAATAGTAATAACTGCACCATACAACACTGAGTCGTCTCGAATTAATAATTACTCTATGCTGGTTAATAATCATGGTATAATCCTCGTTGGATAGTTCGTATCACTTCCATTTCAATTTCATTCATGGTATGGTAGTAGTATTCCTCTCTCCATAATCATACAACGATCTCATATTTTACCTGTTGATGAAACTCGCGGTATTCAAACTGCCTATCACCGCGGTTGTTATACGATCATCGCGGTAAATACTACATACTACACGACGTTCATAACAATACACTTGTTAAATTTAAACATATATTTTATTGTATTGGAGTATACTGTGTGATTCATTCTAGTATGTTATTGATGTGCATTTTTGAAAACACTTAGTTTACGCTTACACCTAAAGAGTGCATACTCGATATAAGTGTAATAAACGTTCTACATAGCCACCTAAATTTTTTTGGAATAATATAAATATTTAATTCATTTCAAAATTCTCCTTAATTGAGACAAAAAACTTTGTGCAAAACTTCCTAATATAAAAAGTATTCGAACAAAATGGAACCCACTTCAAAAAACTATACTAACTTGTAAAAAATATTGTTATTTGGAAAACGCATATCAATGATTTCTTTGCAAGAAATTGCTTACCAAATAAAGACAAAAAATACATAATCATACACAAGTTTAATAGATTAACTTTTCGGCAGTATACCTAACAGAATTTTTCAGATTGCGTCAGATTTAATTAGCCACTAAAATTGATGATTCAAATTGACAAAACAACTGTCAATGATTCTCTTAATTATTTTAATTTTGAGAAACTTTGCTAAGCATTAATTATATTGACTGGAACTTGGGAGCCTTATTGTGATCATTAGGAAAAATATTTGGGTATAATTTTTCCAAATTCTTTTAATATATATTGAATAATATTTTGTGTCGTTAATAAAGTTATGTGAATTGAATTTTGAAAATCTAAGCTAAAAAGGCGCTATTTTAGCTTTCCGGATATATTGTATATAATCTTTATAATTCTCCATAATGTCCTACTTAAATATTAAATAAATCACAACACGCTGATAACTGTATAAAATATAATAGCTTTTTTAAGTAGCCAGAAGTTTACGGCATTCGAGTTCCGAGTTTTAAATAGATGATTGAATAGACTAGAAAAAATTAGCGATTTAAGCGAAATCTCCGAGTATCGTATGTAAATAAATTAGGATAATTATAATTTTCAAAAACTTTAAAAGTTTTTTTTTTGAGGCACCAATAGGCGCGAGGAGATTGGCGGGCGCCGATACTGATCTCAAGATTACAGAAAATGTTAAATATGGATCAATGAAGGCTCAAACCCCTTTTGAATACCAAAAGTACATCATATACCAAATTTTATTCAAACCAAACACGGATTATGCTCGCTGGAATGTTAAGCTAAATAAACGCGACATCATTAAAATTAAAATATGCTTTTCAATGAGTAGGCCATGAATCTTGGAAATCTGATAATATTTTTGAACGTATTACATTCATATATAGCACCAGTAACTGAACCGTGGTGCACGGGGAACTATGGAGCGATGCAGATAAAATATAAATTTCAAATGAATTGACGCGTTATCATTTCGTGCAATCACAACGCCTCAAGCGTCACAAGAGAATGTAATCAAATATAGCCGCGAGACAACGATGGAAATATGAATGGAAAATATATTTGTTTTCATTAAAAAGTTTATTTTTTTAAGCTTGTTTTTTTTATGTTTCGTAAATCTTAATCATCTTTCTAATCGAAGGCAAATTTTGTAAAGTATTTAAATTTTGAAACATAACCTAAACTTTTTACATATGTTTTCGAAATTTTCGATTGACTACGGGCACAATGGAACGAGGCACGAACACTGGTTCAATGTGCTTTATCGTGGGAAAATTTACCCAAAAGCCAAATCAATATTTCGTTGGTCAAATACTAGCTGATTTAGACGAGAACAATTTGGATTTGTAATTTGCGAAGAAGCGCAAAAAATTAACAACAGTTTCTATTTTCTCGCTAGAATATTGATATGGCTATGGTTTAAGCTGAAGATATTAAACTAGTATTGCTAAGGCCATACTTTTTCGGAAAAACTCAACGTCAAAATAGTATTTACACTATTTCTGAAGAAATATTAAAAAGATTTCATATTTTTGGTTAATTTTATCAGATGAATACTGGTCATGTTCCAATGACCAGTGGAACAAAGGAAGGAGTTCACAAAATCGAAGATAAATAGCTTAAAGTTTGATTAATGATCTCTCCTTTGCATGTAGTTATTAGGTTAAGGTATATTGTTGTTTTATGCTAACAGAAATTATAAAAAAATACATACCAAGTTTTTTTTAAATAAAAACAATTTTTTTGTTCCATTGTATCTTAACTGTCTCTCGTTGATTTTGCAACACTGATGAGTTCAAGATATAGACATAAAATAATTTGAATCATTCAGTACATTCTCAAGTATAAATTGGATGTTAGGTATTCATTACAATGAAAATAATATTTTTATGGTATAAAACTAATATAAAATATTGTTTGAAATTAATGTAGGTAAAAATTTATTTTTGTTTTGTTTTAATTATTGATAATAAAAATGTGATAAGAACTTTTACACAAATTGATTGTTTCAAGAAAGTATATTTTTATGTAGGTGTATGGAAATTGAAATATCTAAAACTATTTTTAAACCAAAAACTGTGAACTAACCACTACAAGCAGAAAGAACTTTGTGATTTTCAATCAATTTATTAAAGACAGCTGAAGGAAATTTTGTAATATTCGTTTAATTGGAGAGTATGATATGTAGAACTTTTTGGGATGCATTTGAATACAATTATAATGCATTTTTTAGATTCGATCAAAAAGGACAGAAAAGGTTTTTTTGAGGTCACCGATTACGAACTTAAAATAAGCATAACAAATCTGGATTGCGAGATAAATTGCTTTTTATTGTCGGTAGTTTGGTGCAAATACTGGCTTAAACAATATCCATATTTTACAAGCAAGAAATGCAAAATTTATTGTAAAACGAGTTATTACAAAACACCACACTCTTTGTGCTCTAGAATTAATACATTTATTACTTCTACCTAAAATGCATATTTTACAAGCTATAAGTAAAAAACATAAAAAACATAAAAAACCTTTTAAAAATCGTTCCGTCATTTTTGATAATTTTTACGTTTTAATAACAAACAAACAAACAAACAATTTTCTAAAAGAATGTACTCTTGAAAAACAGATGCAAAATTTGATTCTACAACGTGTTTAAAATAAAAAATGAAAATAAAAGGTTAAACCCATTTCATCGGTAAAACGAAGCAAAATAGGAAAATTTTGAAAAAGTACAAATCGATCGGGAACATCTATTTTAACGAAAAGTTTACCAGGCTCAAATTCAAAAATGCACCGTTTTCTGAAAATTCAAAAAATCGAATACAATGCAGCTGAAAATTGGTCAAGATTGCGCAATTAGTGTGACTTTGATGAGTCGTTTAGCTAAGGTCGATATTTTCTTCATTTTATTCAAGCCCCGCGGAGTATTTGAATTTTTAATCCTAATTATATTTCATATAATCAAATTTTATCAAAAAACTGATTTGTATTTTTTAGAAGGATCTTCCCCCTAAACATTCATTTCAAGATCGTATGTGTAGTTTGTTTCTGAGTTATCGGCCTCAAATCCGAAAATTTTGGGCAAATTTCAATAGTTACCCCGAAAACTAGCATCCAACCGTAAAATAAGTGTTATTTTAGCCGTAAAATAAGTGTTATTTTTACCCTATAAAATCTAACAACTGGCCTTAAGAAAATTTTGCTCCCAGTTTTTCAGTGAAAATTCTCGAATTCTATATTAATTTCGAATACATTATTATGAAATGGAAGTAGAATTAATCTCTATATAAGGTTTAAATTTGTTACGTAACAAAATTATCCTACTTTATTGTTTGTGAAACCCTGTTCATCAAATATTTTATTAGTAAGAACTATGTATATAAATGGTGTAGCTTCTATAGGAGCTTCTGCAGCTGTGCTTAGAATGTATGATCAAAATTAATTACAGATAGACTTAACCCCAATTATTATGGGGTTAAGGTACCTTTCAATTTTAACATCACCAACTTTATGAAATGTTCCAATCTAATTTATCCCTGCTATCTTGATATCCAATTAATTCAATTTAATAAAAATTTGAAAAATATCCATCCAAATTTAGTAATTTTTGTAAGGCCATCCATTTATTATGGGGTTTAGGTACCTTTCAATTTTAACATCACAAACTTTATGAAATGTTCCAATCTAATTTATCCCTGCTATCTTGATGATCATTTCATTTCAATTTAATTAAAATTTGAAAAATTCCAAATTTATTAATTTTTGTCATATTTTAAATTTTTCACATTATTTTTATTCGTCAAAATCCTTTATTAATGAATCCTTGCACAAAATATCACCACCCCGCTCCTACTTTCTTAAACTCATTGGAGATAGGTATAAACAATTTTATAAAAATTCGTTGCTTCGGTTTGAAACCCCATAAGCCTTTTTTTCAGAACTCTGGTAATAGTACTTTTAGAAGTGATCAAAGCTTCTTGTCTTGTGCCTTTTTAAATAAACCAAAAGCTAAAAATAACAAAGAATAAATTTGTTATCAGAGATACTTCAGTATGTTTCCACTCTTGTATCATGCAAATCTGAATTTCAAAAATACAAATGAATTTTATTAAATAAAATGATTTTGTCCTGGCTGACTGACGGATCAATTCGTAACTGAAACTGCTGATCGTAGGCACCTGAAACTTGGACGGTGTGTTCTTTGTATGACGTAGACATCCGAAAAGAAAGAATTTTCCGAATTTTTACGCCTAAGGGGGTGAAAAACAAGGGAAAAGTTTGTATGGGGCAACGTGCTTCCTTGGTCCAATCTACTTCAAATTTAGGATAAACATTCGTTAACAAAATTAAAGGAAGACTTGTAGAAAGTTTAAACTGCCCTGCCTAGTGGAAGTGTAACAACTAGTTTAAATATAAAATTTTCTAAAATTGAAACAAACATATATTATGTATCGATAGTTAGGTATTAATATTTTTTAACCGACTTCAGAAAAAGGAGGTTGTCAATTAAATTGTATTTTTTTATATTTGTTTATTTTGATTATTATTTTTTTATTTGAAAGCTAGTGCTTCTCGTATGGTCCAGATCTGAAAACCCTAAGGGAAGAGAAGGAGTAAAAGCAATTTTTAGAGATGTTTGTTCGCGGAAAACTTCATCGTTTATCAACCGATTTTTATTATTCTTTTTTTGTTGGAAAAGAGTTATTATTAATATAAGAGTGGTACATCTATCCCAAGGAAAACAGGATCTGATGTCCCTAAGAAGCGAGATGAGTAAAAAACAATTTTTAATGATTAAATTTCATTCAAATGAAAAATTTTTCATGGTTGTAGACACCACTAAAAAGTAAAAATTGAAAAAAAAGAACCGCCTTCAAAAAAAAAAAGAACTAAAAAGAAAAAAATTATTTTAAATTTTTCCTTGTGAAGTCGATGGCAATCTTATCCATAGCAAAAATTGATTGGTTGGCGACGACTGAGAAAGGTAATTGTCATCAGGAAAATTTTATAATTATTTTTTATATTTTAGTTCATTTTTTTGTAGGTTGTTCTTTTATTTTTAAATTTTTATTTGAAAAATACAACTGAATGAGGTTTGCGTTCTCTCAATATATGTAGAAAATGTGTAAAGTAATGATATTTTAATATAAATACTTTTAAAATTTAAAGTTTCTAGAACATTCTACATTTTATGTGTATAGAGCATGGATACGTTTTTTATGGTATACCTAAACAGTAACTGTTAGTACTTTTATCGACTTACAATGAACTAGCAGAATATAAATTTGCATTGATGTATTATATATTGCATAAAATTGTTTATACGAGCGATCTATCTGATTGGTGTCTTTATAGAATTTCATCTACTTATAAAGGAGGTGTTGCTTCCACCAAAAATGATGTTTGTATGTACAATCGTTTTCGACACCTCTAGACATACGGAAAACAATGTTAAAATACACCTATATAGAAAAAAATTTGTATTCATACATAAATAAAAAGATTTACATTGATAACCCATACATTTAATGCCTACAATAATCGTGTTCATTTGTGGGGATGTGCCGAATAATACGACTTACTCGATTCCTGCTTTGAGCTCGCTTACTTGAATACCAATTTATTTTGATTCGAAAAACTGGATTCGATTCCGATACTCAAGTCTAGTATTCGAGTTAGGTTGACTCGCTCGTACTCGATATCTGTTCTCTTAAGCAATAAAGAGTGGTGCATAATAAATATTAAATACAAGTTTGAAGATGCATTTTTTTTTAATTTCTTTGTTTTGTTTATTAAGTTTATTTAACTGTAACTGAAAGTGAATTTAATAGTTTGTTAGTACTAGTAGACTATTGGTGGAGTGAAGTGATATCATTGTAATTAACTTTATTACAAAATGGCACGGAAAAAGTCTAAGATGTACGGAAATGATTTAAAATTAAGTGGGCGAAGGTAAAATAAAGTGCAAAAACTATAATTCCGTATTTAAAGACTTTAAAAATATTTTTTCCCTTTCATATTGCTCAGTAAAATGGAAAATTGCAAAATTTATAAACATGCGTCTACTTAATTTTTCTGAGGGTTAATTTTGAAAAACGTTTCCCTCCCATACTGCTTTGGAAAACTTAATCTTAAAATTAAGAAAAACGTTAGTCTTCAGTAAATGAAGAGTATATTGTCCAATTTTTTGGGTCTAAGATAAGTATATCCCGAGATATGGAGCAGCAAAATTTTACCATTTCCTTCACTCCTTGCTAGCGAAAATTTTGAAAAAGCCCATCTTATCGCCGGAATCAAGTTTGAGAAGAATATGTATGCGAAATTTCATGCTCCTACTATAAGTTGTTTAATTATAAAATGCTAAAAATTCGGATCATTATCTATTAATTTATTTTTTCTATTACTCGTTTTACAAAACACTTATGGAAAATTATTTGCTCTAGAACTTATACATTTATTACTTCTACCTAAAATGCATATTTTACAAGCTATTAGTAAAAAACATAAAAAACCTTTTAAAAATCGTTCCGTCATTTTTGATAATTATTGCGTTTTAATTATAGAACAAACAATTTTCTTAAAGAATGTACTCCTTTTAATTGAAAATTAGATTTAAAATTTGATGCTAGAGCGCGTGTATAATAAAAAATGGAACATAATAAAGGTTAGCCCATTTTAGCGGCAAAACGAAGCAAAATTGGAAAATTTTGAAAAGTACAAAATACCTTTTTTTTTTGTGCACAATGTGACTTATTTAGTTTCTCAAAAGCTCTCTTTTCCTCAAAGTCGTTTAGCTGTAGTCGAAATTTTCTCCATTTTATCCAATTCCGGTGGAGTATTTGAATTTTTTAATCCTAATTATATCTTAAATGATGAATTTTATCAAAAACTGATATGAATTTCTTTTTCTTTTTTAAAATTTTTCTGATTGTATAAGAAGAGAAACTCTTAAAAAACCGATGAAAAGTTTAAAATTTTTGATTCGCTGTTCATGGGTTTTTTCTAGAATAATTGGGGTATAAAAAATTCAAAAATAATATTTATTATTCCGATATATTTATTGCATGAAATATATTCGATAAATTGACCCCTGAATCGGATATCTGGGTAAATGGTTAAGCAGATCTTATTTTTTATCTATTAAAAATTCTATTAGATTTCTTAAAAAATAATGTCTATTAACTGAAAGATCATGAAACTACCAAAATAAAAAATCTACAACAAAAACACGATATTCTGTGCAGATATAGAAATTTTTGAAGAGCATATTTTGTCAAATACTTATACGATCAAATTAAGTAGATAAATTGAAGAGAGAAGTTGTTAAATTTTTCCTCCATAAAATATTTAAAGCACTTTGTGTAATAAGGAAAACAAATTAAAACGAATAACATTTTTTTTTTCACTCTTGCATTTTAATTATTAAAAAATAATAAATTCGTTTTTTTTTTACATAATTCTTTCAAAAAATTACAAAAATAGCTTTTAACAAAAAAAAATAACTACTAAACATAACCATCATATGTTAAATTATGTTTTCATCTCAAATCATTCTTACAACTATTAGGTATGTATGTTTTTTTTTTTTTGCTTATTACAATATTTTTTTTAAAAATATTCTCACATAAATAATTAATAATAAGTTTTTTATTTTGTTTTTAGTATTAATCTGGAGACAAATGCTGAATTTCACACATTTAATTATTGAGTCAAAATAATAAGGAAATGTAATAAATATTTGAAATTTGGAAACTTCTAAAATTTCAGTATCGAACAGATTTTCAATAATAGATGCGTTTCTCTTTGATACTGAATAATAACAACAATAAACTTACTGTACAACGACTGGATAACGTATACATACCTTTCGTTTAAGAACAACTTTCATGAACTCATTTTTACAAACCATTTCTTTATTTCATTTTCGTCATTTTCTTATCAAAAATTAATTTGTAAATTTTATTTCAACAATAAAAATGCTGATATTTATTTTTAATTTCAAGGTTTCTTCACTAAGATGTCTAATAGCTCAGTTAAAATTTATAATCGAAATGGTAATATGCCCAAATGCCCAAACAAAAACTAAAATGTCCTGAGTTTTCCAGAACTCAAATTCTTTAATTTTAGGAAGCATAGAATGTATGAAATTCACCACTGTCTGTCTATCCAGAGGTTATATTTTAATCCTAATTAATTAATTGAAAATCTATAATTGATTAAATAAATATGTGATAAAAGTAATTAATAATAAAATAGGAGGCGATAAGAGAGCAACATTATTCATCCCGCTATTTGATACAGTTGTTGTTTCAGCTTTTAATATTTGAGCACACGGTGTCATCTTGATAATAAATTTAAATAATGATTCAACAATATTTGACGGTGTTGGATCATTACATTGTTGTAATTCATGTACAATACAATCTTGTAAATGTTTAATATCATTACATTCTTTTGATTCAAATATTAATAATGGTAAACTCTCTAATGATGGTAATTCATTGCCATTAAAATGTTTGTTGATTGTTTTGTTTGCACAATTTTGTATTTCTTCTTGTTTTTCTTTTAAACAATCTGGGCCACCTTCTGCAATGAACACTATAAACAAAACACACTATGTTAATACATTTTAAATATTTACGAAAGTAATTTGTTTATGATGAATATAAATACTAATTCAAATAACCCCTAAAATGCCAGATTTACAAAGGACTTCGGCCCCTAAACACTTTTTGTTTATTATATAAGAATAGAAAACATATTCTTTGCATTTTAATTTTCACAAAAATAAAGCTCAGGCAAATTGTACCAAAATTGATTTGTTCCACTACGAAAGCATACAAATTATTGTATGTCTATTTGCTTTATATAATCAGTTCTTTAACACGGATAGAAACACGCAAATAGAAAAAAAAACTTTTAATTTACTTGTTTTGATAAATTCTTAAATGTGAACCGCGATAGAATTTACGTACACATATAATAATAAATAAATTGTTCATTGTGATGTATAACAGCGAAAAAACCTATTTCCACACTCACAAATTAAATGAAGATATGACCGACATTAATGTATGAACATTTAACACCAATATATTGATATATATATATATATATATATATATATATATATATATATATATATATATATATATATATATATATATATATATATATATATATATATATATATATATATATATATATATATATATATATATATATATATATATATATATATATATATATATATATATATATATATATATATATATATATATATTTATAGTTTTAATAAAAAATAATTTAAATTTTATAATAAATATATATGGATGCGCATCAATCATAGCCCATTTTGCGCACTATAGCTAAATAATACCAACTCGTGAAAGAAATGAATTAAATCAAAATCGATACTTACTGGCAATTCGATCACCGCTTTTATGACAAACAAATTCAGATAATGATTTTGTCACATTTAAGATGACTTTCTCACTATCTTTTTCTTTTGCCTCTAAACATACTTCCAAAACATTGGTATAATTTTTCACACATAATTCAAATTCTGGAACTTTTTTACAATATTTACCAAATACATCATCCAAAGATCCTAAAACCAAAGAAGGCACAATTATTATTAATTTTCTATTAAATGATAAGAATACAGTATGTATGTTTTTGATATCAATAATTCTCAACTTAAATTAATTATTGACATATTAACCAATTAAAATTATTTACGTACGATATTCAGTTACTTAATTTTAGTTAAATGAAGGACGAATAATAATATTCATATTATAATAGGTTCTATAAGATATTTAATAAGATTGAAAACTATTAATAATAGTACTTCATTCGAATTGTATTTATCAATAATATTTGTCCCAACTTGATCATAACTTTTATATAGATTAAACTGCAATGGCAAGGATGCGTCGTCCAAATGAAACCTAGTCCATATATTTTTGTTAATTTATTACCCAAGAAATTTTTTTTTACTCCAGCCGTTTTCGAGGTACATGATGGATGCATAGTAGCTTAAATATAGGCTAATTAAAAAAATGCTTTCCTATTACTTCCTAATTATTTAACATTGTATGCAAAAAAACTACATCTTACTAGCCTGCAAAGAAAAAATTGGTATTTTTCGAAATTTACCCTCAAAAGAAAAGGGATACAATAGACAAGTTAATGTTTTCTTATTTCTACTGCTTATTATTATTTCATTTAATTATTCATTTTTCTTAGAAAAACCAGAATGGTATTGTTTTGATATGAAATATTATTATATCATGCTTTTTGTTAATTTACAATGCACAAAACCTTCACGATTAAATACAATCAAACGTCAAAACAATATTTAACAGCGTGAAATAAAATTATTTAAAAAAAGACGAAATAATACCATATACTTAAGAGGCGCGAGTTATATATAGAAATATATATAGAGCTTAATTTCAAAACTGGAGGATAAGAATTAGGAAAATGGTATTTAATTTGCTTGGTTTCCGAGAAAATAGTAGTCATGTAACTGTAATCACTTATGATTACAATTTTTTTTAATAAAATGTACTCATTTATTGAAAATTATCTTAAACCCTTTATTTTTGATCAAGTATAATTTGGAACACAATTTTTTTCTCTAGAAACTCTTACTTTAATTGTTCTATTCTAAAAAAAATTGCGTAAGTATATTAGAATCGAACTTGAATAAACTTCTTTGAAAATAGAAATATTTAAAATGATGTTTTTAAAGGCAAGATTATGTAAAATGAAATTATTTTAGAGTAGAAATATACAAAAGACATTTTTCTAAAGAAGAATTCATTTGGAGTATAATTGTTAAAAATTATAAATACAAAAAATTAGTACAAGATAGGAAAAAATTAGTACTTGGAGATTTTAAAATAATATTTATCGATAAAAATAGACGTAAAGGTTGTCTATCATCAAACTGAAAATCATTAATTGATAAAATAATTTATTTTTTTTAATTCCAGGTAAAATTTATTTTTAATTTTTCAAATTCTCAATTATTGACGTATATAAAATTTAATAAATTAATTACATACCAGTCGTTTTTGCTTCTTCAATTTCATCTTGAATAACACTAACATTAAGTAGTCTACCAAAACAGTCTTTTATTGCTTCATTAGCATCCTAAAAAAAAAATAATCATTTTAATTTTTTTGAAAAACTTTAACCCATATGTTTTTCCATTATATAAATTTTTCATTCATTCTTATGAATAATTTCTAAATGATCATTTGTAATAAATCGTAAGTTATAAAACACCCTGACAGTTATTTCGTACGAAACTCATGCATCAAAATTTCCACTACTATATATCTCGTAGTTGGCAGCGAATAGGTTAAATATTGAGGGTTATTTTAATTAACACTCAGCAATAATCAATTCATATCAGTATTTCGATATTACATGCCCCAAAACATTTTTTCGAAAAACAAAGAATATATTATAGCTTAACAATTCTTTAACATAAATGTTATATATATTGCCTGTACTATTTAAAAACTAGTATATACAGAAGTTAGTAATATATAATTGTTGATTATTGCTAAAATTTAAACCGAAAGTAATTAATGATAATTTCTTTTAAAAAAAAATTAAACATTGGTAATATTCTTTGCCAGTCCAAAAAATAGATCCCCTCTTTGTGCCGAGGTCAAGTAACGATGTACTGCTACGAGTCCAAAGATAAAAAAAAATGGCCTGTAACGATTTTTTTTAAAAATATCAATAAGCTTTAACGTAACTGTAACGTAATTTTATGTTTCTCCCCTTTTCAAAAGTTTAGTTTCTTTAATTTGTCATAAACTAACCTCTACTCTGTTAAAGGCATCAGGACCGCCATTTTTGTCACATTTTTTCTTTAAAGCATTTTGTACATCTTCAGCACTTGGTACTTCAGATTGATTTATTGGCAAATTACTGATACCTGGAATGTCTTGTATGCTGCTTTGCACACGCTCTTTTAAGCCTTCTAAATCATTCAAATCAGTTTGACCATCATTTTCACAGAATACTAATGTGGTACCTGTAAAAAACAGAATATTTAAATTAGATTAAATATTAAAAAGTTAAAAGTATATGGTGAATTAATTATGTTAATGACTAATTTTTACTAATAAAAATTTCATCACGCAATTCTCATGAACTTTTTTTAGAATATTTTACAAGTTAAATGAAGTTTGAATCATAAAAAAATATTCTTTCTAGTTAGGTTCATAACATTATAAAGTATAAACGTTTGGTGTTATATCAAACAGATCTTTTAGAAAGCCGTTTTTAACAGTGTCCAGCAAGTAAGAATTTCAATACATATGAAGTTCATGTAAAAATGAATTTATGAAATAAATAAATAAATAAATAAAAATGGAAATAATTACAAAACTTCCTTTTAAAAAAATGGAATAGTTAAAACAATTCAATGCAATAAAAGTTTTTCTAATCAATTTTTTTTCACTTTTAAGAGATAAAAAATACACTTAAATTCACGTTTCAATGTTTGAAGTTCACTCAGGTATAAAATCCTTGAAACATTCTAATTAATTTCATTATATAGAAATAGAAGATTGTATACAATTAAATGTTTTTGCACACTATGCTTTTCAAACTTCTCATGTCTGGTTATGGTATTAAAAAAGCCTTTAACAAAATTTAGTTATTCAAATAAACAGAATTTATAATTTTGTGATTTTTTTTTGTATGCATATACTTAATACAGCATGTCCCCACAATTTATTTTTTCATGGGAAAAAACCCTTACGAATATAGAAAAAATTTTAAATAGTAATTTCCTAACGATAAATATGATAAAACATTTAGTATTTATAATAATAACGTAATGATATGTTATAGACAAAATTTGTTCATTACAAAAGATTGAGGGTCTAAGAATAGCTAAAATATGACCACGTGGTTTATGGACGCTCTCTTACATGTTTTTATATTCCCAATTTTAAACAATAATATTGTCAATTATTGCATACAATACTTAAAAATAATATGTATATAAATAATTAAAAAAATGCAATTAAATGACGTAAACATTATTTTATCACGTAAATAAATTTGTAATATACAATGTTCTTTGTTATTAGACCCCGAAAATCATTTTAAAAAATTTTACTATGCTTCTGAAAAAAAAACTTTTCCAAAATTTATTTAAAAAAAATTTTATTTGTCTAGCCAATTATCCAAATGTAATAAAATTTCACAATCTAAACATAAAAACGGAGATTTTGACAAAAAAATTATAAAAAAACAAATTATTTATTTATAAATAAATTTTTTCACCATTTTAAGTATACATTTAAACATAAAATATTTAAGTTTTAATATTAAGTGCCCATGCACAGTAAATTTAAACATAAATTTTTTTATTAATTATTTTGTTGAAAAAAATTGATTAAATTATTTTCTTATCCCATACATCCCATAAACGGAAAAGTTGTCAACTAAATTGACAAAAGGCAAAATAATAGAAAAAAAAATTGATTTCAATCGGTTTTGCCAATAAAGAAATTATTGAAAATAAAAATTCTCAATACAGGAGTTAAGCTGTGACGAATGATAAATGATAGATAATACTAGCCAATAGTTATATAGGCTAGAATAGGTTATATAGGCGAAATAACTACGTCTCATCGAAATATGAAAGCATAACTTTAACACCGTAATAAATTATATTAATTAAATTTTTCAAAATAGTTATCTGTTCATAAATTGTATTCTATTTCGATTTAATTGATGTCTTTGATATCATTCAGAAAAATTTTATTTATCTGTTTGAGATCAAATAAACATAGAAAATGTTTGCCATTATATAATATAATATTTTCGGAGCAATGTTTTGTCTTTTTTTTCGTAAACGCGTTGACGCAAACTATGATCGAAACATTGAGAGTGTATTGACAATCAAACCGTTGATGAGTGTATGGATTGCATTACGCAGTTTTATCTCAGGAAACTTGATTAGAGATTTTAAAATTGTCATTTATGCTTTAAATTTTAACGTACTTTTTTTCTAATTTGCAATCCTGTTCACTAATGAAGTCTTTAGCAAAGGGAGAAATCCTGTATAAATTTATGAATTTATTATGAGGGTTAAAAAATATAAAAAGAATTCATTTGTAAATTTATGCAAATTTTAAACAAAATCCATTGAAAACTAAAAATAAAATCACTTTGATTTTGCAATTTGTATGTCATGTTATAATTTTTTGAATAAACTGACAATAGAATATCCGTTATTATATTCGATAATCTTATACGACCTTCCCCAACATTGTTTTCTTTTCATATGTATATAAAAAAACATTTGTGATAATTTCGAAACGGAAATGTTGATTATTCACATAATTAGGCTTAATAAACGCAATCATTACGAATAATTGTTGATAAATTGCATTCCGATTATTCAAAACGTAATCAATGTTTAACTAGTAACTCTATGAGCTGTAGACCTCACTAAAGAAAATAAACCAAAAACAACATCTTTCTTGATTGTACAAAAGAGGGAAGAGGTGAAATGAAAATATCAATTTTTCCTATTTTACTTGATAATTTCATTTCACGAATCGATTGTAAGAAATATCGTTTTTAAACTTGCATAGAAATAAAATTTGTATTTTTAAGGAATTTCCAAGATGGGACGGTGATTCAAAAAAAGAAAAAATTAGTTTTCAAATGTTCTCTCATGTCACATTGACGTGCGATTTCTAAAAAATAAAAAATTAAATATAATTTTTAATAAATATTCAATCAGCTTTGTTTGAAATTTGATATAAAATTTATATTTAAACAATTAAACAAATAATTTGCAGTATATTTTAATACAAATTTTAGCAGCTCAATCGATTAAGATGTCCTTTTCACGTACTATGGTACGGATATGCTATCAGACAAATGATATTATGTTAATTCTACAACGAGCCAACTACAATAATATTTAATTAAAAATCTATCAGCATCTTATATGAATCACCAAAAATTTTTTATGAAGAATTGATTAATTCAAAAACATTAACATACAAATTTTTGTAAACATCAGTAGAAGTATACTTCGCAATAAAAAAAAATGCGACACCTAACCTAAACCTGTCATACCAACAATTTATAATTACAAAATACACAATATTTATCATGTATTAAATCGTTTTCCATATTTAATTTTTAAATTTAATTAATTTAAAATAAATTTAAATTTTAAATTTAATTTAACAAAATAAAATATTAAAATGAATAAATTAAAAAATGTATAAAACAACGTGTATGTTAAATTTTAAACAAACATGAAAAATTGTCGGGTCGTTCAATGATAATGAATACAACTAATGGAAAATATTATTTAATTGTGGAATATACTGCAATTTCTTCTGAAAAGTGATGCATACATACATTTTGAATGTAAATACAAAATATTTGAACATTGGACCCACTTTATGGAATTCCAAAAATAGTAGCGATAACAAGTACAATTATACAAGCTTTCATTTAAGACGCAATATTTCTATGTTTTTGTTTGGGTCAAATCTTGTAGGTGAATTTTAAAGCTGTTACCATGCTGCAATTAACTTAATCGTAAAAAGTCAAAGGACCTTCTTTATTCGTATTTTATCCAAAGAGTAAAAATTTTCTCCATTTTAAAATCACACTTCCTGGCAATTGTTTGAAAAATTTCGGCTTAAACAAATATGGCACTGAGTTTCTGCCTGCAACATCCAGCCAAACTTTGGAGCTGGAGTCTGCTTTCACAATATACTTTTTTTAAAATTCATTAAAGTTCTTTTTTATATTAAAATGGCATTTATATATTTATAAATAGAATGTTTGGAAAAGAAATATCTAAAAACATCTAAAATGAAGAGAAGGAATCGAAAAAAGAAAACTAATTCAATATAAAGCAAAAAGATTCAATAGGCTAAAGCGGTTACAATGCAAGATCGAATTTATATAAAGACACTTGGGACACATGCACATAGTTCCAAATAATTAGACGCCCCCCAAAAAACAAAGAATGCTAAATAGTAAAAATATCCAGCAGTGTTATGTTAAAAAGGGATAACACACTTGCTTAAAAATTCACTTTATTAAGAATTTACTATCCAAATATAGCTTTTTCGAAGGCTAGTGCGTGTTTATTTATTATTTAAACATTAACATTTCAATTATATTAAAATTGGTAGTCCTACAAATGACCCCCACATGAGAAATGCAGAAATGCATCTTAAACGTAAATCCGGCATTGATCAAGGAATGTAAGACCAAAGAAGAATCCCTTTAAGGTCTATTAGTATACTAAACTTCACAAAAATATATTGAAAGATTCCGGCCGGTACGTTTTTCTTTTGTTGGCGAGTATATTGAAACGAAGTTATTATAAAAAGTTTTTAACAAAATTATATTAATTGGGGAGGCGTACATCATTATTAATTATCTGACTATAAAACAAACAAAATGATTATGTGAAACTTGTGGAATAATTTACAGAATTTTTACTTCCGAGTTATATCTACGATATCGGAAGTATTATATTTCTGAATTTAAAAAGTTTTTTTTTGCTCCGATTTCAAAGTGTTTGTACATGTAGACGTTTTGGAACTTCCTGAGCAACTTTCTGTGAAACTTAGAGGTGTCCTAGATGATCCCATTAAAAAAAAATATCATCTATTAATTACCTTTCCGGAGATATAAAGCTAGTAACCTACTGCTTTTTTTTACATTAATGCTGATATCTCGTGAACTGTTCATTCGATTATGATGAACGGATTATTCTTTCTGATAAAAACCTGTTAAACATAAAGTCAGTATACTGTGGTTGGGAATTGAATGTTATAAAATTGTAGAAAAAGTGTGGAGTTTTTTATGCCATATCCCAATTGCAACTTCATCGGTTAAGCCATTCCAAGGATATATCTATTTTTTTGATTTTATTTATTTTAAGTCAATTTTCAACTTTTTCAACTACTAAAGTTATATAGTGACTACAGTGACTATATGGTGACTTATATAGTGACTATAGTGACTACACCCATCCACTTTTTGACTGTGTCTGTTGTTGCTTAACTTTGATGATCGGCTGAGATCGGTAATTAGGTTACGTCAATGGGTGCTCCCAATATGTCAATTTAACTGAGCATATTCGTACATCTCGAGGAAGTTTTGTGCCCATTATTGGAAGCATATTTTATAAGTGATAATAAATGTATATCATCCATATGTATCAAGTAAATACAAAAAACCACATATTACAATATTTTTGGTTTATTATAATCTGTGATACAAACACTAACCGCATTAAAAATATATAAACATTAAACAATATAAATCATCATTTACATTGAAAATAAAAAAATTGTATACTAATGACGTTTGAAAAATAAGTCACATTGATGTGACTCATTGAAAAATAATGATAACACCTTATAATATCTATCTTTCACAAAGAAAGCTCTGTTTTTTTTTTGAATCAATACAAAAAAATAAATGATGTATATGTTTTCTGTGATTCAGTGACTAATGTATTAATTGAATTAATGATAAATAATTCAATTAAAAATAAATATAGATCATATTACATGGATTGGTACAGTGGGGTGGTAATATTTTCTACTCAAATTGTCTACTGTTTATACTCGACATGTGAGAGTATATGAATGTTTGGTCTAGTACTAGAAAATATTGAAGCCAAAAACAAAATTTTGGTAATGGTGCTGGTAGAATAATTTAATTAGTCCATTTTCGAATGTTTGTCCGACCGCCTGTCTGTCATTCATCAAAATAATTCAGAAATGGCTAGCTGAAATTTAGGTGATGTATTTTGGACATAAAAAGTGATAAGTTCGTGAATGAGCAAAATCTTCTCAATGAGTTCAATGGATCCAGGATCCAACTCTTAAACCATTAACGATTCAAAAATAAAAAATTTTTCTTTTTTTTTTTTGAAAGAAACAAGTTTTGTTTGATACATTTTTTTATTATCATTTTCAAAGGTAGCGTACACACGTGCAAAATTCGTTCGTAACGTAACATCGTATCATAAATCTGTACTGTGTTATGAGACCAAGGGTTTGTAGGAGTTGCGATGCTACGATGTTTCTATGTGTTGAATAGCGTTCCATCTGTTTACCAAGTAGAGTACCTGCACTTTTCAAGTATTTGTTTATGTTGATAAATTTCAATGAATTGTAGTGCATTTTGTTTATACCATTCCATATCGAAATATTTAAATACAATTAAAATAAAAATTAATAATATTTACAGCATATCTTTGCAAATTATTGAATTCACACTATTTGTAACCCCACCTAGCAACATCTTTTGATGCGATTCAAATTTACCGACAATTTGTGGGACGACATATAGCATCGTCGCGTATCAACTTTTGTTACACGACGGTGTTATGCATTCACGTCAACAAAAACGTTGCTGTTACGCTACAAAGTTGCGTTACAGTATTATGTTACACGCGTGTACGCGGCTTAGTTCCGCCACAATTTAAGGACCAATTTAACAAGCACACAATACTTACTCTACATATTATAATATATTTATTTATATAACTGTCTAGGCTGCATATTTAGAGTATTTTATGTATGCCAATAACTAAAAAAAGTTCGAACATTGATAATCAATCATATGTTGAGTATCTAAACAATTAATACTGTTAATTGTTATCTTCGTTTGTTATTACAGAGATTTGTTACCATCGACATTTTGTCATGATAGGTTGGAGTTCCCGCACCAGAATGTGGAAGGTGTGAACGACATACTATGTTTCAGCACAAAATGCTATTGGCAAAAGATCAAAACATATATTCTCACCTGCTTTTTATTAAAATCTTTGAGTTATCAAAATATAGCTTGATAAGACGCATTAATTATTTGGATCGTATCATTAATATTGCAAAAACACTTAATACGAGATTCCTTACACAGAAATACATGAATTTTATACGGAATATCGCTATAATTTGTGCAATATTAATAATGCATTCCGGATGTAAATAGAATCATTACTAGTATAAACATATGTCGTATTTAATAAACATTAATTTTAATCATACACATCACCCCTTTTTTTACTGATTATTATCTACAAAAGAAAAAATCCCTCTGACTAACCGATTAAATAATATAACAAAAGAATTTGTTTTTAAAACATAGCCGGAAATTTTTTATGTTTAATTCAATAATTTATTATTTATATGTGTCTACTCTTTCTTGAAAAAAAATTTCCAGATATTTTCAAGTTTTCTGTTTTGAATTTTTTCAAAACAAGTTGTTGGGTTTTTATATACAATTATATAATAGATATATATATTAAACGAAAGAAACTACATTTTAATAAATATAATAATTCATAAAAATTTAATTTTTAGTAATTTATGCTACAAATTTTTTTGTTTTATCTAATTGTTAAAAACAATTTTCCTGATATCCTTCATATTTTCAAAGGTACCCTTAGAAAAATTACGATCGGTCGAAACAGATTTTTGACACAAATTTCGACCACAATTATTATGATAAGATAATTTTCATCAATAAAAATTCAAGAATGACATTTAACGATGGGATAATCTATTTCTCGGATTTATTTTATAATATAAAAAATAGTCTCAAAAGAGTAATTTTGAGCCAAGAAACTCAATGCGATCTCGTTTCGAGATCCCGGCACATAAAGGGAAACTTGAGTCAATCAAACATCAGGTTCCCATTTATTGGGTTGGGCAAATGAATTATATCTTCAGCGTGTGAGGGCTTAAACGAAAATTCTGCTACACCAGGAATCGAACCGCTAGTGTCATAAGACCTCAGCACGCTAACATTGTGCCAATGTACTCTTGGACACTTTTTTAGTATTTTTTAATCCAATTTTATTTATGAGCAAGAACCCTCCCCCCTCCTCATTTCAATGAATTTTAAGGTACGCAGCCAATTTAATGACTTAAAAAATCAGCAGATTTCAAAAGTTTGTTTGTTGTATATTGGGTAAAAATAAACACTTTGAAACTCTTGTGATTTTTCGAAAAATACTCCGTTTTCGTGCTATGAGCGTTCACCAGGAGTAGATCAAAAGTTTTCACTAGCTCAAAATCCTAAAAATGCATTTACACCAAACGTAATTTTCGATTATTCTGTTTTTAAAAAGTCTATTGAGATCTCACATATAATAAATAGTCTATGAATATAAAAAATTTCATTAAAAAATTTTTGTAGATTCAATTTTAATGTTTAACTTTTATTTTCTAGCTGCAGTCTCATTTTCGCTGCTTTCTCTTGGAATTGCTCAAAAGCCCAATTTTAAAGACTTTATAACCCTGGATACTTTAGTTCTACTCCTCAAACCCGAACAAAATTGACAGTTTCTACAAGTTTAATTAAAAGCCATCCGTTTTGAGGATAATTTGTAAGTAAATAACAGAAACGGTGCTTATTTACCCTCTATTTACAGTTTTTAGATCAGATGACGAAGCATTTTTCGTTATTTATTTCACCAAACTCAAAATTTAAAAAAAAAAATGTCCAATAATCGAATTATGTCATATGTAGGTAGGCACAAATTATTGCTCATTGGTTAAACTATAAACTGTAAGTTTAATTTTTTATTTTTATTCTTTTTTGGCAACAAACATATTTCAAATATGGATCCAAAAACTGTAATAAATAAACTACCGTCTGTGGCTCAACAAATGGACTTCCATAACAGGTTATCAAGGAAATATACTAAGAATGTATAAATAAAATTCATAAAGTTTATACTTTTTATAAATAATTAATAAACCTTGAATTAAAAAATCACGATTACCTTGCACGTTGGTTGAGTCTTCTTGGGCAAATTAAAATTAAGTGGCCATAGGTCAAAATAATTTGTACAAACAAATGAATAAAAAAAGAACATAATGAGGGAACAAACTTCGAAGAGTTTTTTTGTTTTCATATCAAAGTTGATAAGTACACAATCACGTGCATTCAATATTTTCATAATTATTTTAAAAAATTTATGTTCGGTCATTCAGATCATAATAATATTAATAAACATTATTTGATAATAATGTTTACAAAATTTGACATGGTAAACATGTTTACGGTAAAATAAAAAATTTCTCCTTTCATTAACAACTAAATTTATAAGCAAATGAAAAGTAAAGTTTATTACTTACCGATAATAACAATATAAAAAGTTTGTAAAAACTTGTTCATTTTTAAAAAGTTTAATAAGTATTTCTAAAAAACTGAATTATTAATTTGCAATTAAAAACTTAAAATTTAAATTGTATATATAAATCACATTAAAACAAATTTTAGTATAAAAACAGCAAATATATAAAAAGTAGACTGCTGTTACTGAATTGGCACTTCACTAATAACTGATAAATAAATATAATAATTATACAATCTTTTTTTACAGTACGGAAAAAATTGACTGAGCACAAAAATTGATTATTAACAAATAATAATATACTCTAGATTCCTGTTTCTATCTATCAACATAAAAATTTCTTTTGGCCCTTGAACATTGAAACATAACCTTTCATACGCAAACTCAGTAGAAACATGATTAATATGTAAGACTGTTACACATCGACACAAAAATAACAGGCTACTAAATAGTAATGCTTCCAATAACAAGTGAAGATAAAAACTAAGAGAGTTAAGTGTTTAGATACTGACATATAGTTGAGAACCAATGTTTGTTTAATCATTTGAATTCTTAAAATACTTAAATATCAAGTCTATACAGTTTTAAATATATATATATAATAATATGTAATGAATCCAAACATTTTTTAGTAAAAAACAAACGTTTTGAAAACTTGTTTTCAAAAACAAACATTTATGTTTTTGAATTTTTCGTCTGTCTTTTATAGTTCATCACTTGGATGGGGATCCAATGGACCGATTTTGTCTATTCACAACCCTAAACTCACTTTAAGTTCAAATTATGCTACCAAAATTTTATCTCGCTATCTCTTCGTTTTTGAGTTATATTGATGACAGACAGATATACTGACGGATGGACAGGTGAAAATGAACTAATTAAGTGATTCTATGAAAACCTATGCCAAAAATTTGGTTTTGTGATCAATATTTACTAGCGTTACAAACTTTATACTAAAATATACTCTGACAAACTTTATATGTCAAGCATGAAAAAATTGTTTTCTAACATTATATACTTTATTTGCGTTACATTTATTTAATTTTCAAAATAATTTGAAGAATTGAAATGGGTACAGTAAGTTTGTTTTCAGAATAATATCAAAAAATCCAAGTTACTCCACTAGAGAGTAATGTGAATAACTGTTCTTCCTTCAAATATAGGATCAAGTTAAAATATCAGTAATTTACATAAATTAATAAAATAATATATAATTAAGTTAGCATCTTAACCAATTTTTGTTTCATTAAGTTTATTATTATTATTATTATTTTAATAATATATATCGACAGAAAAATTATTTTAAAAAGATATATACAATTTAACATTAAATAAAATGAATAAAATTAAGAAAAAATCTATCAATAAATTGCAAACGTTTATAGGACACGGAGTACAAAAGATTTTCATGTCAATTAATACATTTTGTTATAGAGCATAATTATGAACGTATTTAAAAAATAAATAAAATTATTTCATTGATTTTACTCTTTGAGCGAGTCAAATATACACTACCGTAAATGGGCATTACTGCTGAGGTGAACAAAAATAAAAATTTTACGAATTAAATTTTTTGTTATTTAAATTGAGAAATGTAACTTTGTTCACACATTTCATTCAGCATATTTTTGAATAAATTTTTTTTAATTTTGCAGTGGGTTTTAGTCTAGAACATTAGGTGAATATTACGGTAGATCCTCACTTAGGGAATATTATCATACAAATCATGACAACTATGTTCGATGTCAATAATGACACAGCTAGTGTGTAATCACCTTTATAAAACGTGATACTTGTCCATTAAAATTATTTACATATTTTTTACCAGTGAAGAAAATAAACGCTGATAAAATCGTAAAATAGTATTTTTTTAACGAATTAAACAACAATTATTGTTTTTTGTCGTAAAAACGCATTCTAAAAAAAGTTCACAATCAAATTTAAGTAACCTTAGTAGTTTTGTATTTTCCCGCGAAATTATTACCTAACCACAAAGATTTGAATTTAGCAATTAATGTTAAAAAATCTCCATTTTTCATAGGAAACTTAATTTTAAGTAAGACTCATAAAAATATGAGGTATAAATATTCAATTGAATAGATCCTCAATTATAATTATCCAGCTAATATTTTGAAGCTTTCCATTATCATTTTTTAATTTCATAATTTTTAAATCCTATGCACTTTTTCATTTAAGTTAATTAAACTCATTATTGAATGGTAAATTATTGTTTTATATATTTATGAAAGAAAAATAAATAAAAAACTGCAAAAGATTCCTCGAAAGCTTTCCGATCTTTTAGTAACTTTTTTAGAATCAAAAAATATTTGTAATAAAAACTGGTTGAATTAGAAAAAATTTCAACTCCCTTACTCCTCATCAAAATTCTGTTTTCAATGCAAGTAAGATTCGAAAAGAAACGGATATTTTTCCCATTTAGATTTCTGTATAATTAAGATCGAATGTTTCAAATTCGTAGGTAGCTTAGGAGTTACTAGTTCATGGTCTATTTTTGCAAAAGTATGATTATTTCAGTTTCGTCTCAAAGTTTTGGTCATATATTCTTTTCCCTAAGTTTCTCGTAAAAGAGATGATAATTTTTCTAGATTTTATAAATTCCTAGAGTAGATTTCCAAAATCCTTAACCATATGGAGAGGCAGGATGCGAAAATCAGCCTGAGCCCCTCTTGTCAATAAATATAAAAAATATTGGTTTTTCGCTTGCATAGGCGTCTATATTTTTACTGGTGTGTATATTTTTATGGGCATTTAGAATTAAGTGATTTTCAAAACTAGACGATTCAGCATATGGTATGTGTATATATAATTCATTAACAATAACTTTCATTAAATAAAAAGAAACATACAGAAGTCTGCAACTGGATCTTAGACTAATCGGCTTGCGGTCAACAAGGTTCTTGCGCCCAGGTGCCACGTATACCTTGCAACTATAATAACATGATGGTAATGTAGATGGTCTAATTTCGGGGGGAAATTTTCTGATAAGATGTAGTACATTTGTTTGTCGTACTTATAAGTCCAACAAATGGGAATTTACCTATGTTGAGTAAGGATAAAACCCATTATTGATTATTATTATTCCTTAGTGTATAATCATCTGAAAATACGGATTACATAATTCATCGTAATCTAATTGAATAGACAGATGATATATCATGAAAAATTAAAATATGCTTTTGACCATTTAATTTACCTATTTCATCATTATTATATTGTCATCATTATTCAATTTGCTACTTTTTTGTAACCTAATTAGAAAACATTTTAATTAAAATTCATTTTTAAATAATTGAGAAAAATTGAATAATATCCTTGAAAAAAGATTATGACAAAAATAATTGAATTTATTTATCTAACTTAAAGGGATTTGTGAATGATGTCAAACATGTTTATTGTATACGTAAATTACATTATTGTTTTAGTTTTACTGTTATAAATGCACACATTACATAGGTATAATTATAGTAAAGATACGTTTAAACGCTGTTTAATTTGTATTTAGAAAATGAGGTATGGGTAGGGGGCTAATTTTGAACTTAATATAATATCATAACCTTACGCCACGAATTTCGTAATATCCGTCCGTACCCGAATAAGGTTCTAATCTCTTCATGATAGAGAGCTTTAATTTGTGTTATTCCATAGAATCAATTATGTAATGTGAATAAATAAATTTACACACTCCACTTTTTTGCTTAGCCACTTTATTATATACTAAGTATGCGACATGTTTCGGATGTTACTCCACATTCAACTGAGTAGAATATGGAGTAACATACGAAATATGTCGTATACTTGGTATATAATAAAGTAATTAGGCAAAAAAGTGAAGTGTGTAAATTTATTTATTCATATAACATAATTCGTTTCTAATCTCTACTCAATCTTTCAATTATTTTGAGCTCACTATACTCAACTAAGAAATCCTCTTTTTATGGATAGTACAAAATTTGTACTATCAATAAAACTAATTTTAAGAAAAAAATATTATTTTCGAATTTCAGCCGCTAACTATTAACTGAAAATTACTTATCTTTTATAGGTAGAAATGGCATGGTCATTATGCACCTCTACATATAAAAGCATGGAGTTTATTTTAATTTAAACTCGACTTTAAAATGTTAAAATATTTTTTTTTTTTTTTTTATCAAAGTTAAAAATGTTCGTTTGATTGACATTGGATGCCTTCGCATAAAATCTTTATTATTATTTATTTATTATTTCTATTTGTTATTTTTCATATTGCATTCAGTAATAATTATATAATTATCCTTCGTTTATAACTTGAAAGATACTTTAAAATTTTATTTTACTGATGCTGCCCGGATATGATAAAATAATAATTTTGATATGATAAAGTTGAATTTTTATATGAAACTTAAAATATACAATTCACGTAACCAAAATCATCAAAATGTATTAATTTTAGTTAATAGTTTACAACCTTCCATCTGTGGTGTAGTTATTAGCATTTACTAGCAATAGAAAGGTCCCGGATTCGATTTCCGGCATATTTATTATGTTTACATTCTTCTATCTTTCAAACTTACAAAAGTAGTTGCATAGTTATGTGATAAAACAATTAGAGATTTAAAGATGCCATGAATTATGCTTTTTTCGTATCATAGAGTTAGTTATACCTATAACGAATGGGAGCTACTAACAAACAGCGCTAACACCTATCAATGTATTATATTTTTTCACTCTAAATAGATTTTAATAATTGTCAAGTCCCATGGTGTTTTAACCTCAGACAAAAAATTTGAATAGATAATCATCTTTGTTTTCGCATATTTAGAATGTATTATTTTTGGAGCTTGCATAACAACTGTTTACGACGCTCTCGTAGACTACTAAAAATAATTGTTTTTAATTATTTATCACATTTATGAAAATATTCAATTCTTTTTATTGTTCTTGAAATAAGGTTGATGTTTTCTTCAAGTAATTTTATGGATTATCAGTCCATATATTCTTTATTTGAGGGTGAAACCCCTTAATAATAAAACTTTAAAGTGTTGATTCATAATTTTATGAAGGCAAAAAAGTTGTTATCAAACATGATTAGAATTATCGTACATAAGTCATTCATTTTACTGGTGTAAATTTTAAATACAAAGTAGTATTATTTTAATCAATTCTTATTGTTTATAGTCCATTTTATAAACATTGAACCTTATACCGTTTTTAGAGCAAATTGATAAACTCTTAAACGAGATTTAAAAGGTATTTGACCTAAGATTTTTATATGCTTTTTGTTTATTATAATCTATGAATATTTGCAAAATAATTGACCTCAGAATTCCCCAGCTTAATCCCTAATTATAGACTAAGACAAACTTAAATTGAAGTATCTTAAATTTAAAAATAAATTATATAAGTCTTTATTATGTTATTAAATTTTTCATCAATCCCGTTGACAAAAATTTTAAAGTGTAGAAAATGTATTTTGTTTATCCAAGTTAAATACCTATTTTAAATTGAACTAACTAAAAAGTTATTGTGTCACTCGAATTTAGTTACCTATGTTTTAATTTTTCCATGCCAAGAGTATATATCAAAAATGGTATCTTTTTTTTCATTAGAAAACCCTTAATTTGACCTTCATTGAAACCTCTTAATAATAATGCATTTAGTTGCAGATTAAAATTAGGATCAATGAACGAACAGTTCGAAATTACCTTCGCGCATTATTACATTTTTCTTGTTACGAATGAACGAGGTCGTCATTTCTCTAAATCTAAACTTCATTGCATTCATGCTTTATTTAGTTTCCAAAAATTTGTTTTGCATAGAATGTTTCGAAAAGTTTGAAATATCATAATTTTAAAATGAGAGGGTGATAACTTTCTTCAAAATTGTCCAAAAACTGACATTTTTTAATAACTATCTACCCCGCCAGTGGTACAATAAAACGACAATTACTAAGATACACAAGAGAAAAATTTTAATTATATAAAAAAAAAAAAACAATATTTTTATGAGCTGCTCGATTTTTGTGAAAAGTTTATTATTTATCAAGAATAAATTTTTTATTTGTGCCCGAATTTCTAATATTTTGTTTTCAAATTTTTATTGCAAGAAAACTAATGCAAGTGAAAAAAATAATTCGACTCTTTCATATACTCATTATTCAGGAAATATTATTAAAAAAGGTGTTACTTTAAATATATATATATATATATATATATATATACCTAATATCCTAAACAGGGGCTTTTAACTGTATTATGTTGCATATAATGTAATTATATATTATAAATCGATCCCATTCTTTTGATTGTACTTTTCGATCAAGAAAAACTTTTATATTCCAATATACCTAAACATATTTAAATATTTTCCCTTCATTTCGAGCAATAAAGTGGTTCTTTTTTTTAAATTTTTGTTTTAAATGATAAAGAATATAAACAATTTAAGAAAAAAAATGGATGCAAACGCCAATATACATTTTATTGAATTAATTGAAATGCCTAAACATCACAATAATATGTATACAATAAAACAATTACAATATAAACAAAAATATATGTAGAAAAAAATTAAGGATACAAATTAATAGTCATCCCCACGAGAAACAACTTCTTTGCATGTAGGTCGCAACATTATTGTATGCTCAAATTGAGCAGTATAACATCCTTTGATATCACAAAGTGGTGGGTAAGCATCCACAGCACCTTTATCGCATAAATCTTTTAATGCCATCTGGTATTTGGTGGCACCAGCTCGTTCCAACCATCGTTTACAAAATGCTAATGTACCAAAATTCTTGTTGATAATATTCAAAAGCCCTTTTGAAGATTGTAAACGTAATGGAACATATGACATTTCGAAATTTTTCATATAATGTGAACAGTCCATGTCATCATGAACTTGTCCACGGCCGGTAGAACCAAATGTTTCAATTGCGTAAAATTCATTTTCTTCCATAACGGTAGCTTCACCACCTTTTACAATAGGAACAGTTTTTCCAGCGTGTATACCTTAATAATATAAAAACCGAAATCAAATCACACTTTCTAGTTTTGTAGACAATTAGAGGAAAGAGGAAACTTACGATACGGTGCGATAGAATGTCCATTCAAATTTCTAATTGATTTAATTGGATAAGTTTTTCCATCTAATTCCAATTCATATGATTCCATTACTTCTTGAATGGCAGCTCCGATTTCTCCTAATGGTACATCGATACCAGCCGCCTAAAAATAAAATGAATGATTTGAATATAGAGTAGAAAGTTTTATTTGTTCGGGTAGATATATAGCTATAAGAAAATTTCTGAACGACTTCATACCTTAATTCCAGTATTGGTTGCATCTCTAACTGCTTGCACTAATGCATCATATTTTGGATTGAAGGTTAACGTAAACGCACAATCAATAATTCGTCCATTAATATGAGTGCCAAAGTCAATTTTAGTAACATCATCATACTCAAGAACAGTTTTATCACCGGTATTTGGTGTATAGTGAGCGGCAACATGATTACGTGAACATCCCGTGGGAAATGCTAAGCCAGCTTGTAAACCATTTTCATTTATTAATTTGCGTGCAGTATTTTCCAACTCTTCACAAATTTCAATCATAGTCAAGCCAGGTCGTACCCATTTTTGTATATGTTTCCTAGTCTGAAAAATAAACATTCAATAAGAATTGGTTGATGAATTATTTTCAAAATTTTGTTTACCTGTCGATGAGCTTCAGCTGCTAAACGAACTTCATTATAAATATCGTTATGCATTCGATCTAAAGCACGTTTTTCTTCACTAGTAAAGCGATTTTTTGCTGTTCTATCATCATATTGTTGGATTTCACCTTCAGGATAAACACCTAAATAAAAATATACAAATAATTAAAATACATTACAGAATATTCAAATAAATGACTAACCATCGGGGAATAATTCAGTAATGGGAAGAGTCGGAGGATCCGTTTGAGTTTTTCCGCCACTTTTATTACCGCCCTTATTACGATTCCGCTTCTTCTTTTTCTTTTTGTCACCATCTTCGCCATCAACCTTTTCGGTTTTTTCCTCACCTTCAGCTTCATCTACTTCTATGTTTTCTTTTTCGGTGTTTTTATCTCCAATATTTTCGTCAGCTATAAAACACGTGAAATATTTTATGACTTAAAACTAAGAAGATATTAATATAAAAAGTAAATCATACCAGTCTTCTTCTTTTTCTTCTTCTTCTTCTTCTTTTTACCATCATCAACTGTGTTGTTCTCTATACATTCTTTTTCTTCGATGTTATTTTCTTCATAATCTTTATTTTTCGTCTTTTCTAAACTTACAACAGCAGCCATGGTTATGTTTTTAATGTAAAAGACTACCAATTGCAAAACGTAGAAAACCCAAGTTGACAGTTGATATTATATTATTTTGAAATATTTAAGCAATTACTTTTCGCTTTTAAAATTAAATTCAACTGATAAATACTTTAATTCACAAGTTTGAATAATATTTTGATATATTATATATAATTAAAAATCTTCTGTATAGTATCCATACAACCTCTATATTAAGATATAATCAAAAATCGTAGTGCGGGAACTGTGAAAGCTTAACGAACTTTCTTTACAAACATTACAAAACACTAGCATATTACATTACATTACAATCCCGGGTTGATTACAATATCTCTGAAGACAGGATTTTTATATGAAATTTTGTAAAAATAGCCAAAATTAGATGAATATACTAATTTTAGAATTTTCGCCAACTTTTCGAGTTATCGACGTTTTAGACACCAACGTTCAACCTGTTATTATCGTACCCATGTAATTTGTGTACAGTCGTGCCCCCCCCCATACCTAACAATAACCCTGAATTTGTGATTGGATTGAAAGAATGTTTCTGAAAAATATTTTATCTCAATAACATTTTTGAAATTCATTCATAACCAAAGATAATTCGAATTCTCTTTTACACCATACTCTAATTATAAAGATTATGCTCTGTTATTACTGTCACAGTCATCGTAGCATTCTTGCCAAAATATACTTAATACTTATTTTTATAATAAAACCAATAACTTGCTATATACCTAAAAGTAATTTGTATATAGAGGTAAAAGCGCGGTAATTAAGTCATCGCCCATTTTAGAAATATTCAATAAATTTTTAAAGAAAGATCCACGAAATAACAGATTCTATAAACGTTGGTACACTTTATTGTCAAATAAATTTAAATATTGTGGCGTAAATTATTACGAATTATGCATAATTATGAAATAGAAGATAATTATGAACATAAAGAAACTAATATTGTTTATGTAAAAGAAAATATACTTTTGCAAGAATTAGAAAGTGAAAATTTTCAATTTGCTCATGGCTGTTCATGTCTGAACGAATGTGATTTAGAACAAAATTGTGAATGTTTATCAAAATTTGGTAAAAATTACAATAACATTTATTTGGATCAAGAATCGATAGCAAATAAATACGTCTTAAAAGAAGATCGATTTAATTTACCAATTTACGAATGTAACATCAATTGTTCATGTAACTGTGCATGTGGAAATCGAGTAGTGCAGTATGGTCCAAGGAAAAATCTCCAGATTATCGAATGTGATAAGAAAAAAGGTTTGGGATTGATAACACAAGAGTTAATTCATCGTGGCATGTTTATTTGTGAATATGCTGGAGAAGTAATTACAAAAAAAAATGCTGAAATTCGGCTTAGAGAAAACAGGAAACATAGTCGTATGAATTACATACTTGAATTTAATGAAAATTTTGGAGATGTAAAATATTGTACAATTGTTGATCCAAGTAGTTATGGTAATATTGGGCGTTATTTAAACCACAGTTGTGAACCGAATTGTAGTTTAATTTCGGTTCGTATTAATGATTTTATACCAAAAATATGTATATTCGCTTCAGATAATATATATCCCAATGAAGAATTAACATTTGATTATGGCGAATATTTACAAAATTATGAAACTGAACAAAATTTAACTGTGTGCTTGTGTAAAAAATCAAAATGTCGAACATGGTTGCCTTTTTTAATATGAATTGTAAAATAAATTTTATTAAATAAATGACATTTTAAAATTATGTTTAAAATAATTTATATTGTAAATAAATGAAATTTTAAGAAATAAATGAAATATTGAAAATCATATTATCATTGGAAATTACCATCTTTTTTCGAATATTTTCATTGTGTTCATGATTTCGAACTGATGCATAATCAAATAAATATACGACAATGTTTTTAAAAGTGATATTAAAACGATTCTTTCGAATTCTACTCTTTATATTAAGTCTATTTGTACACCTAAATTATGAATACTCATGTAACGAAGTATTGTGATGCCCATTGCCCATGTTCAATTTTTATTAGTAAATAGCCTGTTAAACTCAGTATAAGTAAAAAGACGTATTTGAAATTGAATACAACCTATCTTGACGTTTGTAGAGATAATTCTTGCAGTTCTCTATTTTGACAACGTCAATTAGTTGATCGATAAAAACATACTTGACATTTAAATTCTGTCAAAGTGAAATTGAAAATAAAATGCCAATTAAAGACGCGGATATAGTAATAGAATATTAATATAAAATGGAAGATCGAGGAGAATCTTGTGAATTAGAACAATTAGTTCCTAGTGATGCTGAAGGGGATGGTGATGACACGATTGTCCCAGAAGAAATAATTGAACCTACAACGACTGAACGAAAAATTAAGTCACCTGTTTCACCAGTCGTTAGCAATAAGGTACACATTTTTTCTTATCAAATAAATTTGTTTGGACGTTTACTGTAGTTTTTGTAAAAGATTCTATGACCTTTGTTTTTATATTTCTATGGTATTTCGGTTTGTTACATTGTGGAACTAGAAAAGTGGTATAGAAAACAACTTGTAAGCGTCCAAAACGAATAAATGAGATAATTATTACATGGAAAAGTGATTTGATTAATTGTTTAAAGATGTCTTCGATTGGTGATTCTGGACAGGGTTCAATCACTCATTCAGGTGGACATGGACATTATGGCACTAGTAAGTTTAAATTTAAAATAAACTGTTATAAGTTAGTTTTTGATATTTTGTCGTAAATTTAATCTACATTATTCAGGTAATTCGAGTGGAAATGTTTTATCGTCATCGAGATTTATGTACGTCAATGAGAAACGATCTGCGAGAGATATACGTTCCGGAACTTTACGTGCAAAAAATGAACATCGAGGTAAAATTAAAATAATTTATTTTTATTTTTAGTGCTCGAAAAACGTAATTTTGATTTTACCCTAAAGTAAAATTTTGTTGAAGTAGTTTTTTTTAATATGTTTTCCCTTTTATAAATTTTATTTTTTATTATTTTTTATTTTGTTTTATTTTTTCCCGTTTTTGTTGGTGTTTTTAATTATAAAAAAGTAGATAGCAGACATCAAATACGTCATCACTCATTTCTCGCAGAATTGCCTGACGTCAGAAACATGGAACGAGCCTTGATTGGTTTATTGGGAGATTTTCATTCGGGAAAATTGCGAGCTTTTGGTAAATGTATATCACTATTTCTTATATATGCTTTTCTAAGCCAGTAGACATATTCTAATGTAAATTACGCTTTAAGTCAATTTTTTTGAATATGAAACTGGCTTTGGTTAATACTTTATTATAAAGCTTAAAATTTTTACTTAGGAAAAGGATGTAGTATGGAACAAATGACTGATATTCGAGAGCAGCAAGAAAGATTGGCACGTTTACATTTTGATTTGGGTGCGGCAGCTGCATCAAATGACCCACCGTTAAGTGCAGAAGGCTTACGACATTCACAGAATACAATGTCACAATTAGTTCAACGTTTAGAACAATTATCAGTGTCTATTGAACATTTGCACGCTAGCGAACCTTGATGGTGTATAATTTTTTTTATAAAGTATTGTTATGTTCTTTGGAGTTTGTTTTACTGTGTTCTTTTGTACGGAAATATTGATACGGTTAAATTATTATTATAAATACGTAGTGGTTTTTCTATCCTATTTTTCAGGTCTGTTTATTATTATTTGAGGAAGTATTAATTTAGTGGTAAGACTATTATTGTCCAAAGGTCGCCAAAAATTAATTTTTCTGTGCTGAAAATGCAATTATATTGAGTGGGTAATAATATTTAACATCGATAGATTTTAATCTTAATTTAATTTCTTCAGATTCACAGCCAGAGAAAATATTTGTTTATAATTGAAGATCATTTGTTGTTCAAAATTCAGTAGACCAAAAAATAAATTTAAAATAAAAAAGGCTTTTCTTTATATCACAAATGTAAGAATTTACGAGTTTAAATTATTAATTAGAAATTTGTCTAAAAAATAATTAATAATTAAAAATAATAATCCTGATTGATTATATATATTATTTCACAGTCGGTGAAACTGAAGTAGAAACTAGAAGATTTTAAATTTATAGATTTTGGACTCACTTTTATGATACCATTTTTTTTTTGTATCATTGAAATGTTTCAAGCGTTTTTATATTTAATTTTAGTGAACATTTTTACTAAAAATAATTAATATGGAAAGAATTGATTATTTATTCCATATACTTACATGAAATTTATTTTTAATTTTCGTTACATTAAACGATTGGTATAACGAAACGCCAAAAAGTGTATTTTCTGGATAGGCACATGTTAATATGATTTATAGTCGCAAGGGTCTTCAAGAAATAAACTGATAGATTAAAAAAATTATTATCCTATATTAATATATAAATGTTGGTTTGACGATATTGTTATTATGGTTGTAGTAACTTTTACGATACTTAATTTTTACATTAACATGCCATAAGATAACATACATTCACACTATATATCCAAAAAAATGGGTAGTATGAGGACATTATACATAAAATCCTAAGTTAGCTATCAAGCACCTGTGGTGTAGTTGATAGCATTGTCGGACCAGCAAATGGAAGGTTCGATTCCCGACGATGTGTAATGTTTTCAATTTTACTTTTCATCAAATGTTCGAATTATTAATTCTTTGGTGTAAATAACTAGTATCCATGGATACGTATTCAGTTGAAGTTATGTTAGGAATGCATTCATTTCGTTGCTATGGAATGAATTGATGTTTGTTGTTAGTTTAAATTTATAGTTTAGTTTTTATACAGTTTTTGATATGTGACGTTTGGAAAATTAAAAGGATTTTATTTTTTGTATAATTTATGTTCAATTAAATTACAAGCTATTTCGGCATATTAAGTATAGCTTCTGTGTTAAGTTTTTGGATATAATATAACGGGGTGATGTGCTGTGCCTGAGGAAGCAGGGGCACATCGCGAATATGGGTTCTTCTTGAAAACCTGCCAATAGGAGGACTGCCGTCAATGCCGATTCGGGAAGTTTGGGTTGGGAAACGGAGATTTTCGCCAACGACTTGTGGATGGATTGTGGAGTCAAGGATATAATATAGAGGACTATCGCCAATTCCGATTCGGGAAGTTTGGGTTGGGAAAAGGAGAATTTCGACAACGAATTCCGGATGGATTGGGGAGTTAAGGACATGGAGGTGAGGGAAGACTGTGAAATGTACGTGGACTGAAGCAGATGGCTAATGTACCTGAAGCAGATGTTGAAGAACAGATAGAGGTGGAGGGACAAATACAGAAAGTCCGTCCGACGAGAACTAGAGCGAGGCCGGTTTACTTGGATGAATACGTGTGAGATGATGTGGACATCATGGGAGCGTGTTTAGTTGTGTCATGGTATGGATACGTATTCAGTTGTAGTTACCTTAGGAATGCAAATCATTTCGTTGCTATGGAATGAATTGATATTTGTTGTTAGTTTAAATATATATATTTAAATATGTGACGTTTGAAAAATTAAAAGGAATTTATTTTTTGTATAATTTATGTTCAATTAAATTACAACAAATGATTTAGTAAAATATCTCGATAGTATAAAATTGTATACTATAGAATACTGCGCATATTTGTAACTAATGATCAGATGCTTTTACTACTTTTAACAAAATAATTTTTTTAAATTTAAAATACGAAGGAAAACCCGTAAATATCAAAGCTGGGTTGAAAAATTTCTATATAAAATTTTTCAGTATTTCAATTAATAAAGCGTATGACTCATAATTTTTTTAACAGGAACTGACTGACAAAAAATTTTTCAAGTGCGTACTTAAAAATTTGACACAATTTTAAGTGATAAGACAAAATATTTGAATAAATTATCATGTTGTAGACTTTAATTTTACTGAATTTGCTTGGAACTTAATTGAATTTCATACCAATTATAATAATTCCTTCAAAAAATAATTCGAGTCTACTTCGACAATTCTTATTCTCAATTGCATGTACTTAAGTACTTCGAGAAATTACATACCGAATTTCATAGCCATTAATACAAAATTGATAAACTGCATGAATATACATTTTAGAACACTCAACAAAATTATATCAAGATCAGATTTCCAACCCTATTTGAGAATCTACATAAATGGCAAAAAAATTGAAACACAAATTTCGCAGTAATTAATAAAAACTATCGGAGTAGATTAACAATATTGTTTGAACCAATTTCAACAATTAGCTTGAGTAGTGTCCATATCAATATCTCGATTAAAAATTTTTGTTAAGTGCCCCGACCAAATTTTTCCAGAATTTATACCAACAGCATAAGGAAAAATATATTGCGTTCATTAAGCTGCATGTATTCAAAATCATGAAAAAATACTTATTTAAATATTTGTATTAGCTATCATGATATGATAATAGGAAGATACCAGCGTACGTCCCATAATTTGGAGCCCAATTTTTGTGATTAAAATTTCGTTTTTTGTAGAAATATGCAAGCAAAATAATCGATTTTTTAAATTATTTTCCAACAAAAATTTCAATGGACAATATTAATTGAATAGTTTTACCTAAGTAAATGTTTTTTGTTTTTTCTTAATTTTTTTTAAATTTTTTCTCCAAAATTTTGTACAGAAAACATTTTTTTGGAATCTACATGTTTTGAATAACATTTTTATATATAAATTTTTTTAATGTATAAACTTTACATTTGGGCAAGGATCACTATTTATAGAAACTATATAAATTAAACAATTGGGATGTTTAATAAAAACATATATATATATCTATTAAATAAAATTATTGGTTAAAATTGGGTTTTACATTATGAAAGAATTCCTAAAAAAAATATACAGTACCTACATTTGTTCTATATTGTTTTGAATTTGGACACACACCAGTTTATTTCAAGGATTATTCATATCCACGTATATTAGGAGAATTTTTTGTAAGCTTTTCTGACGTCTTTAATTAATAGGTTTTAATTTCGAATTTTTACAGAGACTACCTAAAATTTATAACTAATAATTGAAAATTTTATGGAATCGTTTACGGGTTTTTTATTTTTCATTCAAGTTATTAATTTTAGAAAATTTAGTAAATAATTTAAATAAGAATGGAAATATTTTTACAATGAATTATTACCTACAGATTAAATTTATATTACGTAACATAAGCGTAATCCCAGCTATAGTTGTTAACCCAGTCTTAACAGCCTACACTATTAGATCAAACAGATTACATACCTATATATGTATAACGAAAAATTTAAACAAAGAAAAAAAATTAATTTGTAATTTTGACAATTAGGATTTTTTTTTTAATTTTTATTTTGTTAAAGAATTGAGACTATAATTTTAAATAAAGTATATAAACACATAAATGTATAATTTTTATCACTTCTAGGTAGAATATCTCGAAAACTAACAACTTTTTGTAAACCGACTATTGAGTATTTCTCCTTTTCAGTTATTAATATTTTCAATATTTAGTCATTTCCTATAAGCATCGAATTTACAACATTTAAAAGGTAACAGAACTCTATCTAAAAGTTTTAGTTAAGGAAGATACAAAGGTTAGATTTAAATGAAACAATGGGCATATAACAGCATTATGGTTTGTGCTTAAGTGTACATGCGCATAAGTATATAATCAAAACTAGCATAATAATGTGTAGAAACGATAATATCTAAAAGATATTATATCAAAACTGTACAAGCGGAACAGACTGTAAATTTTTTCATTGATGATTGAATTTTTTGACAAATAGAATTTATTTTGTAAACTTCTATTCATCCAATGCTACCTGTTAGTAAATGAATTTTACGTCTGTTATTTTGTTTTGACAAAAAGTAATGCATACTTATTTATAATTTTATTATTTTTGATATCTATGTTCAATTAAAACCTACGTCTGCCTTCATTGGAATATATATTTTTTTAAAGATTATTTCAATTACGGCAATTATTGTGCTGTTAGTTTTGTAATCTAATTTGATACTAGCTCATGTTCGTGATTAATACTCATGTTGTTATTAAATACATTTATGGGATCACCGAACTTTATAAAAAGCAGCCAATTTAGTCACGCTTTGCAGTCAAAATTTTCGCAGAAAAAACTTTGAAAAACAATTTCATATCGATTTCAAACCGCATCTTTCTAGCTTGCATAGTAAAAAAGATTTTTACCGCTTTACCCTAAAAGAAAAACTTTATTAAAAATTATATCTATCAGTCGTATTTTAGAGCCGTATAATTAAGAAATAGTCTTAAAACTCAGATCTTTAATAAATTTTGGCGCTTTGAAGTTAAGATGGAATTTTATAAGCACTAAATAAGCATGGTAATGCAAAATTAAACTAAAATAAAAATTAAATTTTTTATTTGTTTTACCTATAAATTGAATTGGGGAAACAAATGTACTAGTCCAAGTAAATCAGACATTCTCCTAAAAATATACCATTCATATAAAATACAAGTTTACTTGTTTTATATTTGAATGAAATTTCTTGTAATAAAATTTGTCTACACAAGTATAACTATAATAACTACCAACATAACATTAACAAACAATCACCGAACACAAAATGATTTGTCAATGAACTTTTCATGACCTACGTAACCTCTCTAATATTATATACTTGTGTATACCTATACAATTTTTAGTTAAATCCCATACCACTTTAGCATTGTCGGTTAGTGACGTCAGTAGGGGAAAATCAATTGCAATACAACGCGGCGACATGCAGCTTTATTCGATTAATAAACAAAAAAGTATAATAATTTAAACATTCTTATTTTTGCTAAGTACATATAACAGTTTTGCGTTTTTAACTCTCTTTTATGCCTTTGATTCGAAAAAACAAAATTTATAACAATTGAGAAATTGATTGTAAATTCCTAAAATAAATTAGTCAGTTTGTTTTGAATAATTATAAGTATTGGTTGCGAAAACAATCATTGCCTAATTGAATTGACTCTTTACATATAAATGTTAATTGTCTTATATGTAAAAAATGAGATTAACTTATTATATTTAGAATAACAGTTTAACTTTACTTAAATTGACTGAGTTGATTAGTTAATATGTACAACATATAAAAAAATAGCAAAATATAATAATTAATAATTAGAAAAAACAAAGTGTCAATGAAATAAAACATTTCGAAATGGAATCAGCAGACTTTATATTATTTATTAATATTATACTAAAGTGGTGATCTCTTTTATGTATACGCAGATCACAGAGTTGTTCGACTCCGGTTTGTATTCATAATATCGTCTGTCTACTAGTTACTATATTGAGTTTAGTAACATCGATTATAATCAACATATTACAGAATTTTTATTTTCTACTGTCAAAATAAATAATTCTTTTAAAAAACAAAAAACGAACGCATTTCAATTGTTTTTTCAAATTTTTTTTGTTTTTATTTCCGTTTTTATTGTCTGTGGTTTGTGTTTTTGAAATTGTTATTATTGCAGTGAATTTTTTTCCTATCATTTCAAAAAGAAGGTTTGTACATTAATTGTTAATACTTTATCGAACATTTTTTTTCGAACTTATTTTATATTTTCTATACTCGAATAAAATATTTGTTTTACAAATAAAGACCTTTTTATTTTTTCTATAAGATAAAAATAAATTTCGATTCTGTTTTTTTAATACATTTTGGACAGCGAAATAAATTTTAATATTTGTTTATTATTTACGCTAGTATGACGCATTGTTTGTTTTATTTTATTTAGTAATTCTTTTTATTAAAAAAGGCATTGTCCGAAACAATTATATTTAATATTCAAAGATAATGTTAATCAATTTATATCTAATGGGAATGTTTTATATTAAATAAGTATACATTTAATTGTTGTCTAATTTTTTTTTTTATCAAAACACATCAAAATAATCGCGCGTTTTTAAAAACTAAATCACAGTTATACGGTTTCATTTAAATTAACAACAAATCTATATGACAAATTCCACATAGGTATCAATCAAATCGATATGAAAATGCAATTGTATTGGAAAAAAATAAGTTCATTATTATTCTTAAAAAAAGATGCAAGTACGTTTTTTTTCTCCCCTCTTAAAAGATAGTATACGTTTTTTTAAAATTAATATAAAACCTTGTCTGATGCATTTTTTGCGTTTATCAATAATTATTTCAAATTTGAATAAAGAATTTCTTTTAATTAATCTATTTAATAATAGTGTCAATTTATTTTAAAGTAATTAACATTTTCAATAATTTGTTTTTAGATTAATTATATGAATGTGGTCTTTGTTACGCATTCTTTTTTTCTAAAAATAGTTCACTATTTTTAATGTTTACTAAAAGTGTTTACATGTCTTATTAAAAGTTGTTAAACTTGTAGTCTATTTGTCGCGTTCACTTTTTAATACTTTATTGTTGTTATTTCTGTAAAGAATTTCCAGGCAGTAAATTAAAAAAGTTTATCTCGGCAATGTCAATTTGCTTTATTTTTAAAAATATTTTTAGTACAAAAATTTTCCAATTAGAAAATGTAGTTATATTTTTTAATTGTTGTCAATAAAAAGTGAATAAACATGTGGAATTTTTGCATTATGGTATGTTATTTTTTTTTAATCTGAATATATTTTGTTTAAAATGATGAATAAAAAGGCGATTTCAAATAATGGGTATCTGTGATGGATAATGAACAGCCTCATCAAGAGTTAGTCAAGTGTGTCGTTGTAGGAGATACAGCTGTTGGAAAAACTCGTTTAATTTGTGCGAGAGCGTGTAATAAGCAAGTATCATTAAGCCAATTGCTCACCACTCATGTACCGACAGTTTGGGCGATTGACCAATACAGAATTTATAAAGATGTAAGTTTCACTTTTCGTATTAATCGTATATTTTTTATTTGATTAGAGTTTATTGACATTTTCCGATAATATAAATAAAATAAGAGATAATGATTAAATTGTTTTTCATTAAGACACTTTCATTCATGCGTCATAATTATGTGAACAAAATTAAATGCTTCGTTCAAACCATAGAATGTATTACCTTTTTCAAACTGATCATATTATCATGATACAGGATCGCGTAGTGTTGAATGCAACCATGGTGGGATCATTAAGTAGTTAAAGGATATTCATATATCTTATGTAAAATTACTCAGCCAATCATATCAATGCGATAAACAAACAACTTTCTATTTTGTATTTTCAACCAAAGAAAGGATCTTGTATTTTCAAAAAGACCGCCGGCGAAAACTTCCTTTTCGTGATAACTGTACGTGCAATGTTTGAATTTGGGACGTTCAGCTGCTCAAAGTTATTATATGGTCGGTCGGCAAGATGTTCCAAAACACAAAAATATTTAACAAAGAACACAATAAGAGTTGCAGCGTTTGTACTTTCCAATTATAAACAACATATCACTATATACATTTATAGTTCGTGGGCTCAGAGTCTTTTTTCGGGATGGTAAGCATCAAGCTTAAAATTTGAATGTGATTTAATAATTATCATTAGTGTAACATTCTTTAATCTTGAAAATTCTGAAAAGTGAACGGTTTTCTTTTTCGGAGCCCGTAAAATATTTGATTGCTCCTACAAGTTTCATACAGGCATTCGTTTTTTTAAATTAACGATTATTTAATAAAAATTTCAAAAACCATTTTATCCCATGCATAACAAAATAAAGTGTTCCTTGCCCGGCAATGAGAAAACAGCAATTTTCAGGTTGCCGGACAAAGGACACGATGTTGTCGCACTTGTAATAATTAAAAAAACTTACAAATTTTTAGCTTGATTGCTTATCATTCCGAAAAAAGCGATGGACCCACGGTCCTTTAAGATCATCAAATCTGTTTAAATGGCAGCATTCAGACTAAACAACGAAACAGATATCCACTCCTTCCGGCTTTTTTCTCTACCATTTTTAGGTTCCAAGCATGATAAAATCCTTTTCCATGTTCTCCAACTAGCATAGATGCGGTTTTTCTTTTAATCTCTTTCCACTATATACCCCGTATATGTTGTTCATGGCAACTGAACTTATAGAACATCCTTCTATATGGCCTAACCATTTGAGTATGGCTCATCTGATGAATGTTACCATTTACGGCACACCATTAAAATGTCTTAGTTCACCATTTTTCCGGATTTTCGATGCACTACTCTTGCAAATGGTTGAAAAAAAAAATTATATAGAGTTTACGTTTTCGCAGCAGTTTAGAAATCGTTCACGCGTAGCAGTCAGAGACCATATTTCACTGTCACTGTGTAGCCACTGTGTTGATTATTGTCTTATAGACTGTGAGTTTAGCGCGGTGTGAGAGTACCCTAAATAACTACCCTGGACTACACAGAAGTATATGTTTCCAGCTAATATGCGGGCTTTAATATCAGTTTTCACGTCATTGTCCTCTAATATTATTACGAGCAGCTTGTCCAGATACTTAAATTCATGACTGACATAATCTTATCGGGTATTATGGACATCATCAAGAAAATTAATTTGATGTCCATAATTCCCGATAAGATTATGTCAGTTATGAAATTAAGTACCTGGACAAGCAATCTTTGGATGTGCCCAGAGGAATACAATTCATAAGAAAATTACATGAAATCATATCAACCCTAAAGCAATAGCAGTTCACAGTTCCAATATTAATTTTTGTTTCTGATCCTTTAAAAAATTTTTATGGAAGCTTTTATTAGTGAAGTAGCGCTCATTTACACTTCATTATCATTTTTTTTTTTGTTGAGACTAAATTGGATGACTTTGATAGATGATTTAAAATAATAAGCGTGTGACAATGGTAAACAATTAATATTTACCCGTAAATTTCAATTAATATGCGCAATCATTTAATATGTATGCACTAAATAAAAGGTTTTGAACTTTCGATTTAAGTATTAAAACTAGCTAGAATTGGTGCACTTATTTTGTTTCTAAATATTTAATTATGATTGAATCGACTTTATTATTTATAAAACTTTTTTACTGTATAATTATAATTTATAAGTATTTGCACGCAATACGTATTTCTTTTTCATGATTCTTATAATTATGTTTCATAAAACGATGTTTGAACTCGAATAAATTTAAACAAGCAAGAAATTTTATATGGTAGAAGAAATACTTATTCATATACTTACAGAAAATAATCTGTAATTTTTTTTTATGAGGGGTTGACAAATTGAGTCCCGCTACCTGGTGGCAAAATTTGATAAAATCTTGAATCAAATTAAATTATTACTACCAAAATTAACTAAAATAAAAAGATTTTTGCAATATATTAATATTAAAAGTTCATAATTTTGCACCCAGATTATATTTAAAAGCCGATTAAAAACTATCATACTTACGAGAGTTGAATGACAAAATTTTTTTTAAATAAGGAATTTCCTCTCTAATTAATTCCATCGATTAATCCTTATGTAGGATTGCCTTTTTAAACTATTATTTATGGGTTTTCTAGAGTAAATAAGGAAATGCAAAAATCGCACTTATTTTTTCAATTTGATAACTACTTTTTAAGGTATCGTTTAAAAGTAGATATCGTTCTTTATAGATACTTTTACTCGAAATCTCAAAAATTACACATTCAATAGTAAAATAAAAAATTTTTCACCAGAAATGCATTTCAGGTCCCTTAATCCAAAAAATGAGGTTTTTAGAAATTGATCTGCGTGTGACAACGATATCTTATGTCTTCATATTACCCCTAATTGTTCCTCGAAGCTTTTGCTTAAAATCGGACTACCAGCTAGCTCACTTATTCTAAGGATTTTCAGGTTTGATTTTTTCTCGAAAATGACTCTTAGTACATTCACAAAAACTTATAACCTTTACAACTTTTATTTGAAAAATTTCTATGGGAAAATTCAAAAAAGGAGGGAAAACAATCATACTTCCTTTGAATCGAAGCGAGCAGTGAAACCTTCTGTAAGCGCTCGATAAAAAGGAAAAAAGTTTAATTGACTATTAAATTACGATTAAATCTAGTTTATATAATAAAATTGGTACACGTGACAACTTAAAATTTCATAATAAAACATAATTCGGTAATACAATGTAAAACGTCGGATTAAAATATTAAAGTTCTTTGTCGTCAAGAAGTAGAGCTAATTTAAATCGGAGGTCATTATCCAAATACATACATTTTTTAAATTTATTTATGCTTTCTTAAGTTAATGATTATTATAGAAAAAAAAAAAATGAATCTTAAACATATAAAAATGATTAAAACAGCATGGAGCTATATTGTGTAAATTAAATTTTTTTGTGTTAAAATAACATTGACCTTAAAAATAAATAAATGGTTTCGTTCACTAAATGTTTGAACCATTTATAAAGTCAAGTTCATGAAATTGATCAATAATATTATTACATTTAAATGTAAAAATAGAAATAAAATACATTTTGTCTAAAATTAATTTTCAAGTTGTATTTACTTACAAATAATGTGTATAACAAATATATTGTTAATATCACGTGGCCTAAATTACGAGTACATCATTACCATGATTATTTCTTAAATATTTAGAATTCCAAAATTTTATATTTATATTTTTAATAAATATTAAAATAATATTTTATGTAATAGCTGTAACAAATATTTACCTTGCATGTGGCGTATATCATATATATCATTATAATATGTATGATAACACCTATTTAATACATGTCAAACATTGAATGTTTCATCTATAGAACAGAGTCTGGAGGTACTTCAGTGTGCAAATATAGCATTATGTCAATAGAATTGTGTTAAGATAAGAAAAAATTTAAGAGGGGGATCCGCAGCTGAGTCACTTGCACCCGGAGCTTTTGGTCCACTATATCCTCCTTTTGAACACTCCACCACCTGAATTTCAGGATGCCTTCTGGCTCACTTTTTTGAAATAATCAAAAGAGTTCAAAAGTGTTTGTGTTAAGAATACAAATGTAAACACTTTCGATTCATTTTTTTAAAACGGAATATTTTTCGAAAAAACCGAGTTCAAGTGTGTTTATTATTTGTGCATTTTTCGCAAGACTGTTACTAAAATGTTTTAAAACCTTATAGCACATCGCAAAAAGGGGGAGAGGGTCTTAAAATTGAATGGGATGAAAAAACATCTGAATCGTTAATATTTGAGCTATTCTTAAAACATTTTTATTGGCATTATTCGGTGGTCGATTTTTGCATACTCTAGTACCTTCAGATCCTACTTTAATATTTCAAAGATAATAATAATTATAAATATGATGGCCATAATATTCATAACAAAATTATAAAAATATTTTGAATGTTTTAATCTAATTAAATTTTATGTATTTTACTTTGCTCTAAAATTTTATAAATTCTTCAATTTTAGTAGTATATATAATGGGTGGTATTTAACTTTAACAGGCTAACAAAGTATCCATATGGTTGTGAACGGAAAAATGTATTCTTACTTAATCGATACTGCGGCCCTTACATTATTTCCTATCTTTTGCTCGAACCCTACATCTACACACATCAAGCTATCTAAAATCATGTTTCATGTCATCGAACAAACGAAAACGTGGCCTTACCCTTAGTCTCCCTACCAAGAACTTTATACATGGCTTGATGAGGATACTGTTCTTGGAGCAATATTACGACGTGCCCAATATACATTAACTCCGCTCGCTTTATGAATTTATGACATTTGGCTCTCCAAACAGGCGTCCATTTCTGCATTCTTTATTGTTTTCACACACCATCCTTGCAAACAGGGTGGAAAACTTTCTAGTATTATTTAGGATTCATGCCTCACATCCGTACGTGACTACAGGACATAATTGGTCTTGTATACTTTGTTTTTTTTGAGAGATCGAGTAATAAAATGATTTCTTTATTGCTTAAAATTCTGCTGTAATATGCTTATGCGTGTTTTTTTAATTCTGTGATCATAAATAAAAATACATAATCATTTTCTGTAATTAATGTGCCTAAGTACTTGAACTTGTGACATACAAGGAAATGGAGATTTCTGCTCTTATTAGTGGAAAGTATAAATTTTGTAATATATTGATAACTATTTTTTAGATATGCGTAATTTTAAGATAGACTGCTTATGGACATGTTTTTTCTTCTAACTAAATGTGAAATCTTGCTGACGAAGTAATTATTTTGCTACTGTTTATTAAACATACACATAATAATACAAGCTGACTGCAGTTTTATTAAATTGTTTTCAATTTTGAAGATTATTTGCAGAATAAAAGGGCTGTAGCTTGATTTTTATTTAAGAAAAATGTTTATATGCTGTCCAAATGATTTAAGGGTTGATTTTTGTTGTTAACTAAAATTAATAATGGCAAATCATTTATAAATACTTTTCGTAATTCTGTGTGACTTTTACCGGCATTTACAAATAGGCCAAAACGATACCTCTATGTATGAACTAACGTTTTCAACTCTAAATTCAGATCGAGAAAGTAATCAAATTTGTTAATCTGATTGCAGCCAACTGCACCTCAGCTATTATATATTTATGTATAATAAAATAAATAATAAGATTATAAGAATCTTGAGTAAGATTCCTGTATCTAAAGTTTTCAATCAGGTATTAATTGAAGCTTGTAAATGGTTTTAGGTTCTTGAAAGATCCTGGGAAGTTGTTGATGGTGTTAATGTGTCATTGCGACTATGGGATACATTTGGGGATCATGAAAAAGATCGTCGATTTGCATATGGTCGATCTGATGTTGTTTTGTTATGTTTCTCAATTAATAATCCCGTATCATTGCGTAACTGTAAGTTGATGTGGTATCCCGAAATACGTCGATTTTGTCCACAAACACCAGTTATTTTAGTTGGATGTAAAAATGATTTAAGATATATGTATCGCGATGAAACATATTTAAGTTTTTTTCGTGATCGAAGTCCATTTGTAAGGTAATATATAGGGTATTAGGTAACAAAACATACAAATTCAACAATTTCTCTTTGTTATTCAGAGCAACGAGGAAAAGTGATTTAGTTATGCCAGATGAAGCCCGAAGCGTTGCTAGGGAGTTAGGTATTTATTACTATGAAACATCTGTATTCACGTATTACGGAGTAAATGAAGTATTTGAAAACGCAATACGTGCGGCATTAATTGCAAGACGCCAACAGCGGTTTTGGATGACAAATTTAAAACGTGTGCAACGCCCATTATTACAAGCTCCATTTTTACCACCTAAGCCAATTGCTGCAGAAGTATTAATTGCACCCAGCATGTACCAAGAAAACATGACATCATTATGGTTGAATCAATTGCATACAGATTTAGTTTTAGTTGCCGGATCAGTAGGTTTTCCCGTGCATCGTTTCATTTTAGCTGCAAGTTCCACTGCCTTTCATCGTTTACTCACAATGGAATTAACATCCGAATTAGGAGCAAGGAGTAGCAGTGAATCTAGTATGGTAAATATTTTTTATAATTTTTAATTCAACAATATCGATTTACAAAATTAAATCATTCCAATTGTTTTAAATAGTTCTGCTTTTAGTCTTCATCATCAAAAATTTTTCGATTACATACCGAGCTATGTTCAAAACGTATCAATATTAACAATACTAAACTATGACGTATTCATGAATCACAAACTAAAATTTTTTACTTAACACAAATTTTTAGATCGTATTCCTAAGAATGTTTGGCGCGTCTAAATTTATTCATTAAAATTATTGAACCCTTTAAAAACAAATTTCCTTCATCGCCATGGGAAAATTCACGTTTTACTAAAATAGAGAGATAGAAAATTCAAGAGTAAATGTACTAAATGAATAATGAAATATAACGCATTGTATTTATTAATTTGGTTAATAGTCAATTAATAACAGTCCAATTATTGATATAAAATTTATAATTAATTTTTTACTTTTTTTTGGGACATATTTTAAATAATTATCAATAATTACTCAGTTCAATTACGAAATTAAATATTGCGCCAATTTTCTAAACAAATGTAATTAATCAATGTAAAGTGTTTTTAGTTCATTAACCCCCTTTGTCATTGGAACCCAAAAATAATCTTTGAATTAATTAATTGCATTATACACTTTGAACATATCTCGGTCATTCTATAAATTTCATTCTGCAGTTGAAATATATCAGATATAGACAACGCAACGTTGCATTTTATCATATTAGTCAGAACACCAGTTGGTTTTGAGTAAGAAAAAACCGTTGAGCGTATTAAAAATTTTCTTTTTAAAAATTGAAATTTTCTGTCGAGGAAATCATCAGCTGATCAATAGACTCATCTTCTTTATTGTATTTGTACTTTATTGTATTGCCATTTACGACTCCCGTTTCATGTTATTAAAACTTGATATATGATAATGCGTGATAGCATTCTGGTTTATGATATGGTTAGAATTAATATATAAAAGTAGTTTTATACGTAATATGTCAAAAATGTTTCAAACTACTTTGCACTTCAGCAAACTATACGAAGGTTAATGGAGTCAGGTTACACATTACCGGCACAATAAAATTTTTCGATTTTCTTATATCATAATCGGCTAGCGTCCGTTTTATATTATCAGTGTTCATTGTTCATGTTTGTTTAATTTTAAAAACAAAACATACTTATTATTCAATTCAAACAAGTTATCTTAAATCAATTTATATTGTCCCAACAAGATACAGGTATCAGTAAAAGAATTACATTTTATCACAAAATAAAAATATATAAATATGTTTGTCTTATTAATCACTAATTTCCATTGTCATATATTTTTCTACAAAAATTATAATATTGAAGGACTCCGTACCAATTATAATAAAAATGGGATTTTTTTAGTATAAACGGTAAATAATATGTTCCTATATAATCAATATAAAAAAATATACAAGCAAAAGCCGATATTTTGTTACCATATTGAAAAACAATCACTTAGTTTGATGTTCTTTTATTAATAGCAGCATGCTGCTCACCAGCTCCCTCTAACAAAACCAACCAAAATTTTCCAAAGGAAAAAAATATATATAATCGAAAGATAGGAATTTCCATAACTTATTTGGCAATATCTACATTAACAGCCGTCATTTCGGAAATATAATAGTAAAAAATTCAATAGTTAATGTTATATTATTTTTTCGAGTAGACAAAACAGGAATATCTTTAATAATAGAATTTATTTCGTTATCAAAGTCCATTACAGCTACAATATATTTCTTATCTAATTTTTATATCATTATTATTATATTTCTATATCATTCATTCGAATTTCATTCACACATTTGGAAAGCATTAGTGTTACAATTCATGATTTTTCCACTTTCAAATAGTTAGCGCATGCCATTTGCTAGATAATTTTATTTTGAACATTATAAAAAACGCTCGCTAGCTAGTTAGTTCATCCTCTTAGAATGCACGTTGTCACCCAAAATGTTTCAACTATGGGAAGTAACAAAATTTTCTATAGGTAAGCACATTCGGTGAAGCTACTGTTGGTGAATTTAATGATGATACTGAATTTTTAATAAGAGCAGAACATAATAAATCTCAAACAAAGTAAGTAATAAAATGAAGAAATACAAGGTGAACTAAACATTTATTAATTCTTAGCTACAGTCTTCAAGAGACTCTGTTTTGCCTTTCGATAGGATGTGGGAACAACTTAAAAGGCGTTCCAGCTGTCAAATATTATCAGTTAGTGATGCATTTAAGAAGACTGGTGCAAATCGTGAATTAAATCATCCAGCATTTCAATCGATACGTGTTACACAATGTGATGGATTACAATCGGCTAATACGCAAACTGTGATTACATTAACGAAATTGGTGACACCACAAGCGATGCATCAATGTCTGAAATTCATTTACACTGGAACTATTGATAAACGATTTTTGGATTTACATGTATGTTAATTTATGTTATTTTTTTCAGAAATATTTCATTTACATTTATCAATCAAAAGGAGACAAAATTGTAATAAAACATCGAAAAATAGGCGAAAAAAATTGAAATCGATGTATTCGAAATAAAACCCGAATTTCATACTCTTTTTAAACACAAAACCATTGTTATACGTAATCAGTTGATTCTAGTTAAGTGAAAATATTTGTCTAGTTTTATTGCACTTAATTGAACAAATTTTTTTAAGTTGCCTACATATTACTTAAGATTACATAAGGCGGATTTTATAACCTTATCTTTATACATAAAAATTTGGCTTCTGTTTGTCTGTGGCCGCCGAACTCGAAAAATAATCGAAATTTTGACAGGTCATTGCATTTTTACCGAAGTGTTTATTGCGATAAAAAATTTTCATTTACACATCCATAACAGCTTCGCTCACATTTTAAGTATATGACATAAAATTATTAAAAATATTTAATAAATAGTAACACGAAATATTTAGCTATTTTCCACTTTTTATTAAAATTTACAAAAAATTATTGTAATAATATTGTGTCGGTTAATATAATTATTTTCAAACAATATATTCTATTTCTTCAACACAGCTATATTTATATACAAAAATTTTGAAGTTTTGAAGTCATATAATTTATTGTTTGAAAACGGTTATATTAACCGAAAATATTGTTAGAATAATTTTTTGTAAATTTTAATAAAAAGTAGATATTAGCAAAATATTTTCGGTTATTACTTATTGATATGGCTTTCCACAAATTAACGTTAAATTTTATTAATACAAAAAATATATTTTTTAAACACAATACAATTTTTGTATAAAAAACATGCTTCCATAGCATTAATAGTTTGAAGTAAATTAATAACTTGAGCCTATATATTCAATTTAGCTTCCGTATTTTCGTGACCGCAAAACTCGACTATTTATTTATGGCTTAATTTGAAGTTTTGACTGGTCGTTGCATTTTACACAAAGGGTATCAATAGCTCTAAAAATTTTTCATTTTAAACGGTGAAAACTAAAACGAGCCCTTTCTTGTCTGGCGATAAAAACGAAATTTTATGTTATTAAACCGAACAACTTTCTTGCTTACCATCCCATCCCAGCGAAGCGAGCACTGAGTCCGACGACCGAATCTAGGTTGGAGACGGACACAAAGTAAAATATTTTTCTTACCTCCTTTGCGAGCTCTGAGGTCGGAAGTAATGTAAGTGTAAAATATTTTTTCGCCTGTTTTAATTTTTCCCTCTTTAGTAAGTTTACGGTTCAAATTTTTCCATTTATTTATTATTCATAATAAAAATTCATCGACGGTTTTCATTTTTAATTTTAAAAGTTATTTCATTAGTGAAATATAAATTTTTATAAATTCGTTCGTTTTTAAATCAACTAAATTTGCAGACGGCATCTATTGGATTGCTTCTGGTAAGATATTAATAAAAATTATCGTGTAGATTATTACATTAGAATTGACTGTGCCATAAATTTCAAAAATTATGAAAATCTAAATTTTCTGTTTTTGGAATATTTTTATAAAAGATAATTATGCAAATATATATATAAATTTTATAGGAAATGAGACAAGCAGCAGAATTTTTGGAATTTCCACAATTAATGGTTTTACTTTCAAATATTCAATCAAATCAACAATTTTTAAATTGCGAGGCAATAGAACATTTTTCACAAACGTTTCGACAACGATTAGAAGAATTGTGTTTAGAGCAAGGTTTATTTGCAGATGTTATTTTTGAATTAGACGACGGTGCATATCCAGCACATAAACCTATGTTGGTAGCACGTTGTGACATGATGAAAGCAATGTTTAGCGGCGATTTCCGGGAAAGTCAGGCGAAAGTCGTAAGTTTTTTAAGTATTACATATTATTTTGAGGAATTAATATTGTATCTTTTGTACACAAATTAATGTGTGTCATTAGACAAGTCGAGTTTAAGGGGGTTAAAAATATTTCTAAATATAAAATAAAATTTTGATTTTTATCATATAATTTTTTTTCGGATAAAATTCTTTGACAAGCACTAGGTTTTCATGTCAAAATTGTGTATACCAATTTGTGCTAAAAAATTGAAAGAAATATAATGAACACACAGAATAAAATTTGTTTTCATATTTAAAATCACTAATTATATATTCAAACCACAATCACATCGATTTAATAAATTATAAAAACAACTCTTACACGAATTTTTTCTAAATTACAGATTGTTTTTCCTGGTGTGCGTGAATACACGTTCCATAAACTTTTGTGTTATTTATATACTGATGAAGTTCCATCAATTGCAGCTGCAAGATGTTTTAATTTATTAGAATTAGCGAATCGTCTTTGTTTACCTCGTTTGGTAAATTTAGTCGAATGTCGTGTAATTGAAGATTTAACGCGACTGGCACAGAATGATGGTAACGAAGCAGTAGAACATTGTTTAAGACTATTAGAACCAGTTAAGGTAAGGTTAATTGTAATTTTTTTAAAATTATATCATATTAATACGTTTTAAGAATACGCCAATGTTCAAAGAATGTGGTCTTTAAACTTATACCCATAATTTTGAAACAAAGGTTTCAGGGGCTACCAGTAGTTAAATTTATTCAAAAGCTTTTTCAAAAAAATAATATTTTGCTTCTGTTTTTATTTACTTTTTCATTGAAAATTTTTGTAATAAGATTTAATAAAAGAAATAGAAATAAATCTATCTATTGGTATTGTTTTCAGTTACATAACGCACATCAGTTAGCAGATTGGTGTATGAATCATTTGTGTATAAATTATAATAAATTATGCAAAATGTCACCACGAAGTGTTCGATTACTTCATCCAGAAAATCAAGAATACTTAAGTGAACATCGCTGGCCACCTGTATGGTATCTAAAGGATTACGATTATTATCAAAAGTGCCTAGCGGAACGGGATAAAGAGAATAAACCAACATTGAAAAGAAATCAAAATAATTCAGGTTGCTTATGTTTCTCTGGTAAATCACGCAAAGCTGCTGGTACTTCTGAATCGAATCCAGATGTATCGACCAGTTTATTTGCAGAAACTGCAACTACTAGTAGTCAAGATGATAATCTTTGACAATTGGATAATGGGCATAGGCACTGGAGGTATGTGTTTGACAAAAGTTACACTTAATTTTAATATAGATATTATTGCTTAAAGAATGTTTCAATTCAATATTCCAATAGATTTCGTATTAAAATGAATCAGAATAAATAGAACATTTATTCCGATTCAAAATTTTCAATATGTTTCAATCAGAATCAGTAAAATATTATAAAAATTGATAAAACATTCATGTTTGATTGAATAAATCGTTCAAGTTAGCTTTTTGGTTGTATTTTACATAAACAATTTTTTTAAAAAACTATTTGGGTTAGTCGGTAGGTTAACCGCCAGTATAAAGACTCTAATAAATTTTATATTAAAATCAAATGAAACTTCTGTTTTTCGAATATTTTGGATCATTTATTTAAATGAAATCTATTTGCCATTTTAAAATAAAATTCTTATTTCTATTTTTGTGTGTAAATTTTTATTAATATTTACTTGGTTTGGGGTATTATGACACAATTTTTTTAAATATTATATAAAACATTTAATTAATATCAAAATTTTACATAATATTTTTTTTTGAAATTTTAACATTATGTATTTCAAAGGATTTCTCCTTCATCATCAGACATTTATATTTATTTGAAAAATTATATTCCTTATACAAAGTTATTTGATATTAAGATAACTTTTGAATTATATTTTTAGTTCGGAGGTGCACACTTATTTGATTATTTAAAAAAGGTTAAACACAAAATTAATATTTTAGTTGGTACACTGACACTGATCATATCAGACCATTTTTCGGATCCTATAATATCTGAATATTCATATATGATTGATCGTATCTGACCATTTTCCTGGGTGATCTTAATGTTCATCCAATTAGTGGCATTATCAAGTCACTATATCACTATTTAATTTTGCTGTTGAGCTCTAATTTTTTATTCAAACTAACCATCAGAAACAGATTCGATGCGGAAAAGAGTTTGTTTATTAATTAATTTATTTTTGTTTAAATTTTAATTTGAATAATATATGATTTTCTAGAACATTGAAAACATTACTATAAAAACGCATACAAACTTCAAAAAGGTGCACCTCCTGTAAAACTGAATAGAAAATTTATTAATTTGTATTTTATTATTTTTTCTAGATCCCTCCGTTTCATACTGATTTTACCAGTGCTTATGGGATTCATTTGCACGATTTTAGCAATATTAATCGTATTACAAATTTCTACACACGACGTATAAATCAACACCAAAACCATAAAAAATATTTTGGTTTTTACATTTTTATATCATCTACGAAAAAACACACTTTTTTCATTATAATTATAAAAATAATGGGAGCTTTTGCGAATTCGAATATATACTCTTCTTGTTTTGAACTGTTATAGAAATTCCACAAAATTAATAATAAAATAATGGTTCTATTTATCATCGTGGTCCATTTTGACATTATTTCTTATTGATTTCAACAAAAAACGATATTTAGAAATAATAAAAATAAATTTTTACATGTTTCAAATAAATAATACAAATTTTTTGGTAATTCGTGAATTAAAACCATTTATAACCGACATAAATTAATTTTAATTTCACATACACTAATCATCGTTAATTCCCACTTTAAGTAAAATGAAAATTAAGCAATTAATTAATCATATAACTCTTTGAGTGATTTTTCATCGAACATACACACATCATTCAAAAAAAAACCATTCTCTGTATATATTTTAAAATATTTTTATAAGTATTAGTAAACTAAGATTAAAAAGATTTGCACAAGGTAAATAATAGGATGATAATTTTTTTAAATTTTCTAAAATTAAATTATAGTTTAAAGTTTTTTCTTTCAAACGATATTTTATTCATAGTTTCAATTTTGTATCAAATGATGGAGATCATTGTATAACTTTTCGTTTAAATTTTAATTTGGTAGATCGTATTGGTAGTTCCCTTGAAAATTACATTTGTAAAGAATGTCCATTGGCAGCAATATTTGAATTCATTTCTTTTAAATAATTGCTTCGAGTAAAAAAAAATTATACAACACCTACTTGAGTACTGTTAATATTTATACTGAAAGTATATATATACCTAAATTTATTTATGTATATATTTTGTGGTTTTACTAAGGTATGATTAAGATCATTGGAGGGTCGTCCACCGATAAACAGTAATTTTCTTAATTAACCTAATAAATTCTAGTAGCAATTAAACAAAACAACAGCAACTCAATACATCACAGATTACGCCTCATCTTGTAAAAACCTATCACAAAAGGTTTAAAATTAAACAATAGTGGAGACTTCGTAGTTCACTTTAATTCATTTAAAATTTTATCTTTCTTAAAACGTTGGCAAATTTTTGGTGTACATTTCGACGTTTTTACAACACCATGTTTACATATTACCTATAACCAAAAAAAGCATTTTAATATGTAAAGCTTTCGGAAAATATAATTCAGATTAAAGTATTATAATTTTAAATCAATATTAATGTTAAAATCTAATCATTTTTTAAACAAGATTTTTCGTTTGGGATATAATCTCAAAAATAAAAATACGAACTGTTTGAACGATGTCACAAGATTTTCATAATTCTATGTATGCAGATGAGATCTTCAAGGATTTAAGGATTTATGTTAAAATAATATATCTAATTATCGAAATAAAAACGTTTTATCAAGTATTTTTAATGAATCTTTTTTCAATTTTTAAAACAATTAAAAAATATTGCTTGATCCTTACCTGCTACTTTTAATTTATGTGATCATTTTAATTGATTTAAATTTTGAAAAAAGATAATAATTTTACCAATTTCGTATATTAATAATCAAATTGAAACTAGAAGAAAAAACTCTTTGAACAATAATTTAATAAAATCAAAATTTATTTTTAAATTTAACGTAATCTAAACAAAACGATTGAATAAAAAATTGATTTAGTGAGATTTTATTAATTAGATGTAGTGAGATATAAGGCTGTGTAAATTTTTATTTTTGGTTGTATTATTTAAGATATTGATTAAAACGCTATTAGACTTTAAAAAATCAAACATTTGAGGTATAATAATTTCTAATTCGAATTGATTTAACTATATAAAACTAAATTAGTGAACTGTGCATATTTTAGAAAAACTGCATTAAATCGGATTGTGTAAGATCCTCAGTGCCAAAATAATATGCGGACCTTACAAAATACAATAAATTTGCTTTTCGTATTTATTTGTTTTCTTAAAGTGGGTATCGGTACAAACAACTACAAAAGTAAAATATAAACAAAATATTTTTAATATTTAATTAATGATAATATTAGTAGTTTCTCTTCTCAATAAAAATAAATATTATCATCTTCATATCTAAAAAAAAAAAAAAAAATTGCACATCAGTAGGATTAGTTATCAAACAACATATTTTTAACATTGGTACATTTTATGCCCCTCTCATTTGGAAAATTGTTATAATTACACTTAATATTAGCTTATACTATGAATAATTACAAAATTCTTCACAGTGTAGGATAAAGTTTGTAAAGTGACTTCTTCACGTTAAAATGGAATTGAAAAGATTCGGGAACACTGTCGACAAATGTTCAGTATATTAAATTTCTAACAAGGACATTCCAACATTTTTTAGAGTACTTACTTTCGTAACATATTATAATTTCTGTGTTTCTGAATTTCAAAAATTAAAACAGTGTAAAATATACATATATGCATCTTTCATAGAAAATAAGAGTCATTTAGTGTGTGTGCCGGCATAGCATTTTTAATACATACCTTTAATTTTCGTGTCTTTGATATAATTAATCTAAACATTCGATGATTTAAAATTATTTTCTAAAATAATTGCAAATATGCAATATTTGAATTGAAGCAATATTTGAATTGAATACAGGTTTGGTTATTACCTTTTATACGATTTACTAATGACTAAAATTTTATATGTAGTCTATCGTGGGTATGTGTTTTTAATGGAGACCTGTGTAGGCTATATTAATAAAAACATTCTGTAATGTAATATACATTGTATTTTTTTCAATTTTTGCGCATAAATAACTCAAAAAAAAAAAAAAATTATCCAAATGTTATGAAATTAGGTATGCACAATCTTGACATGAAAACAGAGAACACGCAGAAGACTTTTTCGGAAAAAAATATTCCTAAATATAAAATAAAATTTTAATTTTTTATTTTAGAATCCTCTTTTTCGTGAAATATTGTTTGACTTGCATTCCGTTTTCATGTAAAGATTGTGCATACCAAATTTTATAACATTATATTTTATGTTAGGTATTTATTCGCAAAAAATACAACATATATTTCATTACACAATGTCTTTATTGGTAGAGCCTGTAGACGTCTCTATCAAAAACATATACTACTAAGTACTTTATCTTCAGTTGAATTTGTCTAGAAAAAGATTTCTTTTCCATCTATAATACTTATGACAATTTTCCAAAAAAAAAAAAAAACAAATTGTCGAAGAAAAAAAAAAATACACATAGTTTTACACACATTTTGCATGCAAAACAAAATAAATAAAAAAATTCTCAATAATTGTGTATAAAATTCAATAATGAGATTGAATGAATCTTTTACAATTTATTAAATAAAAAATGCAAGTGTCGTCTCGCTATTTCTAAAACATAATAAATATGTGTACGAAATGTAACATAGGTTTAAACAAATTAAAAAAAGAAGAAAATTGTCAATTCTTAAAAAAAAAAAAAATTCAAAACCATATAACATATTTCTACAACACAGGGTACGGGGATTCATTAGACACATTTCAATTTTTATAAATTAAAAAAAAAATATTTGTATCTTACATAAAATTCTTTTATCAAACAAAAATTTTTAATGTTCTCACTTACACAAAATTTGTTCAAACAATTTTTGAAAAACAAAAACTTTACACATTAAATTTATAGGCTTAGCTTTAAATAATAGTTGTAAATATTTCTTTCTCTAAAGTAAATTACAAATATTTTTTAAAATAATTTAAATAAAACTGAAATGTATAATTATTTTATTCAGGGGTTATTCATTAGATTTCATTATATAATAATTTTGAAGTTATTAATTTTGTAGGGGATTTCTTCTGGATTATGAAACTTAAGACCTCTTTGTAAACATCTTACAGATTATACCTGATCTAAACGAGAATGTCTATCTAGTCTCTAATCGCGATGTTACGAGAGACATGCTGTCTAATTATAGTTGTTGCAATTTACAAAGTCATTAACCATGTTGATAACGTAAAGACCGAATATCTTACAGAACACCTATGGTCCCACGTCAGACGTCAAATAATGAGAAGTTAAAAAATCCTACAAATTAAATTATTATCTAAAAACAATAAAAATTATAGTCCGTAGAAGGGGCAAGTGCATGTGTAAGGTCGCAGCCAACAATTACTTAACAAACACGTATCTTTTTTCGAACATAGCTTTTCGTTTTAAATATAAAATGCTTTTATTTTTCAATTTTTTAAATAAAACTACTGATTTATTATTGTTTTAGTCCCGTTCTACAATAAAAGTCGTTAGTCGGATGTCGTAAGACGAACACACATTTTTTGACATTTATAAAACGTTTCATAACCTAAAAGTAAAAATGGCTCTGACTCTTGCATACGATATATGACTAATGGTTTTTATTGTAGAACGGTTTTTAAGAAACTCAAATATTTCAATCAATATATTACTAGAAGCATAAAACAAAGCTTATATTACCTCACTTCTCGACTGGAAGCAACCAAAGATTGATCATTGTCACTATAAATATGAAAAATACTCTAACTTTAAAATGTTTGATTATTAATTTTTTGGCTAAGTATTATTACGACAATGTGTGCACAATTATATGTTAAACTGGCAAAAAATATAAGACAATATTCAATGAATAGGTTTTAGCTTTTACCATGCAGTCAATTATATAAATTTGTTCTTCTTCTCTCGCCTTGAATAATTAATAAATTCAAAATTGTTATAAAATTCATACAGTTAAAAAGTTGTGCTATACGAAAAAAAAAATTACCATTCGCATTTCACGCCATTTCTAGTCTTTACGACAATCTGCCAATATAATTATTATTACTTATATAATATATACTAATAATCCGATTAAATAATGACTTTATTCTGTATATTTCTCCGTAATTTATGATATATACATGGAAAAATATATTTTATTAATAAATCTTTTATTTAATAAATAAAACACGTTTACCATAATAAAAAAACTGACGACAATTATATGACGACCATTTTACATTTATATTACTATTCTTGACATTTGTCGTTCAGTTTTAGTTTAAATATATTTTTTCACTATGTGTAAAGTAAAATGTAACCAATTAATGTAAAACTTGTTTTTAGCAGTTCGGAAATATTTTCTTGATTTAAAAGACTTCTATAACCTTTTAAATATTTTTTTTTTTTTAATTTAGATACTGATACTATAAAACTGGTTTAATGTTTTATCCAAAATAATAATAATTGGACCATTCAAAACGAGTCATTCTAGCATTTTAGTATAAATGTTGTGTGGACTATATTCAATTCTTTCTAGAATAAAAGCTGTGAAGTCTTACTTCCATCATCTTCTAAGCAAAAGATGCCACGTGAGTTTTCTTATTCGTAATTTCTGAGATACAAGAGCATGAAAGTTGGTTGGTCTAGCTTCATTTTTTCAGCATTTATTGTCATAGAGACACTTTTGATTCTAGGAGACTTGGTTATTAAATAAAATTCATACTCAAGCCTTTGTTGGTACTAATTTTTTTGAAGTTTCTCTTATTTTTTATTTATTTTGCACGTTGAACTAAAAAATCAACAATAGTATAAAAACACTGTTAAAACAAACCTCAACATTGATTGTGTTACATTTTTAATATTCTAATAATTTTTTATGGAGCCGGAAAGAAAATTTAATTAAAAAAATAAATAAATAATATGCATATCGTTTTAATATTAATTGTGATATATAACATTTTATTATAAAATTTTATTTGACTTTTTGTTATGATTAATACATTTGAAATTGATTAATAGTTTTTGTTTGTTTTTATTAATAATTATTGTAAATATATTAATATCTAATTATTTGTAATATTTTGTAAATTTTTATGATTTTGATAATTGTTTGTTTACGTTTGTATATTTTATTGTATATCAATGTTATTAAATAATTTTCTTTTCTTATAAATTAAACATGACAGAACATTTTTCTCCATTTTTTGATAGCAAAATGAATGGATTTTGTAAAAATAAAAGGCGCTGTATGTTATTTTAGTTTTTAAATTTTTCCCGATCACCTTTTAGTAACATAAAATGAGTATCTTTTTTGACTTTTATGTTATTGTACGATTCAAAAAATTGACATTTTTGAAGATAAAAATGTCTCATAATTACAAATGACACGGCCTAAACAGAACGGATTAATGTAATTTATAATCAATTGCTGGTAATTTATGATCAATTACCAGCGTATGAGTTATGTTACATAATTAAAGTAAATTTCTAGAATATGAAATAATTGAAATCATAAAATTGATAGATTATCCTCCTTTCATTTGCACATAGCACATAGAATTGGTAATCGGATCGATTGGTGCGCCATATGTTGTCACAATACGGAGTTTTAATTTTTAAAATGTATTTATTGAAATGTTCAATTTATAAGAAATTGATTTTAAACTACTTTCAACATTTTAATTTAATCTTAAGTAAAAAAAATTGCATTTTGTGATGCAAATCTAAGGACTGATTATTAAAAAAATATTTACATGTATTCTTAAAACAATCAGAAAAACTGATTTCACATAAAACGGCAATACTTTCGCCGTTTAAGTTTCGAGGAAAAATTTTACTCCTCAAAAAAAAAAAAGTATTGATTTTAAAAAATTTTCTTAATTTATCCGGTCTCCCTCTAACAATTTTTTTCATCAAGTAGTGCATACTTTTATAGAGTTGTTAGATATAGGGACTGTTTGACCTTTTTAAATAGTGATTTTCAAAATATTTTGATTTTAAACTAAAATGTTATGAATATTGCCTATATATAACCAGCTACGTGTTCGTTTAAATAAAAAAACGTCAAATTTCATTGAATTCATCTTTCATACTTTGCCTAACAAATTTTTACGAACGACTGAATCAATCTTGAAATTCATTAACTATTAATAATTAGTAAATAATTATGTGTAAATAATTACTATAATTAGTATTTTGAAAGGAGTTGTATGCCAATTTTAGGTAGAAAAATTATCATATTCATACATTTTGGGTAAAAATAAGTGCAATATTTTGTAAAATTATCCTGGTAGACAGCATTATAGGAACTTTTTTACGTGTGTCTGTTAAGGTTGGTTACTTTAATGTAACATTTGAACAATTTTCTAGTTTAGTTTAAAATATCGGTCAGATTTCTATGTTTATAATCTGATTCTGCCCGACTTGTCTTAAGAAAGGTATTTACCGTTTATAGTAAACGTTATAGTTGTCTAGCTTTTGAATTTTGAACATTTTTTTCCAATAATTCCTTTCAAATTGGAATTATAATGGGAATAATACGGGATACAGGAATTTCTTACAGTATTAAACAGTTTGTTGGAATATTAGATTTGGAAACTTTTTCCGTCTTTTATATTTAAAACTTGGGCAGAATAATGGCCATTTCCTTCATTCTGTTTTATCTAAAAATTATTTGAAAGACACTATTTAAAATATTAAAAGATATAAAACTATATACCCCGTTTACAGAGGAAACAACTTTGTGTTCTGTAAGGTTATATATCCTTATTAGAAAGAACACTCAGTCAGTGAAATAATATGATATTTTGATAAGTCGCTGAAATAAAATGAGAATATTTTGAAGTTGTTCTTTCTGTGAACTAGGTTTATGTATATATGTTTTTACCATACATGTGAAATTTAGGTTAGTTGTCGCGGTTGTGATGTTCACAATAACATTATGTATAATTAGACGGATAATTACAATCAAATTAGCTCATTGAAAAGATGTAACATTTATTGAAAAGAAGTAAGGAAAATAAATACAATAATAATTATAACAAAGAATTTATTTAAGCATTATTTTTTTTTATTATTAAAATAAAAAGAGGACTGTGAAATTGAATTTGTATATTATTAAGTTTTTGTTTGCGATTAATTTAAGAAGATTTTTGTAATTTAAAAGAAATAAAATTATCTACGTTTGAATGTATGAAATGAACAGAATAAAGCACTTTGTATGAAGGTATTTCATTATAATAAAGAATTTTTAATCAAAAATTGATTTTTACAACCGAAAAAATTTAATTCTTATTGTCATAGTTAAATTCGCTTAAATCAAAACATTATTGTATAAACTTTATTGAATACTTACCGAGAACTAAAAATTTTTCTAAGGAATGTACATAGAAAATAAGGATAGCATGGCGGAATAGTTAAATTCTTTAATACTATGCTCATATCCAGTAGCTAAATCAGTGCAATTGTATTCTTTTTAGGGCTGCCAGATTGTGCATCTTTTCCCGAATTAGGGTTTTCTTTTATATGTTTAAGCCCCTAATTTTTCGCTGTTGTGCTAAAAATTTACGAATCTTTATAATATAATATTATTCACTGAAAAAAATTAGGCGCTTTGATTATTACGTTAGAGCTTATTTGAATCTATTCACCACATGTGGGACTACTTGGTAGAAAATTTTCTGGCAAGCCTAATTTATTTCTGGATACATACCTTTTAAGATTAGATAGTTATCAGCTAAAAATTTTTTTGATATACTTGCAACCTATGGCTTAAAGAATATTTAAAATGAAACTTCATCTCTCGGACCGAGTATGACACGATATCCAAAATTACCGTTGATAAAAAAAAAAAATTTTATGCCTTCATAATGGAAGACAAAGATTTGGCAAATTGTATTCGAAGGAGTAGTAATCCCAAAACCACTTACATATTATATTGCAGTCTTGTATCATGCTGTCCTTTCTAGAAAACCATATCGAATATACACCTCTATTACCCTATAAATTTTCACAGCTATTACTATAACTTAAATTGTAAAAAAATTGGCTATGATTAAAATGTAGAAAAAAAAAATGAAATTTCGTTTGAATAATAAAAATGTAGAACAGAAACTTTTTTATTTCCTGTTTACAAGTACTCAAGTAAATAAAACATTTTGAAATCGTACCGAAATATTCTTAGTCGTTGACAGTGGTAACAAGAGCAGCTTACATGTTACTACTTGTCACATTATTGTTAAGGTACACTGATAACATGTTAACCAGGGATAATCTCATTAAGTCATAAATATTTAGTGAGTGTTTCAAAACATGATGTTGTGGCTGGACAGTACGGTATGATGTCATCAATATTGTTTATTAGGTTTGTTAAATTTCGTATTTGCTGACACCATATCTAACTGCCCAGTAACAACATTAGGGTTTTGAAACACAGACTAAATTTGCCTTGCAAGTTCGTTCTAAACGAACTAAAAGCAAAAAAATTAATTGTTTTAATCTGCTTTTTTTCGTGGGTATAATTCATTTTATTATCCGATTATTTTCTATACTTTATTTTACATTGTGTAATAATGACCAATGCTTTTATAATTTATGCATTTAAACAGTAAGTGGTAATATTCTTTAACTTGCATACAAATAGCTAACAATTTTTCAATCAGCAAAAGAAATTGAGCCAATTTTTTTACATATAATATTATTATTGGAAAAAGTTTAGGTGGGCTGCAAGTTATTTGATATTTGTATAGGCTATGTTTATTTTCAAAACATTCAAAAGGTTATTTCAAAGCAATCTTCTTATTTTTATTAAATAGGAATTTTCCACTCCTTAAACATATTTTACATGATTTCACAAGATATTTTACTGTATTGTTGTAAAGATGGTGGAATGAGTATTAAAAATAATATAGAAAATATAATAAAGTTAATTTTAGATAACGATTGTCTGCCTATTAGGTAACGATTCTGATTAGTATAAAGTAAGTGCATGACAATATAATATATTAATAAATAGAATATCCGCCTACTTCCTATTATTTAAAGAGGAATGGTTTGCATTGATCGTATATTCAATAAACCGTTGCTATGGTAATGGCGTCCATGTAATAATTTTCAGTAATACTTTACTATTTTTTTAAATAATAACAGGTATATAAAGGATTCAGCGAATATTTGTTATTAATTAAATAATAATTCTACGAATAGTTCAACGAATGTGATTTTCTTAGAGCTTCTTTCTAATTAGATTTTACATACTGCACGTCGTATTCACTTACCCTCTGTATTGTGTGTTATGCAATCACATTACTTATTTGTAATGTAAATGCATATATATAAATAAATATCTACTCTTCTTGCAGTTGTTGTGACTAGTAGAACTTAAATTTGTTTTATCAATATTAGTGAAAATTCTTTGTTGCATATTCTTACACGCAACATAAAATATTTTTTCATATTTCACCGGGATAACGAGGATATTGCGGTTAGTTTAATATTGATCTTGCGATCTATAAGTGTTTTTGTGAAATATGGCAACAGCTGGCGGTACATGTTGTAGTCGTATACCAAAAAGTGCGACTACATCCAAATTCTATGGATGTGTTTCACCAGTGAATACATTTCGACGACGTCCTCATATGACTTATCCAAATATTATGGATATTCATTCAGGATATGGTAAGAATACTAATTTTAATTTTTCATAAAAAATTTATTTTATTGCAATTAATAATTTATCAAGGAATGATATTGATGATAAGTATCGGGAATGACAGGATCACAAATTGTACCTTTTACAATATCATCAGTATATCCTTGGAAAACTCGAAAATTAATATCATTTTGATCTAATTCACGATATAAATAAAACGGTAATTTATTACTTAATATCCAAACACTTTGTCGTTTCTCTTGATCAACTTTTAAATCATTGGGAAAAACCATTGTTACATTATCTTGTACAACAACTCCCAAATTACTGCGTACATATGCTTTATTAGAATCCCAACAACCAATGCTATTACGTAATACCATATTATAAAACATAACTCCGTCACGTGTCATTCCTGACGCAGAACTTTGTCCTAGTTGACCACGTGATTCGCCTAAAACTTGAACAAGATCGTCTTCATCGTTAAAATAGGTTTCGTTTCGTAGTGCGGAGACTGGAACATAAAATTCTTGTGAACTTGACATTGGATGGTAATACAGTAAGCGGTCAGTTTGTCCACGTCCATTTTGGTAAGGACTTAATGCCATACCAAAAATTCCATCGTTCCATTGGAATTTTAAATCTTTCAATTGGTATTTTGTGAATAATGGATCTGGGTAAAAGTATCCATCAGTTAAACGCCAACTTTCTCGTTTTTTTAAACTGTACACTAAAATACCGTAACGCCATACGTCTGTTACATAAGCATATGCATTATCACATTCATTTTCACGTATATCTACAGCAATATTGGTATATAAACTATCTTGTTTCACATATTGTTCTGGAATTTCATAGCGTAATATCATTTTATCGCTTTTCAAATCGAAAACAATTATTGATGGAGGACAGATTTGGCGTGGATTTATTGTAACTTCCACTTGACCAGAATCCAATACCCATAAACGGCCACATGAATCGGCAAATATACGAAATACTGATGTTAAAATATCACAACTTTCTGCACAAAACGATTAAAACATTAATTTTTTAATGTAATTATTATAATATACAAAACAACTTTTCGTTAATTTGTTTTGGAAAAAAAAAAAAATTAATCGCTCTAGCCATTAGGGAGAAAATTGATGTTTTAAGCTAAGTTGACTGTCAACTAAGTTTAAAACATTAGAGCGATTAATTTTTTTTCCACAACTAATTAACGATTAATTAACGGCTAATTATGAGCGCGTATTTCCAATTTAATTGGGAAAAGTTGTTTCACTAAGTTAACATATATCAAATTTCACTTTCATATTTTATCAAGATTCTGGAAAACAATTTTTTTCAGCTCGACTTTTTATAACGCACTCTTTCGAAACAATGCAAAAAATCGAGACAAAATTGTTGTTTTCAATTTGGATAAAACTCTTTCTATATAAATACGGATAAAACTGTTTACATGGTAATTACGTATAAAAAATCCAAAGCATTTGACGATTAGATTTGTTATTTTTGACACATCTCTTGAAATCATATTCGAACACTGTTATTCGAAATAATATTTCAAAACCAATCGTAAAATGATACATAAATTTCGTATATTTTAAATATACGCTAGAATTTTTTAAATATACGCTAAAGTTAAATACTCTAGAATATCGAAAAATTACGAGAACATATGAATTTACAAAAATTTTTTAAAGTTTCATCATAAAATCATTTAAAAAATTAGAAAACTTTAATCAATAAAGTTTGCTTTGAAAAAACTCATGACTAAGGGTATATCTCGTTACAAATCGTTTACAGTCATTAATTTTGTAACTGGCTGTATATTATAAAACGAAGTTGTGATTTTATCATAGAAGTAAAATTTTCGAAAATTTACCTCTTGAATGCCAATCCCAATTTGGATATGGGTTTAATTTCGGTGATCTTTCGGATGGTACACGTGGTACCCATGTTAACGTTGCTGGCACACCTTTTTTCCATCGTGGTATCGTAATAAATACTCGATCCTGCCATGCTTCAATACCCAAAGGTAAATTATTTTCTGGAATATATCGATCCGAGCTAATTGCAATGTCTCGTTCAAGATCTGATTCAAATGCATAATCCAGCTGAGACCATTGATAAAAAATATTTAAGGGACCTAAAATCAAATGTTAAAATAATATGTATTAATTAAAAAGTTGAATATATTTTATGGATTATAGCCTAAAGTACAAATTAGATAAATTTCTCAACCATCTGTTTAGCGGATGAAAATTATTTTAATTTCATTTGGCTATGGGGTCCATTTGGGTATTTGATCACTAAATTAAGAAAACATTAATATTAATTGAGAATTTCGAAAAAAATTTAATTTAACCGATTTAAAAAAATGAACTAAAAAGTAAAAAATAATTTTAAATTCAATACTCAGCGAATCAATTTAGTTGAGAATAAAATTGGAGGCGACTTTGAAATGTAATAGTCACAAAAGAAGTATTTATTGAACGTTACCTTTTTATTTTAAAAAATTTCTTATTTTTAACTTTAGGGTATTGTAAAAATCAACAAAAATTTTTCTCTTGGGTGATTCTTTTGGCTAATATATCATCAACAAAAATGTGTTTTAGCTGATTCCTAACGCCTTTTATAAATTTAATAAATTTATGGGACCAATTTGGAATATCTTTTCAAATAATAAAAATTTGCAAAATGGTTTATAAATGACGGATTTCTGACGAAATAAAAATTAATTGTGTATAATAAAATGTAGATGAATTGATAACCTCTTCCATTTTGAAAGCGGTTAAAAATACAATAAATGTTTTTTATTGTTACGTTTAATTATGTACGAACGAATTTATTCATAGGATCAACGAAGATTAAAATTTCTTACCCCGAATAAAACCTTTCGAAAATATGAAGTCGATAATAACTATGGTAAATTTATTAAAATTTTAAATCTATATAATTTTTACTAAATTTAAATAGTTTTTTAACTTACCACTTTTCTCAATTTTCGATTGGTAATTTCTACTTCTTGAATTTATTGATGGAGATTGAGTTGGTGGTTGAACCAATGAAAATGCTGATAAAACCCATGGCAAATAGTTAACAAAATTTGTTGATTTATTATTTTCTAAAAAAAAAAGAGGAAACTTAATAAATTTTGGAAATCATCTACTGCAAAAGAAATGTAAATTTTAGTCAGGAACGCAGTTTCCGCCAAATGAATATCAATGATATGTAGTCTTTAACACGTCTTCCAAATTGCGGAAGCAAAATTGTAAAACCTTATTGACGAATCGAACAAATTAAAAAGAAATTTTTTAAATGAAAATTAAGTACCGACTACTAAAATGATGTTTTGTGAAGAAACAAAAAAAATGTTTGCGGCCTCGATTATGGCGAATGTGACTAAATTATAGAAATTCAGAAACGTACAACTATTGCTATTAGCCATCTTTAATACTTCAGACGGTAGAAAAGCAAACAAATTTTTAAATTTATGATTATTGTACAATTTTTGGGTAATTTTTTATTTATGAAATCTCACATTGGTTATTCCTCATTTCTAATATATTATATATTACGAATATTTCTTTCATTAACTAACAATAAGATAATACTGCCAGACCCAGTTGGTGTGTGACACTCGATATTTGGTATAGGACTCCCGTGACACGAAATTTTTATATATACACCTGGTATTTGGAGTGGGACACCCGGCCTTGGCTTGGCGTAACAGAAATATACATCATTTTGAAACAAATTTGATTAAAATCGGTTCAGTAATTTTTGCGTGCAAGAGTAACAAACATTCGTACATCCATACATAGTACATACTTGGAACCATACTAATAAACCTTTGCATTCACAATATTGATAGGAGTGTACATGTAATGCATATCCGATGTAGTAAGTAGAAAATATACACGGTAAAAGCAATGTGATATCAAGTCTTCGGTAGTATAGTGGTCAGTATCCCCGCCTGTCACGCGGGAGACCGGGGTTCGATTCCCCGCCGGAGAGAAATTTTTTTTATTTATTTTAGTATTTAAGTTTACAGATTATAATTTTTTGGTTTATAAGAATCTCTGATTCAGTTGTTTATTGGCATTTTTTATAATGTAAGTTAAAACAAGTGAAGATAACATCTAACAGAGTTAAATGTTTAAATACTCGACATATGTATTTCATTGTTTGCTATTTTTAATTAGGTAAATTACTATAAACATCCAGTCTATACAGTTGTTTATGTATAATGTATCGTTATTTAGGAAAATTATGGTAATTAGGCCATTCTCCCAAACTTAAAATTGATGCTTTTTTACACTTTTTATATTATTTCGACCTGTATTTATACGGTCTACTTAATATCATAGCGAAATTCAAAAAAACGATTCAAAATAAAAATTTGAATGATGGAGTGCACGAGAAGATAGTTAATTAATGTGAACAATTGCGTTTATTTCTTAAATTTAAAATATAGTTTAAATATAACAAAAACGAGTGAAGATAACAACTATCTGAGTTAATTGTTTCGATACTCGACTTATGATTGATTTCATTGTTTGGACTATTTTTAATTAGCATTCATAAAATACTATAAATATCCAGTCTATAGAGTTATATATGCATCCATTTATAATAATAATATGTATTATATGTATTTGTGGAGAACTTAAACATTTTATAAAAATGTTTGAAACAAAAGTTATTAAAAAAAATAGTTAAAAATAATAAAATAAAATAAATAAACATTTTTCGTATTTGAACTTCTCTTCTTGATCTTTTTTAGTTTAAAAGATCCATTGGGCCCAATGGACCGATTTTGCTCATTCATTCACGAACATAAACTCACTTTTTATGTTTAGAATACATCACTTAAATTTCAGCTCTGTATCTCTTTTTGGTTTTGCGTTATCGTGATGACGCACGGAGGTGTTTCTATGAACACCTATTTCAAAATTTTGTTTGTGCTGTCAATATTAGATAGCGTTACAAACTTTAGAATAAAATTTATATACTCTCACATATTATGTTTGTCGAGTATAAAAACATAGAATATAATAAAATTGTTAAAAATATTTTAAATAATGAGTACCTAATTGATTATAATTGAATTATTCTTAAGTATGTTGTTATCCTACAATTTGTGAATTTAATCTAAAAATATTTATATTAAATTACCCGTTTAGATTTATTCGTGTATGAAAAATTTTAAATTATTTGTACGATGTATATACCCTTGAAAGCAATTTTAATTTATATGAATAATCCAGATATAATTCACTCGTGGCACAACTAATAAATTTACTTATCCATATGTTTTACTTCTAAGTTTCGATATCTATCAAAAAAAGTATCTCTTTTCATACCTATCGAAAGTATTCTGTTTATAAACAATAGTTGTTTGTTCTGTTTTCAAAAAATTTGAAAGTATACGTCGACGTTTTAGAACTTTCTAAGTAATTTCATTTCGTATCCGTCTGTATGTCGATGTGTGACACTCATACAGACGAACGCGGATTACCAAAACTACTGAACGAATAGTTTTGTGGTAAACAATAGCAGAGGATGGTCTCATTTTAGAAACATTTCATCTATTAATTACTTTTCTGAAGATACAGTGCTCGAAACTTCTATCTTTTTTTACTCAAATGCGGAAATCTTGTCAATCGTGCATCCGATTTTGATGAAATTTTATTTAGGCATAAAAAAATTATTAAGTTTTCTCGAATCGTTAAAGTTATAAAATACACGAATTTCATGGTGTATTTTATAATTTAATAAGTTTAAAATGAAAGTTTTACTTTAATAAACACAATTAAATCTGATAACGTCTTTAAAACACCATAAAAATTGTTTATTTTTGAATTTTAAAAATAATGAAAGATTCAGTCTAGTATTTTTTTTTTTTTTAATTTGAGTATACATGTGGTAACAGGTTTATATAAGTAATTCAAATTGAGTTAAAATCTACTATTCTGGAAAATTGATACTAAGGGAAAATTAAAAATTTGACCTAAAAAACGAGAAAAAAAAATAAATTCTGCTTTAGAAAACTAAATGTTATGAAAATATATTATTTTACGGCTTTTTACGAAAATACTATATTCAATAATGTATATTTTTAAAATTGTGAATATGAAGAATCAAAAATTGTAACGGAAAATTAAATACAAATGTTTTTGCCTAATTAGCTTAGTACTATAGAAAATTTTAAAATATGTTTTTAGTTCCTTTTCTATGATTCAGAAATCTACATAAATTAATTTTAAAATTCAATATTTCACATAACGATCCACAACAAAGTTTATTAACTTTTTCAAAACAAGTATATGACAAGTGAAGATAAAAACTAACAGAGTTAATGGTTTAGATACTCGACATATGATTGAATTTCATTGTTTGTATTATTTTTAATTAGCATTCATAAATGTGTATTAATACTATGTATTGTTATTACGTAAATGTGTTTATTAGCCAAATTTGAGCTAAAATTGTGGACAACTCAAAGATTTTACGATAAAATGTTTCAAACAAAAGTTGTTTATTTAAAAAAATAAACATTTTTTGACTTTGAGCTTTCAGTCTATCTTTTATAGTTTAAAAGTTGGGATAAGTTGAGAACTTAAATACACTTTTTATGTCTAGAATACGTCACCAAAATATCAACTCGCTATCTCTTTTTGTTTTGGAATGATCGTGATGACGGATGGACGGACCGTCGGATTAATTAGTTGGACTAATATTTAATGGACTAATTAAATGTTTCTACGAACACTTGTATTAAAATTTTGTTTGGACGATCAATATTAGGCAGCGTTAAGTTTAGACTAAACTTAATATACTCTGACATTTTATGTATACCAAGTAGTATAAAGCCGAAGGAATCTAAACTATTATTATTATTGCTGAAATCGTTAATTTTTGAATTTCTTCAATCATTGTTTTCTCAACTCTTTTGTATGTTTATTACATTCTTGTGAAATATTAATTATCGGATAGATTTACTTAAAATGTTATCTCAACTCTACTCAAATTACAAAAATTTAGAAAACTTAGGTAACTAATATTAAAAATTGATGACCTCCTTGTGATACCACCTACCTTACTTTTAAAATAAATTTAGTTTTTTTTTATATTACATATATTGGAATAAAAATGTTCCAATTTGAATCAATGTTTACGTATGTAATTGACACACCCAAAATAACAGTAATCATAAAAATTATAAAAACTGAATCATAGAAACACAATTATAATTTAACAAGGTATATTATATTCCAAATTGTTTCAAAATATAATCGTGATACAATATAAAATTACATAAATGGGAAAAAATCATTGGATTTTATAAACGAAATTATTGTTTTTGACATTAAATATTAATTAATTTTACCTTTTGTATAATTTTTGATTAGTTTTAAGATTCAAGAGAAAATGTGTTGAAATACAAATTAATAAAACAATTGAACCGCCTTAAAAAAATGACTTAACAAGTAAAAAATAATTTTTAATTAAAAACTTCTATAAACAATCAATTTTTTTGTAAAGGATAAATTTACATATGGTCGAAAACTTTTCGAAATATATTTCGCCAATTGTCTGTAGTAAAAAATTATGAGAGGCTATTTTTATTATTAAAAAAATAATGCAAGTTTATATAAAAATTTCACGCTCTGATATCGAGAAAAACTGGTAGTAAATGAAAGACTAGCCAACAAAAATAAACTGCTAATAATGAAAATAAAACTTCCTTGTACTGTATGAATATTTTTGCTTATGTAGCTAAATGTTCGGAATAGACGTAGTTATTTAGAATACCTCGATTTTATAATACGGGTCGTAGAGACATGCAGTTTTTTATATAATGCTCAGAATGCATTTAGGTTTTCGACGTCACATGACGATAAAAATGTTTATTAGAGCCAAAAATTACTTTCACTACATTTAAATGTAAAATGCATACAAAAAGTGTAAAGTTTTTGTAAAATCTCTAAAAATAAATAAACATTTATGAAACTCAGCACCTTTATAAGGGCATTGGAGGTTTGATTACGATACAAATTTTGATTACAGCCAAAAATTACTTTAACTGCATTTTTTATTTCAATTGGCTGTAGTGACTTTTAGCTATTTCATTTATGTATATATATATATATACATATATGTATATATATATATATATATATATATATATATATATATATATATATATATATATATATATATATATATATATATATATATATATATATATATATATATATATATATATATATTTGACATAATAATCAATTTCAACCCAATTAACATTCAACAGTTTACAAATTAGCGACATTAAATTTAAAACATAAATTAATGTTTACTCAAATAGCTATATCTCAGGAATGGCTTTACAGATTAACTTGAAATTTGGCCATTAGTATCATTTGCAAATATTTTCGGTAGAAGTAAGATGAATTTATTTTTTCAAATTCGAGTAAACGGTTCAAGAAATATTTTAAGTGCAAAAATTGACCCATAAATTGATGTTGCTCTATTGTTCACTATCTTCACTATTGTTTACCAAAAAATTATAAATATCTGTTGAATAATTTTGGAGTTTTGCTTGTTCTTCTGTTTTATTATATAAATACACGGACAGGCGACAAAATAAAAGTTATTCAGCAGATTCCGAAACATCGATATACATAAAAAACATTTTGAAATCGATACAAAAAAAACTTTTCCTTTTACAAATCGAACACAATACTTCCGATATAAGTAAACATAACTCGGAAGTAATATAATTTAATTAGTTTAAGCAATATTCAAATTGTATAGATATGTTAGATTGGTAACTAAAATAGATTGTTAACAAAGAATTGCTTTCTAAGCCCATATGTTATGATTTATTAACTATAGTTAATTAAAATTTATGAGGAAATGAAAAGTAGTAAGAACGTAATTGAATTATAGACTTAATAGTATTTATTTATACGTATTTGATTTTACAAATTCGAATCTAATACTATAAAGTTTTATTTTACAATTTCCCCAATCTTATACAAACGCTTGGAACTCGAATTTCAATAAATAATCGTTTCTAGATATTCGATGTAGTTTTTTATCCCAGAAAAATTATTATTCGCTAACATATCTCGAGCATATATTTCAAATACATATTTTAATACGCAATATCGGTTATGAATTAAATGATGTATAAGTTTGTAAATGGTATATGATTTAATTTCATTTTCACCCACTCTGAGACGTGTAAATTATCTGCAATTATGAAGGCGTGTAATGACACGATGACAGTACTGGGGTATGGTACTATGTATCTGATACCATAGTGAATTTCGAAAAAACGATTTAAATTAGAAATTTAAATGGTGGAGGGTACGGGAAGTTATATATTTGTTTAATGTGAGCGATGATTTTTAATTTTTAAATTTAAAATATAATTTTAAAAAAAATTTAATAGCTTTAATAGCTCAAAAAAGTAGTAGGATTTTGTTTCGCAACCAAAGTAAATTGACTGTCATTATAATTATATAAATTTTAATAACTAATTTTAAAATAAGAATAAAGTGTTTAACTAAAAAAATTGAAAGAGTGTGAGGTGCTTGATATCAAATACAATAAAAATTTGATGAGGTAGATATTTATTAGTAGTTAGAATAATCTGAATTTTTCAATTCATCATTTCATTCGTATTTTTAAACCCCGACGCAAAAACGATGGGTGTTATAAGTTTGACGTGTCTGTGTGTCTGTGCCATCCGAGTGAATGAATTTGATTTTTTTTTTCAAATCCAAAATGACCGCCAACTATAAAAAGGTGCATTATATATTTTTTGTCGGGGGTTTTTAAACTTATTAAAGATAATTTAATAATAATAAACTATTGAAATTTTTATCACCAGAAAATTATTATTTTGTACTTTTTCGATCGGTTTGCCTTAAAAGCATGTTATTTTTGTTATGTTATAGTAATTTTTGAAAATAAACTAATGTACGGTTTAAATAGGAAGAAGCACAAGTTAAATATCTATTATAGATTTTATAATTCTATGGTAGGTATGTTTAATTTAAAAATACATGTTGTTGCTATATGTTTATACTTATAATATAGTATTCGAATCCCTAGAGACGAACAAGATCTTATAACCATTTTTTAAATCGTGTACAATTCTTAATAGATTATATCAGTAACTTTCAAATAAGCGAATGGAGGTTAATTATGTTGTCAACCTCTGGAAAAACCTTTATATAAAAATAACATAAAGTTAAAAGTTGACAAAATTTTTTTAAGCAAATAAACCGTGGGTAATATCTTTAAATCCTTAAATAATAATACGTTTGCGATTTATTCAGCCTTTAAAAATATTTTACGCGACCTTTATATCATATCTTTACTGAAATTATTTACCCAGGCGAAAATAATATTATATAGATTAGCGGATATACCTTCTTGATTTAAACTACCGGAGGTGAAGGTTTGTAGTGTTCTTTACCAGACAGAACAATATTATTAGATAGTGCGGATTGATTACAAAGGAAAAAATTCTTAACTTTTTGCTTATTTCCATGTTTTTGGAGCTTTGTGAATTTGTAGAGCCTTTTAAAATTGAGCTGGTAGTGATTAAAATTTGTATGTAGATTAAGTTAGTGTCAAAGAAGTGCCTTTTTGGGGTGTGAAAGTTCAAGACCCGTTTCTTTTTACAAATGAAATACCATTTTGTAGGTTTATACATCTATAAAAATTTAACTTGAGCGTTGAAAATATAATACATGGACTGAAAAGTCCCGGGCCTAACAAATAGATGGCGCTAGTTTCATTGCAGTCACCTTTTTTTCAGTTAATACTAACCTTCAAAAAACAGCTGTTAAAATTTCATGATATTCTAATAATTAGTTTGTGAGATATTGTGCTAAGAGTGACGCTACTTTTGTTATTTTCAAAACAATGGATCAAAAACAATTTCGTGTTTTAATTTTACACTGCTTCTTGATGGGAAAAAATACCGTTCAAGCGAAGCAATGGCTTAAAAAGTGTTATGGGGACACATCAGAAACAATAATAATACGTTGGTTTGCTGACTTCAAACGTGGTCGTAGAGACACCGATGATGCCGAACGCAGTGCACTGGAATGATTGCGTTGCTCTTGATGGAGATTACGTTGATGAATATAGCAAATTTTGAACCAAAAAAACTGTGTTTTCTTTGTGAGGCCCGGGACTTTTCAGTCTATGTGTTATATGTAGATTGAGATAGTGTTACGAAGTGCCTTTTAGGAGTATCAATCTTATAGCCCTCTTATCATCTTTTTACGAACGAAATTACATTTTGGTCTAGATTAGTGCAAATGTAATTCTATTAGTGAGAGCCAACCCTAGTTTATTATGTTTTTTTGTGGTTATAAATATTTGCGCAACTCCAAATTCATTTTAAAAGAATAGGGCGTCTTGTTCTAAGACACATTTAAAGAGCGGGAAATACGACTTTAATGATGGATCTCTGCTATTCACATATTATATCTAATAATATCCTGGGCCTTTAACTAATCGTGATGTAATGCAATTAAAAATTGGCTCACTGTGGGACAGTTTACCTTACTCGTATTTAAATATTAAATAGTTTTAATAAAAAACATAAATTATATGATTGAATATCCTCTGTCATCTCAAATTTCAGAAACCTATAGAAATAAATATTTAGTATACTAAGGTAAATTTTCTACTAGTGAAATTTCAAAATTTAAGAAGCCTGTAAACATTTAGTTCTTTTTATTTAACTTTTTATATTATGATTGGTAAAAAGAGAGATAATGATTTTCAAACGTTCGTATACATTTTCTTCAATGATAGCTCTCGATAAATTCAAGTTAAAAAAGTATGTTAAAATCGGTTCAACCGCTTAGGTCTTAAGATACTACAGTCTGATATGAAGATAAACACGTTAAACTTATTTAGTGAAGAGCAAAATTAGTCATGGTCTTGCTCTTGCAATTCATGAAGATCGTACAAGCAAGATCAAGACCAAAACCAATGTCGAGAATTCAAGACCGAGTATGCAACATACACACTAAATAGGTAAGACTAAGCTATGAATAACAGCTTTCGATTAAGAGTCAAAATATTTATAGCAACTTCAATATATTCTTTTCGAGAAACAAAACGTTTTTGTATTTGAAATTTTTAGTTACAAATACAAAAACGGAATAAGTTGATTAATAAATTAAAAAAAAAGAAGTTAAATATTAATCGTGGATTGTTTATAATTTATACCTTTAATAGCTTTCATAATGATAATGTATAAGAAAATTAATAAAACAACGTAAGTATCAGATCAGATAAGCAAGACCAAGACCAACACAATATAAGTAAGACCAAGACCAACACCAGAAACATTAGAGCAAGGCCAAGGCCTAGACTTAAACTTGAAGTATTTGAGCAAGAGCAAGACCAAGACTGAATTTGCAACACCAAGACCATGACTAACCCAGTCTTGGTCTAGCTTTGATCATCACTAAACTTATTATACTCCTTTTTTAGCACTGGAGGTATAAAAAACGCTCAGATTCTATTCTAATACCGTTTATGAGAAAATACTTTTATCAAATTTCAATAAAACTGTATGAGATAATTTTCATCCAAAAATTACAAAAATTGTATCTTTGTAACGATTGGATATGTAACTCTTAAGATATCTCCCATGCACTTTCATAAGAAAGCCGTATAATATATATTTCAGGCCTTAAGTTGCCATACAAAATAAAAAATTGCGATAGTCCCTTTTTTTTGTTACGAACATTTTTCACTAAGGAGAATTGCAATGGCAATCCAAATTTTACAATGAGGTAAAAGAAGAGCCAAATTATTTATAAATTCTTACGCAATTTATAAATAACTCCTAAGTAAGAAACTGATTAGTTTGAAATATGCAGTTTTGACATAGAATTTTTTCAACGAGTTTTATGTTATTGAAGAATAATTAATTAAAAAATTTAAAGCAAATAAGTATCTTAATTGTACCTTAATACCTACTAATTTTTAATAATATGAAATAATCAATAATGCCTTTCACTGTGTAAAAATGATTAAAAACAAAAAAAAAGTTTTTACTTGAATGTTCTTGACCAATAAATCATATACTCCATTTTTGTTCAATTATCTACGAATCGTTAAAAAAATTCGTGCAAAGCTTATGTAATCATTAAATTGAGTGAATTGAATATGATTATATTTCAACATAATGTTTCTTGGTAATTATTTATCAGAAATTTAATTTTGATTTACTCTATTATTAATTTGTATCACTTAAAAAATGATTGATGATGATAAATTGAAGGGGATAAAATAAATAATTATATTTGTTTTCTGTTTTTATTAAATCAAATTGATCTGTAATTAAAAATAAACGAAAATTTGATTCTGTTTTAAATACAAAATAAATGCATTTTTCTTCTACCATATGTTAATAAACATACGTTTTTTAATTTCAAATTCAAATAAAAACGAATCTGGAGAACGAAAATTATCTTACACGTTTTCTGTAATTAAATCTGCTAGTATAAAAGATTTTTTTGAAATTGCTTTTATGAAATGAGCCAATCAGCCCGAATTTTCTTTTCTGATTAAAAAGAAAATAATAGATATTTTGTTAAAACACTTTTTCCATAAGTGGGCTTACACGCTTAAATATTTTGCGCTAACTACATTGCGCAACTTAACTAATTTTTACATCAGCAGTCATTTTGTGTAAATTGAAACATGGAGTTTGCAAGACATAAAAAATTTGGCTTGAGTAAAATCTGTTTTACGAAAAGAATGTGAAAAAATAAATATTAATAATTTATAAAAAGTCTGAAAGTTCCGACATTTGAATTCGAATTAATTATTCTGTCATTTTACCGCTCCTAAGAGGTAGCTGCTATCTCGAGGTCGGCTCTCTTTTTTAATAGATAGTGTGTTACGTCATCTAGATAGGTATCATCTTCGGGAAAACGTCGGTTTCAGAAAAAACAAATTTTTATAAATTACACTCAATAAATGAACTTTAAGAGCAACCGTGGCACAATAGGGACGTTTTCGTTTAAAATGCATGGAGCCCATGGCTCGAGTTTCGGCACATTCAGTTGTTTATGTTTATTATTATTATTTTTTTTAAATTTTTTTTTCTTATTATTTTAAGTGAGGGTCAATTCTAAAAATAAGGATTAAATGTCAAATAGGTTATTTAACATACCAAATACAACCAAACAATATATGTCATGATTCTAAAAACACAAACGAGCGAAGATAGTTCGTCAAATCAAATTAACTAACACTAGGGCGACTAAAGAAAAGGCAGGCTGACTCAAACGTTTGCCGTTTTGAGTTGTAGGTATTGTGGTTAACTTGTGTTTTATATGCTTTAAAGAACCGGGTTTTATATTATAAGTTCTTTTTTTCAGTGTTTTATATTATTAGAAATTTAAAACATCTGAGATAAGCCTCTGAATTACTTACATCACGTCAAAAAATATTGTTTTCGAAATAACAAATGTTTTGGGATGGTAATCAAATAAGTCGGACAATCGAATAAGCTAGGCAGCGTATATAAAATTAGTGGGTGCGATTGCCATGGTCAATTCTTTTAATAACCTTAAAGATTTGTATGAATTAATCAGAAGCTTAAGATTTATTAACTTATTGTATTGTGTTTATATGGGATTCAATGATCATTTTCTGTCATTGAGAATAATATTTATGTTTAAATTAAAATGTCTTAATCTGTTTATTTAAATTAAAATAATTAAAATAATTTCTAATAAACGTTCTGTTTATTTATATTTAAAAATTTGGTTTAGTATAAAAAAAAAATCTATGTGATTAAATACATACAAATTTCATCATGTTAAATAATAATATTTATGTTGATATTTTTTTGCACCAAAATTACATTATAATTTTTTGGTTTGGTTTTACTTATAGTACATTAGAGATTGTCTTTATTTCATAAAAATTGAAAGTTGCAATAAAAAAATTTTCTATTAATGAAATTCTAGAAATTTTCTTGCAAAATTTGAGAAAATATTTTTAAATTAAAAATTTACTTATATAATATTGAAGTAAAGAACGTTTGATATGAAAATTTAAAACTAGTATGATTGGAAAGGTCCTAAAACATTTTTAAAAAATCTTAAAGGCAAAGATGTTTCGTGTACTTCGAATTGAACTATGACAATAATCCTCGGGGTAGATTTAGGATTGATGAAAGTTAAAATGGTGCCCCAGGCACATTAGAAAATGGAAGCCTATCTTTGTTAAATTGCTTATGTTAATTTTTAACCAAAAAATGATAAAATGAAAAAATTTATCAAAAAAACATCAAAATTTCTAAAATAGTCGCATAAATAAATTCCACTACAAATGAAATATAAAAAACGAACTCGAGGCTCTAATGCAAAAACACAATCGCTCAAAATAATTCTCGCTTACCTTTACGACTTTTATTCCTATAAAATGGTATGTCATCAAAGGGTGAACTATGATCGTTATTTAAAAATTCATTTGAGACAAAATGATGATTCGTTGTCGGCAAAGAGCCTTCGTTTTTATGGAATAAATTAACATTCGTTGAATCGCTAGTTGAACCATGATGTTGATGATTAAGAAAATGCTGTGGTGGTGCAAATAATTGATCATCAATGGGTGGTTGATTATGCCATTGATAAAACCATGATGATGATTGCGGAGATAATGGCGATATATTATGTGAAATTAATGCCATACTTTTTAAACACTACACACAAACACTAACTAACTCTCTACTGCACTTCTAATCACATGTAGGGATAAAACAATGTTTTTAAATATATATCGTTTTTTTTTTTAATATATGTATTTTTTTTTTTTCAAATAAATTTAGTGGGGTAAAAATTTATTTTATTCAACTTAAACACATAATAATTCAAGGTTTAGGGAATTATTTTAATTCACATATGGTTTTACAATTCATACTTCTAAAAGTTTGTTTTCACAACGCACGTATAAAATAATTGTACCTTATTTTTAAATCAAAATCCTTAATCCAAAGCTGTAATTCGCATTCTTATAAAGGTAAATAAAGGTATGTAAAATGTGCAGATTATATTATATTTCAGATCCTTCAGAGCCTTATTTTGCGGAAGTGATTAGTATTGCAAAATCTGACATGCTTGAATTTATTAAAAGGAATTTACACAAAAAATTAGACATCTACAATAAAGACTATCTCTAATGTACTATAATGTAATGTATATCGTATTTTGTTTCAATTTTCGCGAACAAATAACTCAATAAAGAATAATCATCCAAATGTTATGAAATTTGTACAATCTTAACATGAAAATGGAGAGCGTGTCAAAAAAAAAAATTTCTACGGTAAAAATCGAAATTTTATTTTATATTTAAAAATGTTTTTTCGCGATAAACTCTTCGACATGCCTTTTGTTTTCATAACAGGATTGTTGTTATGAAATTTCATAACATTTAAATAATTATTTTTTACATGAAACTTCTTTAGAATCGTTTTGATTTGAAACTCGAATCGAAAATATGTGAAGATAAAGAAACAAACACATTAATGTACTGAATTAACGTGGCGAGAGAATGAGATAGAATACATTACACATTATCATATAGTCAGTCTCCTCTTTGTGCGATGTTTCATAGCGTCCCCACTGTTGTCTACTCTGCATTGTCCATATTATGTATACGCCTTGTATAATGGAATATAATATTTACAATATATACGTAGGTAATATAATATTTTACATTAAAATTAATAAAAACTATAAGGTTGTAATTTTAATAATTGAGTCTTTGATTAATCCTTAATTTTTTTAATCCACATTAGAATGTAAAACTAGCTTTAAAACTAATTTTACATTCTAATGTGAAAAAAGGAAATTGAAAAAAATTAAAATTGATTTAAAAACCTTTCAAAGATTATTTTTCATCCCTTACATGAAAACGATGTTTTACATGCAATCTGTATGGGGATTAACATAATTACGTTATAACAAAGCATCATTATCTTTATTTAATTTTTAGAATTTCCATAATTTGCTTATTTTTAGAGAATAACTTTAGTTTTCGTTCGTGAAGTAAAGACACTTCAATTGTAGAAATGAAAAAAAATTTCTAGTTTGAAAATGTATAATTCAGATTTGTATCAAAATCTATTTTTGTAATTTTCAAATTTAATTTATGCAGAATAAATTTAAAAAATCTATTCGAAAATGCATACATAAAAAAAATGTTTAAATTAGGTACACTTTTTCTCCAATTCTGTAACAAATAACACTTTTCAAATAATAATAATTTTAATACGCGCTAAATTCACACACAAACAATTGTCTTTTAAATATTTTAACCAATAGAAAAAGAATTATTTTAATATATATTTATTTTTATCACTCCAATAAATCTTCTTTAACACTTAAATATTTAAAAAAATAATGCTATAATTTATGCAACAAATTTTCAACATTATATAAATTTTCATAAAATTCTAATTTACACATATTTTATTGATTATTTTTATAGATTATATCAATCAAACTATTTAATCAATAAGTAATATCTAATAACACAAAAATATTGTTTCCTTAATAAAGCATGATGCACAGAAAATTATTTTAATAATTCTGCTCCGTTTAACACATCATGTACCTCTACTACTATCGATGTAGCCGTTTCGTTTTGTATAAAATATTTTTTTTTTAAATAAAATACATTTTGACTTGCTAATTACGTATATATTTCAATTATTATTTATAATTTATTGGGAGGTATTGAAGTGTTTATTTACAAGTTAATTATTTTTCAATTCCTATTATTGTTATAGCGTACCATTGATATTAAAATTATATTGAAATGTTTATAGTGAAAGTCGAAATAAAAATTATTTATTTGTAAAATTGTATTGGTTGTAATTTTCCAATTTGTGGTGTACAAGGTGTTTAGAGATGATGTATCAAGATAAACATTTCCACAATGAGAATTGTTAAGTCTGTTAATTTGGTTTCTGATACATATTCGAATGTTGAAAGTATTAAAAAGAGTGTCGCTTATTTTACTGGTTTAAGTTTCAGCATTAAAGCATTGGAGTTTTAGGCCCAAAGAATATAGTCAAACTTATAGAAAAAATATTCTCTACATAAATAAACAATATACTTCACTAATCGATTATGGATTAAGAGCTAAGACCCGCCAATAGTTTAAAGGCTGGAATTTTTTCTGTACCTTCTCAAGAATGTAGTGAATATTGTGTAAGGAGTACAAATTGTCTTCCTTTCAGAGCTAGAAAGTCTTAAGTTAAACAAAAACTAACTTTTGTTTAACTCTTAAATTAAACTCTTAAACTGTTTCAAATAAAACTTTAGGATATAAAACAGAATTTATCAATATATAATACGTATGTAAATTCCACCTAAGTATGTATGTAAGCTTCTTGACGATCTAGCTGGAAACATAATGTGAGAGGCTTAAGTTGTTCATAGAATCATCCAAAATATTCAGCTTTTGACCAATAAAATATAGAAGAAAAATTTTAACACAAAAAATGTTTATTTCTTCTACAACTTTTTTGAAACATTTTTTCGTAATCTGTTTAGATACACCGTAATCTTACCTCAAACTAAGCTAATATATAAATTTAATATATATTATTAAATATGTATTTATAACTGTATGGATTGTATGTTTAGAGTATTTTATGAATTCTACTGATTAAAAATAGTTCAATCATTGATAATCAGCCATATTTCGCGCATCTAAATACTTAATACTGTTAGTTGGTATCTTCATTTGTTATTATCGTTTTTTTATAGTATTTTCTTTAACACTCTGTAAAATATTTTCTGTTTACAACCAATAAAATCAATATCTGTTAATTAAATATAATTTATTTGTAGAAAAAAAATTGGTCTTATGCAAAAACTATAAAAATTATGTAAGTATGTGGTCTATATTTTTACATAAAAGAAAATCAAAGATGCACCTATAGAAAAATATATTATGATTATTATTGGAAATGCTACGACGAATATATTTGTTCTACTGTCTATCGAATATATACATATATACATTTTTTTCATTTTTCACGCTCAATTTTCGAAAAAAGATTGTATTAACTTACCGCGTGAAATTTACATTTTTATAACACTTTTAAAACACTCTACAACAATTAATATTCGATTTTTGAATTTTCTAAATTGTTTTTAGCAAATATTTGAAGAAATTATAATTAGAACTAATGCAAAAGTCACGAAGTGGGAATGTGTTTTCTACACATTTTAGGGCCTTTAGAAGCTTTTAGAGCCAATAACTAAAATTAAAATTTGTTTATTTATGTATTTATTTATTTATATATTATATACGGATGTGGGTGATTTAATTGGCTTGCCGGTTTGGATTGTGCGGCCATTGGTCATTTGTGGGCTTAATTAAATACCACAACACAAATGTTTTTTTATTCTCAATTATCTAATAAATTTCGATTTCTTGCCCCAATTATTTCTACATTAATACATCAAATAATAAATACATTAATACATCAAATAGTACATCAAATTATTTCTCATTAATAATTATAAACTCAATTATCTAATTTTATATGAGCCGTTTATATTTCCGTTTTTTAACAGTTGTCCAATTTTGGACAAATGTTTGTGAAATAAATATTTGTATAAGAAAAAGCTACTATGTGAAAAGAGTTATGCTCAGATTTATAAAAAAAATAGTTCTACCGTTTTCGAGTTTATGTACGAATTAAGATGTATATTTTAAGAAAAATGAACTCTTTACTAATTATAATCATGTTGGTTATCAAAATTTTTGACTGGCTTCCTTGTTTTGCTAGTTCTGACATATATAACAAAAAAATATGTAGATTTTGAGCTCAACATTCCAGAAGTTGTATTCATCATATACGAAAAAAAAATCTGCTTTACTGCAGGGAGTTAGATGAATTAAAAAAATTTTTAAACAAATATTTTACGTAGTAAAGCCGTTAAGTTGGATAGGAGACATTACTTAAATTATTTGAATAGAAATTGTTACATAAAATGAATTAGTATAATAAATTCTGACTTTTTTCACCATTTATTTGTTAATCTTATTATTTTTTTCTTCCTTAGTATTTGCATGCAAAGTAACCTGCCAATATCTTAACGCAAATTATAATTACCTCCGCTCAAATCGGAATGTTATAGGTTGTAAATTATTGCATAAATAGGATCAACCTTTTATTCGCGTTCAATTTCCTGTTTCCGTGCATTTGACGAAATAATCCAAAATGGTCATATTAATTAACATAAACAAAATGTAGCCACTTGAATGTCCTAGCTACATTATTTCACTCACATAAAATCTTTCGTGCGAGTGTAGTACGAAAAAAGAATAAAATATTTGTCTATTGCAACATAAAATAGAAATATTACAAAAATGGTATTAAACAATTCATGTGAAATTTTTAATTGTTTTATTAAAATTTAAATTCTTTGTATACGTGATTTATGTTATTATATAAAATATCGTCTTTTGATGAAAACATGGGCTCCGCTGGAAAAAAAAGTAATTTTGATATGCTTTTTTCACATACAGTAAAAACTATTGTACAGAATCCAATCAAAATTTAATATATTATAGAATGGAAAGTTAAGAATCACATATTTATATACTATAATGAGTGAGAGTATGTCTAAGTTATATATAGTATGTGTTAGAGCTACAATACGTGTGTTATACATACGTAAAATGTTGATACTAAGCTAATACTTTTGCCGTTGCATTGTTATGGACAAACTACCTTAATAACTAATATTTCATATCTATATTTTCAAATTTTTTTTTCTTCTTTGACTTGGTTGCAATAGTTTTATCTAAAATTTTCTACAAAAATCAGAAAGTCAACCTAAGAATAACATTATGTTGACAGACTCATTGTTTATAGTCTAGCCAACAAATATATAGTGGAAATATAGTGGAAAGCCATATCAATAAATAATAACATTAAATATATACCAAATTTCCACTTTTTATTTATGGTAAAAATGGTTATATTAACCGAAACAATATTGTTACAATTATTTTTATAAATAAAAAGTATAAATATTTAGTGTTATTATTTATTGCTTTAAATTCTTTATAACGCTCCTAAAAATATGGGCGATAGCTCACTGAATTCGAAATTGTTTCGGAAAAACGGTGATTTTACAGCACATAAAATTACAATTGTTATTAAGATGTTAAATGACAATTAAGTTCAGTTTTCGCTAATGGAGTTGGTAACACTGAGAAACGATTATTTCTACGACACTGCTGGCTATCAGCTCCAAATATTTTCAGCATTAATCGCTTATTAGCTTCTATTATATTGTCGATTAAAGATTTTCTATTATAAAATTATTCAATATACAATTAGAATTTTCAGAATCAAAAACGGGATTGAAGTATCCTGCGTAATGAAGTATTCTACATTATGCAAGGCATGTAAGAAAGCTATTTCAATTCTTCCGACCTTAATGCTGTTGGGGCATTAATGCTGTCGATGAAGATAAAAATATGATGATTTTAATCATAAAAGTAATAACTATGAGAAGAAATGGCAGAGAAAGAAATTGAAAACCAGTTACAAGAAGTTAGAAAAATAAAACGTTGCATATAAATAATTACAATTTGATAAGTATTGTAATTAAAGTGAAAATATCTACAGGTTGTTCAGAAATTAGTTTATGTTGTTCAGAAATTAGTGACCAGACTGTAGGAGGAAGTTGATAAAGTATCATTTACTCAAGCACGGTTCCGGGGAAGATGTTACTTCTGATATCAGAGTGACGTAAATTTTTTGGTAATTAGGTCGATTACTAATACTGTATTATCGTTATTTCACATTAAAATGTGTAACTAGACTCAATAACGTAACTAAATTGGAATATTACATTTATATTGATTCAAAAATGAAGAAATTATAAGCTCTCAAAGATTGCATCATTTCTAAGTACGACTATCTTCGTTTACCTAATCAGAATTTTTAAACGCATGTATTTTGTTCATTTCTTAAGGTTTAAAAAAGGTAGCCACAGTCCCCCGCTCGTCAAGTAAAATGCTTGAAGTAAGAAAAAAATCTTACTCATTATGTTTGATGACGTTCATTGATTACTTCTGAAAAAATTTAATTTCTTTATTACAAATTTTTCGTAAAAGTTTTGTTTTTGTCAGTTTAGAATATGTGGATAATAATTCAAGCGTATTTTAAATATAAAAAACTACTACTAAAAAATGCATGCCTCCCCCCTCAAATTTATCTCTGGATCCACGCCAGCAAGTATTAGGTATACAGATCATTTTTCGTCTCTCTTGGTATACAAAACACAACGTTAAAAATAATATACCTATATAGAAGATTACAATTTGTATACGTACATATAAATATTCTACATTAATACATACAATTACTTGCTATTATATATGTGAGGCAGTACATTTATATATTATTAAAAGTTTAAAAATAATAATGTATAATACATAAATGTATTGACTTACATACATAATAGTAAGTATGTGTATGTATTAGTATAGTATATTTATATGTATGTATACAAATTGTAATTTTCTATATAGGTGTATTTTAACATTGTTTTCCGAATACCAAGAGATATGAAAAACGGTCTGTATACCTAACAAGTATATTAAATGATTAACACCTCGAATGATACAACACTTAATTTTTTATGATGTGTGTTATGAATTTCACAACTTTCCTTATGTATTGTTATTATAATAATTAAAATAGCAATAAAAATAACTTTAATTAAAACAATAATTTTGTTTATAATTAATTTATATTAATACCTGTATAAGGTTTAACTATACATGCAATAAGTTATATATATATTCCCGGTGCCCATCAACACATTATGCCATTTGTGGAGAAACTTTTATTTTATTTTATTTTAGATTTTACACAAAAGTGCATCAAACAAAAGTTTTTTAAATAAACGTTCCAAAACAATGAACATTTTTTGTATTTAAACTTTTCTTCTACCTTTTATAGTTTAAAAGTTGGGTCTAGGATCTATTGGACCCAATGAACCGATTTTGCATGTTCACGAACTTAATCTCGCTTTTCATGTTTAGAAAACGTCATCAAAATTTCAACGCTATCTCTTTTAGTTTTTGAGTTGTCGTGATGACGAAAATGGACTAATTAGGTGGTTCTATAAACACCTATACCAAAATTTTGTTTGTGCTAACACTATTAGGTAGCGTTACAAACTTTAACCTAAAATAAATATACTCTGACATATTATGTAAATCGAGTATAACAACCATGTAGAAATATTTTAAATTATCAACTTCATAAAATTAAATATGCTATGCAAATAAATAAATTTTCACAGTTTAATTTTGCTTCACCACTTTATTCAATAATTAATATTTTATTATGACACATTTTTTGGATGTTACTCCATATTTAACTGCCAGTGGTTAAGCAAATTAAATTGTGAAAATTTATTTATTCGCGTAACATATTTAATACTAAGGAATACCACAATTGAAAGCTCTCTACTACGAATAAATTTCATAAAAATCATAATTTCTTTTATGAAAGGCAATAAAAGAACTAGAAATCTTAAGCTTATGGATTGGAACTCTTGAATGAGAATCAACATACTCATTTTATTAATTTATTTAGATTTATAAGTAAAAAAAATTTACATTTTAAACACTTAAGGAAACGGAACCTTAAAAGGTAGAGAAATAACTTAATTAAATTAATAATTTTTCTAGCTTGGTATTTGTATACAGCTATAAAAAAAGTTAGAATTTATCGAGGTTAACAAAAGAGGTCTTTTGAAAACTGTTTTTGTATTATTCCACCAGTCTTGGTATAAAAAGTAAATTTTCATCATGGTTAATAAATTAAGCCTGGAAACATTATTATATAATATTTATTTAATAGCTACGATGATCATATAAACAATGCATATTACTTCCAAAAGATATCAAATGAAAAATTTACAAACAAAATAGATATAAAAACATATTGACTTCAAGTCGGATACCAGGAAAGTAAGCATATCGAGTTCATTGTTCCAAATGTTTATTTGAATAATTTATTGACAGTTTTATTTACAATCATGTAAATACTATGCTATAAACATATCAAGAATATATCTCTACAAAACAATTTTATAGGCAACTTTATTGACGTAAATGTAAAAATATTAGATAACGAAAACACAATACACACAGTGACACAAGAAAATCCAGAATGAAATATACTAAACCCATTTTTGTAATTTTTAAATATTAATGTTTAAATTTTTCGTACAATATTCTTATAGTTTTTTAGGGAAATAATAGTAATTATCATAAGAGACATATTATCGAAAAATAAATTGTCAAAAATAAAACATTTTATTAAATTTTATGAAATGATCAAACTCTTATTTTTAATGTACATTTATAATGGATTTTTGTCAAATACACCATCCATAATTACACAATCAAAATAAATTTTAGCTAATTAAATAGTTTAATTATTCATAGATGATATACCTATAATCGACGATGGGCGTCAGCGATGGGTTTCGTACCGGAGTGGGCAAAAAAAAATTTGTTTAGAATTTAGTTATTTAATTATCCGTATTTATTTCAGTATGACCTTAGAAGAAATTTCTAGAGTCGACTGCTAAAATTTTGCAATAAGTTAATCGATTCTACACGTGATACTCGGATAAGCTTCAATTTTTTTACTCCAATCAATCATCTGTTTCAAACCTTGGAAACTCAAATGCGCGCAAAACTTTCAACCTAGTTCTTAAAAAAGTTATTCTATTTTTACACATTTATCATAAAATGCCATGGACTATTAACGAAACAAAACAACATACTCAGTATAATTAAAAAAAAAAATTTGGTTGGAAGAATTGTATCTAAATAATTTACGTAGCGATCAGAATCATGCTCATGGTTCTAATCAGTAATGCCACTGCTGAGAAAACTTTCTCAAAGTTTAAATTGATTGAGATCTATTTGAGAAGATCGATGAATCAAGCAAAATTTTCAATTCACTCCGAAAGATTAGCTGATATTAAATTTGGTGGTATCCTAGAAAAATTCAGTGAGGTAAGAAAGCCCTATTTTATTTGTGTTTATTTATGTAATTTTTGCCATTATTTGATTACTACTAATAGTAATACATTAGATGTTTAGTATAATTAGTGTATAACTCAACTTATTTAAAATTTTCTCGGTCTGTCACCGCCCTGCTTTAGATTTGACCTGATTACAACTAGATTCAACCAAGAATTTAATTGAAAATAGATTTTGCTTTAAAACTTACTATCACGCTGAAATGCTTTTATATGAGTATAAGAGTTTTTAGCAGGCTGATAAAAATGTCTGATTATATTTAGGTAATATTATTAATGCAGTTTGGTTTTAAATGGTCATTCAAAAAAACTTATTGATCTTATTGAAAGCAAGTAAAGCAGTCTTGTCACTTAATGTTACCAACTCAAAATTTTACCAAAAACCGTTGGTTATACAAATACTTCCAAGCTAATTCGGAGGAATTGGAAGATATCTCTGTAAATGTAAAATTTTATAAAAGAAAATATCTATAATTATTTATTTTTATTGAAACTTTTGAAAAATAATTAATGACAATGCTCAATTTGTTCCATACGTAAGTCCATCAATTACTTTTCAAAGAAAATATGTACTTTTGTGATCTAGCACTTTTTGAGAACCGGAACCTTCATATCTTGAGGCCTGAGAATACTGTATTTTTCTGAACTTTTCGGTCTAATCTGGATCTGGAGTGTTTGCAATCCTATTGTCACTTGAGATAGATTTCATTATCAATTCAAACTATTTTGTCGGAAATTCAAATATTTTAGAATTTTTTCAAATGTTTGTTACGTAAATAAAACCGTTAAAGTTAATTTTTTTTAAATTATTAAAAGTCTGGTATTAACGCCAAAAAATCATTAAATATCTATAGCGTGCAAAAAATATTCATAGCGTTTCAGAGCATTCTACAGCAAATTTAAAAATTAGCAATTTTGGGAAATTTCTAATCAAATTGTCAAATAATTAAAAATGCAATTGGATGTAGAGACGTTGCGGATGAAAAATCCGATGAGAATTCCCATCGGTTTTATAACTATACTAATTATTATAAATTATAAGACACAATTGTATAAACTTATTAAATTTGTCCTACTCTCTTTAAAAGATTTTCGATAGGTTAATACATTTAAAAGAGTTATAGTGCCAATTTCGTGCAAATCATTGAAACCAAAATTCACAGGCAAGTTTAATTGCATCTTTAATTCTAGAATTTTACGCCAGTTTCCTAGTATTTGTATGCCAAAAACACATTTTAAGCCTATTTAATACAATGAAAAATTAAATCCTGTACCTATCATTGATCTTATAACAATCATTTCAATTAAATTACCTTGTTCTACGAGTATTTTAATTATTAAATTTAATTAGTATTTTTATTATGGAAATATTTTTATGTCCAAATTTAAATACTCCATTGTTCTACTAATTTGGGTGAATAATCTTCACAAATTCTTAAATGCGACAGGTTGTGAGAACCATAAAAACCAATTTCTCAAATAAAAATATTTCCATTGTTTACAAATTAAACAATCGAACAATTATCTAAATGTTTACCTTTAAAAAGAAGCCCAATTAATTGTTTGCAAAATATTAACGACTTTGTTAAACAATATCACATATCGTATGGGTAACAAAAAAACACACCCTTATTTGTCACTTACCTTATTTACCACCTGCTGTTAAATAACAAGTTGCAAAGGGGATGAAATTGTCAAAATTGTGTTAAAACTTCTTCTTTCTTTAAGTCTATAAACCTGTTTACCTGTATTTATTTTTTTTTATATATAACTCACCTGCTTAGAAGTTCAGTGGCTTGTTGGATATCCGTTACAACAGGTAAAGAAAGGGAATAAAAATAGACAAAGAATAACAAAGACGTTATAAAAATGTATATTTTACAAATATTATTGTTTGTATGAAAGGGGTTTTTATTCGTTGGCTAATTATTATGCACTCATATTAGCAAGTATGTACTCATGTTCATTGGTGCCAACTAGGATTATTACTTGGAGGTTTGGCTAATTTTACTAATAGGAACAAATACAAAGAAAAAAATCATACTACTGTTTACCGCTTTTCGTCGCTTAATCCAGTGTTCTTCAAATTGTGGAACACGAACCTCGTAAAATTTTAGGAGGTGCGGCATGTTTCTCTTCGAAAATTGTCAACTAACATTATTTTTGTAGTTGCCAATTTTAGATATATTATATATAAGGATTTAACGGATCTCTGCTTTTGGCTTTGTAAATCTGTTTATTCTTTCGTTAATTTTTTTAAATGAATCTGCACTTGCTAATAGTACTGGGATAAAGATATATTCTAGCAAACTTCCAAGCGGACGAGTTTATTAGAAAAGGTACGGAGGTTAGATACCGGATGAAATAATTAATTAACATCTTTATAAATTCTAAGGGTTTTTTCGTAACTTTTTGAAAAACAATCAAAACCATGAAAATGTCACAAAAAATTTATTTCGATGTTTTTGGATTTTTTAGTGTAAATTCTAATAAGCATAAAAATAATAACACTTATTGTACGATTGTTGGCCAGTTTCCGAGATATTAGTTGGAATCTGTGCGAGATATTATTATTAATTATAATTATCTATTTCTAAGAAAATTGTGTTTGCTTTCGATTTCGATAAAGCTTTGTTTCAAAATTAATTTTGATCCAAATTTCAACAAATACATTTCAAACAAATTTCAATATATACTCGGAAATTTTTTGGTGATTATTTAAGGTTACTTGTAGATACACAAAAAAACTACGTAAACTTAACATATTAAGCGTTCTTCCATTCAGAAAATTATAATGAAACAAAAATTGGACGATATTAATGTAATTATAGGCAGTACAATTTTAATGATTATTTTTGGAGTTTACACTTAGTCTTTTCTATTTTGAAATCGAAATCATCAAATTTCTTTATATTTTTTAAAATTTTACACAATGATTAAACACTCGGAGTACAAAATTTTGATGATTAATTCGATTTTTTGATAGAATAGAATATTTTCTTGCATTTATATTTTTTCTGGGATGATAGTGGCTGAGAATGCTTTAATAATGAATATCAAAGAAAACTTATGAGAAATTTGTAAGTGATTCCTAATAATTCAGCATATCAACTCCAATGGGTTGATTTACATTGTATGATTTAATTAACATTACACTATTTATTGCGCATTTACTTAAACTATGAAAAATTTTGTTTGTTTTTTAATTTTACATATATAAATATTACGGAGCCTAAAATTATTAAAAGTACTTCAAGAAACTTGTGTAAACTATAAATATGATTCATTTGAAGGCGTAAATACCAATTCAGATACTAAAAGAATGTCAAAAACTAATCAATCATAGTGCCAAACTTGATTAATGTTGAAAAATTATCGATCGATTTTCCAATGACAACAGTAAAATTAAACTGATTTGAAATAGAAGTAAATCTGATAAAGCTACTGTTTGTGAAGAAAAATTGTATAGGAAAAATGCTAGTTAGATAAATTGTCTAGCATTACTTTAGAAGATTTCCTTTCATATTTTATTATTATAGACTCACTCTGTGTTAAAAATCGAAAACATAAGTCTGAAACTTCTTTTAGTAGGTTGATAATTCTGCTTCGATACATTTAACTTCAGATTGTAAATTTAACAAAACCTGAGTAAAATAAATGTTCAAAAACGCTATTCATAAAACGCTGGCAAAAGTTCTCGCTTATATTTATTTCGACTATTTGTTGTTAAAATTGAAGAAAATAACAATTAAGTCTAGACAATAAATGCATGATTTAATTTAACACTTCGTCCGTAAACGTTTTTTCGACACCTTCCGTCGGTAAACCTGTTCCGGTCGTTTTTTCAACCTGTTAATGCACTCAAAAAATTTCGTAAAAATTCATGCTCATCTGTGAAACCTTCAACTTAACATATCAATCATAAAATTGTAGAAAAATTCATTTTTGCATATATTTTTTATTAAAAAACTGGAGCAACTTGCTAAAAAAACGGAGGTACGAAATACCCAAGTTTACCGACGAAGGGTTAATTTTGGGTACATAGTTAATCGAACACACCTTAAATTGCTTTATACAAAACACACCTTCAATTAATTTTAAACAATTTTAAAATTAACGTAAAGATTACTTTACAAGAACTTGTAGAAAAAACACAATTTTTCGATTCGAATTTTTCGGAAACAGACCTTTATCTCATAAAAAATGAAACGTAGATATAATATAATCTCTTCAGATCATGAATCATATAATTCAATTTGCTTTCAGATTTATTATTTATCAAATTCTCCTTCTCAGTCTTTATTAAATCTAGTACACACAGCATATTTTTTCTGGACCAGAATTAAGAAATTCATCACGTGTTATACAATTATCAAAATATATCAATATTTTGTGATTCCTTTTGTGACCAGAAAAGTTTCCGAAACGAGTATGATCATAACTATTTTTAACTCACAATGTAGATATTTTCAAGATGCCAATACAAATTAGAATGTCAATATATTATTAGCTGTATTTTCGTTCAAATGGTTTTGTAAAATCCTTTTTATTTTTCGTCAGTATTTTCTACTTTCATTTAATATTTAACCTTTCTTAAACTTTTTGAGGATAATATTATGTTAATTGAAACAGAAAATACTTTTAAACAAACAGCAAGTGATAATGACGAAATATCCTAGAAATTTTTGATAAAAGAATCTGATTTGGTAACCTGTAGAATTATTCTGTTGTGCTTGAGAAACTTTTTATAAATTATTCACATTTAAAGCTATGAAAACATTCTTCCATCATTTTTTCATTTTGCTACCAAATAACGATAATAACACCAATATCTGCCATAGTTGGAAACTTCTTCATTTGTGCAATCTATTGTTTTCAAAATGCTGACTTGGCAACCCCGAGAGTATGGCCGGTGGGAATAATAAGCTACAGTTCAGATATGCATGTATAACCAGGCCATCAGTATACTAATGATTAGAATCGTCCTGAACCCCTTCTTAATTTTAACATTGTTATGATGAATCGGATCCAAATGATTGGGTTGGACGGGACCTGATAAGTTGTGCCATGTGTAGTCGGACTTGAATACTAAAAATTCTGACGTCATAATCAAACAAATGAACGGCGATAGAGTATGTGGATACGTACTCGTTATAAAACAGTAGTTCAATAAACACACGGTTGACGCGCTCTGGTGGTATTGTAGTTTGTAGCCGTTAACGAGCATCCTATATGGAACAAACACTGACGGGGCGGCGGCATAAGATGCACAAGGCATTCGTATCGGTGTATTTCGTTGAATTCAACATCTAACAACTACAACATCACAACTACGTAATAATACTCGCGAAGTATTTTTTTTTCATTCGAGTGTGATGTGACCGTAACCATGGAATCAACAGAGATATTCGTCGCGTCAAAAGCATATACACGAACACCAAAGAATAAATAACATCAGCATTTAACGTTGAGTGGATCTCATCGACAAATTTTTTTTATCTTACAGAGCGGAAAAGACAACAGACCTTTAATTGTTTTGTTGTTGTTGTTGTTGTTTGTTTTTGAAATTATTTTAAAATGTGATCCTTGTTGAAATAAAATTACATTTTTCTTGCTATTGTTTTTATTTTATTTTATTATTGTTTTTGTGTATTATAATGTTCATTAAGGATGGTGTTATTTAATAAAAAAGAAAGGCAAGAAAGGCGGATGTTACTTGCGAGCATGGATCAAATGACCGCTAATAAACCGGCTGAAATTGATAATGGTAAATTATTTCTTTGTTACATTCAATTATTTTTGGAATTTAGGACACTGTTTTCAGATGCATGAGTTTATTTTTATAAATATGCATTTTTCTGAAATTCTCTGAAAAATGAAAAGCATTAATTCTTATTGAAATTTGAAGGTTAATTGGATAGTAAATATAAAGATTTTTCTATACTGTGGGTGGTTTATTTGTTTTCCTAAATTCAAAAATTTTACTAATAATATTAATTTACTTAGAAATAGATAAGAAAGTTTTTTTTTTTTCTTGACTTATACGAAAAATTCAAAACAAGGGTGAGTTCAAAAAATTCAAACTAAATTTAATCTCAAAAAAAATTTAACCCTATACAGTTATTAACATGTGTGCAAAATTACACAGTAAGGGGCAAAAATTATTTAGATTTTAAAACAATCCATGATAAGTTTTTTACATTTTTTTTGAAATTGTTAAGCTTTTATTTCTTTGTCCCAAATAGAATATAAAAAATTTTTACGAAGAACATTTAAAAAGTTATCCTAAAGGCCATCCGTGCAACTTTACGCTAATTTCATACCTAAGCACTTAAAATTTAATATATTACATTGTTTTTGTGCTAAAAATTTGGTTTTTGAGCTTTGATGTTAAAAAAACACTTGTTACCGAATATTTAACGATATCTCTCGAACGAATCAACCGATTTTAACCGGATTGGTGATCGACGTGGTTTATCAAGGTTAAGATCTGATTAGTTTTTGGAGTTGATCGATATAGCCGTTTAAAAGTTATTCCAAAAAAACCACTTTTGAAAAAATATTGTTTCGTAGTTTTTTTGAGATTTCTTGGAATCTCCTGCCCGAATCGGTTCAAATTTTCAGGAAATCTAAGTTTCGTGATTCATTTTGAAACGCCACTTGTTTGGTCCAAATCGGTCAAGCCGTTTAAAAGCTATAAGCGGGTCACATGCTGACATACATTCACACACACATACATACAGATAGGGTGAACTCTCACAGAAACCGTCAAAATAGTTTTCTAGGACCTTAAAACGTCGAGATCTGATGAAAACTCAATTTTTTCAAAACGGGGTAAAACCAATAACTTCCTTGAAAATCTTCGATTTGCTTAGCGGGAAGTTAAAAATGTCACGTAAATTTTGCACATATCTTAAAAACTATACGCTGTATTAAATAACTTTTTCGAGCGTAAATTTATTTAAAGTTTTTTTTTTTTTTTTTTATAAATAATAGAAGTCTGCAATGAATAATATTGGGTGCCATTTAAAAACGCAGTTGTCCTTCCTTTAAAACCCAGAACTGACCCTGTCAAAAGAAAATATGTACTTAAACTTTTGTTTGAAAGAATTTTCTAGAGCTTGCATTATTTTTCGAGTTTTTCGCACATTTAAAAAAAAAATTATCTAGTATCTGTACTACTTACACCCTTGTAAATGGCTATAAGATTGGTTTATTTTCAGTGGGGCACACTGTATATCAAAATATACATATCTGTCATGAATCAATTACTGTTTATATTAAACTAAACTAACCTATATTATTTTGAATTCGATATATATTACGTAAAAGTTATAAACATATTTTATATACGTATTTTAAATTATAATAAATTTAAAATGTATCAGAAAAATTTCAAAATTTTGGATTGAGAAAAATTATTTTAAGTAGTTACATATATAAATTAAATTTATGAATTGAAAATTTTACGATGCTCTAAACAAATTATTACACTAATAAAATGTATTAAAAACATTCGGGACGTGCAGAGGAACTGCATAGTCTTAGCGAATTTTTTGAAATAAAGTAAAAGTATGTAATTGGTTTTGTTGGAATCAATTTATTATAAAACATTGAATTTTAAGTATAGATACTATTATGCATTTTGTATGTGGCTGTGGTCACATAAATATGTGGCTACTTTCTATGCCAAAATTTGACTTATGATATTCTTTAGATGTTTGAAAATCAGTATTCGTTAATGTACAAAATCATAACTTATTATACAAAGGAGCTTTACAGGAGAGAAAAAGCACAAAATAAAAAATATATTGGTAAATATTAGGAATTGAAAAATTTTATAATATATAAAGAAATAATAAAAAATTCAATTATGTTAGCAATAAAAAGTTACTCAAAGACATAACTTTTTCAATTTTAATCTTGAAAATGTATTTAGCGAAAAAATAATGTATTTGACGGAAGGGAGTAATTTGTTACATAAAAGCAAAAAATAAATCAAGGTTTACTTTTGTTGTCTAATTTTGCGCTGAAATAAACTTGTGTTGAAATTGAACGCCAAATTTGTAGAATTTGATTGGGAAATATAATTCAAAAAAACGAAAACAAGTCATCCTTTGCTTAATATTTCAATGTTATTGAAGTTTTGTAGTCGAAATCTGATGGCCCAACATTGATTAAACAACTAGCACTTGTAAGGTCTAATATCTCGCTTAAAACATATTCTAACATAAGGCTTATGATGAGTTTATATTGCATAAGCTTTTGTTTCCCAGAAGATCCATCATTACGGAGAATCCATATGATATTCACATTTGTAAAGAGTCTTAGATCTAATGAAATGGCTGCACAAGCTAGTGCTATGGGTAAAATTCGGATGCTTCATTTTGTGTAGTGTGAACCTACCATTACTTACCAGAATGTATGCGTAAATTTAAAACTACAAAAAATTTGAAGGCTTTAAAATTACTTTATTACACTCGGTTTTTGGCAGTCATCAACATTATTTTGGTGTAATGATTGATGGATGTTATCTTTAAATGTAGCCCGTAAAAATTAGTATTTAGTAGTTGGATTATTTTGATTGAAAGTATCTATCAAATTTTTTAAGTGTTGTTTTTATTTATTTTTTTTTTTTTAAATATAAAATTTTATGATTGACAGCCAAATTTCTATCAACATTAATCAAAACTGAATAAAAATAATTTAATAATAGTAGTTATATATGATGAGAGCTTTAAAAAGATTGTTATGTGAGTAAGTTTTAAAATAGTCTGGATATATTATTTAGAGCTGAATTGAATTTATTTGATTCTGGAATACAACGATTTGAATTCTGTTACAATTATATTTATTAAAATAAACCATTCCTTATAGTTTAAGAGCTCGTGTGAGCTTTGAGTAAAGCTCTGTTCAGATTGATCAATTAATTTAATCAAGTATCAAATAGTTTAGTACTAAACACTTAACTAACGGTTGACCAAATCAGTCCATACTTATAATTTTATAATTTAGTCAAGTCACAAGTAATGTATTAATGTTTGTAAACAGTCACAGTCATGTAATATAATATTACAAAACTGTTTATATTATATGACTGGAACAACAATTTAATTTCAAATACATTTCTTCATTATTGTTATATGTTTACGATACAAGAGTAGTAGAGGTACTATTTGCACACAAAAAACAGAATTTAATTAAACGCCTTGACTAAACAACTTTACTAAACACTTGACTAAAATGTTGCTGTTCACATACGCCAAGTAACTAATTACTTGATCAATGTGAACAATGCTTAAGAGATGAAAGTGGTCAGTCAGTTGGTTGAAATAAAACAATTTTTCATTTCGGAAAACGGAAATTTAATGAACAAAATCCATACCAAAAGCTTGTTTGACTCTTCAATACATTTACATAAAATAGAGTAAATGGGGTACAGTGATGTGTCACCAACTTAACTATTAATTAGCATTGGTTTTCGTATTTGAACTTGAACAAATTGTACCTCGTAATATAGCAACTTTTATCTCGTATTCAAAGTTATTATTTTTCCCAGATTTCGTCAATAAGCTGATAAAAAAATTTATAAATCAATAGTTTATGAAATTACTTTAATAGTTCGAATTGAATTGAAAAGATTGTATATTTTTTCAGTCCATCACTAATATTGTATATTTTTAAATTGTTACAGCCATTTTAAGTGTGAGAGATGCATAATCACACTTCTTATAAAATCGTTAATGTAATTTAAGTACATTTTAAACCTTTGATTCACTCTTAAAATAACTACTTCAAATGTTAAACATGTGAGGATTAAAGTACATAGACGTAAAAACAATCTAGAATATTCTTGAAAAATATCAATCTTTATTAATAAGAAGTGAGGATATCATCTAACCGCTTTAATTATTTACATACCCGGTTTATGGTTGAGTATCATTGTACAATTTTAATTATAAACATTAATGAAATTTACTAAATACGTAGTCCACACAGCTATGAGGAGTTTATTATATAATAATGTCTGATATAATTATTACATTAATTAGCTGGAATTGTTGCGAATATAAATATAAAAAAAAATGTTTCAAACAAAAGTTATTCGTTTTTAAGAAACAAACATTTGTTTGCATTTGAAATTTTCTTTTATCTCTTATGGTTTAAAAGATGGGTCATGTGATCACCAATTGATTAAAATGGCTTACTCATGAATTGAAACTAACTTTTGAAGTCTAGAATACGTCGTCGATGGATTGCAATACGTGATGACGGTTAGACATGCGAAAATAGAATTATTATGTGATTCTTCGAAAAAGGAAATACTAATACATTTGTGTATATATAAAGTACCAAAAAATTGTATGAAACTTCCAAACTATTTTTCGCGCATTTTTAAAATATTATATGGTTTTATTTTAAACAAAGTGTTGTCGATACCTACATCGGTTTTGGTTTTTGAGAAATTTTATGATTATAAGAAAAATTGAAATTTTCATAACTTGTAAAAAACAAACATATACTACAATTTATCGTCTTAATTTAAAAAGGGAACCAAAGATTACTGACATTTATATTTAATAGGTCTTTATTTTGGTGGGAGCGCAGATTAATCAATTGAATATATCCATTTGTTATCAAATTAAACATATTCAGCGCTTCCACCATAATTTTAGTTTACGTATTGCATTTAATAAAAATAACATTCAATTAAAAAGTTTTCTATTTTCCGCTGAGGGTTTTTTAAATTTTCACTTGTAATAATGTTTATTATTATAAAAAAAAAAACGTTAAAACTCGGCAATGGTTTAAAAAATTTTTACATTTAGTTTGAATCTTCACTTTATTATTTTTTTAAATATTTTAAAAATAATCTGAAATGTTAATTTTAAGATTAATTTTGCTGAGATTTCTTTATAAAATTCTTAAGAGAAAGTTATGATATTAAAAGAACTATCTTTAATATTAAACAAGTGTTAATATAAAAATTATATATACAAACTTTTTTTATTTATTTATTATATAATCAACTCTGTCTACTCAACGAATTTTAATTTAAGTTAAATAAAGAGAAATATAGTTTTGTTTATAATGGCGCACCTGTTTTAAATAAATGTACCGTGCGTTTTTATAAAAATTTACAAATCATTTTACTCAATGGCAAACTTATTTTATATAAATAAAAAATTTATTGTTTCATTTTTAGCGTTATTTAGTCGCTCTTAAAATTTGTTTGCCACCATCTTATTTTCTTATTATTAGTGTAACAACTTTCTTTTATAAGAAAATTCTGATAAATGGGAACTTTCAATTGCGCACATAATATTAAAATTAATGGATTCGAATTTTTTTATAGTATGTTATAAAAATGGAAAATACAGTTTGTCCGATACGGAATAAAATTAGGTGTTAAGTTGTCCGATAACCTGAAAATTGCAAAAATTATAGTTTTCTGGTCGTTGTTACATATCCGACAAAATGATTTTTGCATTTATTTTTAAATCTTTCTAAAAGAATAATATAAAAATAAAAGCTCGATAAATAGGAAAAAAATGCTAAATGAAAATTTTTATGAAAGTAAATTCGCAAACAAACAAATGCTAAATTCCGGTTTTACTGCGGATCCACAAACTTAAACGTTCCTATACTAAAATCAGCTTTAATTTCGACTAACTTCTATGCAAAATTTCGGTTAATATCAAATTTAATTTCGATTAACTTCTATGCATAATTTCAAAAAAATATTAATAATTTTTAATAGAAAAATTTACTTTACGAATTCATACTTAAGTAAAAGCTATACTTAAGAAGTAAGTGGCAGCTTTTACGTGACGAAATATTTTCAATTAGAATTATAATTTAATTTTTAAAACTAATAAAAGTTTTTTTTTTTTCATTTCACTATATTTTGAATCATATTTCACATCAAACACTAGGTATAAATATTTTAAATACCTTTAACAAAACCATATAAACAACAATATAAATATTATATACACGTTTTACAAAATGATTTTCAAGGAATATTAATACAAAAATATTATTATTTTTAGCTGCATTTAACCACGTCAAAGATAATATAACTGAATTAAATGGACGAGCCGGAGCAAATGAAACTGATCTCATATTCTTGAAGGGTCTTATGGATAGTTCTGTATTAAAATCTCTAGTCAAAGTAAGTATATATGGTTTGTATATTAATAACAATTAATTTTAATTATACGTATAATTGACTTTATGGACTATTTAATTTCATTTAATAAAGGTTGCAAGCCGGGTCAAACCGTAATACGATATATTTTATGTCGACCCACATATTAACTTCAATTAGCATTAATTGAATAATTAAGATTTTTCTGCATTTCGTTACAAGTGCAGAAGAACAAATGAAACCATAGACTTATTTATTTTTTTTATAAAGTTAGTGTAAAATCTTCAGAGTAATCATAAATTTATAACAAATACAAGACCTCGATAAAATATAATTTCAAATTACACTTGTAAAAATTGTAATTAAATTATTTTTTAAATTGTTAATCAATAATTAAAAAAAAAATGAATTCATTGCTTGAATTTTTAATACAAATTTAAAAATACGTATTTATCAAAATATGGTGGAAACGCTGAGAAGAGTCTATCTTTAAAAAATTAGACATAGTTTTTTGTTTTTATTTCATTTTACTATTATTTTTTGCAAAATTGGACTTTGTTAAATAATTTTAGAGATACATATGGAAATGTATAACAGAAATTAATATAATAACTTATAATATGTATAAATAAAATGATAAATCTTTTTGCTAGGTTTCTTTTTCGTACCCCTTTTCATATACAAGAATGGGATCGGGGGTTAAGATGTTCTATGCCAACGAATTCAGCGGCTCTCAATCTATTATTCACTGTCGTTAATCCATTGTTCTCAAATTTCAATTAGTGACTCAATCAAGGGTGTTATTAGGACTTAATTGTTTTCATATGTCTCAGTCAAAATTGTACTAACTCAATTCATACAATATAATAATGATGGCGTCATAATGACATTTTCTTTGCTATTAAAATATTTACCTTTTAAAAATTCATTAAGAATAACTGTTTATAAACTTATATGACGGCCTGGAATCATATAACAAAGACATCACTATTCTTTAACAAATGTGTTAGAATGAGTAAATAACATATACAATTAGTCGCGTACATATTTGTGGTAGATGAAACATATTTTTATATTGTAGAAATCGTGTATATTCGTTATTTCAATCCGCGCCAACGAATCGACACGAATGCCAACAAACATGTAATATTTTCAGTATTATTTCAAGAACCGCTAGCGGTCGCCCTATGTTAATACACGGTGTTTTAGTGTATAATACACGCCCGTGTTTTTAATACAACGTCTACACCTGAAATTATTATTTTGCTTTCGTGTTGTGTGTGTTTTTTTTTATATAAATTTGTATTAATTTTGTTGTTTTTAAGGTGAAGCTTTTTTACTAAATTATTAATTTGTGTGCTTGTTTTGTGTTTTACATTTTAATTGTTGGTTTGTTTATTTGGTAAAATTAAATAACAAAATTTATGTTTTGTTTAAACCACTTGTTTGTTACCTGTGGTAACAGCATTCTATGTATTGTTTTTATTTCTATTGCACATGCGTTTTAACCAGAAAAAAACGCCTTTCAATTTTTATTTTCACCATATTTTTTGGAAATAAAAATGATGTCATCTTATTTTTTTGTTGATATATGAATAATATTTCAAAATTGATTTTTTTTTTAAACTTATAGTTTTATCTGAAACTCTCAATGTGAGGATAACAAATTTTTTCTCCCGCTTAATTTTTGTTTGTATGTGAACTAAATTTTCAAAATGATGTGAATTTAAAATTGAATACCTAATTTTATTTCGATGTTAAATACATTACAGAAAACTTGATTTATAAAAGGTTGGTTTTTTTTATAGAGTTGAGTCATCACCATTTATTATTGTTTTCTGTTGACCCTTTAAATATTAGATGTGAGTCAAGCGTGAAAATTCATTTGTCTTCATGAGTGAAGGTACTCAGATGAATTAATTAAAAATTGTATCATAGAATTCACGACATAGCGAATGAGTATTCTTATTAATAATATAAAATATGAGTCATGATTTAAATATTTCTTGTAAATAAAATATTTAATAATAATTATAATAAGAATAAGTACGTATAGACGTGAGAATAATTAATATTTCTCAGACTAATTGATTTATTTCCAGAAATAATTGTTATCTGTCTTTGTAAAACAAAAAATAATAATATTTTAAGTAATCTCTATTTATGAATAGTACTAAAAAAAATTTTTGTATTTAATATTTTAATAACGTAAAATTTTATTTAAATATAAGGCCTGTTTTTTAAAAAGTACGTAATTGCGCATGTAGGTGAGTTTGCGTGATTAAATTACCAAAAAGCAACTTGTGTGGGCTAAAATTCGTTCAAATTTTTTTAATCCAATGCACTTTATTTTTTGAAATTGTCAAACGTCAAATTTAACATACAGAGCTGTACAATTATCGACGTCTTAAGGGCTTTAATTTTCGCACAGAAATAACAAAAAATAATTATCCAAATTATAATAGCATGAATTTGTATGTATTAGTGTAATATATTTATATATACAAATCGTAATCTTCCATATAAGTTTATTTTAACATTGTTTTCTGTATGCCAAGTGAAATGAAAATCGATCTGTATATATAGTTAAAAAGAGGGCCAACTTTTTTTGAAATAAAAAGCACAATAAAGATTTATTCTTCTCCTGTAGTTTTTCTGGCTTTGCTGCGTATTTATATTCAAATTATGTATACTAAGTTTCTTAGACTGTTTTTGCAAATTTTGAAAATGCATAATCAACGAGCTTTTATCATGATGCTTTTATCAACGGCATCTTCATCATGTACGCATGTTTTGAAGTTTGCGCAATTAACTTTTCTTAAATTAAAATAATTACTTTGAATTTATTTTAGAAATTAGCAATCCCTTATATTGAATATTTATCATCGTTACCTTGAATTTTCTTTTTAATATCGTAAAAAATATGCTGCAGGTGGGTTAAATTATTGCGTAAAATTATAGCAAAATTATGTTTAGGGAAATAAACATTATAATTTCCGTTATTTATGAAAGTTAAATGCTGACAGTAAAAACAATTGCAAAAATAATTCTTTTTATAATAATAGTATAATTTTTTTAAGCAGATAATTATGTTATTACTGGTTTTTGTATTTTTTTTTTAAATCAATCAACCATAATATTAATTAATTTTCAATATTTATTATTGTTAAAACATCAACAAAACCCGTAACTAATTTTTTCGAATGAATTCATTAATATTTGTTAATATTATGAATTCTTTAAGACGTGTTCGAAAATCAAAATTTGGCTTTTTGGGGTTGAATTAATTTTTGCTGATTCGTAGAAATGTTATGATGTCACATTCTATATATATTCCAAGTATAATAATCACAGGGCTCTTGCGAAAAATTTTTATGCTTTTATTGGAATTTTTACTTTGCCATCACGGGAATTCCCTTGTAAATTTTATAAAAACGTATATGTCAAGAAATCTACCCTACTTACAAACCAAATATATCTAAACATAATCTTTCTATGTAAGCGTGGATTTTTTCCAATTCTCAAATTATTATTCATCTATTCACTTATTCGTTATTCTATAGCCTAAGATCTTATGCTTTCATGTAATTATTCCTATGTTAACATAAGAAATATTCATTTATAACTTGAAATATGATTTAGAAATTGACCAGTAAATTTTATTATTTATATAAAGAAAAAGAAATTAAATTTTTGTATGCGATATAAATTTAATTTCTTGATTACACAAATCAAATAAACAGTCAATTTTAAAACCATTTTTCCTCGTAGATACCCAAATATAAGCCATATATGCCATGTTCATAAACACGTTATACATCGTTTTTTATTATTATTTTAAAGGTTTTAGTTTTTTGTAACAATATATTTTTTTAAATAATTTTAGGTACAAGATCGTTTAGAAGACAAACCAAAAGATATCGAACCAATTTGTATTGGAAATAAAGAATTGATACGTGAAATTACAGCCAAATGCATCAAATCAAAAAATCGTGACGCACGTGAGTTAGCAAATATACTATCAACTGCTCATTTTCGAGCATTAGTTGATACCCACGACGAAGTAGCCGAAGATCGGCTATCACGTGCATCAAATTCCAATTCAACTGAAAATATTACCTCAGAAGTATTTGAATTACCAGTTAACGGAATGCATGCAGACGCTATACGTATGGTTGGGTTACGTAAGAACCCAAATGAACCTTTAGGATTAACTGTACAAGTCGATGATCAAAACAATTTAGTGATTGCCCGAATTTTGGGTGGTGGTATGATAGATCGGCAAGGTTTATTACATGTCGGTGATGTTATTTTGGAAGTAAACGGAGTACCTGTATATACACCAGAAGAGTTGGCTTCGGAAATCGGTAGTGCGAAGGAATCTGTTACATTGAAAATTGGACCAAGCGTTGAGGAAACTGTTCAACATGGATCTACAACCCAGGTAACCAATGGTAATTCTTCTAATGGGGTCGTTAAGAAACTGACGGTAAGTAGCGTAGAAAATTAGCTTTGTTTATTTAGAATTAGTTGTTAGAATATAATTGGTGATGGTAGTCTTAATTTTCCTGCTAACAATACTACTGTTATAACTAGAATTTAATTAAGTATTGAATTTGAGCATGAGTTAATTCTCTTAAAAGATCTGGCGATAAAATTGGTAAGTAAGCAGCCCAAAATATCTCGAATAATTCAGAAAATTCTGATGACGAATAAGATGCCCTAAGTTCAGTTTAGTTTTAATTTTTGGCTTATGTTCTAATTTTATTATTTCAGTGTTATATGCGAGCATTATTTGATTATGACCCAACAACTGATACACTTCTGCCATGCAGAGAAATAGGATTACCTTTTGAAAAAGGAGACATTCTTCAAGTAAGCAATATTTTTCATTTTTTGAAAAGAACAATTTTAACAATGACTTTTCTTTCAGATTGTAGACACAAAAGATCCCAATTGGTGGCAAGCAAAAAAAATTAATGGCGATGGTTTAGCTGGTTTAATTCCATCGCAAGAATTAGAAGAACGCAGAAAAGCATTTGTTGCACCCGAAGCAGATTATGTACATAAAATAAGCATATGTGGAGCGCGAATTTCACGTAAAAAGAAGAAAACGTTATACCAATCGAAAAATAATGGTGAATTTGATAAGGCAGAATTAATTTTATACGAAGAAGTCACCAGAATGCCACCATTTAAACGAAAAACCTTAGTATTTATTGGTCCTCAAGGTGTTGGACGACGTACATTAAAAAACCGATTAATAAACAGCGATCCTGAAAAATTTGCTGCAGTAGTACCTTGTACGTATTGCAAAAACTGATACTTAAAAAAATTTTTTTTTAACATTGAAAATCATTTGTAGATACATCACGACCGCCACGCGTACTAGAAGAAAATGGAAAAAGTTATTGGTTTTCAGATCGTGAAGCTATGGAAAATGAGATAAGAAATCATAAATTTTTAGAATATGGTGAACATAATGGACATTTATATGGAACACATTTAGATACAATTCGTGACGTTATTCGTCAAGGTAAAATGTGTGTACTCGATTGTAGTCCAGGTGCACTAAAAATATTACATAATAGTACTGAATTTATGCCGTACGTTATATTTATTGCTGCACCTGGTATGGAACAATTGAAAGGTTTATACGATGGCGCTCGTACTGGCAATTATTCAAGTAAAAATTTAACGGTAAGTTGATGTTTGTCCTGGTTGTCGTCGAATGCATTAAAATTTGTATTTTGACTGGTGAATTATTTGTAATTGTAATTGTATTTTTATTTTTTTAAATTTCATTTTTGTTTATTTTTCATTTATTGCATGTGTTTGCAGTTTGATAGACAAAGTTCCATCAGGTTTAGTTCACGAAGAGCCAGAACATTGGAATCGCTTGCATCATTATATGAGGTTTGTATAACAATTTTAGTTGAAAAATTCGAAATAAATATTATTTTATTATTATTACATTTGTTTTGAGCCCCGTAGCGAATGTTTCAAAATATTTTAGTCGTGGTTGTTTCTTTTTTGAATTCGTGTTGTCAGTTTGCATGGTTTTAAGTTTCAATGTTCAGAGTAGTCCCATATTCAAGTAATTGTTTGGGAGACAATGAAACTATTTTTAATTTTTCATTTAAAACAAGGAGCATTATCTCTCGAATATAAGAATAGCTTCGAGTACAGGCTAATATTATATTTATTTAGTCTTAGAAATTTTTTGTTTCATTTATGTAGTAAGTGTACCAAAATTGGTATAAAATGAAACTTGTTTATTAAATAATGAATCTACCAGGATATATAATACTTTTTTTAATGTTAATAAGGGGATATAGGATTATATTTGTTTCTAATAAGTGGGACTGGGGCTGGACTTCTTGAGGTTAACATTCAAGATTAATAAAAGCAATCATATTTCTTAAACAAAATTTTGAGATAGTTATCACGTTTATTGAGACAGTATGCAACCAAAAAGTCGTCATAATAAAAACCATCATGTTTTAAAAGTCACGATAATATTATTTATCCCGAAAATAAATATTACAGTCTCATAGTAAAAGACCAGGTTGATTTCTATCGTCCTGTCGTTGCAACAAAAATTTATTTTGATGGTTTGTGAAACGCTGGTGTAGTGCAAGTCTGCTGCCTCGTACGGTATATGCATGAAGGAGATGACACACTATTTAAAATAAATACACTCGAAAAATTAGCAGCTAATTCAGATCCGTAAATGAGCTCGTCACTCCTTCAACACTGCTAGTATTATGACAGTAATCAATTAAAAAATTTTAATCTATAATTAAATTTTCTTTTCCTTGGTAGAGCAATCATTTTTTTTTTTGCAGAAATTAAAATTATTGAATTTTCTAAATTTAGGAAGAAGATTTGCGTAAAACGTTAGAAGAGAGTGCTTGTTTACAACGGACATATGGACAATATGTAGACGAAGTGATTACGAACGAAGATTTCGATATAACATTCCGTAAAGTTTTAGATGCATTGGAAGCTTTACAAACTGAACACCAATGGGTACCTGTCAATTGGATTTACTAAAACACAATGTAAAATTACAAAAAAAAAAATTCTAAATTCTAAACGTGTGCTTCCCCAATGTTCGATAAAAACAAAAAGGTTGTACGTTTTATAACCAAAAAAAAAAAGCTTTTTATTGAGAAGATAAGTTTTTATAAAACTGCCATAAAATATTGTAAAATGAAATTCATGTTGATACAAATTTTCAAAATTAAGTGCTTTTTTTTTAGTTGAGTATTAAGCTAAGTAGCATCTTTTCGATTACAAGTGTGCTAAAATATTATCATATTCGGAAAGTCTGTTGTGAAGACCACAAAACTATGGACGTAAATATTATGAAATAAACTATTTCACATTAACAAAACGTAAGAAAATTCTCCTAGGAGTGAATTCTCTATATATAAACCTGCATGAAAACATAGCGAAAGTTAAGAAATTTTTAATAATTTTTAATCGAGCTAGCGAAATACGAAACGCCTAATACTTGATTAAAGCTAATTATTGTACGGATTTGAAAACGTGGTCCTATACACACTTGACAGAAGATTTTTTGATATAACGTAATGAATCCTTTTAAATTTTGACTTCTATAATAACAGTATGTTATTAATAGAGAAATTATTAACAGCAGGGTGAACACCTTTCATATAGCAGGTATAAATTAAAAAAGGGTTTTTTTTTAAACCCTCTATTATAAAGGTAATTTATGAACATATGCTCTGTTGCACTTCTCAAATTTTATTGTCAATGGTTTCATGTGATAACAGAAACGGTACTAGAAAAATAATTATGAAACCCACATTGTAAATGTTTTATATAAAAAAATAAATAAAAAATTTCTCAGGGTTTATAGAAATGTTTTGATGGGGCATAGACCACATAACTTTCACAAATGTGTAGAGTAAACTTAGAAAATGAATAACTAATCGTGAAAAAATTTTTATTCGAAAACAAACGTTGTTATATCGGTTAGTGCAATATAATTGTGTTATTTAATATGTTTTTTTTTTTGTTTTTAGAAGAGCACTATTTTGTTTTTAGAGAAGTGAAACGTTTCGTTTTTTTTTTTAGTACTTTTAGGAATATAATAATAAAGTTCAAAAGTTTATTGTAATACACGCTGTACTTATATGAACGCCTTAAAATATAATAATATAGTCTAATATATTTAAAATATAAAAATGCATGGATTTATTTTTTTGGATTAGGAATCTCATTGATTTTAGTACATTTTAAGAGATGTAAAAAGATTTTTTTATATAAAAAAAAAAACTAACCTTTTACGGGCAAATTTACACTCGGGCAGAAAAGCAGTAAGTAAGCAGCAAAGATAAAATGAGAACAAGTAGGCAGCATGATACTTTATTAACTTACAGTTTTCTACCGTGACGTGTTAATTGCCTCCATAATTTTTTTTTTTTTCATTTAGTTGCGAAATATATATTTTATTAAAGTTTAAAAATCGTTTTGTCTTTATTTTATTAACATGAAATTATAATTTTCATTTATGGCAACGAAACGAAAACTATTCTATGTAAGATGAGCTTATTTACACAAATGAAAATAATTGAAGATCAAAATCTGCAGGACATCATCTATTTGGCTGCTGGCAAATAGACGAATTAACTTTGCACAAAAATATTATACCTGCTTAAATTCGCATATTTATATGTATCAGGGTATATTGAATTTAGTTTAGAAATTGCATCAGTTTAATATTAAAAGCATTATTAAAAGCATTATTCGAGCATTAAGCATATGATGGATGGTATTTAAATTCTTTAAATTACTCGTACTAGTAAATAATAATAGTCTTAGTTTAATGCTTCAATGCGTTATCCAGGTAGATGGAGGTGTCTAAGTTTTAGGTTAAATGCGGTTTGGTATACTTTATGTTCTTGGTTTACGGTGGCCCATTTGGAGTCGTAAGTATTTAACAATAGCACATGTATTTCTAATTGGAGATGTAGCAATTGATAACATAAATCTTACTAGTTCTTGAATTTGTGTTTGTTCGTGGTTGCGCTATTGATCTTCCGTAATCTGTTTCGTTATCGGTTTTGCCAGTTTCAGGAACTTTATTGATATTTGTGTTAAACTTTATTGAAATTGCACAATTAGCATTCCTTTCGCGTTTCGTCGCCGTGTATATGTCGAAATATTCGTGGTTTCTTATGCAGATACTAGTAGAGAGCATAGAGTCGTCTTTCGCCAACGTGGAATGTCGCGATGTAGGCATTGTTGTTAGGCTTTGCACGATCGAATCAAGCAAATATTCACCATATGGATGTGTTCCCATCCATTTGTGTCCTGGATATCAGAAACTTCTCCCTCATTTCTGCATCCAAGTACTCGGTCATTTTTCACTAAAATGTGCCACCCATTTGCAGTTTCCTTCTCTGGAAGATTGTTGCATAAATTATTGAAAACTTGAATTTTTCTCAAAATTATTCGTTTTATTTCGCGATCCGGAGTCAATTTCTTCAAAATAGAAAATAATATTGTCCAAAAATCCTGGAATTTAGTTGGATTATGAAATACTATGCCAAAACACGCTCCAAAAAAAAAAAAAAAACAAACAAACAAACAAGAAACTTTGAACATTTTGTCCAATTCTGGTATATCAACCCGATATATTGTCAGTTCAATTTGGAGACTGTTTTTTTGTGGTGGTGCGTCTACTACACGGAAAGTCCTCGAAAATTACCAGTATTAGTAAGAAATGATTGTTTAAATTTTAAGCTCCAAACCATTCTCTCGTTCAAACGTTCTTAATGTGTTGAATACGACAGATACGATGGGTTCTATAAGCTTGTCTTACATAAGGTAAATTTCAATTTAAATAATCAACTGAAAACTTGAACATTATCGGCAGTTGAGATATAGCGAATACAAGTAATTTGAAAAAAAATGTGTTTCAAAAGTATGCGCACAATAAATTTAAATATTTTAAAAAACCCTTGAGTTGTGAAATATTTTTTAAAAGCTTTAAATAAATAAATAAAAGAAATGAAATTATAATATCATGTTTTTTTATTTAGTTTAAAAAGTGTTTTGTTTTTTCCCTTTTTTTTTATACAAATGTGGTTGGACCTTATTAAGATGATTAATCTTTTCAAATCCAGATATATACATATTCTTTAAGGTCTAACTTTAAAATTTGTTTTAAAGAATTTATTATTTGTAAAAGTGATTTGTTTGTCACACTAACCCGTCCAAATATGTGTTCAAAAAAATACATGTGTATATTAATTACAAAACGTGATTGAATTTTTTTTTTCTTAGTTCAAAATAAAATTTCTTTTATTTTTATTTTGCTTGATATTTGTATAAGATTTTATTTCTTAATATTTCTTTATAAATAAATTTTTTTGACAAATTATGCCGTTTTTGCTTTCTTTCTACCTGCAATTTTAAAAATAGAGAATTAGTGCAAAAAATGATATATTTATAATTAAGATTAAGAATTTTTGCGCACAAATATTTATCCATATATAAATGACGTGCACATTCTTGACATACAAATGCAGCCCTGTAAAAAAGCTTTTCCCGGAAAAAGTTAAATATATATATATATATATATATATATATATATATATATATATATATATATATATATATATATATATATATATATATATATATATATATATATATATATATATATATATATATATATATATATATATATATATACATATATATATATATATATATATGAATTATATTTTGGAAATATTTTTTCGGGAAAAAATCTGACAAAAGCCTTGGTTTCATATATAGTCTTTCTAAGTCTCATTCTCGATTTTATTCAGTTCAAATAAAGAGTATGTTCAATCAGTAACTGATCATATATTGATTAAAATTTTCCAATGTATTCTAATAACCACCAGGCTTTATTTTTACAATTCCTGTATTCAACAGTTTTTACCGAACTAAGGGTAGAATTGCATCCGCATGTAAACGATGTCGGTCCCGGGTGTACCCCAGCAAATACCAGGTAAATACCGGGTGCACACTAAATACCGGGAATCCGATAAGAAAGGATTTGAAATTCTTCCCATAAGGGTAGAATTGCATCCGCATGTAAACGATGTAATATCATTTATTAAAATGTGAAAAATAACACAGCAACGCGTAAACCGGGTGGGTATGCTTCAAAATATAAATTAATATCATAATTTATTCTGATTTGCCGCAGCTTCATTATTTAGTTATAGACAGTTGAGAATATGTTATTATATTTAGGAGATATTGATGTTGATTAGAAATAATTTATATAACAAAACAATGTTTACCCGGGTCAGCTATTCAAAATAGAATTTATTTATCTCTTCTTTTCTATATTAGTGGTTCTGGACTTCCTTTAACTATTTTTCATCAAGTATATGAGAACCACAGCACAATATACACGAATTGTGGATACATGAGGTACCGGGTGTCCCACATCAAACACGAGTGTATATATAAATATTTCGTGTTACGGGTATCCCACACCAAATAGTGGGTTACACAACAAATACTGGGCATCCCATAAGAAAAGATTTTCTGAAATTCTATCCCTAAACAACTTTTTTCTAATGGGATGAAAAGCAGAGGCAAAGTTTGTATGGGACAACGGAATTCCTTCGTCCAATCTGCTTCAAATTTTGCATGCAATCGATGTAATATCAATTGTCACCGCAACGTGTCCGGGTATGCTTTAAAATATATATTTATATCATTATTTATTCTAATTTGCCTTAGCTTTCAGTATTAAGAAATAGAGGAAAGTTGTTAAGAATATGTTATTATACTTAGAAGATGTTGAAGTTAATTAGAAATATGTGGCAAAACGACGTTTGCCGGGCAAGGTAGTAATATTTAAAAATAAAAATTAGGTTATTTACATGCGTTAATAATCATACTTCAGATAAGCGCTTGATTTTGTAGGTGTGAGACGATGTTTTTAGAAATCAATTTATAAATTCAATTAGATATCAGATGGCAAGAAGCGGTATGAAGGTACCCCATCTTGGCCTTATTAAAATAATAATTTATGTTACTTATAATAATAATAAGAATCATATAGGGTTTTACTTCCGTTTCTCAGACATACAGTTCTACTACAGAGGCCACTTACGTTATTACTTTTTTATCTTTATTAAACTACTTCTGATACATTCATGATGTGGGTAGACGGCATGATATTGAATAAAAACTAGGATTTGATACACAGTGCATCATGTTTGTATTATAAATGTTGTTTGGAGTCAAATGAAGGCTGGACTGCATGTGCTGAATGCAGCAAATTGGCTCCATGCAAGTGTGCCGGTATACCTATATGATAAGAATGAAAAATACATGGATTTTTGCAAGCCCTAACTTGTCCCTTATGGTACCCCATTTTACCTCAGGGAGAGATAAGATTGGGAGTTATAACTGTTTCTACTTTTTGAGAATTTTCTAATTAATAACTTAATATACATTGCTAATTAACTTCCGGAATCCGGAAATAGTGATTACCAAAGATGATTATTAAAATAAAAATGTTTACTTGAAAATGTATGTTTTATTAAACTGTACCCCATCTTACTCCCCTATCCCATACTGCCATTAATAATATATTTATATTTTTACAATTTTTAATTTTTCCAATAAAAATTAATTCACAAAATAATTATTAAATCATAAAGATTATTTCAAATCATAAATATAATCAACCATAAATGATGATTTAAATTTTTACAAATTTGTTATTTTTCCAATAAGAAATAATCCAGTTATTAATGATATTTTTCATAATAAAATCATCAAAAAATTTACGAAATGAAACTGTTACATAGAAAACTGTTTCAAGCGTTATTAAAAATGTAAATTTGACAATTCTTCAAATGTTGCATCTAGGTTTAATCATACTACTATAGTTCAAGAAAAAAGAAAAAATGCATTACTGGGTGGTGGCCTAAAGAAAATCGATGATAAACATTCAAAAGTAATATAATATATTTTATACAAACATTTTATACCAAATTTGGATCAATTTTACATGGAATAATGAAATTTTGAAATAAAGCTCATATTGACATGCAGTTTTTTGTATTGTGTTGTGACCTTAACCTTAACCTTGCTTAGTTAAATATAAAAAAAACGCACAGACTTGAATTTTTCATGTTTATTTTAAGTTACAAAAGATACGCTTTGTTTAGTGTATTTTATAATTTATTTACTAGTATTATAAAATTCAAATTTTACTTAAATAAACTAAATAAACCTAATAAAGACCTTAAATCACCATAAAAGCTGTATATTTTGAAATTTTAAATAAACATGAAAGATAAAGGACTTGGCTTTTTTTTGGATATAGCCTAACTCTATAAAAAGATTTAATATATTTAAAATTGTATTCAGTTTTATGAGAAATGCAAAGTTCATACAAAAATGTAAATAAAAGTTGAGATTTCAACGAAAAAAATGAGCATATGGTATAGTTCAAAAATCAGAAATTTGATAATCAAATTTTTCGATTGAAAATTAGGTCTTTTTTTATAATTTTTTTTTCTTAAATTTCGAAAATAAAATATGAGCTTATGTCCAGTAAGAAAGTTTTAGATTTTTTACATTATCTACAACTATTTATTTAACGTTTTTCGTTAAGAAATATTATAGTTTAACCGCAAATGACAAAAAACAAATATTTCGTATATACCACTACCCCCACCCCTTACGGGATTTTTATGGAGGTTAATTTTTTCCTTAAGTACTTACACCAATAATAATACTTTAAGTGACTTTATATTTAATTTATGTAATTTGAAAGACTCCAAAATATTTCCTTAAAACTGCATAAAAAAATGCATAATTAATAATAATTATTATGTGCCCTTTATACCACCAATATTGAAAATGTTTTGTTTTAATCAACTACCTCAACAATTCTTAGACAATTTTTTACAAATTAAAAAATATTCTGCATTTTTTGTATGCATTTTATGCATTACCGAGTCATTTTTAAACGAGCCGCGAGTTCACAATTATTGCAAAATGCTGCAAATAGATACAAGCTATATTAAAAAATTTATTTATTATTATTAGCTAAATTCCATGGCCTATTTCTTTCAATCTCTTTGACAATTAATTATTTTATACCTAAGTACATTACAATGTCTAAATTTTTATAAACTACAATTTATGGACTGTAACACATTATGATAAATTTGACTATAGTTTAAATAATAAGTCCATAATGAGTTTTGTTTGACGTCCCCATTTGTTTGACGTTTCGTCAAATGGATATTTGCACTTACCGTTTAGCCAATTTGTAACTATTTGCGAAAAATCTCTTTTTTTCAATTTTAGTGCCACTTGGCCAAACAAAAAATATGAAAGAAAATGTCCCAAATTCAATCAGAAGCTTATATACTACACGGAAGCAAATATTCTGGGATGTTATGACGTGCTCTATCCTAAACCTAGTATTTTAATTAGTTTATTGCATTAATAACCGTAAAAATAGTTAATAACATTAATAATCATAACTATAATTTATTACAATAATATTTTGTTTCCTTGCTAATTCAAACAACGTATGTTTTTAAATAAAATAAAAAGTATTCCACTTAACTTTCCATTTAATAATTTATTATTAGTTTGTGGTAATAAAATAATAATAATACAAGTAAAGATGACTGCTAACCATATTAATTGTTTAGATACTCGACATATGATTGAGTATGAATGTTAGAACTATATATTACCCATTAATTAAATTCATTCAATACCTATACTATACAGTTAACATAATAAATTAATATAATAAATTGTTATTCAGACAAACGAAAATGGACTAATAAGGTGATTCTACGAACATCTATACCAAAATTTAGATAGTTCCTTCAATATTTGTTAGCGTTACAGAAATTAGACGAAAACTAATATTCTCTGATATATTCTAAAAAATGTAAAAAACATGTATCAAATATTAAAAATTCTACTAAAAACTATTGAAAACACAAAAATTTAATAAAAATTTCATGATCTGTAACAAATTGTTATTAAAAAATAACCCTTGAACACATATTTCTGGCACCTCTACCATGATTAGAAAGATACAGCACAAACAGGCAGTAAATAAAAATTAGATATATTGATTGGTTAAGTTTTGTATTAATTGGCAGAAACTTTAAAGAAGGGATTTATATAAATTGTGGGAGTGAATTATTGTTTTTATTTTGTCTTATTATTTTCAAATAATAATTGTTTACAAATTTATTTTATTTCTATTGGTTATTTCAAGATCAAGTTATTGCAAGCTTAAAATTGCGTTTGTACAAAACTTAAAAACAATTGAATTATTAGTCTGGGAAGTTAAGTATAAAAAAAAGGACAATAAATTATCGGAAAAAGCATTTTTTAGAGACTTAGGTACCCAAAAGTAAATAGTTGTTGAATACATATTATTCAAATTTGAGATAATTATTCAGTACTCATGAATAGTATAGAATCAACAGTAATGTAATCATAAATATCGAAAAAAAGAATCGATTCCGCATTTTCAATCGCTAAAAAATAATAACTTTTTCCGACGTAATTACGACAGTCTGTATTTCTGATCCTTGAAAAAATTTACTACAAAAGTGTAAAATTGTTTCATTATATGAAACTAGATAGTAACGACCACCAGAACCGTCGGGTTGTAATCACGCAAAGTATCATTTAACAGTTTTTAATGAGATTTAACGGTTTTTAAATAAATATGTATAATAAGCTATATTATCCGGGCAGAAATGAGTTATAATTGGTACAAGATTCATGTCTATAAAAAAGGATTATTATAAATTTTATAATCCATCTTAATACAATGATAAATATTACATTCAACAAAATTCTTAAAAATTGTTACTATATTTCCTGACCTATTAAAACCTTTATATTGAAAATATTTGTGTATTTATCTCTAATTGGGTAAAAATAAGCCAATAATTAATTACTCCCACAATTTATAAGTTGGCCTCTATGTATAAGTTGTACAAATCGGAAAATGTGATTGGACCATTGTTAGTGTTCAAAGCATTTCTACCCATCTTGATGATGTACTTTTCGTAGGCATAAAGTTTAGATGTATTGTCAATAATTATAACAACTTAAACTCACCTAACGGATACCCCGTTTATATAAGAAACGTCTCTACTGATGACTTTTAACTCCTACCGTTTGTGAGATGTGGGATATGTTATTTGTATCACGCATTCAAAGATCAGATTAGTATCCATATTATACAATTTTATTTAAGTTTTTCAGTATGTTTAAAGTATATGTGATGGTTGGTTTTGCTAGTGTGACTTCTAACTCTGCCATTAAATAAATCAAATTCTAGCGCATGCAATTTAGACATGTTCTACGTGGACTATTTTCAAATAAATAAATACGCTGTTACGTTTTTACATCCATTTTAACTCCCGTTTGTATCGATTTTATTTTTGTTAATTTTATTTACCTTTGGATTTGGAATAAACTTCCTCTTTAGGCATTATTAGATGCACCAAATATGCAGAGAAAAAACTGTGTACCATAAGTAATTGATTTTCAGTAAAAAAATATTACCTAGTTATGAAATGCTCGCATCATAATTACTAGGAAACATCCATATATTATATTAATGTATAGACAGACAGTTTTATTACATGCAAACCTTGTTACCTAATCTACTTAGATAAGCAAATGATTATTGAGTTCCGAATAAGTAAATAACCTACTCTACAGAATTTTTCTAAAGTAAAAAGTTATTAATGATAATTAGCTTATATACAAATTTATAGATAGGGATTAATAAATGATATGATATTCTGACATCGGCACCTAACTGTTTATTATGTAGGTAATCTTGTTGATATTAGGCACTATATGTAATGACAGTCCATAAATAAATGAGCTTGTAAAACAGAAAAATCAATGAAATATTAAAAATAAAAATGTAATTTAATTATTTTTTAGGGAAAATTAACAGCTAGAGAAAGAATGCAACTACTTTGTGATGAAGGTACCTTCACTGAGTATGATATGTGCATGGAACATACATGCACCGATTTTGGAATGGAAAACATGAAAGTATGCAAAACAGCAAAAACTGTTAAAAATTAAAATCATGTAAAATGATGTTATTTTAGTTTACAGGTGATTCTGTAGTAACTGGACATGCAAAAATAAACGGTCGACATGTTTACGTATATAGTCAAGATTTTACAGTATTAGATGGTAGTTTATCAAGTGTACATGCACGAAAAATTATAAAAATAATGGATCAGGCAATGACAGTTGGAGCTCCGATTATTGGTTTATACGATTCAAGAGGCGCACGTATTCAAGAGGGTATTGCATCTTTGATTGGTTATTCTGAGATTTTTGCTCGAAATGTACTTGCTTCGGGTGTTGTACCACAAGTAAGAAACAAATAAAATACCACAAAAAAAATAAATAATTATTGATAAAAAAATGTAAAGAAAGTAAGAATATAAAATTTTTGTAGATATCGCTAATTATGGGACCATGCGTTGGAGTAGCTGCTTATTCACCTGCTTTAACTGATTTCACATTTATGGTGGAAGATGCATCATATTTATACGTAACAGGTCCTGATGTTATTAAGGTATAAATAGCGGATATGTTTTTAATGATAAAAATATCGTTTTTGCAATGTATTCTCTAATGATTTTTGGCAACCAAACAATTGGGTTGTTGTTCTTTAAAATTAAATTCAGGCCTACTCATGCTTATATGTTTCCAAATTGCAAAGTCATGGGAAACACAGTCTATTTGTTCAGAAAATAATCGCTATCACCAACTATTTTACTTCGATCAGATAGCAAAGTAGAAGGTAAACAGAAATTTGGACAAAAAATTAAGAAAATTTTTTTGATTTCTTCAAATTAAAACAAACATTGAAAACAAAAATCACGATTATAATTTTTAGTTTTAAAATCTCTTATAATTTCAGAATGTCTTTCTTTTGATATTGTACACAGATTTGGTACTCCAATACGTTCTGATGTTAGGTATACAAAAGGTATACATCGCATGCAGAGAATATACAAAGACATAATCCATTTGGACTATAATCAAATGGAATATGTCGATGGTTTCTGGCGAACTAAATATCCGTATTATGTTTCTTAAATTTGATTAAAAAAATTATTACCTATAATTAAAATCGTTGTTTGATATTTTACAATTATCGACATTTTTTTACAGTCGGTTACAAACCAAGATCCAATTTATTGAGTTATTTGCCACAATCAAACAAAGAATCTCCTCCAATGAAATCTTGTACAGATTCTATTAATTGTGATATTCCATTTTTGGATTCAGTAATTCTTATGATATGTTTGATATAATTTATGCTATTATTGACGAAAGGGCATTTTTCGAAATAATGCCGAAATTCGCACCAAATATAATTATTGGTTTAGCTTTAATGGGTGAACGTTCAGTAGGTATAGTTGCCAACCAACCAAAAGTTGCTGATGGTTGCTTAGATATGGATTCATCATTAAAAGTATCCCGGTTTATAAGGTTTTGTGATTCGTTCAATATTCCACTTGTATCATTTGTGGATGTACCTGGATTTTTAATAAGTACGCAGTAAGAGTCTTCCGGGATAATTAAGCATGGGGCTATAATTATGTATTCAATATGTGAAGCTACTGTACCAAAATTATCTGTCATTACTCGAAAAGCGTATGGACTGGATATATTACAATGTCATCAAGAGGATTTAGAGGCGATATTAATTATGCATATGGCCCACAGCAAATAGCTGTCATAAGTGCTAAAGACGCGGTTTCAATATTATACCGTGAAAACGAAAATTTAGCTGAATTGGAAAATGAATATGTTGAAAAATTTCGTAGTCCATTTCCGGCAGCTAGTTGTGGTTATATAGATGATATTATTGAACCATGTACAACACGAAAGCGGTTAATTAAGGATTTAGAATTATTAGCTAATAAAGATGTAAAATATCCTACTAAAAAACACGGAATTATTAAAAAATTTCTTTCTTTATTGAGATTTCTAAATTTTCTAGAATTACTATTTTCAATAAAAATCACTTTTATTCAAGTTGTATACCAAAAAAATAAACCAATATATAAAAATAAAGAATGTAAAAGTCAAAAAGCGTTTTTATTATTAGCGTAATAAACTCACAAACAATATTTTAAACTATAAAATTTAAACCAAGAACGTTTTTCAATTCTTCAATTCTTTATCTAATTTAAGATTAATTTGCGCACATCGGCCCAGGATAGATTTTCGTATTTTTACCTTCATGCGTTGGTCTATATGTATGATTAAATTGTTGAAGAGGCCCTCATTCTTAATTTATAAATAAAGTTAAAATATAGAACAATTTTTAAAAGATATATAATATTTAATCCTCAAGGAAATAAAATTTTATGATATACAATAATTATTCACTTTAACTGTTTATTATTATACCATATTCAATCACACAAAAAATATATAATAAACTGTAGTAATAGGGGCAGGTGGAACAAATATACAATCTACTCAGGGTTCTGAGTCAAAATGCATAATGAAACACAATGTATTATATATATTTAACAGTCATTCAATTAGATAAATCGTCGCTTCACTACACAAGCAAATTTGCACTTGTAATCGTTAACAAATAGTCTAATCACATCCAAATGATTACTACAACGTACGGCTCAAATAGATTTTCCACTTGGTACTACGTTTGTTTTCTTAACATGCACTCCATGTCTATTCTCTTCAACGGTTTTAAGCTCCACGTGGTCTTACAATATTTCAAGTAACTACACAACATGGCTGCAAATCAAAAAACCATCTCACTCACATACAAATGTTCACATCACCAATGCTGTAGTAATGCTGTATCGTTCACTATCCAATATGGCCACTAGCAACCGAACATATTTGATACTTAACTTACAACAACAACACACGCAATGACGCCAATATAACCACTCACCCTACACAACAACACTATCTATAACCATTCTCACGTGCTACACAAGCATTCAACAATAGGTGGGAAAACTATACAACTAAACTCCAACAGAACAGGCATCGTTCTCTCCCCATATATACAATTGTTTACACTTTAAAACCACTTACCTTCAATATTTTTTATGGTTACAAACTTAAGACTAACGTATTTCGTTTATATAGGAAATATTTAAATTTGTAATACGAATTATTTAGTTGAATATAGTAATAAACTTTTGTAAAATCAGATGTAGTATTTATTTATTTTTTATAATAATGATATGTGACATACATTGTATTCGTGAAGATTACTTGGAAATTTTTAGGGCTGAACATAACTTTGTGATTGTGAGACATAAAAAATGATTGTTATTTGACTGAAAATTTTTTCAAAATATGTATAACTTTTTTTTGGTTCTCATTTAAACTGTCTGTTAAACGAAACTTTTTCCACTTTACGCTTATTTTTCTAACCGATATTTACATAAATCAATGGCGGATTGATTACATTTTGTTATGGTCGAGAATGTGCATGCAAAATGGCAACCAATTTTTGAGACATATAATGGAAATTAAATTACCTGAAGCCCCACAAAGACCATTATTGCACGCGAGTTTAATTAAAATATAAAACTTGAAGGATGATAAAAAATTAACAGTGAATGGTGTTCTAGCTAATTAAAATAAAGAGTAATTTACATATCCCTAGTAAATACGAGTAATAAAACTTAGTATTGAGAATGCATTTTTTTACACACCATTTAATTGTTCAATTATAATCTGTTTAATACATAATTAAATTCTTCAGTACTTAATTGTATTATTTTGAGCTTAGTCATTACAAATATTTTCAAAATGAAATCGTTGGATCGCAAACTGCTTCAATTATTATTAAAATGTACCCGATATTCATCAAACGCTTCATCCAGTGTACATCAAAGTACTAAAGTTAAAGAAAGAATCAAAGAAAAAAGAGAGGTTGCTTTACTCGGAGGTGGTAAAAAAAATATCGACGCTCAACATGCCAAAGTAAATAAATGACTTTTTTTTTATTTCTATATTTTTAATGCATCACAAAACTTTAAATTTTAACAATAATTCTTGCTTTCTACATTAGTTTTATTTTACAAGCCAGAGTATATTAATTTTAGTCTAAAGTTTGTAAAGCTAGCAAATATTGACCGCACTAACAAAATTTTGGTATAGGTGTTCATAGAATCACCTAATTAGTCCATTATAAAAAATTCTCAAAAACTCGCAGAGATAGCGAACCGAAATTTTGGAGGTGTATTCTAGACGTAGAAGTCCGTGATTGAGAAATTCGGTCTATTAGGTTCAATGGGTCGATGTCCCAAAATTTGAGCCAATAGAAGAAAAATTTAAATATAAAAAATGTTTCTTTGTTCAAAACAAACGACTTTTAATAGAAACAATTTTATATAAACTGTTTAGATTAGCCACAATTTTAGCTAATTTTTGTTTATTCAAAAATTGAAATTGCCTTAGCTCCTTGCAGAGTTCATCTTTATTATATTATCTTTCTCTTTATTATAAAATTCCATAAAACCTTGTTTTAACAGAATATCATATGGTAGACCTGGCCATACTGATTTACTAATAATATCTCATATTTTGTCCGAAATTTTTTTAATTTTTTACAATTCTTTACAATATTCTCTAGCTATTTAAAGTAAAAGTATTTTTTTTTTCAAAAATCTTTCATTTATGAGAATAATAATTTTAGTGTTACATATGAATTATTTTTGTCACTAATTTTTTTAGGGTAAACTAACAGCTAGAGAACGAATTGATATTTTATGTGATGAAGGTACATTCCGAGAGTATGATATGTTTATGGAACACACATGCACCGATTTTGGAATGGAAAACATGAAGGTATGCATTGTATAAAAAAAATTATTAAAAAAAAACGCCCGTTTGATAACACGAATAAATGTTTCAAACAGAGTTTACTTCTAACTGAGAGTATTAAGCAACGCTTGAAGACCAAACGTATATTTAATTTCGAAGCGAAAATACAATTCAGTGACTTCTCCTCTCTGTTTGTTAATCGATTTTTTTGTGTGGTAAAAATGGGCGAGTCAATGTATTATCAATAAAAATATGTTTGAAAGTTTTAAGTGTTCCTCAAATTTTTTAAATAATAAATTTCTAAAATTATTGTTCCTCTAACATGCGATATGATTAAGTTTGTAATTGGTATGCCTATGGTCAAACTAAACGCATTTGCATTTCGTTTGTTTAAATCTGTCTATCTATATTTGTTCAGCTGTAAATTTCGAACCCGTGTTCCAACTTAATGCCTAGCTATTTAATGCTAGACATGTTTATTATATTCAGAAAATTTACTGTATAGTTTTTGAGCCAAATCGGGCCGACAGGGACTTCGTAATGACTAATTAATTTATAAAATTAAATTAATTCATTATATATTATTTACATATTGGACATATCAACTACTACGATTACAAGGCATGGCCTATTTTTTATCCTTATGGCAATAACGATTTTTTTAAACTCTTAATATAAGGATGGGGTCTAATCGTGAGTAAGGTAACGCTTCAATGCAGCTACGTACTATATCCGTGTACTCGTGTATGATATAGGCTGTGCTTATGCTTTAAATTAATTGGTACAGAGATTTACCTATTGGTTATTCTTCGATCACTTATGCACCGATAGATTGCATTAGTTACCTATATAGTAGATTTTATTCTTACCGACTTCGTTGACTAATATACCAACAGATAGATTAAAAAATGCTCCTTTGTTTACGAAATGGTTCCTATTAGAAACGGGAACAAGGACGTATCCTCGTCAATATAATTATATCATTTAGTTTACAGGAGATTCTGTAATAACTGGTCATGCAAAAATAAATGGTCGGCATGTGTATCTATTTAGCCAAGATTTTACTGTATTAGGTGGTAGTTTATCAAGTGTACATGCACAAAAAATAATAAAAATAATGGATCAGGCAATGACAGTTGGTGCTCCTATTATTGGCTTAAACGATTCTGGAGGAGCCAGAATTCAGGAAGGTATACAATCATTGATTGGTTATTCTGAGATTGGATATCGAAATGTACTTGCCTCGGGTGTTGTACCACAAGTAAGAAACTAATGATTTTATTAATTATTCAAAACCATTTTCCCAACGCATTACTTGAATAAGGAGCTGAAGCTACAATAATGCTTGTTGGCGCATTAAAATATCAAAGAAAAAGTTTTCATCCATAAGGTGAATTCTTGCCAAACCAAATAACGAAAGATTAATGTTATAAGTTCATAAGTTTGAATAATACTGGATAAAATACCAGATTATCTCAAGATGTTTGAAAATGATATTATGCACTTACGAATTCAGCAGATCTGATAATGAATATAAAAATAAAGCATTTTAAAGTAATTTTATATGAAAAATAATGTAAAAAAGTTTTGTTATTTAGATATCGGTAATAATGGGACCATGCGCTGGAGGAGCTGCTTATTCACCTGCTTTAACTGATTTCACATTTATGGTAGAAGATACATCATATTTATACGTAACAGGTCCTGATGTTATTAAGGTATAAAAAGCGGATGGTGTTTAATGATAAAAATATTAAATTTCGATTTTTCCCCAATTTCCTAGATCAAATTATTTTGTATTTTATAAATACGTATTTCGACTACAAAGTAGTCATCATCAGTATGAATTAGCTAGTTGTAATGATTCTCTGAGGAGATGTTACTCGTTGCTAATTTGGTGACGGTTTGCACACTTGTTCAAATTCAAATTCAAATTAATAATTCTTTATTTTCATCAAAAATATATATAAAATACAAATCGGCTTATAACTATAGCACCTAGCCTAAGCTTTATCTATAATACATCATCTTATATACTAGTTACATCGAGATTACAATTTTTCATTACATCGTTTTAATAAAATGGAAAATTAAAAAAAAAACCATTTGAAAATACTTAACCTATGTGGATGGATAGGCCATCCCTAAAACTAGCTTAACCTGTAAATTAAAGAAAAGAAAAAAGATACTATATACAATTAAGATTACACCGGAACTAGGTGCAATCGACATCGTGTAGCATGGGAAATCTTTTACTAAAAAGCAGCATCCTTGGGTCAAATCGACCCAGTTTGCTGATTTCTGGGAAGGGATTGTTGCGGGAAGATTGGAAAAAGGATTTTGAGGTGGAAAGGATAAAGTTTGGAATAGTTGGGTGTCCAGTTTCGCGGTGGAGAGCTTCGGACGGGAATCTTAGGGGTTTTTTCGAGATGACTCGAAGGCAACGGTTTTGGAATTGCTGCATCTTCGTGATGAGCGAATATGCAACGTTAGTCCAAACAGGGGCTGCGTACGTGAGTACTGGGCGGATACATGACTTGTAGAGTCGATGCTTTAAACGTTCGTCCAGTTTACTCTTGGGGCTGAGTAGTGGGTACAATCCTGCAAAGGATGCGTTTCCCAGGGCAAAGCGCCTTTTGGCGTTCTGTATCCAGTTCAACTGCCTTTGCAGGATTACACCCAGATAGACAACACTATGAGTTTGCTGGATTTGCGTGTCAAACATCTTCAATCCAAGCGCGTATGTTGAAAATTTATTCTTTCGAGTGAAGAGAATAGATTGGGTCTTTGTAGGGTTAATTTTGATTTTCCATGACTTGAAATAAATTTCAAGGATGGTCAATCGGGATTGAAGGCAACTCGAAACTTGTTTCGGTTGCCATGAAAAACAATAGATGGCCGTGTCGTCGGCGAAGAAAGCTGTTTCGGTAGCTCGATCCCTCGGGATATCGTTGATGTTATATAAAAATAGGCGGGGTCCAAGCAAGGAGCCTTGAGGTACACCAGCTTTCACACTGTATTGGTTCGATGTACTTTGTTGGATGTGGATTTGGGATTTTCGGTTGGACAAATAGGAAATTAGGAAATTTATAATGTATATTGGAATGTTAAATTTGGAAAGTTTGTGGATTAGTCCATCGTGCCAGACTGTGTCGAAAGCTTTTTCGATGTTCAAAAAGAATCATGCCTGTGGATTTGTTCCAATTAAATCCGGTAGCAATATGGTCCACACTTGTTCGTTCGCGTATGCGCAATTTATACTTTTCAAGTATCTATCAAATTGCTACGTCAACCAATCAGCATCGATCACGTGTTTAGTGTTCGGCCAATGATATTGGACCACGTGGCTTTTGTCAATTAAAAAATCTCAAACTTAAAATTGAATTTACAAAACTAAAAAAGAATTATGAAATTAAATAATTTAAATTTCAAATACTGTTTGAATTCTAATAGTTCAACTTCAATTTTGAAATCTTTATTAAGTCAGAATTTGGAATAGGTCCTTTATTTTCATCGTCTCTTTGTCATATTTTTGAATGTAGATGCTTTCATATGCATCTAGTTCGGTTGGATTGGGTACCGATTTTAATAGTTTTAAATTTGATTTGTCGATGTTATGATTGTTATTGATGACATGATCAGCTACACATGATTTATCGGTTCGTCCAAATTTTGTGTGTGCCATATGATCTTTGAATCTAGTAACAATTTTTCTTCTACTTTGTCCTATATATTTCATCGAGCAAGGAAGCAGTCAGGAATTTATAGCATTGGATGTCAAAATTGCTCGATGAAATATATAGGACAAAGTAGAAGACAAATTGTTACTAGATTCAAACCGTCACCAAATTAGCAACGAGTAACATCTCCTCAGAGAATCATTACAACTAGCTAATTCATACTGATGATGACTACTTTGTAGTCGAAAAACGTATTTATAAAATACAAAATAATTTGATCTAGGAAATTGGGGAAAAATCGAAATTTATTCGAAAAATCCTAGAGTTCTCATTAATAATTATATAAAAAAAAAAAGATAAAAATATTGTTTTTGTAATGTATTATCTAAAAGATTTTTGGTAACCAAGCAACTTGGTAACTGTTCTTTTCTGAATTAAATTCAAGTCTATTGCTTATATTCTTATACGCTTACAAGTTGTAAGGTCGTGGGAAACACAATCTTTGTTCAGAAAACAGTCACTATTACTAACTATCTTACTTGGATCAGAAATCTCAATTATAATTTTATTTATTTTTAAAAAGTATATATAATTATTTTAGAATAATTTTCATATTTTGATATTTGAAAATAAAAATTTTAGATTGTAACTTTGTTTAACTTGCTTTGCTGTCGTTTGCTTACTACAAAAATATGTTATCTATACTTTTATTTTTATATTATAGTCTAAAGTCGATATAAAATATTATTTTAAATAGTTCATTTTATTGTTATAGTCTACAACAAACGAAGAGGTCACTCATGAAGAACTCGGTGGTTCCAAAGTTCATACAGCAATATCAGGTGTTGCCCATAAATCGTTTGCAAATGATGTGGAAGCATTACTTCAAATTCGTAATTTATTAAGTTATTTGCCACAATCTAACAAGGAATTTCCTCCTATTAGACCTTGTTACGATCCCGTTGACTGTGATATCCCATTTTTGGATTCAGTAATTCCATACAATTCAAATGATTCTTACGACATGTATGATATAATTAACGCAGTCATAGATGAACGAGAATTTTTTGAAATAATGCCTAAATTCGCGCCAAATATTATTATTGGATTAGCTCGTATGGGTGGACGTACAGTAGGAATAATTGCCAACCAACCAAAAGTTGCTGCTGGATGTTTAGATATTAACTCATCGCTAAAATCATCTCGGTTTATCAGCTTTTGTGATTCGTTTAATATTCCACTTGTTTCATTTGTGGATGTACCAGGATTTTTATCGGGTACACAACAAGAATTTTCGGGTATTATTAAACATGGTGCAAAAATGTTATTTGCCACATGTGAAGCCACTGTACCAAAATTGTCCGTTATCACGCGAAAAGCATATGGAGGTGGATATGCTACAATGTTATCAAGAGGCTTAGGAGGTGATATAAATTATGCATGGCCCACAGCAGAAGTTGCAGTTATGGGTGCCAAGGGTGCAGTGTCTGTTTTATTTCGTGGGAAAAAAAATATTACCGAATTGGAAAATCACTACATTGATAAATTTGGTAATCCATTTCCAGCAGCTATTCGTGGCTATGTAGATGATATCATTGAACCACGTACAACACGTTGGCGATTAATTTGTGATTTGGAATTGCTAGCAACCAAAACAGTAAATAATCCAAAGAAAAAGCATGGAAATATACCGTTGTAAATAGTAGACAGTTTAATTTTTAAGGAAAAAATTTAATTTTTTTGGTAATAACTTATGTGCAAGAATTTCTTGGTAAGACTACTTGTGGTTATATAGACGATATGATTGAACCACATAACATGGTGGCGATAAATTTGAGTTTTGTAATAGGAAATGTAATGTAATTTTTGTATCATTTCAATTAATACGTTTGCTTTACTTGCAGCAAATTGAAGCAAATTAAAAATGGTTTATATTGCATCTTCCGTAAAAAACAGCAAAAACATACCATTAAGGGGTTAGGTGGGTTTGAAAATTTCAAAAAATCGATTGTTTTTTTCTTATCTTATTAAATAGTACAATATGTTCAAAATATTATCCTAAGATTTCAAATCGATCCGAGTAAAATTCTAAGAGATACACCCTTCGGAAGTTCGGCCCATCAGGCTACGCAGCGCTTCGCAGGTGTACGGGAGCAGCTGCATAGCTATTGTTGGTCACCCTTTCCCACTTTCTTTTACAATTCAAGGGCAACTCGAATTAGTTTAAAGATTTTAGTTGATTGTTGCTTCTTGAGCCAATAGGTTGATTTGAGGTTATAAGTGTTCGTTTTTTTTGCATGTTATTGCAACTTAAAACTTTAAACGCATTTATCTCAAAACTCAATTTTTTAAGTCGGTGGACCCGATTTCTCGAAAAGTTATGATGCGATTTTGTTCAAATTTTGCACACATCTCAGCAATAACATTACCTAGTCATTGAACGAAAGATTTTATTTTTTTTTATTATAACTAATTTTTTCGAGCGAATACATGGCGAAAATTTGACCAAAAAATGTGTTTTTTTGTTCAAAGTCTGTCAAAAATTCAAATTTTTTTTTTTTCCTTCGCCCAATAACGAGATTTATCCATGTTCTAAAGAAATAGTTTTGGTTTTTTGATTTTAAATAAACCAATAATGAGATACTAATTAATTGATATGCTAAATTGTTTAAATAAAATATATGATTGTATATATTAAAAAAAAAAACATAGTAAAAATACTCTTTTTTTGAACCTCTGAAACACATCTAACCCTTTAAAGAATAGCAATAGTTGAAAAAATAAATATCTAACTTTTAGAACCATAAAATGAAACAATTTGCTTAAAATATTTACGAAAAAATAAATTTAAATATTCAAGGTAATGAGATACTAAATAATGGAAAATAATTGAGATGAATTCGTAATTGGTTTAAAAAGATTTTACCAAATATTCTTTTAGTACTTTTCATTATAAAAAATGATAATGATTTTTACATTAAAAATAAAAAAATCGTATTATTATTATTATATTATTTCGTATTAATAAATGCCTATTTATTGTTTTTATTTATTGTTTTTATTTATTTGTTATTAGTTTTTTTTTTTTTTTTTTAATTTTTTTTCCCTTCTGTAAAAATATACATTATCATAGATGAGTATTGAGAGCTCTAGGTATTTCAAATGAAATTAAAATTCGAATGACTTTTAACAGATCCTTTTTCTAGCCTTAGGAGTCAATACATCTAATCAAAGAGGTACCCCTTTTATTGAAATAGGTCAATACAAGACATGAGAAAAAATTACAAGAAATTGAGACTTGAAAGAAAATTTTCCACATCCGAAACCGATTTCGAGACTATTGAGCAGTTGAGCTCAGTGGACTATGAACCCTCAATTCCTAATCCAACCTCCTATTTCAATACATTGAGCGCCATTTTAAATTAGTGATTTAAAAGTGTGATAAAATTATTGACTACTAATAGCCAACAGTGAATAAAAGTGCGATTTTTTGATTGAATATTGTTATTTATACCTATCTAATAATGAAATAACGTTGTGTTTTGACAGAATTCTACTTAGAGCTTTCTGTTTTTTCGCCAATTTTACTATTTAGCAGACATAATTTTTAGTTTTCTTTGATTATCTCTGGTAATTTCTACCCTATTTAAAAAATGAAAAAAAAAATTCTAAAAAATTATTTTGCCGATAATATTAATATCGGACATTAAAAAAAGGAAAACTTTTCACCAAAATGTAGGTTTTCTGACTATTTACTGAAATTTATATGTATTTTGACAAAAAACGATTTTGAAATCTTCCCAAAATTCTTTGAAGAAGAAAAGACTCCAATGGACCCAACTAAAAAACAAAATAACCAAAAAATTGAAAGTAGAATAATAAACCATATTTAATATTGACGCTTATAGAACGTAAACGAAACATTTTTCGGAAAAAAAAGTAGTTTAAAAGTGTTTATTTTTACATAATATAATGATTAAAATACCTTCTTGGAAGCTTTATAATCCATAGAAAAGAGAGAGAGGGTCGTAAAAAATTGGGCAATTTATTGGGAGTATTCTAGAAGAGCGGCACCAAATTAGCAACGAGTTGAAAGCATCTCCTCGGAGAATTACCATCGGATGATGACTACTTTGTAGTCGAAATAAGTATTAACTACAAAAATATATATATAAAATACAATTTTTATCTTCCAAATTGGGCCAAAAAATCAAAATTTACAAGAAATATTATTTATTAATAGTATAAATAAATATTTATTATTATTATTTTTTATTTGTTTTGAATTTTTTTCTCTAGCGTGACGTCACACAACCAGTTTTTGAAAAGAATAATAACAGAAGTTGTTCTCAGGTAACAAATCACTCTTAGTACCGATCTAATACTGAGAGTAAATGTCTATTACATATATAGTAAATGATTAATAATAATATTATCTTTTTAAAAAAATGAGAAAGTTATTAAAGCAAACTGATATAAAATTTTTCTGTCGATTACCGTCATTAATATCGAATGTTAAATATTCAATAAATGCATCGAATCAAAGTGTAAAAGTTCGTGAACAAATTAATGAACGTAAAAAACGTGCGTTAGATGGTGGTGGACAAAAAAGGATAGATGCTCAACATAAAAAGGTAAGAATTTACTTAAATAAATATAATAAAAAAATACAAAAATAAATTAAATGTTTAAAATTTAGTACCCGAATTAGTGTCCGAAAGAAATTCCATTCTGCACTTGACTAACACTGGTTATTATGGTGCGTTAAGTGACTAAATAGTGCCTTGGTGGGGGCCGTAGGCATAAACTGGTGGGGGTTTAATAAAGGGTACAATTGTTTGCGGGCGACTTATATCAAATTAATATTGGTATAAACCATATAAAAAAATACATAAAAATACGAAACATTTAAAATGGTACGATTCAATAAAAATTGTTTAGAAAACTTCCACAAATGTCTTGAATCCTTAAAATATATTTAGGATAAGTTAACTGAGCTGGGAGAATCTGTTCAGATAATGCAAAATTTTTATGAGAAGAAATATAATTGGTAATGTGAGGACTGAACCAATTTGATCCATTATTAATTATTAAAATTGACATTGCATTAAAACTATTTTGAAAACGAATAGAAAATACAATATAGAAAATCAAATGAATTTGGCCATGAACATTTCCTACATGCAATATAAATTATAATAATTATGCACGCATTTTGAATTCAATATCAGGCTGCGCTTACACTGCCGTCCATTCAAATGTAGGATTTGACACATTCTGTAACTTCAGCGTAAATACAATTCTGTAATTTAATTTTTTTTTCTTTTTTTTTAATTTGTAAAAATGTTGTATTTTCTTATACAGCACATTAAATATAATTATATTTTTTAAATCTATAAATTATTTTATACCATAAAAGTGATTTAGTAGTCAGTTGAGAGAATATATGATCCGAATTAAAATTTAAAAAAATGTAACAATCGACGTAGTTTTTGGAAGTCATACACATTAACGTTATCTCTGCCCTTACAATTAAAAAAATTTTGTTGTTGTTGTTGAATATTAATATATATAAATAAAATGATAGAAATTTTCATTGTTTTCATTCGTACATCACGCAAAATGATAGATTTCTATCAAATTTTTTAGTTTTACTTCTTAGAAAAAAAGCACACTAGCTATTCACTAACTTCTACGCAAGGTATTTTAAAAATACAACTTCTAAATTATTAGAGATATAAAAGAGCTGTAAATATTTAAAAAAAATTGTTCTTTTAATAAGTACAATTAACTATTGTTTGGAAAATTTTTTAAATATACTAACATTACTTTCGTTACAATACATGTATTTTGCCTTTCTATATTCGATATATATAGTATATGTCAGAGTATATCAATTTGGTATATATAGGTCTCCTAATTACTTCATTTACGTTTGTCCGCCCCGCCCGTCATTCAGATAACTCAAAAACGAAAATAGATAGAGAGCTGAAATTTTGATGGTATATATATAAGATGATTTCTTAAAAGGAGTTTTACTTTGTGGAATTCCATTTTTAGTTGAAAAATTAAATTTTAAAATTTATTTAACATATTTTAAATGTTTAATAAAAAGTGGAATGATGCTAATTAAATTTTGAAATTTAATTTCTTCACGTATATTCTAGACCTAAAAAGTAAGATCGAGATTTTTCAAGAATTTTACCTCAAATTTAGCTAATAATCATATATTTTTATTCTAAGTATATTCATATATAGACTAGATATTTAGAGTGTTTTATGAATGCTAATGATTAAAGATAGTTCAAACTTTGATACCGAACCATATACCAAGTAACTAAGTAATTAACTTTATTAGTTATCTTCATTTGTTTTTTTTTTTTTAATTAAAATTTCTACCATCCATTTCTCCATCACAAGTGAAAGGAGCGGTGAAATCTAAAACTAGACCAACGGCGTTTCTTAAGTTTTAAGCGAAGCTTTTAGATTAAAGCGCAGGGTACCTGCTTGTATAATTCAGCATTGATAATCAAAACTTTTTGTTATACCTTAAACATGTTTAAAAAAGTGAATTTTGTAGCCCGTAGATATGCTAATTTAATTTAAAACACAGGTTGATCCTACAATTAAATGTAGTTTTTTCACTTACACTCACAATGATATTTATTTTATATACAAAAATTTGGGCCTGTTGTCTATTCACAGTTTTTATCCTATTTTTCTACCAATTTCCATCCCACTGATATTTTCTATATTATGTAATTTATTTTATATTTTTCTACTTAGGGAAAATTAACAGCCAGAGAACGTATTCAATTACTTTGCGATGAAAACACATTTATGGAGTACGACATGTTCATGGAACACACATGTACCGATTTTGGTATGGAAAATTCAAAGGTAATTAAAAACTTAAAGTATATTAAAGTACATTATATCATAAATAGAGAAGAATACGAATTTTATTAGTTTGTTGGCGATTCTGTGATAACCGGACATGGACAAATAAATGGTCGACCTGCTTTCATATTTAGCCAAGATTTTACGGTATTCGGTGGTAGTTTATCAAGTGTTCATGCAAAAAAAATCTGTAAAATAATGGATCAAGCATTATTGGTTGGTGCACCTGTTATTGGATTAAATGATTCAGGTGGTGCTCGAATCCAAGAAGGTGTTGAATCATTAGCTGGCTACGCAGATATATTCCAAAGGAATGTTTTGGCTTCTGGTGTTGTACCACAGGTCAGTAAAAGTAAATCTGATTGAAAAGTCATAATTTAAAAAATTTATAATTTTGTAGATATCTCTAATTATGGGACCATGTGCTGGAGGCGCTGTTTATTCACCTGCAATAACTGATTTTACATTCATGGTTGAAGATTCATCTTATTTATTTATAACTGGACCTGATGTAGTTAAGGTACAATAATATTCTGTTATTTTTCGACCCATTCATTCTAATGGAATAACCTGATATTGTTTGAAAATAATTATTTGACTTACCTTTTCAATTATTTCTTTATTTTATAACTGCTGTTACTTGCATAAACAAAGAAAATGCAGTACTTAAAGCACTAATAAAGGGAGGGCACAAATTTCGAATTTTTATTTTGGTGTCCTCCCCTTTCAATAATAACATGCAACGCTCAATCGTTTGGTAGAAAATTACGTTCGAAAATTTTCGTAACAGGTTTATATATTTTTTATACTGATATGGTATTTTAATAATAAGAGGCGAGATAGCCTATTTGGTAGGGGTACTACGTTTGGAATGGGCGTTTGGGACTCGACCTCTGTCACGACTTTAAAAAAAAATTTTTTTTCCAAAGTATATTTTTAAATAATAATGGATAATATATGTAATAAATTTATTTATTGTTAACTGTAAAAAAAGAAACTTTAAAAGATCCTGAAATCCGAACATACATTACGAACGCAGTTCATCTACCAACTAGGCCATCTCGCTTCTTAATATTAAATTACCATAATGGGATGTAAAGCATATAAAGCTGAAATAGAAATTTCCGAACGTCATTTTCTTCGAAACGATTGAACGTTTCATATTATGATTGAAAGGGGAGAACAATAATTAAATAGGGTGCAATAATTAAACGCAATCTCATTCCAAAATAAAAATACGAAGATCACCTCCCCTTGTAAGAGAAATTGATTTTCAATAAGTAATTAATTCAAAAATATATCAGATCTGATATCTTTTATCTGTTGTCTGTAACACTCAATTACGTAAGGTTTACTAATAATTTTGCAATTTTTACCACAAATTGTCTACCAGCGAAGATAACATCTTCGAAAAAGTTCATTTCTGTTAAAATTTTAACGAGAATGAACATGAAATTTACAGTCCCATTTGTTAATCCTAAATAATATTTATATTTCAAATGTTATATCCTCTACAAACAAACATGCAATTTTTGAAGACAAATAAGGCGTACACCTTAAAATTTTCTACGTACCCATGTAGTCCACCTTAGAGACTATTGATCTATGGTATACCTTATACTTGTAGTAACTTGTAAATTATTACAAGTTTCGATAATTACATCATCTTCAGATTGAAGATATAATTAAGGACACACATTTTCAATTTATGGCGTTCCCTGATAAAGAAAAAGTCCTAATTAATTCTATAGCATTGAATAGGAAATCAGTTTTTCAATGAAATTCTATGGATTGCTAATTCCTATTCATTCATAATCCTATATAAATTGAATGGGACTTTTTTATTAGGGTTATTTTGTGAAATTGAAGAACATAAGTTTTATTTTTCTTTGTGATTTAATGCTGCTTTTTATTATTACACATGTGTGATAATGTGTCGAAATAGTTGCATATCAACAACAAATTAACACTGAGTTAATATTAATGTTTGATTTTTTTACAGTCAGTCACAAATGAAGATGTTACACAAGAACAATTAGGCGGAGCACAAACGCACACGTCAATGTCCGGTGTAGCTCATAAAGCATTCGAAAATGATGTAGAAGCATTAATTCAAGTACGAAACTTAATGAGCTATTTACCACAATCAAATGCATCATCCCCTCCTATAAGACCCTGTACAGATCCTATTGACTGTGATATACCATATTTAGATTCTATTATTCCGTTCGATTCAACATCAGCATATGATATGTTGGACGTAATTCATGGAACTGTGGATGAACGAGAATTTTTTGAAATAATGCCAAAGTATGCGAAAAATATAATTTCAGGATTTGCACGTTTGGGTGGACAAACGGTGGGAATACTTGGCAATCAACCAAAAGTTGCTGCAGGATGTTTGGATATTAATGCATCGGTGAAAGGTGCACGATTTGTACGATTTTGTGATGCATTTAACATTCCAATCATTACATTTGTGGATGTACCAGGATTTTTGCCGGGAGTCAATCAAGAATATTCTGGTATAATTCGACATGGTGCTAAACTTTTATATGCTATTGCTGAAGCAACTGTACCAAAATTAACAGTTATTACTAGAAAGGTAAACGGATCATTTATTTGTAAAAATACTAAAGCTCCGCTCAATCATTATCTCCGAAAAATTAAATCATCTGAAGATTTAGATATTTGTGACGAAAAACTAAGCGCATCACCACTTAACATTTGAGGCTTATTTTATTATTGGTATATTGGATTTGAAAATGCAACTCTTCCTTCCATCACAATGTTCCGGGTTTTTATCATTCCGATTAGTTCCGGATTACACCCACTATAACACAGTTACAATCATGAATCAGTGAAGTATAGTTTCTAGATACTTGTGCTACGCATTAAGTACTTGCATAACGCTTTAACTTTGCTCGATTAGTACACTCGATAATGCTAATTCATTCCACATTCATTGGTAACTCTCTTTGAATTGATTTAGGGTAGAGAAAATGAGGGTATAAAGTAAAAAACATTAACTGAACTATACTTTTTGCAGGCATATGGAGGTGCGTACGATGTAATGTCCTCAAAGCATTTACGTGGTGATATCAATTATGCATGGCCTACAGCTGAAGTGGCTGTAATGGGTGCTAAGGGTGCTGTGTCAATTTTATACAGAGGCAAAGAAAATTCTGCCGAATTAGAAAATGAATATATGAATAAATTCGGCAATCCATTTCCAGCAGCTGTTCGTGGATTTGTTGATGATATAATTGAACCACGTACAACACGTTGGCGATTAATTCGTGATTTAACATTATTATCAACGAAAAAATTAAAAAATCCTACAAAAAAACACGGTAATATACCACTGTAAAGAATTTGATAGGTAATAAAACAATATTTTTATGCAATACACTCCTCTTCAGTCTTTTATTTATTTACAGTAAACATATAATACTTAAAACACTATTTTGTTGAATTCATAAATATAATAATAAACGTTATTTTTACTATTTCAATTACTTTTTAGTTAATCAAGCAAATTAATTAAGAAAATAATATCTACCTTATTTGTATAATGGGTGTATACAAATAATTAATACAGTTAAAATGTTCAGATTTAAATATTAAATTCAAAAACAAAACAAAATCGTTATATTGTTTAATTCAAATGCCAAAATCAAAACACGATCAACAAATATTGATCAGGGTCGATATTTTTGGAATCAAAATAAAATTATAGTAGAAATAAACCCATTGGAAACGGAAGAAAATATAGCAAAAATGAAAATTAATACAATTTACGGATGATCTGAGGTCGGGAAGTGGAAGCCGTGAGTTTTAAAGGGTAAAACACGGTTTATCTAGATTTTCGGTAAGACTTTAAGTCCTGTCAAAAAATTAACAGTCATAGTTGTATGTAATAAAAAGATCTAAGTGTAGAAACCAAAGGTCTATATCTTTTTATTAACTACAACTTTGCCATTTAAGTTTTTTCCATAAGAGTTGTAGTTTTGCCGGAAATCCGAGATAAACCGTGTTTTACCCATAAAAACTGATCCCCTTCAATTTCCAGGTCTCAGATTTCCCATAAATTATTTTTTCTTTCATGTTTATTCTTTTCCTTTTCCAATGGGTTTCATTCTACTATAATTTTTTTTACCTTTTACAATTTTTAAAGGCTTCTACCCTGGTCTAATAAGTTTGTAATTTGAAAAGTTAAATTCAAATGAACAAAGAGTCAAATAAAGATCCGTTAAATTTTAATTAGGATCGACGCTGTGATTTATTGTTGTAATTTTACTTTCTTACTTATTTATTACAATACTCCAAATGATCGATTTTATTGCTTGATTAATTTGAACAAGAAGTCATTTTTTATTTTGATTTATGCCTTTATGGGGTTTTGAAATTTTTTACTATTTGAAATAATGTAGTACACCCAATATAAAAAAAAATTATTATAACAATTTAAGGAATTTTTCTGTCAATAACAAATTTGATATACATTTGTGTTAAAAAAATATTTACACAAAAAAAATAATAAGGTAAGTACTTACATAATTATTCGAATAACAAAATACAAAACTATAAAGTGATGACATTATTTTTATCCTATAAATTTTTATTTAATAACAGTTGGCAATAGAAATAACTGCATTGGAGAAATATATTTTTTTTATAACAACTGCCACATATCTTATTTGCAATCCAATTGTTTTTTTTTTTTTGTTTGTCTAAATCTAAATTAGAAAATATTCAATGAATTCCGTATAGAATTCGAAATGGCTGACTAACATTTAAATATCCTAAATTATGAAACTGCAAAATAAATTACTATTAAAAATATTGTTTGAGGCCTATTTGTTATTCGTTGATTAATTTTTAAATGGACTTAATATGATATGAAACAGAACAAAATTACTTATGGTCTATTAGGTTACTAAGGTCACATTTATCTAGCTACATTATTCTTTTAATGTCATGATAACATATTTCGTCAATTAACTTGTTAATATTTAATTAATAAACTTTTTAAAAATACATAATGAATTCAATAATAAAGGTTCTTTTTGGTCGTACTAAAAAAAAATTTTTTTAACATAAATTTTAATTTAATACAAAAACCGAACACATTTTCTAATATAAATATGTTACTTTTTTGTAATCATTTTTATCACAATGGTGAGGAATAAAGTAATATTTTTTGATTAATTAATAATAATATGCTTTAAAAAATGAAATCATATTATTATAGAGGACATGACAAGCCTTCTGGTTCAGGTATTCATAGTTCATCTTAAATTAAAATTCTTTTTTATTTTTGTTTGATAATATTTTTGGATGATTTTTTTGGACCATTTCAACATTTATCTGAATTTTTTATTTGCATTGTAAATGCTTTTTATTAACGCTGAGATGAGAAAGCTTGCCACATCTTCTGATACATAAACTTAAGTATTCATTTTTTTTAATAAACAGGTTTTTTTTCGAATGTGCAAATTATATTTCTGAAGTTATAATCTCATTTCAGCTGAATGTTGAATATGTCGTCGTTAGTTTAGCTTATAAAAGATTCAGGGAAAAATAAAGTGATATTACCTAGATACACTTTAAACATATTCCACATTGTTTTAGATCTTAAGGAAATTCCTTGTGTACATGAAGTAATTTTGAATTGAGTTACTTCTATCATATTTATTTTCAAAATTTATCACTTGCGATTACAATCTACCGCGGCAGAAATTCTCCAGCTCTTACGAACCTCAGACTACGAATCTCCATAATATTAGGTCAAGTCGTCATTATGATTTTTAACAGCCAAGAATGATAACTTCTGACTTACGTCTATTAAAACAAAATAGTTGTTTTTATTTTTGGAGTCTATATTATATAACCAGATTATGACGGTGGAACGCAATGATTGAACTTTTGGTCAATAATAAAATGAGTATATATAATAAACAATTATTGACTAAAGCCGAAATATTCATACAAACTGAATTAAATAGTTGTAAATGCAATGAAAATCATTTTTCGTGTTATTCTTATCAACATCCACGGAGATTTATTTGTTAATCATTGACCATAATTCCACAAAAATATGAGATTATGAATTCAGATATTTTTGAATAAATTTTGTTAATTAAAAAAAATCGATTTAGTATGGCCTTGTAAAAGGCTACAAACATTCATTCTACAAACTATGAATTCTTACATTTAATTATAAATTTAATTAATTAATAAATAAATAATCTAATTATTAATTTTATATTTTTCTATACAAAATGACACTATTTAATAATAATTATTAACTAAAATCTAAATTCTTTTTGCTATTTTTTTAAACATCATTTTTTTTTTATTATAATAAAACAGATTGTAACATCTGTGTCATGCATTTCTTTTAAACTACTGCAATTATGTTTTTTTTAATTTTATGTCGAATACAACATTTTGTTTATCACAAAATTTTCTAACAAATTCTAGATCTAAATAATACGACACAAAATTAATGAAGATTCAAAAATCTTTAGATCTTATTTGTCGAGATAATTATAGATAATTATATTAAACCTTATTGAGAGAGATATGTCTACAAAATATTTGAGAGTCATGGCACGATACATGCGTTAACTTTGTTTTTCTGTTTATTTTATTATCCTTTTAATGAGTAGATTTTGGTTTTCTGAAAAATTACACAATTTCTAAAATAAAATATGCATCATGTCGTCTATATATTTACATGTAAACTTACAAATAAGCAAAAGAAATCAATAAATTATTTATTTGTTAAAATTATATAAATTTTAAGAAAAAAAAAATGAAATAAGAAATAATAATAGAAAATTTGATATAGAGATTGACAATTTCGAAAGATCGACAAATAATACATTTATGGTATTATGAAAATATCGAAATTTACATATGATATATTTGACTAATCTTTGTTGACAATACGTAATTATGCACGATGTAATTGTCAATAGATGGCAGTGTTCAAGTACCATAGCCTCTTAAATTTTATCATTTAACTAAAAAAATGAACCAATAAAAGTATACGATATTTTAGACTATAATTTTTCTTGAAACTATAAAATATTCTTGTAATGAATTATTTTAACATGTAAATAATTTGCTTATTTACAAATTAGCATGTAATATACGTAGTTAGTAAGAAAATTGAAAACTAATCAATTGAAAAATCTTTTAATAACTCTAATACAATCTAAGAAGAAAATTTGGACCATTTTAATTGACAATAATTATATAAAACTTTGAAGACTAAATATTTTTACAATTTATAAAAAAATCTGAAACGTTTTTATTTATTTATTTTTTTTGACACAATAGTGAAAACATGAAACGTTACAATTATTATTAAAAAAAAAAAAAAAGAATTAATAAATAAATCAAATTTTCTATAGTTGTATATTAAAATTATTGTTTTAATTAAAAAAAAAAAGAAAAAAGAAAAATCAAACACATGCTATTAAATTTTTATTAGTGACTCACCTTCATTTAAACCGAAATTGAAAACTTTTTGCAAATATTCAATAAATTAGTTAGTCTGGTTATTTATAAATGACAACACGATAAGTGTTCGATTGATTTCAAAATCAAATCGAAAACTCTTCGTGAAATGATGATTATTAATGTTTTAATAGAAAAATGATGGAACAAGTAATTTATTATTATCTGAATTTTTGAAATGAAAATCACAGTTTTATGGAATCACCAAACCCAAAGAAAAAATGATATTAAATGTTTATAAGGGTCGCAAAGTAAAATAGAAAGAAAAAAATGCACACATAACAAAATTTCCACAGACAATGAAAACTATCGTGTTACTAAACATAAAAATTTTGTAGAGAAAAAAATACAAGAAAATGGAAAAACAAATTTTTTGCTTGTGGAAATGAAAAAAAAAAAATTGATTAAAAATCACATGCCCCTCGTACCCGTAGAAAAAAAATATAAAAAAAAAAAAAATTTTAATGGCATACCTTTTCGCAAATAGGAATTTGACCAAAATTTGTATAGACATTTATTTCAGTTATTTTCGTTTTTAAGATATTCCGTGGTTGATATACTCTTTCGTCCTGGAAAATTAAAGGTTTTTTGACCCTTATTAACATTTTTTTGTATCAATTTATTTTACCGGATTGTATAAAATTATTTATATCTAAATATAAATTTAATAGTTTTATTCAATTTATAAATAATGAATCACTTTTAAATTAAAGAGTAAAGAATTTCTTTAATTTAATAATTTTTTTTTTGTATTCAATTCTGAAATAATTAAAAATTCTATTATAGATCTTTTCAATTTATTATCGTTTTAATTTATATTTCTCAAATAGATGAAAATCCCAGCATTATTATTAATCCTTATAATTTGATTATCTGGAACAGTTTCGAAGTTTCGAACGGACATAATTATGTTTCGAAAATTAGTTCTGAAGAAATGTAGTGTTCTTCGAATTACTTTTTTCCCGTTTTGTGCAGAAACTATTACAAATATGCATTGTACGTAAGTAAAACCCTTGAATTAAGAATAGTTTTTTTTAGACGATTCATTATTTTATAAACGAAATGACAAATAAATTTCCATTTAAATATAAATAATGTCGCAACGGAAAAAGTAAAAAATCAAATAATGAAAGCGTTTTAAAAAGAATTCGATAGTGTGATAAATCGAATGTGAATTGTTTGATTCATTCAGTTGAGATTTCATTTAGATATCACTGTCTCGTAGCCAGCGTACCTTATCATTATTTGTTGTTGTAATTGATGTGGATGTTGTAGTGTTTAAATTAGAGTCTACGGAAGAATTAGCACTAAGATCATCGTCATCAACTAAATTATTAGATTTGGCCTCATTTTTTGTTGTTTTATCACCAACAGTGATTGTTGTTGAACCTGAGTTTTTGTACAGTCTGTATGTTTCATCCAATGTTGTTGTCGATGATATTGATTTTGATGTAACATTTGCTTCGGAATGTGAATGCCGTAGTTCTGTACGTTGTTGAAATAGCGACGATTGTAGCCATTCATGGCGTACAGCTTCTTCAGGTGTCATTCGTTTTTTGGGATTCCATCTACACAAAAAGTATACAAAATTTTGATTAAAATATAAGTGAAATCTAGGGATTATTTTAGTTCTTCACGCATAAATAATCAATCTACTTAATTATAAACAGTCAAACTCGAAAATGTGCTATTCAGGCACAACGACCACATAATTTAAGGTAATAATCTACCATATGATGTTGTAGTAATTTAAAATAATAAAAGGAAGTGTGCAGGAGAGAAACACTAGATTTCTACATGTAGAGAGTCTGTTCCAGTCTGGAATCACGACAATAAATAGGTTTATTAATAATTATCCATAGTACATTCTACTTGGTGATTCAATGAAAAAATGTAATGTGGATATCAAATTTTGGCGTTTTTTATAGTCTTTGCAATAATTTTAAGTCTCATACAAAGACAATATGATCGCAGAGAATTATTCTAATACAAGATAATAGTAAGAAATATATATTTCATAAAGGTGTGGGTAATATGGAGTAGTTAAATGTTGGTAAAATTCAATTGAACTGCGAAAGTTTAGTCATGAGCTAATAATAAAAATGATAAAATTTACCCGACCGTAGTATCATTCTAGAGAATCAATAGCCTTGCTGTAAATGATAAATTTAATTGAGCTCGTGATATTTGAATTAAAAAATTATACTACTTACTCGAGACATTTACTGATAAAATCAATAAACAATGAATCTGTACATTTTCTTAAAGCCATTGTTAAATTTTTGGATCCTGGTACACGGCGTTTTCCTTTACTGTTTCTAATTGATCTGGGTTCACCATTTGTATCTGTTTCAAAAAAAATTTGAATATAAAATTTGTGTTAATTAAAATAAAATTAATAAAAGCTTACTAAAGAAAATACGACGTCTTTTAGCTCGTTTTAAAACATCTTCTGGTGGTTGACCCAAAACTTCCATTATACATGCTAATTGTTCAACTTCATTTTCACCAGGAAACAAGGGATGTCCGATATACAATTCTGCTAAAATACATCCTACAAAAGAAAAAAAAAAGCTCAAATTTATATATTCAAACATAATAGAAAATTCGGTTTAACATCCTGCCTAAATAATAATCGTACGTCAAGATTCTAGTCCGAAAAAATTGAAAATGAGGTTTTCGATAGATACACTAAGTCAAATGTTAAAATTTCTGCGAAGGCATCTAGCCAAGAACTTTGTGTAGAATATGTTAAATATTGTGAAATAGAAAATCGTATTTGCTTCAATAAATAAGTGAAAATATAATTCAGTTTATATGTTTACATAGTCTCATTATGGATGCATGCCAATAGCCGAGAATATGTTAAAAGTATAATAGTTGTTCTCTCGTTTCGTTTTAGTATACTAGTTGTTCCTTCGGCATTCAATCGACTCGCAGATTCCATTTAAGTTTTTCTGTTAATAATAGGTTGTGGAAATGTATTATTGTGTTTTATACTAACGTGGATTTCAATACAACTGTAAGAAGAATTATTAATTGTCACAAAATACTGGATAGAAATAATTTTAGTTTTTCTGTTCTCTCTCGAACCAACACTACATGAACTATACGAACGAATCAGACTTCAAATGGACGATTTAAATCCATAATAAAGCATTATAGATAATCATTTAAAACATCTTATATATCATTTCTTTTCGCGTTTATGCATATTATATTTCCAAGAACATAAAATCTATGTATACTCGCAGAATAAAAAAATTCAACACTTTTATTTTTCATTTTTTTACTGAATTAAAAACATTAAATAATCGGTTTTTATGTTGTGTTGAGTTTTTTATCAAATTAGTATATTTTATAATTTTAAGTAAGCGTGAAGGATTCAGGTCGTCGTGTTTTTTAATTCCACAAGTATACATTTAAATGATATTTTCAATTCAAAGAAAAACAAAAACAAAAAAAGCAACACGTAAACATGAAATAAAACTGTCAAAACAAATAATAAAAAACGATAAACTTATGTATAATAATATTATTTACCTAAACTCCACATATCAATAGCTGTATTATAATTTAACCCTAATATTACTTCGGGTGATCGATAAAATCGTGACTGTATATAAGTATAGACTCTTTCATGTGTGTAACAAGAGCTTCCAAAGTCGATGACCTTAATTGAACTACTTCCTCGTTGCTTTAATAAAATGTTTTCCTAGAAATTATAAACAAACAAAAAAAAAATTATTTTTTATTAAAAATTTTCTAATATTGAAAATTTCTAATTTACCGGTTTCAAATCACAATGTATAATTTTTTCACGATACAATAATCGTAAACACTTTATTAAAGAATTTGCAAAACGTCGTATCAAACTTAGACTAAACCCTTGATAATTATTTTTCTTTATTAATTCATATAAGTTTAGGCTGAAAAGAAAAGAGAAAATTGTTAATTATTATTACAAAAAGGGACCAATTAAATCATTCTATCAACACTTTAAACAAAAATTTTTTTTTTATATTCTTTAAAGCGTTAAAAATTTAAGAGTAAATTAAATATAACCGACTTTTACTCAAAAAAAAAAGCAATAATTTTAATTAATAAAAATTTTGAAACCTGTTTGAATTGTTTGTTTTAAAAATTAATTAAAATATTTAAAATGACCTATAATTTAATTTAGGATTAATTAAAATTAAGTATATAATAAAAATATGCTACTAATAATAGATTACCTTTATATTGAATAAAAATTATTTATTTGTTTTATACTATTATGTTATTAAATTAAAAATTATTAATACCCCCACTGAGCATTTTAATCAATAGAAATAATTGTTGATACATTAATTCATAAAATTAAAATAACTGTAAAAGCACGTCTAAAAGTTATTTTAATAAAAATCTATATTAATATTATATGATTAAGGTTTTCGTAATGCCTCGTATGACAAAATATCTACTTGATAGATTTCGATCATATTTTTTTAGATTACTTCTCAGATATTTGGTCCTTATTTAAAAAATATATATCACGATATCTCCAAGAGTTTTTAAGGTTTCAAGAAATTACATTTTATAATTATAATATATATTTTTTGTTTGATAATTTTGTTACATCTTATAATATGTTCCAATTAACCACTCCAATTAAAAAAAAATATTGTATATTAAAAGGTCCACTAATTTAATAGTGGTACGAGCAACTGAATGAAATAATTAGCTGGTGTTATTGGTTTCAATACCCTAAAGACGGTTGAGCATCTATATTCAAGTATTTTTAATTATCAACATTATTAAAATACGCACAGTTCTGAAGAATAAATTATACAATATGTATCATAATTATTGGCGTATTAATCAATTAACTGAAGTTGAACTGAAATAATTGCCGCAAATCTAAGCAATTTATGAAAAATATTCCAAACTCAAGTCGTTTGTTTTTTAATAAAACAAATATTTTTTGTTTTAAAATATAAATATAATTTTTGTTGTTTTATTATTATTATTTTATTTTCTATATCTCATACGTTTAAAAGATATTTGCCGTAGACCATATTGAAGGATTTTGTTCATTACGAACTCAAACGAACGAGTGCATACTGTTTACGCCTAGAATACTCAAAATTCCAGTTCACTTGACAAACATTAAAAAAATAAATAAAAACACATTAAACACATTTCTTCACTTGATCAATCGTTTAATGCGACAAAAGTCTTGGGCTAAATTTGATATACGCACATAAATATTTTGCATATGCCAGGTAAAAAAATGGTAATAATCGAATCAATTAGATAAGGTTATTAAGTATTTATATTTTAAACATAAAAATCTTTGTTGTTGATTTTTACAGCTTGAAAATTCTTACATTAATTTAGATCAAAGAGTTTTTATAAGTAAATTTAGATGATTATTTAAAGAGTTTTTATAAGTAAATTTAGATGATTATTTAAAGAGATTTAAAACAAATTTCCCGTTTAAAGGTGATAATTACATTTAAAAAAAAATTTAAATTTTAAATTTATAATAAACAAATAAAACTTTGTATCAGCAAGTGTGGAGAGCAGCCGAGCAAACAATCAAAACTTATTGTTATTTTATTGTCATTGAATAGTTAAGAGGAACTAATTTTAATGATAAATAATTGTTTAAAATTCACATTTTAAACGATAATTAACCTCATAACCTATATAAATTTTTGAAAAGAATGTACTATTTTTTTTTGTCTATAAATGTATAAAAAAATTTATTACCATATTATTATAAAATTTTTATGACTTTTAAAACGAAATAATAAAATAATAAATAATTTTCATAATTGCCAATTAATGAAAATAGATTCTATTCACGCATGGTCTTAAAACTATTATTATTATTAATGTCCACCGTGTCCATTGAAAAAACTATGCATATATTTGTTTAGTCATTTTTCATTAATGTTTCAACAAATTTTTAACAACGCCGAAAAATTAAAATCTATGCTAAATTTTCGAGAAACAGTACAAAAAAAAATTATCAGAAATTAAATTTTTATATCGTTTTTAAACAATAAATCGTAATATTTAATAATTGTAATAAAAACTTTTGCCGAAAACTTTATTTTTTTAAGAAAAACTTTTTCGTCACTTCCGTTTTCATGCCAATATTATAATTTTTTGAGTTATTGGTTACCAAAAAAGGCTAATTTTAGATATCTCATGATCGATATATCATCCGCTTGAAGAAATTTGATATATCTAATTCATTTGGTCTATAATAAAGAACACTTTAAGAAAACTAAAATGGTCAAGGGAAAATTTGTATTTCAGACATTTGAATTAGAATTAAAACATTATTTTTATACTAATTTTTAAATTAATTACCAGAAACTACTAAATTTTCTAGGAAAATGTAAGTATATTCAATGAAAAAAGCCTTAGATGCTTAAAATGAAAATCTTGTATGTACAATTGTTTATATCGAAGTCTCTCGTTTTACTACACAAGCCGCTAAGACTACACCGAATAAAGACGGCTTAAACGTTTTCCACTTTATATTGTTGGCTTAGTAGTTCTCTTGTCTTTTACTTCGATGTCAGGCGATTATTGAGTTTATTTGACAAGATTAGAAATATATTACAAAATCTGGCCATCCTATAAGATAATAGCCTAAAAGAACATAATTCACTTTATTTACACTAAATTATGTTTAATTTTTGCAAATTACTTATAAAAATTTCCATTGGTACGGAAACGTCCTGCTCTGCTGACGTCACTAGCTAGTAAACTATAGAATATATTACATACATATATTAAACAAGAATGCCATGACAGATGCTGTACTGTTTTGTTGTATGTATATGAACTGGTTTACTAGCGTGCTACGTCATACGTGCCAGGTGGCATATGCCATTACTGGAATATCGTTTTTCGTGCTGTTTTGAAAATTTAAACTCTAATACTAATTTTCATTGGCAATAGTGTAGATTTCCCGAAAATATCAATGTAGTTTGCTTATTATGTAATAAAGAATTATTTAAAATGATTTCTAAAAATTAGTCAAATAGCTTATTATATCGTTTAAAATAAAGGCTTTAATCTTAAATTAACGAATATCGAATAACCTTAATAATCATCGAAAAAAATAAACAAATGATAACTTACCTCATAAGTTCAAAACTAATACACAGATGATTACGAAAATAAAAAAAATCTAACATATGTATAACATTATGTGTGCCATCTTTATCACGATTACGTAAATCGGATAATATGCGAACTTCAACGGATGCCTGATGATGAAAACGTTTTTTATTTCGAATGATTTTTATTGCAATATGTTCATTAGTTTTGTGATCTAATGCACGTATGACTTGTCCAAAACTTCCTTTACCAATCACTTCTAATATTTCATATCGATAACTAATATGATCATGTAAAACCTGCAAATAAAATTATTTGTATCAATTTAAATAGTTTAGTAAATTTAAAATCAACTTTGAAAATGTGATTCCTTAAAATTTTACATTGCATTTTTTCTATAGAAAACGACCATTTATCGCGGAATCATCCATAAAACATTTTTTGTAAGAACGAGATTGAAAACAATATTTAAGAGATTATAACTTATTCGTTTTTGAATCAATTTTAATTTAATTATCGAATTTTGTTTGGTATTGAGATTAATTTCACATTTTGATGGGTAAAATTGCAAATTGTTTTATTGCATCTTCCCTATTGATCTGCACATTACATTGGTAGTATTATAGACTAGGATCGAATGAACTTGAGTGAGCAAAAATAGAGAACCGCATTCTGTCAATGGAATTATGTTCAGAATAGCTTAAATAGTAAGGATTCCTCCGAATGTTGCCGGATCAATTTTTGGAACAACCATTTCGATCAGTTAAAATATTTGGAGTTATTTTAATGATTTGTTTGATTTATATAAATTAAGCCAAAATAATCACTTTTGAATTTTATTGCAAATTTTCTATTTTCTTTTTTTTTTTTAGAAGTATTTGTAAACAGGAAATATATTGAATTTCGGGTTTTTGATGACTATTTTTCGAAAATAAATCGCTTATAGCACGAAAACGAAGAAATTTTCGAAAAAAATGGTACAAGACCAAAATTATCTATTTTTGTCAAAAATTCATAAAACAAATACTTTTGAACAATTTTGATAATTTCGAAAAATCTTCGATATTTATTTCAAAAATGAAATCTATATATTTAATTATTAACATAAAATAATTTTAAAAAAATTACGCGTGTTCTGCTTACTCAAATCCAATTACACAGAATATTATGCGTAATAAATAGCCTATTTCCCATGACTTTATGTGTATACTTTATATTTACATAACAGTAAATTCAGTTTAATAAAATCAATCGACACCGGATGTTTTATTTTTGAAATCAATAGCTTTATTTTATATTTTAATAAATTCAAGTGATGATTAAAATAATAAATTATTTATATAATAATAATTAACCAACAATTAATATTATAATATACATGATTTTATAAATTATTTATAATTTAAATTGATAATAATTATTTATTTATAAAAAAAAAAAATTGTATGACATTTAATGCTCTGATATATTCATTATAAGTAAATTAATTAAATATTATATTACTAACGATAAAATGACACGCAATCTATTATTCGTAAACGAGCAAATATGTTATATACATAAAACTAAACGATATCTACGAAAAAGGGAGATACTAGGTATGTACCTCATGATATTTTATTTATTTCTCTATTGCTATCAACGAAAATATTGTTTGTATAACGTTTGACAATTTGTAGTTTTTTTTTTTTTGGAATTATATTAACATTGTCATGGGATATTCGTGTTTACAGAGTGGCCTCACATCACCGAAATTGAAAACGATTGAAAACGAACAATATGAAACACAAGTAATACATAACAGTAAGAAATAATAGCTATATAAGAGAAAATTATTACATCGGTAAATATCTTTTGTAGTTTAATAAAAAATACTCAAAATAATTGAAAACTTTCAGGGAAATTTATAAGAGGTTATGGTTGTTTATGGGGTTTTAAGTTTTTACAAGACAATATATAAATTATTTTGTACAACATTTTAAAAATATCGTAAATTACAAATTTTATTTATATTTTATTTTATGATTCTAAGCTTTAAAGTCTCCATCTCTAGAACAAGGTAATACACAAAAGAGGGTGTTAATAAAAATCGTGTCAAATACTTTGACATAAATTCGTACAAAATTGTTCGTTTATCTAATTAAATTAGAAAATCTGCTATTCAGATTATTACTCTAACACTTATAAAGTTAGATCCCGTCAGAGGAATGAAAAAATGACTTCGAAAAAATTAAAGGCTTGGATTAAGTTGTAAAAACAATAAGTTGTAAGAATTTCATTAAAATCCGTTTAATAGTTTTTAAATTACAAGGGCTCTAGCATTGAAAACATAGTTTCAAGAAAAATGCGCTTTAAGATAATTAACTTCCTTTTAGCCAAGATGTTTGGCAGATAACTCTTTAGTAAATGCGGATATTTGAACAATTGTCTAAATTTTTGATGAAAATCGAATCAAAATCAGTTAATTTGTACTGATGTAATTGAGACACACTACAAAAAAAAAAAAAAAAAAAAATCATCCACCATTATTTAAAAATATTGTTTTGAAATGTTTTGAAAATATATATACAGAATTAATATAATCTATAATAAGGATAGATATGGTAGGCCATCCTATAATGCATTGAAATATAATATAGAAAATAATATATTATTATATTCGTACCTTGTTGTAACTGCCATTTTCATCATCATAACCCCAATTTGCTGCAGTAATATCATCCCCTAGGAATTTGCAGGCATCAAGTCCAAGGTACCATATTTTATCATAATTCAATATTTCCTCTCTTTCATAATCCGTTAAACGGTTTCCATAAAGTTTCAAGGCTTCTATAAATAAATAAATAAATTATATGTTTAATTTTATATTATTTTATTATATTTTTAAATATTAATGAGTTAAAATTACTTTAACGTTGTTGACGGTTATTTAATAATTCTTTATTCTAATTTCTTTTATAGTTGAATAATATTGTTGCATGTAATTTTTGAGTTATTGCGTATAGAATTACATTGAAATTTGCATATATATTGTAGAGTTCGTGTAAAATTGAATTGAATTGTATTTGGTATTTTTTTTCTAATAATGCATCATAAAAAGTATTGTTTATAATTGATAAAAACATGCGACCTAATTTTTTTGTTTATAAATAGTACCTAATATTAAAAGTTCCATTGAGAAGTAGACGTATACTCACGATGACATCCCAATCTTTAGTGCCAGCGCACACTGTAAGATTTTTAGAAATATTTTTGAAAATTGTACATTTTTTAGAAACATGCATGTTTACGTTAACGAAAATTGTAACAAAATTATAATGTAATCTATTAAAACAATCTTAACAGAGCAATCTTAAGCATCTTTGGCAACCTGTTTTGATTCATCTTTGTTGAACATAAAATACATTTGTCGTCTTTTTTTGAAGTTCAAAATTATTCTAAAGCCACAAAACGAGCGATTTGGTTCTTTAGAAGAATATTCAACTTTCCAAAGAAGGAATTGCGATCATATAGGTTCGCCGGGAGTCTACCTACTGCTCAAAGAGCTACTGCTCAAAGGCGAGGCCTACTGTTCAAAGAGCTAGTTATTTAATGATTTCATATATTTGTGGGTTACAAAATTATAAATTCGCTTTTTAATTTTTATACGTTTTAAAATTATATAATAAATATAATAGAATAATGTAATGATAATTCTTCTGAAGGTTTTGTAGCTATAACGCTTCTCAAAAATTCATGATGAAAATTGTTTAAATTAATAATTGTGTTTTTGTTTGAAAACCTATTTTTAATTAAAGTAGATCTATTATTAATAAATCAATGAATTTCATACATTACCTTGCCTACTCATGGGAGTTTTAATACTGTTTGTAGAAGAATTTGAATCTGGTGAATTTGATTGTTGTTCATTATTATTGATATTACTATTATTATTATTATTTGTTGTATCTTGTTTATTATTTATGTTTACTAATATATTGTTAGATTCATTGTTGATTGGACTAGCAGCAACCAAATGTAATCTTGACGCTGATTTACTTATTTCAAGTGATGGTAACTTTGTCTAAAAATAAAAATATTTTTTAATATAAATCAGACGGTAAGTGGAAAAAATGAATCGTCAACTATAATCAATCATCAATCAACTTATACATACACAATTCACATGAAATTTATTTCCAGGTATTTTAATCGTTATTATCAATGAAGTAGTCATTGTTATTACGCTTACAAAAAATTACTTTTCCTTGGGATTTGATTGATATCAATCCAATTTATTGAATATTTGCTGTGCCATTATTTTTTGGCGAAATTCTTACATTTATAATTTTTCCTTTTTTAGATTACTTTATGACATTTATCGAACTTATATTCACTTATTTTAGATATACACACTTTGAATTAATATTATAGATTAATTTGAGTATACATAAATCTCAAGTAACAGATTTAATTTCCATAGTAACCGTCATATTCAAATCAAAGATTGCTAAGATTAATTGGATAAAATATAGTTACTACATTGGCCTACTTTGTTTGATCGTTGTATGTAGGTAAAATTGTCTATATGGATGTGACCCACGTAATAATAGTGTTTTGCATATTTTATTTTAAAAGGTCAATGAAAGATTTAATGCAGATATTTGTTTTAATGGAATATATTTCACTGTTATGATATAGTCCCTGGACCCAGCGGGTTTTTAGTATGATAAATAACAAGCGAAAAATTTTTAAGTATTCTAATTATCATGACTGTAATAATAAATTTTTTGTCTCCGTACATTCTACAAATTAAGCCATTTTCTTTTTCGGAACCCGTAAAATTTTTGATTGAGCCCACAAGCTTAAAATTGATGGATATTTATTTTTTCGTTATTGTAATGGGAAGATCATTTAATAAAAACATAAAATTCATTGCACTTAATATCATTAATTTGTAGAAAAGGAAAAAATTGAGGTATTGTAAGGTTGACTTTCTACCTCCGGAGTTCGCAATAAATTTTAGGAAGTACGCGACCTTTCTTTTCAAATTAACTTATAAGTGGGGTACAATTTATGCTTATATTTTAAATGTTATAATAATATTACAAATATTCTAAAAAGCTACTATTATCAGACAGTAGTATAACAAGCTACACTTGAATTAAGTGAAACCTACTTGTGTGTTTTGCGCACGCTAGACTTGATTTTTTAACGCGCGTAAAGCCTTGTTTACTTTGATCAAGTAATTTAGTCAAGTAGAAAGTAGTTTAGTACTAAACACTTAACAATTGATCAAAAACCGTTCACACTTACAATTCGATAATTTAGCCAAGTAACAAGTAATTTATTAAAACTGTCTAAACAGTCACAGTCATGTAATATAATTTCATATCACAAAACTGTTTATATTGCATAACTGTGATTGGAACATTTGTTTATTTTTATATGTTTGTGATTGTAGAGTGGTGGTGGTGGTACTTGCACACACAAAAAATAGAATTCTACTAATTACTTGACCAAACAATTCAACTAAACACTTGACTAAATTCAAAGTAGTAGAATATTTGGATAATTAATTTTCTCTTACCTCGTTATGAATTAAATTTGGTTTGGATGCTGATAACCCAGAACATTTCAACTGGTGTTGTTTATTGGTTGTGGTGGAAGTTGTTTGATTTTTTGCCGCATTATATTTGGCTAACACATCTTTATGATGTGGCGCTGATGGTTTCTGAAAATAACAAAACAAAATTAAATTTTATTCATTAAACTTGAATTGTTTCAATTATCTGTTACTAATATAATATTAATGCGAATGTGTGTTTGTATCTTTGTTTGTATATTTGTTTGTTCATTACAGCTTTAAATTCTTTTACCAATACAAAGCTTTATTATAATTGGGTAACGTTAGTATAAAACTAGTAAAGCTATAATTTTTCTATCTCAAATTAAATTTAAAAGTGTAGTGAAGTGTGATTTATCAAAATTTATCATTCACGATATATACTGTGTGGTTCACATTTTACAAATACATTTTCTAAACGGTTAGATATATTGAAAAACTAAAAACAAACAAATAGTTTTTTTAATATAAACAACTTTGGTTTGAAACCTTTTTTTGTATAATCTATATTTTGAGTACAACTTGTTGGTACTCATATTCTAAATATATTCTAACCAATATACCTATTTTGTAACTATTTGTTTTATAATTGTTTTGAACAGCGAATTCGTTTAGTGCGTCAAATTTATTTAATACATGAGAGACATAGTTTGAACTAATTTAAGGTCACATAATTATATAAGGTTACTATGTATTATTAAAGTGTCAATAATGAAAAAATGTTTCAAACATAAGTTGTTTGTTTTTGAAACAATAAAGATTTTTTTTTTGAACTTTTTTTTTTAATCTTTTATGTATTAAAAGTCGGATACCAATAATCCGATTTTTTACAAAATTTCAATTGATTGCATTTGTTTTCTGCGAGTAATAATGTTAAATTAATTTTACAGATACAAACGCCCAAACGTACATATGCACACATTTTTATGAAATGTTGCGAAAAAGATTTTGGTATCCTCCAAATATGAAAATATTACGTCATTTACATTAGTTATGATTTCGAAAAAAATCAAAAAACTACCCTAATATAGACATTAATGAAAACAAATTATGAAGTTTTTCAAATTATAAATTGAATAATAAGAATAAAACAATAAAAAGAAATTTTATTATAGTATTCAAATTATCAAAATATTATTTATGATCTCATAAGAATAAGAATAATAAAGAACAATAAAATGAAGTCATTTTTAAAAACTAAATAGATTTTGTGATTGATTTGATTAAAAATTTCCTATTTATAGTACAAAATAATATTTAAAAATAACATCAACAGAAATAAAAATATTTTCGTCATGCTATTTCATAATATTTGTTGACATTAGATAAGGCGCACATGCACAGAAAAACTATACTTTGTAAATTTTATTTTGTTTGTAAACATATCAGAACAAACCATCGACTACAACTGCATTATTATAATAAACATAAATTTAGATATTAATTTAAAACTATTTCAAAATTTGAAAATAAGAGACAAATTTTATAATTTTAGACTTTATTCAGTCTAATTTTATGCATGCATAATTAAATATAAAAATTCTGCTCTAAGGCTGGATATATTAGAAAAATCATTCGGAAGCTATAGTTTTGATAATCTCATCTCTCATATTTTTCGGGTCACGAATTTGAAGTTTGAACACGCATTTGAAGTTTGCGGGCAAAAATTTTGACCGAAACCTTTGTTTCATGGGCACTTTTTGAGCAAATTTTGACAAGTTTTTAGTCTATATCTCAGAAATGAAAGCCCCTTCAAGGTGGCTATTCTATACAAAATTAAAGTAGAAAGTAGAAGAAAAAATTTTCTATATTTCTCATGTAATGTTGTTAATGGAAGACTAACCGTTTCGTTGCTAGAGCGCTCCCAAAAATAGCCTTATTTGGTTTTGTAACAATTTATATCACTATAAATGTACGATATGTATACGAAATATAGGAAATTTTTTCTAATTTTATTGAGGCTGGGCTTGTCGAAAAAACGTTTTCGATATGAGTTTTTTTTATGAATTTTTGCCCGCAAACTATAAGGTTGTGCTGTCCCAAAAAATATGAAGACTCAGAGCTTAAGCAAATCTTTTCTCTGAGAATCCAAATATATCTAGCCTATTTCTAATTTGAATGAAAAATTTTACTACACCTAAATTGAATACCTAAATTCTGTAATTTTATAACAAATATGATTTTCAAAATATTGTAAAAAATTTAAGAGTAACAACTTTTCTTTCAAATCTTCTGATTCAAAAGATGGAGGATCATCCATCATCCATGGAACTCATTTGACCGATTTTACTCATACCCGAACTTGAATCCTTTTTTTTTTTTTTTTTTTTTTAAATCGCTTCTAAAAAAAAAGTGTTTCCCTATTTCTTTAAAAAATGTGTCTGTATAAAATTTGATGAGCGGTGATTGGAATCAAAGCATTACATTATGTTCTAATGAACTCCTTGACTATGCCAATAAACGTTAAACGTTTGTTTTCATAATAAAGTTATCAGGTCGATTGTATTTATCTAAACGATGATATACCAATATAAATGTGTTTATGGTATGTCTTAATAAAAGTTTGCAAGCTTATATATTATGTATATATTTATTTATTTATTTTTTTTGCATATATTCATTTTGTTTCATTCTAATTAACTAATTAATTCTATATGTTTATCCTTTTTTATTTAAGTATTTATCTATGTCTATTTAAAAATTTATAATTAACCGTCTGTTATTTATTTCAACAATTTAATTTACCTAAATATTTTTTAGTATACTCTCTGTTAATAATGTTGATGATAGCTCAGTCAACAAGCGGCACAGTATAGTTTTTAATTGTACTGTGATTAAGGCTAATCAGGTCGATTATTTTGTATTTTATAATTATTATTGTCTGTTATGTGTTGATTGTACACACGTTGTAGTTTTGTAATCCGGTTCGATTTTAAATTTAATTGGAAGTAATATGTGAAGTTAAAAAATCTGTTGCAATTATCTAAGTTTCTATACTAGTAGTTCTATGAACTGTAGAGATCACTCAGAAGAAAACAAGTAATTTTCCATGCTTGTTTGGGACAAAGATGGTATTTTTGATGATTTCCCAAAAAGACGAACATAATAAAATATTACAGTTTTTCAAGTCTCTATGATAATTACACATTGATTTTAAAAAATTTCCTAGCTTGCATAAAAATAGGTAGTTTTGGAGATTTTCCCCTTGAGTACAATAAAAAAGTATGGTATTTCTTTTTCTTCTATTTTTGCCATTTCATTTATCATCGATTGCAGAGCCTCAAGTTTCCATTCTTTAATTAGTTTTTAAATAAATATTTTTTTATAATAAAAGCTTTTGTTGTATTATAAGCTAAAAGAGCAATAATAAACGGAATTTCCTCAAATTTTTAATATATTAAAAATAACATATTTATCAAAATATGGTGGAAAACCGAAACTTAACCGAAAATAGACGAAAATATGAATGTTCATCAAAAATATGGTTGCATAGAGATTGAATTTGGGTTAGGCTACTATTTTAGCCATAGAGGTCTTCACTCCTGCTTTTTATTTATTGAGGCTACCGTAATATGGGTTAAGATTTGTTGCTATTAAAGTTTTGAAAAGATTGATTTTAGTAAATGATCGCTTACAAAATGAATATGGCCTTGAACTATAAAATTGTGCTGTTTATAATTGATAGACCGGTATTCAAACCAAACAATTGACTTACATAACTTGATAAAATTATTTTTATGAGTTGTAAAAATTACTTTAAAAAACAGATTACTTAAAAAAAATTACTTTAAAAAATGAAGATAACAACTAACAGAGTTAGTTTGTTTAGATACTCTGATAACTGATATAAATATCCAGTCTATACAGTTATATATGTATACATGTATATTAATAATATTTTACGGAAAAGGTTTCAAACAAATGTTTCAAAAAAAAACTAACATATTATGTATTTAAACTTTTCTTTCGATTTTAATAGTTTATTAGTTGGGTCAAGGATCCATTGGACCCAATTGGCTGATTTTGCTCATTCAAGATATTAAACTCACTTTTTATGTTTATCGTCATCAAAATTTCAGTGCACTATCTCTTTTTTTGGAGTTATCGTGATGAAGTATTGACGGACGGACACTCGGAAATGGATTAATTAGGTGTTTCTATGAACACCTATCCAAAAATTTTATTTTTGCGGACAATATTAGGTAGCATTAAAAAACTTAAGACTAAAATATTTATATACTGGGACATATTATGTATGTCGAGTAAAAAAAAATATTTGGAGTAAAAAAAATTATCCTATCTAGGGAAAAATAGGTCGAATTTATATTTCGAATTAAACGTGAATAAAAATAATGAGAAAAGGCTAGAAATTTTGAATGAATGAATAAAAAATTAATGCAAAAAATTTGTGTGTGTCGTCAGAAGAGCCCCGACCGTTTTTTGGTACTAAAAACCGGTCTATATGATTTTTTACGATATATATAACATGTAGTATTTGACATTTACCTATTACACTTGAATACGAAATAAGTTTTTATGTTTTTTATTATTTTTTTGATGGCCGAGAAAGTAAAACACAGCTGTGTTAAAAAATTTAACTCACAGACACAATTAGCATAATGAAAGCGAAAAAAGTGCTAAAATTAATGTTATAAAAACCATTAATTAAAATTTATAATAATTATGATAAATTAATTCGATGTAGTTATATGGTCTAAGCAACTTGCATTAATTTTATTCAACAAATTAAGCGATTTCTCAGTGTTTATTTTTATTTTTTAAATATTAAATTACGAATAATTAACCTAATGTAGAAATAAAAAAAAAAAAAAAAAACTTTACTATAATTAAAAATTAAACAATTCCATAAACAAAGCTATTAAATAAATATCCAGTAAATCTGGTCTTCATCATAGTCAGGGTAATTAATTTATTACAATTTCACTTAGAAAATCATGACCTTTAAAAAAAACAAGAACTTTCTCTTGATTGATTTTCAAGATATAAATTGAAAAAAACCACTTTGAAGATAGGTTGTTGATTAGGTGCTGTAAAATTTTCAAAATTCAACAGTAAATAACAGGATGTGTAAAATATCTAAAAAACTAAATTCCCTGATATCCAAGTTTTCCCGGTCTCAAATTTACTATTTCCAGTCCATTTGTTTTAAATCAGAACTATAATCATTCGTTTCATTTTTTAAATAATTTCTAACATCCTTAAGAATAATAAGTGGCAAGTAAACATTTCTTAGAATAAAAAATTTCATACATAAAACTAAAATAAATTAAAACTAAAAAACTAAAATCTTAATTTGCTGATTATTCTAGGTTTTCCCTGACCAGTAGACACCCTGAATAAAGTATACTATTTTTGTAAAATAACTTTACTGTAAAAGTCTAAACTAAATAAAACAGAGGTAATTTAGGTAAATCAAGTGAATCAAACAATTAATAATGCTAATTGTTTCAATACTCAAAAAAATAGATTTGTATCAATGTTTGAACAATTTATAATTAATATCGATTGTAATTATTAAAATACACAAAAAAACCTAATTTCAGTTATGAAGAATTTTTGTATAGGAATATCTCAAATAATTTTGTATGTTATTTCGCTAACTTTAATTGTGATGAATCTAAACAAATTATAAAAAAAAAAAAGGTTTCAAACAAAAGTTTTTATTCTGATAACTCATATTCTTCCCAAATAGTATTTACCTTCTCTGGTAGAAACCTTACGATAAAAAGCAAAATATCTGAATTGGCCAGCATTAATAAAAAAACAAAATAAAAATACTTAAGACAATTGAGTAACTGAGTAACTTTTTACATTCCAAAAACGCATCAATTTGGGGTTTTATAAGGGGTTCCATATAAATTTCTTATGGCCACTATTTTGATTTTCAGTGCATAATATAAAGAATATGTTAGAGCAAATTTATAAGGCTAGCAAATATTGACTACAAAAACAAAAGGTGTTGGTTTGGAATAGGTGTTCATAGAATCAATCAACTAGTTTTGTTTCATCGTCCGCCCGTCAGTCATATATATATATATATATATATATATATATATATATATATATATATATATATATATATATATATATATATATATATATATATATATATATATTACAATACATTTTACTATAAATGTATTTATAACTGTATAGACTGGTTATGTAGAGTAATTTATGAATGCAAATTATAAAATTTTAAACATTGATACTCAATCATTTATCGAATATCTAAACCATTAACTTTCTTAGTTGTTATCTTCACTTGTTTTTCATTAGTTCTTGAATTATAATATATTATGTTTGTGTATTTCATTGTGATAAAAATTTCGTGATTAATCTTCGAAATATTAATAATATAATAAAAATTTTAAAAAACGTTTGTACCGTTTCATGCGAGGAGGATCTTTGCCAGACCATAGCAAGTACAGCGGCTGCATATGAAGATGCAGCTGTAACAGATGAAGATACCACCGATGATGTTGATGGACCTTGATGACGTGTTGCTGCTGTTATATTAGATGTTCTATTTTGCCTGGGATACGTATAATAAGTGGTTGTTGTGGAATTGTTATTATTTGACGACATAAAATCATAAAGGACATTAGCCCCTTTAATACACTTAAAACAATAAGCCACTTTGAACAATGAACAAAAGAACACTTAAACAAACTCAAAAACAAAAAAAAAAACCGAAAACTCAACACAAGATCACATATGTTGAGAACATTTTTGGATATTTTCCAGTTAGGGATGATGATGCTGTTATTATTCGTTGATGATTTTGTGAAGAATTTGGTGATAGTAACATTTGCATTTTTATCAATCACAATAGATATTTCTCGCAATGTTATTATGACAGATAGTTAAGATGACTGATGATTTATATCTGTTTACTGTGTCTCGTAACATTTATCGGTGTTGTCGAGAGTTAAAGAGATATGATAACGATAAATATATGTGTATGTATATGTGTATAGGCAACCAGCCACGCACTTTTTATTATAAAAACGTGTGTTCGAGCACTGTAAATATTGTATGCTGTCTGTATTGTATTCGCTACAATATAATATACATAAATGGAATATGTATGTATAAACGTACGGTTGTTCTCTCAGTATAGTAAAGTGTATATGATATGAAACCCGCCTACGATCGATACATATCGAAATATGCGCATGTTTCATCCCTTTTAGAAAATTTTGCAACATACATTTTAAGTGGTTTACTGAGAGTTTCAAAATATTTTGTTATGGTCAATGGTCAAAATTTTTTTTTGAAAAGGAACTTTTTTGTACGCTCAAAAAACATTTAAAACTAGTTTCAATGATAATCCAAATTGATAATTCTATTGAAATTTGAAAATTTTTGCTATATCAATTTTTATTTTCTAAGGAAAAATAAAAAGGAGTTATATAACTTAATGTTGAATTTTTGTTCTGTTTTCTACGTTTAAGAATTAAATATCAATAAATCTTTTTTTTTTTTTTTTTTGTATTTCAATAATTATAAATTGATTAAAAAAAATCGATCTTTTTAATTCTCTAATACGTACGTAGATCATGCCGAAACTAGATTCACGGATAGATATTTCCGTGGAATACTAAAGATCGATTTTTTCCTTAATTGCTGGTACTTTTAAAATTACTTTTCACATTTATTTTTCTTTAATGTTTCTTTAATTATATATAGCTCCAAATTTAAACTCATATGTCGAATATTTAAACAACTCAACCCTGCTAGTTGTTTACGTATTTTGAGTCAAAACAAGAAATTGATACTATGTAAGTTAGATAAGGAGTTAGCAACCTGTAATGTTCCCAGTATACATGAATTGCAGTTTCAATTCCCGCTGTGGCAAGAAAATTTAGTTTAACTTCTAGTGGTTAGCTGGTGGTGTGCAATAGTCTAGAGCGGTTGACCAAATGATCACCGGCTTATTAAAGTGGTTGATCAAAAAATGTTTAAAACGGTGCCAGCCTTCAGCCACTCTTTCATTACTACATACTAGATATAATCGATATGAATTCGATTACTTCCTGGTATACGAATGCACGCACGTCAGTATTTTTCACATTGTCTCCAACAAAATATATCAAATCGAATACCATCGTATTTACGAATATCATTATGTATAATAAAACGATAATTAGAACTGACAAAAAACAAGTGGAGATAACAACTAACAGAGTTTATTTAGATACTCGATATATGGTTCAGTATCAATGTTTAAACTATTTTTAATCATTAGCATTCATAAAACATTCTAAATATCTAGTCTATACAGTTATAAATTCATATATAATAATAAAAATATGTATTGTAATTATATTTGACGTGTATTAGTTCAGTTTAAGCTAAAGTTGTGCTAGAGTTATTGTTGAGAAAACCGGCCAATTCGCTATTTGCTTTTGAAATTATCGTTTATGGTTCGATGGACCAATTTTGCTCGTTCACGAACTTTTTTTTAGGACTAGAACACCTGTAGTTTGAGTTGAATAGAGTAACTAGGTGATTATATGAATGCTTATATCAAAATTTCGCATATAAATCTAACTTATACTATTTATTTCGAATATAATAAGTTAAAATATTTGTTTCCCAAAGTTGCCGTTATTTAAATTGGATTGATATGACCTAGCCATACTGTACGAACGTAAAAAATAAGTTTATTTCTAATCATTGATGTATATGATACTTAATTTTTTTTATAGTGTCTACAATAATTATCAAATACTGAAACCATTGCAATGAAAATTAATTAAAATTGAAATCCAATATTACTTGATTCTTAATATGTTCTTTTGTATATAATAAATAATAAGTACATACATATATATTTTTATATATTGAACTTGTTATTAGCAATAAATTTCGCGTTTTACGAATAAGATAAAATATCATTTACGATGGTGAGAGACAGGCTATGTTTTAGTTGTAGGTAGGTTTGTTTATATATTTATTGTATGTTGTTACAGGTTGTAATTGAATGAGATACGATCACATTTGATTCAATAAATTTTCATAAATTATTTAACATCTACCTACTTTATTTTTGGTATCGTATGAATTATTTAAATCAGAAAATATGTATATATATACAATACTTCTTCTTTAATGATGATGAAATGAAACTTGGTGAGATATCCGAGCAATATTTTTGTAATCAAACTTGAGAAGCAATAATGGTGATTACAGTGAATTAAAATGCAATTCGAAACAAAATTGTTCCACAATTGACCATATGGTAATTAAGGTTAATTTTACATAAGGTGGTTATTTTAATGACGAGGTGCTCACAATCACATGCAGTTTTTTGAATGTACATGGATTCGATCTTCTTGTGACCTTATTTCAAAATATTATAAGATAAAATGATAGTGTATTTCATTCTATTATTTTTAATTTCACTACGTCTATTTGCACCTAATCGTATTACGACAAATGAGTACTCACTTATATATTTTTTGAGCTAAGAAAAATAAGGCTTGGATCCAAGATAGTTATTATATTCATTTATAAATATACACTATTATCGCTATTATTTATAATATACAATATTATATGTTTATAATATAATATGTATTAACCAAAAAAAGCCGAGAGTCGAGAAAACAAGCTTTCATGTGATCAGTGGACTAACGAAAATGATTCCACTTTAATAGCATACATCACTAAAAGAAAGATCAGTGACACGTTGCAGCTGATATTTTATTTAACTTTTTTATTATTTAAGACTCCGTTGGTATTTGGAATTTTCAGTCTAATTCTGAATAAAATAAAATAATATAATAAAATAATTTTTAGTTCAATATTTTTAATTTAACTGAATTGATTTTTTCAATTCCCCTCCTTTAATTTGTATCCAGTCATACGAAGATAACCTCTGTTTTCAAATATTTGAATTCTATGTTTGTTATTTCTTTCTCAGGTTTTTTAGTGCCAAGTTCTGCAACATTCAATACTCATTGGTATACTCTCATGTTTGGATTACAGATCATATGACGTCAAAAGGTGTGGTTACATGGTAGTGGTAGTCGTTATCCCATGGGATAAACATTTTATGACTTTTTGGTACAAAAAATTGGGTAGTCTTTTTATTTCAATTGAAATATAAAATATTAGTTATACCTGTTGTGTTGGATTTTAATTTTAAAATGCAATGTTACTCTAACACTTTCGTGTTATAAATTTTTAGATTTTCTATATAAAAATTATATAAATCAGTTATCTGACCCAAGTATACTGTTAATATACTGAGTTTGTTCTACAATGCATCATATTATTATAAACACAAGCGAATTATAATATGTGTGTGACAACATTAATATTTTTAACAACTTTTGTAATATTAACACCTTTGCTGGTAATCAAATTTAGGACCATTGAAATGTTAGTCGTATGTGCTACCAACAACACCACAGAAACTTGGTTTTTAACTACTTATCTTATCTTGTAGTATATTCTCAATATAACCCATTATGTATGTTTGAAAATTTGGTAAGAAATAAAATATTTTCTGTTTTGAATAATAATTATGGCTGGCATTCATATAATCAATCATCCGATTTGTTCATTTTGACGATCAACTAGGCGATCATCTAACGTTATCACTACTTTACTTGGTTACAATTTAATTTGATAAATCACATATAAAAAATGAAAATAGTTAAATAGAAGAAAATCAATACTAATCATAATCGTTTATAAACGTTTAATTAACAATACAAGATAAAATAATAAAGATAAGCGTTATGATTGCGGTGCGTTGTTTGTCCTCGGTATATTTAAAGCACCAAAATTTAATAAAATGTATTTTTTATGACTTGTAATGGAAGTGAATTATAACGTATATAAAATAATAAAAGTTATTCACTCGTAAAAAATTATACTAAAAAAAACTAAACTGCTACGGCGATGTGTAGGTAGAGCCACATAAACACGCTGAAGGAGACGCGATATTGTTTGTATGTTTATTCTCATATTTTTATAATTATTGTTTTCCTTTTTCCAGGGAGAAATGAAAAATCTCTTAACAGCCATATTATAATGGGTACTAGCTGATTTTAAACACAAGATTTATGTACAGTTAAATTCATATTAATTGTTGCAATTTAATTTTCTTTTATTCCGCGAATACCTCGGATTTTAGCGTCTTGAATCTCGATTAGAATTTATATTAAAAGTTTTAATTTTTTTTTAATTGTTACGATGTACACTCTTTCGATATAACTATTACTTCAGCATATTAAGCTTCATATATTATTAAATATTTGAGCGCTTCTAGTCGGTCTTGGTAAAATACTTGGTAGAATGTGCAGTTGACGACATTGTCAAGTATGTACGCAGTTAATCAAGCTTGTGGATTGGATCCTTCATGAAAGTAATTTTTTCTTCTGCTTCTACTGAATCGTCTCAACAAACAGAGCTATTTTTTCGAAGTCATAGAAATAGAAAACACTCCGATTAATTAGTTATTCCATTTGGACCACAAATAAATGTATATAGTACCACAAAATCCGTTCTGGGTCGAACTAATCTTTTCTCATAGCTTTGTTCACAATGTTACAAAATGGTCATTAAAAAGGAAGACAGAATGGTACTCAATTAAAAAAATTATTTTTAATTAGATATTTATCTTTTCTTTCCAATTTCTTTAAAATAGATCGAAAAGTCCGAAAAATTTATGGAAGTGCTTATTAGAGTTGCATATTTACTAGTTTTGCCAATGATTGGAATATGAATTCAATAATAAGCGCTCCAGGTCCACGAATTTGTGGGTTGCCAACGTCCAAAGTGACTCATAAATCTTCACCCTATTGTATATTTTTATGAGTAAGACAGTACTATGTTGATGTGGTTTTATTATTATTTACAAGCGATTGACGTTATGTTTTTTGTATCGCTCGCTTATATAAGCACACACACTCACACCCATCCAAATACACCCACACCCAAACACACACACATATATATATACACTCAAATCCATATATCAGTCTTCTAACATTTCTGTATAAAATCTATCTATACCCATCTATACCCATGATGTCATTTCTTCTGTAAAATATTATTTTCGTCATTATAATGATACCATTTTCTATACCAAAGAGAAGAATTTTCACTTATATAGAGAACTGCATATAAAAAAAAATATATAAGAGAAATTTTTTGTTGTATTTTTTTAGTAGAAATATCAAGTACTGTTTTCTTTCTATTAGAATAAAAAGAATTGGAGAGAAAAATGCTATGATATTTCTTAAAAGAACATGTCATTAATAATTTTATAAAAGTTTGTTAAAAAGAAGAAAAACGAGTGAAAAATGAATAAGAAAAACCTTATTTTATGTTATGTAAATAGGATCGTATAATTTTTTTTAATTATTAAATATGGTAGTTTTAAGAGTGACAGTCTTATTTTAATCATTTATAAATAATATACGTATCTCTTTTATTCATCGTTATACATCGGAGACAAACTTAGCACGAGAATAATTCTTTGAGACAGCATTACACATTATATTTAACTTTATCTCCATAGATCATAAATACTTATACCTTAAAAAAATCGAATTATAATATTTTCTAATTTCCAAAAAAGACAATTTTTTACATTTTTTTTATTTAATTAATAGACTTCATAATGATAATGTATTGGAAAATTAATGAAAAACGTATTAGATTAGATAAGTAAGACCAAGACCAAGACTAAGACTCAAAATGCAAGGCCAAAATCAAGACTGAACACCAATGCCATAAATGTCCTGGTCTTGGCCTCAGTCTTTCTTTGCACATCACTTTTAATTAAATATACAATAGAGGTAAGTATTATCTAAACCAAAGGCAATCCAACATAGAGTGTCTGCCGATTAATCCAATTTCATTTAAAGTTGTTCCAGAATGAAAACACTTTTTTTCAGATTTTGTCTATTTTCAACGGACTCAGATGCGATCCTGAAGTTGCAGAATATTTGCCCGTTTATATCATTAGATAATCAAGCTCAAGTTTAGCGATTTCAAGGGACATTTTCCTTTCAAACCATGCAAAAATTAGAGGAGTCTCAACTATTTTCTATTATATCAAAAAAACTTTCGACGGAATTAATGTACGGGAGTAAAAATATTACAATTAATAATATTCATTTTTTTCTCCGTCATGCACGTTTTCTCGTATAAGTTGAGTAACACAATAGCAGTTTTCACATCTTACCCATAATTTCGAATTGAGACCGAGAAGTAAATCTTTTTCTACATTCCCAAGCTCATAACTTATTTACATTTATATCATTATAAGTATTAATAATATTTATAATACATAGTAAATACTCTGGTTATAACTTTTAAAACATAGTCAATGCACAGACTATACTAAAACCAAGTGTTTTCATACTGGAGATGCTTTAATTAATTTTTCTTGAAACTACAGATTGATTTGAATTTTTAACTATAAACATAAAATATAGATACTTTTTTATATAGAAGGGATTAGTTACATTCTCTGAAACCCTTTTTGATTTAAATAAAAAATTTATGAAATATGATGAAAGGGGCATCTATTAATTTAAATTAATTTAATTTTTTTTTAAAGTAAAAAACAATTTATTAAAATCGATTTTCATTTTTCGCAATCTGTGGTTTCAGAGATCTGTGTTTAATCCAATGTCAAAATTTTCTTGTTTGAGTATAGCATTTAATAAGACTGCGAACCATTGATATTTTATATAAATGAGATTGTGCATTCATACCAGATTTAAAAACAATGAAATTTTGGGTATTAAATTAATCAAAGTTCTTAGAAAAGTATTACAAAATCTACAATCGAAATAGATTTACAAACTATATGTAATTCGTATTAACAGTAATTTGATTAAACGTTTGAAGAGATGAAAATATTATATAGGCTTTATATAAGTACCTATATAGGCTGTACGCCCACAACATGCAACATCATACAACATAAAGCTAATAGCTATATGTATCTATTATTATTCAAACTTCAGTGTCTAATTAATTTGGAATTGTTTTACATTTGTTATCTAGATACATTCATCCTACATAATATATAGAAACCGAGGTTTATATTATATATTTATATATATATACTACATACAAATGTGATTAGAGATACATAACAGAGTTTCATTAAAACTTTTCCAAATGGAAATGTTCATTGTATAATAATAAATGTACAAATTTAATTGAATTAAATATTGAAATATATTTTTTAATTTATTTATATACACACTGGACCTGCCCTAAAAATTGTAATAGTAATTTATATGATAAGCTAATCAAAATAAAAGATCGCAAAATAAACAACAAGTAGTTAGTTAGAGATGAGAAAAAACCAAAACAAAACCAAGCCATAACCATTTTTGTTGTATATTTTATGAACAATTCCGATAAGTAACCGGAATCCTCAAAAAAAAAAAGAAAAAAAAATTGTTAAAAATTTTCTGTCCCGTTCAAGTTATAGGCCGAACATTTGTTTAAAAAAATTCTCAAATTTCTCAACAATATTCGCTATCAATTTTGGAAATGCTCAAATACAAGCGGTCCACACCAATCGGGTATCCGATACCAAATACAACAACCGGTTGTCCCACATCACAAGGTATCGGGTCCTGACACCAAATACCGGGTGCTCCAAAATTGTCACAACGACGCGTAACCGGGTCCACTAGTATCAAATATAAAAAGGTAATGACATACTCTAACACATGATTTACAAGAATATTCTCGAAGCATCTATTCTTTTTCCACTGTTTGGTTATTGTTGACCATACGAAAATGATTACCGGTAAGAGACTGAAATAAAGACTTTCTTTGTCTTAGGCCGAAGCTATGTTTTTGTGCTATCTAAAATCGAAAAACAGACATAAGAAACATTTTCATTTTTTGGAAATATTTAAAAAAAAGGTATATTTTCACTCTTTGTATTTTTTCATGCTTTATTTCTTCGTCATACATATTTTTGTGTATATTGAGCAAAAATAAGCACTTTCCATCACTTGTGATTTTTTTGAAGCATCTTTCTACAATTAGAAAGTTTGTTATCTGCATTAAAAAAATTTCCCTATTATTAATGTCAGAAAAATTAATTCCACATTTAATGAATTTTTGTATATATAAATGATATATTCATCATAAAAGTTCAATAAAACGAATAACACACATTGTTACATACATTTTGTCAAAACAACTACCTTGACTTTCACATAAAAAAAATTCAATATTTAAAAAAAATTTATTATAAAATTTCAAAAAATGTAATTATTTTTTCAATATATTTAAATAATAGATAATATTTATATAATAATATCATGATATTTAATAACATAAATATTTTATTATTGAATATATGCTATTATTGATTGATTAATTTTCTAATATTTATTTATTATATGAATATTTCTATAATTTTTTTTTTTTTGTAATTTCTCTTTTTTTTCAAACACATTATCATTTCTTCACACATGAGTGTGTTTTTTAAATACCTGTTACAAGATGTGTGTGTGTTTTTTTATTTATAATATACTATTTTTGGTTAATAACTATACTTAAATGAAATTAAATATGCGTTTAAGAATAATAATTATTTAATAGATCTATAAATTTTATTTAAACTTTCATATGGGTATAGTTTAATGTTTGAGTAGCTGTGTGTAATAAATTTTTTATCTAATTAACATTTAAATTTGTACATTTATTATTTACAAGCCCATAAAGATGTTTTTGATTTTGAACAAAGTAAACTATTTATTTTATACTACAGTGTGATACAGACCAGTTCAGAATTTTTTACTATTGAGAGTACGGTCGAATGCCTAAAGAGAAAAAAACACATTATTTTAAGTATATATAAAGAAAAATTTCTTCAATGCTAGAAGCAAAATTTAATGCTTGTTGGAAAAATGTTTTTGGACTTCGTATTATATTCTCATCATGCCTTAACTTGCTTTGACTAAAGTAACTCGATTTTTATAAATTTTAACTACAAATCCTTATACATTTTTTACCGACTTCATAAAAAGGAAGATTATCAATAAGGGTGTATTGTTTTTAATGTTTTTTATCTCTGAGCTCTGTTTATTTTTATTTGAAAGGGATTATTAAGGAGTAGAGGGGCCAAAATAAATATCAACCCGAATACAAGTTTTTAATAACAAGACGATACTATTAAGTAAAAAAAAAAATTATGTGAAATACTCCAATAAATAATTCCTTTATGACCAATTACCTTTCGAAGGCGACACCATTAATATTCTTAGTTATAAATTCATTCATTGACGCTGGTTTCAGAAAGAAGTTGGTCTCAAATGAATTATTTATAGAAGTATTCAAAGTTATGAAATTTATAAGAACTTTGGAGTGAACTGCGAGAAAAACGAAAACAAAATTTCTACAAACAAGTTTCTTACAATTAACTGCAATATATCTCGACCTTTAACTAAATAATGTGAATGATAGATGTGTACACAAATGGTAGATGTGTTTTGATATTTTTTATCACCATTTTACATATTTTCAATTTTTATTGTTAACAATTCATTATTATTATATTAATAACATTCCAATTATTATAAAATAATAAGAGGAAGGTGATGGATGCCTGTGTAATATCGTTGCTGGCATATGGATCCCAAGTTACGGAACTAACTACAAAAGATTACAAAAAACGTTGGCATGAGTTGTAAATATAAGAAATAAAATCTAAATAAAAATTTAGTACACAATAAACACCTAAAATGGCATTGGACAGGACATATGTCAAGGTTTGGGGACACGCGCAGGACTTCTACTATATAGACAATCCTTTATTGCAAAAGACGAAAAGGCCGCCAAATAAACCTTTCGAGTGACGAAATTGATAAATACTCGGGAAGTCAGTCAATGTGCCAGGCCAAAAATAGGAAAAACTGAGCAGTAGAGGAGGTCTATGGTCAACCACTCGGCTAAATTAGATTTCAAATATATTAATTTATAATAATGTAAAATTTCGTCTACATACTGTTCGGTTTGCAAATGAATTCAAGAAATTTGAAATTCGCCACAATATCTGTAATTTTTTTAAATATATTTAATACGTATTGCAATTACAATGTAGTTATCATTAGCATCTACATTTTCATTAGTTTTTAACTAATATTGAGATCTATATAATAAATCTAAAAAAATTTAGCAGTTAAATTTTAAATAAAACTATGATAGACTTAGAAATCATTTCCTACCGACGATGGGTAGTATAGTTTCTGACCATAATAATGGAATATGTATTTTAGTTCTTGAAATTAAAAAGGTTATTTCAAATATTCGAGATTAAATTAAAAGGTATTTAAAACGTTTTATCTATGAAATCTAAATAAAATAGAGGTTAATGTTTTGGCTGACAAATAATGCAAAATGATTTAATACAAGATTTATAAATAAAGATACAAGTAAATGTAAATTTAGCTTTTATGAGACACGCCAATAATATTCTGATAAATATAAATATTATTATTTTTTTTTATGTCGAAAAACTTTAAGATACAAACTTTCTCACAATTAAAGTGAAATAAGTACCAAAGCAAATGGCCTAAACGCGTCCCGTAAGGTCCACATATTTTACACACACAACAAATATCTGCCTAAAAACGTTGTATTTGAGTACCTGAAAACGTAAAGATATGCCAAAATATAAGATATACAAAGTCGGCTACATTATGGCTCACTGGGAAGTTAAAACAGACATATATAATAAAGACTTTCTAATGTATCAGGAATTGTAGTTCTTTAAAGATTTTAGAAATGTTTTTCAGGCATACCAAATTTCATAATATTTGAAAAATTATTTTTATTCTTATTTGTGCGGAAAATTGGGAAAATTCAATGTATATTGTAATAGAGATTGGCTTTATCATAGATATCTCTTTATGGGTTCTTAAATTGAGCATATTGGACGCAGGTTGTAAAAAGGATGAATTTGGCGAAAGCCAGACAGGAGATAAGGCAGAGTGGTTTTAGTGGTTTTACTAAATATTTTGTTTTGGCTCTTGAAACTTTCCCTTTCCATGATTTTTAATTTCCAATTTTAAAAAATCAATTCCCCCTGAAACAATTATATCAGAGACAATTTTTAACTTGAAACCATCAATTTCGGATAAATTGTAGAACAAATTTTTAATATTTCGTTTCTCAGGGTGAAAACGATAAATTCTTATACCATTACAAAAAAAAAAAAAAAAAAAAAAACAATAGTAGAAGAAAAAAACAACAATGTATTTTCATTCATAATTTATGCAATAATTCATGCTTTGCTTTATTAGACTAACATTTATCAGTCTATCAAAAAGCAGTCAAATGATGTCATGTAAAAGTTCATTTTTACGATGTTTTTCGGTAAACAAAAATGAACAACCTTTTCTGACTAAGTTAAATCATGAATGCATATAATCCATCTATAAATAATATCAAAATATATAGGTATTTGTATATCTATGCTCTACCATTTCTGAAATGAGTTTTGAACACGCACACATGTACAGTGACTTCCAAAAAGAATTCCAATTTTTTTTTTTTTTTTGTGATACGTTTAACTTGAATTAATTATTTTGAAGCAAGCATTAAATTGAAGCAAATTCAAATTTTTTGTAAAAGGAAGAAATTTTTAAATGCCGAAGCCAAATGCATGTATTATTCTAACAAAACAACATAAAATGCACGCACGTGTTGATTTTTATTTTATTAGTTTGGCAGTCGCAAATAAATAGACAAAAAACCAAATTTAATTGATAGAATCAGTGATTCATTTATGATAATTATTTTGTAAACAAAAAGATCTCAAAGTTAAGGTTACTTAACATAGATAGAGTTTAATTTTATTCTAATAAAAATCTATAGAAAAAGTGTATTTCCAGGTTATTTTTGTTGCCGTATTTCAATGAAAAAAGAATTAACATACATTTTACTGGGTACTTTTTATTATTATACCATGCATAATATCAAACAATTCTTACGGAGTTTACAATGAAATTCAATTAGTTTTTAGCAAGTATTTTATAATTTTTTACTAAATCAAAGTAATTACTATTACTTGTATCTGTAAGTTATTGTTCACGTGAGAACAAGGCGAATTTCTAGACGTGCAAAACACACAGTATTTTTTATCTACAGTTAAGGCGCAGCGCTGTGGTGACAAGACTCCGTAAAACAGCTTAATTTGTGCTTAGACTAACGAACTTTTAAATTTACAATTCGAAATTTGGGGGCTATAAAAGTATTTATAAATTTCATGTAAATATCTCTTACCCTTTATTCCCATTTGAAAATCAATGACATCTCAAATCTTCAGAGCTTAATATTTTATTTTCCACGACTTTTCTAATAACTAAAGTGTCATTGAGTAAAGAAAATGTACATATTATTTTATTACAAAACAAAAATGACTTCCATAAATATATCTTTTACATACGGCTACAAGCTTAACATTATTCGCACCTTATTTTTCTTACTATTAGAAAAATAGATCGTATGAAAACTTAAAGCAGATTTTGTAAAAAAATAATATACTCTACAACTTGAGTAATAATTTCAAGTATCATTTCCAGCGAAGAAAAAAGTCAGGACGTTTACCAAAGGACACTTTTCATGATCTGAAGCCCGTTTTTACGCTGACGGAAAATTATGTGGTACTTTATATCTAAAGTTTATAGCTAAATCTTTCATTCCAATATTTAGCCGTTAACTTTACTTTACGCAATTAAAAAATATGCTCAATTTAATAATGATGGTACAAAAAGCTTACACATAATATGATTTAACAAACTTTTTTAATTTTAACTTGATTATTAAAACTGTACAAGAACTTTTAATTGCAATTCTAAATCCTATGTTTCCACACAACATATAAATATTAAATGCTCTTTGTTATACGAAATACAATGGTTAAAATGAAATAGGTAAATGGTATTTCCTGTACATATGATTTGAAACGACGATTGAATTTGAAAACTTTTTTATTAACTCACTAAAAACTTATTAAAATAATATTTATTTCTATGTAATATTTTGGTTAAAATTTTAACATTTCATAAGTATAAGAAACTAATTTTACGGGGTAAAAGAAATATTTTTAATACACAAATATTTTATATCTGATCGTAGTAAAAAACTATATTTTATTTAGAATTATTATTATTATTATTATTATTATTATTATTATTATTATTATTATTATTATTATTATTATTATTATTATTATTATTATTATTATTATTATTATTATTATTATTATTATTATTATTATTATTATTATTATTATTATTATTATTATTATTATTATTATTATTATTATTATTATTATTATTATTATTATTATTATTATTTATAACGAATTGAAAATATTACATAAAATTTATTTCGTATCTTGAATTTTTAGCAAGAAAATATATTCCTAACACGGTTGGTATCCATTTTTTATCTACTTATTTATAATAAGGACATTAATTATTCATCTCTTATGATTTTTTAACTTTTGGTATCGAGAAACTCTTGCTATCAAAAAATCTCTATAGTTAATAGTTGCAGTTACTGGAACCTAAGTTTCCTGCCATTTTTATACTCGACATACAGTATGTCAGAGTATATTAATTTAAGTATAAAGTTTGTAACGCAACCAAGTATTGACCGCTTATTATTAAAAACAGTTGAAACATTGAAGCTAATTTTGAACCAAAAAAACTGTGTTTTCTTTGTTAGGCCTGGGACTTTTCAATCCATGTGTTATATTACGTTTTAATGACGTTAAAGGGACGTTAAAATAATTTGGCTTATGTTGAACAACTTCACTAATACTAATAATAATCGGTCTATGGCAAAAGCGATATTTAAGGTTTATGCTAAATTATCTTCACAATTCAAATGTGCAATATAAAAAATTATTTTGGAAAAACATCTATAAAAACAGGAAAAATCGAAGATAAATACTAAAAAATTTATTAAAGGAACAATTGAATTTTTATATCTACATTTAAAAACATTAAATAATCAATGGGTTGAGTTGTTTATCAGAATTAATTTTGTTTATCTTTTATCTAAACATTTTAACTGAAAAATTATAAAATACACCATAAAATACAATTATAAAATACACAATAAATTTGTGTATTTTATTATTTAAATCTAGAAGATTCAGGTCCATAATCAGAAAAATGATTAAATTTAAATTTTAAAACAGTTTCAACATCTAAATATACAGATTATTCCAACTTTGATGTACGTCAGTTTTCTGATTTCAAAAGAAATATCCATTTTAATAAAAAAAAAATGGATGCTAATTAAAGATCCGAATTCATCGAGCTTTAACCATATAGCACGCCTAGATTTTAAAAAATCTGACGAATAGTAAATGTATGAGCCGTGCTACATTAAAAAAAAAAAGCTACAAATATCTAAAATAAACAAATTAATTCTAATTCTAACCTTGTTACAATTTAAAATGCTATAAAAAACGCATTAACCTAGTCTTATAGATTAAATCAAATATGATGATATATTAAGAAATGAATGCGTAAATTTAACGCTCGCCTCCACATCAAATAATGATGAACATGACCTCTATGAAGATGGTTTGACCACGAATAATAATAATATATCATGTGTTCTCCCTGTATGTCTCATTCATCTTAATTTATACTGGCATTCTTTCTTTGAAGTTTTTTTTTTTCAATTCTAACGCAATTTGATAATAAAATGTCTATGAATTATTTTGTTGTTTGAATTGTTACAGACTACGTGACTTAATTAAAGTTTATTTGAGTATTGTTTTTTATCTATTAATTTTTTCTGTAAAATATAAAGTCCGTAGATAAAAGAAAAGCACCTGCATTACACTTTGTTTAATCAATATCGAAAGTTTTCTTCTATATTATACGCATAATTCTCTTTCCTGCCTTTTGAAGGTATAGGCTGCTATTTTTCTTTGGTAATAGCCACTAATTAATTTTAGTATTGTAAAAAAAAGTAAATCTTTGACTTGATATTTTATTATATTTAATTTTCAAAGTGAGGTAACGTGTTTTTAAAATAAATATGACTTTTTTTATTAATCATTTTAAAGGATGTTTCGGAAGAATTCGGAATAACATTTAAAATTAATTTCTACCCTCTAAACTTAAATAAATACTTTAGTTTTATTTTAGCCGCAGATATTGAGTTTTCATGATTCACTGCGTTCAATTAAAAACTTTTTAAAATACAAATTGTAAATATTTTAGTATCACTTAACCTAATAATAGAAATTGTTTTCAAAATTAATCAGATAATATTTATTTTAAAATAATCAAAAATTGATTAATAATTGTGAGGATGTTATGATTGGTATAAAATCATATGACAAATAAATGTTTGTTAATCGGAGTATAGAGAAAAGAAAAATTATAAATAAAACACAAGCATTTTAAAAGAGGAAGTTCTTGTGGTTTGTGAAGATAAGAATCGTCTAGTACTTTATTCTATGAATAATAATAAATGCGGTTTATTTTAATTTTATACATACATACTATATATTACTTATATAGTCCAGGAGCCAAGATCACAAAGTCGTATACACCTTCAAACATATTTCCATTCATGGAAAATGCAATTATAAACATTATTATTGAAAATTATGTATGAGTAGAAAATACATTTTTAGAAAAAGCTTAACATTGTAGCAGCAATATTTTGGACTCTTCAATTTTAGAAAATAAAAATGCCAAAAAGAATTAAAATCTTAAGTTTTGTTATGAATATAAGAATATTTCAAATATATTTCATTATTAATTAATAAATAATCGAATTATGCTAAATATGCAAATTTTAACCCAAAATTTTTCAAAATTAGTGACACATGGTGTGGAAAAAATTTCAACGTTTAGACGACACTTATAAGTATTTAAAATGTTCTTAAAGATTCTAAAAAAAACTGAATTTATTATTATATTGAGAATGTCGTTAAGATCTAAAGAAGGTTAGTTGGTGTAAGAAATTGAGTAAAATGATACAATCATCGATGTATTAATTAGCACGAGCTTAAGCCAGTAAAAAGAAGTGTATTGTTATTTGTAAGATTGCTGTGAAATGAAAATTACTATGATATTTGACTAATTATTTGATTTTTAAAAAACTATAAATTTAAAGTTAATATTTTTAAAATCACTTTCATAAAACAGAAGGGCGCAACATTGCATCGGGCCTAGGGTGGCACATACTCTAAATCCATCTTTGGTAAAAAGAAGGGCAAATTTTTTTCTAATACATCCTTGACAAGCAATCAGTAATAATCAAAATTGAGACGTCTATAACAAAGATAATTTCTAATATAAAATACTTCGTTATTCATCATTTTTACTATTGCTGTTGAAAAAATGATGAATTACAAAGCATTTTTTATTAAAAATGTTAGTGTATACTAAATTTTATTACATTTAGATTATTTTTTAAATTATTTGTGCGCAAATATTGAAAGAAATACAATGTATTTTACATTCAAGATTATCTTTACTATAGATATTTCAAAAGTATATTAAAAATATTTGCAAAATTACCTTCGCAGAAAAATTATATATATACTTTTTTTATATTACAGCGTAAGAAACGTATATTACACCAATTTTTAATTAATGATAAAATTCGTCAAATTAAACATAAAATTTAACCGTTGGCTACTGAACTTGGATACAGATTTCAATCAAGCAGTCCCGCTTAATTATAAGACACTTTACTGTAAATTTTACATCTATGTGAGTCAACTGTATTTATAATGAGTCATCGGCTTTTTGTTTTTTGTATCATTAATTTTGTGTAAATTGTTTTGAGTTCACTTCATTTATTAATAAACATTTAAAATTTATGTATTCCAGTCTAATATAATAAAGTAGTTCCTACAATACGAGACGGGACTACATTTTTTATTACTTCAATTGAAGCGTCAATACTTTACAAACATGTATCCAAAATACATTTTTTTTAATCTTTAAAAATCAGCAAGATAAAACCATCCAAAATTCCTAATTAAGCAAAAAAAGAAAAATCTATGTTTGACGTCAAGTGTTAGTATCTTCATATGCATTACATGTTAAGCATCCTTTACATGATGAAAGAGACAGAAAAAAAATCTGTGACAGATTATAACTGTTTTTGTTTTTCAATCAATTTTCAAACAATTTTCAAGTATCAATAATATTTAGTTGAGTTTCACATCAAAATTAGCAAAATCGGTCCAGCCATTCTCTAGTTTTAGCAAGACAAATGAATAGTAATTGATTTTTAAATATACAGATATAAGATATGTACTGTGGTCTATTTTTTTTGACAAAACAAACAAAATATCGTTCAAATAATAAATATACATTTTATCTTATAAAATCAATAGTAAAATTAACGGTACAATGAATTTGTCAATTGATTTTTACATAATACCTTTTTTAAATACATAAAATATAAATATTTTCCGGTTCAATTAACATATCTTATAATAAATAAATAATGTTATTTCCTACATAAAATTTAGAAGAAGGCCATTAATTATTTATTATTTATAAAAAATAAAATGCCTCAAGCATTGGAAATTGTAAAATCCACCCTGTTGTATAAATAATGTCACTAAGGTATAATGAAAAATTAATTTAAATATATATTGTATAAAAAAATTCAAAATTATTGAATATTAATTTAAATGTATATTGAAATGTAATTTACATAAAAAAACAAAACAAAAAAAATTAAATGCAATTGCACCTACGCATAGGACATTTAACCAAAAAAAAAAAAAAAATGAGTAATCAACATAAGTATTTACAGAGACTCTTTAAAACATTAAGGAATTGCCTTCAATACAATATATATATATATTTTTTACAGTTGAATTTCATTTGGGTACTTTTTAATGAACTTGAATACAATAGATTGAAATCAACAAAGCAAAATCGATTATGAGTGCAGAATCGTTTCAATAAAAAAATTCTTTATTTCTCTAGATAATCAAGCGCGACTATAATTGTGCTTACATCACACAGTTTTGTAATGTAAGTCACAATCCCCTTACCCAAAATGTAAGATGATATTGATGAATAACAAATGATTTTGATTGCTTCATTTTTAAAAACCTTATATATTGGTTCTATTTGACGATATAACAATATTGGTGTTTAATTAGAATTCAGGGGATATCGTCCAAAAAGGTAAGGTATCCGAACGTAGACTGTGTGCCTAATCAGAAAATATCTTTAAAACAAAAAAAAAAAATAATATTACTTGTAGGACGCGTTTGATCTTTGACTTAAGTGTAATTTTCGCTCGAAATATTTTCAGTAAAGGTTCAACTTTTATTATACAGAGCGTATAGAAAAAACACAGTCTTTTTATTTTATTTATTATTTTATTCTTATGTTTTTTATTAACAATACATTTAAAAATTACATTTCTTTCATCCTGCCCTCGTAATAATCGTAAAAATCATTTTATTTGTATTTCTCTATGATCTTGGACTAGAAGCAATATAATTTTTAAATATATTGTGAAGTATATAGAACCAACTCTCAACGCTCACTCCTTGCATATAAACATATAAAAGCTGATAACGTGCAGGGCTGATTCTTGACAGAACGTAATTTTCGTACTTCGCATAACTACTACATGATACATCGCTAACAAAAGTTACAGCCTTAGAGAAAAACCGTTACTAAATTTTCCCACGAGCCAATAATTTTTTAGAATTCTATAAATAACTTAAAAAAATTGTTATATATAGCCATTAATAATATAATTTACACTAGATTACGTATACAGGATGTGTACGTGATTCCCAGACTTTTCCAGGTCTCTCATTGACGTTTTCTAGACAAGTTTTTGTAAATGTGAACTATTATTCGGTATTTTTACAAATTATTTCTAAACCTAGGCCTGAACAGTATCTCATTCATGAGTGAGTATCATTATCGGATATATTATGAGATCAAGAAATCAATAATAATTATCAAAATATTAAAAAATTTAAATTAATGTTTAGAGAAGTAAATTCAAAATTCTCTATTACAATTTGCATTATTTGTCATTTTCCCTTACTATTCCATGACTTTTTCAGGAAATTTGAATATCACAAAACGTTCTTAGTAACAATTGAATTTTACAAGTCACGTAAATAACAAAAAATTCCTTAGAAACATTCGTTATAACCTTTAAATTTACTGAAAGAGATTTAAATCGTTTTTGGTTTTTACAATTTGCATATAAATATTTTATAATTATTTAAAATTAACAAAAGTTTCAATGCTGTAAATAATTGTTTCGATTTCAATTTCTATAGAACTACTTTTTCTATATAAATATATATATATATATATACATTATAATTTGCCGATGCCCTTCATCGTCGGACGAAAGTTCAATAAAAGTATGCGTTTTGAAGATCATTGATCGTATAAATAAACTTGAAATTTTTTTTATTAGTTTAAAGTTCTCTATTGAATTGCACATTAATAGTCTAACTTAATACACACGCTATTCAAAAAAATATATTTAATCTATTTTCTAAGTCATGCAACTCAGTGTAGCAATAAGAAAAATACAGTCTTGAACAATTCATTCGTGGTATAAAACTAACGAATTTAATAGATATAGAAAAACATTGATATATTCAAATGTTATGATAAAAGCTCATTATGAAATGAAATCAAAAATTGAAGTTAACAAATTTATAGAGAGTTACAATAGGTAAGGATAGTTCTTGGCAATTAATAAGTCTTCTACTAATAAATACATAGGGAGATACATTTTTGATAGAGTCCTTTATGCCTTTATGATAAAGACAATCTCTTATGCATTGCATTTTTCATTTTATTTTCGCGCACAAATAACTCAAAAAATAATCAAAGATTATGAAATTTCGTATACACAATCTTGATATGAAAACGGGGAACAAGGACTTTTTCCCGAAACAAAGATAACGTTAAATCAAAATTTGATCTTATATCTAGAAATTTGTTTCACGTAAAACTCTTCAACATGCTTCTCCATGTTGTGTACATTTGATAAATTTCATAACATGTGTGTAATTATTTTCATTTGTGTTATTTATGTGCGAAAATACAAAGTACAAAGTATATTACATTAGAAAGTGAGTAAATTTTCCCCTTAATTTCAATCATACTTACAATTTACTTAACTGCAAACTTTTTTCATCAAACTTGTAGGCTACTGCTTAGGATTAAGAGTTTTCAAAAATTTCTTAACAGTTCTACGTACCTGGAACAAAAGAAAAACACATTTGATTATCACTAGGAATTTCAAAATTCTATAAAATCAAGTGAAGATAATCACTAACAAAGTTAATTGTTTAAATATCCGTGTTAAGTTTGGCACACCCGGTAACTCGGTATGTAGGGTGCGCGGGCGGCTATCCGTTTGTCACATAATAAACAAATAATTTGCAATAAAAAACTTTGGCCTGCATAAAAATCAACATCTTCCCCATTTTATCAAACATTTCACATTGAATGCCAAAAACTGCATCTCTCTATCATGCCTAGAATATATTTTATTGCCATTTATTAAATCATTAAACTTTTTCCCACATAAAATCCCCTAAGTAAAAACTTTTACCCATTTCTCCCCGGTTTGCAGCTCTTGACAAAAATGGGATTAAAACTATTCTACCATTTAAGTTTGAACGAATCGCACATTTTGAAAAGAACTTGAGTAAAATCGGTTCAGTAGTTTAAGAGTTCATAGCGGCCAAACAACGTGACACTGAAAATTTTATATATAAAGATAGATAATAATTATGTAATATGTAATTATTCATACAAATTTGGTAAATCTTGACAGAGCTCAGAATCGTTGTTTTAGTGTCCACGAGTGTAGATATATCAATTGAATTTTTAAAAAAGCAATGAAATACTAAAGTTTTACTTATTTTTAAGCAATAAATATTTTCTATAACAAACAAATAATGTATAAAAATATGTAATGAAAATTTACTTTTAGAATATTCAAACTTGAGGTAATCAAATTCTATTGTTGATACAAGGTAACGAATTCTTTTATATAATTTGTAAGAAACCTTGAAAATAAATTTTCATTGTCAATGAAAATATTAAAATCACAAAATAATTTTCCCAAAAAATAAAATTTATGTAGAATCAGACATTCACAAAACGTTATATGATATAATCTATTTATTTTAATTATTTATAACCGCTTTGTAAATTGAATGGTTGATGTTTTATGATTGACCTTCGAAATTGAATTCATTTCTCATAAATTTTAGAAAATTTTCCTTTAAAAAGCCAGAAAGAAAATGTATTTCCTAAAATTTAAAATCCAATATCTTTAGGTAACGTCAGTAGAGCTTTCTAAAATTAAAAATATTGTAATTGACTTATATCAATTATTGAGTTTTATCTTTCAGATATACAGTTTTTAAAATTGTACTCGTATCTGAGTACCTAATAGAGAAGAAGAAATAATAAAAATTTGCTATTTTACGCATCAAAATGTGAAACTAAGTTCAACACCAAGCAAAATTCAAAAATTAAATTTTTTCAAAAACAAATAAGTTATAATCGCCAAAAGATTATTTTCCAATTCTTTCTTGCAAAAAAACGGAGCTTATAAAAATCGCACAACAAAATTTTTAAGGATTAATGTAATTTATAAAATATTTTTATTGAAAATTTTACTCACAATTTGTAACGCTTTGCGAAGACAGCTTTAGTATCTTAATTTTATAGTTTTAACATTTTTATTTTATATAGTAGTATACTTAACCGCAATTTAAAAATAACGGTCTTTAAAATTTGTTCCGTTGTGAAAAAAAAAGCCAAAACCTTGAAAATATATTATTTTGCAAAAACCTTGAATAAAATTGTTATTAATAATATATACGAAAATTTGAATAAAAAAACTTGTAAAAACATGTGTAAAATATATAATTGTACTTTTATGCGTAGGCAGACCATTTCTTTTATAACGAAATGTTACTGACCATTTGATGAGTATATTTGATCACGGGGTAACTAGAGTATTGTACTACAATTGTCATGATATTATTATTATACGAGGTCTGTGACCTTAACACCGAATATTCTAACTGGACTAGAAATAATTATTATAAGGATATAAAAAATACAGAGGTTTATGAACTTGGGTAAAAAGTGTTTAATGATTGATAAAAAGTGTTTGTAAAATGTTGAATTTAAATATTATATGATATAATCGTTTATAATCCAGGTAACGCTGATTTAGGGATGGGGGCGGTACCGACTGAATGCGATTTTTCGTCTTATATGTCAGAGTATATTAATTTTAGCCTTCAGTTTGTAACACTGGAAAATACAAAATATTAATATAGCAATATTTTCATAGAATCAACTAAATAGTCCACTTCAGCCTGTCCGCCCAAATGCCTGCACGTCCGTCTGTGTGTCGTTCCGTCAACAAGATAACACAGAAAGGAAAAAAGATAATGAGTTGAAATTTAGGTGGCATATTTAGACACGACTTTAAGGTCGTGAATCGGCAATATCGGTCCATTGGATCCAATGGGTCCCGGACCCCAAGTTTTGAACCATTAAAGATAGAAGAAAAATTTAAAGACCAAAAATGTTTGGTTTCTTTAAACAAACAACTTTTGTATGAAACATTTTTTGTAAAATGTTTAGGTTCGCCATTGTTTTAGCTCGAATTTAGCTAGTAGGCACACTTATAAATACAATATACACTATTATAATATAAAAATATTTAGCTGTATAGACTGAATGAGTATTTTATGAATGCTTAGATAAAAAATAGTTAGTTCAAACATTGATACTAAATCTTCATATGTTGAGTATCTAAACAATTAACTGTCCTAGTTATATTCACTTGTTTCCCATCGATATTCACTACTGCTTTTTCAAGCAAAATGAGGCTATTGCTTATATCCATACGGAAGGATTGTTTCATATCAAATGCTGATAAAAGTATGATCAATTCTTAGTGTTTTTTTTGCAATTTGATATATACGTGTTACATTTTTGAAATTATTCCTGATTGTTGAAGTATTTAAAAAAATAATATAAGATATAAAAAAGAAAAAAAAAAAAAATAATATTATAAATTATAGTCTAATAGTTTGTCTCTTTAATATTTTACAAACTCCTTATAAATGACTTTACTTACTATTATTGCATTTTATGTTTTAATTTTCGAAATAATTTATTCATTTTTATTCATTTTTTTTTCTAATAAATTGTTTTTATTTAATGGAAAAACAAAAAGAGATAGATATATATTATCGTTGATTAGTTCATAGACCTTTTTATATTTTCCACTATTTGCTTATAGAATTTAACAAAATAATATATAATTTTTTTATTTGAGTTTATTCAAGTAGTTGTCTCAAACCATTTAAGGATATCAAAATCTATACATAAAAATTCAACCACGCAAAACACAGTTAATATATTTTTTGTTGTAGAATTTGATTTGATTAATGATTTCATTTGAAAAAAATAATTGTATTTATTTAATTTTATGAAATATGTGAAAGAATACCTGTTGAAAAATCATATTCTTAATTAATCTTTTAGATCTAGAAATAAATCGCATTAGTGAAGGATAAGAAAAGTATCATTTAGAATATTAAATATTATCAGGAAAGCAGTGGGTTAGAATCGAAAAAACGAAAAAGCTACAAACATTCGGTGAATATAATTTTTAATAATTCTTAAATTTTCTGTCATTCAGTATTTTCCACATAGCTCCAATAATTTGCATGAATTTTTCGTCACGTGTTATAAAAAGCAAACTTTTTCTGTTGCTCTAATGATTAAAATATTGATTCTCAACAATAAAAAAATAAAAATTTAATTGAGCAAATTACGGTTCGTAACATAATTATATACTTCACATTCTCGATAGAGTAGAAATACCTACCTACTCTCCTTAGAGAAATTTGATCAATTACGTAGAAAACTTTCTGATAAAAATAATAAGCTAACCTAGGTTTTGACCAGAATAGATCTAATAATTGTGATTAAAATGCTGCTCGGCACAGTAAAAAATTGTGAGTAAAATCGACAAAATTTTGGTGTTAAAAACGGTCCACACAAAATTAATGTTAATTATCTACACACAAAAATATGTTGAATTGTTAACACAAAATCAGTGTTAACTCAATTAATATTGGAGTGGCAATTCAAAAGTTTGGTAATTAATTCAAAATTAAAATATGTTTAATACTCATTAGGATAGTATATTACTATATTTAAATTTCAGTCAAGTACCAACAGTCTGAAGTATGAACTTATTATGTAAAAAAGTTTGGTTAATTAACCATTGTATATAATTATAACACTTTATTCATTATAAAAATCAAGTAAAAAAAAAAAAGCTAATAAACACACAAATATTTACCCGGACAATTTTTTATCAAATTAACATTTTGTCTCTATATAATTTTAAATATTTCTATTTAAAATAAATTTAAAGTAAGTTCATAACAAGAGGACACCTTACATCAGATGTTCAAGTGTATTATACTTACATTACTGTTATTCATCAAACATTGACATTAAAATTAAAATTACAATAATTTATGATTGTATCATTTTTCTCCCAAAAATAGATTATAATCGGTTTGACCTGAGATCCATGCATGTGATGTTTGAAGTATTGTTTTAGGTTTAACGAATATAAGTCATTTTATCAGTGAAAACATTTCTGTCCTTTGAAGAAATAATGTTTTTTGATAAAAATTCTAAATTACTAAAGAAAACTTAGCTTCGCTGTTTTTGGTAATTTAGAAAGTTAATATTTTGTTCACAGCCAGTAGCATTATTTTTGACTAGCGTTATTTTAATAATAATACGTATATATTGTTTTATTAAAATCGAAAAAGAACAATTTCACATTTATCCGGCCATATTTGAATAAATAACACAAATAAATTATTTTGGCCTAATGAAAATGTTATATGTAATCATAGAAATTATAACATTAGAATGGTGTAATGACCACCACTTGAAAAATGAGAATAAAGAGAAAATTTTAAACAATATTTTTATTTAACTGTTTTTAATGGATTTGATATAATTATAAAGAGGTATCTTAAATTAAACAATAATTCTGTTCTGAAAAATTTCAGAGTTAAGCGGATTTATTTTTTATATACACCCACCTTTTTCTAGTTTTATTATCAGAATATCGAAATAGTAACATCAGAAATTAAATGCTGGTAACATTGTTCAAAAGTAGCAAATAGCGAATGAATTTGTCCATTGAAAATGCACACACAATTTATACAATAAGTATGCATTTCATGAATTTTTGCAGTTTATTAAAAAGTTTGTTTAAGTAGCGTGTGTTTTGGTGTGGAAGTAGAACATAATCTAGTCTCGATTATAAAATATGTAAAAAATTTAACATGATTAATATGCCAAAAGTCAAAATTCGATTTCGTACTCAACAAATAGTACTATTATGTTTCATGATTTCATATATGGTAAAATATTTCAAGGTTGGGAACATTTTTTATGTACACTCGTGTACCATTGAATAATAATCTATGAAACAATAAAAATAATTCTTTGTTTTTAAATTATAAAATATATAGGGGAATCATTTATTAGCATTTTATCACATGACCATATTGATTATGGTCTGTCTGACTCAATTAATATTCTATAATAATACATAAATTGATATATTTGCAATTAATTTAAAACCAATTAATCTGCAGGGTAATCGATAATCGTTCGTATATGTGTGTGAAATTAAAATACTAATAGAGCAAGCAACAAAAATGGACATTGGAATGTGACAAAAATGAAATGCTTTGTTTATATTTATATTTATTTTGTAAAAATTATTATTATATAACGATTATATTATAATTAATATTATGATGTTTGCATAAATTAATTTTTTATTTATACAGGAATTATTGTTGATAATATTTATAAATGCAAACTAGTTTTTGTGATGCATCCTACGTACACAAATTGTTTCATGGATTTTTTATGTGTGAGAACATTTCTGTTTTTCCTTTTTCATTTAAATAAATTTCAAAAATCGGGTGGGAACGATACATAATCTTTATCTATGTATTAATATAAATAAAATTAAAACTCCATGGTGCCCATTTTTTAATTTTCATCCACTTAAAAAAAAAAAAATTGGTTTTTTTTAGCCGACTCCTAAAAAGAGATTTCTTAATTCAATAGTATATAACATTTTTTTAATGTGTTTTCACGGATATTTTTTAACGAACCAAAAGAGGCCAAAAACCATTTTTAATGATGAAATTTCATCTAAAGAAAAATTTTCGTGATTGTATACAACACTCAAAAATAAAAAATAAAATAAATTAAAAACCATCTTCAAACAAATAAACTAAAAAGAAAACATTTTTGTTAATTAAAAAGTTCTATTATTTCCTTGTGACCAATTATCATTCGAAGTCGGTGCCAATCTTGTCTTTAGCTAAAAAATTAATTGGTTGGTGTCGACTGACGTTTGAAAAAACATTTTTTTTTTTGAAAATTCATAAATAGCGTCATACCTATTGATCAAATTTCTAAAACTCGAAGTCCTTAAATCTTGAAGTACTTATATTAGATTCGATTTGTCAAAATAAACCCAATTTTGTGATATTTGGTTCAAAATTAGCCAAGATATTACTTTGCATTAAAATTGAAATCATATATCTTAATATATGGCTTATAAATTAAAAATAGAAAATTACAGCCTTATAATATTGTATAAAAAGGTTGGTTAAACGTATAATTACCGTAAGAAAAGACAAACTCTTCAAAACCATCTTAGATATAATCTATGAAGCCGTTACACTGAATCTAATTTACCATTTATCTCATTTGAAATTATTTACCGACCTAATAATTATACTACCAACAAAGTTAAACGACTAATAAAAATTTCCCGTAAAGGTATTTTAGAGACTTGTTTTGAAAAAAAAAACACTGTTAATCGTTTAGCATTTTTGGAATTGGAAATTTTTGAATGTTAAATAATTTTGCAACAGAAAAAACTGTGCAAACATTCATTAAAAAATAATTATGATGATTGTGACTAAAAATCACCGTTAAAATTAAATAAAATAACACACGAATTTATAATATAAGCGCCGTATCATTTTATATCACCAAAATTACTGTAATTATGTTCCAAATAATTGAATAATTGAAATAAAGAATTGATTTACCGTTTTGTGTTTTTTAAACAATGTTTGTGTCCGATGAACTCCTAAACTACTGAACCGCTTTTAATCAAATTCTTTTCAAAATGAATGATTTGTTCTTAAAAGATAGGATAGGTTTTAGGTCCATTTTCTAACCATAAGGAGGTGAAAAACGGGAACAAATATTTTTATTAAAAGTTCTCCCTTGAAGTATGTTACAAATTCTATTTGCATTATTTCCATCGAAGCAAAAATCTAAATTTGAAATACAAAATAAATTTTATTTATCTCTTGTCTCCAACAGTATGTCGAACTGTCGTCAACTATATAAAGTGTGCACATTCAAGTATCATCGGAATCATTCGTAGTTCTGGAGGTCCATACCTTTGTCACCAAGTATATATGAGTACCATAACACATAGAACACATAAAAGGTTTCTATTTCGTGTCACAGTTGTCACACATTAAATACCAGGTGCCACCCCAAATACAGATTATATACCGAGTGTTGCATATAAAAAACCGGGTCCGAAAGAAAAACCAGGGATTTTTACGGGGTAACGATATTTCTGGGTCCAATCTTCTTCAAATTTTGCATGCAATCGATGAAATATCCTTTGATAAAATGGGAAATACGTTTTTTCAAACTTTTTTCGTGTTCATTCGTGTTCATATAATTGACTAGAAAAAGTTTCTTAGTTTTCCATATTACGATGAAATTTTTAAGCAAATATTTATGATTTTTTTCAATGCATTTTGTACGTAAATCGACTAGTACACTTCAAAGCTGTTATATTTGTAATTAATTTACATCAAAAGTGGTGAGTCCTTTTATTTTTAAAATTTACGTCCAAATATGTACTAATTCTTTCAAAAATATAAATCGTAAATAATTTGAAAATTTTATTTATATGTTTTTGTTATAGTAATTATTAACACCTTATGCTCTAGATAATTTCTGCAAACGTAAGGTAATAAAATGAATTTAATGCAAAATATTTATAAAACAAATTCAATAATTCTTATTACTAGTTCAACGAATTTGCTGATGTATAATGAATTTTAATACAACTGAAGCCATATTACAAAATTTATAAAGATTAGGGTTAAATATATTTTATTTTATTAAGTTAAAGCGAATATTTATTAAATGGTAAATAAACTTAAAAATTACAATTGAAGTTTCTTCTAATTAGCAAAAATTTGTAAGTTTTATTTTATGAATCCAATTTATTGTTTATTATTTCTTGTGTGAATATATAAAATTTTTGCATAGTTTACGAATGTATGTTTACTCTACTATTGTTACAAATATCTAATCGAAAATTTTATCTTTGATACAGTTAAAATTATTATCTATAAAACTCCCAATCTTGTACAAATGTTGTACATTTGGAGGGAAATGTAGGTGTTTTAACAGATCGAGTCATTCATTGCCCGTATAAATAACGTTTTTATAATCACTATAAAGCTGTAAATATCATAAAACTGTAATATTATCGGTGAAATCGATATTTTATTGGAAAGTTATTGTCGAGGTTAATGATCACAAAATTGTTTTTATATTTTATTTCTTTGCTATTGTGAAATACTCTACCAAGGTCTTTATCAAATCATAATAAAATTAGCTAAGATTTCAGCTAAGATTTGAGTGAATAGATAAAAGAACGTCGTGGGTTTGAATATTAACCATTAGAATGCAAATTAACGACAAATTTCATCATTACATGATAAATAATAAAAATGAAAAAGAATTGGTGAAATAAAAAAATTACGTTAACAAATTTAAAGAGCGCAAAATTTTTTTAAATAATCGTATCCAAAGCTCTACATCTCAACAAACCAAATAAAAACAGTAATCATAGATTACAAATGGATATTTGTAAAGTTTAACAAGACCCCGTGTGCCATGTTCGTTTCGTGACATCATAATATATTAATATGATTATAATAAACAGGAAGCAGAATGGCTCAAGGATAGTACGCTAAGTTCTGATGCCAATGGTCCCGGGTTTAGTTTCCAATGCGGAATTATCGTTTAAATCGAAAGTTCAGTTTCTTATTATACTGAAGATTTTTGGTCGTACGCTTCTTGATTTGTCCACCCAAGCCAAAAAAATGGGTAACTGATTTTTTATTAATAATTATTTTTATTCAATAACTCAAATACAGAATATTAAGAATTCAAATGATATATAATCCAAAGTGATGCTAAATCGAATAAAATCTACCGACTTGAATCTGGTATATTTGAAATTACAAAATACACAATTTTATGGTGTATTTTAAAATTTATTCAGATTCTGATCGCCAAACCTATACGCGCGACATCATAAAGAGAGCTGAGATTTGCTAAGATTTGGTAGATCTACTTAACAAGGAGTAAGATATTTCTCATATCTTAATCTGACGCGCTCGAGTAAATTCAAACAAATATATATCCTCGTTTGGGCTCCCCTATAATTAAAAACATTATTTTGTTTTTATTGAAATCATTATTATGGTTATTAATGTGATGAGACATAAATAATTTTGAACACAAAGAGAGATTTTTATTACTTTTTATGTAATAATAAATAAAATAATTACAATTTTTGAATGGTCAATGATCTTAAACAACAACAACAAAAATATAGTAGATAAGTATCAAACTAACTTATTAGTGAATTTCCTCTACAAGAAAATAGAGCTAATAATTGTGTACCGGTGTTTTGCAAAAATTTATTTATATATATCCAAAAATAAACATGGGCATATATAGCTCCTCTCTAATGTATATTGTAGTGATACAGAAAAAGTCTTATTTTAAGTAATAGATATGCGATACGCATGCCCTAATTAATTAACGCATGTGTAATTAGGTCAACCCCTCTCAGGGACAAAAACAGTATAAAAGGGAATGCCTAACACCTATTTAATTAGAATCCAAGAATCCAAGAATCCAAGAATCAAGAATCTAGATTAGAATCTATTTCCATCGGTTACGTTTAAATAGTTATACTTATTAAATTAATAAAGTTAATACAAGTATATTTTGTGTTATTAATTGAACAGTGGCTAATAGCGTTCCCGGATTCTCCTTAGTTAAATATTACTTCGTAAATTATTAACTAAGTAAAGGTTTTGGAATAGCACCATAGTCTATTACCCTGGTGACAGCGAAAATTGCCTTAATAATAAGTGACGTACACACATTCTATAAAGTGCTAATTTTTATAGTTAATTTCTATAAAAATCTGGTTACGACATAGAAAAATTGGTGACAGCGGTGAGATTTTCTCAACAAATTGGTAAAGAAATTCAAGTGGAAATTTCACACCTCTAACCAACTGGAAATATTGAATGGAATAACAAGTACAAGTGGAAAGTAATCACCTCTAGCTTGCCAACAATATCAACTCCAGAGTCATTGGTACAAGTGGAAAAGGAAATTCATCACAAATTCAACACCACAAACGGAGAAAATCTACGTCAAAGAACTACACGAACGCCAAAAACCGTAAGTCATATTGTCAAAATTTTATTTCTAAAAGTTAAAGCTAATTTAAAGTCATTTAACTAAACTACAAAAATGTCGGTCAATGGTATTATCGACAGTTCATTAAACCCTATTCCTGATGTAAATTCAGAACATAACGGATCAATCACTAGCGATGATTCAGTTTCAAATAATGGAAGTAATATTATAGGGAATAATAATAATAATAATAAAAATAATAATAATAATAATAATAATAATAATAATAATAATAATAATAATTACAATAATAATATTAATGATAATATTAATAATAATGATTACGGTATTAATAATAATCAAAACAGAAATAGAAATTCAAACGAATTAATACCATTATCATTTTTAGCTCAAATGATAACACCATTTAACGGTGATCCCAAAGAGTTAAATTCTTTTTTACAAAATGCAAATAACGCATTAGAAATTACTGCACCTGAACAAAGATTACCAATAACAATGTTAATTTTTTCAAAAATAAGCAGTGAAGTGAAAACCAAAATTAATATGACATCGATTCACACGTATAAAGAATTACGCGATAAATTATTATTAATTTATAGACCTGTTGAATCATATTCATATCTTATGGAACAATTAGAAACCATAAAACAAAAATCATCTGAATCAATAAAAGATTTTTATTTGAGGCTAGATGACATTACAAATAAATGTTTACTCGCAACGGAATCGCAAGCGACTTCGCACACATATGCAAGTGAAGTAAGAGTAATTCAACGCATTGCTCTGCGTAGATTTACACATCATTGTATACCTGAAATAAGTCAAATACTCAGACATAAAAACTTCACATCAATAAATGAGGCTATGTCTTTAGCTTGTGAAGAAGAAGCGTACTTATTAGCCGAATCGCGACTTAAAAGATTAAATATGAATCAACAATCTAAGTATTGTAAGAACTGCAAAACAAAAACTCACTTCACTAAGGATTGTAGAAAAAGCAATCATAATAATAAATTTAATAATTATAATAACAATAATCATAATAACATTGGTAATCATGTTCAAGGCACAGATAACAAATATAATTCAAAATATTGCAATTTCTGTAGAAAGAAAGGGCATTTAGAAGACGAATGTTTTAAAAAGAAAAGAGCTAGCCAAAATTTACCGAATCCTAGAATAGCTCAAACAAATACACAAAATTTAAACTCCAATCTATCCCAGATACCGGTCGCATCTGCGGATTTCGAAATGAAGCCGACCACATCTACCTTTCACATGGAGTAAAAGATAAAAAATTAACTTTTAATTGTAACCAGTCTAGCATAGGTACTTTAAAATTATTAATAGACACAGGCGCGTCAACTTCAATATTAAAAACGAGACACTTGATAGAAAATTTAGTTAATTTAAACAAAATAAACAAATTAACTCTGTCTGGTATTAACGGTACTATAAACACTTTAGGTACAGCTGAAATAAATCTTAGTAAAGAGGGTGAAGAGTTTAACTTTACTTTCAATTTAATAAACAAAGATTTTAATGTCCCTTATGATGGCATAATTGGGGATGATTTCTTAAGTCATTTTAATGCTGAAATAAATTATGGTAATAACACCATAAATTTTAATAAAACACTTGACTTAAAACCACAAACACTTACTTATGTACCCATAAAATTTATTACAAACAATAATAAAAATTCCGTTCTTACAGACGAAGAACAAACTCAAGTGCCTTCAAACATAATTATACCAAAAAATATTGTCATAACAAAAGATACTCAGACATATCCCGTTATAAACACTTCAGATAAAAACATTAAACTATCACACTTAAATTTAAAAACGTGCCCAATTCAAAAAGTATTTATTACCATAAATAATAATATGGAGAGGCTAGACATACTCAAACAAAATATTAGAATTGACCATTTAAATAGTGAAGAAAGGGAAGAAATATTAAATATTTGTGAAACATTCAATGACATATTCTTTTTACCTGGAGATGTACTTACTAGTACCCCTACGTTAAAACATAAAATAATACTTAATGATCCAACCCCTATTGCTACAAAAAATTATAGATATCCTAAAATTCATGAAGAAGAGGTAAACAAACAAATCACAAAGATGCTTGAACAAAATATAATACGCCCTTCTACCAGTGGGTGGTCTTCGCCTTTATGGGTCGTACCAAAAAAGCGTTTAGAAAATTCAAATGAACATAGATGGAGAGTCGTATCAGATTTCCGTAAACTAAATGAAGTAACTGTACCGGATTCTTTCCCAATACCTAATATAGAAGAAATCTTAGATCAATTAGGTAACTCAGTGTACTTCAGTATTCTCGATTTGGCTTCGGGATTTCATCAAATTTTAATGGAAGAAGAAGACAAACCAAAGACTGCCTTCTCGACTCCCCGTGGTCATTTTGAATATAATAGAATGACATTCGGGCTCCGGAACGCCCCTAGCACCTTTCAAAGATTAATGAACACTGTGCTTGTAAATAATTTAGGTCATGATTGTTTTGTATACCTAGATGATGTAGTAATATTTGAAAAAAATTTAAAAGATCATAATGATAAACTTATAAGAATATTTAAAGAACTACGTAAACATAATTTAAAATTACAACCCGACAAATGCGAATTCTTAAAAAAAGAAGCGCAATATTTAGGTCATATTATTACTCAAGACGGTGTAAAACCTAATCCAAATAAGGTTGAAGCGATTATGAACAGAAAACCGCCGAGAAATACAAAAGAAATTAAATCATTTTTAGGTTTAACTGGCTATTATCGTAGATTTATTAAAAATTACGCACAAATAGCTAAACCATTAACAAGGTTATTAAAAAATGGTGTAGCTTTTGAATTTAATGAAAAATGCTTAGAAGCTTTTAATAATTTAAAAACAGCTCTTACTACAGAACCTGTTTTACAATATCCAAACTTCGATGAACCATTTATCTTAACAACGGATGCATCGAATGAAGCAATTGGAAGTATTCTCTCACAAGGTCCATTGACAAAAGATAAACCAATTGCTTATTTTTCTAAAACATTAAATAATGCCGAACGCAATTACAGTACAACCGAAAAAGAATTACTCGCGATTGTACAATCGGTTAAACATTTTAGGCCGTATTTATTCGGAAACAAGGAATTTACCATAGTTTCTGATCATCGCCCATTACAATACTTGATGAATTGTAAAGATCCGTCATCTCGACTCGTAAGATGGAGATTAAAATTACTAGAATACAATTATAAAATTGTGTATAAAGCCGGTAAAACATTAACAAATGCTGACGCTTTATCTAGACCAACAATAAATGCAATTTTACCAAAAAATTTTAACACTTTTAAGGATTTCCACCAAAGAAATTTAGACCCTAAACAATTCAAAAAAATTAATAAACCTTTTGAAGATATAGAAAATCTAGTAATACCATATTCTACAGATTTATCTATGAACAATACGTATTCATTCTATATACAAACTAATACTAGTTTAAAGAATGTACAAAAACCAAAAATAAATGATGTTTTTAAACTAAACTCAACGAATAATGAAAACTTATTCATTATAATATTAAGAGAAAAATCTTCTGAAAATATCACATATGAAAATTTATTTCAATGTTTGACTAACTTGAGTCAAGTATTGACAATTAACCAAATAAATAAAATAGAAATGGTAAATATACCAAACATTTCTCGAAATATAAAGCAAGACACTTTTGAAGGTATGTTAGAATATATTATGCCAGATAATTTAGAAATCACTTTAATTACGGGAGATTTGATTCATCCTTCACGAGAACAAATTCCTGAAATAATTAAAGACTTTCATAGTAATATATTAGCTGGAGGACACAGAGGTGTTACAAGTACACATCAAGAAATCAAAAAACGTTATTTTTGGAAAGGGATAAAACAAGATATTGAAAAATATATCAAAAACTGCCCTGTTTGTCAAAAAATTAAAACTCCTCAATATCAAAAAACACCAATGGTTATTTCTACACCAGCAAACGAATTCAATGATGCTATAGCTTTAGATATAATGGGACCATACCCTTCGACTAAAAACGGTAACAGATACATCTTAACCATACAAGATGAATTAACCAAATTTGTTCAAGGATACCCAATACCTGAAGCAAATGCAGAAATCTGTGCTATTCATCTATTGAAATATTGCACTATCTTTGGATTCCCTAATACTATATTGACAGATCAAGGAACAGAATTTTTAAATAAACTTTTCAAAGAAATAACAAATATTTTGTCCATAAAACATAAAACCTCAACACCTTACCATCCACAAAGCAATGGCTCGATCGAAAGATCTCATTCGACAATAAAAACCTTCTTAAGAGCATATATTTTAGAAAATGGTAATGATTGGGACGAGCTCATTTATTTGGCCATACACAGCCATAATACCCATATAAATAGGAGTACACAAGAGAAACCATATACTCTCGTATTTGGTAAAGAGCCACAGATCCCTAGACTAATAGAAAAACCTAGAGAAAAACCAACTTACCATAATTTAGCTCAAGACATTCTAAATAGAGCAAAACAAATTAGAAAAACTGCAAAAGATAATTTAATGAAATCTAAAGAAATAAATAAATGCTATTATGATAGAAAAACTAAAGAGAAAAACTTTGAAAACGTTAAATACGTTTTATTAGAAAACAAACTTCGAAGAGTTCAACATAACCGAAAGTTAGAACCTTCTTATACTGGTCCTTACGAACTAATACAGGATCATGCTGAAAACCACACAGCCACGATAAAAATTAAAAATAAATTAAAAACTTATCATTATAATATGCTGAAACCTTATGTTTCAGATGTGGATAATAATAATATTAATAACAGCGATCACGAGAGCATCGATACAGGTGGAGAATTATCAAATTAATCCCATCGAGAAAACATCTGGATTATTTTACGTCGACCTCGGAGACGCAAAAATTACAAATCAATATATAAGTCTAATTCACTTTCATAATTTAACGCATTTACAAAATATGTTGGATTTATCCTTCAAATATTTTAGTCAATCTTTAGCATTCTGTACTCTAGTAAAAGATAAAGAAGCTAGTACATGTAGACTAACACTTGCTATAATTAATAATCAATTAAAAGAATTAACTAGTCAATTAGATGATGTATCAGCACATCATAATATAAGAAAAAGAGGCTTAATAGATGGAATTAGTTATCCAATCAAATGGCTTTTTGGTATACCAGATGCTGAAGATGCTACTTTCTATAAAGATTCAATCGAAAGTCTTATAAATGATCAAAAACAAACTCACGTACTTATGCAAAGTCAAATTAGAATAATATCCGACACAATAAAAAATATTAACAAAACAATTTCTACTTTAGATGCCGTAGAAGAAAAATTAAATGTAAATGTAAAAATCTTTAATGAATATATGATAAATTCAAAAAACGAAATAAATATTAATACATTACAAATAAAATTAGTTGATCATTTACTTCTAATAAAACAAATAAATGATATGATTCAAAAAGAATTAGATAAGTATAGATTATCTCTTTCACTATCTAGACACGGCATAATTGATTACAATGTAATACCTCTACATACTTTGCAACAAGAATTACAAAATTCAATTAAATTTAACTTACCCATTGAACCTTCCTGGGAAAACTTAGAATATTATTATAAACTATTGAAAACAAAAACGGTGATGACTGATAACAAATTAATTATTATTATTAAAATACCAATTACTTCTATCAATCAATATAATCTTTATAAAATAATACCATTACCTAGTCCATACAAGGAAAATCCTGAGGTTTTAACATACATACAAAATGACTTTAAATATATGCTTATGACTAGAAGTAAAACACAATATGCACTAATGAACGATATAAATAATTGTAATGAATATAAACCCAATACATACATTTGCGAGAAAGTTCAGCTTTCAAAATTAAAAATTGAAGAAAATTGTGAATCAGCTTTATTCGACTTATTAACCACGAAAATTCCGAAAACGTGTAAAACAAACACAATACACGCGAATGCAGAAATATGGCAGCAAGTTACGATGAATAAATGGATCTATGTTTTATCTAAACCAGTTAGATATACGGTATTATGTCAGAACAATGAAGACTCCGATTTTATTATAGACAAAACAGGAATTCTAACAATAAATGGAAATTGTAAAGGACATACCAACAATTATATTATGGAACCACAAATATCATTGTTCAATCGAACAATAAAGTTAATAACTCCGAATATCGAAATAACTGAAGATGAATGTTGTATTAAATCAAATATAAACAAAACAACATTAAAATTTAAACTCATGGAACCAATAAAATTATCTCATATCGACTTGTCAGACCTAAAATTCGCCACTCATCGTCTCAACCAATTCGATGAACAGTTACAACAACAATTGAATAAACCATTCTTTATTCAACACGAAAATTCAATACTTCATGGTTTAAAGATGTTAATAAGTACTCTTTCAATTCTATTTGGGATATATTTAACCTACAAGTTACAGCTACCAAAATTCATATGGAAAATAATAAAGTCATGTTATAAACCAAGTATCAATGATAGAAGAAATGGCAGCCAACCTGAAAGCTCTTCACTCAGCTTCATAAATTGTTGTTTTGGAGAACGTGTAAATAATCAAAACCAAATTCAACCACACACGGATACAAGTGTCTTTTATAAAAATGAATCATCCGATGAAGATGCTGCTGTGCAAATAATATACCCAATAACATCAGCACCACAACCACCACCTTATAATCTAAGATCTACATCACAACCCAAAAATATAAAGAAAAGTGTGAAAAGTTATAATTCAGAGAGGACAGGTTCAAAAAGGACAATATCAATAAATAAAGTGTAGTAATTCAAATTAAATAAAATTTTATAAATTTCAATTGTATAGAATAATTAAAAATTCTATATTTTAGATTTAAGATTTTACTATACATTATATTTTTGAAAAAAAAATTATATTATATGTTAAACTTTTATATTTTTATAATCAAAGGAAAATCTATATTTTAGATAAATTAATTAACATTTTATTTTAAAAATATTCTTAAAAAAAAAAAAAATATTGTATAATGTCTTACATTTTATATTTTAATTACTTCAAATTTCAATTTGATTTTAACTTATAAAAGGAAAATATTAAAAAGGTGTTACTCATCTCCTAACTAATTGCATAAAAAAAAAGAATTGTGTCAATTAAATAACAATCCTTTTATTAAGGGGGGAAAATGTAGTGATACAGAAAAAGTCTTATTTTAAGTAATAGATATGCGATACGCATGCCCTAATTAATTAACGCATGTGTAATTAGGTCAACCCCTCTCAGGGACAAAAACAGTATAAAAGGGAATGCCTAACACCTATTTAATTAGAATCCAAGAATCCAAGAATCCAAGAATCAAGAATCTAGATTAGAATCTATTTCCATCGGTTACGTTTAAATAGTTATACTTATTAAATTAATAAAGTTAATACAAGTATATTTTGTGTTATTAATTGAACAGTGGCTAATAGCGTTCCCGGATTCTCCTTAGTTAAATATTACTTCGTAAATTATTAACTAAGTAAAGGTTTTGGAATAGCACCATAGTCTATTACCCTGGTGACAGCGAAAATTGCCTTAATAATAAGTGACGTACACACATTCTATAAAGTGCTAATTTTTATAGTTAATTTCTATAAAAATCTGGTTATGACAATATATATGCCAT